>BSBM01000524.1:6142500-7456250 GCA_027924585.1 Larix kaempferi | reverse complement strand
GAGATGAGTACCCAATCTCGTTTATGAGCACTGGTATGCAAGGCGTTGAATTGAATTATCCCGTTGTCGACAAATAGGCGTATGCCATCTTCAAAGCGGTCAAACAGTTCAGACCATATATTCTTAAGAGCAGAACTAAAGTTATAGTTCCCCACCCAGCTGTTAGGTCCCTTTTCGTTCAAAAGGAATTAGGAGAGAGAAGGGGTAACTGGGTCACAGCTCTTCAAGAATATGATTTAGAATTCAAGCCAGCCACCATCATCAAAGGACAAGGCCTGTGTAAATTACTTACGAAGCATCCGATCGATGAAGAGCAGCATTGGAGGAATGAAGCTGAACTGAATTTAGTCGAGGTATGTCCCATTTTCATAGCTCCTCAATCATGGTATAGGGATCTAGTGCATTATTTGCAGCAAGGATACCTACCTGAGCACTGGAGTTCTAAGCAAAGAAGGGCTCTCTGTTTAAAATCAGCAGCTTATCAAATCATTGATGGAGTACTTTTCAAAAAAAATTACGATGGAATTTTCCTCAGATGTTTAGAGAAAGAAGATGCAAGTAAAGTTGTCAAAGAGTTACACAATGGTCTTGCTGGTGGACATTATTCAGGGGAGACAACAACTCACAAAATACTCAGGGCTGGATATTATTGGCCCACTTTATTCCGAGATGGCCATGCTTATGCATGGAACTTTGATATATGCCAAAGAAGTGCTGGGAAATTACCTAAGGCAGCAGGATCTTTGCAGCCAGTTATTAGCTCAAAACCTTTCGAACAATGGGGTATAGATGTCATTGGAGAGATAAAGCCAAATTCTTCTCTTCAACATCGATACATCCTTACAGCCACGGACTACTTCACCAGATGGACGGAGGCAATCCCATTGGGCAAGATCAACGAAGATGCAGTCATCAGTTTCTTGAAAGAGAACATCATAACCAGGTCTGGGGTTCCAATTTCCCTAGTTTTTTATAATGCCCTCTATTTCTCGTCTTTTAAAATAAATGAATTTGTTTATGAATGGGGAATTAAATTGTATTATTCAACCAATTATTATCCTCAAGGGAACGGACTAGCTGAATCCTGAAACAAAAACCTCATCCGAATTCTCAAGAAGACTGTAATTGAAAATCAACGAAGCTGGCATATAGCTCTCTCAAATGCCTTATGGGCAGATAGAGTAATCCCAAAGAATGCATTAGGGGTTTTCCCTTACACTCTCGTCTATGGAAAGGAAGCCATCCTCCCTCCCAATATCTTGCTTCCATCCTTACAGTTGTCCCAAGCCTCTCGAGGGTCTAGTAGTCAAGTCTTACAATCCAGGATCAATACCTTGCTTGAACTTGAAGAAGCCCGATAGAAAGCTAAAGACCGGTTTCATCAGCACCAAGATATAGTCAAAAGATGGTTCGATAAAAGGAAATCTGGTAAAAGAAGTTTTGAAGTGGGGGATTTAGTCCTAAAATGGGACCATAATCATGAAGGCAAGGGGATGCTCATGAAATTCGAACACTTAGGGATAGGCCCTTACCAAATCTCTGCAAATCTCGGCCCATCCACTTACAAGCTAACAGACCTCCAGGGAGAGGAAGTAACCCTTCCTCTCAATGGCCTCGCCTTGAAACAATACTTTGCATAGTCTCAATGAGGCTTTCTGTACATAAATAAAGCTTTTCTTTTGTTTTACTTTAGTCTTTTGTTTTCTGTGTTTAAGCTAAATTACCTTTTCCTCTCAGCATTTGAACTTTTGTAAAAATTTGTTTTCCTGAAAAGCCTGCAATTGGGCCTCCTGTGAAGGTAGATCTCTTAAGAAATCTCAGAACTCGTGGAACCGGAAAGGCATCCTCAAAAGAAAGTTTATCCATGCATTTTGGCTTTGCTGATCGTTCTCAAGACTGAAGAGAACCCGTTCTGTTGGTCAAACTAACCCTTGTTGAAATAGCATAGACCTATGACTATCTTTATCACTATCTTCGGGCTCCATCCACCCTCACACTTAAAAGCATCTCAAGAGGATTGCTATGGTTGGACCCACGGAAAGGAAGCACGTCTTCAAGGCATAGGGTATTGAAGTGACTCCAGGCTGTAAATCAAAAGCCAAAAGGCTAATAATCAAGGGTCTGTTTTCCAGAAATTATCGCCTCAATCAAAGCATGGCTGAGATAAAGCAAAATGTTCAAGTCAAGAAAGCTGTCCCAAAGACTCAACTAAAGCTAGGTTCTTCTCCGTCTGTGAGTCTTGATAAATCAATAAAATATCTCGCTCATACAAAAGGACATTGTGGATTGAAGAACCAAAATCAAAGATCATAATTTTAAGGAAAATATTTCTAGAAGGCTCAAACAACAAAAAGCTGTCAAATTCATAAACATCCAAAAGGATGCATGCAGCATGGGAATGAGGAACAAGAGAAAGAGTGTCTATGAGATGTTGTACAGTCCTATGGGGTCCAACGACAGTGATCATCTGAAGGAGGAGTCTTCTAAAATGAACCTCATATTTTGGCCCTTGGAAAGTTTTAAAGATGTCTTTATCAAAGCTCCCCTGTCTCGATGACCAACAGATAAAGCGACTACTTTCTTCGCCGAGATTCGAACGCTCAAGTCGACTGCTGCACATAAGGTGAAGAACTTTTAAAAGAATCTTTCCGGTGAACAATAGAGTTTTTCAGAGATCTGTGTTCGCCAGCTATTTGCCAATTGTTGTTGATACAACATCCTTCCCCAAAATTTTGGTGATATTTGGGTCCCCTCCTTTAAATGATTTTGTAGCAAGTTTCTTTTTCCTTTGTCTCTCGAGTTTATTTCTTTCTCTAACTTGACAGATTTTCATCACCAGTTTCCAAAACGAGTTCTCTGATTGATTTTTCTGAGGCAAAACCAGTCTTTTCTCTTCAGTGCGACTTTTAGTTTTAATTCACCCACTGTAGCGCAAGTTTTATCCTTACATCCTCCGCCGCTCTGGCATGCCTCCAAAAGATAAATTCCCCACTTGGCGCAAACTCTAATCACAAGTCCTCCGTCTAACGTGTACCTTGGCTCTAGCTCAGCCACCCTTTTGGACAAAGTCTCAAGTCTTTTATTCGGTGCACATATTTTTACTGCAAGTGATAGCCATTCCTCGGCCGCCGAAGGTGAAAGAACTATCCCAATCTTCCCCGCCTTGAAGATCCATGTCACCTTCTTGGAAGAATTAAGAGTTGGCACGTTCCTCCCAGCGCGAACCTGGATGATAGAATCAGCGCCATTGGCGCATGAGCTATACTTATCCTCCCTGCTTGCAATGTTGTGCTTGGTATTTTTGATAGCTCAAGCTCTGCCACATTTTTAGGAACACATCCGTAATGGTAGGATCGTCGCTTGAGTGCGAGATTTAATGTTCAAACCTACGCTTAGCGCAAGACGCATAAGATATGATCGCTGCCTTAGTGCAGAATTTAAATCATTGCTCGGTGCTTGGCGCGGAAAATCTCCTCGACCCTTGTGCATTAGCGGGTTTGGTGGGGTCTTTAATAGAGCCATGTGCCATTTTAATGGCAAAAAGCGTCGAGCCCCGTGAAATTAAATCCGCCAACCTATCGTTGTACGTGACATAAATGCCACCCTTATTTAAACAAATGCGATGGGGTTTTCAACACATTTTATATTCGCTGAGCAACCAGAGTTTCCCATTTTCATCAAGAGCGAGGTTTTCTATTCATCGGGCGCCTGTGGATTCAAATCCTGCCTCGGAACGTTCACCCTCGACGGACCCTGCCAGTCTAACAGGTAGGCTCTATGCCCCTTTCTTTTTCGTGAGCTTGTTTTTACACCATAGGAAGTTCCTTGCAATAGTTTAGAGAGCACAGAACGACTGGTCTCGTCCTTGATCCCAAAATGAGAATCCGAAGTCGCCCTGCGTGAACCGAAACCTGGAAAGTTTTGTCCCCACCTGCGAGCATGAGCTCTGTCCTGCCATCATGTCCTCGGCGTCCTGAGTAAGTTTTTTCGCCCACCTTGATATCCCTGAATCATCCCAGCAGTACCTTAGCGGCCACAGAGTTTTTTTCACTCAAACCCGTAGAAGCCGCGGCATCCCACGCAAAATGAAACTCCCTGCCAAGCATCTAATGCACGTAAAACCCACTCCTTCCCATTCCTTGCAGCTAAAGTTTCATCCTGTGAACATTGAGGTACTCTGCTCAACCAAAAGCAATGTTCATTCACGCCAAAGGTGCGTAAAACCCACAATGCTCGGCCGAAATTAACTTAGGATATATTAAATCAACCCATCGTGCCCACTTAGAACACTGATAACGTAGCCCGGAAGTCTAACTCATAGAAGCCAACAACTGCGGGGTTTCTCCATCTTTTATGCAATCTCCACTATTAATTTCCGACACATAAAATGTTTAAACACTGATGCATTGTAAATATCACATGCATAATATTAAGTGCTAGCACAGAAATAAGGTTAGGATAGCACATGCAAAGTTGTTTGGACTAGCGCACGAATGTTTTTAGCTTTGGTGCATGGATAAAATTGGGGTGCTAGTGCACGAAATATTTTGGGCATTAGCGTAGAAAATACATTTTCGCTTAGCACACAAATACTCTTAGGCACCGGCACGCATGAAACATCTAGGTATTAGCGCATAAAATCCCGCTTGTACCCCAACACACATTAGATAATTGATCTTAGCGCGTGCAGAATCCCAAGCACGGTGCAAAGCTCTATTTAGGCTCTAGCGTAGAAATCTTCATCAGACTCACCCAAGTTTGTGTGACAATTCAGGGGATACCTGCACATTGAAAATGAATGGCGCAGATTCAAAGATGATCTTTCTCGTTGTCCTGATGTCTTGTCTTTACTTTTAGCTTGGAATGGCATTGTTGAATTAAGCTTAAACTTGAAATGAAGATAATTATGATTTTTAGGACAACCTCTATATTGTGAAAATGTTATATTTTGGCTTTGCCATAGAGTGTTGCTAGTGCTTGAAGAAGTGGTCTAACTAAAGTCTTTATTGACATTGCCTTGCTCACCACAGGATTACTATGCATAGGAAGTCAGCAAAGAAGAAGGCAGTGCAGAAAATAACCTCAGACTCAGAGGTTGAAATCCTATTAGAAACTTCTCTCGAGATGATGTTTGTTGACACACAAGCTACCATTGGTGTTTCCCCTGGGAGCTCCGCCCCTGAATTTCAATGGGGTGATATATACAGATTCATCGTGGCTCAAGACAGTACAACAACCTCCATAGAAGATGCTCTGGTATATGCCAACATCCGAAGGTCTTGTTTGCATAAAGCAACAACTCGTCCCGAATTGTTCCCTTGTTCCGAAGTTATGGGATGGCTAATCCCCCACATCCAGACCGACACAAGGCTCATGAATGATAAAAATGGGTTGAGCCTGGCATCTTTCGCTCCCGAGCATGTCACTGCTGCCTACATATTTCCTTCACCCAGGGCTTGTTTAGACAACAATTGGATAGCAAAACATCCAATGGACCCACTAGAATCTGCCCGTAAGATGACGATAAACGACAGGAAGATTAGGAGGAGGCAGAACAATGATAATGAGAGCAACCTCCTGAAGACCCCTTACAGACTCATCGTCCTGATGTTGAGTTGACTCTTTGGCATGCCTAATGGCAATATGTTTAAGATTGGATGGGTGCCAATAATGTTTCATATAGCCATGAATGGCACCATCTTCAACTGGGCTGAAATAATTTCAGATAGTTTGGCCTCGTAGCTGACAGCAGCCCAAGGAGGACTAACCCAAAAGAAGGCATATTTCTTCATGTCTTCATACCTGATTGACTGCTTGCTAAGCAAGCATATGTTCCCGGACTTGGGTTGCTCATGGAAGCCAAAAGAAACAACCCTCTTCTTAGCTTATCAATGTACATGGGAAAGTAAATATGCAAACCACTACAAGATGATTTGCGATAGATTTATCATGCCATTGTTCCAGCTTATCTTCATAGAAGAACCATACTGTATGTCAGAGAATGCAATGCCTATCATTGAAAAATTCGGGGACTATTATCACAGTTCAGAAGGCACATACATCAGGATGAGTGGAGGAACTCATGAGCCATTTATGTTCCCCCGGTATGTTACAGATTTTATAATTCACAAGGAGGCCATGAGACAACTCTTCAGCACCAGCGCCATAAGTAAGTTCTTAACAGACCGGAGGAAGGGCATGTATCCTCCCATGCCATTTACCATTGGAGCTTACAGCCTCCTGAGAACAAGAGACGGGGAAAATTACTCTCAAGGCTTAGAAGTTTTCCATTTTGGCACGGTCCCTTTCAGAAGGCATGACCCCAACGGTGCGGTAAGCCAACATTGTCTTGACCTCAAAATATCCTTTGAATATGCTCATGCTATGGATCGAGACGAGGATTTCTGCAGGAGCGCCCGCAACCTAACTATGCTAGGGAAGCGTTACAAAAAGAAAATTGTGAAGGATCCAATCCCCAAACCCGTCGGTCTGATCCAAAGGGAGCGGGAGGCATCGGCCTCACAATCAGGGGATCCATCAGAATTAGAGCTGGACAGAATACTCCAAGAGAAAACCCTCAATCAACATTAGGACAAAGTGCTTCAAGAGCAAACCCTCAAGCAGCAACAGGACCAAGAAGAAGCAAGAATTCAAGGTGAATTGACTGCCAAGCTTCAACAAGAGGAGATTGCAAGGAAGCAACAGGAGCAAGCCTCTCAATTGAAACAACAGGAAGAGGCTTCTAGGACCCAGAAGGAAGAAGAAGATCGGATGCTCCAAGAGTAAGCTTCCAAGCAGCAGCATGAGGAAGAAGAGAGGCCCCTGAATGAAGAAGCAATTGTATTACAGACGCAGCAGGAAGAGTTAGCAGGAGAGAAGGAGAAAGAACATACAGAGAAGCATCCCAAGCCAGAGCCATTTACTCTGACAGACATGGAGGTGGACCTATCATTGATACACACTCCAGGGGAAAATCAGGAAGGAAGCGCCTCTTCAGGGAGCTCAATGCTGACCCCATATAACCCCAGGAAGCAACACAAACTAGCAGACCTAGATACCGTTTATTTCCATGAGCGGAAAAGGGCCATTATTGATAGGAGGGTAAAGAAGATGGAAAGCGGGGTTGACAATGAATATGAATTATGGATAACAGAGAAAACATTTGTCCAAGGAACTGATGCCGACCCCACGTTCCAAGCCCAATTCACTGTAGCATCAGCTAAGGCAAATAAAGCCAATATTTATTTTTTGAATGGTGAGTGAGATAAAGCATTACAGGGAACAATGCTTTAAGATCAGAGATGATAGAAAGAGGGAGGTGTTGGAAGCAAACAAATTGAAAGAGAAATACAATGAGTTGGTAGGAGAACAGTTAATGCTAAATGCGAGATTTCTCCAGCTCGAGAATGAGAAAAACACCTTAGAGATGCAATTGGCCATCTCTGGAGATGAACTGAAGAATCTGAAAGCTCAAATAGCATAATTGGAGGAACTCGAAGCAAGCAGGGCTCAACAAATTCATCTTCACCAGCAGGAGTATGAAGGGATGATTCAAGATAAGGAACAATTGGAGAAGCAGCTCAAAGAGGCGAAGGACCAGCAAAATTTGTCCACATTTCGCAAACAAGCATGTGACATGTGGATTAAAATCCATCTGCTACTAGTACTGATCTCGGAAGAGATTTGGAGTGTGAAAGATATGATTAAGAAAATGACAACAATTGAAGCCAAAGCCCTAAAATCTCGAGAAAAGTTTGCAAATCATGTAGAGGAGCCGAGACAACAATGTGAGTGGAAAAAGGGAAAATCTCAACTCCCTTCACACTTTCGCGCCGCTACTGGAGATGAATTGGATGTGGATATAGGGATCCTTGAATTCCCCAAGGAGTGTGGCGCCAAGCTGAGTTTGGAAATCAGGAAGACGATCTGCAAGTGTTGTTCGTTCTACTCCACACTTAGGGAATGACATAACAAATGTCATTTGATTCTTCCTGCCTCCATTTATGATTTCCCAAAGGAAGAAGATCGATTGTTCGAGCTGCAGAACGAGCTGGACGAAGTCTTGGCTTTTATCATGAAGATAGAAATATTGACTAAGGACGAATTTCAACAGTTCATTTGCCAGCCTGTAGTATATATTCACTTCCTAGAAGCGATGGCTAAAGAAGCCATAGAGGGAAAAGCGCTGATTAAATCGTACCTATGCAAACATGAAATAGCATCCCAGGCAACAGTATCTTCCCGTAGCAAGCTTATCATAAAAGATATCAACCAATGGACCACATACATTCAAGGTGTAGATGGCCTGGTAATTGCAAGTGATCTGGTTGGTGGAGTCGAGTCTTCAAGTCAATAGGCAGAAGCCCCAGCAGAATAGATAGACCATTTTTACTTTGTTTAAATAAAAGGATAAGCTGAAATTCTACCTTTTGTATAAATGCTTTAAAGGGACAGCTGGCTATTATTTTGTTTTATATGAAAGGTGTCCCACAAATCTGGGAAATAGGAAATTACACACCAAAATCCAAATTGGAAGCTTCTAGAATTAGGGTACACTTGTCAGTTCATGAAGTTTTTTGGAAAGTTATAAATAGAAGTTAAGAAGAGGAGTAGAGGGACTTTTTTGCAGGGAAAAGAATTTTCAGAGCTTGTATGAACTATTTTGTAACTTGCTCTAAGAAAGCGATTTTGCCTAATAAAGAGCCGGAGGAAGACATTTGTTTTTCCTAAAAATGTGGACTAGATGCATGCTGGATTATTCTTATGACATTCTGACACTACTGTGAGATCTTTCTTCGCTGTTCTGAATTGTTTCTGTGTGATGAATGATCTTACTATTTCCTGTTCAATGATGTTTTTCCTGAATGAGTAATAGAATGCTTTTATGTGGATTAAAGCTATCTTTAATATCTTTAAACTTCTACTGAAAATGTTTCTTTATGATCTAAATGGTTATCCATGCAATCTTCAGATATTCCTTTCAGCACATTGCTCATATTTACAATTTGCTCCTTGCAAGGATAGATTAGATTTATTTCAGTTTTAGATACAGATTTGTTTCAAGTTCTGCATTTAGATTAAATTAGCTTAGGCACTTGCATATCATCTTAACAATAAAATAAAAAAAGAACGGTGGATCGGGCCATAACCGGTGTAAAAGAAAGCAAATATCCAAATCTAACGGTAGCCAGAACCGCTAATCGGACGGATTCCCCATAGAAAACGGTGGACAATCTAATTGGGATAGTTTACCGGGGAGAATCCCTTTCTGCTTGATGCTGCGATCTACGGGGCATCAACAGTTTTTGGCACTAGAAGGAGGGCCTGAAGTGCATGGCTGATAAAGGAAAATCTCCCATTGTAAAAAATGTTACTGAAAACCCGTTGAAGATAGGAATTTCAGACAGCCCAAATCTTGAAGTAACAAATCAAGAAAACTCCATCTTTGATTCTGAACATCAAGAAGTGTTGTATGCTATGCCTTTTGCAGAAATAAAAGATTTAAGAAGACATACACGATCTTATGTTAGGCAACTAGGTGGTTTAAATGCAGTAACTTTCCTCCCTAGGAAAAGTACTCCCAGAAAAGAAAGACAGTACACCCGTGATTCGATTCTTGCGCAGAATTTTGAAGAGCTTGTCAATTTAACTTTGGAAGAGATTGCAGAACCCATGAAAGAAATCGATCTTGAAAACCAAGAAAATTTTTCATATCCAAAAAATCTTGGAAAACTTGTTACTCCAAAGAACACTCCACTTAATTCACCACACGATTCTCCACCTGATTCTCCACATAGAACCATGGATATACTTGCTTGGAGAGGAAGGGGAGCATTAAATCTAACTGGGCCATTCCATAATCTGCCTAAAAATCCAGAGAAAGTATTGCCCAAATTCGACCCAGGAAAAGCCATTTCTACTGAAGATCATCTCAAGAGTTTTTATTTAGCCTTGAATCTTTTAAATGTATAGGATGAAGATTTAGTTTGTAGGCTTTTCCCATACACATTTGAACCGAAAGTTTCTTCTTGGTATTTTAGCTTACAAGCTAGCTCAATTACCAGCTGGGAAGAATTTGAAACATGTTTCTTAAAGAAGTATGGAAATCAAAAGACTGTAGCTACACTCATGAAAGAATTAATGTCCATGAGAATGGAAAAGAAAGAAAAGGTTCAAGACCTCAACCAAAGGTTCACTACACTCTTGAATAATTTTAGTGAAGCAAATAAACTGACAGAAGAATTTCTAGTTGAATATTATACAATATCACTTGAAGGACCTATAGCAATGTTCGTCAAAAGATCTAAGAAAACCACCCTGATAGAAAATTTCGAAAAAGCTAGGAAGGTGGAAAAAGAAGCAGACAACATTGCCAAACATGCCTTAGATGCAGAGACAAAACCAACAACTAGTAAAAAAACCTTGCTGCTCACCAGGAATAAAGAAGAGTCATCGGTGGATATGGAAAACATAGTTAAGAAGATGTAGAAATTGTCAAATAAAATTGTAGATCTTGAGAAAGATAAAGCAGCTAGCACGTCTAGGAAGCCTTTCAAACCATTCTACAAGAAGAGAGAAGACAACGATCAATATCATCCACCTATGAATACTTCTCCTGTTTTAAATCTGAATGAAATAGGGATGGAACACTTTTGTACCTTTCATCAAGAGCCACACTCAGAAAAGAGCTGCCCACAATGGATTAAGTCTATGAGTTTAGTCGTGAATCAAATGCTGGATTCACAGATTCCAGATCAAGACGATACTCCAAAGGAACCAAGCCTTGAGATAGAGGAACCATCTCCAGACACTACTATGGTGCTATGGGATTGGGTACCTTTAATTGAATTGGTAGAAGATGATCCCGTGGAAAGCCCAGTCTTTGCTGTAAACATTAACACTCGCAGTAAAGGTCCCATTGTAGATCCAGTTCCAAGCTCTACTATTCCCAAACTTAAAGTTTCAAAAGAGTTACCTAGAAGACACATAACAGTCATTCCACCACAACCTAAAGCTAACCCAACAGCGGCCAAGCAACCAAACATTGAAACAACAGTTCAACAACCAAAGGTCACACTGAATAAGACAGACCATCAAACTAGAATTGTAAAAGAATGTAATATAGGATATGACATCATTGAAGATATAAAGAAAGTAAAGGCAAATGTTTCAATATTCGATATGTGCAGTTTTCCCTAGCAACGAGACAAGTTGTTGCATGTTCTTCAATCCCAACCCAGCACTCCATTAACAGATACTCAAGAAGACCCTGAAATTAATGAGGCCAGTATCGACGGGAAATCCAAATCTCAGACGTTGCCGTTCCTTTTAACTTTTGAAATCTTCAATCACAATGTACACAATTGTTTGGTAGATTCTGGAGCATCTTCGAATGTCATGCCACTATCTATCTGTAAAAAGATTAACGGTCAACCAATTCCATCGCCCACCCAGATTATGCAGTTAGATAGGACTGTTGTCAAAGTTATCGGGGAAATGAAAGATGTCCTCATTAGGTTGTCAACAGATTCTAGAGTTTTTCAGTTCATTGATATAATGGTAGTTGACATTCTCGAAGCCTATGGTTTGATCCTAAGTAGGGATTGGTCCACAAAGTTGAACGATTACTTTGCAACTGATTGGTCCCATTTGTGGTTGCCATATCAAAATAGACAGAATCGGATCAAGGTTCTGAGAGGACCACACATGAAACAAAATGTAACTCAACTAGAAGGAAAGAATGAAGCTGTAGCCTTTTCAACCTCAGTTTTGGGAAATTTTTTCTTAGAAATTGATCCAGGTAATTATCAGTCTAAAACTATTAGCCATGAATCAGATGAACAATCCGATCTCCTTCATTTTTCTCGGACTGATGATATTGACTGTAATATAGTTAGTTTAGTCACTGACTTAGATCATAAAGATACTAACTTAGCTAGATCAAACGATATTTTTTGGACATTATACTTTGATGGTTCTAAAACTTTGGAAGGATATGGAGCTGGTTGTGTTCTCATGGATCTAGAAAAAAATAAGTACTTTTTGTCTTGTAGGTCAGAATTTGATTGTACTAATAACACTGCTGAATATGAAGCTTTAGTCCATGGATTGAAGAAAGCCATCGGTTTAAATGTTAAGTACCTGAAGGTGTTTGGCGACTCGGAAATAGTTGTGAGACAGGTAAGAGATACCATTCACTGTCTTTCACCTCATTTGAGGAGTTATTAGGATGAGGTATAGGATTTAATTATGCATTTTGATGCTTTCAATATAAAGTCTATTCCTAGACTGCAAAATTCTGCAGCTAATTTATTAGCAACATCCGCTTCCAGATTGGTGCCAACTAATAACAAGTGCACAATTGAATTGGTTTTCAGGCCTTCTGTCTCTGACAATATCACAAACTTCAGAGTTTTCGATGATGACAAACAGATTATCAGTTTTCTAACAAACGAAGACATATTCCAAGAAGCTGTGATAGATGAAGAAGAACACGATTATGATTTACAAAAGAAAGATACAGCTAAAGGCAATTTCATCCCCAAAGGGGTGAGGTTGCATGAAATGCTGTTTGATATATAGAGAAAGTTCAAAAGGCCAGCAAATACCAAGACCAATAGCTCATCAATGCAGCATGAATTAGTTAATCTGGGCACCGAAGTTGAACCAAAATTTGTTAACCTTGGCAAATGTTGTTCACCGGGAGAAAGAGATAAGTTCATCAAGCTATTTCGACAATATAAAGATGTTTTTGCATGGAATTATGAAGATCTGAAAACATATGACATCCACATTATTCAGCATGTCATACCAATGAAGGCAGGTGTCAAGCCATTTCAACAGCAATTAAGAAGGATGCATCCCACTCTTGAACCTCTGATTCAAAAAGAACTGAAAAAGTTACTGGATGCTAAAATAATTTTTAAGGTCCGGCATTCTGAATGGGTTGCTAATCTTGTCCCCGTGAGAAAGAAGTCAGGAGAGATAAGACTATGTGTTGACTTCAGAAATTTGAATAGAGCCTCAGATAAAGACAACTATCCCATCCCTTCAATGGAACAAATTCTCCAGATGGTATCAAGATCAGAACTTTTTTCCCTCCTTGATGGTCTCTCTAGTTACAATCAAGTATTAGTAGCTGAAAAAGACCGTCTTAAGACTACTTTCCACACTAAGTGGGGAACTTTCGCATACCGAAGGATGCCATTTGGTCTGATAAACGCAGGAGCTACGTTTCAGCGAGTAATGGACATCGCTTTCCGAGGATTGGGAGGTCATTGTGTTGTGGTCTATTTAGATGATGTGACAGTTTTTTCAAAGAAAAGAGAAGATCATGTTGTTCATTTCAAGTAGATTTTTGATCATTGCCGAAAATATGGTATCTCTTTAAATCCCAAGAAGAGTGTGTTCGCTGTTCCCGAAGGTAAACTGTTGGGCCACATCATTTCAAAAGGGGGAGTTTCAATAGATCAAGAGAGAGTACAAGCTATCAATAAAATCCCCGTGCCTCATAACAAGAAATCCATGCAGTCATTTATGGGCACTATCAATTTTTTTCGAAGATTTGTCCCTGATTTCACTCAAATTGTTAAACCTTTGCAGCAAATGGTCAAGCAAAGCATACAGTTCAAGTGGACAAACTTAGAAAAGGATGCATTTAGAGACATTAAGGCAGCCATAGCCAAGGCTCCTTCCTTAAGAATCCTAGACTTTGACAAAGATTTTATTTTGTATACTTTTGCTTCAGATGACTCTCTCGCAGCTGTGCTCACGCAAAAGGTAGAATTAGGAGATGAGTACCCAATCTCGTTTATGAGCACTGGTATGCAAGGCACTGAATTGAACTATCCCGTTGTTGACAAATAGGCGTATGCTGTCTTCAAAGCGGTCAAACAGTTCATGCCATATATTCTTAAGAGCAGAACTAAAGTTATAGTTCCCCACCCAGCTGTTAGGTCCCTTTTCGTTCAAAAGGAATTAGGAGAGAGAAGGGGTAACTGGGTCACATCTCTTCAAGAATATGATTTAGAATTCAATCCAGCCACCATCATCAAAGGACAAGGCCTGTGTAAATTACTTACGGAGCATCCGATCGATGAAGAGCAGCATTGGAGGAATGAAGCTGAACTGAATTCAGTCAAGGTATGTCCCATTTTCATAGCTCCTTAATCATGGTATAGGGATCTAGTGCATTATTTTCAGTAAGGATACCTACCTGAGCACTGGATTTCTAAGCAAAGAAGGGCTCTCCGCTTAAAATCAACAGCTTATCAAATCATTGATGGAGTACTTTTCAAAAAAAAATTACGATGGAATTTTCCTCAGATGTTTAGAGAAAGAAGATGCAAGTAAAGTTGTCAAAGAGTTACACGATGGTCCTACTGGTGGAAATTATTTAGGGGAGACAACAACCCACAAAATACTCAGGGATGGATATTATTGGCCCACTTTATTCCGAGATTCCCATGCTTATGCACGAAATTGTGATATATGCCAAAGAAGTGCTAGGAAATTACCTAAGGAAGGAAGATCTTTGTAGCTAGTTATTATCTCAGAACCTTTCAAACAATGGGGTATAGATGTCATTGGAGAGATAAAGCCAAATTCTTCTCTTCAACATCGATACATCCTTACAGCCACGAACTACTTCACTAGATGGACGGAGGCGATCCCATTGCGCAAGATCAACAAAGATGCAGTCATCAGTTTTTTGAGAGAGAACATCATAACCAGGTTTGGGGTTCCAATTTCCCTAGTTTTTGATAATGCCACCTATTTCTCGTCTTTTAAAATAAATGAATTTGTTTATGAATGGGGAATTAAATTGCATTATTCAGCCAATTATTACCCTCAAGGGAACGGACTAGCTGAATCCTAAAAAAAAAACCTCATCCGAATTCTCAAGAAGTCTGTGATTGAAAATCAGTGAAGCTGGCATATAGCTCTACCAAATTCCTTATGGGCAGATAGAGTAACCCCAAAGAATGCATTAGGGGTTTTCCCTTACACTCTCGTCTATGGAAAGGAAGCCATCCTCCCTCCCAATATCTTGCTTCCATCCTTATAGTTGTCCCAAGCCTCTCGAGGGTCTGGTAGTCAAGTCTTACAATCCAGGATCAATACCTTGCTTGAACTTGAAGAAGCCCGACAAAAAGCTAAAGAATGGTTTCATCAGCACCAAGATATAGTCAAAAGATGGTTCGATAAAAGGAAATCTGGTAAAAGAAGTTTTGAAGTGGGGGATTTAGTCCTGAAATGGGACCATAATCATGAAGGCAAGGGGATGCACATGAAATTCCAACACTTATGGATAGGCCTTTACCAAATCTCTGCAAAGCTCGGCCCATCCACTTACAAGCTAACATACCTCCAGGGAGAGGAAGTAACCCTTCCTCTCAATGGCCTCGCCTTGAAACAATACTTTGCATAGTCTCAATGAGACTTTCTGTACATAAATAAAGCTTTTCTTTTGTTTTACTTTAGTCTTTTGTTTTCTCTGTTTCAACTAAATTTCCTTTTCCTCTCAACATTTGAACTTTTGTACAAATTTGTTTTCCTGAAACGCCTGCAATTGGGCCTCCCATGAAGGTAGATCTCTTAAGAAATCTCATAACTC
This sequence comes from Larix kaempferi, assembly GCA_027924585.1. Taxonomy (NCBI): domain Eukaryota; kingdom Viridiplantae; phylum Streptophyta; class Pinopsida; order Pinales; family Pinaceae; genus Larix; species Larix kaempferi. Next base: position 7,440,634 of record BSBM01000524.1, on the reverse strand, counting down.
GTGGAACCGGAAAGGCATCCTCAAAAGAAAGTTTATCCATGCATTTTGGATTTGCTGATCGTTCTCCAGAATGAAGAGAGCTTGTTCTGTTGGTCAAACTAACCCTTGTTGAAATAGCAGAGACGTATGACTATCTTTATCACTATCTTCGGGATCCATCCACCCTCAAACTTAAAATCATCTCAAGAGGATGGCTATGGTTGGACCCATGGAAAGGAAGCACGTCTCGAAGGCATAGGGTACTGAAGTGACTCCATGCTGTAAATCAAAATCCAAAGGCTAATAATCAAGGGTCTGTTTTCCAGAAATTCTCGCCTCAATCAAAGCATGGTTGAGATAAAGTAAAACGTTCAAGTCAAGAAAGTTGTCCCAAAGACTCAGCTCAAGCTAGTTTCTTCTCTGTCCGTGAGTCTTGATAGATCAATAAAATCTCTCGCTCACACAAAAGGACATTGTGGATTGAAGAACCAAAATCAAAGATCATAATTCTAAGGAAAATATTTCTGGAAGGCTCAAACAACAAAAAGCTGTCAAATTCGTAAACATCCAAAAGGATGCATGCAACATGGGAATGAGGAACAAGAGCAATAGTGTCTATGAGATGTTGTTACAATCCTGTGGGGTCCGACGACAGTGGTCGTCTGAAGGATGAATCTTCTAAAATGAACCTCATATTTTTTCCCTTGGAAAGTTTTAAAGATGTCTTTATCAAGGCTCCCCTATCCCGATGACCAACAGATAAAGCGACTACTTCCTTCGCCGAGATTCGAACGCTGAAGTCGACTACTGCACATAAGGTGAACAACTTTTAAAAGAATCCTTCCGGTGAACAAGAGAGTTTTTCAGACATCTGTGTTCGCGAGTGATTCGCCAATTGTTGTTGATACAACATCCTTCCCCAAAATTTTGGAGATATTTGGGGCCCCTCCTTTAAATGCTTTTGTAGCAAGTTTTTTTTTTTTCCTTTGTCTCTCGAGTTTATTTCTTTCTCTAACTTGAAAGATTTTCATCACCTGTTTCCAAAAAGAGTTCTCTCATTGATTTTTCTAAGGCAAAATCAGTCTTTTCTCTTCAGCGCGTCTTTTAGTTTTAATTCACCCACTGTAGCGCAAGTTTTATCCTTACATCCTCCACCACTCTGGCATGCCTCCAAAAGATAATTCCTCGCTCAGTGCAAACTCCAATCACAAGTCCTCCATCTAACGCGTACCTTAGCTCTAACTCATCTGCCCTTTTGGACAAAGTCTCAAGTCTTTTATCCAGCGTGCATATTTTTAGCGCAAGTGATAGCCATTCCTCAGCCGCCGAAGGCGCAAGAACTATCCTAATATTCTCCACCTTGAAGCTGCATATCACCTTCTTGGAAGAATTAAGAGTTGGCACGTTCCTCCCAGCACGAACCTGGATGATAGAATCGGCGCCATTGACGCAAGAGCTATACTTATCCTCCCTGCTTGCAATGTATCTCTTGGTCTTTTCGATAGCTCAAGCTCTGGCACAGTTTTAGGAATGCATCCATAATGGAAGGATCGTCGCTTGAGTGCGAGATTTAATGTTCAAACCTACGCTTAGTGTAAGACGCATAAGATATGATCATTGCCTTAGCGCAGAATTTAAATCATTGCTCGATGCTTGGCACGGAAAATCTCCTCGACCCTTGTGCACCGACGGGTTTGGTGGGGTCCTTAATAGAGCCATGTGCCATTTTAATGGCAGAAAGCCTTGAGACCCATGAAATTAAATCTGCCAACCTATCGTCGTACGTGACATAAATGCCACCCTTATTTAAACAAATGCGACGGGGTTTTCAACACATTTTATATTCGTCGAGCAACCAGAGTTTCCCATTTTCATCAAGAACGAGGTTTTCTATTTGTCAGGTGCCTGCGGGCTCATCTCCTGCCTCGGAATGGTCACCCTCGACGGACCCTGCCAGTCTGACAGGTAGGCTCTATGCCCCTTTCTTTTTCGTTTGCTTGTTTTTACACCATAGGAAGTTCCTTGCAAGAAGTTTAGAGAGCACAGAACGACTGGTATTGTCCTTGATCCCAAAATGAGAATTCGAAGTCGCCCTGCGCGAACTGAAACCCATAAATTTTTGTCCCTGCCTACGAGCATGAGCTCTGTCCTGCCGTCATGTCCTCGACGTCCTGAGTAAGTTTTTTCGCCCACCTTGATATCCCTGAATTGTCCTAGTAGTACCTTAGCGGCCGCAGAGTTTTTTTCACTCAAACCCGTCGAATCCGCGGCATCCCACACAAAACGAAACTCCCTGACAAGCATCTAATGTGTGTAAAACCCAATCCTTCCCCTTCCTTGAAGCTAAAGTTTCATCCCGTGAACACTGAGGTACTCTGCTCAACCGAAAGCAATATTCATTCATGCCCAAGGTGTGTAAAACCCACAATGCTCGGCCGAAATTGACTTAGGATATATTAAATCAACCCATCGTGCCCACTTAGAACCCTGATAACCTAGCTCGAAAGTCTAACTCATAGAAGCCAACAGCTGCGGGGTTTCTCCATCTTTTATGCAATCTCCACTATCAACTACCGATGCATAAAATGTTTAAACGTAGACGCATTGTAAATATCGCATGCATAATGTTAAGCACTAGCGTAGAAATAAGGCTAGGATAGTGCATGCAAAGTTGTTTTGAGTAGCGCACGAATGTTTTTAGCTTTGGCGCATGGATAAAATTGGGGCGCTAGCGCACGAAATATTTTGGGCATTAGCGCAGAAAATACATTTTCGCTTGGTGCACAAATACTCTTAGGCGCCGACGCGCATGAAACATCTAGGTATTAGCGCATAAAATCTTGCTTGTACCCCAGCGCACATTAGATAACTGATCTTAGTGCATGCAGAATCCCAAGCACGGCACAAAGCTCTATTTAGGCACTAGCATAGAAATCTTCATTAGACTCGTGCAAGTTTGTGTGACAATTCAGGGGATACCTGCACGTTGAAAATGAATGGCACAGATTCAAAGATGATCTTGCTCGTTGTCCTGATGTCTTGTCTTTACTTTTAGCTTGGAATGGCATTGTTGAATTAAGCTTAAACTTGAAATGAAGATAATTATGATTTTTAGGACAACCTCTATATTGTGAAAATGTTATATTTTGGCTCTGCCATAGAGTGTTGCTAATGCTTGAAGTAGTGGTCTAACTAAAGTCTTTATTGACATTGCCTTGCTCACCACAGGATTACTATGCATAGGAAGTTAGCAAAGAAGAAGGCAATGCAGAAAATAACCTCAGACTCAGAGGTTGAAATCCTATTAGAAACTTCTCTCGAGATGATGTTTGCTGACACACAAGCTACCACTGGTGTTTCTCCTGGGAGCTACGCCCCTGAATTTCAATGGGGTGATCTGTACAGATTCATCGTGGCTCAAGACAGTACAACAACCTCCATAGAAGATGCTCTGTTATATGCCAACATCCGAAGGTATTGTTTGCATAAAGCAACAACTCGTCCCGAATTGTTCCCTTGTTCTGAAGTTATGGGATGGCTAATTCCCCACATCCAGACCGACACAAGGCTCATGAATGATAAAAATGGGTTGAGCCTGGTATCTTTCGCTCCCGAGCATGTGACTGCTGCCTAAATATTTCCTTCACCCAGGGATTGTTTAGACGATGATTGGATAGAAAAACATCCAATGGACCCACTAGAATCTGCCCGTAAGATGACGATAAACGACAGGCAGATTAGGAGGAGGTAGAACAATGAATATGAGAGAAACCTCCTAAAGACCCCTTACAGACTCATCGTCTTGATGTTGAGTCGAATCTTCGGCATGCCTAATGGCAATATGTTTAAGATCGGATGGGTGCCGATAATGTTTTATATAGCCATGAATGGCACCATCTTCAACTGGGCTGAAATAATTTTAGATAGTTTGGCCTCGCAGCTAACAGCAGCCCAAGGAGGACTAACCCAAAAGAAGGAATATTTCTTCATGTCTTCATACCTGATTTACTGCTTGCTAAGAAAGCATAGGTTCCCGGACTTGGGTTGCTCATGGAAGCCAAAAGAAACAACCCTCTTCTTAGCTTATCAATGTACATGGGAAAGTAAATACGCAAACCACTACAAAATGATTTGCGAGAGATTTATCATGCCATTGTTCCATCTTATCTTCATAGAAGAACCATACTGTATGTCGGAGAATGCAATGCCTATCATTGAAAAATTCAAGGACTATTATCACAGTTCAAAAGGCACATACATCAGGATGAGTGGAGGAACTCATGAGCCATTTATGTTCCCCCAGTATGTTACAGATTTTATAATTCACAAGGAGGCCATGAGACAACTCTTTGGCACCGGCGCCATAAGCAAGTTCTTAACAGACCGGAGGAAGGGCATGTATCCTCCCATGCCATTTACCATCGGAGCTTACAGCCTCCTGAGAGCAAGAGACAGGGAAAATTACGCTCAAGGCTTAGAAGTTTTCCATTTTGGCACGGTCCCTTTCAGAAGGCATGACCCCAATGGTGCGGTAAGCCAGCATTATCTTGACCTCAAAATATACTTTGAATATGCTCATGCTATGGACCGAGACGAGGAGTTCTGCAGGAGCACCCGCAACCTAACTGTGATAGGGAAGCGTTATAAGAAGAAAATTGTGAAGGATCCAAGCCCTAAACCCGTCGATCTGATCCAAAGGGAGCGGGAGGCATCTGTCTGACAATCAGGGGATCCATCGAAATTAGAGCAGGACAGAATACTCCAAGAGAAAACCCTCAAGCAAGAGCAGGGAAAATTGCTTCAAGAGCAAACCCTCAAGCAGCTGTAGGACCAAGAAGAAGCAAGAATTCAAGGTGAACTGACTGCCAAGCTTCAACAAGAGGAGATTGCAAGGAAGCAACAGGAGCAAGCCTCTCAGTTGAAACAGTGGGAAGAGGCTTCCAAGACCCATAAGGAAGAAGAAGATCAGATGCTCCAAGAGAAAGCTGCCAAGCAGCAGCATGAGGAAGAAGAAAGGCCCCTGAATGAAGAAGAAACTGGATTATAGACGCAGCAAGAAGAGTTAGCATGAGAGAAGGAGAAAGAACAGACAGAGAAGTATCCCGAGCCGGAGCCATCTACTACGATAGACATGGAGGTGGACCCACCATTGATATACAATCCAGGGGCAATTAAGGAAGGAAGTGCCTCTTCAGGGAGCTGAGCGCTGACCCCATATAACCCCAGGAAGCAGCGCAAAGTAGCAGACCTGGATACCGTTTATTTCCATGAGCAGAAAAGAGTGATTGTTGATAGGAGGGTAAAGAAGATGGAAAGCGGGGTTGATGATGAATATGAATTATGGATAACAGAGAAAACATTAGTCCAAGGAATTGGTGCCGACCCCACGTTCCAAGCCCAATGCACTGTAGCATCAGCTAAGGCAACTAAAGCTAATATTGATTTTTTGAAAGGTGAGATAAAGCATTACAGGGAATAATGCTTTAAGATCAGAGATGATAGAAAGAGGGAGGTGTTGGAAGCAAACAAATTGAAAGAGAAATACAATGAGTTGGTAGGAGAGCAGTTAATGCTAAATGCAGGACTTCTCCAGCTCGAGAATGAGAAAAACATCTTAGAGATGCAATTGGCCATCTCTGAAGATGAACTGAAGAATCTGAAAGCTCGAATAGCAGAATTGGAGGAACTCGAAGCAAGCAGGGCTTAGCAAATTCATCTTCACTAGCAGGAGTATGAAGGGCTGATTCAAGAAAAGGAACAATTGGGGAAATAGCTCAAAGAGGCAGCGGAGGACCAGCAAAATTTGTCCACATTTCGCAAACAAGCATGTGACATGCGGATTAAAATCCATCAGCTGCTAGTACTGATCTCGGAAGAGATTTGGAGCGTGAAAGATATGATTAAGAAAATGACAACAATTGAAGCCAAAGCCCTAAAATCTCGAGAAAAGTTTGCAAATCATGTAGAGGAGCTGAGACAACAATCTGAGTGGAAAAAGGGAAAATCTCAACTCCCTTCACACTTACGCACTGCTATAGGAGATGAATTGGACGTGGATATAGGGATCCTTGAATTCGCCAAGGATTGCGGCGCCAAGCTAAGTTTGGAAATCAGGAAGACGATCCGCAAGTGTTGTTCGTTCTACTCCACACTCAGGGAATCACATAGCAAATGTCATCTGATTCTTCCTGCCTCCATTTATGATTTCCCAAAGGAAGAAGATCGATTGTTCGAGCTGCAAAATGAGCTGGACGAAGTCTTGGCTTTTATCAAGAAGATAGAAATATTGACTTAGGACAAATTTCAACAGTTCATTTGCTAGCCTGCAATACATATTCACTTCCTAGAAGCAATGGCTAAAGAAGCCACAGAGGGAAAAGCGTTGATTAAATCAGACCTACGCAAACATGAAATAGCGTCCCAGGCAACAGTATCTTCTCGTAGCAAGCTTATCATAAAAGATATCAACCAATGGACCACATACATACAAGGTATAGATGGCCCAGTAATTACAATCGAGCCGGTTGGTGGAGGCGAGTCTTCAAGTCAACAAGCAGAAGCCCCAGTAGAATAGATAGACCATTTTTACTTTGCTTAAATAAAAGGAGAAGCTGAAATTCTACCTTTTGTATAAATGCTTTAAAGGGACAGCTGGCTATCATTTTGTTTTATATGAAAGGTGTCCCACGAATTTGGGAAATAGGAAATTACACACCAAAATCCAAATTAGAAGCTTCTAGAATTAGGGTACACCTTTCAGCTCATGAAGTTTTTTGGAAAGTTATAAATAGAAGTTAAGAAGAGGAGTAGAGGCACTTTTTTCCATGGAAAATAATTTTTAGAGCTTGTACGAACTATTTTGTAACTTGCTCCAAGAAAGCGATTTTGCCTAATAAAGAGCTTGAGGAAGACATTTGTTTTGCCTGGAAATGTGGACTAGATGCATGCTGGATTATTCTTATGACATTCTGACACTGCTGTGAGATCTTTCTTCGTTGTTCTGAATTGTTTCTGTGTCATGAATGATCTTACTATTTCCTGTGCAATGATGTTTTTCCTGAATGAGTAATAGAATGCTTTTATGTGGATTAAAGCTATCTTTAATATCTTTAAACTTCTGCTGAAAATGTTTCTTTATGATCTAAATGGTTATCCATGCAATCTTTAGATATTCCTTTCAACACATTGCTCATATTTACAATTTGTTCCTTGCAAGGATAGATTAGATTTATTTCAGTTTTAGATACAGATTTGTTTCAAGTTCTGCATTTAGATTAAATTAGCTTAGGCGCTTGCATATCATCTTAACAATAAAATAAAAAAAGAACGGTGGATCAGGCCATAACCGGTGTAAAAGAAAGAAAATATCCAAATCTAACGGTAGCCGGAACCGCTAACCGAACGGATTCCCCATACCAAACGGTGGACACTCTAATTGGGATAGTTTATCGGGGAGAATCCCTTTCTGCTTGATGCTGCAATCTACAGGGCATCAACACGCTGTTAACACCTCTTTTGGTTTCCACCAAGGAAGGTAAAGGAAAGCCCCCGCCAACGCCCAAGGTCACCCATCGACCGATTACACCTAATGAAGAATTAGGAAACCCAAAAATACCCAAATGTCGAGCAAATCCAAGACAAATGACCAAGCTCCAGTAAGAAAATGAGAAAAAACAAGGCAATAGAGCTCTTCCGCAGGAAAAACTAGCAATAAGAGATTCTTCTGCAACCAAAGGAGCTTCGACGACCAAGATTGAATGGCAGGATTAGATCGGCGGTTGAAAATGAGTTCTGCAAGTGGGTTTTTGAGTTCTGCATCCTGCATTTTGGATTGTGGAAAGGAAATTTTCCCAGGATATAAAAAAGCAGGGTTTTTGATTCCTGCAATCCACATTGCAGATTGCAGATTGCAGAAATGCCATTTTCCAAAGGGGCGAATAAGTAAGTTTCTGAATCCTGCATTCTGCATTGCAGATTGCGGATTGCAGAAAGACCATTTTCTATAAAGGAAAAAAAGTGAGTTTTCAGATCCGGCATTCCGCATTGCGGATTGCAGAAAGGTTACTTTCCAGAAACGCTAAAAGCAAGTTTCCAAATATGGCATCCAGCAATGCGGATTGCGGATTGGGGAAAGGTAATTTTCCAGCGGGCATAAAATTAAGGTTCCAAATCCCGCATCCCGTATTGTGGATTTCGGATTGTGGAAAGGTCACTTTTCAGAAGACATGGAGTGGAGATTCTGAATCCCATAGTCTGCATTGCGGATTGCAGAAAGGAAATTGCGGATTGAAAGAAGTTTTGCAAAACAAATCGCAGCCGTGGAGAATGGATATTTTCACAGAAAAAATGACGCGTTTGAGAACGACGAAGGGGTCTGTTTCAGTTACCTGTCCTAATCAACCTAAAATGGCCTGATCCGAAAGACGAGCAGGTGGCTTCTGTGGCCCAATGGTGCACTTCCAGCACAAGTGATTCCCTTCATCCTCGTGTGACAGAATCAGAGGCTGTTGATTCAAGTGACCCAACTCGAGCGGCTTCATCATTACCAGTTTGAGTTTGTTATGAATTAGTTAGGATATTTTGATGCTTTGTAAGCCTATAAAGGCAGGTTCCGAAGAGGACCAAAGGGTTGGAGGTTTTTGTTTCAGAGATATTACTACTCTGTGCCTGTATTTGAACTCGATCTCTTAATTCAATGAGAAGACTCGGTTCTGGAGCTTGAGATTCCTGTGATATGTGTTTTGATGTTTGTTATTTCCTGTGTATGTGTTCTTGCTTTGTATTTTCATTGATTTTTTAATTATGCAGTACCTAAATATCAATATTACATGGTTTGGAATTCATTCCCACATGCTCCAGATGCATATGACTAGGTATTCCACCCCTTTTCCTCTTGAAATCATGGGATATAATTCATTTATAAATGCTCTGACCTTGTAATGGAACTTGTCTCCTTTTTCCGCCTTCACCTGCTGATCATTTCGACTTGAAAGAACCCCATCTACTGTAATGTCCCAAATTTGGCTTTGGGTCACAATGGCCTAATCACATTGTCCCTATTTAGTAGAGTTTGTCAAATTGATGCTAAAGTTGAAATAATTGCCAAGGAGGAAAATTACTAGTTTCCTAGGTTTGGGGTGGAAGCTTTGGGATTTGGAATAATGGGGATAATAAATGATGTTTGAACATTAGAATGGAATAAATATTTAATAAAGGACCAAAATAAATATATACAAGTGAAAATCAAATTGGCATTTGATCATGAAGACACATGGAAGAAGTGGGACCCACATATGGCTAGATTTCCCCACTACACTTGGCATCATTCTCTCACCAATTCGAATTCAAGGTGAATGGTAACATACTTGGGGGAGTCCAAAAGGTATTATTCACGGCATGACTCATCCAAGGTCGAAATATAGAGGAAGAGTAACTCCCATGGAAGAGGAAGAGGCAATTTGGAGTTAGTGAGACACTTGGGCTAGATTCCCTAGCTCTATGACAACAATGATGAAGATGCTATGACACCTATGAAACAAATCAGACCTGAAGGCTGACATATGAAATATATGACATGTCATGGATAAAAATAGACTCCAAGAGGGTGCTCAAGGGTGTTAGGACAGCTAAGATGCTTCCACATGTGATTTGGTGGAAGTGCGAAACTAGGAGTTGTTGTACAAGTGGCGTTCTTTGGAATCTCTTCCCAACTTGAGTTGGCATGAGTCTCTTGGAAGGAATTCAACCCATGGAGGACATTAGAAATTTATAAATGTCAATAACAAAGAATGAAACCAGCTTTTGATCATTTGTAGAATTTGCAATTGCATTTGTGAAGAGGGAGAGCTAGTGGATGACTAGTTTCTTGCCTTAGCCAATTTTGAGGGTGAAAGATTCCCATCCAAGTTGGTAATTGGAAAGGCCATTCAGACCTTTCATTTGGAGCTTTAATGGATTCTTTATTTTCAGGTGTAATCTACAGGGCAGCTCATGGTTTCTTGTATTGCATCTCACTCCTTCAACCATTTCCAGTTTTGCTGGCATATTCTTGATCCTTGAGGGAGGGCGTTTTTGGTGAGCTATTGTACTCTTTGGGGAAGCTTTTAATGCCCCATTTATTTTGTAATATGAATTAAATACTCTTTTATTCATATCCAAAAAGTTTCAGGTCGAAATTCCAAGTAGAAATGTATAAATCTCATTTTTAATGGAAGAACAATGCGATTTCCCCACTACCTTGTTGTGAGCCAATGTATTGATGATGATTTCGAATGAATGGATGATTATCTGATATATTTGTGATAAATATACTACCATGGATGTATTATACAAGTTTCATGTACTGTACTTGAGCATTTGAAGCATTTTTACTCAGTTTAGTTGTATTGGGAGGTGAAATAGTGCCATTTCCCCAAGGGTCGAATTGGGGATTTTTGCAGTTGAATGGGAGAGGGTGAGAACAGTTATAATAATCCATTAATGGTGAATATGAGACTTTAATAAAATAATTAACACATTACATACCTCTTTTCATAAATTTGAGTGGGTTTGGAGGCATTTGGGAAGCCATTTTCAGTACTTACCCCAGGGGGATTTGAACCCCAAATTACTAGTAAAATTGCATAATTGGTCCAGAATCTTAAGAGAGTTTGAAAAGGTCTTTTGGTGGACATATGTCATCCATAAACATCATATTCAAGTTCTAATATCATTCATACACCTTCCTTGAATATTTGAAGGCATTTGGAGTCAATTTGAGACCTAGAGGCCAATACTAGTCAAAGGAAAATCACTAGTAAAGTTACCTACATTAATCAGAATTGAAAGAGGATTTTCAGAATTATTATAAAGGTCCAAAGGCATCCTTGAAAAATATATTTATGTTCTAATATCATTCATATACCTTCTCAGAAGATTTGGGATCATTTGGGGTAAATTTGGGACCTAGAGATCAAAACTAGTCAAAGGTCGAACTAGGGAAAAAAAGTGGAAAATTGCAATTTTAATAAAATTCCTAATAAGGGACATTACAGTGGTATCAGAGCATGGTCCTTGCACCTGTGGATTAGGTACATAAATTCAATAATAATAGGCAGCCATGTCTTACTATTATGATGAATCCTATGAATACAATTCTTATGAGGAATATGCAGATGCTTATGAGCAATATGAAGCAGAATGTGAATGGTATGAGGAAGAGGTGCCATCATGCAACACTTCTTACAGCTTCAAGAGAAATGAAGATTATTCTTATGACTTTAAATCTGATGAATATGAGTGTGTCACACCAACCAAGGATAATTCTATGAGTGAGTTCCAAAGATGGAGAGCAAAATATAAAACCTTGCCCCAACAATATCAAAAATATCAAGAATATATTGCTTTTGGCAAAAATACACAAAATGCCATGTCTTTTGAGTACTTTGCTGAACATGTTTTTGAAAATAGGCCCAAAAATGAAGATGTGGAGTTAGTAAAGAAAGGTTTATGCCCTTCTTGTAAACAACCTTGGAGTGAGTATCATACATGTGTGCATGAAATTATGTCCCACTTGAGGAGAGCTTTTGGGAATTCTTCAAAAAGAGATTCCAAAGATATTGATCATAAGGAAAACAAGGGGAAAAATGCATCATCTTGTTTGAAGGATAAAAATGAAGAGACATCACAAGAGCATGAAGAAGATTCTATTGAAAATATGGAATATCATTTCAAGACACCTTCTAGCTTAGACATGAACCAAAGAGCATCTACTGATGGATGCTTAAACTATGAAGGAGTACCTACTAATGGGTGCTCACACCTCTATGTTGGTGACATAGAGATCACTTTTGAAAGTGTTGCTACAAGCCCAAGTTCCATTAAGCATGATAATGAAGACCTTGTAGTAGTTGAAGAAGAACCAAGATCAACTTCCCCATCACCACTTGAGCTTCATGAAGTTGGTCTAAGCAAAATTGAAGAAGATGAGGAGGTTCATTTGCAAGAGCCTCATTTTCTTGAAAGGTACTTAAAGATGAATGAAAATAAGACCCAATAGTCCCTCAGCATTCTCCATGACACTCAAGCATTGGTGTCAAATTCTTGTTGGAGAGCTACTTCATTGGAGGAAACATCCTTCCTTGAAGACATGGAGAAGATTCAAAGAGCAATGTGCCACATCAAAGGTAAGTTCATGTCTTTGATTTTTGATAGAAACCATTTGTTTGAGCTTAATGAATTGTTACATGATGCATACTTGAAGAATAATGAGGATATTCATAAGCTCACAATTCAAAATGAGCAACTTCTTGAAAAGTTGCAAGATACTTGTTTTTCCTCCTATGTTTCAGATTGTCAAATGGTAGATTGTTTGGAGGATTCTCATGACATGGTGGATCATGAGAAATGTGGGAATTTGAATGTGATTAATGTGTTTGAAGATGAACTTGAAGAGGTCCAAACACTTGATGTGGTGGAAGAGGAACTTGAATTGTCTCTTGATGAAGGTTATGCAATTTTTAAAGAAGAGCATGATTCCTCTACATTGGAACCAATCTATGACAAAGGTTTCCCACTTTTGAAGGAGCTGCATGATACTACCCACATGGATCATTCCCATGATGAAACTTCTGCACTTTTGATCATTTGGGTGAGTTAGTTCATTCTCCTACATCCTACAATTCCATGTTTTGCAGTATTAGTCTCAATGAAGTATGGGTGAAAGGGTTCTTTTTGATGGTGCCACATGAGGAGTATGGAACTCCTAGATTTTCCTTTTATGATGACATGGTTGGAGCACATTCTTATTCACATTTGAAACAATATTATTTGTCACTTTATGTTGATGCAAATCTACATGGATGCACCTATGATATGCATTTGAGTCACCTGAAGACTCATGGTTTTTCTTGCTCAACACTTGATTCATTTGATGTTGGAGGAACTTCGTCCAACACTTGGGAGAATAGATTTATGATTGGAGAACATTTTTGTTGGAAGCCACATACTTTTTTATATTTTTATGATTCTCACATTCATGGATGTATGGGTGAGACTTCTTTGAGTCATTTGAAGTCTCCTTGTTTTTTCTGCTCATTATTTGGTTCAGATTTTAGTGGAGTTTCTTCATTCACTTCTTGGATGAAAGAATACATGGATGAATATTTTGATGCATATCACATCCTTTTGGAGCAGCATTATAGGACATGGGATCCTCACCTATGTCATTGGAGCATATTTGATTGGTCACTTGAAGCTTGTATGCACTTGGAAAATGGTGGTCTACTTGCTTGGAGGTATAAGCACTTTCATGACTTTTTGATGAAGCATATCCTTGATGTACATTTTAATTATGTTGTTATGTACTTTGATGATATATATTTGGTACTCATGATGTTTGGAAGAATGCATACAAGAAAATGGGATCCAGGAATCCTCTTATCTAATGGTGTGGGTTGGAGAGCACTCTTAATTGTTGGGGTGCAATACAAGCAATGGGACCCTGGAATAATTTTTGTCTCATTGGTTTTATTTTTTTGGGGGGAAGCAAGTAGTATGGGAGATGGATTCCCCACTTAATAAAGTGATTTTAATCAGATTAGTGAAGCAGCAAGCATGGTGGTTCCTCTCTAAAATATTCATGGAAATTCAAAGACTCAAGGTTGGGCAATTCAATGGCAACTTCAAAGAATTATACAGAAAGCAGGTTCTTCAACACCCATGTTTAAAATTGCTTGAGGACAAGCAATATTGGGAAGGGAGGATTTGTAATGTCTCAAATTTGGCATTGGGTCACAATAGCCTAATCACATTGTCCCTATTCAGTAGAGTTTGTCAAATTGATGCTAAAGTTGAAATAATTGCCAAGAAGGAAAATTACTAGTTTCCTAGGTTTGGGGTGGAAGCTTTGGGATTTGGAATAATGGGGATAATAAATGATGTTTGAACATTAGAATGGAATAAATATTTAATAAAGGACCTAAATAAATATATACAAGTGAAAATCAAATTGACATTTGATCATGAAGACACATGGAGGAAGTGGGACCCACATATGGCTAGATTTTCCCACTACACTTGGCATCATTCTCTCACCAATTCGAATTCAAGGTGAATGGTAACATACTTGGGGGAGTCAAAAAGGTATTATTCATGGCATGACTCATCCAAGGTCGAAATATAGAGGAAGAGTAACTCCCATGGAAGAGGAAGAGGCAATTTGGAGTTAGTGAGACACTTGGGCTAGATTCCCTAGCTCTATGACAACAATGATGAAGATGCTATGACACCTATGACACAAATCAGACCTGAAGGCTGACATATGACATATATGACATGTCAGGGATAAAAATAGACTCCAAGAGGGTGCTCAAGGGTGTTAGGGCAGCTAAGATGCTTCCACATGTGATTTGGTGGAAGTGGGAAACTAGGAATTGTTGTACAAGTGGCGTTCTTTGGAATCTCTTCCCAACTTGAGTTGGCATGAGTCTCTTGGAAGGAATTCGACCCATGGAGGACATTAGAACTTTATAAATGTCAATAACAAAGAATGAAACCAGATTTTGATCATTTGTAGAATTTGCAATTGCATTTGTGAAGAGGGAGAGCTAATGGATGATTAGTTTCTTGCCTTAGCCAATTTCGAGGGTGAAAGATTCCCATCCAAGTTGGTAATTGGAAAGGCAATTCAAACATTTCATTTGGATCTTTAATGGATTCTTTATTTGTAGGTGTAATCTATAGGGCAGCTCATGGTTTCTTGTATTGCAGCTCACTCCTTCAACCATTTCCAGTTTTGATGGCATATTCTTGATCCTTGAGGGAGGGAATTTTTGGTGAGCTATTGTACTCTTTGGGAAAGATTTTAATGCCCCATTTCTTTTTTAATATGAATTAAATACTCTTTTCTTCATCTCCAAAAAGTTTCAGGTCGAAATTCCAAGTAGAAATGTATAAATCTCATTTTTAATGGAAGAACAATGCGATTTCCCCACTACCTTGTTGTGAGCCAATGTATTGATGATGATTTCGAATGAATGGATGATTCTCTGATATATTTGTGATAAATATACTGCCATGGATTTCTTCTACAAGTTTCATGTACTGTAGTTGAGAATTTGAATCATTTTTACTCAGTTTAGTTGTATTGGGAGGTGAAATAGTATCATTTCCCCAAGGGTCGAATTAGGGATTTTTGCAGTTGAATGGGAGAGGGTGAGAACAGTTGTAATAATCCATTAATGGTTCATATGAGACTTTAATAAAATAATTAACACAATAAATACCTCTTTTCATAAATTTGAGTGGTTTTGGAGGCATTTGGGAAGCCATTTTCAGTACTTACCCCAGGGGGATTTGAACCCCAAATTACTAGTAAAATTGCATAATTGGTCCAGAATCTTAAGAGAGTTTGCAGAGGTATTTTGGTGGACATATGTCATCCATAAAAATCATATTCAAGTTCTAATATCATTCATACACCTTCCTTGAATATTTGAAGGCATTTGGAGTCAATTTGAGACCTAGAGGCCAATACTAGTCAAAGGAAAATCACTCGTAAAGTTACCTACATTGATCAGAAGTGAAAGAGGATTTGAAGTCATATTTTAAAGGTCCAAGGCATCCCTAAAACACATATTTATGTTCTAATATCATTCATATACCTTCTCAGAATATTTGGGATCATTTGGGGCAAATTTGGGACCTAGAGATCAAAACTAGTCAAAGGTCGAACTAGGGAAAAAAAGTGAAAAATTGCAATTTTAATAAAATTCCTAATAAGGGACATTACATCTACCTTGCCTTCTGCCTCTGCAATTGTGGTCTGAATCTATCATTTGTGACAGTAAACCCACCGAAGTTGACTCCATGCCCAACTGTCCTCCTGTTAGTAACTCCAGCCAAACAAAAAAATTCTTTTAATGTATTGTTTTGAAGGTCTAGCCACCACTTTTACCAATATCCCAGCCCATCCAAGCTATATAACGTTGATGGAAGAACTAAAGAGAGATCCCTCTCTGTGTTTGGAAATGCTAGTTTCCATTCACTAAAGATTGGTTTGCATCAGTTACCTCATGGTATTTCCCACCACAACCCAGGAAAATCTTGAGTGATAAAAGAAGCCATGGACTGATTTCTTCAACCATTTCCTTACAACTGAATTAAATGTTAGCAAGGAAAGTCAACTGGGTTCTCAAGATGAAATTTGGAAGCATATGGTTCAACCCCACAACCCCCTCACCACTCCCTAGTGGAATACACATGGCCCCCTCTTATTAGTTGCTTCCATAGCTAGTTTGTTTGGTATTTTATTGCAATATTAATATTTACATTATTTTGACGCAAGTCTCCTTTGCAAAGTTTCTTACTTAAAAATTACACACAACACATGCATTCACATAAACAAGATGTAAACAAGATACCAGAAGCTGGCTTATATTACTTGTTATCTTGGTTTTGCAACCAATCTTTGTGCAATGGGCACCTATCAACAATGTGATAGCAGTTTCAATATAGAAAGAAAAAACGATTATGAATTAAATCTAAATCTAAATTAACATGTGCATATAACAAATAAATCTAAAAATGATTCATAGAAAGAACAAGAAATAAAAGAATGTTTTGTATTAAGATACCTCAAATGGTGAGGATATGATGTAGATCAACTCCAAGGGTGAGTAGCTCCAAGCTCCAATGGTCTCTTCTCCAAGATGCTGAAAATGGCCAAAAGTCTCAGGAGAGATTTTGACAGCGTGAAGATAGGACGATGGATGGATGGAAACTGAGGAGACCCTACCACCTTTTTATAGTTTTTGGTGGTGGGGAATACCATTATGGTTTTAAGGAAACCAATGGTATTGACCAACATGGTTTAGGTACCTTTTTCCCTCTTTTTCATTTTTTGAATATTTTGAATATTTTTATTCCCTTTTAATATTTTTGGGAATTCTGGACCATTTTTGAGGGTTTTTTGTGTTTTTTGAGGAGAAATATACATTTTGAGGGGAAAAAGGGGTGTATTATGGTCTTTTGGTGACCTTTTGATGGCTTTAGAGACTCAAATGGTGGAAAAGTGGACAAATGAGTCATGTGAATAAGGAAATGAGCTAGTGAGCACTTTTTGGGTGTTAACAGATTGCACCCTGATGTGTGAGGGCAGGAGCTCATCGTATGGCCGATAGACATCATAGTTCTTTTGTCTTTTTCCTATGGTTTGGGGAAGAGAAGAGACCAGTTGGAGACTGGATCAATGGCCTTGGAAGCTGCAAAAACGAAACATATTACATGGCCTCAATATGAATGAGGAATAATCTCTGATAATGGATGAGGCGGGCATACCCATGCTCGTATCAAGACATATACATAACAATTAGTCCCAAGAAGGGGGACCTACATAATACATAAAAAATCTGCTGGTACATCATAATGGTCCAAAGGGGACACTATTTTGGGATGTACTCATGATCATAACATGACTGATCTCAATAACTGATACACTCGAATAAAGTGACAACCGTTTTGAACAAGGTCTCAGAAGGGTTAATGAACTGCTGAATCTGAAGGTGTCCAACATCTGTAGGGACTCAATGACTCTGAGTCAACTCTGAAGAGTATATGTAACTCTATATTCGAGGGAGTATAAAACTGGGGTACATCTGAATACTGTCGCCATGCGCAACCCAGATATCTATAGGAAAATGTAATTGGTTGTTTCCATAAGTAGACTCTCAAATGTGGAAGAGTCAGGTGGTATCCGGGGTCTTAAACAAATAACTGAAAGGACCAATACCCTATGCGAGTCTCAACGATGCGATCAAGGTGTTGAAGTCGAGCATGTGAGAAATAACCATTTGGAGAGGCACTGAGGACTCTTCTCGAAATGATTCGTAGGCAGTCATCATAAATAGTGATGAGTCCAAGACACAGGGACCTCTAGGTCTATCCTCTGGAATAAATTTGGTTGTCGTCAACAGAGGGAGACCAGCAACTAACAAGGAAATGATGTTTCCTTGATAGGAGCATGAGGTGTAGAACTGAAGTGTGGCAGTACTGTTGGTAGGACTGACATACTTGTGGGGATGGGAAGTAACTGGGGTCATAGAGTGGGTGGACTCAAACTTCCTTTGTCTAGAGCATGATGACATGGTTGACCTGGCAGCGTAGGAAACTGACTTGTAGGTGCAGGGATCATAGATTTAAGGATTGAATGGTATGTATTGTAGACTAGAGTGACTTTGGGGGGGACAAGCCGACGGATGCTGTAGAGGGCCTCTCAGGGTGACATACTACAGAATACTCTGAACAAAGGTGACCAAAATGGGGAAGCTGCCATATGAGTAGACATGATCTGTTGTGGTGCTGAGAAGCACCATTGGGTCCTTCTTCGTAGTTTTAATGAGCTCCAAGAAGGGATAAAAGTGTGCTCTGAAATGGTACTACCCTGTGGATTTTGTGAGCCCTAGACTGTTTGTGCTCATAAGTGCTTTCATTTTTAAGGAGTCTGAAAATGATAAGAAGACTCTGCAGTGGTGGTGTAGTACCGTCCTGTGGGTTTTTACGAGCCCAGGATGGTGATTGCTTGTGGTCGCTTTCATGTTTAGAGAGCTTGAAAGCAGTAAGTGGACTCCATTGGTTGTCTTTTTCGCAAGTTAGTCTCCAAGGCCCGAAAAAGCATAAAATAATGCAAATGGAGAACTCTTCTAGCTAATGTGACTAGAGTATTCCTTTTTCGTAATTAGTCTACAAGGTCCGGAAAATGGGTAAACTTATACCAGGTAGACGCCCTTTCAGATACGTTTAGCGAGCATGAAGGGAAGCAAGATTGCTCGGCGATCTTTTCATTGTTTTAGGAGTTAGAAAAGAGCTTAATAGAAACTCCCTAAGTGCCTTTTTCGTAAAAGGAATTGCTCGGCCCGAAAAAGGGGTAAAACTATACCGAACAAAAAGGTATTGATGAGAGCGAGAAATGGTCTCAAGCATTGTCATGAGTGTGGAATACTGAATCTGGTGACATAAAGATTGTTAAAAACGGGCAATGGCCAATGTGGCATGCAAACCGAGGTGATGAGTGGCATTTTGAAAAAATGCCCGAAAATAGGGGTGAGAGCAAGAAATGATCTCAAGCATCATCACGAGCGCGAAAAACTGATTCCGGCGGTATAAGATTCGTTAGAAACGGACGACGGCCCATGTGGCACGCAAACCGAGGCAACGAGGGGGCATGGAAAAAATGCCCAAAAGATCTGGAGGTGAGAGCGAGAAATGATCTCAAGCGTCATCACGAGCGTGGAAAACTGAATCCGGCAATATAAGATTCGTTAGAAACGGATGACAGCCCATGTGGCACACAAACCGAGGCAACGAGGAGGCATGGAAAAAATGCCTGAAAGATCGGGAGGTGAGAGTGAGAGATGATCTCAAGCGTCATCATGAGCGCAAAAAACTAAATCCGGCAATATAAGACTCGACAAAAATGGAGGACGATCAATGTGGCACGCAAACCGAGGCAACCAAGGCGTGAAAGAATGGTAAAAAATGGACTTGGTGAAAATAGGAAAAGGAAAGGACTATCATGAAGTTCTTGTTGTGCTGATTCCAACGGTACCAATGGTTTGAGGAACAGACATCATATGATACCACAATGGTTGTTTGAAAAATGGTCAAATCTCTATAAATAGGGTGTGGGGCCAATATGACGTGTCATTGTTACGTGCGAGTTTGGAAGAGAAATTAGAGCTCTTTCTTGATTTTTGGGAGATTGGACCGTTGGTTTTTTATTCCGCGAGTTTCAGGTAACCCTATTCGCCTTAGCCTTTTGAATTATGTCTTTTTTGGTTAGCGGTGGGCCCCTGAAGGCCGCGAAATTCCATGTTGGCCTTCCAGCATGGAATATCGCGGGTTTTGCGTCCTTTTCCGTGATGAACATCGCGGGTTTGGGGCCGACAATTGCGATGTTCATCGCGACTGCGGGGATGATAGTCACGATGTTCATCGCGACTGTGGGGCTGATAGTCGTGATGCTCATCGCGACTGTGGGGTAAATACCTGTGATGCTCATCGCGGGTTCATGGATGAAAGCTGCGATGATCATCGTGGATTTTGATGGAAAAGCCGCGATGAAATTTTTTTCTGTTTCTAAAAAATTTTCTTTATTTTTTGGCAGGATGTTGAGGAGACTGCTGGTATCATGGTGGGAGCGGGAGATGGAGGAGGACCTAATGATTCGGATTCGCATCGATCAGGGTGTCCGATAGGCTTTGGCTATGAGCGGGCTCCTGAAGTTCACTCAGATTCCATCGATGCGTTCAGTAGGACCCTTGCTGAACAAATTGGTGGGTCTCTGGGTCCCTGCAGAGGGTGCTTTCATGGTTGGGGGTGAGAGGTTAGAGATCACCCTCACTGATGTTTACTTTCTTACCGGGTTGCTTCACTTAGGGGAGGTAGGGGATCTTCTGCCGAGGATCCCGACAGGTTTGGATATTGAGGATTTGTTGGAGACATTCTGTGTTCCGGGGGCTATCGTGCGGAACAACGCATTGAGTCTGAGATCTCTGCGGGAGTGGGATATGCGGGCTGTTGGGGCTTGTGTTCTGCGGGTGTTGGGTGCCATGGCACCACATCGTTTGTCTGGGGGACAAACGATGATGGTGGATTCTGTGCTGAGAGGGACCTACTATGCGTGGGGTCAGATGTTTTTGGCCGGTGTCCGAAGAGATCTGGACAAGGTCAGTCGGGAGGGGGGAGAGTTCTAGTATGCCTCCTTCCTGTGTTGTTTCTTCTTTGAGCAGGTACCGACCTTGCGGCCACGGGTGCTGGTTCAAGATGGGTTGGTGAGTGAGCTGCCCATGGTGTGGTGGGGGCAGATGGTGCCCCACAGTGGTGGTGGTATCCGTGGGTTCTTTTCACAGGATATGTATGAGCAGTGAGAGCAGATCCCCTTGCTGATCGATGACTATCCATATGCTGGTATGGATTATCGAGGAGATCCGGAGATGCCTCGAGCCCAGGGGCAGGCTTGGGGTTTAGATGGTATGTTTTTGTTTTTGGTTCTCTACTATATTATGTGTTTTTTAGATGTTTTTGTTGTGAGTATAGTTAGAGATATTTATATGATGGTTCACTTGCGTGATTATGCAGATGTTGGTCCTGTACCACCGGTCGATCATGTGGTCCGTAGGGGACGGGCGATGGTGGTTGTTTCTCCTCCTGTAGCGGTACCGCCTCCTCATGTTCAAGGAGTTGGGCCTCACGGTCGAGGAGTTGAGCCTCGACATGATGCCGTTGAGGTCGTACGAGAGACACTGGACATGATCCTGGCAAGAGCGCCAGAGGATGGGTGGAGGGACTTGGATCGGGACATCGTCAAGCGTTGTTTCGATGCGCCTCGTGAGTGGCGCTCTATCCTGCTCAGAGCATCATTGGTGATGGATGAGTGGAGGGATGGGGCTTGGCATGATCCGACAGGGCTGGTGGAGGGGAGGATTCAGGTGTGGGATGATCTAGCCGGGCCGGCGGAGAGGAGGGTTCGGGCTCGGCATGATCCGGCGGGGCCAGCGGAGGTGGTGCCAGAGGAGCCCAGAGAGGATGATGATTAGATGATCTTGTATCTACCCCCAAATGTTGATGAGCATATGGGGAAGTACCTTTTTGTACGGCTTATGTATTTTTGTATATTGGGTGCTAAGGGCACCTATGACATGTTGACCATACGATTATATATATATATATGTTTTGGTATATAGTTGTGTATGCACATGGATGCATTTATTGTCTATTTGTTTTCCCATGGAGGCATGTCTGATTTTTTATATGCCCGTGGAGGCACATGTTATGCACGTGGATGCAACATTTTAATTTTTGTATATGCCCGTGTAGGCACATATTATGCACCTGGATGCAATTTTTTAATTTTTGTATATGCTCGTGGAGGAACATGTTATGCACGTGGATGCACCTTTTGTATTTACTGCATGGTTGGATTGGTGTGCCAATCAAGAATGTTGTTGGACATATGGTCTGCTACACTGTTGAGATTCCTTGGGACATGTGTGAATGAAATGGATTCAAACTGTCGAACCATTTGTTTAGTGCGTAGGAATTTTCTGAAAAGATAGAGATCGCGTACCTGGTAATCATTGTTGAGCTGGGAAAGAAGGAGCTGTGAGTCCAAGAAAACGTTAAGGTGACTTATGCTCATTTGGAGAGCAGCGGCCAGGAGACCGGTCACGGCATCATATTAAGCTTGGTTGTTGGTGGCGGCACCTATGCACACTCTGTCGATGTGGATCAACTCATGTGAAGGGGAATATATTACCCAAGTTGCGGAGGCGAGATTGGGGGACCAACGGCTTGCACCATCAGCGAAACCAATGTAGCAAAGTGGAACGGGATCCATCTGTGGTCATGCAGGAAAAACAAATTTTTAGGTTTTGTATTTTTTGTAAAAAACAAAATAAGACTGCACAATTATGGACGGTGGTGTCCATCAGATTTTCTATGGGTAAAATCGCTTGAGGTACAACCCGTTGCGTGGGTTGCATAGGGGGTTTCCTTCTAAATCGGTCAGAATGTATGCCCCCTGTCCGAGGCAGGTATGTATAATATATGGGCCTTGCCACATGGACACAAAATTTCCTTTTCCGGTTTTGTCATGAGCTTGATCATAGGCGAGGACAAGGTCCCCTTCAGTAAAGGTTCTTGGGTGGACATGTTTGTCGTAACTCAGTTTGGATCGGTTCTTGGCTGCTTCCATGGTTTGGAGGGCTGTGCACTGATCTTCATCGGCTTGCTCCAAAAGTAGTAAGCATTGCTCAATTGGGGAAGTGTCCGGTAGGAGTTCAATGGCCATATGTAGGGCTGGAATCTGGCACTCAATGGGGAGGATGGATTCGACACTGTGAACTAGGTGGAAAGGGGTAAAACCGGTGGCGGTTTTGGTTGACGTGTGGTATGCCCATAGTGTCAGAAAGAGCATGTGATGCCAATTTGATTTGTGTTTGTCAACTGTGTGTTGGAGGATGGTCTTCAAAATTTTGTTAATTGCCTCGACTTGGCCATTCCCTTGGGGGTAGTAGGTGGAGGAGAAATGATGTTCAAATTTCAATAGGGTTGATAATTCTCTCCAAATGACATCTTCAAAGTGAGAGCCGTGGTCTGAGACGAGTTGCTTTGGAACTCCAAAACAAGCGATAACATGGTTGAGGAAAAAACGTGCTGCGGTGTCGGCTTTGTAATTGTATGTTGGAATGGCTTCCACCCATTTGGTGAAATAATATACGGCCACAATGATGTGTTTATGACCGCCGGCTGACATGGGATTGCAATCTAGGAAGTTGATGGCCCATTTGCAGAATGGTCTGACAGTGACAACTGGATGAAGGTGGGTGGGTGGGGTTCTTTCCTTGGGGGAAAAAAGTTGGCAGTTTTGACAATGTTTGACTGCGGTAATGCAATCAGTAAATAATGAGGGCCAAAAGTAACCTGCGCGGATGATCTTTTGGGCGGTGGCCATGCCGAAGAAATGGCCTCCACAAGCACCGCTATGGCAGTCATTAAGGACTTGTTCTGCTTCGTCATGAGAAAGGAAGCGTCGTAAGATGGTATCGACGTCGCATCGATAAAGTACATCGCCTAATAGGAGATATCGGGGGGCATGGTGTCCTATACGAAGGCGTCCGTCACGATTGATGTTGGGTCAAAATTTTTGTGTGCGGAGGTAGATTAAGATGTCTCCGTACCATGGGTCGTCAGAGGAAATGATGAAAATGTGGTAATCAATGAGGTCCGTTTGGATAGCGGGTGATGACGAAGAGGATGGGAGATCTGTGATAAGTCGAGTGAGTGCTAGGGCCTTGGTGCTCTTTGGGGTTTTGAAAGTTATGTCGTATTCTTGCAGGATAATCACCCATTTAGCTACACAGCCTTGAAGGAGGCCATGTGTCAAGAGGTAAACCATTGGATTGGAATTGGCTACAACCGTGGTGTGGTTGAGGACAATGTAATGTCGCAGCTTTTGTACTTAAAAGATGACGGCGAGGGCCATCTTCTCTTCATGTGGGTAGCGGAGGGGTGGGCCTGACAAGGTCTGGCTCACATAGTAGATGACATGCTCTTGGCGAGCAGTATCTTCTTGGTCAAGTACTCCAGATACGACATATTCGGATGCTGAAACATAGAGGGTGAAATTTGGAGGAGAGATCAACGGGGCATTTGTGAGTGCTCTCTTTAAGTCAGTGAAAGCTAATTCTGCTCGTTGGTCCCATATGAAACGAGTATGCAGACGTAGTAGTCGAAGGAAACCGTGGACCGTCGTGGCATAGTCAGGGACAAAGCAGCGGAGGAAGTTGGACCTCCCTTGTAGGATTTGAAGTTGTCTTAATGTACGGGGTGACGGTAAGTCTATAATGGCTTGGACTTTCAAGGGGTCTATAGTGATGCCTTTTTTTGAAATGACAAACCCCAGCAGGTGACCTGCTGTAATGCAAAAGACACACTTGAGTGGGTTCAAGCGGATGTTGTATTTTCGACAACGCAAGAAAACTTGTCGAAGGTCGTCTAAATGGTTAGATCGTTTCTTAGATCAAGCGGTGACGTCGTCTAGATAAAATTTTATGATTCTATGTAGATTGTGGAAGCAATAAGTCATGGCGCGTTGGAAAGTGGCTCCAGCATTCTTGAGACCGAAAGGCATGATGCGATAGGCGAAGGTGCCCCGTGGGGTAGTGAAAGCGGTCTTGTATTGATCTTCTTTATGGATTTTGATTTGGTTATATCCGGAGAAACCATCCATAAAAGAAAGAACCTCATGCCCCGCACATTCATCGATTGGTTGGTCAATGAATGATTTGGGGAAGTTGTCTTTGGGGCAAGCAAGGTTGAGGTCTCGAAAATTAGTACAAATGTGTATGATGCCCACTTTCTTGTTTACTGGCATTGGGTTTGAAACCCAGGTGGTGTAGGCAATAGGATATATGAATCCTGCTTTCTGGAGTTTCTCAATCTCAGCCTTAATGGCTGGGAGCTTAGACGGGTGAATTGGGCGTTGTTTCTTTCAGATGGGAGGCACATTGGGCCAAGTGTCGATGTGATGTTCCACAATGTTAGGATCAAGGCCAGGCATCTCGTTGTAAGACCAGGCGAAGACCTCACGAAACTCTTGGAAGAGTTTCTTATATGCCTGATTCTCCGCTTGAGTGCATGATGCGCCTAGCGAGATGAGCTCAGGTTTTCGAGGTGTGGTGGAAATGTCGATTTGTATAATAGGAGAAATGTTGGACATATTCCCCTCTTCGAAGGCATCTGGTGCTGGGATGGGGTCTTTGAACCAATCAACCTTAGTTGGTAGAAAATCTTTTGATTCGATTGATAGTTGGTTTTTCACGGTGGATGTAGACGCCTCAGGGAGGAAGCATGATCGACGGTGCATATCGTCCCAAGGGTAGTCCGGTATAGTGAGTGTTTCTAGAATTTGCTCATCAGTATGAAAGTAATCATACCATAAATCAACTGGTTCAGGTTTGTATGTGGTTGAAATCATATAGATGGTATTGATTTCTTCCGAAGAAGATGATTTCAGAGGGAAGATCTCCTCGATGAGGGGAGGAGACATCTCTAAGTCGGCATTGTTCATCTCGTATAAAGCTGCTCTATAATCTAGGAGATCAGGGCAGTGGTGTGAATAATGGCCACAAATGCCACATATCGCACAAGGGTGGTTAGTGCGAAGCGTTTTGTCGCGAGGTTGAGGAGGTGGCTCAAGTCTTATCACTGGAATTCTGGTGTCGTCATCCAACATATTCATGTGTTCTTGGAGTGTAGGTAATTGTGGACATTGATGAGTGGCATGGCCTACGTCGTCACACAACGAGCACTTAGGGGGAATGCGAATAGTTGGGGGGTTCTTGGCTACTTTGGGGGTTGCTGGGGGGGTGCGAGTTATGGGGCCAGTGTTATAAGTTTGTGGGCCTTTGCCCCTTGTGTTTCGTAACGAAGGTGGGGCGTTTCTAGACGTTGATGTCGTAGTCACTATTGGGTTTGGTCTATTTTGCAGATGAGTGACAGGAGGGGGTGGGTGGTTGGTAGTAGGGATAGGTTGTACCGGTTGTAAAATAATAGTCGGAGTCGGTGGGGGGCTCGGGGAAGGTAAGTACCATACCGGAAGTCCTAATGTTAAAGTAGGAAGGTTGAGTGTAACCATTACTGGCGAACTAACAACTCTTGAAAACGGGAATAAGAAAGGGATAGTGTGAATTGGCATTGTTCCGATATGAGTAGGCACTGTGGGTGTTTGTGGCAGTGATGAGGGCTGCTGTGTGGTGTACGAATGGGTGCACAAATTGGATGTTTTTGTTATCGATAAAGGTGGTGGGATCGATGGAAATGTGGAAGTCATAGGTGACTCGGCGTAGATTCCAGGACCAATTGACGAGACAAATGATGTCGGTGCAGTTTGAACGGTTTGTTTAATCATTGGTAGTACATTTTGAGGGGCTACGGGGGCATTAGGATCATAATATGTGAGTTGATCAATCTTGATAATGCGTCCTTCATTTGGGAACATCATGAGGCGGAACACAGATGAAGCGACAGCTTTCATTTTGTACATATAGCTATGTCCAAGAAGGAGGTTGTAGTCGAGCTGGGCATTGATCACTTTGATGTCAATGAGAACTAATTTGCCACCTAGTTCTACGGGTACGTTCGCTAAGAGACCTTGTGGTTGAGCTGAGCGCCCGTCGTAAGCTCATAATGCTGTGGTGGATGGTTGTAAAGTGGGGGAGCCAAGTTTCTGCCACACAAGAGTGGACATAACACAGGTTGAAGCTCCTTCATCGATGATGCATCGATGTACAACAAGGTTTTGAATGTTTACGGATATTTGGAAGGCCAAGTTTGATGGTAATCGAGGTTCATCTTGGTCTAAGTCAAAAGCCATCATATGTGTATCGTTAGGGTCTACTCCTTTGATGGCGGATAATAGTAGTTTTCGTTGTGTAGGGCATGTTTTCAATACTTCTAAACTAGACATAGCAGCGGGGGATTGTGCTAAATCTTCCACGACGTTATAATTGGATGCTGCGTGAGCATTAGGATTGTTGTTAATCCTTTGCAAAGGGATGTGAGGGATTTTAGGTCCTCCGTCCAACGACATATTTGGTATGCGTAGTGGTTGATTTGATGGAAGGGAGGTGGATGCGTCAGTGGGAGGAGTTTCTGGGGGTGGACCGTACTGATTTCTGCGAGTCTGGAGGTTGATGTCATTGGATGACATCATTAATAAATGGTGTGTGCCTGAATCCGTATGTTGATAATCAGTTGCGGCATAGGTGATTTGTTGCTGAGGTGTAGCAGATCCTTGTGGGGGATCCATTGGGCGAGCATTTACTACTCCTTGGTTTGGCAATGGGTTTTGCAATCTCATGGGTTGAGGTTGATTAAGTGGAGCTGGCTGTCTAGTGTGGCTCTGGCATTGGGCATCGTCAGCCGAAAGCTTACGTGCTTTCTCTAAATGGGGGCAGTTGTGGGTGTAGTGGCCATAGACTCCACATATAGAACATGGATAGTTTGTTCTCAGGTTATTGTTTTTCGCCTACTTGGGATGAAGATCAGGATTCTAGTTCGAGGGAGCAGCATTGTTATTATTTGGAGGATTGGGTGGTGGTGGACCTTGATTATGATGTTGGTTGTTACCGCGGTTATGTCCTCTTCTGTAGTTTTGTTGTCTGCCCTGGTTGTGTTGGTTGTTTTGGTGTTGGGGCTGATTGTGTTGTGCTTATTATCCACTTTCCCTTGAGTAGTGGGAGGATTTTGGGGTGCCGCAGGTGCGGGAGCAGGTTGCGGTGGATAATAAGCTGGTGGGGCTGGAGGAGGTCCAGTTGCCTACTAGGGTTGTTGGTAACCTTGAGCTATTGGAAGTGTTGGGTTAGCTGGTGTAGCTTGCTGGGGGTAATACATTGGTTGGGCCGGTAAGTGAATTGGGTTTTGGGTGGCCGGTTGGTTATAGTATGTGGGTGGTACATATGTCGATGGCGCTTTCCCGTAGCAATGTGGTGGACAATAGGGTCCATGAGTGTGATGAGTCTGATTCATTGGAGCGTATGAAGTCATCGCTCCAGAATTAGATGTAGCCCTAGAGAGGTCTGGGGCATTTATGGTGCTCACCATGCTAAAAGGTTTATTTTGTGCCGTGACTTGGCCGATAATACCATCAGTGGCATGTGATGCCCCCGGAGCATCACCGCGTGAAGAATCTCCTTGTGGGGCATCTGGTATGATGGTGTAGAGATAGGTTGGCTGGGCATAAATCAGGTTGAACTGTTGAGCTTTTAAGATAGCTTCTTCTTCTGATTGGGGTCGTTCGGAAGCTACATCTTTGGCTATGAGGGGTAGGAGTGATTTGAGAAACCAATCCAAAAATATACGGTCATCCAGTTTTATCTTGCAGAGGCTACAAAGCTTGCGCCACTCATGGATATGGTTGGTGATGTGGGTAGCTGTGTTTTGTCTGCAAGACAACAATATTTCAACTCCTGCATCATAGCGTACAGGTAGCTGAAAAAACTGAAGGAAAGTGGAGGCGAGGGACGTAAATGTATGGCGGGTCCCATGTGGTTGTTCAATGTACCACTTGGTTGCAGAGCCAGTGAACGTTCGTTGCAACAGTCTTAGTCTAATGGAGTCATCCACTATGGAGTTAGACAAACACCATAGGTGAATGACATTATGTGGTTTTGGGGATCTTCCCCAGGTTTTCTTTCAAACTTGGGGATGTCCGAGGGGAGCTTTGTAGGCATGGGTGGCCATGTAGGGTTGTGCCTGATAGGATCGTTGGTTAACCTGGCTAAGTCTTGTAAGTTTAGACTAGCCATGTATGGTAAACTAGCAGATGGGTGTGGCGTAGTGACTGGGACATAACTGTTAATGGTGGCATTATGTAATGGTCCAGTGGCCCCTAAGGGTATGCTAGGTATTGAAGGTATGTGTCCTCCAACCATTGTGGTGTGGGATGGGCTAGTGCTCCCAAGTGCAACATGGGTTGCAGAGGGGTTAGGAATAGTTCCAGGAATTCCTAGGATCTGGGTTGTGGTAATGAGAGGGGGTGTGATTCCTATGTTGGGCATACCCATAATAGGTGGTAGTCCTGTGTTGGGCATACCTAAAGGTGGAATGGCCCCTATATTAGGCATGCCTAAAGGAGTTTTTGTTTCCATGGGTGGCACAGTAGTAGTAGGGTTTGACGATGTATCTCCAATAGCATTGGTGAAAAGGGGGTCGTATTGTGATCCAGCCATGGGGTTGGTTGGTGATATTTCAGTAGGGTGTTCGGATTCAGCTTCGGAATCAGATGTGAAGTGAGGCATGTCAGAATTTGATGAATGTGCTCTATTCCGATGACGTGTCAAGTCAAGGGATAAGGCTCTACGTCTATGACTTGTAGAGTCAAGTGTACCGAACTTAGGGGGTTCACCCTGAAGACAGTGGGATCCTCTTAAATTGTCAATGGTGAGAAATATATAAAAATTTCAGTGGAAGGTGGTGATGTAAAAAACTCGAAACCTTAGTGCAACAATGAGTGCAAGAGGGGAGTGAAAAAATAATGGCTCTTAGGCCAACAACCAACCTCAAAAGCACTTATTATAATAGCTGTGCTATAATAAGTGGAGGGATCCAACAAAGTGGTCAGAATACCAAAAGTCAAACAGTTCCTAGAAAAAAGTGGTGCTCACTAGACCAAAGGTTGGTATTGTATCATGCAAATGCTTAACTAGAAGTATTGTGAGTCAACAAACGATATTCTCTGCAAGGTGATGAAATCCAAGTCAGACAATATAGAGTGTTGAATCAATGGCTAGATATCCCCCTACCGGGAGGGACACCGGGTAGACAATCCTAAAGAGTGGAAACTAGGATACCTTGTTCATGACACATTCGGTTGGGTGAATCCGTAGTTTGGTTCTATTTTCGCTGTACCCCCGTACGGGTGTACACCGAGAACTTTGAAAGGTATCCTTCGGTTACTGAATGGATTGCGGTATTCCACTCAGGCTTCTAGAACCAGTCTAGCTACTTCAACCCTCCTAAGGGAGAGGCCTTCCCGATAAATTGGTTGATAACCGTGTCAAAATTATAAGGGATTTTTGGGACCCTAAAGACAACCACTATGTCTCAGATGTAAAAAATTGAGGGGTGTTATTGGCACACCTATCCCCTCAATTCTACCTAGCTACAAGATTCTTTTAAGTGCTCCCCAAGTGGGGTTAAAAAGTTTGTTGAGTTAAGGTAGATTTTAAGGCTCAGTTTAAATAATGTGGCAGATTGGGTGCACGTGTAATTATTGAACTGAAATTGATTTGCCTTGCTTGGGCGATTGATTACAAATGAAAGAAAAGACGCTTCCAGTTTGCAAAAAATAAAGGCATTTTTTGAAATGTAAATGCTTGAAAAAACTATTAAAAAATAATGGATCTTTGAAATAATTTAAAGGGAAGCAAATAACATAAATATTTCAAGAAATAAATAGATCTCTTAGAAAATTGCTTGGGCAAACTATTGAGCAAATAAACAGTGAAATCTATGATCTGAATAGAATGCAAAAAATCTTTCTTTCAATTACTGAAAATTTTTAAAAAGACTTTTTAATGGATCATATATAAATACAAAAAGATTTAGTATGGCTATAAAAATGCAGAAAAAATAATGCTGTAAAATAGACTAAATGGGCAAAAAATACAGCAATTTTTTTTCTAAAAAATTCGTCGAATTCAAAATAACAGCATCGTGGGTTTTGGGGAAACAGCCGCGATGTGCAGCGCGGGTTTCGGTCGCGCAGTCGCGATTTGCAGCGCGACAAATGGCCGCGAAGCCACAATGTGCAGCGCGGGTTTCGGTCGCACAGTTGCGATGTGCAGTGCGAAAAATGGCCGTGAAGCCACGATGTGCAGCGCGTAAAATGGCCACGAATCCGCGGCGTGCCGCGCGGAAAAAGGCCGCGAGGTTGCGATGAGCCGTGCGACTATCAGGCGAAAATCCACGAGGCGAAAGCCAAAAAATGGACGTCAAAAAATGAACCCGAAAATGGAAATTTCAGGTTGATAATGGTAATAGAAAGGACCAAGATCTAGAACAACAATGGATCTGTTGTCTAGGATGGCAGATCTGTGAATTAAAATGATTAAAACTAACAAAAACTAAGATCTAAAGCAAAATACCAAGATCTAAGAATTCGATGCTAGCAGAGTCACCAAAAACTGTTAGCTTGGTTTTGCAACCAAGCTTTGTGCAATGGGCACCTATCAACAATGTGATAGCAGTTTCAGTATAGAAAGAAAAAACAATTATGAATTAAATCTAAATCTAAACTAACATGTGCATATAACAAATAAATCTAAAAACGATTCATAGAAAGAACAAGAAATAAAAGAATGTTTTGTATTAAGATACCTCAAATGGTGAGGATATGATGTAGAGAAACTCCAAGGGTGAGTAGCTCCAAGCTCCAATGGTCTCTTCTCCAAGATGTTGAAAATCGTCAAAAGTATCAGGAGAGATTTTGACAGCGTGAGGATAGGATGATGGATGGATGGAAAGTGAGGAGCCCCTACCACCTTTTTATAGTTTTTGGTGGTGGGGAATACCCTTATGGTTTTGAGGAAACTAATGGTATTGACCAACATGGTTTAGGTACCTTTTTCCCTCTTTTTTCCTTTTTTGAATATTTTGAATATTTTTATTCCCTTTTAATATTTTTGGGAATTTTGGACCCTTTTTGAGGGTTTTTTGTGTTTTTTGAGGAGAAATATACATTTTGAGGGGAAAAAAGGGGTGTATTATGGTCTTTTGGTGACCGTTTGATGGCTTTAGAGATTAAAATGGTGGAAAAGTGGACAAATGGGTCATGTGAATAAGGAAACGAGCTAGTGAACACTTTTTGGGTGTTAACATTACTTCTACTGAAACGGTTAAAATGCAAACTGCAACGAATGTAAATAATTAACTATTGTTGGCCTCAGCCAATTACAATATAGAAGTAACTGTGTGCTATCTCAGTGTGTCGATCTTCACCCTCTCGGGGTTCATTACGGAACTTTGAGCTATGGATCGATCTTCTCTACGCTCTGTAGATGTGTGACTCTCCTATCCAATCTACCAAAAATTCTCTTGAGATATGCTCGCTCTGCTTCCAAGTGATCCAACTGACTCAAACTCCCTGGCATTCTACTCTGCTACTGTTGTTCCCAAGATCACTTTGACCCCGGAGACACGCTTCCTCTAACTGTCGATCTCCTTAGATCTTATAGACATGCAATTGTCAGCACCTCTTCCGTGCTGCACAATATCCACCTGTGTTGAGATTTGTCACGATCCCAACTACCTGCAATAACTGCTAATAAATTCCTTAGCAACCCTAAACGGCTGCCAAGTACTTCTCCTTGAATTTCTGCGCGTCCTTCTGAAACTGCTACAGTAGTCTGTCCTATCACTGCCTCAACCATACTGTCTTCTGTCGGATTCCTTTCGCTCATGCAATTGCCAGTCTTCCCCTTCCTCATTGCTTGGCCTTCGCCTCAAATCATGTCGGTGGTGCAACTCGACAACATGTTGACCATCAACGACTCCGCTACTACTCTGTCGTCTCTCAACCTCTGACATGTTGACTCTCGACCTGCTTCTCCCGTTGACATACCTCGACAACTTCTGCTTGACTTATTGAATTCGACAATCAATCTTCTCTTCCGCACCAATGGTCATCGGCACTCCCTCTGGTCGACCTTCTTCATGTCGATCATCTTCGACTGCTCTGCATAGGCCCTGATGCTCCTACATCAGACTCCTCAGGTGAAAAAGAACTCAACTTCTCCGTCAGTCTCCTAAACTCTTCTTCAAAAATCCATGTCGCCTCCTGTAGCTCATCATCTTTCCATCGCACTAAATATTCCTTCTTTCGCGAACTGCGCGTATGCCCGACTTCGTGTTCCTCTATTACTTCTACGATTTCCTCTTTGTGTCGATCTGGAATCTGCACTGTCTAGTCGATGTTCTACACTTCTGCTCTTCTGCTGCTTGAACCTTCTTCAAACTTGTACAGATTTGAGACATTGAACATTGGTGAAATGCAAAAATCCTTTGGAAACTCCAACACATAAGCGTTGTCCGAAATCTTCCTCAGAATCTTACATGGTCCAATATTCTTCAGCTTCAGCTTGTTATACATCCCTCTCGAAAATATCTCCTTCCGCAAATGTGCATAGACCAAGTCTCCTTCATTGAACGACTGTAGCCTCTTCTTTCTATCGGCTCTCAACTTATATCCCGCGTTACTCTTTCCTATGTTCTTTCACACATCTTCATGCACTTTTTTCATATGCTCTGCGAATGATTCTGCATCCACTCTTTTCCTGATTTCTGTCGGTAGTTGAACCAAATCCACCACTCCATGTGGGCTTCTTCCTTGAACAATCTGGAATGGGCTCAAACCTGTCGACCGATTCATAGAATTATTATATGCAAACTCTGCTTGGGCCAACACGTTCTCCCATTGCTTGGGTTTGTCAGCCATCAAACACCTTATAAATTTTCCCAAACTTCTATTCACCACCTCGGTCTGTCCGTCTGTCTTCGGATGATAAGCTGAGCTAAATTGAAACCTCGTGTCCAGTTTCTTCCATAGGGTTCTCCAAAAATGTCCCATAAACTTGGTATCTCTGTCTGACGTGATACGCTTCGGTAACCCATGCAATCTGACTACTTCCTTGAAGAATAGTATAACAATGCCTATGGCATCACTTGTCTTACGAAATAGAATAAAGTGTTCCATTTTCAAAAAATTGTCGACTAGAACAAAGATTGATTCGCTTCCTTGCTGCGTCTTCGAAAATACTATCACAAAATCCATGCTCCGGTGCTCCCATGGGGTATCCGGTACAAGTAATGGTGTATACAACCCAGTATTCTGACTTCTCCCTTTCGCCAACTAGAAAACTCGACACTGTCGTACCCACTTTCCGACATCTATCATCATTCCTGGCCAATAATACTTTTCTTCGACCAATGCCCTAGTCTTGTCGATGCGAAAATGACCTGCTAATCCACCGCTATGCAATTCTCGGATTAGGTTCTCTCTTAAGGATCCTCTGGGAATACACAATTGTTGTCCCTTGAATAGGTATCCCTCTTGGATGAAATAATCCAAGTACAGAGTCCTGTCGTTACTCCATGTTTCATGACAAGCATCCCATGCTTTCACAAAATCCTCGTTGGTCACATACATTGCCTTTACCGACTCTATTCCTGTTTCCTGAACTATCGTCATGTTCAGCAATGCAACTCTTTGACTTAGCGCGTTGACAACCTTTTTCGACTTGCCCAACTTATGTCGCAACATGAAAGTATATCCTTGCAGGAATTCGACCCATTTCATGTGCCGTTGATTCAACTTCGACTGAGTATTCAGATACCTCAGTGATTGGTGGTATGTGTATAACACAAATTCCTTGGGCAACAAATAATGCCTCCAGTTCTTCAATGTTTGGACAATAGCATAAAATTCCTAGTCATAGACCGAATATTTCCGCTTCGCATCATCCAACTTCTCACTGAAGAATGCAATTGGTCGGCCCTCCTGGCTCAACATTGCTCCAATTTCCATTCCACTCGCGTCGCAATCGACCTGGAAAAATTTGTCGAAATCTGGGAGCACCAACACTGGGCTCTCAGTGACCTTTTCCTTCAACTTGTC
This sequence comes from Larix kaempferi, assembly GCA_027924585.1. NCBI lineage: Eukaryota > Viridiplantae > Streptophyta > Pinopsida > Pinales > Pinaceae > Larix > Larix kaempferi. The sequence goes on along the minus strand of BSBM01000524.1, from coordinate 7,405,944 downwards.
GAAAGCTCGCTGGGAATATTTCATCCACTTGAACTCCCCTTTTCTCATGCACTCTGTCAAAGGTGCACAAATCCGACTGAATCCTTGGATGAACTTCCTATAGAAACTGGCAAGTCCATGGAAAATCCTCACTCCAGTCTTATTTGTCGGTTCCAACCAATCGAATACTACCTTCACCTTTTCTGGGTCCATCACCAACCCTTTACCCGAGATTACAAATCCCAAGTACACAGTTCTTCCTTCATAAAGAAACACTTTTATAGGTTCACCATCAACTTCTCTTCCTGCAACTTCTACAATACCTGTCGAATGTGTCCCAAGTGCTTTGTCTTGGTTCAACTAAATATCAGGATGTCATCTAGGTACACTACAACAAACTTACCCAAAAATTGTTTTAGTACCTCATTCATCAACTGCATGAATGTAATGGGTGCATTAGTCAATCCGAATGGCATGACTAACCACTCATACAGTGCTTCCTTCATCTTGAATGTTGTTTTCCATTCATCTCCTTCTGTAACCCGAATCTGGTGATAACCGCTCTCCAGGTCTATCTTTGTGAAGTACTTCGCTCCACTCAAGCAATCCATCAAGTTGTCCATTCTCGGCAATGGAAACCGGTACTTGATCGTGATCTTGTTGATGGCCCTAGAGTCTGTACACATTCTCCATTATCCACAATTCTTCGGCGCTAATACTATTGGTACCGTGCATGGGATCAGACTTTCTCTAATCAATCCCTTGTCCAACAACTCCTAGACCTGTCGATTGAGTTCCTGACCTTCTGTCGGACTCATCCTATGTGGTGCCTTGTTTGGTAGACTCGACCCTGGAATCAAGTCGATCTGATGGGATATGCTTCTCGTCGGTGTCTCGTTGAATACTATGCTTCGAAACTTGTCAAGCATCCTTCCCAATTCGACTGGAATCTTCTCCATTATCGACCTCTCGACACATGGCCCTTTCGAAATAATGGAAAAACATCCCGATTTCTTTTCCTCCTCCGCGAGGAATTCTTTCGGTGAACACATCAGCACTCGCTTCTCTCAAAATTTGCTCTCGCCCTGCTTACAGTCGATTGACTCCTTCGGCTTCAGCTTAATAGTCCTATGCATGCCATTCTTACACATTGTGACTATGTTGGATCAACCATCATAGATCATTTTCTGATCATATTACCATGGTCTCCCTAACAACAGATGGCACGCGTCCATTGGGATTACGTCACACAATACACTGTCTTCAAGCTTCCTGACCTTGAAGTTAATCAGGCACTGTCTGGTCACCTTCACATGGTGTCCTTTCTACAACCATGAGATATTGTATGGGTGTGGATGTTCTCGACACTTCAACCCTATTCTATCGATGACCTCTGTCGACACAAGATTCTCAATGCTTCCACCATCAACTATGGTCTTGCAACTCCATTCACCGATTCACACTTTGGTTCGAAAGATAGCCTTTCACCGCACTGGCTCTTCCTCGCCGCGTTGGTCTTCCTGAACCAATGCTCGCCTGACCATCAAGTTTCGACTTTTCTTCTTCTTGTCCTCATTACTCTCAGATGTTGACTCTTCCCTCTCGTCATTTTTCTCATCCCTTCGACGTCTGGGTTTCGACTCATCTGCAACATGTAGGTTCTCTTGGCATTCATATGCCTTGTGTCCAGCTCCTCAACACTTGTAACATATTATGGATGGTTTTTCAGCTCCTTTTCTATTGGATGGACCACTTCGACCATACGCACCTCAACCACATGTCCCTCGACCATTGCATTGGTTTTCTTGCACCTTCTCTCTAGTCGATGTCCCTTCCGCATGTCAGTTGTCCTCGATAGTTTCTCTCCTGTAACCGCTACTTTGGCCTTTCGCGGAAATAGTCTTCTCACCCCGACCAGTCATCCTACCTCTAATAACTGTGGATTTCCTCAACAGTTTCTTTTCTGCCTTTAGAGCTAGCTGGTAGGATTCACCAACCGCTCTGAATCTTGACATGCTCAACTCGTCTTGAATGTCATATTTCAATCCGTTGACATATCTTGCGACAACTTCTTCTCCTTTGTTGGTCTGTCCCGACCTTATTGAAAATCTATAGAAATCTTCTGTGTATTCCTTCACGGTCATCTCTTTTTGTCGAAAGTTTTGCAACTTCCGGAACAAGGAAATCACATAGTCATTCAGCAAGAACTTCCCCTTCAGCTTGGTGACCATCCTATCCCAAGACTTGATTTTCTCCTTGCCCTTCTTGACTCTGTCAGCCTGCACATTGTCCCACCACAGTGAGGCATGACCCTTCAACCTCATACATGCAGTATTAATCCATTTAGGATCCTCGATCTACTCTATGTCGAAGTATTTCTCCATTTCTCTGAACCAGTCGATCAAGTCTTCTAGATCTAGACTTCCCGAGTAGGTATGTACATCTATCTTTGTCCGACCTCTCATCTTCGTCAGAAGTTTGATCAGTTTGTCTTCTGGTTCTTCTCCTGCTTCTTCTCGTGCTTCCACTTCTTCTACCTCTTCATCGTTGTGGTCTAACGCATCAGGAATACAACCACTCCTTTGGCTTTCTTTGATCGATGCGACTTCATTTTCCAAAGTTCGCATTGTTCAAAAACACTCGTCGAACATCTCATGATCAACTGTGACTGCTGTGCCATGCGCTCTTCATCCAACACCTCAAACGTTAATGCCTCTGTGAGCCATTTTCAACCTCGGCTGAAACTCCCACTCTGTCCAATCGCAACCGGACTTCCACAAGTCATGCACAACTCTACCCAACCGCAGCTGGAGCTGTTCAACACACTTGCTCACTCAATTCACTTCCAATGTTGATACCACTTGACGTTCTTCTGCTCACATGATTCTTCTGCTCTGATACCACTTGATGCAAGTCGCCTTCGAAAGGTTCTTGCTTAACAATTACACACAACACACGCGTTCACATAAACAAGATGTAAACAGGATGCTAGAAGCTGGCTTATATTACTTCTACCAAAATGGTTACAATGCAAACTGCAAGGAATGTAAATAACTAATTATTGTCGGCCTCAGCCAATTACAATACAGAAGTAACTGTGTGCTATCTCAATGTGTCAATCTTCACCCTCTCCTGGTTCATTACGTAAATATGAGCTATGGCTCGATCTTCTCTACGCTCTGTAGATGTCTGACTCTCCTATCCAATCTACCAAAACTTCTCTTGAGCTCTACTTGCTCTATTTCCAAGTGATTCAACTGACCCAAACTCCCTAGCCTTCTACTCTGTTGCTGTTGTTCTCGAGATCACTCCTACCCCCGAGACACGCTTCCTCTTCCTGTCGATCTCCTCATATCTTGAAGACCTGCAACTGTCAGCGCCTCTGCTGTGCTGCACAATCTCCACCTGTGTTGACATCTGTCACAATCCCAACTACCTGCAATAACTGTTAATAACTTCCTTAGAAACCCCGAACGGTTTCCAAGTACTTCTCCTTGACTTTCTCCGCGTCCTTCTGATACTGCTACAGTAGTCGGTCTTATCACTGCCTCGACCATATTGTATTCCGTCAGATTCCTTTCGCTCATGCAACTGACAGTCCACCCCTTCCTCACTGCTTGGCTTTTGCCTCAAATCCTGTTGGTGTTACAGCTCAACAACATGTTGACCATCAGTGACTACGCTACTACTCCATTGTCTGTCGACCTCTAACATGTTGACTCTCGACCTGATTCTCCTAATGACATACCTCGACAGCTTCTGCTCTACTTATAGACTTGGAAATCCAATCTGCTCTTCTGCACCAATGGTCATCAGCACTCCATCTGGTCGGCCTTCTAACGTCTGAAACATTCTTTGGAGTAGGCCAATCCATTATGGCTTCAATCTTTTCTAGATCCACTGCAATACCTTCTTCGAAAATAGCATGACCCAAATATTGCACCTTCTTTTGATAAAATTCACACTTGCTTATGTTAAGATTCAATATGCTAAGTTAGATAACATCATTATTTCATTCTATTTCACAACAATAGCATAAACAGGATCACTAAAAGAACAACAAGCACAACATAAACACAAGAGACACAATTTATCTTGAGAAACCCTCATGGGGTAGAAAACCCAACAAAACTTCCTCAATATAGATGATCAACAAGTACAAAGATGAAATCCCCAAACAAGAGCTCCTTCTCCTCCTTTGCAGATCTCTCTCTCCTATGCGAGTTCACAAGTGAGTGAGTGTGTTCAGATGAGGAACACAACACCTCTATTTATACTTTATCTTTCACTTGACTTTTTCCCTAACTAGGTCGGCCCCAACAACTTAACCACTCAACATAATGCTGATTGGGATGACTCCTCTAGGGGACTTAAACACCCCATTATAATTGAATCTAGGGGAACTAATGCCCCGACTTACATGGGAGGTTTTACCTCAATGAATTTTCATTATAATAACATCACGACGGAGGAATAAAACATCTCCGGATGAATAATAATAAAGTACAAATAGAATATTCTTTGAAGTTATAATATTTCAACACTCCCCCTTAACGAGAAGGGTATTCTAACAACATGTGCAGGAGCAAGGAGAAGTCATTAACAACATCATAGTGATACATCTATAAATCATTGGAAGTTTTCTTTAATCATCATCAGTAACTCAAACAACTACTAGAATATCTTCAATACTGGAACATCAAAATCTTCAGTATTGAGTCTTCATCTTCTGCCGCACTCGATCACTCAGTTAGCTACAACAACAACACCATATGGATCTCCTGATCAACAACATCATGATCTGGATCTCCTGATCAACAACATCATCATCTGGATCTCCTGATCAACAACATCATCATCTGGATCTCCTGATCAACAGCATCATCTGGATCTCTCGATCAACATCAACATCTGGATCTCTCGATCAACAACATCATATGGATCTCCCGATCAACAACATCATCTGGATCTCCCGATCAAAAACATAATTTGGATCTCTTGATCAACTAAATCATCTGGATCTCCTGATCAACAACATCATTTGGATCTCTCGATCAACAACATCATCTGGATCTCCCGGTCAACAACAGCATCTGGATCTCCCAATCAACAACATCATCTGGATCTCTCAATCAACAACATCTTCTGGTTCTCTCAATCAATAACATCATCATCTGGAACTCTCGATCAACAACATCATCATCTGGATCTCTCGATCAACAACATCATCATCTGGATCTTTCGATCAACAACATCATCATCTGGAACACACATTATCCAATTACGGGATGATCAATCCCTCTCACTTTAGGACATAAGTCTAAGGATGATACAATCCTGAACCACTTACGGGATGATCGATCCCTCTCAGTTTAGGACATAAGTCCAAGGATGATACAATCTTGATCCACTTACGGGATGATCAATCCCTCTCACTTTAGGACATAAGTCCGAGGATGATAAAATACTGATCCACTTACGGGATGATCAATCCCTATCAATTTAAGACACCATATCATGTCTCCAGATCCATTTAGGACTAAAGTCCATGGATGATGCAATCCACTCGTCCACTTAGACAAATTCTAAGGACCACTTCTCGAAGACACAGGTCTCCGAATCCATTTAGGACTAAATTCTAGGGATGATTCAATCCACTTGTCTACTTAGAAAAAGTCTAAGGATCACTTCTCAAAGACACAGGTATCCAGATCCATTTAGGAATAAAGTCCAGGGATGATACAATCCACTCGTCTACTTAGACAAAGTCTAAGGACCACTTCTCGAAGACACAGGTCTCTGGATCCATTTAGGACTAAAGTCCAGGGATGATGCAATCCACTCGTCTACTTAGACAAAGTCTAAGGATCACTTCTCAAAGACACAAGTCTTCGGATCCATTTAGGACTAAAGTCCAGGGATGATGCAATCCACTCGTCAACTTAGACCAAGTCTAAGGACCACTCATCGACCTCATCGTCGGTACATGTATCCTCATCATCGACCTCATCGTTGGTACAGGAATCCTCATCATCGACCTCATCGTCAATACAGGCATCCTCATCATCGATACAGTTATCCTCATCATCAACCTCATCGTCGGTACAGGCATCCTCATCATCGACCTCATCATCGGTATAGGCATCCTCATCATCTATATAGGTATCCTCATCCTCGACCTCATCGTCGGTATAGGAATCCTCATCATCGACCTAATCTTCGATCCAAATATCATCATCGACCATATCACTCCCCCTTTCGAGGAGGGTCCTTTTGAACTACACCAAGCTTGTCTCAAAAATACTCAAACTTTACTTGAGACAAAGGTTTGGTCAATACATCAGCAACTTGCTCATCAGTGCTCACATACTCGAGATTTATAGCTCCTTTCTGCACCATATCCCGTATATAGAAATACCGGATCTCTATCTGCTTTGACTTATCATGGAACACTGGATTCTCCATCATCTTGATACAACTCTGGTTGTCACACATGATCATAGTGGAGTCCATCTCTAAGTCAAATAGTCCTAACAACAGCTTCCGAAGCCATATGGATTCATAACTAGTAGAGCAAGCTGCTATATATATTTTGCTTCAGCTATGCTGAGAGCCACACATGACTGCTTCCTGCTAAACCATGAGATCATGGCGGATCCCAGACAATAACATCCACCTGAGGTGCTCTTCCTGTCTGAGACACTTCCAGCCCAATCTGCATCTGTATAACCATACAATTTGTAGTCATGATATCCAACATAGTATAGATCAAATTCTATCGTACCTTTCGGGCACCTCATCACATGCTTTGCAGCTACTAGGTGAACACATCTAGGCTCAACTAGATATTGACTTAGAGTGTTCACAACAAAGCATATATCTGGCCTGGTATTCGTTAAATACATCAACGAACCAGTCATCTGTCTGTAAACTGTGGAAACCATTGTCGATCATCCAAGATCTCTACTTCATATAAAATCTCATATGATCTTAGCCATATATCTAATCACAAGAATCATGCCAAGATTCTTTAACTCTGATATCTACTCCCTCTGAAGTGGAGTCTTCTACATCTGAGTATTGTCCTCCCTCTGTGACTGAATCATCATGCACACTTTGCATTGAGTGATCTCCTGCATATCTATCTGTGCCATCTCTCGTCAGATGGGTCTACTGATATGAGTCTCAAGATCACTCGAACTCTATGGTGAGTTCCTTCTTGCTTTCATTTGAGAGAAGCATGTCATCTATATATAGAAACCCTCTTCAACCTTGTAGCAAAGTTTGAAATTCGTATCACCTGTGGTGATCATCAAGCTCATCAAATGACTATCGATCTTGGGTACCTGTTGAACCTATACAAAGCCTTCTTTAATTATGTGATTCTCTAGCGAATCCTGGGAGTTTGCTCGATATGCACTTCTTCTTCAATTATACCATTCAAGAGAATGGTATTGTCATCCATGGGTGTAATCTATCTCTAGAAGTGTGTCTAGCCACTTGGAGCAAACATCTCGTCATGATCCTCTCCCTCTTTCTAAGAGAATCCTCTAGCCACGAGCATTCCTTTTTACTTCTATAGTATGTTTGATTTGTAAATATTTTTGTTAAACAGTCATCACTTGTTCTTTGGAACAAGTGTTCATCATCCTTCTTTTGTAGATCATAGCACATGATCTTTCCTACAAATCAAATTCAATTACATGATTAGTGATACTTCATAATCATCAAATCATGTTGACATTTCAATGATAACCTATTATGCATACTGATATCATTCACATAGTTATGCAACTATCTTGACCAATACTTTGGCACAACACTTTTCCATATCCTGTATGCATACAATGGCTATCTAGATGCCTTCCATCTCTACCAGAACATACTATTAAGAGCGTGCACAGCTCCCAATATGTTAGCAAAGAGGTTTCATTCTAGACAAGCAACAATGGAATGTTTGTCCAACTTACCCATCATATGCATATTAGTAGTATACTGTTCAATGCTATATGAATGCTTACACTATGCATGATATATTCTAGGAATACAAATATGCATACAACTATTACGAGCAATATCATTTCAAGAAGTAATTCAAATAACAACTCAAATACTTATCTTTTATGTTTGTGTTGCTACCTCCCTCTTGATCTCTATTTTCCCTTTATGATAGCATCATGATTATATGTCTTTGAACATCTATCCATCCTGGACCACTATGCATGCTTAAGTGTGCACTAGTTTCATGATTGTGTCATCCTCAAAATCTCATACATAATCATACATTCTTTAGTATAATCTTAATACTATCAAAACATTATAATCCTATAATCTTATGTATGGTCATGATCATTTCATACAAAGGTAATTTATCACAAGCGTTAGTATTCAAGGTTTCAGGGAGTACTTCTTTTACTCATGCATATTCTTATTTGACCATAGGACTCTTCTAGTTTGTCATATCATTAATCAAACTAAGAAGCATAATATGCATAAACCCATGATTACTCAAACTTATAACTTCATGAATAATCATTATCAATCATACAAAAGTATACTTATATAAGATCCTAACACAAGGTAGGATTCTAACTCAATATAGGAAAACATATGCTTTCCAGTTATGTCTAACATACCCAAACAATGTCTTCTTTGTTCTCTTCAATGATTTAGAGACCTTGTGCTAGTAACCTGCATATCTCATCAGTTAAGCATTGTAGAACCAAATTATACATACCTCGTAAGTAGAGCTTCTATGTGATCAATGACTATGGATGAGTCTTTGTCTTCATGTCACCAGGGTCATATATTCTTGATCTAGAACTTGATTTGTCTTTCTTGATGTACCTTTCATGTTAGCAGACAACATCATCCTCATACAACACCACAGTGAATTAGTACAATCATAAGTGTCATAACCCTAATCAATGAATGTCTTCTATCATTCACATGCATTCATACTTTTAATAGACAAGTCTAAAATTGATCATGATTGTACTAACCTCAATAATATGAAGACAAACATATCATGAACTTAATCATGAAACGGATTTCAAAACATACCTGTATCTCCTCAAGTCATACCTGTCGAGATTGCTTGTAGTCTTCTCTATAAGGGTAAAACCCTAATCATTCAAGGTATATCACTTGTAAATATCATATATATGTTCATGGTGCTAGGATGATAGAATATCCGTTCCATTTAAACCTCCTTTTAAACCTCCTTCATTGCTGCCCTATGAGTCTCCCAACTTTGCTAGGGTTTCTTCTTACTTGGAAACCCTAATTTTCAATCTGCTTCCTCCCACAACATTTTGATGGAAGATTAATATTTATGATGAATGGATTCCAAATTCATCTTCAAGGCTTCCAATGTTGCGTTAGGTGTCTCCATCATTGTATCAGGTCATGCCATACCTTAAAAACTGAAAACCCTACCTCCTCTTCTTTCATTTCCTTTGTTGAGCCATTTCTGATGTGCTGTATTGTTTATGGTGTATCTCTGAAATTTTGGATCCTCAAGGTACGAAAATTTGGCCTCTCGTATCCTAAACTGTCATCTGTCCAACCCCATAGGTTTGATATTCATTGGATTCTCCATGAGAGAGATATGCTAAGTTTCCCAACATGACTTGTTTATGACATGAAACAACATAATGAACTTGTACGGCGTGACACGTGTCACTGTTTCAACTTCGGCCTCTGATACTTGGACCTATGAAACTAAAGTCCATTCCCTAACTGTCACATTTTAGGGAATTCCATTTGGAGATTCATAGCTCGAGATATGACCTTTTCACCTAGGTCACCTGTTTAGGGCTTCATTTTGGAAGAGGAAAAAACCCTAACTTGTATGGATCATATCTTAGAAAGTAAAATGAATATGAGGCTGAAACTCGGACACAAGGTACAAGAATATGTCATCGCCATCCTGTCCAAGTTTCTGATCTTGAAACTTCGCCAAAAGTGATTTATAACGAAAGTTCCATGATGACTAGGTTTTGATATACAAATCCCTAACTTTCAAATTGTCGTAAGTGAAACAAGTGTCATAAGTGCCATACATTGAATTCCTTCAGGCTAGCTCTGATACCATGTTAAGATTAAATATGCTAAGATATATAACATCAGTATTCTATTCTATTTCACAACAATAGCATATACAGGATCACTGAAAGAACAATAAGCACAACATAAACTCAAGAGACACAATTTATCGTGGGAAACCCTCATGGGGTAGAAAACCCAGCAAAAATTCCTCAATATAGATGATCAACAAGTACAAAGATGAAATCCCAAAACAAGAGCTCCTCCTCCTCCTTTTCATATCTCTCTCTCTCTCCTATGCAAGTTCACAAGTGAGTGAGTGTGTTCAAATGAGGAACACAACACTTCTATTTATTCTTTATCTTTCACTTGACTTTTTCCCTAACTAGGTCGGCCCCAACAACTTAACCACTCAACATAATGCTGACTGGGACGACTCCTCTAGGGGACTTAAACACCCCATTACAATTGACTCTAGGGGAACTAATGCCCTGACTTACATGGGAGGTTTTACCTCAATGACTTTTCATTATAATAACATCCCTACGAAGGAATAAAACATCTCCTGATGAATAATACTAAAGTACAAATAGAATATTCTTCGAAGTTACAATATTTCAATAGTTTAACTTTGCATACAAATGGTTTTCTCTAAGGACTTGAAACACCATCCTTAGATGCTCCTCATGCCCTTCTTCATTCTTTGAATAGACAAGAATGTCATCCAAGAATACAATTACAAACTTATCCAAATATTTGTTGAAGACACTATTCATGAAGCACATGAATGTGGCAGGTGCATTGGTAAGACCAAATTTCACCACAATGAACTCATAATGACCATATCTAGTTCTGAAAGTTGTCTTGTGAATGTTGTGCTCCTTTATCATCACTTGATGGTAGCCAGACCTCAAGTCAATATTGGAAAACACTTTAGCTTCCTTCATTTGATCAAATAAGTCATCAATCCTTGGCAATGGATACTTGTTCTTGATTCTCACTTTATTAAGCTGCTTGTAATCAATACACAACCTCAAGGTTCCATCCTTATTCTTGACAAATAACATAGGTGCTCCCCAAGGAGATACACTTGTTCTAACATACCCCTTGTCCATTAATTCTTGTAGCTGCATCTTTAACTCGATCAATTCTGGTGTGCTCATTCTATAAGGAGCTTTGGAAATGGGCGCTTCCCATGGAACAAGATCAATGGAAAAATCAATATCTCTCTTTGGTGGAAATCCCGACACTTCATCCAGAAACACATATTTGAACTCTTGTAATACCTGGAAGTCTTCTATCCTTGGTCCTTTGTACTCTGATGAATCTGATATATGAACTGCATATAATTGGCAACCTTTCTTATAAAAAAATTTCAACTATAAGGATGAAATCTACCTTACTGAAACTTGCTTGGGAATTCCTCTTACTAATCTTGGTCTTCCCTCTTCATCAATGCATTCAAGTACCTTTTCATAGCAGTCTATCTTGGCTCTATGCCTTTCCAACCAATCCATGCCAATTAGAGCATCATAAGATCCTAACGGTAGGACATTCAAATCCACCTTTGTGAGGAATCCATTCAACTCCATGGGGCACTCCATCACTACTTCACTCACTTTTCTCTTGGTCCCTGTGGCTAATTGAACTAGCCAAGAATTATTATGCTTCACTTTTCTAAGAGAAAAACCTTCAACCACTTTTGGAGAAACATAACTATGCATAGATCCTGGATCAATCAAAATAGAAATATATTGCTTAGCAATCTTACCTTCAACTTCCACCACTGCTGATTGATGGTCTACTTGGTGATCATCCAATGTTGCATAGATTCTAGGTGTTTCTCTTTCCATATATTCCATTGTAGTTGCTTCTTCAAGGTTGTGCAAGCTCCTGGGATTCTCCATCCGATGTGGAAAATCTCTAAGCATGTGGTTTCTTCCACATCCCCAACACTGATGTGGCCCTTTTGATGCTTTTTATGCTGCTACTGCTGGCTTGTTCCCACTTCGTGCTTGTTGTCCCTGTGGAAAATTTCTTGGCTGATTTTTGAATGGTGGCTTGAATCCATTTTTTCTTTGATAAAACCTCTCTCTTGGATTTCCATTCCATGTTGGGTGAACCTCTGATTTTCCTTTACTCTGCTCATAGCAATGCATTTCCATCCTAATGGATTCATCAAGACTTCGTGGATTAACAAACTCAATCCTATCTCTGAAATTTTGAGGTAGACTCCCAAGGAAGCATTGTTCTTTACCCTCTCATCTTTGATATAGTCCACATAACTCAACAATTCCAAAAAATTATGGACATGTTCTTCCATAGATTTATGTCCCAACTTGAGTTCATTGAATTCTTTCCTCTTATTGTCATAATACCTAGAAGAAAGGTATTTTTCCTTGAAATACTTCTTAAATCGCTCCTTATTGATCCTCCTTTCACTGATCCCTTTTACTTGCAAGAGGTGTTCCCACCAAATTGAAGCTCTGCAATTTAGATTGTAAATGGAAATTATTCCCTTTTCATTCCCTAAGTAATCATCAATCCTGAAATATTTATTCATCCCAAGAAACCATGCCTCTACCTCTTGGCCAGTCTTGTCTTCTCCATTAAATGTGGGAGGCCTTGCCTTCCTGAATTCTCCTTGTGGAATTCCTTTGAATGTATTTCTTCCTTCAAGTCTTCTATAAGTATGTCTTGGAATTCTCCTAGAACCTCTGGAGTCACATGACCTGCTGGAAGAATATCTTGAGGAGGGTGTTCTATGCTTTTTGCTCACATAACTCCTTCTTGGGCTTGGAGTCCTCCTCCTAGAACAACCTCTAGAGCGACTCTCTGCATATATTTCCTCTTTGCCTAAATTGATTGGGTTAGAACCAAGGTTTGTCCTTTTCTGCATATCAGTGAGACTCTACAAAATAGTAGCATTGATCTGGTTCTGTTCCTCTTGAGCCTTCATCAATCTTTCATTGAAGCTTACCATGGTCTCAACCAAATTCTGAGGAGTTATTTTCTCCCTTCTCCCATTGGATTTAGTTTCAACATTCTCTTCTTGCACATTTTATCCTAGAACATCTTCATCATGCTCATAAGGATACCGAGCATCATTCATGGTCACCATTTTCCTTTGGAGACCCCTTTCCCTATATGTTGCCTCTGTTACAACTATTCAAATCTTACCAACTGCAGACACTGTGCATTATAAAAATATTTATTAGACATGTTAGGAATGCATATAGAAACATAAAACATCAATATTTAACAGAATTAAACTCATGGAATAATTCTTAGAGCTATTATGCCTTATTCACTTTGCTCTATCATGCAATTATGGAAATTACCAATATTGACAACAATTTTGTCAAAACAGTCACTGGCACTTTTCTGCACTACATATCTATGATGTATGATAACCTCATTCAAATTTTGGTTATGCACCACTGTCTCCTACTGGATAAGATTTCCAATGCCTATCCATGTGCTTCATTATGACTTCGGGTGTGGAAATCACATTACGAAAAAAATGAACCAAAATTCCGCACTTTTTACACAAATGTATTTTATTCTGAAATGCCAACTTCAACCACTTGTAGAAGCAAATCTATAAAGAATCATGAAATATTTTCTATCAAGAGAAGTTATTCCATATAACAAGGAACACTCAGAAAATTTCAGATCCCTGTTCTGATGCACTAGTCAACTTCTATAAAATTCTGGGCTTGACTATTTTTAACTTTCCACTTTTTCCAAAATTTCAAAATTTTGGCCAAAAATGGCTATCTTCCAAACCGAGCATTTCTGGAAAATATTTTTCTAACGAAAAATGTTTGTATTAATGAGAATATGAAATGTGGAGTTCACTAGTTTTCTTGAATCCTACATCTATGGTCACTCTCATCCACTGCAAGCATTTCAAAATCCTCAAAAAGTGGCCCGGAATAGTGCTTTTTGGCCTTCTTGCTCACCCTGACTCCACATCCTTTGGATTTTGGGTCCAAGCTTCCAAAATTAACATTGTTCTTGCTCCATGGCCGCTCCATATCGATTTCAGATCAATCCAACCTCCTTCCAAGCTTCGGGACACCGATTTGTAAAAGCCATTAATTCCAATTGTATGTCAAATTGGAGCATAATGGGCTCGGGACCCTCATTGGTTCTTTCATGGCCTTCGTTAATGGCTTCAAAACACCACAGGACTCATCCAATTCTGATTCTGCATGCTCCCACTATCTAAAAATCGAGTTCAGGGTTCTACTTTTTTTTTGAACCCGCAATCCACAACTTCTGCAACCCGCAATTTGTACTGCGGAAATCGGAAATGCAGAATGCCAATTTTTCAACCTTGGAAAATGTCACTTCTGCAATCTGCAATCTGTACTGTGGAACTTGGAAATGTGGAAAGCCAAATTTTCAACTTCGGAAAATGTCACTTCCGCAATCCGCAACTTCCACAACCTGTAATCCGCAATCCGTACTGCGGAACTCGGAAATGCGGAACGCCAAATTTTCAACTTTGGAAAATTTCACTTCCGCAATCTGCAATCTGCAATTCGTACTGCGGAACTCAGAAATGCGGAACACCAAAATGCAAATTTGAATTTTTTTTGTCTCTGCAATCCACAATCCACAATGCGGAATTGCGGAAACACCTCCTCTACTCCTGCAACTTTCAGAGCTTATATCTCCTTCACCCTTTAACCAAATAAGCCAAGTCTAGTACCATTGGAAATCTATTGGAGAGATCTATGCAACGATGTGATCCTCTTCCACACCTGAGAACTCTGATTTTTTCATTATCTCAATCAAAATGCTGCCCAAACTTCATCAATACCTCTTTTAAACATTTTGATATCTGCCTGTAACTCACATTTTGGCCCAAGTAGCCTCAGTGCTGCAACATGGGCTCTAATACCAGTTTTTCATGTCCCCTCCCGTCATCCTGACCCACATAGGGAACCTGAACGCAACATGGGGTGTCTAAGTCTCCCCCACGGCCATATGACGAAATTCACAATTAAAAATAAATGCATAATTAAATTAGACAGTGGAATAATTAAAACATTTTAACACACACACAAAGTAGAATGCATCAGCATGTTTCTCCCAGCTTGAAGGATGAAACAAAATCCAGATACTTAATCCCCTTCTCATGCTATGCACATGATTTATGTTGATTAACTTAAGTTAATCATTTCATTCAATTAACAAAACAATCACTGGTTAACACATTCCATAATACAGAATGGGCATAATTCAAACCACATAGAATACTTATATTTAAGATGAAGCTGTCAAAACAATTGGCTATGTGAGAGAAACGTTCCACCCAACCATAGGTCCCTATCCAACCTATATTATTTCAGCTGAGAGACCACCCCCGAGCTGGGATGTGTATCCACTAAGGAGGAACTAAACAGGCTCACTGACAACCATGGTTTCGCACAAACAATCATGCTAAGCTAACACACAGTTGGGTTTATCAAGCATGCAAGAGACAAATGAGGACGATGCTAAGCCAGTGAGCTCAACGACAGATCTACAGGCATCTCAACTAAACTCAAACAGTCATGGCACCCACAATACCTACCACACCCAACATAAGGAAGGTCCCCTTCTCTGTTGCACAGTCCCTCAGGCACCCCTTCCCTCCAATGCTATTCAATATGGGCATAGAAAGTTCCAAGCTGCTAAATCCTTGATATTCTAGCCTTCATTGGGTTTATCAAGTAGTTCTAACCTCTGTTCTATTTTCTTCTCTGTTATTCACATTTGTATTTTTCTCAATTCTATCACCAAATAATTTTGTCCCGTAATTGGATCTTTGGGCTATAAAATCGGGGTTTTCCTATGGATTTCTAGGCATTTAACACTCTCAAATTCACCCCAAGGTTCAGGTCTATGGATCCCCCATTGAATTTCACCATCCACACGAATTTCTGGGCATTTTTGGCACTTCAAAATGTGGCTTAATTCAGAGTTGTGATTTCTAGTTTTTCTGAATGCTAGAGCTGCGTAATGGATGAAAACTTATGCTTAGATGTTCCAAAATGGAATGAGAATGATGAAGAACGAATTCCCATGAGGTAGAGTGACTTGTCGGCCAAGAAAATAGATCCCATACCTTCCATACGAATTTCTGGCCTGCCCATGTTCCATTGAAGCCATGGATTGATGTCTTCAACCACTTCCTTACAACTGAATTAAATGTCAACAAGGAAAGTCAAATGGGTTCTCAAGATGAAATTTGGAAGCCACTCCCTAGTGGAATACACATGGCCCCTCTTATTAGTTGCTTCCATAGCCAATTTTTTTGGTATTTTATTGCAATATTAATATTTACATCATTTTACAATGTTCCATGGCTTAATAGCACATGGATACCATAATATCAAATACTTGCCTTTTTAAATAAAATCCGAGCATCCACTAGCGGGGCCTTGGCCTTGAGATCCATGCTAGGAAAACATACATCGCATGTATACAATATTTACATTAAAAGCCAATATATCCCAAGGGTCAAAATGGGGGTATTACAGATGTTCCAGAGACCATTTCAATAGCAACAACCTCAATGCCCGTGACAAACAAAACAACACGCATCCCTAAGAGGTAATGCTCTTATCCATTAATCCCATCACTTTGATTTTTTCATTAGAACATATGCTCTTCTATTCGACTGAAGTACTAATACATTGTTCTAAATCCCCCCCCCCACCTTAGACTATCTTCATTCTAGGACTTCCACTACATGCTTCAATCTTCAGTGAAAACTAATGCTTACCCTATTTCATTTTGATATGAACATGTTACAAATTAAATCAAGTAGCAATGGAACCATCATCTATCATACAACTATGCACTGCATCACATAGCAATGTTTTTTATGGAGATATCTTAGTCATCTATGGTCTTGCACAAAATCACAATCAAAACTCCCATGTGAAGACAAAGATTCTGCATGCAGATCTTGTTGACAGAGATGGTTTAATGACATTTACAACTACAATGAATGATAGTCTGATAATCCAATTTGGCAGCTTCCTCTTGCCTGGGAAAAGTATCAAACAAACTGGGTTTGAACTAAAAATGAAAGTCCAATATGACCGTGGAGATGCCATAAACTCAATAGAAATATTGTCAACCACTGTCATTGAGAGAATTGACTAGGTATGCAAAATGTGTTGTCTTCCACCAGATATGACAATCAACAAGCTGGTATCATCAGATGAGACATATGTCGTTGGTTCTGTCGCAGTCATAGTTGTGGCCTGTCAATACAATAACAAACAATTGGATTTTTACATAAGAGATGGTGAAAATGAAAACGACTATCCAACTGTACAACCATTATCCTTTAAAAAAAAATACTCATCTTTTGTTTCAAATTATTTTCAAATTGCAAATGTTGTTTTATGTTCTTTGCTAAAGCAAAATAAAATTACCAACAAAAAACCTGTCTCTATCCATTGCATATGATTTCCCTAGCTAATTTCTTTTTGTTTTTTCTTCAACGGTTTTAGGTGAATGAAAACTATAAAAGTTTCTTCCTCTAAGTGCAGCAACAACTTGCACATGATAAACCACCCTTATCTAATGAAAAACATTGTAATACCACGCCCAAAAGGGAGTCATTTGATGAAGACCTCTCAAGCCACATTGATCGATCCTCTAAATGATGAGTTGGAAATTCAGAGTTTGCTTCCAATCATTGAAGAAAAAACACAGGTTATATATCAACAACGTCTTTTGCTATGCCACTTAAAATGATATCCCATATATGATTATCGATTAACCAATATTGCCCTATGTACTTTTCTCATCTTTAAAGTTCTAGAAATAGACCATATAAACTAGCAAACATAATTAAATTGCATTTGCAATGTTCTTTCTGCACTACCATTGTTATGTAATTTTCCTCTTGCAACATAAACCATGTCTAAACGTTTTTCTCTTTTTCTATGTTTCTAAACCGATACTCAATTAGCTTATTCAACACCGCATAACAAAAACATATTCTATTATTGGAAATTATTTTAGTAGACTGATTTCTTCCCATTTCAATTGATACAATGGATTCACTTCTTTCGGTAGACCAGACAATATGAATATGACCATGCAACATGTCTACTAACTCCTTTTGCTTGCAAAATTCATTTCACCTTCGTTTTGTCACAACATAAAAAAAAATTGCACCTACATAATTTCAAACAACCCTTTGAAAAGTCTCATTAGCACACTCTATTTTAGAACTTGGCTTTTCATGCTATTTTTTTAGTGGCATAAAGTTTCAATATAGTCATATTTGATGTAATGTTTTTCCTGTCTTTTGTCCCACAAATTGTAATAGATATATGGGACACTCAAAATAAAAAGTGCATTTGCGCCACCCTTTCAATGCACCTGTATAGAATGCAAACTTCCATTGATTCAAAGTGCCACTTTCTATTCATTCTATAATCATGAAACACTAACAACATATGATCACATTTTACATTGCAAACTGGAAACAGAGGAATGAATCATCGAATGCATGCTACGAGGGACACACTTAAAAGAATACTGCCCACTTATTACAGTTGTATCGTATGACAAATATTGCAAAATGGTCTCGTCAACCATTTTCAATCTTCGCAAATTCAGCCATAAAGGACTTATACTTTGGCAATGAACAACAGAATTATCGATTTCAAAAAATTATGAACAGAAGGTATGAATAAAATTTTCTTCTCTTAAAAAGATTTTACAGCTTTTCGATTGTTTTCATGTTGCATCTCAAACTTCAAGATGCTCTTGCAACATGTTTCTTTGCAAGTCCTTTCATAGAATTTTAGCCTCTCACATTTACTATTTTCCATAGCTGAGTTGCAACTCCATTGAAATGAAATACAGAAACTAGTATCATAAAAATAATCCCTCCTTTGGCAATATTGCTTTGGAATATTTTGATGGCTATTCTTAATTTCACAAATTTATGGCTTTCATATTTTATGGAGTTGGATTGGTTGACATAGTCAACACCATTGATCCATTTTCGTCAGTAGCTAGTTCATAGTATAATGTGCATGGTTCCTACTTAAATCAGGATGATATTTTGATGGACTCCTTGCTTAGTCAACATATCCACTAACACAATTAACTTAGTGTTGTTTATGATTCCTTGGTAAATCATTCATAATTGATTCTTGCTCCTGCAGTTGGTCATATTTTATATTGTCATGTTATAACACAATTGATCCAATGTTCACTGTAACTAATTAGTAAACTGTGCATGATTTCTGACTTTCATTTATAAAATTTGGGTTGGTTACAAGTGTTGGCACATACCGTTAATCATCGTCAAATCTTACATCTAGAGTTGAAGATTTTGACTAATTAACATACTAAAAAGAATGAAACTATAGATAGTATTTTCTCTCAATTTTATTCCAAAATACATGACAATATGACCCAGTATTGGCAGTAAGTTAAATTTTTTAGAGTTGATTTGGTTGACGTACTTGCTGAAACAATTAATCCAGTGTTGACTGTAACTAATTGATTAGCCTATATGCATGATTCATGCATTTCATACTTCCGAGAGATGTATTTGTAATAGTTGACACACTTGCTGTCACTAATTTACACTATAATCTGCATGATTCCTGGACTAATCGGGTTTTTCCAATTGATCTCTTCAACCCTCTTCAGGGAGAGCACAATGGATAATATACAACAAACAAATCATAACAAACAACAAAATAACTTCATTCAATAATTGCCACTTTCTTTTTCGTAGGAACTTCCAAATTCTTCCACTAGATTTGCACACGAGTTGAAAAGTGAACATGTCTTTATTTCTCTAGCTATATTCAACATTCCCACTTGCATACAAAGCTTCTTTTGCATACATATATGCTTCCTTGTTCAATTGACAAGTGCACAAATTGGATTACTTGTAATTTCTTTTTGAATTGGGGAATTTCCATGCCTTTGATTTCTAAATTTTTAGGTATTTTATCATTATGATATTTTTCACCATATCTCTTCATATGACGAGATTTTTACAATATGTCCTCATTATGAAATGCCATGTTAAAATCTTTTGAAAATTGAGGTACACAAATATTCAAATTCAATATACACATTCAACAATCTAAATCCATAATACCATGATCTAATTACAATTTCTCCCACAAGAATCTCGAACTAAATGGTGGTGCTCACTCCCAACTGTTAAATTTCATACATTCATAGCATAATATCATAAATGCATAACCAAGATCACTAGAAGAAAGACAAAGCACAAAACAACAAAACATAGTTTATCCTGGGAAACCCAATTGGGAAATACCCAGCAACCTTCGCATAGAGATGATAATCCCGAGATCAGAGTACAAATGACAAAAGAGAAAATGTGAAAATGTCTTCTACAAGTAGAAACCCCAAATCTGCTTCCTCCACTAGCTTGTGCGAATTCTGCTCTCTCCCAAGTGATGCGCAATTGTTGAGTGATTGAATGAGAATAATGAGGTGCACTAGCCTCTTATTTATACAAGTGCAAATATGAAAAATACCCTAACTGGGCCGACTTCACCCGGGGGCAATAAATAATTTAATTTTCTTCTTTTTCACCCCAAGTTTTACATTGATTCTTTCATGTGTTTACATAGGTGTTTACATAAGGTTCATCTCCCTTAGGAGGTACAAACAAGTACAATAAAATATAATGAATAATATCTTCTGAAGTTGTACAAAATCCAACACTCCCTCTCAATGAGGAAGGTATTCTTCGGTCTTCATCTGCATCATGATCATCTGGGTTTCATCTTGTACATCCATTCTGTCTCCATCATCTCTATACATACTGAAGGTTTTCCACACAGTTTCTCTGCATCATCTTCACCAGTCCTTCGATGAGTCCAGGAGAATCACTCGATCCTGGATCCAGGAGACTCACTCAATCCTGGATATCTGAGATTATCAGATGTACCATCTCTGCTATACAATTTGCTACCTGTCTGTCTCATCTTCCAATGGGGTCCTCCCATACTTGGCTAAGATCTCAGACGAGCAAAATGGCATGAACATCTATTGACTGTCCAACTCATCTGCCTATGGGATTTCTCCCATATCTGGCTGAGTAACTGGATTGTAGAGGCACCTGTGTGAACCCGACCAACTGTTGACTATCCTACTCATCTTCCTATGGGATTTCTCCCATATATTGCTGAGTAAATGGACTGCAAAAGGTACCTGGGTGAGCTCGGGAAACTGCTGACTGTCCTACTCATCTGCCTATGGGATTTCTCCCATATCTGGTTGAGTAACTGGACTGTAGAGGCACTTGGGAAAAGCAGGGCAAGCATCTCAATGTCATATTTCCCTCTAAAGGAGGGATACATTCTCTTTGACTCCAAGTCTTCCATGAAAGTATTCAAACTTCACCTTGGGAAGAGCCTTGGTGAGAACATTTGCAGTTTGGTCGTCTGTCGGCATGTACTGTAACTCGACCACACCTTTCTGCACCATATCACGAATGAAGTGATATCGAATCTCGATATGCTTCGACCTATCATGAAATACAAGATTCACTGACATCTGCATACAACTTTGGTTATCACGGTGAATCACGGCCGGCTCTAGAATCTATCTGAACAATCCTACCAGGAGTTTACGAAGCCAAACTGCTTCTCGAGTTGTTCTGCTAGTAGCCATGTACTCAGCCTATGTAGTACTGAGTGCTACTGAGTTCTACTTTCCGTTGCACAGGAAATAACTGCAGAACCCAAACTGAAGCAACATCCAGAAGTACTCTTCTGATCTGCAATGCATCCATCCCAATCTGAGTCTATAAACCCCTGCAATCTCAGGTCACTATCTGAAGCATACTTCAATCCATATCCCACAATGCCACGTAAGTATCTGAACACATGTTTTGCAGCAATCCAGTGAATCTGCCTCGGTTCGCACATGAACTGAATGAGGGAATTCACAGCAAAACATATATCTGGATGGTGTTGGTCAGATACATCAATGACCCAAACAACTGGCGATAAATGGTGGGATCAATCAAATCAGAATCTGAAGTAGAATCTCTCAAGTTCTTCCAATTTGCATCCATCGGAGTAGCCATGGACTTGTAGTCCAACATCTTGAATCTCTTCAATATGTCAATGGTGTATTTTCCTTGTCCTAGGAAAATCTCTTTCTGCCTCTGCCATACTTCTAATCCCAAGAAGTAATGCATCAATCCAAGACCTTTCATTTCAAACTCAGAGGCGAGATTATGCTTACACCATATAATGAGTTTCTCATTTCTTGTGAGAAACAAGTCATCAACATATAATACCAAAATCAGTGGCTCATCATCTACAACTTTGTAGTAAAGGTTGGGGTCTGCATCACTCTTGGAAAATCCCAAGCTCACCAGGAATCCGTCTATCCGTCCATACCAAGCACGGGGTGCTTGCTTGAGTCCATACAATGCCTTTTTCAATCTGCATACATGAGACTCCTTTCCTTGGACAATAAACCCATCTGGTTGTTCGATGTAAACTTCTTCCTCAATAACACCATTGAGAAAGGTTGTCTTCACATCCATCTGATGCAACTTCCATCCCATAGCTGAAGCAATCACAATAATGGATCTGATGGAAGTATATCGGGCCACAGGAGCAAATGTCTCATCATAATCAACTCCCTCTTTCTGAGAGAATCCTCTGGCTACAAATATGGCCTTGTATTTCTCAACACTGCCATCTGCTCCATGCTTGATCTTGTATAGCCATTTAGAAGTCACTACTGAATTCTCCTCAGTTCTCGGCACAACCTCCCACACATCATTCTTCATGATGGATTTATATTCTTCCATAATGGCATCCTTCCAAACTTCATGTTTGGATGCTTCTTCGTAAGTGGTGGGTTCTGAATCAATAATGTTACTCATCAGTGCCACATAGCTAGAGAACCTCTGAGGTCTTTTTCTTTCTCTGAGAGCGCCATGTGGATCATCATGCCCCTCTGCTTCCTACAGTGTCTTCTATTCCCATCTATGTATTTTCTGACCTACAACATCTCTGGGGAGATCAACTGGATCTATGGGATCGATAGGTTCATCCTTTTCTGCTGACTCCCTCTGAATTGGAGGGGGAGATGATCTCATCTCCTTTGGTTCTAGCATTTCTTCATCATCAATATCCATATTTGATCCTCTGCCTTTCCTGACAGCCATCTCTTCTTCAAAGGTCACATCCCTACTGACTTCAATCTGTCTGGATCCTGGAATGTAAATTCTGTAAGCCTTTGAAGGCTCATTGTATCCCACAAAGGTTCCCTTCTTTCCTGAAGGTTCTAACTTTGATCTTTTCTCTTTGGGCACATGTATGTAGACTGGTCAGCCAAATATCCAGAGATGGCCCACTTCTGGTTTCACACCTGTGAACGCTTCTTCCAAAGTCATGTTCTTCAATATCTTATGTGGACATCCATTCTGTACATATACAGCGGTTCTGGATGCTTCTACCCACAAGAACATTTGAAGACTCTGGTCATGTATCATAGCTCTGGATGCCTCCACAAATGTACGATTATTTCTTTCTGCAACCCCATTTTGTTGAGGGTTGTAGGGAACTGTGAGCTCCCTCTTAATTCTTGCTTCCTTGCAGAAATCATTGAATTCTGTAGAGGTATATTCTCCACCATTATCGGATCTCAAAATCTTGATCCTCTTTCCTGACAGATTTTCAACTTGTGCTTTAAACTCTTTGAACTTGTTGAGCACTTCGTCAGATTCTTTTGACTTGAGAAAGTATATCCAATTCTTCTGTGAGTAATCATCAATAAAGGTGATATAGTAATGATATCCACCTAATGACACAACTGTCATGGGATTGCACAAGTCAGAGTGTACCAGATCCAAAATCCCTTTGGATCTACTGTCGCTATTTGGAAAATATTTCTTGGCATTCTTGCCAAGTGCACATCCTCTACATGTTCCATCATGGTCTACCTGGAGCCTTGGAAAACCTGTCACAATATTCTTCAGAACTGGGAGAGCTCGATAGTTCAGATGAGCTAACCTTCTATGCCATAAATTGCCCATACTTGCAGCATCATGTATTAGGGCTTGGACTGGTGAAGTGTTTAGTCTATACAAGCTCTCTTCTCTTATGCCAATAATTTTGGCTGTGCTCATGCTTGAGTTCTTGTGTCAAGCAAGGACTATCCCTTCTGAGAAAGCTGCTTTATATCCCTTGTCCTCTAAGGCTGAGATGGAGACAAGATTTCTTTTCATACCAGGTACATAGAGTACATCACTTAGGCATAATGTATCATTTGATTCTAATTGAAGGGTGGTGGCTCCATACCCCTTAAAAGTGTAATTTGCATCATCTCCAAGTACAACACGTAGATGTGAATCTTTCTCAACCAATTCTAAAAGATTCTCTCTATAACTTGTCATGTGTCTAGATGCACCACTATCTATGAGCCAAGTGTCACTAGTGGTAGGAATAGTACCTGATAGTGTTGATATGAATAGAAATTATGTGTGATCTTCATTCTTTTGCTTCTTGTGATGATGATATTCTTCTACATCAGCAGTGGATGCTTCATGCTTCCTTTTGATTTGGCTTCGACAACTACTAGAGTAATGTCCATACTTCCTACACCTATAGAATTGAACTTGAGATACATCCCTCTTCTTCTTTTGTTCTTGGCGGGGACTTGATATCCTTTCTTCTTGGTGGTTATGTTTATGGAACTTCTTTCCTTTTCCCTTACCTTTCTTGGCATGGGAAACAAAATCTTGGTTCTCCTCGGGTTGAGTGCCATGGAGTCTTTGACGTGTTGCAATCCTTATCTCCTCTCGAGAGCAATCTTCCCAAAGCTTATCAAACTTTGGTAGTTTGGATCTACCCCTTATGATTTGGATAAAGGAATCCCATGATGGTGGAATACCATTTAGAGTGTGGAGGACAAGCTCCTTATCATTAATAGGATCTCCACTGGTGCTGAGCTTGTCCCTAAGTTTTGTGATCCTCATAAAGTATGAGGCAATGGATTCTGACTTTGCTATCTTCATATTTGAGAGCCGGTTTCTCAAAGTCATGGATACATTAAGGCTAGTGTGTTCAAACAACTTCATAATGGTCTTGAAAATTTTCATAGCATTCTTCTTTCTTGAGATTTGTGGGACCAAGTGATCTTTCACTGAATCCACAAGTATCCTTCTTCCTTTAGCATCATTCTTCCTCCATCGGGATTTATCCTCTTTGGCTTCTGGTTCAGGAACCTTCTCATTTACATATAGTAATAGGTCATTTTCTTCTAGAAGCATAAGAAACCTAGACTTCCAAGAGATAAAGTTGGAAGCTCCTTCTAAACGATCTTCAACCTTCATACCAATCATCTTGATTGCAGATCTAGTTCAGAAACCCTAGCAGGAGCTAGGTCAAAAATGAAAGTTGATAATTTGAAAAAATGAAATGACAAATAAATGTGCCTTGCCAAGGAGAGTTGAATTGAGGGCAGGCTGGCCCAAATTTGTGGAGAGAAGTGAGATAAAACTGAAACCCTAATTCTGCTGCAGCCATAAAGTTAGGTCAAAAATTGAAAATTCTCGGAATTGAATTCTGTCTTCACCAAACGATGCGCCTTGACAAAAAAGAAATTCCTATAGCCCTTTTTTCTCCAAAATGATGGTTGGAGAGTTCACAAGATGAAACCCTAGTTCCGACAGGGTTTCTACACTGTTCCGGCAATGGCTTCTTCTAGAACTGCTTTGATACCATGTTAAATTTCATACATTCATATCATAATAACATAAATGCATATCCAAGATCACTAGAAGAAAGACAAAGCACAAAACAACAACATAGATTTTATCTTGGGAAACCCAATTGGGAAAAACCCAGCAACCTTCACATAGAGATGATAATCCCGAGATCAGAGTACAAATGATAAAAGAGAAAATGTGAAAATGTCTTCTACAAGTAGAAACCCCAAATATGTTTCCTCCACTAGCTTGTGCGAATTTTGCTCTCTCCCAAGTGATGCACAATTGTTGAGTGAGTGAATGAGAATAATGAGGTGCACTAGCCTCTTATTTATACAAGTGCAAATATGAAAAATACCCTAACTGGTCCGACTTCACCCGGGGGCAATAAATAATTTAATTTTAATAATTTTCTTTTCTTCTTTTGTACCCCAAGGTTTACATTGATTCTTTCATGTGTTTACATAGGTGTTTACATAAGGTTCATCTCCCTTAGGAGGTACAAAAGAGTACAATAAAATATAAGGTTCATCTTCCGAATTTGTACAAAATCCAACAAATGTTATTAATCTTGAATGTTGGACAAAAACCTGGTTAGGATTTTGGTAAGACTCCAAGGGGTTTGAACTGGAAGACTAAAAATATAATAAAATCCACCATTTTGGAAGACAGCTCAACAGTTCTTCAAACTGTCAATGAAGGAAAATGGACACAAGATGACAAGGGGGGCATATTTTTTGCTTGTTAACATTTGATCTCCTCGACATTTTGGACTACTTTGTCCTAGATAAGTTTCTTTTAGTTTTGCTCTGTTCGAAACAACCAATTTTGCCCCAAAAATTCAACTTTGGAAAAATGCAAAAATGACAAACTAGACAACTCCAGATTGATGCAGACGATGATTGGGCTCGGAATAGTCGATGTAAAAGTTTTTAAATACTCATAGTTATAATTATTGTCAATGCCCAATACAAAAAAATTCTTGGTTCTCGATGGATTTTCTTCTACAAGTGCATGAAGTAGGTCTCCAACCTTGATTGCACCAATGAAAAAAGTGTAGAAAATGCATAAAAGTCATAACTTTCAAGTTTTATAACTTTTGGATTTGAACTTAGAATTCAGTGTATGTATAATTGTTGGAAAGTTAATGTAAATAAGAATATAACAACAATTTTTTTATTTTTAAAATGCCTATAGTTGGTAGAAAACATTTGCAATATAGAACCTTTGTGCTTGTGTGGACAAGCCAATTGTCAATGTGCATAATTTTCAAAGTAACTTAAATAGGATTGCACATACTTCATAACAATGATTGCATGGTGGTTTGGAGGCACAAAGCATGATGGCCTAAGGTGCATATTAGTTAACATGGTTGATGATTAGATCAATGATGATTGCATACTTGGATAAATAATATACCAATGTTTGTTGCAAGATGGTTGAATAAGTTTTTGAAGCAAGAGGGTTGAACTTCCTTGTAGATTGATTTTAGGATCAATTATGAAATCATGATTGACATGTTTCTTAAAATCTATCTGCATTGTGCAGGAAGCAAGGATCACCAATGTTGCCACAACACCAACTATGCTAGTGTCAAGTGCAATTTTGCACATGGCTTCCATTTTTGCTACTTAAATACTGAGCAACTATCCTTTTTGCTTTTTGCATTTGTGAAGAAAGAATTACAGAGGTAAAGAAACTTTGATGCATTGCCATACTCAAAGTAACAACATCACATTCTCAAAGAAGCTTTTGCAAATTGGCACTTTTTTGCATTCAAAAAACTGCTTTAAAATTTTAGTTGTCATTGTAGCCACAATCTCTTACTGGTTTCTTTTATTTTGCTTTAGCATCAAGGCAGACAAACCTGGATAATTGTTAATGCTATATCGTCTTTAAATAGATCTTTGTTGCATGTACTGAATGCCTACCATGACAATAGCCCAACTTTGTCGCTACTGTTTGCATAGACTAGTGCTTTGGAAATCGCACATGACTGCTAAGACTATGGCAGAGCATTATATTAGTATGAAGGAACTTTGAAATTTCAGCATTGTGTATTCTTCCACTTTGCATATTGTTCTTTTATTACATGTTAAATTTCTATGTCTATTTTGCATTTAGAAAGTTTCTTTACTCAAATTGCAGTCACTACATATATGCAAATGACTATAAATTCAACTTTGAATGGCTATAGTGTAATTGTTTGTTTAGATGTTATTTAATAATATTCATGGCCAAACTGCAGAATAGAAAAGTTGTCATTCTCCTCCACTTAGCAATTTATAGTTGCAAATTACTATATATATTTAATGAGTTTCTTTAAATATTATTTTCTTCTTATTTGTTGTTTTGTCTTGCTCTAGACACTATACATGAATATACAATCTTCTTTTCGGAAATTGCCAGGCTGACCTCTTTTTCTTTCAATTGTAACAATGGACAAATCTCCTCTGCTACCTTCTTCTCCTACAACCCATGTTCAATGTCATTCTCATTGCACCATTGTTATTCACTTGTCAAAGCTATGGAACATACTTTGTTTTGATGCAAAGTACACAATTCTATCGCTAATTTCCAAACACCCCCTGCAGATGCAATTGCAAAGACGCAGCCACTACAGATGCAAGTGCAAAGATACAGCCACTGCAGATGCAATGCCGAGAACATTGCCACCTCGTACCTCTTGTTATAAAAGGAGAACCCTCTTGTACATTTTTCAATATGTAGATCAATAAATCATTTTAGATTTTCTCCCACGTGGATTCTAGTCTTGTAGCTCTTGTTTTGCCTATCATTTTCACAAGTCCTACCATCTAGTTGTATTCCATGGTGAAAATATTGTCTTTTGCAATAATGCAAGAGAATCTTGGTCTACCTTGCAAACATTTTCTTTGTGAGAGCATCTAGGTCTCCCTCGCAAACACGGTGAGCATCTTGTCCTTTCTAATCATGCAAGTCCCACCATCTAGTTGTATTCCATGGTGGCGAGCATCTTGTCCTTTCCAATACTGCGTGACAATGTAGCTGTGGTCCATGGTAGATTTTACGCGGTTGCTTCGTTTTCGCGAGGCATTTCTTTACAAAAGTGGAGAACGTGCTGGTGAGATGGACAGCCACTTGCCGAAAGTCCAGATTCTTTGCACATTGACATTTCGTCCATATTCTGCTTCACCCAATGCGTTTTTAAACAAAATGAGTGTGAACTCCAAAGAGATTTTATCATTAACTAAGGGAAAGCATCAATGCGTATATATATCTCTGGACACCATTCCCACTTACACTCTTCGCAATTTGTATCGATCGCATTGACAATCCAAAGCTTTCCCTTCTGTGTTTCTCTTTCTATTTTCCTATTGGCAATGGCTGCTTCCACCTCCACCTCCACCTCTGGTAATGTCCACGATGTGTTTATTAACCATCGTGGACCGGATCTTAAAATGACCTTCGCGAGCCATCTCTACCGTCGGCTCATTTCCTATAACCTGCGAGTATTTTTAGATTACCAGGAACTAGAGGAGGGGGAAAACTTGGATTCTCAAATAAAAGAAGCTATTGTATCAGCTTCTGTTCATGTAGCCATTTTCTCCCCCACCTATGCGGAATCAAAATGGTGTTTGGATGAGCTACAACTCATGTTAGAGTCCGGGTCTCCCATCATTCCCGTGTTTCACCGGGTCAAGCCTGGTGATCTTCGATGGACACATGAGCAGGACAAAGGACTCTATGCTACAGCCTTACACAACCACAAAAATAAAAGACAGTCTGATGGTCAACTGCGTTACAACTCCACCACTGTTGAAAGTTGGAGAAACGCTCTGTTCAAAGCTGCAGGGATTAGTGGGTTCGAACTGGCGGCGTTTAATGGGTGAGAACTGTTTTCCCCCTCTCTTTTATGTTGGGATACAAGATACAATATGTATATGATAATTTACAGCTTTATTTATTTAAAAACTTATAGCTTTATATATTTTATGTTGTGAATAACTAGCGACGAGGGGGAACTGGTGGATAAAGTCGTTGAATGTGTGTTGAAAAGGGTTAAAAAACCAGAGTTAGATGTGGCCAAATACCCCACTGGATTGGAAGAGAAAGTACAAGATTTTGAAAGGACGGTATTGTCGCAGCAGCACAGCGGAAAAGCTCAGGTCGTAGGCATCGCCGGCATGGGTGGTGTGGGAAAAACAACGTTGGCTAAAGAACTCTTCAACAGGAAGAGATCAAATTATAGGAAATCCAGCTACTTTGTGTCAGATGTAAGAGAAAATGCAGCTAGAAGCTCTTTACATGCCCTGCAGAGCAAAGTTCTCATTGGTTTGCTTCAATTGGATAAAGTTCTCATAGACAGCGTTCATGAAGGCAAAGGGATGCTTAAGCACTATCTCAAAGATTCTCGAGTCTTGTTAGTTTTAGATGATGTAGATGACGTGGATCAGGTAGAGGCACTTTTGCCTGTGGATGTGCTACACCGTGATAGCTTCATTTTGATTACATCTCGTAACATGAATGTCCTCAAAAGGTCGGGAATACGAGAGACATCAATTTACCAGTTAAGGGGCCTTGATGCACACCATTCCAGAGAGCTCTTCTGCTCCTATGCTTTCTGGCAACCCCATCCGCTATCAGGATTTGAATCTCTTGCAGATCAATTTTTAAAGGCTTGCAATGGATTGCCTTTATCATTAAAAGTGTTTGGGGGACTTGTTTGGGGAAATAAAGACAAATCTTACTGGCAAGACCAGTTGGATAGACTTCAGCAAACACTTCCAGATGAGATACAAAAGAGCCTTCAAATTAGTTACGATGCACTCCATAGAGAAGAAAAACAGATATTCTTGGACATTTCCTGTTTTTTCATAGGTTTAAACAGAGAAACTGCCATAAGAATATGGGACGGATCCGGATGGAAAGGCTCGCTCGGGTTTCAAACTCTACAGGAGAAATGCCTTGTAGAGGTGGGCATTGACAATAAGATAATAATGCACGATCAGCTTAGAGATATGGGAAGAGATCTTGCTAAGGAATCAGCCTTGCCGCGTCGTATTTGGCATGGGTTAGAGGACATTCATGATGGAGCAGAATGGCCGGATCGTTTTTGGCGTTGGATGCAACAATCATATGTAAGTAGTCAATCATTCAATCTTCTATGGATTACTCATCAAGGAAAATCTGTGTACAGTTTTTTAATCCATCTTCGTTTTAAAAAAATGAACAGGTAATAACTGATGTGAGAGGAATTAAGTTAATTCATAGTGATTACGAGTACGCATCCTTTTCATGCTCCAAAATAAGGAATCTGCAACTTCTGGATGCCTCCAGAGTTCCATTCCTGCAGTGGCCCAGTATGAGTTATGAAACTCTGTTGCGTCATCTTGGTTCTGAAACTCTCCTCGAACGTATTCTGAGTTCGGTGCTCTCACCAAATCTCATATGGCTCCGTTGGCATAACTGCCCCTACTCTTCCCTGCCTTCATGGATTCCAGTGAAGAATTTAAGGGTTTTAGAAGTGGATACGATGACATTCCAAACTTTGTGGCAATCCGAATCGCAGGTAAACATAAGCTTGTTGAGTTAAAGTTTGTGTGTTCATTTGCTATTATAATTAAATGTCACCATGAGGTATGGAACATATCATCCATATCTTTACTATAATTGAAATGCGTGAACATATTGCAGATACCTTTGGAGCTGCGGGAGTTACAGATTGATGGTCCAGCTTACCAGTGGCCGAAGTTAGAGAGTGATGTTCCCCTCTTGAATATTCCAAAGTCCATAGGGCAGTGCAAGCACCTGGAACGGATTGTTGTCAATGACCACTCTAATTTCGAAAATTTGCCTGAAGAATTTGGTCTCCTGAGGTCGTTGAAGGTCTTGGTGTTTAAAAGTTGCAAAAAATTGAGGTTTCTACCAGATTCCTTTGGGAATCTAACAAACCTGGAACACATCGACCTGTCTCACTGTAGTGGTTTGGAAACGCTCCCAAAATCCTTCGGAAACCTGAAAAACCTGGAACACATCGACCTATCTCACTGTGGTGTTTTGGAAAAGCTCCCAAATTCCTTCAGGAATCTAACAAACCTGGAACACTTCCACCTGTCTCACTGTAGTGGTTTAGAAACGCTCCCAAATTCCTTCAGGAATCTAACAAACCTGAAACACATCGACCTGTCTTACTGTAGTGGTTTGGAAACGCTCCCAAATTCCTTCGGGAATTTAACAAGGCTTGAAAAATTAAATTTGACGGGAACAAACTTAGAAGAGTTGCCAGGTGCCATTGGAAAGTTATGCGCATTGGAAGAGTTTACATTACAAAGCCCTTTGTTGGAAACGCTGCCACCTTCGATCGGTGACCTAAAGAGCCTCAGGTATTTGATGCTGTGGAGGTGCGAGAAATTGAAATGTTTGCCGGATTCCATGAGACTGTTGAATCAGTTGACTGAGATGACAGTCTATGTTTGTTCTCTGGGAGATCTGCCTTTTAAAAGGGTTGAGGGCGAAAGTGAAACATTGACTCGGCTCCAACAATTGGAACTGTCAATGATACAAAAATTGGATAAGGTATCATTTGGTGAAGGCGTTTGTCCCCACCTTCAGGATCTTGTCATCGGGAAATGCAATGATCTGGCGGAGATTGGAAAATTGCCAAATGCACTCATAAAACTGGAATTGAGAGATTGTCATAAGTTGAGGAAAATAGAAGGGTTATGCGGTCTTGCAAAACTCCAGGAACTAAACATTAAGCTCTGCACAGAAGTGGAGGAGCTGTCCAGTATTGAAACATTGGTATCTTTGGAGACGTTGCTGGTATTTTATTGTTGGAATCTGAAGAGCATACGGGGGTTGGGCCAGCTGACAAAGCTTCGATTTTTAAATATGAGTGGGTTTCTGTTAGAAGAACTACCGGATCTAGAACAATTGATATTGTTGGAGAGGTTGGAAACAACTGACTGTTCCAAGTTGAAGAGCATACGGGGGCTGGCGCAGCTGAAAAAGCTTCAAGGATTAATTGTTGATCACTGCCGTGAATTAGAAGTGCTCCCAGGGGTGGAACATTTGAGGTCGTTATCCATGCTTTATGTCTCTGGATGTCCCAAACTACAGTGGGCCGGCGGAGCAGTGGAGCAGTTCAAGCGACAATGCCGTTATTTTTCATTAAAATAAGGCAGAGGAAAGAAGGCTTGTGATGATTACAGCCTATTGTGGACAAAGTGTATATATGGTAATGGGTGTTTCATATTCCAGGTTTGGTTTAATTTCTGACTTGTATTTTGATTTACTTAGTATAGTCAGTGTGATGATAAAACAAGTGAAAACTATGGTATTTCGTTTTTTGAGTTACTGTAGATGAGATACAAATCTTTTCTTGAAATTTTGCTCTAAAATTGGAGACACCGCAAAGTCGGTGAAGACTTTCCTTTTCTGATAGCGTATTGGCCAGACTTTTCGTTTATGTTTATATTTGTTGAGGTTTCATGCTATGGGGTGGGAGTTTCATGATTCAAAATAGAAAAATATATCTACGGAAGGCAGAAGTTATGTATATCTTTATACTTATATTCATGATGATATTTGTTGAGGTTTCATGTTATGGTTGGGAGTTTTATTTTTTTGGGCATTGGATAGATCCTGAAAAATTAAAAAAAATTATGATTACTTTTTTATTAGATGATTTATTTTGGTTTTTTAGTTTTTTTATTTTAATAAAACCTTTATATATGATGTTATATTTAATTTGTTTTATGTGATTTATAAATTTATTGATTAAATTTAATATTAGAAATTTTTAATTTAATATGTTTTATGTGGATATTTTTATATATTTTATTACTCAAATTTAGGTTTTATATATCAATTTGATATTTACTTTAATCATTATCTTAAAATTATATATATATATATATATATATATATATATATATGAATTTTCATTATTTTTATGATAATGATAATTAAGATAGATCAAATTTAATTTATAAATATTTAAATTAATATATTTAATTTATAAATCTTTAAATTAATATATTACACCATTTAAATTGTAAAAACACATTAATAAATCAAATATATTATATTATTAAATATAAAAGATATATACTTAATTTATTAATTTTAAAATGGAAACTTTAGTTTAGCACAGAACACAACGATATACATGTTAAAGTAGTTTTAAAATGACAGACACCCACCATTAGACTAAATTCCTTTAGAATACCATTGGCAATGAGATATAGCATATAATTTATGAGGAGAAACATGCAAAAGGTTTAAACTTGCATGCTGTGTAAATGTTATCTGTTCAACCGTGTGCTTTGTGCTGGCCATTATTTTATGCTCTGCCCTCAAAACCCAACACGGATCTGAGTTTCTGTCCAGTGCTTTGTGCTGGCCATTATTTTATGCTCTGCCCTCAAAACCCAAAACGGATCTGAGTTTCTGTCCAGGAGGTTTTAAGGAGAATATTTTCAAATATTTTAATTTTGAACTTTTACAATTATTTGTTAAATTGAATATGAAGTTGAATTGTATGAATTTTTATAAATATGTCTGAAAGATTTGTATAGCAGTTGTTACAGTTTAAATTTAATAATTTAAAGTATAAATATTTCAATAATTATGTTTATAAACTTTTATATTTTATAATTTGAAGAAGGGTTAAGTTGAGATATATATATTTTTTTAAATTAAAAATAAATACTTATAATATATATATATATATATATATATATATATATATATAATATATTTTACTTTATATGTGATAATTGGTAACTGAAACATGGATAAAAACAATTGCTTATAATTAAGTTGTGGTCTATAAAGGTTCATTTCACAAGTTAAGTGTTAAGTGTCACAATAAGTTATCTATTACGAGTTATCTATACATTCATGCATTGAGTTATCCATATATTTATGTATCAACCATCAGTTATTTTTTATATGTATTTTTTAATCTCTCATATTCTTCTAGTTATATTTGCGATACCAGTTATGCAATCATCAGCTACCACTTATTTTTTAACTTTTTTTTATAATTATTTATTTCGAATTTGAAATACTTCCATAGAATCATAGTAACTCATATTAAACTTAAAAGAAAATATAACGAATATTCAATGTAGTATTGATAAAATACTGTCAACCTATTATTGATTATGTCATATTCGTATTCATTTTATATATATACAATTAAATACAAGAAACAATAAATGCTGGCATAAAATCGGGTTGAAATCTTAATAATATATATTAAGAATTCAATGCCATGTATTATGGTAATTAAACACGGCCACCCAAGAATATATGGCTTGACTGGAGACCCTGCATGGCTTCCATGCGTCGGTCCTCATGCCACCACGTGGCTTTCATAAGGAGCCCGAGATGAGGCGGTCTGCCCTTTTTAATCAGCCCTTCTATCCCTCGCGCACGTAGCTGATCCTCCCCTAGCTAATGGCGTTTTGGTTCTACGGAACATGACCGTGGAAGATTGGTGAAGGAACTGGTTTGTTGGTGGAGAGTTCAGGATTTGGTCTGCAGCGGTGGGTGAGTTTAAATGTTTCCGTGTATTTTATTTTCATGGTATAAGTTTAAATATTCTAGCGTGAGAGAAGGGGGGTTCTGACCAAATTTACTCCTGTTTATCGCCTGTCCTGTAGGCATTGCATATAGTTCTAGATTGTATTTATTGTAAACGTGGCTCCTGGTGAGCTATACCTCCTTTAATACCACCCGAGTCAATTCTTCTAGCTAACTTTATGTGTATTATATGTTATAGTTTGGATAACCTACTACATGCTAGATATGGCTATCTGGAATGCAGAATTTGGCATGGATGTGCTTCAGTAACAATCAATTCGTTTTGTAGATTATGGGGTTCACACTAAGTCGAGAAACTTACTGTAATAGAAGCTAAGGTTATTACGTTCACAGAGGTTACAGATACGACCTAGGGCATAGAAAAATGGCACTTCTTTTGTCAAAACCGTGGCCCAAAATCAATAGAGTGCAATTTCAGAAAACGATGCCTAGGGAAAAACGACCACAAATATTCGGATTTGCGTTTGAGATTCAACCCTACAGCTCATAAAAAAAATCCGAACACGGCTTCGATATTGAGAACGTTTAGGCTCAAAACCAAATCGTGGGGTGGTTAGAGAACGCCCAGGGATAATAATAGCAATAGTAATAATAATATATATTATTTTCTTTTTGAAATTTCGTGGTTTTTTTTTAAATTTTTTATTTATTTATACAGATAAACAAAGGCTACAAAAGTGACCAGCACCACCCATAACCCAGAATTTGAAACCCTGTGGGCGTATCCCTTCTCTGGCGGCTCTAGTTTATGCTGGCAGATTACATTTAATTTCCAGATTTATACAACAGAAAGTAAAATCTATTAGAAATGAAGAAATAAGGTGATTTCTTAGGATTATAGCAAATCTGATGTATAATATTCCGCTGTAAATTCCATATTTGCAAGGTTTCTTACGTAGGGTTCGAGTTTCAGAAGTTGCATTTTTTTTTTTAACCTATAGTGTTAAATAAGTAGCATACACCACTATATCTACTTGCATGCTGGTTTTAATATATATATATATATATATATATATATATATATATATTTCGTACTATTCCTTAGGCATCCATTTAAATGCTCATTATCATATTAAACTACCTTTGCATCAACACAGTAATATTTTATTCTTATATATATTTGTCAATCATGATTTTAAAGGTAGTTATTCTAGTCAGTCATTATATATATGTAAGAACACTGATAACACTAGATTCAGTGTTCACCAAAGGTTGAAAGCATAGTAGCCAAGTAGTATAATCACATTGGTGACCAACTCTAGTAGAAGTTATAAGGGCAACGTTTCACTAAACAAAACACTAACCATTCCACCCTCTCAAAGCATGCCAGTTTGTTTGTCTAGCCAGATCGTTATGATGTAATAATGCATTATCCCACAATGAGGTTATTCTATCTGAGATTGAGCTTTAAATGCACTTTTCTTGGTAATTCTGAGATTGACGTGTTGAGCATACCAGGACAATCCTCTTGGGACCTGGAGTGAGTTCTTGAAGAGTTTAGCAATTAAGTCGATACTTGTGATTGAATACCTCTCTTCGAGGTTGTGCTCAACACCCAATGAATTTTCTTGGTAATTCTTTATTTACGTAATTACGCCTGATTAAAGAAGAATTTATAAAATAATAAATTGCGTTTTTGAGTGATGAAATTGGCTATTATTTTTTGTAATTACACCTTTTCCATTTTTCTGTGAAGAAACTGGTTGAAAGAACCATTCATTATTATCTTTTTTTTTTAAGAACCAATATATACTAGACACTGTGTGAAACATACCTGCGTTGTCAAGTAATTCATCCTTGTTGAAATGCAGCAAATATTCCAATTTAGAGGTGTAATTTTCTGGTATTTACGCTAATTGCATGTTTGCGAGTATTTGTTGGCTATTAAAATTTATTGATGGTCGCCCCCATAGAGAACATTTAGGTTGAACTTCAATCTATGCGCAAGACACAGTGGACGAAAATCGCAGACGCACACACTGTTCAAGTTCCATTAGCTGATTGATCCGATTGATTTCCAAGGCTAGGGTTTAACCTACTGTTCGGGTTTTAGTTGAAGTTATTCATTAATTAAATCATGTTCTCGCCAGCTCCGAGTAAATTTACTGTGGAACATACGAGAGAAAGTCCTCCGAGCTATGGAGGGCCATCTTCTCCAGCGACTCCAGCTTACATTTCTCGCCATTCCGCATCTCCTATGCCCCATAGGTCTGCGACTGGCATGCCCGTCCTGTGGTCTTCTCACCTCTCTACTGCTTCCAGGTTTGCTTGTTTTTTTTTGTTTTTTGGTTTTTCCTTTTTTTTTTCTTACCCCTCTACCGCTTCCAGGTTTGCTTTATCTTCCCATCTTTCGTTTTTAAGTTTTCTGTGTGGACTTGCATTTACATAAGGTTCAAATTCCATGGCTTCATTTCTACGTTGCGAGCTCGAACACCTAAAACCGTAAGGATTTTCCCATCAATTACTGAAGTTACTTCTCAGCGTTTAAATTTATTTGACCAAATTGTCTAACTACCTAGTTATTATTTATAGACATGCCACCTTTATAAATAATTAATAATTATCCATAGTGAATTTTATAGGTGTTCACAAATAATAATTTTAACATATAAACTATTTATATAAATATAGTTCTAAGTCAATTCAGCGGGGTTAAGAAACTTACATACAGATAAGGATGTTAAATTCAAATGAGTGGTACAAAATTTATTTATACAACAGTAAATCTAGCCTCCTCTGCTAATTTATCTCTTCTTTCCTTTGCATTGTGAAATATTGCATTGGATGTTCATTTAGACCTTTCCATCCCATAGACGAGTTGGCATATTCCCATAGGCCAGTTGGCATATATATATATATATATATATATATATATATATATATCACTGTGTGCCATTTTATTCCTTTATTTTTACAAAATGAAATAATAGTAAAAGAAAATATTTGTATATATACTATATATGGATGATATATTTTTATAATGTCTCTATTTCGCTAATTTGTGATCTCTGGTTTGCTTGTTTTGCAGGTAATTTATAAGTCGGTTTTGGGTGGCCTCTTAAGGTCCGAGTTTTTGAGCCTTACGCTCTGATACCAAATGTAGTGCTATTGTTTCCGGTAGAGCACTAAGACAAGTTCCTAAGTCAAATTCCTGGGCTAGTTTCTGTGTTTAAGCTCTAATTTCTGTGTTAAGCTCGTTGTGAGCATGTTTTTACAGGTTTAAATAAAACTATATTGTTTCAATCAAATTTCTAGGTTCATGTTTGTTTCTACTTTTACTTAGTTTCCGCAAACATACTAGTGAATAATCCAAAAATATACATTTGTGCAATTATTTTCCTATCATAAACTTTACATATTCTCGTATCAGCTAGTCAATCTAACCATTTAAAGTATGCATAGAATTAGGATGTAAATGATTTACCAATAGTAAAATACCTGGATCCGGTAGGTTGTAGATTGTCCCCTTGCTCCTGTAGCCTTTCCCGTCCAAGCCTTTGCTCCCGTAGACTTTCCGGTCCAAGCCTTTGATACCAAAAAATGGATGAACCACCCTACCAACCAGCTCTTATCGTGTTGGCCCTAGGAAACCGACGGGTTTCTTAACCCCCAAGCCCACATACCAATAATCCTGCAACAGCTTCATTTTGTCAATCTTCCTTCCCTTCCAAGAATTCTTTTCCTTCCTTGAGTTTCCCCCCTCCTCAAGTTTGCTATTCCCTTTCATAATACTACCTCTATCTTCCTCTTGTCCTCCCCCCTTTTACTGTAAGACCTTTCCTATATATCCAAATTTTCCTCCTCCTTCCTTCATCCTTACTCCACCACCCTCACTTAATGTCTCGAAACCCAAAATCATTAATGCTATTCCACTCTTCAAGAATAAATCATATTTAAATATATTTACCCAAACTTTTTTTCTTCTCATGCATTTAAACAATAAAATGATAATTATGTTGGGCCTGTCAAAGTGACCCCATTTATTTATCTATTCTTGGAATGACCACTATTGGTTTTTACGAGGCTTATTTACGAATTGATAGTTCAATCCACTGCTCTTGTTTTAAATTTTTAGGATAGAATAATAATACCACACTTAACTTTTCATAATTGAGATGCTTAATATTTAATACAAATCAGATTTCACCATCATGTTTTAATTTACAAAATAAGTTTAATAATTATATCATTTGAAAATCCTAATAATTATATCATTTGAATAAACTAATATTAAAATCATTCAATCATATCCATGTTTTAATTTACAAAATAAGTTTAATAATTATATCATTTGAAAATCCTAATAATTATATCATTTGAATAAACTAATATTAAAATCATTCAATCATATCCTATTGGGTTATTCTACTTATACCAATATTCTTTCTTTTTCAATCAAGCATGTAAACTTTCCAGATAATAGAACAATTTATTTAAACAATGAACACTAATTATGTTTGTCAAGTAATAGTCCTAATAATAATAATATTAATACTTGCTTTAAAGAAAGGAACTATGATATATCAATCCATTTTAGACAAAACATTTTTAATAGTTTAATAAGAATGATACATATACTAAACATAATAATGTTGTTGGTGTAAACCAAGCAATAACTATGTTACTAACTACAACTTTCTTAAGGCAACAATGATTAATTACGAATGCATCACGTATAAGTAGTTTACTTAAATAAAACAATTGACCTATTTATACATATCCACATGACTTAAATAGTCATTATCTGAACATGATTAATGCACGACTGAATCTTATATAAAACAACATTATGATCCTGTATCATGTTTATCATTTATCATATTAATACTAGTGTACATGTGCAAGGTGTGCATGCGTGGCCAACGTATGCACAGATCATATATGTACTATATGAAAAAATTATTTCTCCTATGTGTATTTACTAACTGACGGAATCAAATCATTCGTGTAGACATAACAAACATACATTCAACATAAGCATTTTAGTATCTTTTAGTCATTTAACAATTAACCAATCAAATTATAACATCATTATATTTTCAGATTCTTAATAATTAATCAATCAATTATTTTCAAGGAAGAGGTACCTACTACTACTAAGTCAGGATCAAGGAATACCCAACCCTTAACAGTACTAACATATCCTTCCATCCTAACCTATGTCCACATCCTCCCTATCATTCCTCTGCTAGTACAAAAGTGGACATCAACTATACTAACCTGGCCACATAGAACTTGAGAGCAGTAGCGTCGGCTAACTAGCAGACCTAGCCTCTCCTAACAGGCATCCAACTGTCGTCATCACAACAACCTGGGGAGCGTGTCTCAGCATGGCCCTCCCACAACCTCAGGTATTATAGAAACATAGGGTAGAACATACATCCATCCCTCTCAACATCCTGGGTCTATACCCTATCAAAACATACTGTGCTGTTATTGAGATTATTGGAATGTGTCATCGTATCATCCAATTTGGTAAACAAGGCTCTCTGTAAAATAGGTACTATACCATACTTCATATCAAGTATCCGACTATTACATAGCCCCTGTGTCTTGCGGATTAGTACTTTGCAACCATACATTCATAACAAATATTTCCGTTTGATTATCAACTGATCCATATTATCAACATTATTTCATTTCATCACATAAAATCATTGAATCGATCACATCATGGGTGGGCATCCACGCACTACGTCATATATAGCATATTTCATGAAGGATGACAATTAAACACACACCGTCAGTATGAAATAAATGAATCTCATGCTGACTACAACATCATAATCGCATAACATAATAACATTATGAGAATAATAACATCCTGATCATCATAATTATGGTATTCTCATAAGCATAGTAACATTATAAACATAGCAGCAGTATATAATCAGGTTTAATGTGAGAGAAATATAGTTTGCTTAGTCTAGTTGAGTCCAACCGATAATAAACAAATAAAGTGTGATATGTCTGACTCATACACATGCCTAGTCAAAATATGGGGCATTACATACACCTTGATTTCCAAGGGCTAGCAAGATAATAGCTGGTCGGTAGGGTGGTTCATTCGATTGGTTGCTAATATCTACGGACGATCAAGAAGGAAATCTATAGCAAGCTAAGGGACAATCTACAACCTTTTACAACCTTCGAGCACCTTCAGGAAACATGTATTTTCCTTGTTAATTATTACATTAATCATGTTTTAAACTTATGCTAAAACATATATATATATATATATATATATATATGTTAAATCAAGTAAATGGAAATAGATATTATTTTACCTCTAGAATGTTGATGCAAATAACTAGAATTTTTTTTGGAATGTTAATGCAAATAACTTGAAAGAGAAATTACATCTATAATAATAGGAAAATTAGTAAATGATTAAATAATATTTTTATTTATTTATTCAGAAACAAGCCTGTACAGAAAATTAGTTTAGAACCTTGTCAAAGTGCTTTGCTGGAAACCAGAAATTTGATTTGTATTGAATATTAAGCATCTCAATTATGAAAAGTCAAGCGTGGTATTATTATTCTATCCTAAAAATTTAAAACAAGAGCAGTGGATTGAACTGTCAATTCGTAAATAAGCCTCGTAAAAACCAATAGTGGTCATTCCAAGAATAGATAAATAAATGGGGTCACTTTGACATGACCAACATAATTATCATTTTATTGTTTAAATGCATGAGAAGAAAAAAAGATTCGGTAAATATATTTAAATATTATTTATTCTTGAAGAGTGGAATAGCATTAATGATTTTGGGTTTCGAGACATTAAGTGAGGGCGATGGAGTAAGGATGAAGGAAGGAGGAGGAAAATTTGGATATATAGGAAAGGTCTTACGGTAAAAGGGGGGAGGACGGGAGGAAGATAGAGGTAGTATTATGAAAGGGGATAACAAACTTGAGGAGAGGGAAAACTCAAGGAAGGAAAATAATTCTTGGAAGGGAAGGAAGATTGACAAAATGAAGCTACTGTTGGGATTATTGGTTTGTGGGCTCGGGGGCTAGGAAACCTGTCGGTTTTCTAGGGCCAGCACGATAAGAGCTGGTCGGTAGGGTGGTTCATCCATTTTTTGGTATCAAAGGCTTGGACCGGAAAGTCTGCGGGAGCAAAGGCTTGGATGGGAAAGGCTACAAGAGCAAGGGGACAATCTATAACCTATCGGATCCAGGTATTTTACTATTGGTAAATCATTTACATCCTAATTTTATGCATACTTTAAATGGTTAGATTGACTAGATGATACGAGAATATGTAAAGTTTATGATAGAAAAATAACTGGACAAATGTATATTTTGGGATTATTCACTAATATGTTTGCAGAAACTAAGTAAAAGTAGAAACAAACATGAACTTGGAAATCTGATTGAAATAGTATAGTTGTATTTAAACCTGTCAAAACATGCTCACAACGAGCTTAACACATAAATTAGAGCTTAAACACAGAAACTAGCCAAGGAGTTGACTTAGGAACTTGTCTTACTGCTCTACCAGAAAGAAGAGCACTACATGCAGGGTTGCTGCTACAAGCTCTTCTGAAAGAAATTCGACCTCTGCCTCTAGAATTTGATCTTCCTTTGCCTCTTTCATGACTTATGGATGACTGTGCTCTGAATGCACCTTCTAGTGATGTATCTGAACTGCTGATTCTATGTTCATGATTGAATAATGAGGCTTGCAACTCATCAATAGTAAATGTGGACAGGTCTTTGTTTTCCTCCAGGGTCACAACTAAAGATTCAATTTTGTTTGGAAGAACTCTAAGAATTTTTTCAACAACTCTTTGGTCACCTAGAGTTTTTCCATGAGACTTTATTTGATTAACCAAACCAATAACACGAGTATAGAATGATTCTACTGACTCTGTATTTTTCATTGACAAAGATTCAAAATCTCTTCTAAGAATTTGAAGTTTGGCAGTCTTTACCTTGTTCAAGCCTTGATAGGAAGTTTCCAGTGTGTTCCATGCTTCATTAGCTGACTGTGCTGTTGCTACTCTTGGGAGTACGGATTCATGTGTTGCTTGATGTTTGTGGAACAACGTCTTTCCATCTTTCTTCCTCTGTTCCTTCAAGACATCCTTCTTAGCTTGTGTGAGATTGTTATATGCTGCTAGATCTGCTGGTTCTGCATAGCCATTCTGGACTATTTCCCATACATCTTGACCTCTAAACAAAGCTTTCATAGTTAGAGACCAATATTCATAATTTTTTCCTAAAAATATCGGAGTTTGTAAATTACCAGAAGTGGAAGCCATTCTTAATCACTTTTCCCTTATAAATAGAATTCATACTTTCTGTAAACCAGGCTTTGATACCAGATCAAGGGAAAAACACAGTGGGCACTCAAGAGAATTGAACTGCGCAGTGAGTGACAACCTTCTTTTTCTTTGCTCTAGACTGAGCCGAACAAACCTGAAAAGTTTTACTTCGCCGAACTTAACTTCGCAAATT
Organism: Larix kaempferi; assembly: GCA_027924585.1. NCBI lineage: Eukaryota > Viridiplantae > Streptophyta > Pinopsida > Pinales > Pinaceae > Larix > Larix kaempferi. The sequence continues at coordinate 7,362,102 of BSBM01000524.1, read as the reverse complement.
AACTGCGCGGCGAGTAACTGCGCGATTTTTACTTTTTACTGCGAGGTTCAACTTTCTACTGTGCAGTTGAACTTCGGACAAATGCCCAGTTAACTTCGCAATACTTTACTTTGGGGACCTCACAAATACTTCGCGGATCACTTAAACAAACTTTTTTCATGAAATACATTCTCTAAGGCATAACAACTAAAACATCTTACGGGAAGTTACTCCTTGTTAAATTATAACTTTCACTATGATGAACTATTTGGAAATCTTAATTTCTTTTACTGTGCGTAAATGTAAACAATATTCACACAAGTAAATATAAAGAATATGTGCACAAAGCAATATTGAACATTCTTGAGAATGAATAATAAAACTAAGGGCTTATATATATTACCACAGTAAACTACGTAACTCCTCAATACATGGAAATGAGTTTTCACTTTGATCTTTTACATTCATAGAACTTGGGCTCTTCGACCACTTTCTTTCACTCTTACTCTGCATGATTTCTCTCTTTTTACATCTCTCTCTAAGTTTCAACTATGAGCTTCTACTTATAGATTTTCCTAACAACCGACTTAAGATTGCTTCACTTGGAAGCTACAGGATTGCATTAAACACTGAAATTAATTCTTACCTAAGAATTCTTGACATGAGAACTACTAACGCGTGCGCCGCATTGGTTGCGAACTTACTGACAGACTGACATTGCAGACTCTGTGCTGACACAAAAGACTAATAGGGTGACTGACAAAGCCAGCACAGTTAGATACGCGATCAACTCATTAATTAGGTTTTTCCAACAGGGGCTAACTCACAAGACTCCGACCTTCAGTTCGTTGTGGTTTATGACACGTTGAGGAGGCCAAAGCAGTGCATTCTTAGTTTAAAAAACTAAATATGAATAAATATTATTTGGTTAATAAAAACCAAAAATAATAAACTAATCTAATAAGTAAACTTTATAAGTTTTATCTCAACTATATATCAAAACTTCGACTTATTACATTTTACCAAATCGGAAAAAAAATACTAATCATGTTTTTTCGTGGTTTCCACACATAGTTGTAGATATGAGTTCGTAAGTGAGAATTGTTTGTCTATATGAGTTAGACACTTAAGTTATGAAATTGTTTCCACCACATAATGACTCACCTAGTTGTAAATCGTCTAAACAAATTCTCTCCTATCGTAATCCTTTGACACCTAATAAGACATGTGTTGTACAGAACAATGGCTAAGTATACAGTGGATTCAACGTTGGCCCTTGACAACCCTACGCATAATGTTGTAAATACCTTCAGTTTTTAAATTATTTTCCAGTTTTCTTCTAAAATAGGCATGCCGGCTTGCCATTTCTGGTAGGGAGTTTAAGCAGGAAGGCAGGTAGTTGAAGCATGTGATCATCAAATTAGTGAATTTATTTTGTTGGTGGAGGTTATTCAATTACGGTATAGGGGTAGCGAACATAATTAATTTAAGATTATGTCGGCACATGTCTAGTCTTTCGCTGCACATTGCTCCTCCGACGGCCTAAGCTTTTCATGAAGAATTGATCCGATGAATTCTCATCTTCTCCCTGAGTAATTTGATTAACGAGTTCTTGAAGCATGAGATTGAAGGAATCTTTGTAATCTACATTTGAGTGATGGGGACCTGCGATTGTAAGGGAAGGAATCAACCCGGGAAACAACCATAGTAGAAGAAGCTGGAATGAACCGGGTTCAATCCACATCTTATCTTTTCTTATATCTTCTGCTACATTAATACTTGTTTTCTAATTTTTTATGGTAAGAAATTTGAACTGTAAAGGTAATTACCACACTATGTCATGTAATTTGTTATGGAGTCTATGATAACCAAAGAAAACTTGAAACAACTAATCAACTAATCATTGCTCTCGAATTTTCCAAGCAACATTTGGAAAATTAAATGAATGACCGAAATCATGTAATTGGAGCCATAAAGCACGAGATAAGCTCTGTTGAGCTCTCCATGGACCCATTATGATAGATTTTAAAGTCATTGTAACCATAAAAATCCAAAGGAGGGCTCTATTTGATATTAAAGTGAGTTATGTTTCTATTTGAATTTAAATTTAAGAACTCTGAATCGTTATCAGTAAGGAGGGATGTTATCGAGTCACTGAATCGCTGACAATCTCATTTTTTTAAGTATAGAATATGTGAATAAGTGGAAAATCTCATTTAAATTGTTGAAAATAAAGTTTATTTTGATTTGTTAATTTTTAAATTTTGGTTGTCTAAATTATTGATTTTAAGATTTAAAAAAAAATTAAGATAACGGTAAGATTTAAATTGTTTGTAATTAGTTTGTTTGGTTGTATGTAACAATACAAGTTAACGAGGCAAAACACAAAACCCAAAAATATCTTGTCGGAGGTCGAGTTTAATTTTTGTGGTTTTTTTAAATAATGATGTGATGAGTAAACTAGCAATAGTAGTTAATAATGGTGGTCTTCATTGCCACTTGTCATCCTGAGCTTACAAATAGTAGTCAGTGATGATTATCTTCATTGTCGATTAGACAATTGCCTTATAATAGATTTTGTCATCTCTCCTTAAAAAATATTAAAAATATAATATTTTATCAATCTTCAAAATACAAATCTTATAAAATAAATTCCAAAATAAAAAATTTATTCATAAATAAAACTATGAATTTTAATATATTTATTGAATCAAGATTTAAAAATAAATATATCAGTAAGTACTTTGTAGCAGTTCAATCACTTACTTTGCAGCAGTTCAACTAATGTCATTGATATCCTTTTGACAGAAAAGTGAAATTGGATTTCCTAAGTAAGTAATGCTTTGCTTTGTATATTTTAACAGAGGCATTGAAGCGTTGCAAACTCCCACCCTCAACCCAACTTTAAATCTAATATATGCTAACATATAAAACATCTATTTTTACCGTTTATCAGAATTATATCCATCTAGAATCTTAATAACACTTTGCAAAATAATTATTTTGTATTAAAACTTTTGACTAAGATTTGATGGTATATTAGACTCCTGCAGAGCTCAGTCTTCCAGTGGAATAAGAAAGAGCTAAGACTCCTGCAGAGCTCAGTCTTCCAGTAGAATAAGAAAGAGCTGGTTGGACGCGTGCTCTGCAACGATTGATTCCTGTGCTTCTTGGGACACCGAGAATCCAAACCGGCCATATCGTATACAATCCATTAGATTCACTGCTCTGGGCGATCTTGAATACAGAGTACTGAGGGCTGGAGTCATACCCAGATTGTTTCATTGGAATATTGTTTGACAGAAAACTTGACACAGATTTGAAGGAACATTAAATGTTAGACCATGACAGTATCAGTACTAAGTAACACGTAGTATTTGTTGTTAGAATAAAACTTCCGATTCTGAAAAATGCGGAATAAAACTCAGAAACAGAATTGAAATAGGAATACCGAATAGATCATACCTCCAGCCATTGATGTTACTTCACTTGCTGTAGAAGATTTTCCTGTTCCACAAGGTTTAGATTCCTGTACAACACTTCCAAGCTCTGCTTTCTCTTTCTTGATGGTGTAAAACTGAAGGGGATTGAGTTAGCGAGTTTGGGGACCAAACAGAAGTCTTTATAGCCCAACTTCCATCAAGCTTCTATTGGCTATGTGTCAATTGTTCCACAGATCAAGATAGAGAACCGTTGAGGGAGTTATGGACCATTCCCGAAGCTCTCAACGAGAAATCAGTTATTTCCTTAATTAGTTGAAGAGTTGTCAATATTAGTTAAGAGAGCTTACATTCTCCCACTTGGTCCATACTTCCAAACTTAATGTCTCATCTTAAAACCTATTGACAATCTGTATTATGTAATAGATACAAGAATCATGGCGATAAGTACTCTTATGACAAGTATTACCTTCCATGTATTACTATGTATTTATTGCTATTTTAATTTATGTGGCAACAATTTCTTAATGAATAAACCTTATGTTTATTCTTGGTCCTCATAGATGAATTTCCTCAAATTAAATTAAGGTGCACATATGTATGAGAAAAAACAGCACAATAATTAAGAATTTCATTAAAAATAACATTGTCCATACAATGAGAAACTACATAATGGAACCAAGTCCCATATTCATTACATGATCCTTGAATTTAAACGGTGGCATGCCCTTAGTCAAAGGATCAGCAATCATAAACTCAGTGTTGACGTGCTCAATGACCACTTTCTTTTCTTTAACACGTTCCCTTATGGCTAAATACTTAATGTCAATGTGTTTATTTCGACTCCCATTTTTGTTGTTTTTAGCCATAAAAACAGCAGCTGAATTGTCGCAATACATTCTCAATGGCTTAGAGATAGAATCCATAATTCTAAGCCCAGAAATGAAACTCTTAAGCCATACACCATGTAAAGTAGCCTCAAAACAGGAGACGAACTCGGCTTCCATAGTGGAAGTGGCAATCAAGGTCTGCTTGGCACTCCTCCATGATACAGTTCCACCGGCCATCATAAGAATGTATCCTGATGTTGATTTGCGTGAATCAACACATCCAGCAAAGTCAGAATCTGAGTAGCCAATTACTTCCAAATTGTCCGTCCGTCTATACATAAGCATGTAGTCTTTAGTTCCTTGAAGATACCTCATTACTTTCTTTGCAACTCTCCAGTGGTCTATACATGGATTACTCTGATATCGTCCCAACATTCCCACAACAAATGCAATGTCAGGTCTTGTGTAGACCTGAGCATACATTAGGCTTCCGTAACAGAAGCATATGGAATATTCTTCATTTGTTCCCTTTCAAGGTCGTTCTTCGGGCATTGGTTCAAATTGAACCTATCACCCTTCACAATGGGAGCTATACTTGGTGAACAATCCTTCATCCGAAATCTCTCTAAAATTTTATTAATATAGGTTTCCTGACACAGACCCAAGATGCCTTGAAATCTATCTCTGTGGATCTTAATGCCAATGACATAAGATGCCTCACCCATATCCTTCATATCGAAATTTTTAGAGAGAAATTGTTTCACCTTATGCAGCAAAACCTTATCATTGGTCGCCAGCAAAATGTCATCCACATATAAAACAAGAAAACAAATTTTACTCCCACTAACTATCAGGTATATACATTGATCCATAATGTTTTCTGCAAAACCGAAAGAAGAAATTACATTATGGAATTTCAAATACCATTGGCAGGATGCTTGTTTTAAACCGTATAAGGATTTCTTGAGCTCGCAAACCATTTGTTCACCATCACTAGAGGGGAATCCTTCAGGTTGTTTCATGTAAACCTCCTCCTCTAGATCTCCATTTAGAAAAGTCGTTTTCACATCCATTTGATGCAACTCCAAGTCGAAATGGGCTACTAATGCCATAATAACGCGCAAGGAATCTTTCTTAGATACAGGAGAGAAAGTCTCTGTGTAGTCGATTCCTTCTTTCTGAGTGAATCCTTTAGCATCAAGTCTAGCCTTGTATCTCTCAATGTTACCCAATGAGTCTTTCTTTGTCTTAAAGACCCATTTACATCCAATGGCTTTTGCACCATTAGGAAACTCAACAAGATCCCAGACTTCGTTACTCTTTATAGAATTCATCTCTTCCTTCATGGCATCGTACCATAATTCTGATTCTTTGCAATTCATGGCTTGTGAAAATGACTCGGGATTATTTTCGGCTCCAACATTATAGTCAGATTCTTGCAGATACACAACATAATCATCAGGAATTGCTGATCTCTTTGGTCTAGTAGATCTTCTTAATGTTGTATCACTATCTTCTTGAGAAGTATGTGGTTCAACTCGTTGTTCAAAAGTTCTTGGAAACTCTTGAACTACCTGATCTACTAGAATGCCGTCAGAAGCTAGTGGAACTTCAACAATTGGTTGTTCAACACCAGTTTGTACTTGAGGGGTGCTGTGAACAATAACCAATCTATCACTTGAGGTGGAAGGTTGAGATTCTGAATGATCCTTCTCAGAAACTATGTTCCTGGTTAGATCGCTCCCACTGATCAAGTCATTTTCAAGAAATTTTGCATTTCTTGATTCCACAATCTTAGTGCCGTGAGATGGACAGTAAAATCTGTAACCTTTAGACCTTTTAGCATATCCAATGAAATACCCACTAATGGTCCTTGGGTCCAGCTTCTTTTCTTGTGGATTATATATTCTCACTTCAGACGGGCAACCCCAAACGCGCATATGTCGCAAACTCGGTTTCCAACCTTTCAATAATTCAAATGTCGTTTTAGGAACGGCCTTGGTTGGAACTCGGTTTAATATATACACTGCCGTCTTAAGTGCTTCAGTCCACAAGGATTTAGGAAGATTGGAGCTGCTAAGCATACTCAACACCATGTCCAATAAAGTTCGGTTTCTTCTTTCTGCTACACCATTCCGGTCGGGTGAATTAGGCATGGTGTATTGGGCAACAATCCCATGCTCTTGAAGAAATTTTGTGAATGGCCCAGGTGCTTGTCCATCTTCAGTGTATCTACCATAATATTCTCCACCTCTATCTGATCTCACGATCTTAATTTGTTTGTCGCATTGTTTCTCTACTTCAGCCTTAAATATCTTAAATACATCTAATGCTTCGTTCTTATTATGAAGCATGTAGAGATACATATATCGTGAGTAATCATCTATAAAAGAGATGAAGTATCTCTGACCATGTGAGTCCATGTCTGGACTACATATATCAGTATGTATGATCTCTAATATGTTTGAAATCCTATTGGCACCTTTCTTCGACTTGTTGGTCTGCTTTCCTTTTATGCAATCCACACAAGTCTCAAAATCAGTAAAATCCAGAGTATTAAGTACACCTTCATTTACCAATCTTTTAATTCTTTCTATGGAGATATGACCTAGTCTCTGGTGCCATAATTTAGAGGAATCATCATTAATAACACATCTTTTAGTGCCAGTGTTTACATGCATTGAATCATTTTGTAAATTAATGCAGTAAAGACCATCAGACAAAATACCATTCCCAACATAATCAGATTTATAAAATAAACTGAAAGATATTTCTGAAAAGTTGAAGGAATATCCAAAAGGTACAAGCCCTGAAACTGAAATCAAGTTTCTAGAAAAACTTGGAACATAAAAGGTCTTTTCTAATTCTAAAACAAAACCACTACTTAAAGTTAAATAACATGTTCCTATAGCTTCCACATGCGAGCCCATCTTGTTTCATGATAAGATGCTTTGCTCACTTCCCACTGGCTTCCTTAGGCTTTGCAAACCCTGCAAGGAATTCAAAATGTGAATTGTTGATCCAGAATCAATCCACCAAGTGTTAATATTGACATTGACCATATTAGATTCATAACAAACAAACGAGATTGCATTACCTTTGTCTGCAAGCCATTTCTGAAATTTGGCGCATTCCTTCTTCATCTGTCCCTTCTTTTTACAAAAGAAACACTTGGAAACCTTCTTAATATCAGCTTGGGGAGGTACTTTACCTTTCCCTTTCTTATTGGCGTGAGATTTTCCCTTCCTATGCGTTTCCAGCATTGCACTTTCTCCCAGTTCCATCACCAGTCTTTCTTCCTCTTGAACACACACGGTCATGAGTTCATTAATTGACCATTTATCCTCATGTGTGTTGTATGAGATTTTGAAAGGTCCATATTGGTGCGGAAGGGTATTCAGGATGTAGTGCACCAGGAAAGACTCTGATATTTCAACCTCGAGTTTCTTCAATTGAGCCACAGTGTCCCTCATCTGCATGATGTGCTCACGCACACCTTTCACACTGGTGAGTCTTAGGGATGAGAACTTCATGATTAGGGTGCTTGCTAGTGCCTTGTCTGAAGTGACGAATTGATCATCAATGGATTTTAGCAAATCTCGGACCCTTTCATGCTGATCAACTGAACCACGAATACCAGCTGAAATTTTAGTCTTAATGAACATCATGCTCAAACGATTAGATCACTCCCATCGCTCATAAAGCGTGATGTCCGTTGCAGTGCTAGTATTGGTGAGTGCTGGTGGTTCATCTTTCCTAATAGCATAATCTATGTCCATCCATCCCAAATGAAGGAGAATTCTCTCCTTCCAGACCTTATAGTTATCTCCCTTAAGTTCAGGGATATCAAAACGAATTTCAGAGAAATTTGCAGGTTGTACAACTGCATAAAAATAAACATCACATGCTTACTTTAAAATTTGAGACCAAATAAAATTTCATGTTTTACCAATGTAAATTCATGCTTTAAGATTGAATCTAATGACATAAAAATTGCCCGTGGGATAAATTTTCAATTCAAGCAGATTCAATGATTCTTTATGATAGAATTGAACTTCATGATAAAATTATTAATTCATAATTCATGTGGGTAAGTTATGAATAATTTAATATTTTATCCTAATTAATTATATAAATATAATAAAAATTCCTGTGGGATAAAATTTATTATATTTAGTATAATTAATTACAATTAATGTCTAAGTATTCTTTATGTGATCCTAATCAATTATAATATATAACATTATTTAATTAGAGATGCTATGGCTATTCTCTAATCAATAATAATTATACGGATCACTAGACATTACTAAAATTAACTTGATACTTATCAGGCAAATGAAATATATATTCAAGTTGATTAGGAAAAAATCCTAATAGCACCGTATTATAAAACTTTATCTAACATTATGAACTGTTAGAAAAATAGCTAACTATAAAGATCTCAACAGAGATCCAAAGAACAGTTTCTTGATTTCAATTCTTTTATACATGTGCATAAAACTCAGATAGAAAAGGTATCATATTGTAATTACTGTATAAGAAATTATCACTGTGGCAGCAAGCAGATAAATAAAGGCAGCCCTCCTTTTAAACAGACCACAGTGGTTAGCATGCAGCCCCAGATTAGTCTATAAGAGGTCATGACCTTCACAATTATCAACAAGCAAACTTTTGACAGGCTGGAACAGGTCACGGTCTCCCAAATCAGGTAGAGGCAGCCCACTATGGGCTAAGTCTAGTCACAGCCCACTAGGGCAGTAGGTAAACTTTAGAGGCTGCGACCTCCTCAAAATCAGATCAACAGAGTTTTGGGAGTGAATTTATGTGACCTCTAACTCAGTTAAAACACACATTGTGTAAATGGCAGCTTGCTTGGAGTCGACGACTATGAATAATCAATAAGCATAGTACATACTTAAAAGACTTCGATTTCATTTGAAGTATTGAATTCGGTTGGATTTTGACTAGAAGATATATATTCACAATGTGGATAGCTTGCCTTTACTGGCTTTATGTAATACAAACAAATGCCACTACACATCGTGTATTCACTCAACGACTTACACAGCATTGCTGAGTGTGGGTAATCTGTTTGAAGAGATTTTAAATAGATTGTAGAGATTGATTTCAATGGGCCATGGATTTGTGATCTCAATTCTTCGCAATCTTCTTGAGAAGAGTCCGAAGCAGGCCATTGAATACGCAAGATCATATTGGTTTCGCTACCATATTTTGTTGGGCAATTATTGACTTAACTAACGTCATTCCACATATATCCAATTTACTATATCACGGTTTTATACTAAATGAACATGTAAAATAAGATCATGACCTATCGGGCTCACGGCCTCCACAAAACCCAAAATTCTGATCACAAAACAGTCAGCAAGGGGATGCGGCCTCTACAATAATCCTTACACAAGCTCAACAAACTTACGGCTAAACATAATAGACAGATTAAACCTCAGCAATGTCAAATATAGAGACGTAGAAATGTAAACAATATAAAGCATGATGGACGCACATCAATCCAAACATCAAGGCAAAGATAAAATTTGCTCTGATACCAACTGTTAGAATAAAACTTCCGATTCTGAAAAATGCGGAATAAAACTCAGAAACAGAATCGAAATAGGAATACCGAATAGATCATACCTCTAGCCATTGATGTTATTTCACTTGCTGTAGAAGATTTTCCTGTTCCACAAGGTTTAGATTCCTGTACGGCACTTCCAAGCTCTGCTTTCTCTTTCTTGATGGTGTAAAAATGAAGGGGATTGAGTTAGCGAGTTTGGGGACCAAATAGAAGTCTTTATAACCCAGCTTCCATCAAGCTTCTATTGGCTATGTGTCAATTGTTCCACAGATCAAGATAGAGAACCGTTGAGGGAGTTATGGACCATTCTCGAAGCTCTCAACGAGAAATCAGTTATTTCCTTAATTAGTTGAAGAGTTGTCAATATTAGTTAAGAGAGCTTACATTTGTATGAATTTTAGTTTTATAAATTCATTTTATTTATTTTATAATTTTGGAAATTAAAATCACTCTGGTAGGGATTTATGTCCCATTGGAATTGTTCTAGCAGGGATTTATGTCGCATTGAAGTTGTTCTATACCAATGAGAAAATCAAATTAATGTTTTTAAAAAATTATTACAAATATTTTAATTTTTTGAAATATTATATTTAATATTAAAATTTAAAAACATTATAAAACTTCCTTAAAATTCACGTCTCAAAAAACACAATAATTGACTTTACAATGAAAAGTATATCCCTATCTTAATAGGGATAAAAAACTAAACTTAAATAAAATTCAAATTAAATATTGTAAATAAAATTTAATTTCCAAATGATCAAATTAAATATTGTAAATAAAATTTAATTTCCCTATTTTCATTTTAGGGATTTGTTTATGAAATTATCGCTTCTTTATGTCACATGTTGAGAAATTACAAAACTAATATACGCATAAATAGTTATTTTGAATTTTTTCTACCATAAAGAATAAGGAGAAAAGATTAATTATTTCCCATTATTAGTCCCTGCCATAGATAGAGACTATATGTTCCACTTTTTTCAATTAATTTGCAGATTTAGATTGAATATACTTGAAATTTATAATGTTGAATGAAATTTTATATTAACTATAATTATTTAATAAAATATATAAATACATGTTGAATTTTTATTGGACCAAAGCATTTGATTAGACTAATATTATTATTTCCGAGCATTAAGAAAAATAAAAATACAAACATACTTTAGAGATACTTTAGATATGAAAATATTGTTTCTTTAGTGGATCGACATGTTGCTCCAACTTCGTGACAAGTGCTGCAAGTTCAGGCTGACCAGTGCTACAACTTCCTGGCAAGTGCTACAACTTCAGGCTGACCAGTGCTACAACTTCATGACAAGTGCTTCAAGTTCAGATAACTGGGAGAGGGTCTAAATTCTATTTCTACAACCTTCCACTGCATTCGTACCAGAAAACATCTTTTCTGGGAATGAACATGTCTTGGTTCACAACAAGAAATTTAAGCTGCACAACCTTCCATTATTTTTATTAAAATGGATGTTTGGATTGGCAAAATGGGGTCGCACTCCCATTCTCTCCCTTCGAGCAACCTTTCTTGGATTTGAGCTGGGGCAATTTTACCTTGGTTGTGGGTGCCCAAACATTCCCAACCTCATGCTACTCTAATACTGGTAATAAGAGGAGAGTGTTTAACCTCTGTTTTCATTGGAAGGAAGGCTATGTTGTTTGTTTAAAGTTGGCTTACTGTCTCCTTCATTTAAGCTCTGTTTAAAGACTGCTTTCAATAAAATAAGCTCAAATTTTGGGGGTGAATTTGTTGGAAGGAGCATTGGAAATGAATGATGGACAACTCGAACATTAATCCACAAAGCCTCCAGCGAAGGCTTAATAGAAGGCTTAAGAGGTGGGATTCTGGCCAAGAATAAGTTAGTCTTCTCTTGCATTTTGTTTGCGTGAAATGCTTGGGTCATAGCATAACTAGGTTATAGTGTTATATTGTTAAACAAAATCTTTATATCCTCTGAAACCATTCATTGTATGCAATTCAAGCTCATGCTCGAGTTGTTAGCTTTTCCATGAAATAGCCTTGCTTGCTTGCTATTTTTAATGAATTATATATCTGTATTTTGTATGCCCAGGTCTACATGTTTCGCTATATGGTGCTTAAGCCATTTTTAACATTGACCAAACCTTTGGCCTCAAGGACCCTCTGTCCATATACCCCTTTGGTCATTGAAATCCAGCGAAAGCGTGAACAGTAAAGTGGATGACTTTTGGGTTCTTAGCAACGACTGATCCAAAGAGATCAAAACCATAGATCTATCTTGTTGTGAGTGTTATACGCACATGGATAGAAATTGTACATAATATCTGCAACAGTATTAAATTTCTTTGGTAAGATGGAAATGTAATGTAGGTACACGCTTGTATCATGAGTAGTTTCACTGTGTATGACTGTGAAGATTAAATGGCATCATAATCCTGAACTGTTGGGTTTTGAATATAGAACTGTTCTTAAATTATTGTCATAGCCACACTTGTGATGGCCATTGCCTAGAAATTTTTTAGCGCAGGTTATTCTTGTTGGGCCCTGGAATTGTCCATTTTTCCATCATTTATCGACATATCTTTCATCCATTTTCTTACCATTATTTCTCATTTATCATTCCATTTTTCATCCATTTGTTGTAGCTGCGCATTGAACAACATGCTACTTCCATTGATCTTTTAAGTGGTTAATAGTGATTATTTTCTTTTATCTTTGATGAATTAAAAGACTATTATGCATAATTTTACTAATGATGGTTTGTGGAGTGAGTTGTCACGTACAGGACGCTCATAGCCAGCTGTTACAGCCTTAACCAAAAACGCATGCCACATAAGAACACCTTGATTCGCATCTTGATTTGCGGGCAGATGGAAATGAATCTAAAAAATCTGAGATATGGGTTTTGTGCGTAACATCCTCATTTAATTGACACGCAAGGAAATCATCCAAAAAAGATACGGTTTGCGATATGCAGGTGGTTCTTCGAGAGGGTATTTTCCAGATTTGGTATTGCAGTCGGTTCCAAAGTTGCCAGCAGTTACGGCCATGTTTCAGCTGTTACAGATCACAAGCTAGGGATTCAGTTCTTCATTTTCCATGAGATAATTTCATGTATAAATATGTAACCAATCTCATTAGGATAGATTGATAGAGATTAAGCATGATAGATTAGGCAGGATAGGAGATGGATGCTAGGAGATGCAAGATAGGAGAGAACACAATGTTATGATGTAGGATTTGATCCAGATCTGTTGTAATTTTTCCATTATGATAATACATGCTGGCAGTTTCTTAATTCTGGAGTTGTAGACTTTCATTGTGGAGATCCAGATCTGCTCAATGGAGGAAGGGCCCTCTTCCCTGAGCAGATGCTGGTAGTGTTAATTGTAAGTGTGTTATTGCTTAGATCTTATTATTATTTTGTTTATGCTTTCATTCATTAAGTTTATGATAGTTGTATGATTTCATTCATTAGATCTGTCATAATCGTTGTGTTGATAATTCATTTGGTAAATCGTTGGCCAACATAACAATTATTTAGATGCACGTAATCAGATCTTGTTTCATAGGAATAGATCTTGTTTGAAGTGTATTCGATTTACAGTTTGATTTATGAATAGGTTTGAGTATTGATTTCTTTTCAAGCAGTTGTGACTTAGTTTACAAATAGTTTCGATTGCATACCAATAGATAACAATGTCAGGTAGAAATTGTACTTGCATATATTTTGCATGATAGCTTTGAAATAAAAGACTTCCTCGGGTTGATAATTTATGTTTAGCACTCTGCATGTTAAAGTTTTAATTAACTGGCATATAGTGGGCACGACATTTTGGCACCGTTGCCGGGGAAGTTATCAATTGTGCAATAGTACATCTGACATTGTTTTGTAGATGCATTGTTAAAATAGGGCATGTAGGTTGCATGATTACATTTCAGTTTATTGAATTTATTTTGAGTGTTAATTTTCTGTCTTTACATTCCGTTTTATTTCATTTTCAATCTTTGATTCATAAATCTTATCATTCCCCTTAGTGGTGTTGTAAGCACCACCCATTCTACTAACAAGTTGACAGGAACATTCGAAGGAGGAGCCTCAAGATATCACCCAAAGAATCTAATGAAGAGATGGCAGGTGAAAAAGATGGAGAAGTCGTTACCTTCGAATTTCCCATCAGAAATTCGAGAGGCGTGGAACCAACGAAAAGAATTCCCCCACATGTTCTACCAAATTTTCACGGTTTGGAAAACGAAGACCCTAATGTATTTTTATTTCAATTTGAAGTACTTTGTAGAGGATATGGTTATTGTGCTAATGATCAAAAGTTGGATGTATTTCCCCTTACTCTAAAAGGAACAGCCCTCCGATGGTTCATGAGCCTCGGTGGGAATTGTATACAAACTTGGGAAGACATGAAACATGTGTTCTTGAAAAGGTACCAAGATTATTGCAGGGTCAATGAAGACATATTCAATATGACACAAGGAGAAGAAGAGAGTCTGGAGGAATACATAGAACGATTTCAATATAACCTCCAAAGATCCAAACAGAGGAAACTGGGGAAGGAAATCTTAAAAACACTTCTACTCAAGGGAATCCAAGCTGAATGTTTAGAAATATTGAATCTGATCGGAACAGGTAATGTATTTCAGTTAGAATATGATGATATTTGTGAGTTATGTAGAAGGTATTCAAGATGAAACTTCAAGACTGGTAAGAATTCTAAGGAACTTTTATCTCTATTTTTGAAATCTGCTCCAAAAACAAGAGTTTTACGAACTGAAATCAGCAATTTATTTGACATTTCTAAAGCTGATTTACAATTTGGTGTTTTGCAGGATAAGGAAAAGCAGGAGGAAACAAGAGAAGCAAGGGATTTCCCTTTGGATAGTATTGAAAGTTGTGGTATATGTGACTTGAATCATTCCACAGATCATTGCCCCTCCTTACCAAGGATGAAAGAAACATATCAAAGAGATCTGGGAGTTGCAGCCAACTCGTTGCAACAGTCATGTCAACCATGGCCTACATCTATGGTTCGAAATTCTATCCCTCCATTTCCTTACTCTCATACTCAATCATTGAATACTCTTCCACCATGGTAGTTGTTGCAGCCTCAATTTAACTCTTACCTACCTTATCAACAAGGTTGGAATGGCCCATCCTATGATCATATGTCCACTCTCCCTCATGCTGCAACACAAGTTGGTCCTTCAATATCAACCTCACAACTCAATCATCTACATCAGCCACATCTATCTTCTCATCAAACTCCTTGGTATCCAACACAATTTCCTGTCCAATCCACCCTCCACCCTAACCATAATAAAGCAGTACAGTATGCTTACAGTGCTGAACTGCAAAATGTTTCTACATTTCCCTCTCATTCTACCTCACCTACACTGCTGCAAAAAGGCTATGCGTTGTTGCAGCAAATCCATACGAGGCCTGAACATGTTTTAGATCCAAGTTTTGCAGATGGAGTTTCTTCTAGTCCTCATAAGCAAGCAGACAAGATCAACAATACACACGTAATATTTGATGGAGAACAACCATTGGAACCAAAAGCATCATTCACATCATTAGATCCAGAAATCTTATGCATTGAGGAAAATCAGTTTAATAAGGATCTTTATGGTGTAACATCCATGAGCAATCAAGGGAACAAAGACTATATTGAAGCTTGGTTTCAATCTGTTATCGGTCGGCAGCATCATTCCATGCTTCACCAATTCTTGGCACCATCATTTCAAGGGAAGTTGATCTCTCATATCCTAGAATTCATAAAGTTATATTTTTCTATTGGGAGTATGAGCATACTTGAGTCACTTTTTCGAAAATGGCTCCATTGGAAATATGCATACACTTGAATTTTTTTTATATTTCCAAATAGAATAGGGTAGGATAGAATAACAGAATAAAACCATGCTTTTGTTTGTTTAAGTTTTATTTTTTATTTTTGAATAAGTATGCTCTCTTCCTGCGCCTTGTTGCGATCTGGAAGATTAGAAAGTAGAAGTATGAGGAATGGGTATGATATGTTTTCATGAATGCTTTGGAATTGTTGACTATTTGAACAAAAATGCTCAAGTCCTTTTTGTCATCAATTTCCCAATTTCAATTTGTTTCTATTTGTTACAAATAAAAATAAAAATATCATGAAAACAAAATTACAGTAATTCGAGAAAGTGAATGAAGGATCCACAGGAAAATGAGCCCATGATTATGGAACCCTTCAAGCTTGAAATTTGACATAAAGTTGTTAGCTGCAACAACCCAACTGTGAGTGATTACTCTCAGCTGTGATTACTCGCAGCTACAACAGTGAGCTGCAACATTGGCTGTGACAAGGAGATGCAACACCCAGCTGTGACTGTGCTACAGGTAAAAATTAATGAGTTTGAGATACGTGGGTGTTGCACATCATGAAATGTCTTTAGTTTTTTATTTTCCATAAAAATTCACATGCTTTATTTCAACATTATGTCATTTTTTAAGAGTTGCAGCTGAATGTCTTTAGTTTTTTATTTTCCATAAAAATTCACATGCTTTATTTCAACATTATGTCATTTTTTAAGAGTTGCAGCTGTGGCTGCAACAACCTATGTAAGTCAATCTAGGTGCTCAATGCTTGAAATTTTTGGTATGGATGTGTGTTATATTTAAATTTACATCATTAAAATCATTCACACCTATTTTGATCACTTTTGGGGGGTTAAATTTAATTTATTGGATTTTTGTGACATTTTGGCTTGAAAATTTTACTGGAACACAGTCGGGACAGTCCATTTTTGGGAGACCAAATGAACTTATTTTTAAAACCTGTTTATACCCCAAGTATCCCTTTGAATCTAGTTTCCAAAACAATTTGAATTTTTACCATTGGGTGTCAAACGAAAATTTTATGGCCAAAATACTAACAGGGTGTCAAGCTGGCAGCTTAGGAACAGAGTTGGGACAGCCCATTTTTGGATGCCTTATTGGACATATTTTGAAAACCTGTTTCATTGGTATATTCCCCTATGAATCTAGTTTACAATGCAATTTGAATCACTCTATTCCGATATCGTATGTAAATTTTATGACCAAAATACCGACTTCCTATCACAAATCTGCATTTCTAAAACTCTATTTTCTACACTGTTCATTGGCTTATTTGACTCATCAATTCTTGTTGGATTCGAAGTATGTTTCTAATGGAGATACTTACATGAATCTACTTTCATCTCCAATTGGAATCACATCAATCCGTTATCAAACGAAAAAGTTAAGCCTAAAACCGTGACTATTGGTCTAGTCCGGAATTCGAAAAAACATCTTGTCATGCAGGCTGTTACGGAGTGATTTGGAACATCATTGTATAGAATTTTAAAAACCTGTTTCTAATGGAAATAGAACTATGAATTTACTTTCATTTGGCTTTGGAATCACTCAAATTGGACAAGGAACGAAGATGCTATGATCAGAATACCGTTGGTGAGTCTAGATGGACATTGCTCTCCTGCAGGTATAAAACGGATTTTGCTTTGTTCATTTTTCTTTGGATTTGTTTTATGAGTAATTGCTTGTTTTTTTATTTTTTATTTTCAAAAGTGTTGGGTGAAGAGAGACCAATCATCTCTCTTCTTCCATCGTCTCATGTTTTATTGCAGGCAAATGCTAGGTTTTTGCAGGTCCTTGGAAGAAGAAGGTCAATGCATGCACAAGTGACTCTTGAAGACATTCTCTCAATTTGCAAATAGATTGAGCACATAAAAAAAAATGGAGAAATTGATGTGCAAACCATACAGAGTCCAATGTTTCCGAAAGTCAAGTCTCATTGCAACATCCCAAGAATTTCTTTTTAGACACCTGTCATCCCACTTGTTGCTGAAAGAAACCCTTCAAGAAGCCAATTGCCCTATGGTAGATTCATTCACCCTCCTCATTTCAAAACCCTAAAAAAAAAAATCCATTCATGTCGAAGTCTCATTTTCCACTGCTTATGTAGTCACCATAACCATTTTATTTCCCATCACTACTACATCATGACTTCACATATACTTTCCGCTTCTGAGTTTCATGTTGGTCTTATTTTTCACTATGATTCTTCACAATCATTTATTTTGTACTCGTATTGGATGATGTGGAATGCATTAAGGTCCACCTTCCAAAGGTCTTGTCCCATCGACTCCGACACATCATCTGGGATCAAGATTAGAGTTTTTATAGTGCCCTGGTATCTGCATGAATCAATGGCATATTTCCTTGTTGTTAATCATGGGGATTCATCAATGCCTCTTGATTGACAAATCTTGCAGGTGACTCGACTCCAGCACATCTATTCGTACCTGTCAAGATGCACTAAGGTACTTTAGAGCTCATTGTCATCAAAGGTGAGTTTCTTCACATTGGTTAACGGCATACATTAATGGCCGATAATCCAATGATTTCTTTCCATGCTCGACTTCAGCACATTCATTCGCATGGTAAGAATTGTACCTCGGGTTTGTAGCAGCTGAATATTATGTGATCTAATGGTTTCAACAATGATTTGCAGCATCATTTGTTTAGTAGTTTTGCAATTCCTTTCCATTTTCAGTTCAGCAGTTGATTTTCAGAATAAGAGAAAGGGCTTTCTGCTTCTATGGTAGAATTTCTACTCATCAATTGTCTCAGCAGTTAGTTTTACATGCAACCAGCACAACATCATGGATCAAATTCAGTCTCATCCAATTCCAGCTCTCATATACATATGTCTCAGCATCAGCTCAGCCTACATAGCTCCAGCATACACCAGTCCATTCATGTCAACTAAGGCTTCTATGGAGGTAAAACTTGAGGTAAAATAGCATGAGTTTTTGATTTATTAAAGATTTAGGGAAATGTCATGAAGAACCACTAAGCATTAGCCATTTCCATTGTCTATATAGCATATTATGTCCATCCATTTCCATCATTTCCCACTCAATTCTAACACTTCATCATTCATGCACATCCCCTTCAGATTCCAACCCAACATCTTACCCACCCAACTGGCCAAGCATAAAAAAAAGGGATACCTTATTGTTGTCACACAAGAACCAACAATGGGAAGTTTTGCTGCTGCCACACAAGAACCAGCAGTAAGAAAAAAAAAAACAAAGTCTTGCTGTTGCCACACAAGAACCAACAGTAAGAAACGGTGCTCTGTTGCCATATAAAAAATATTGAGGAGAAATAAAGGAGCTGATAAACATCTTGAAGGAGAAGGATAGGCTAGACACAAGAACCTACAACATGAAAAGTTGAAGTAGAAGCCATTCCTTCTCAAGAGTATGCTATCACACAAGCACAATAGAAAACAAAGGCATGATTTCTTTGATTTGTTTGCTTTGTTCAGTGGTGCACATAATGGTTCACATCTTCATAATTCAAAATTATTGAGAGCCACATTTTATATGGTATATGGATTTTCCACCATCTTATACATATAATATCTTTACCATCCACTAATGCCTACATTGGTTTTAGCCGTCATGAGCATGATACATGCACAATGGAAATCCTGTAGCAGCCTTTTCAAGGTCTGATGTGAAGTATGTCTCAGCAGCATGAAGGTAATGATTACTCTCAGCATTGGTCATTTGTCAAGTTTGACAGAATTTCTGAAATAAGTTTGATTGTTGTGGAATGTGCAAAAGAATGTTTGGCATTATTTGAAGTGTTACAAAGCACTCCATGATAAGGGCATAACCAACGAAAATTCTAGCAGCCTTCATTCAACCATGAGAATGGATGAAATCTACTGTGGTTTATTGCAATAGAATTTGCTATGAATTTGATGAGAAAATGGTTCTAAAACTCTTTTATTTCTCATGAATGATAATTCCTGTAGTGAGTTTGGCTTGTGAAGATCACTGGTATTTTTTTTGGCACTTGTGACATATGGAGGGTCTACAAATTCTGTGATTGTCAGATGATATTTGAGCAGCTTGGGTCATCACAAAAGGAAATTTGCAAATCTGATCTCTTGCTGGTATGAAGATTTCCTGTGCATTGTCATTTTATTTTTGCAATACATTATGAGCACTTAACCACAACCATGGGGAATCAAAAATTGAGCTCACACAGTGAATTTCAAATAGCATACAGTCATTTTTCAGGCAGCCTACAGTCATTTTTGTAAGTCAAAGATGTGTTTCCAGCTAGCACATATACAAAAATTGGATGTTGACAGTGATAGTGCAGATACAAGAAAACAAAAGTCCCAAAGTTCACTTGATTTCATGAATGGAAGGTAAAATACTCAGTTTGGGGGAAATGGTTGTTCACAACTAAGACGAAAACTCCTCTTTTGCATGAGGACATGCAACATATTCAGTTTGGGGGAGTGGTTTTTGACATTTTGTGCATACTGATTTTTATTCATTCACAGCTGGCAAAAATGAAGAATTTGATTTAAGGATATCTCACAAGCCACGAATTGGATCCTCATGAAATTTGGACAGGGAATGCATAACAACATGATGAACAATCGTGGTAAGTTTCAGCTCAATCCAGTGCACGGTTTTCGAGAAAATGACCATCATCACCTACAGCCAATTCACATTTTTCTCGAAATCCGTGATGGGGGTTCATCTAATTTTTGGTGAGGAGATGCACTATAATGGTATTTACCTGCTTGAAAAATTTCAGCCCAACCCAGTTTGTAGTTTTTGAATTATTGGCTCTGGAAGTTCAGCTGCAATACATTTTTATTCATGTTCAAAAGTGCAGAATTTGATTTGGGCATATCTTTCAATTGGTAAGTTAGATTCTCATGAAATTTGGACAGGGAATGCATAACAGCATGATGAACAATCGTGGCAAGTTTCAGCTCAATCCAGTGCACGTTTTTCGAGAAAATGGCCATCATCTCCTACAGCCAATTCAAATTTTTCTCAAAATCCGTGATGTGGGTTTGTCTAATTTTTGGCGTGGAGATGCGTTAGAGTGGTAGCTACCTGCCTGCAAAATTTCAGCCCAACCCAGTTCGTCGTTTGGGAGAAAATGGCTTCAGAAGTTTCCCGTTCAAAAAGGCTAAAACGCCGTAAAATATTGTTGTTTCCCGTTTTCCGGCAGCTGCCTGTTTTCCGGCAGCTGCGACATCTTTTCCGGCAGTTGCAACATATTTTCCGGCGACCACTTTTCGGCAGCTGCGACATCTTTTTCGGTAGCTGCGACATCTTTTTCGGCAGCTGTGACATCTTTTCCGGTAGTTGCAACATATTTTCCGGCGACCGCTTTCCGGCAGCTGCCCGTTTTCCGGCAGCTGCGACATCTTTTCCGGCAGCTGCAACATATTTTTCGGCGACCACTTTCCGGCAGCTGGGACATCTTTTTCGACAGCTGTGACGTCTTTTCCGGCAGCTGCGACATATTTTCCGACAACCGCTTTCCGGCAGCTGCGACATCTATTCCGGCAGCTGCAACATCTTTTTCGGCAGCTGTGACATCTTTTCCGGTAGCTGCGACATATTTTCTGGCGACCGCTTTCCAGCAGCTGCCCGTTTTCCTGCAGCTCCGACATCTTTTCCGGCAGCTGTGACATCTTTTTCGACAGCTGACTCTGCCAAATTTCCCGCTACATTTAGCGTTGTTCCACCAAAATCTTCGCTAAAACCTTCGCCAACTTCTCTGCTAAAATAAGCTGACTCCGCCAAATTTGCCACTAAATTTAGCGTTGTTCCGCCAAATTCGCCGCTAAAACCTTCGCCAACTTCTATGCTAAAATAAGCTGACTCCGCCAAATTTGCCGCTATATTTAGCGCTGTTCCGCCAAATTCGCCGCTAAAACCTTCGCCAATTTCTCTGCTAAAATAAGCTGTGACTTTGCCAAATTTCTACTAAAGAGCTGCGAATCCGCCAAATTTTTTGCTAAATCCTTTGCTAAGTGACTTTGCCAATTTGTGTTAAACTCTCTATTTCTTCTAGCTACAGCTGTGCAAATGGTAAAATGAAGGAACAAGTGAATGAGTTTTTTTTCAAGTTGGATGCTACACAGATATTGGGTTGCATGAGGACATGCAACAAGTTCAGTTTGGGGGAGATGTTGGGCCCTGGAATTGTCCATTTTTCCATCATTTATCGACATACCTTTCATCCATTTTCTTACCATTATTTCTCATTTATCATTCCATTTTTCATCCATTTGTTGTAGTTACGCATTGAATAGCATGCTACTTCCATTGATCTTTTAAGTGGTTAATAGTGATTATTTTCTTTTATCTTTGATGAATTAAAAGACTATTATGCATAAGTTTACTAATGATGGTTTGTGGAGTGAGTTGTCACGTACAGGACGCTCATAGACAGCTGTTACAGCCTTAACCAAAAACGCATGCCACATAAGAACACCTTGATTCGCGTCTTGATTTGCGGGCAGATGGAAATGAATCTCAAAAATCCGAGATATGGGTTTTGTGCGTAACATCCTCATTTACCTGACTCGCAAGGAAATCGTCCAAAAAAGATACGGTTTGCGATATGCAGGTGGTTCTTCGAGAGGGTATTTTCCAGATTTGGTATTGCGGCCGGTTCCAAAGTTGCCAGCAGTTACGGCCATGTTTCAGCTGTTACAGATCACAAGCTGGGGATTCAGTTCTTTATTTTCCATGAGATAATTTCATGTATAAATATGTAATCAATCTCATTAGGATAGATTGATAGAGATTAAGCATGATAAATTAGGCAGGATAGGAGATGGATGATAGGAGATGCAAGATAGGAGAGAACACAATGTTATGATGTAGGATTTGATCCAGATCTGTTGTAATTTTTCCATTATGATAATACATGCTGGCAGTTTCTTAATTCTGGAGTTGTAGACTTTCATTGTGGAGATCCAGATCTGCTCAGTGGAGGAAGGGCCCTCTTCCCTGAGCAGATGCTGGTAGTGTTAATTGTAAGTGTGTTATTGCTTAGATCTGCTTATTATTTTGTTTATGCTTTCATTCATTAAGTTTATGATAGTTGTATGATTTCATTCATTAGATCTATCATAATTGTTGTGTTGATAATTCATTTGGTAAATCGTTGGCCAACATAACAATTCTTTAGATGTACGTAATCAGATCTTGTTTCATAGGAATAGATCTTGTTTGAAGTGTATTTGATTTACAGTTTGATTTATGAATAGGTTTGAGTATTGATTTCTTTTCAAGCAGTTGTGACTTAGTTTACAAATAGTTTCGATTGCATACCAATAGATAACAATGTTAGGTAGAAATTGTACTTGCATATATTTTGCATGATAGCTTTGAAATAAAAGACTTCCTCGGGTTGATAATTTATGTTTAGCACTCTGCATGTTAAAGTTTTAATTAACTGGCATATAGTGGGCATGACAATTCTTGGCCTACCCTATTTTTTGATTGCATTCACGCAGTTAAACGCTGCTGCAATTGCCAGGTTTTTGCAAGGCACGTGATGTTAAAACCCATGCGAACAACACGGACTAAATGTGACAATTTGACTACCTCGGACGGCTTACCAAAACTTAACGCTATGGAACCATGGATTGTTCCTAACTGGATGGGCTGGTTGAACAAAGAAAGCTTAATGCTACAAAATCACTAACTTACTGTTGCCATCATTCAGAAGGAAGTTAGGTGTTTAAATATCATAAGTAAAGAAGGCCCTATAACCAGGCTAGCTTTAGTCTTCTACGTTTGAACTCTCTATTATCTGAGACGGCACCTTTCTATATTGAATTTACCATCCCTCGTAGAGATATTTTCTTTATTTGAGATAAGCACAGTGCCAGGTTTTGAATAAATGGAATTTAAAAGGAAAGCATTTATACTAATATCAATGCATTTATAATATCTTGTCTTTGACATCTATAAGTTAAGATATTTTGACAACTGTAAGTTAAGCTATAAAATATCTTTGCTTCCACAACTTGTAGATTAGAAAAGGCTATTTTGATAATTTCATATATTATATCCTTGTCTTTGGCAATTGGTAAGAAATAATTTTTGGTATGCATTGGGTAGTGACTGGTTTTGGGTTTTCTCTTCGGTGCAAAAGTTAACTAGAGAGCCCATTCCATTATGTTTAATGTCTCCTCTGCAAACATAGATTCTTTACTTATTGAACTTTTGAACACACTAACTATGGTGAAAATCACTATTTTATTAAAAGTGTTTAATATACAATGAAATTTTTTAGCTTCCCCTCTTCAATATTGCTCTGATACCAGAATGCATTTAATAGTCTCTATGCCAATACAACATTCTAACGGTTGCAAAACTTGCATTCTTTGCAATAGTTAATGCTCTACACAATCATTGAGGGTTCAATTTCCTTCACGGTTAAAGACGATTGCAGTTTGGGTGAAAGACATATTCATTCCGTGAAAATTGGGCTCAATCAACGTAATCATAGCTTTTTAGCTTAGTTAGCAAATTGTGATGGCCATGTAAACTCAATTATGAAAATTGGGCTCAATCTTTAGGTAAGTAATTGGACCAACAGAGCCCAAAGATGATCAAACCAAGGGATACCTTCATGATGGTTCATCTGGCATTGTATTTTCTCATGATATTGATTCTTCCAGTGTTGCACATGCTCATGACGGAACTATAATTAATACTGGATGAAGGTTTTCCTATTAATAGTAGAGTTGCCCATGTGTTTCCATGATGCTCAGTCCCTTACTCTTACTCTTTTCATTGTTATCCTTTTACTGTTCTCTTCTTTCTTTTTTCACTTGACATTGAAAAGGATAGTCACTTAAGGGTTCCGAACAATATTTGGTGGATTATTATATACATGGAAAGAGAACATATGGCGCAGCCAACGCTTTTGGGTCTGTGTATCAGGAAATGCAGCTTGCACTGACATGGGTGGCAATGAGAAAGAAAGAAATAAAATAATCTAAAAGCTAAAATAATCTAAAAACTATCTCCTCTTGGGAAGTTATATATATAACCTTGTTTTCTCTATTTACCAAAAAAAATACTTTGCATCTACAAATTCAGAGTCAATATCATATAAAACTCGAAATCTGTTTGTCCAAACGACCTTAGGTGTACAAGAAACATGTTCAAAGTAAACGTATGGAGAAAAACTAATAGATAGATATCCATCAAGTTTTATTTCTATTTAAATGGGAGGCCAGGTAAGGGTCTTCATGGTGAAAACTAAACATGTAATGTTCATTTATTTTACTTTTGTAAGGGTACTTGATAGTATTAATAGTATACCATATATATATAAACCATTGAAATGATAAGATTGAATTTTAACTCTCTCTCCCATGAACATAATTAACTAGTGTGAATTATGTGGATTGTCTATTAATGTAAAACCAATTCCAATATGATAATCATGTGAGCAATGGTGATACTAAGCATGTCACTAGGTGCATAATAATGATAGCATTGCTTTGTTGTTGTTCAAATAAACAACAATTCATAATATTTAGTACTTATTTTTGCATTACATCATTTAGGGTAGCAAGTTATTGCTTTGTTGTTTTGTTGTTTTTTAAATAAGTAATAATTTATTTATTTCTGCATTAAATCTTTCAAGGCAAGAACTAAGCTGCACATAGCTCTTGTTTTTATTAAAACCCTATATAAAATTTAGTTGTTTAACTTTCATTATGTAACTCTATATCATAACTGATAAAAAAAAAAAATACAAGATAAAACTAAAAAACATGTATGATTATATTTATATATATTGAAATGATCTATATCATTAAAATAAAACTATATATATATATATATGAAATAATCTATATCATTATACTATATTTGTCTATTACAAAGTTTCCTTGACCTACGTAAACAAAAACCCAAAAAAATTATATCATTATACTATATTTGGCTATTACAAAGTTTCCTAGACCTACTTAAACAAAACCCAAAAAAATAACATTGTGTCCTTGACCTACTTAAGCAAAACCCCCATAAAAATATAACGGTGTGGTTACACTTCCCGCTTGGCTCCTAGGGCACCCTTGCGTACTCACAGATTTGAGCCAGAATATATACTACAATCTAGCTTTGGTTCAACCCCAGCCTAAGGTGCGAACGAGGGCCTTTATACTGCAGCCACTATTTGCCGTTAGGGTACATTAATCAACACAATTAGGAAAGCAAAAAAAAGACTAATTTACGGGTGAAAATGCAGAAAAAAAAGACTAATTTACGGGTGAAAATGTAGAAAAAAAAGACTAATTTACGAGACTTTATCTCTTATACTTTTCGCTTCTACTTTTATATAAGAGGAAATCTTTAGTGATACATTAATGGTGGTTATTCGCCTATGATTGCTTCCATTGTATGTGTAAGTTAATTTTCTCAATTTTGATTGAAATTGTTAAAAATGTGAATCCATTTTTACAATTAAAAATACAATTTTAATAATGAAAATTGGTGATTTCAACAAAAAATCATCACCAGAATCCTATAAAAATGGCCCCAAAAGTTCCAAAACTTAAAACAATTAGCCACTATGTTAACAATATTGGTATGACAGCCATAAGGAGAATGCAAGCCAAGTGATGAACGATGACAAGAGCCAAGTACAAACTACCATCGAGTCCTCACTACAGTGGATGGCGAGGCTAGAAGTAGTGCGCAAGTAGCATGATGTACTCATGGCTACACACGTCAATTAGTTGGGAACACTCCTAAGAAATTTAATTTAGGGTTACAAACTTGGTCATAAAAGAATTCAAGAAGATTATCTCTATGCCACGTTTGGAGTGGTCTTTTTGACCGGAATGAAAACTGATTCTAAGGTTGATTTTTCTAACAACTAGCAACAACCACATTAATAATATTAATGTGTCAGATAAGGAATACTTGGACCATTAATAAAGTTTTTCCTATAAAATGTGTCAAATATACGCCTCTGATGGATGCGTAGACATAAGATCTAGACAATATTAATAAATTAATATTGCTTAAATATTTATAACATAATAATTAATTAAAAATAATATGATTTAATTATAATATTATATTTTAATACATTGATGAGATATAGAAATATGTAATAATATTTAAAATTAATTAAAAATATAAACATATTTTTTAAATTGATTATAATATAATAATTATTTAAAAAATAATCTCATTAAATTATAATATTATGTTTTTTTTGTAAATAAACATTATATTACAGCAGGAAAATTACAGAGTTTGTCTGACAGAGTCATCTAAAATAGGTGTTCCCCGGCTCAAAATTGCCAAACAGGAATCCAAACAAATACTGCACCGGTACATAAAAAACAAAACCGTCCCGGCTGTGACCAACTAAATAGGACACTTGACATAAACTTGATGTTTTGAAAGGTAAAGTCTCAGAACTCCTACACAACGCTCATAATCAAAGTAGTGAGAAAACGAAAAACGACATAAGAACCACAAGGGATATCCAATTGGGCACAAAAAGACAACATATACTATACTTAAACATGAATAATAGGTGGGGTACCCTTACCAACACTATCCCGGTTCGACTGCACGTCAGTGGGCTGGGTCGTCACCTTTCTGGCCTCAACAACAGTCTCTATTGAACTCCTAGTGGACCTGCTCCCGCTTCTAGACTGATCACCATCCCCCGGTCCTTTGATGACAAAGGTAATGCTCAATTTTTTGGCTATGGCATCAATTTTCAGATGCATGACTCGATTATCTGAGTTGTGGTCCTTCCACGACCTGACAGGCTCCTCATCCCCTTTGCTTTTGTTGTAAGAATCAATTAACACATGAGCCATTAGGTTTTTGGTGACCCAATAGGTCATGAAAATCTTGTCGTATGCCGAAGCCCTACCCGCGGTGGAGCTCGAGTCAGCCACCCAATCTTCGACCTCGCACCTAACATCCTCCATGGGAAGTGCAGGAACGGTCTCCCACAGCTCTTTTTCAACAGCCTCCATATCATCCCTTATCAAAGGTGGGATACAACCACGAAAGAAAGCAGTAGACTCCTAGGCCCTAGACTTGGTAGATGCACAAGTCACCCTCCCAAGGCGGACATTGGATTGATCCGAAATAGTGCCCCCAACCCCCTTCACCCTCCTAGGACTGAGCTCACGTTTGGGAGCCATGGTCGAATCCCACAGTCGGTCAGGTGGTCGACACAAGGAAAACCACCCGCACTCACACTCCCAATTACGAATGAAAACCTCTCTTGATCGACAGACAATAAACCAGGAAAAAATAGTGTTGGGAATATCAGGGAAGATATCTAGATATACACCCCCTGGCCTCATAATGACAGTGACTGCGAAGTTATGAGCATCCTTCATACAAAATAGATCATTAATCAGCTGCCTGAATGTCCCACGAGGCAGAATGAATGAAATGCTGATGGTAGTGTACAACACCCAGTACAAGTACCGTCCTGCAAGCTCCCGATGCTTGGCTTTGTACCTTCTCATGCTATCACCAGATCTCGAGGGGGCGACAGATGTGGTTCCCATGATGATCATACTTTAGACACGAGGCACCCTCATAACTGCCCCGAAATGACTGCTGTCCTCATCATGATTAGTGGACAATCTCAGTGCCACTTGTCTACTACTAGCCATATCAGCCTCTGCTAGGTGGTTACAGTTGGCTATCCAGGGCTCATGGCGAAAGTCCACCAGCGTGCCACTAACCATGGCCCTACCAGCCTCAATCCATTGATTGGTGAGAAGATCTGCCACTTTGTTGGCATCTCTTTTAACATGGTTGAAGGAAATAGCTATTTGATTGGCTAGGAGCATCCACAAATGATCTAGTCGAGACAGAAGGCACCAACTCGATGATACTTTCTCCGAAGATTGGCCAAATAGCAGTTTCCTAGCCATGTGGATGATAGTCTAGGAGTCCCCTTCCAACGTAACCGGTAACCAAGATTATTTGAACTCCAAGTCTACCCCCTGAATAAGCCCCTCCAGCTCGACCGAATTATTTGAATCAATACCAATAGAACCAAAGAAAACCATCAGGATGATACGCAATGGATTCCTGCAAACCCCACCAAATCCTGTAGATCCCGGGTTCCCTCACGATGTGCCATCAAAATTGATTTTGAGACCGAGAGAATGGGGGGGATACTAGAGGTTCGGGATGCAGGGCTGACATATTTTCTCTTTTCTCCTAAGCCCGTCCAAGTCATAATGGTTTAAGCCCCAACCAGCTACAATCTGCAAATCTCCAGCCGTTAAAAATTTATCCTTGTCATCCCATTGAAGACTCCTAATGGTCTCCTTCATGTTTTTCACCAGCTTCACCCAGACCACATCCTCCCTGGTGGATATGTTCCAGAAGATACGTCCATTCCTCTCTTTCCAGATCGACCATATCACCATGCCAGGAAACATTGACCAAAGAGTACCGATGATAGGATTCTTAAAGGCTTTAGTATCCCAGTTCTTCAAGGTTTGGTCAGGCTACCCTCTGATCCTGTGATTGGGCCTAAAAATCATAGCACCAATATTCCAAAGAGTAGAAGCAAAGGGGCATGAGTCCAAGAGGCGGCTTGCAGGTTCTTCTGCATTGAGACAGAGGATGCAATGCGAGGGTCCCATGATCCCTCGTTTCCTCAAGTTCTCACTAGTAAGGATTCTTTGCCACGCAACTAACCAACAAAAGATCGCAATTTTGGGCCAATTGTTCATCCCCCAAATTTTCCCCTAGGAACTATCCTCTTCCCCTTCCTCCTTGATTCACAATTCATAGGCTTCCTTGATATTGAAGATACATTTCTGAGAGAATCCCCACCGTAATTTATCAGGGTTATTATTGATCCTAATAGGCCTTTCTTTAAAGTAGAGGCAAAGGAGTGAAGAATCTCCTCCGGAATGAAATCGGCCCAACCCCTGAAATCGAACCACTTCCTAAAACCATCCAGACCTGGATGCTCCCAGTAGTGGTACATTTTGGTTTTTCCTTCTACCAATCCTCTGTCCCTGATGGTCTGCCACCCAGGATCATCACTTAATTTAGGGAACTGGTTCCATGAATCCTCCCAGAAGTTATCCATCTCCTCGTCATGGATTTCCCAGAAGCAAAATTTTTGGACAAGTTTACGCCTTGAGAAGGCCTTCAACTAGATGTGAGATCCATTCTTTACCTCATTAAATTTTATCAAGCTCCCTTGCGTTCTACCCCTGTCATACTTGATCTGACATAACCGAGCCCACGGTTCAGATCTGCGATTGCACCACCTCCACCAAATTTTGGACCCATGCACTTCACTCACGGGGGCTTCACTCAATAAACAACTATCATAGCACGTTCGATCATGGCATATGAAACAGTACCCCTAATTTCACTAAATATTGGAAAATACTTTCCAAAATCATTTTTTTTAACCCCCTCCCAATATGCCTTCCCAATTTAAAAAAACCCCTATTTTCACTGGATATTGTATGTATCAATTTTTTCATTAACATTTTTTATACCCCTTTATATTTCTACCGAGTATATTGATATGATGCCCCTCTTATGACCTCACATGCATTCTACAATGCACCTTGCTTCTTTCGATGTATATCGTGGATGCACATTACTTCACCCACAATGCAATTACTTAGCCAGACCAGAAAATATAAATTGAACCATCGGAACAACGAAGTG
The DNA here is from genome assembly GCA_027924585.1 of Larix kaempferi. Taxonomy (NCBI): domain Eukaryota; kingdom Viridiplantae; phylum Streptophyta; class Pinopsida; order Pinales; family Pinaceae; genus Larix; species Larix kaempferi. The sequence goes on along the minus strand of BSBM01000524.1, from coordinate 7,331,667 downwards.
ATCTAGCTACTCTTAGCAACCACATATCATTATGATTTGCAGCATCTAATGGTCTAATGAAGAGATAGGAGATCACTTCTTGTATGTCACTAGAGCCAATGCACATAGTACAACATTTAGATTGCATGTTGCAGTTCCCCAATCGCTAACTAAGCCTATTGTGGGCTAGGTATCCAAGCCCCCAGGGCCTATAACAAGATCTAGGAGGCTGACTAAACCTCCCAAGGCTTGTAATAAGCATGAGTGGTTGGGTATTCAAGCCCCCAAGGCCTATCGAGGGCCTATAACAGGCCCTGGAGGCTTAGAGCCTCCCAAGGCTATTGGTAACAACTAGCTGAGTGCTATTGGTAACAATTGGCTGTCAATGACCACTGTCTCTCGATTATGATCGACTGGAAACCCACTTCACCACGAAACCCCTGGCCTTAAGCATACCTAAAGACGCGATTTCCCTGTGTACTGGTAAGCTCGAGCCTTGGCTCAACCCGATTTCTCATTTGGCCGTGATCCCACCATCTTCATTTGGAGGATATGTGTCAGCCTTCCCATATAAAAAAGACCCCAAAGTATTTTTGTATTGTTACATGAAATAAAAAACCCTTTGCGCCTTAATATATAAGCAATATAATGTTTAGTTTTTCATGAACATTTAATACCGCAATCTGAATGAACATGATATTACATTGCCTTCTAGTGAAGCCCCCATGACTTCACTAAGGACCTCAGGATCCCTGATACCCAGACCTCCTTTAATCTTGGGTTTGCATAAGTGATCCCATCCAACCAGTGCAATTTTTTCCTTAGCTTCTCTACCTCCCCAGAGGAAATTTCTTTGAATACCACGAATTTCTCTGAGAATAGACTTAGGGGCAAAAAGCATGGAGAAAAGATAGATCGGCATTGCCTGAAGCACAGTCTTGACTAAAACCAGTTTGTTGGGGAGATTTAGGGGACGGAGAGTCCAGCTGGCCAGTTTACGTCTCATTCTGTCAAGTAAATCTTGCCATGAAATCCTGCGTATCGTTCCTTCCTCCAGTGGAACCCCCAAGTATTTGGAAGGTAATGTCCCCCGAGCAAAACCAAGAATTTTGATAATGTTGCGTTGGGTAGGGCCCGAAGTGTTAAAGAAAAACACCTGGGATTTTCCAAGATTAACTTCTAGCCTGGATGCTTTTGCAAACAACACAAGACTCTTATTGAAAACACGGGCCTCTTGGACTAAAAGGTGCCCCATAAGAATAGTGTCATCTACGAATTGCTGGTGTGTTTGTTTTTCCATACCCTCATGGAGTTTGAGCCCTCATAGCTCTCCATCAACAGCTTGAGACTGCAGAAGCTTACCCAGACCCTCCGCCATTAGAATGAAAAGAAAAGGAGAGAGGGGTTCTCCTTGGCGAATACCCCACGATGCTTGCAGAAGTTTGGTAGGGGAGCCATTAAGGGGGATGGAGTAAAAGGGTCAAGAGACCAGATTCATGACCCAAGCAATCCAATCCCTGTTAAACCCAAAGGCCTTCAATATGCTTCTCGTGTACTTCCAACTAAGTTTATCATAGGCTTTTTCGATATCTAATTTAACAAGCATGTCGGGTTTCTTGGTGACTTTGAGGGAATGCATGGTCTCATGAACTAGGATGATGCCATCAACAATTTGTCTACCTTCCACAAAGCCTGATTGTGCAGGGTTGATGAGGATGGGGAGAAGAGGCTTCAGCCGGTTGGCATTAACCTTGGAGATGATTTTGTAGATCACATTGCATAGGGCTATTGGTCTGAACTTACCCGAAGTACCCGCACCTTCTTCCTTTGGAATAAGGGATAAGAAAGTGGTGTTAAAGGCTTTTAAAACTCCACAGCTACTGCGAGATTCTTCCACAATCTGATGAACATCTACCTTGATGAGATCCCAAAAGTGATGGAAAAAGTCAGTAGTGAACCCATCAGGGCTGGGTGCTTTACCTAAAGTTGTCTGGTTCATAACCTCCTCGACCTCCTGCATGGACACAGGTTTGCATAACAACTCATTGTGATCCCTTGTCACTAGACTGGGGATGAGGCTTGAAATTTTGGCTATATCCTAGCTACGGTCTACCCGGTCTTCTTTAAGGAAAGCTTCAAAGTGTTGGATCAGCTCCTCTTCTATTTATCTTCTGGTATGTGCTTGACCCCCATTGATTTTTTGAATCTTAAGGGTTTTAGACCTGTGGCGATTTTGGATAACAAAATTGTGAAAAAACGTAGTGTTCCTCTCCCCTTCTTGAAGCCACTGGTTATGAGATTTTTGTTTCCAATATATCTCTTCCTGTCTTTCACATGCCTCAAGACGCTCCAGAAGAATGTGTTCCTATTCACGGAGCTGCTCATCCCAACTGGTCTCCATGCCATGCCGATGAATGAGCTCTAGGTCCTCACTTAGTTTCTTCTTATCCAAAAAGATGTTTCCAAATTCCTCCATGTTCCAGGTCCGAATCCTAGACTTCAAGGCCTTCAATTTTTGTTGAAATTGATACATGCCAGACCCCTCCGGGGGGACCAGCTACTGCCACCATTGTCCCACCAAGTTTTTGAAATATTTATGTTCCAACCAGAATTGCTCAAATCGAAAAGGTTCGAAGAGAATGGAATTCGAGAGATCCCATGTCAGACTAACCGGCCAGTGGTCAGATCCCACAAAAGGAAGGACATTGGCATTGACTTCTCCCATTCCCCGTGCAATATATTTAGTAGCTAGAAATTTGTCCAGCCTGGAAGTGATCAAATGATTACCTCCTCGCTTATTGTTCCAGGTGAACCAACCATTTCCAGTTTCCACATCAACAAAAGGACTAAGGCCAAGAAAATCCCTAAATTTTTCTTGGAATCTATCCAGAATCCTTCCGCCTCCCTTTTTCTCACTGAGAGAAGAAATATGGTTAAAATCCCCACCAACAATCCAAGACCCCTCCTCGGCCTATGTCGATAGCCAAGACATGAATAAAATTAAAGCCTCCTTGTGGGGGGCAGCACTTGGTCCATAGACATTCACCAGGGAGCTGGATATCCTCGAGTCATGCACAACAAAGTCGGATGTCAACGAGAATCTATTGGCCCTCCAATTGGATAGCGTGATCTGATTAGGTCACCAGAGAACCGCCAGGCCACCAGACATGACATGGGAATCAAGGGCCATGACCTCAGAACCTTTCCATATTTTTTTTCCAACTTTTTCCATTGTTGAAGAAGAGCATTTGGTTTCCAGCAAAAAAAGGACATCAGGTTTTTCCTGTTTTACCTTTCTAGCAAGAGTTTTTATTTTACGGGGGTGATTGCACCCACTGATATTCCAGGATATGATCCTCATTGTGTAACTTTGTTTAATTCAGAGAAGGCTTCCCAGATCGTTGGATACTGACCAGACTCAATTAGTTTAACTCCTATTTCAGCAATTCTTTGCTTATTGGATTTCCTTCCACGCTTAAGATCCTCTGCTAGTGACTTTCATTTGTTCCCCGATGGAGGGTCTGCTATAATTCCCAATTCCTTATGAGATTTTGATTTGATGATAGCATCCTTGAGGAGCTCTAATTGTTGTCTGGTTACATATCCTTTCCCCCTCTTTTCACATTCTTTCTTGATGACATCCATATCTAAATCCCCAAGATCTAATTCCTCCTCATCGTCCTCCTCCATGGCCAATGAAATCTCCTTTGGGTCCTACTTCTGGATCAAGGTTTCCAAAGTTTCGACCTCCACCATCTTTGAAGAGTCTTTATCATCCTTTGGGACCTCACCTTCTTCATTAACCTCTTCCAAGATCTGAAATGGTTTTTACTGGTCGAACCATTGTCCACTTTCTCCTTGCCTTTTCGAGATTGATCGCCAGTTCTGTTCCTCCAACGATTTCGGATCTGGGTGAACCCTTCTTTATCCTTCTTACCTTCAATGGCCGAATTCGTGGCTGGGTTTGACATGTTAGATTGAGGGCAATTCCTGCCAAAGTGTCCATATTCATGGCAAAGTCTGCATCTGAAGGGGAGCTGCTCATAGTCTATCAGTTGGATCCATTCTTCATCCTCCCAATTGAGACTGATATCTTTAGGGAGATATTTGGAGAGATGCATGTAGATGTAGATTCGTGCATAGGCAGTATACCGCTGTTGTTTTGTCTGCTCCACCACTTTGACGAATTCTCCAAGAGTATTTCCTATGTCTTGCAAAATTTCCAGGTCCCAGAATTCGCAGGGAAGAGAAAAGAGTCTGATCTAGACTAGGGCCACTTTCAGATCCTCTCAACTGGGCTCTACCTTCGACCGTGGAAAGAACGTTTTAATCCGGAAACGGTGGAAGGGGCCTCCTTCCAGAACTCTATCTCTGTCTTCCACATTGAAAAAGGTTATGGTAAAAAAACATTTGGCTCCCAGGTGCAGATCATAATGCCTTTTTGGATTCCAGGTGCTTTTGATCCAGCTGACCAAATCCTTTTCCCGTGGCCAGATTCTCACAAACTTACCCGTCAACGCCTTTTCCTTCTACAGTTCTACTTTCTCTCGAACTTTCTCCACACAGATCTGGATAGCCGGGATTGCGATGGTTTTTGGGAGACAACCCCCTGACCCCATGCAGCGTTTAGCTTCTTTCTCCCGAGCTCCATTCTCCCCCATCTTAACGTCATCTCCCGCTGATGTGGACGTCACACCTACAGACGTCATGGCTGAGGTTACGATCGCGGATGTCGCAGGGGATACAGTCCCTACTGCACAAACTCTGGCAGGAGCATACTAGGAGCACTTCACCGTAACCCTAGCTTCACTGTTCATCCACCCCTAAATTATAATATTATGTTATAATATAGCTAAAACAATTAATATGTGTTGATGATACATAGGTATATTAATGTGTAAAGTATTAAATATCTCCAAAATATTAATAAAGTAATATTGCTAAATTAATTATTGTATGATAATTAAGTATAATATTTATTTAAAATAATAAATTTATAATATTATATTGCAATATAAAAATATATTATATTCATCATACATAGAAATAATAAAAAATAGTGTAATTTAATTAAATATTTAAAAAGTATTAATAAAAATATTTTGAAATTGATTATAATATAATAATTAATTAAAAATAATATTATAATTTTGTTTAAATAGATACTAAAAACTATTGTATTAAATACCTCCAAAATATTAATAAAGTATTATTGTTTAATTAATTACTATATAATAATTAAATATATTATTTAATTAAAAATATATAATAAAAATAATAGTAAGATAAAATTATGTACTTATAATGTTATAGTATAGTATAAAATTATTATATCCATGGTATATATAGATTTAAAAAATATTATAATTTAATTAAAAATAGTGTTATTTAATTATGATATTATAATTATATATTATATCTATATAATTAAAAAATAATGATGCACTATTGTAATAATAACATGGTATTTAATTAAAATATTATAACAAATGTATTAAAAAAATATTAATATTTAATCAATAATATTAATATTTTAATATTATAAAGGAAAATAATATTATATAATAGTTATCATATTTAATAAGCGTTATATTTCATAAATGAGGTTGTAGCATTATGGCATTCTTAAAACATTATGTTGCATAATGGATTGTGATTATTAATAATAGTCATGGTTGCCATTGATAAGCATTCTTCGAAGTTCATGTGACATTGTGACATTAATATTATGTACTTATGACTTGTTTCATGAAGGGTTATGTTGTAGTATACATTCCTTAAGGGTTATTTCACATTGAGTGTGGTTGAATTTGGTTGGTTATGTTTGAACATAGTTGACTACAATATTTGAGAATGGTTAATTAGGTTCATGTGTCATGTACTATGGTTAAATGTTTCTATCAATGGTAATGTGACATTGCGGCCTTCATTGAATTGAGGGCGTTGCATGTATGTGCAATTTTTAATTATTGCTTATGTCACATTACGACATTACTCCATGAATGTCACAATGTAACATAACCATGGAGGAATGCCGTAATCGAACACAGCACTTGATGAATGTCGCAATGTGACAAATCTTGTACAAAACCTTCGAGGAACATTGAAAAGATGGATTTTAGATTGTGACATAAACATGGAGGAATGTCGCAATCCAATATAAACCTTGATGATTGTCACAATGCAAAATAACACTTGCATTTAACATTACAATTCCATATAACCCTTGTTGACCATCATAACATAACAAATTCATTAAGGAAATTAGCTAGAACGTGGCATAACAATTGATTAATATACCAATTTGAAATAAGTAAAACATGATTAGAATGAACATGAGTGGAGCATAAAACCCTTGCAAATTGTCACAATGTGACATAAAATTTGTTTAATGTCATAATTTGACAAATTCATTTGGGAATGTAACCAATTCAACATTATGAATGAGGTCCATGAAGGGTTATAGCACACATCTTAACATTACTAATGCATTGAGGAACTTAGCTAGAATTCCTCCATGAATGTCATAGGCATGGAGGAATGACACATTGTGACATTCATCATGAGATGTTTATATCCCTACTATTGGATCATCTTTAGGAGACATTTGATATTACAATCCAATAAAAACTTCGAGGAACATTGCAAAAATGAATGTCACCGTGTGACATAACCATGGAGGAATATCACAATCAAACATAACACTCAATGAATGTCACAATGTGACAAAACACTTGCAAAACCTTTGAGGAAAATTGAAAAGATGAATTTCAGATTGTGACATAAATATGGAGGAATGTCTCAATCCAACATAAAACTTTATGAATGTCACATTGTCACAATGTTACAATCCAATAAAACCTTCAAGGAACATTGGAAAGATGAATGTTACAATAAAAATTATGGTGCATAATGGATTGCGATTATTAATGATAGCCATGGTTGGCATTGATTAATGTTCCTCGAGGTTCATGTGACAATATGACATTGATATTATGTACTTATGACTCATTTCCTGAAGGGTTATGTTGTAGTATGCATTCCTTAAGGGTTATGCCACATTGAGTGTGGTTGAATTTGGTTGGTTATGTTTTACCATGGTTGACTACAATATTTAAGAATGGTTGATTACATTCAAGTGTCATGAACAGTGGTTAATTTTTTTTGTCAATGGTAATGTGACATTGCGACCTTCATTGAATTGAGGGTGTTGCATGTATGTACAATTTTTACTCCATGAATGTCACAAACATAACCATGGAGGAATGTACCATAATCGGACATAGCACTTGATGAATGTTGCAATCTAAGAAAACCCTTGCAAAACATTCAAGAACATTGAAAAGATGAATTTTATATTGTGACATAAACATGGAGGAATGTCACATTCCAACATAAACAATTGATGAATGTTATAATGCGACAAAACCCTTTCAAAACATTGCAATTCCATATAACCCTTGTTGAACATCATAACATGGCAAGTTCATTGAGGAACTTATCCATAATTTAACATCGCAATTGATTAATGTACCAAGTCGACATAAGTAAAATGTGATTAGAATGAACATGAGTGAAACATAAAAACGTTGCAAAATGTCACAATGTCACAAAAATACCCTCATCTGAAAATATTTTCAATATAAAAGAACTTATTCTCAAGATTATAATTCCAAGATGCATATGTTGTCTACCACTACCTATCAATTATCCATGCATCAACTAGGAGTTATCGATGCATTAACTACCACTTATTTTTTATATTCATTTTTTTATAATTGTTTGTTTAGAATTTAGAATTGTCACTAATTGGGACATATAGATCAAAAACCCATACTACTACTCAACCTCAGTCTCCCTTGTATGTCAGGGTGAACATGGATGGCATGCCTATCAGTAGAAAAGTGGATTTGAATGCTGATGACAGTTAAGAAACGCTTTCTCTGGCCTTGGAAGACATATTTCAATGACCCAACAATGCCAATGGTGAGTTATTTGACCATTGAGTTTGTTAATGTTTTGAAGATTAGTTTTATTTTTTATTTTTTTGCTTACATTCTAAGCCATAAATTTTCAGTCCAAAGTGGAACTCAAACACCGATGGAGGAAGGGCATGTTGGTGTCAATTATCCCAAGCAGCCGAGGATTTTGGACAACTTTTTAGAATTTGTATTGAACTACGAGGACAAGGAGGGAGATTGTATTCTTATTGGAAATGTCCCATGGAGGTTATCTATGATTTCCAAGCAATCCAAAGCCTCACTTTTTAGATACAATAATACATTTATAGAATATTATTCATGTTGTTCTCTTTGTTTAGGCATAGATACATAGGAGAGTTTGGTTTGATCTTATGTTAATTGGCTAATGGGTTTGCATTGAGATATTATAGAGAATTTCCTATCTTTCTTTCTAAGATATTTTTCAATAATATGTTGGGAAGTTATGTATTTGTTTGTGTCTTTATTCAAAATGTAAATATGATCAAAGATTCATTCATTACAGGATGTTTGTCAATGCTGCCAAAATGCTAAGGATTATGGAAAACTCAGATGCCAATGGTCTAGGTAAGATCCGGTTGTCTTCAATTGATATGGAAGATGTTCTTTTTGAAGATATCCTATCTCTGATGCCATCTCAAGATTGACCATTTTCTGTTTCATCAATGCTCCAATGTGTCCAGAGAAGATGGATGGGAAAAATAGTAAATCTACTTGAAATAGAGCACACTATAAGATATGAACTAGATTTTTATTTAGATTTCCTTATATTTCATTGGATTGGGATGGATTCCATATTTCCTATATTTATTGTCTCGCATAGACTCTTTTTTTCTTTTCAAAATCTAGATTTCTGACCTAGAAGCAACCACAATCTATGTTTTCATCCATACAATGTGATATAACACGAACTGATATATCTGTATTGACCTTCATATGATTATGAGGATAAAGTATACAATTGTGCATTGGTTCATATGCATAACAATTTTCAATTATAGTTTCCATTTGTAATCCTTTCTAACTTCAATGTGCTTGACATTGTTTTTGGATGGTTGTGCCGTGATAGTAGGTCATGGCTAGATTTATAATTTTTTTCTATCTCCTAGAAGGAAATAATTAGGATTTATTATTCAACCCTCAAGCCACAACAAATTATCCATCTTATATTTTGGTGTTATTTTGTTTGCTACTTTTTTGTTGAAACTTTATCGAAACATGGACTAACTATTATGCAACTCTCCCTTGTTTCTTATAGCCATGAGACGTGAATATCAACCATTAATAAACTGTAAAATGTAAATTATCAATCAATGCACATGGTAAAATTCAACTTTCACTACAACAAATTAGGTCATTAGCACCAGAAATAACGTCGAAATGTAGTGTATTGTTTTCCACGAGTTGGGCTCAATTGCAGGCACACAACCTGCTGCCATGCTACATGTTCATTTTTCTTCATTTTTTTGCACCGGAAATAGTGTCGACCTTAGCGTTGGCTTTAGCTCCAGAAATAGCATCTAGAAAATCACCTTGAATTGCACCGACTATGAAAATTGCACCATAATTAGAAACCAAATTAACTCCTGTTTTAGCTTCCACTTTGCTTCTAGTATTGCTTTGTATTTGGAGTCCATTTTGGCTTCCATTTTTACTTCGATTTTAACTTTCTTGTTAGCGTCAGTTGTTGTGTCTCATTTAGTGCCAAGTGTTGCTTCCATTATTGCTTCCTTCTATGCTTCTAATTTTGCTTCCAATATTGTTTTTTTTTCTTCATAATTTACACCATGTTTTGCTTCGATTGTTGCATATTTTTTTGCCTCTAGTTTTGCTTCCATTATTGCACCATTGGTTGCATCTATTTTTATTTCATTATTGCATCTTTTGTTGCTTCTAGTATTGCTTCCATTATTACTTCTTCATTTGCTTCCATAATTGTTTTTTTTTGCTTCCTAGGTAACGCTAGGGTTTGCTTCCAATTTGATTCTAGTTTTTCTTCCATTGTTGCCTTCTTTTTTGGTTCCATAAATGATTCTTATTTTGCTTCCTAAGTGCCGCTAGGTTTTTCTCCTTAATTGGCACCAAATTTTGCTCCCATAATTGCTTCCTTGTTAGCTCCATGGTTTTCTTCCTTTTACTTCCAAGTTTTGCTTCATTTTTAGCGCCTAGTTTTGCTTCTTTTGTAGATCCAGAGCTTGCTTCCTTTTATTGTTTGGATTTGCCTCTTAATTAGCATCCAATTTTGCTTCATGTTAAGCAACCAATTTAGCTTCCTATTTAGAACCAGAAATAGCACCATGTATGGCTCTGAGTTTAATGTTGAGTTTTGATTCCATTCTATAGCCACATTTTGCTTCCATTTTAACAACACATGTTCCTTCTTTATAGCTTCCATTTATTAATTTAATATTTTTTATTTCAATTAAATTAGTTAAATATATCATGGCTCTTAAATAACTTATATGATTATAGAGTAACTGATATTGCATTTCAAATATTTTATAGCATAACATTTATAAGCAATATTTTGGGAAACAGATATCCATACAAACTACCAAAATCATTATAGTTACTAAATATCCATCAAAATAAAATCTACAACATCTAGTATATATAAATTAATAAGATAATTATTATAATAGCATCATCTATAATTAAAACAAGTGATTCAAATATACTAATATTAGATAAATATCATGTCAAATAACTTATATCTATAAAAAGAAATATCACATTTGAAATTTATATCATAACATTTATGGAGATCTAAAAAAGACAGATATCACATTTCAAATTTATGTCATACCATTTATGAAGAAATTTAATTGAAATTTACACCATCCATCCTAAGTAGTAAAATCATAGTACGTAATAAATATCCATCCAAAAAGCATCAGCCACTTCCTATATATATATATATATATACAAGTCAATATTGATAACATCATCATCATATATAACTAAAACACGTGAAATTAAAATATGCAAGTAGATCAATAACATGTCAAAATGATACATGTTAAAATGATACAAGTCAATATGTTACTACGAGTGAAAATGATACATATGATAATCAACATGAGAAGAGGCATCATAACGATATATCAACAATGATCCATGATATAGTATATATGATTAATGTCATTGGCTACTACCAGCATCTGGCTTATCATCATCATCGATATCATGATCATCATCAATGTCATCATCATCATCGATATCATGATCATCATCAATGTCATCATCATCATCGTCTTCCTCGGTGTACTCTCCATCTGCCTCATCATCATCATCTTCCATGTCAGAACCATACTCAAAATAATCTAGATTGAGATCAAGATCAATCAAATCTTCTGGAAGACTCGTGTTCTACAAAAAAATAAATTCAAAATGAAAATTTAGTATTTATTTCATGAAATAATTCATATTTATATTACATTGCTAATATTACAACATATGAAACAGAACCGTAATCAAGTTACACCATATCAAAGTGAACATACCATTATAAAATTTCAAATAAGTTACAACTAAGACGTCATTCCAATGATGTAAAACATGCAACAATTTAATAAATGTTAGTAAAGATCATAAAAAAAATTGTTATACAATTTAACTATCAACTAGGGAAATTCTATTACATAACCTTAAGTGCCAACCTACTCCTGTCAATATATAAAAGTATTTTGTTTGTCAACATTAACTTTACAATATATATAAGTCTACAGTCAAATAGAATTATACATTATGCCATAATTCAATTGAAAATATACAATAATTCACTTGTGTCTTCCAAGTATAGATAGACAACTGCTAGAATCCCTTACTAAGTGATACTAGTTGATCATTAAACACCTATATACTTGGGACTATTGTGGACCATTGGGACTATACAAATTGGCCCTGAATGGCCCAATATGGTTACTTTCTATTGGCCATACCACAAAAATCATAATTGGTATTATGAAACTTTCGACTCCAATGGATTCAGGATGCATGGTTTCACTTAGGGGAACCCCTATACTGTGATTCAATTTCCTAAAAATGGTCCTATTATACCATCTCTGGAAGTAGGGTTTTCTTAGTGAGGGCCAATTCCAATTTTCCACAAGGGGGTAAATTTTGAATCAAAATATCCCTGGAGACTATGGCCAAAGTGACCTCATACACAATGTCCGAAAACATCTTTGGAATATGACAAAACCCATTTATGTTGTCTAGTTAAAATTCCGTGCCCCAAGAGTAAATTCACAAGTTGGCCCTCAATAGCCCGAGGTGGCCACTTGCAACTAGCCATACAATAAAAATTGTAACTCATATTTTGAAACCATTGATTATGTTGGATTTAGGATGCCTCATTTCACCAAGGGAAACCATTGTACCCTGATTCAATTTCCCAAAAATGGTCCTATTATACCATCTCTGGAAGTAGGGTTTTTTTCATTGAGGGCCAAGCCAATTTTGCACAAGGGTGTAGATTTTAAATCGAAATCTCTTAGTAGACTATGGATAAAGTGACCTCATCCACAATGGCCAGAAAAATATATAGAACCTGAAGGAACTCATTTATGCCACCGTATTTGGATTTCGTTCCCTCGGAACAAATTTACATGTTGTCCCTAAATGGCCCTAGTTGGCCCCTTGCAACTGTCCATACAACAAAAATTGTAACTTGGATTATGAAACCATCAATTCTGATGGATTTGGGATGTCCGTTTTCACCTAGGGGAACCCCTCAACTGTGATTCAATTTCTTGATAAAAAACCTATTTTATCATCTTCGGAAGTAGGGTTTTGCTTAGTGAGGGCCAATGTCAATTTTGTACAAGGTTTTGGTCAGTGTCATGCAATGCAATTTTTGCATTATAGGCTAAGATACTGAAAAATTGTGCCAAGCTAGGGTGTGGGAACTGTGGTCATATTTCCCTTCACCAAACACACATGTAGGAGGTAAGGACACTTAGTGTCCTTACTCGTTTTTTTTATGTTCCTGGTCGAAATTTTTTAAGTATCCCTAAATGATGTTGGGAAGCGAGTTAAAACTCGCCATATCTGGATAATCATAGATCAAATTAAAAACCATCAGTTCCATTGGAATATTGACATCTTATTACCACTAGGGACACCCCTTTTCAGTGACTTCATAGATCTAACATTGTCTATATTGGTGGTTTTCGCAACTCGGGTTTGCTCATTAGCATATAATGCAATTTTCACATTATATGTTGAAATTTTGAAAATTGTGATGAGTGAGGGTTTGGGAACCATGGCCATACTTCCCTTCAGAAAAGGAACCTACAAGAGGTAATAAAACTCAATTCAGTTGATCAGTTTGGTTTTTATGCCCTCAGTTGAAATTTTCCAAGTATCCCCGAATGGCGCTGAGAAGCGAGTTGAAACTCACCATAATTGGATAAACGAGGCTTAGATGGAAAAAAAATTAGTTCCTTTGGAATCACAACATTGTATTATCTCTAGGGACACCCCTCTTCAGTGAATTCATAAACCGAATGTTGTCTATATTAACGATTTTTGTAACTAGGTTTTTTCGTATTAACATGCAATGCAATTTTTGCATTATATGCTAAGATATTGAAAATTCTTCCGAACGAGGTTGTGGGAATCATGGCCATCTCACCCTTGAAGAAACACACATTGAGAAGGTAACGAAACTCAATTATGTTGATTGGTTTGGATTTTATGCCCTCGATTGAAATTTGCCAAGTGTCCTTGAATGGCGCTGGGAAGCAAGTTGAAACTCACCATAACTAGATAACCAAGGCTCATAGGGACAAACCACTAGTTCCGTTGGAATCATTAAAATGGATTATATCCAACGACACCCCTCTTTAGTGACATCGTACAATAAATGTTTTCTAGATTAATGATTTTCACAACTAGGGTTTTGTTGATTAATATGCACTGCAATTTTTGCATAATATGTTGATATTTTCAAAATTCTGCTAAAAAAGGGTATGGGGACTATGTCCATTTATCCATTCACTAAATACATGTACAATAGGTCGTGGAACTCAATAGTGTTGATCGGTTTTATTTTTATGCCCTCAGTTGAAATTTGCCAAGTGTCCCTAAATGGCGCCAGGGAGCAAGTTGAAATTCCCCATAACTGGATAATTGAGGCTCATATGGAAAAACCACTAGTTTATTTGGAATAATGATATCATATTATCACTAGGGACACCCATATTCAATGACTTCATAGACCGAACGTTGTCTATATTGATAGTTTTCGCAACTAGGGTTTTGCTCCTTAGCATGCAATCCAATTTTTGCATTATATGGTAAGATCTTGAAAATTGTGCCGAATGAGGTTGTGGGAGTCATGGCCATATCAATATAGACCAAACACACCTATAGGAGGTAATGGAACTCATTTCCATTGCTCGTTTTGGTTTTTATGCCCCCAGTTGAAATTTTCTAAGTGTCCTTGAATGGCATTGGGAAACGAGTTGAAACTCGCCATAAATAGATAACCGAGGCTCGGATGGGCAAACATTTTTTTTTGGAAATGTGAAATCGTATCACCACTAGAGACAACCCTCTTTAGTGACTTCATAGACCAAACATTGTTTATATTGATGGTTTTTGCAACTAGGATTTTTCTCATTAGCATGCAATGCAATTTTTACATTATAAGCTAAGACTTTGAAAATTGTGCCAAATGAGGTTGTGGGAATCATGTCCATCTCACCCTTGACTAAACACACCTATAGGTGGTACCAAAATTCAATTATATTGTTCGGTTTGGTTTGTATGCCCCCGTTTGAAATCTGCCAAGTGTCCCTGAATGGTGTTGGGAAGCGAGTTGAAACTCACCATAACTGGATAACGATGCATCAGATGGAAAAACCATTCATTATGTTGTAATCATGATATTATATTACCACCAGGGACAACCCTCTCCAATGAATTCATGGAACAATCATTTTGTATATTGATGGCTTTCGCAACTAGGGTTTTTCTCATTAGCATGCAATGCAATTTTTGCATTATAGGCTAATATTTTGAAAATTGTGCCAAACAAGATTGTAGGAATCATGGAAATATCACCCTTGACCAAAAACACCTACAAGCGGTAATGGAACTCAATTCATTTTCTTGGTTTGGTTTTTATTGCCCTGGTTGAAATTTGCTAAGTGTCCCTGGATGTTGTTTGGAAGCGAGTTGAAACTCACCATAACTAGATAACCGAAGATCGCATGGAAAAACCATCAGTTTCGTTGGAATACTGACATTGAAATATCTCTATGAACACCCCTCTTTAGTGATTTCATGGATCGAGCATTGTCTATATTGATGGTTTTTTTAACTAGGGTTTTGCTCATTAATGTGCAATGCAATTTTTGCACTATATGCTAAGATATTTAAAATTGTGCCAAACGAGGTTGTGGGAATTATTTCCATCTCTCCCTTGACCAATCACACCTACAGGAGGTAATAAAACTCAATTTTGTTGCTCGGTTTGGTTTTTATGCCCTTGGTCGAAATTTTCCAAGTGTCCCTGAATGGCACTGGGAAGCGAGTTGAAACTAGCCATAATTGGATAACCATGGCTCAGATGGAAAAACCATCAGTTCCATTTGAATCATGACATTGTATTACCAACAGGGACACCCCTCTCCAATGAGAGCACAATACCAACTCTATCTCTTGCCATATCATGAGAGCACAAGTCCCCAAAACCTCCTAAGGTCCCAATGAAGATTGTTGATATTGGCCCTTTAGTTTCTTGTCTTTCACCTCCATGTTTCCCTATCATTTCCTTCCTCAAATCCTTATTGGGGTTTCACCTTCCAAAAGCAATAGAATGTGGAATCATAGCTAGCCATAACAAAATTATTTATGGGTGGAGGTCTAAATATGGAGGGGACACCTCTAAGTAAGCCTCATGAGGCTAGGTCTATTCTTGGGGTTGGTGGTAGTTTGAGAGGGAAATATTGTTTCTTGCAGTGCTTGGATCTGTGAAAAATGGCCTAGGTTGTCTAGTGGTTTCCATGGTTCAACTAATGCTGGTATCCCTATATGGTATGGTATCTAGGGTTTACTTCATTGTTGTTTGTTGTTTTCTTCTTAATGTATACTTGGCAGTGTGTCCCCCTTGTACACTCCATCAATAGTATATGGAGAGAAAATTTCCGAGCGAACCATTCCTCTACCACCCTAGAATCTCCAAGAACTTGCAAAGAGACAAAACCTTTTAGAATAGAAAATTTCAATAAAGTCCATAAATCTAGCAACTCTCCTATGGTATTAGAACCTTCATCATAACTCGACCATATTTTAAAACAATGATTACAATTTACTTTAATACATATTCCAAATCTACACTGGCCCATTGAGAAGCACCATCGAAAAAACTAATAGGAGAATCACCTAAGAAAGAATTGTTTTTTTATGAATATTGGAACTTTCACCTTCAGATCCTTATGATATTCTTTGTAAACTCCTACAACTTTAGAAAACATATATTTTAACATTTTCAAAACTAGCAAGGTATCTACTTCTCCAAATTCACCACATCACAAAGAAAGGAAGCTCCTTAATATTGTAGAAGTTAGAAACCCAATGGAAAAAATTCTACAAAAGATTGTTGAGTCCAACTAACTGGGTAATTCAATAAATGACGTACATCCTCCTACATATTTTTTGAGAACGTCTCACAATGAACAAACAAGTGCTCTATTGAACCGGACCCCATATTACAAAGTGAACACCAAGTTGGACCCATAAACCCCCTTTTTAAAAGGTTTTCCCAAGTCAAAATTATGTTTTCCAAAACGAGCCAACAAAAGCACTTCAACTTTAAAGAAGCATTCATTTCCCATAGTAATTTATACGACCAATTATCATCAAAAGAGAAATTAGAATATGCAATTTCTTCATAATCCTTTTTAGAACTTATAACAATTGCTTCATCTGCATTTGACAAACTAATCCTTGAATGATCTAACCCTTTAATAAATCTTTTCCATTCAGCAACTAAATCACCACAAAGTCATAATGTTTAGTAGGTATCCAATAGTCAAAATAAGGTGCATCACTTTCAGGCCTTTTAACATGAGCTAAAGAGTGATAACAAAAATTCCTCAAATAATCAAGTAAACCAAGAGAGAGAGCTAATAAAAACCTTCACCACCTAGAAAATGATCTCTCCCCAATTTTACCTGAGTTCCATTCCCCACCTTCTAGACTAACCATTGTCCCAACTGAGGGAAAGAGGCCACCAGCCCTCTCCATATGTTTGAGGCATTAGAAACAAATTTTACAAGAGCTCTTATCCATTCAATGACAGTCTTATTCTTAAGATATTTATCTTTTAATAATCTGCACTCCAAAATCTAGACCCAAAAAATCCTTGTCATAAACTCTTCATACGCAATGCCTGTCTGGACCGAAATATGTTTTTTAAACCCAAACCCCCCCACTTATTTGGAATAGCAAGTTTGTACCATTTGAAAAGATGAAAGCAGTCTTTGATTTTACTTCCAAACCATAAAAACCTAAACATTTTTTGTCTTACATTATTCAAGATGAATTTTGGAAACTTCGCTAATGAAATCCAGTATAGAGGAATGATTTACAAAACATATTTAACAAGAAACAACCTTCCACCAAGAGAAAACCATATGAAACACCAGTTCTCCCTTTTCTTTAACACCTAGATCAATTCTTCCTTTAAATAGTTGTTTGGATTCAAAAAATATCCCAAATTTTTGAAACCACTATCAATTGAACTCACTAGAAAAGGAAAAAAAGACTTAACTTACTCTAGCACTGGCTCATCAAATTTATTTGAAAGGAAACACAATTTATGAATACTAATTTCCATCCCATTAGAATTATGAAACACCTTCGTAATGTTGGACGTAGTGTTGTCATTGATGTAAAATGGGAGTAAAACATATAGTCTTGATGTAATTAGAAGCCAGTTTGAATAAGTATATAGAAAAAAATGTCGAAGAAAGTATGAAGAAAAGTGCACAGTGGTGTAGGTCTTGTGTCAGGGTCCTGCAACCAAAAAGAGGGCATGGGTAGTAGAGTAGGTGTTGTGTACGGGTCTTGTAAACCTAAATATGCCTCCCTAAATGGTCAACAAACCACACGACAATGCAATTTAAGTTAGTACAATTGTCAAGACAAGTCGGCTTAAGAAAAACCATAAATCAAGTTGAACATCTTGATTGGCCCTCTTACTCAAAAAACAAGGGGAAGTACGACATGTATAACTAAGAGAATGATGATCATTGTGAGAGTTAGGTGTGAAAAAATGTAAGGTTTAGGGTTCACATGTCATAAGAAGGAAGGCACAGGGTTCATAGTTCAAAAGAAGGAAGGAACAAGGTTAACAATTCAGAAGAAAGAAGGTGCATGGTTTGTAGTTCAAAAGAAGGATGGTGCAGGGTTCGCAGTTCGGCAAGAATATGTAGCTATGAAATGAGTCTAGTGCAAAATCATAGTTGGAAGGATGAAGTATTGGAGTGTCACTCGTAGCAAAGTTGTGGTTAGAAAGGAAGACAAATATTGAAGTAGAACCAAGTGCAAAGTTGTAGATAGGACAAAGGGTATATTTTAGAAGCATAGCTTTGTGTAAAGTAGCAGATGGGTGAAATTGTCATTATGAGGAAGGACGAAGTCATAAGCATAATTTATTACACAGTACGAATAAATTTGAGGATAACGTACTAGGTCAAGTACGCAGTAGCTAGTTCATGGTACAAAGAAATATGTGGAAATTGCAGAGAGCTGAGTGTTGTGAATAACACAGAGGGAATAAAGCTGAGTGTGTTGAAAAAAGTGTCCAACATAGAATAAGGAGAAAGGATTTGTACATAAATGAGTGCACTAAGTAAAGTGGGTAGAGAGTGTGATGGGACAGTGTAGAAACGATTGTGCAGTTCAGAGAAAAATGTAGAAAGTGAATAGTTCAAATTATGTAGTAGAAAGCGCTTAGTGGAAAACAAGTTGTAGAAAGTGTGCAATAGAAAACAAGTTGTAGAAATTGCGTAGTGGAAAACAAGTTGTATAAAGTGTGCAGTGCAGAGTATAAAGTAAGATTGAGAGAAAAGCTAAGAGAAAAGAAAGGAGATAATAGTGCATAGAGTTCAGTTCAGAAAAAGTTAAGGAGAGTTTCCAGTATGAAGTAAGGCTGAAAGAAAATATAAGAGTAGAGAGAGGAGTTAAGAGTGCCCAGAGCTCAGCTCAGAGAAATTTGAGGAGTGTATCCAATATGAACTAAGACTAAGAAAAGAGCAAAGAGCACAAAAATCAAAGAAGAGTTCACAATTCATGGTTAAAAGTGAACTAAGAGAGTGTACAAACAAGGTTAAAGCATCCATCCTGTCGTAGAAGAAAAAGGGGGTTGTTGCCTCCATCATGTCGAAGTAGAGAAAGTGTATGAGGACATTGTAGCCTCCATCCTGTCACGGTAGAGGAAGTGTGTGAGGGGGTCGTAGCCTCCTTCCAGTGGTAATTTGATGCTTTCTATCAATTGGAGCTGACTAATACAAGGGGATCGTAGCCTCCTTCTAGTTGAATCTATAGAAGTAGGGTATTGGAGAATCCCTTAAGTCGGAGCTCCAGAAACAAGGAGTTCGGAGCCTCCCTCTAGTCGTAGTTGGTAATCATTGGAGATTTAAGTCTCCACAATTGATGTAAACATATTGTTTTTATAAATAATTTGTATTGAGTTTCATATATACATTCAGTATACTTCCTTGATGACTCTATGTCTATGCTTTTACAGTTTGAAGAATTGAATAATTTAAGTGGAGTAGTAAATTTTCATGGTATACTAATTCAACCCCCCCCTCTTAGTATCCTAGTGTTTTCAACAAGTAATTTCTTAAAAAAACTCTCCATTCCTCGACAGAACCTGTACCAAAGAGAAGGACATCATCTACAAAAAGTATATGTGTAATATAATGGATTACAGAAACCTTTACCCCTTTAAGTCTACCATCTTTTCTAGCCTTCCCAAGCAATCTACTCTAACCTTCAACAACAATTAGAAACATAAGAGGAGAAAGAGGGAAACATTTTCTAAGTCCTTTATAGCTTTTGAAAAAACCCATAGGAGTTCCTTTTACTAAAACAATAAAAATTGGTAGATGTCACACACCACATAATCCAATCTACCACTTCTAGACTAAGCCCCACTCGAAGTAAAACTAATCTTAGGAAAGTCTAGTTTACTTTGTCATATGATTTGACAATATGGGTGATTCCATGAAGATGGGTAACTCTTTTTGGCCAAATATGACGATGAAAATGGAAATTTTAGCCATGTATTAAATTGAAGCCCTTGAAACTCATATTTGCTATATGAATTTCGACATGTGGTTAAAAACCAAAATATAGAGAATTATGTTGGATTTCCAATGATATATGTTTTTTAAATATACCAATGTCATTTATTGTGTCAAATTTTTATTTAATGAAAGGTGTGTTCTTAAAAATTTGAAGAGAAATTAACAAGTGGCTTGTGTGTGTGCAAAATAATTTAATGTTAAATTAATAATTAAAAAACATGAAATATGTGAACATGATCTAGATAGAATGCACTAGTGCGTACATATTTTTCTTATAATTTTTCTCGAAAAATTATATTTATTATTATTTTTTGAAATTGACCGGTGAATATTTCAGTCGCATTTTGCACACATGTGCATGTGTGCACCAAATCTTTTGATTGTTAACATTAACTGAAAAACTAAAAATACCGTTTTGAAGAGAATGCATTGATGTAGTGCTTGTATATTTTTTCAATTTTTTTGGATGTGTATTTTGAATGTTGTTGATTTTGTAGTGTAAGATTTAGCTATGTGGTATGTGTATATCATAATATATTAAACATGCCCTAAAAAAATCAAATCTTGTTCTTATAAATATTCATAACAATGTGTAATAATTTGTAACAATTTTCAAGTCAAAAGGATAATTTTCAAGTCACTAGCAATTTTCAAAATTTGTTAATTTCCACAACAAAATTCAAGTTACTAGCAATTTTAAAGTTAAATGTACAACTATCAAGTTATTCACAATTATCAAGTTAAATACATACTTGATTTTCAAACTTTTATGACAATTCTCAAGCTAAATGTACAATTTCAAGTTAAATATATATTTAGTTATTTTCAAATCAAGTTACAATTTTTTTTCTTGTTTTTAATGTACTTTCAATTCTTGTACCTACTTATACATGAATGTAGGGATAAGTTATATTTTTTTCCTTATAGTACCATAATAAGGAATTATAAAAAATTAATTGTATAGCCTCATGTGAGCTCCAAGTCTCAAGTCACTAGCAATTTTCGATTTGTTAATTTCCATTAAACAATTTTCAAGTTAATAGAAATTTTAAAGTTCAATGTACAACTATCAAGTTAAATACATATACTTGATTTTCAAACTTTACTTGGAACAATTCTCAAGCTAAATGTACAATTTCAAGTTAAATATATATTTAGTTACTTTGAATTAAAGTTACAAACAATTTTCTTGTTTTTAATGTATTTTCAATTCTTGTACCGATGCATTTCAAAACACTTCAATTTGGTGCTTTAAAATTAACCTCCTTACATAGTGCATTTCTGATTGAAATTCCCTTCACATGAATTTTGGTTATGTAGGGATAGATTATGGTCAGCCATCACATCATTATGATTAAGAATCACATGACCCTGTGCCCCCTCAAGATCCTGATCAGCCATCACAAGAAACTTTTCCCTCTCACATTTCAAGTATAATTCGGAGCTGCAATGGGGTTGGAAGGGGTAGAAATTGTCTAGAGGATTGTGAAGTTGTTGCTCAACGAGAAGAGCTCGGGAACTCGATCCCTTGTCGGATAGTCAGAGAGCATTTCAGTAACATAATCAAGTCATATTTTGAACAACATTCAGTGATGGCACAAGCTCAAATCCTACATGGGTTGATAAAACACAAAAAAATGAAACGTGCCACAAAGTTGTTGGGTTTTCAAGATGCTAAAACAAAAAAGACATGCGAGAATGTAAGAACTGCATTATATTCATTTGGAAAATCAAGAAATGATGATATCCGAGTTGTTTGTAGGGAAATTACAATGGATGTTGTGGCACCAAGCATCTTAAGAAATCAAATGGTAGCAACAATGGCATCATTGCTCAAAGTTGCAAAAAGAACATTTTTCAAATATACCGTAAATTCAAGGTCCAAATAGATGAACATGATGAAGCTGCTTGTTGGGATCTTATTTGTAGGGAACCCTATCGAGGAAGGATGGCATATGGAATTAGAGAGAATGTGATAGAGTTTTGGGATATACATTCTCGTGCTATTCCAGATCAAAAGCATGTCCTACAACAACGTTTATCCAGAGGCATTTATCAGGAGCACTGTAAGCATGTGATGGAGATGACAGGAGTTTCACTTTACGAGGAATTCCAAGAAACCAATCCTGGTGTTCAGATATCATTTAGCATGTTCAACAAATTGAAACCGTGGTATATTAGGGCAAATACAATTCACGACACTTGTTGCTGCCGATACCATGTTGAATTCTAACTATACTATGACACATTTTTGGATTTTTGAAAATGGAACTGGAACATCGAACCATCTCCTCGCACAGTGTGAGATTTTATTTGTATGATACTATGCAACAGGAATCCTGAACAAGTGTTTTTCAATAAGAGGTTTATAGGTGGGAGAAGATGTCCTGAATGTGGTGATTTGACATTGTTCCATAAGAAATTTCCTATCGATCCAACACACCATGGATTGTCGAATATAACAGTTATGTGGAAGAGGTACGAGGATGTATCCATGAGTCCATCCTCTTTTTAATCCGTGCCATCTATGAGGATGAGATTCTTGTTTCAGATTTCATGGAGAAGTTTCAAAGTCAAATTTATAAATACATAAAGCACTCCCATAGGTCCAGGTGGCAAGCTTCAGAATTCAAACATTCTCATGAGGTATTTTAGCCGAGCACAATCTTATTAGTGGTATACTTTGCTGAGAACTACACATTTTCTCCTTAGAGAGAGATACAGAGTGAGTACTATCACTCTGACCAAGTGTCTATATTCGTACATGTATTATACAGACATGCTCAGACAAGCATTGATGGTAGGGATATCACTCCTCAGTCACACGAAGTGATCAAGGAGTACCATTTTATGTCAGTGATGATAGTAAGCATGACACATTGTTCATTCAACACTAATTTGGGTTAATTTATGATTCATTTAGACATAGAGGTGTATCATTTACTTAACATTGGATTTGGTAAGATGGGTGTGTAGGGCAGTTCAAATCGACACACTCGTTTTATTGGTTGAATCGCCTTCACAAAGAGATAGGAGTCTGATATACCTGGAGATTTTTTGAAACAGGGCATGGAAAGGGTGAACATGTTGGCGTAGGTGCATGTGTGAAACAAGCACTTCAGAGGTACCAGATGAGTCATGGTGCAACCCGACTCAAAGGCTCCGCAGAAGTAGTTGATTGATGCACACGGCATTTGGGAAATCAAGGTCACGAACTAGCAAGGACGATGTGTAGGTAATAAACTCCAAACTCAATTAATAAGCTAATAACATTAAATATCATCATTTCCAATAGAACACTACTAAGTAGGAATTTATATGACAAGTTGAATTCCATGCAGGTTATTTTGGGATGTTTCCCTTGGTGATGTGAATAGATCCATACTGTGGTATTGTGAGACCATACCTGGTACAAGGGAATTACATTATGTTCGGAGTAAATACATGGGAAACATGTTCGCCATTGAAACGAGGAAGTATGCTTATTTTTGCAATTTTTTCATTGATGCAAATGGATGCGGGCTTCATCACTGTGAAAATTATGTATATGTGAAACCATGGAAATATGTCCCTCTTAATCCAAAGGGCCCACATCCAATTCCAACATGGTAGGAGATGCACATTGACGAGGCAACAGTCTCACTAGATCATGATCGAGTTTCTGATGTGGTTAGGGAAGGTACAAGACTTCATTAAATTAATTGGTTCACTATATATTACACATATACAAATCTTGTAGAAATGCATGTAGGATATGTTAACATGCAAAGTATTTGAAGAATTTATGTGACTTTGATGTCATTTGAAGTTAAAAAATAAGAAAATTAATGCTCAGGTAGCAGGAAGATAAGTCACATAAACCTATAGTTTAATGCTTGGAGTTCACCCTATAGTTTAGCACCATAATTGAAAATTAAAAAAAAAATCAAAGTTCTTAAAGGAGTGCGGGGGAACTCTACCATGTGACTTTAGGCTATGACCAAGAGAAAAGGAAGGAAGCACTAAAGGTAGAGTGAATAAGGCCAAATTTATAACATATAAGCAGACATCATATCAATGGTGCGGATCGCCTTTGAAATAGATCAACAGTGGAGAGAAGTTTTGTGATGGGAAAGAGTGCGGAAGTTAAAACTAAAAGGTTGGAGCAGAAATAAAACCTCCTACCATGTGGCGATCATTTATGAGGTCCACTACCAAAAGCGGTTGAGGTTAAACCACCTATCGTGAGTTCCGAAACCACTTTAGTATTGGTTATATAAAAGGATTTTTTGTAAATTTAAAGGTATTTGTTGTTTGCTTCGTGAAGGAACGAGAGCTGCCGACAGCACTTCAGTTTTCTTCATCAGCCCTGTGCAGAAGTCAACTCCAAACTTTTCTTGTTCGGAATTTCTACCCACAGGTAGCTCAAAACTTTGTGTTTTCAAACTTCTTATCTTTATGGAACAAATTAAGGAATCTGTGTCACTCTGCGAAACTTTAGATGAAAAAGAAGAAGTTATAGTTGATAAGGAAAGGGACATTTTTTACCCAGTTTTGTCTATAGGTAGCATTTCATAGTGAAAAGAACAATTAATGGAGTTTAAGTCACAAGGAATATATGTGTTGAACGTTTTTAGCCCTTTTTTTATTATTTATGCATCGAACAAACCCTACACTTCCCCGAGTTCGTTGGTTGGTGTGCGTAAAATTACTCACGGACCAAAAGGGTAGTTATAAATGTTAATACAACCAAAATTCTCTGTCAAGTCAATGCAAAGACTGTTCGTGAAGTCTTAGGTTTACCTGAAACTTTTCCCCAAAACCCTGAGTCATTTAGTGAAGAAGTCTTGGTAAAATTGTATAGAGGTTATAGCCCGGAAGAGAAAGAAAAATTTTCATCGCAGGTTCTGAAAGTTGGTTAACCACATGAAAACCTTTCCTTTCCTTTGAATGTTGATGTCTTTTGAGAAGATGTCCAATTAGTCTTGTCCGTGTTGAGTCAATTTTTAGGTCTCGATAATGATAAGTCAGTCATGGAAGTTATGTTAGGTTTCCTTCTATATGTCAATTCACCTGATTCAAAGTCAATTCCAACATGTTGCTTTAATTTTGATGAGTTCCTGGTTGAAGCTATTCATGCTCAGTTGGTGAATTTACGCAAATTGAAACATTTTAGATATCAACCTTATCTCTTAAACCTGTTCTTATGCTCAAATGTTTCTGAATTGTAGTTTCTCGACCCCATGTTCTCTTCTGATCTTCCTAAGCAAATCAATATGTTTGAATTTACCAATAAAATCATGTCGGAAGTTCACATAATGATTTTCGACATTGAACTAACTAGAGTATTAGAAGATATGAAAGAAATGTTGCATCCTACACCATAAATTAGAATAGGTGATTGGTTTTTGTACAAAGAACATACTATTATTAGAGTATATGGATTTACTGGAGCATCATACCATTTTCCATCCTTCTTGACACCAAGGTTTTTTGCTTTAGAATTCATCAGGCAAAGGTTATATTCAAAATAAGAACATTTTGGTGTTTTCAAAAAATCATTAAATGTGAAATTTTCCCTTAAAGTTGGTCCATTCATCATAAAGAATAAGGCAACTATGTCTATAGTGGAAAAATAGTTAAAGGTCATGGATTTTCAGGAAGATGAAAGAATTGATTATGATCCACATCAAATTATATCTCAGGGGAGACAAAAAAACAAGAACAGAGATTTTGATCATCAAACAGTGGAAGGATTAGATAAAATAGAAAATTTATTGAAATTTGAATAAAATCAATGAGAAGTAGAAGCAAATGTAAAACAAACAAGTAATTTGGCATTACTGTTTCATACACTAGCTAAGTATGATATTACCAATAAAAGAGCTATTTCAGAGGTTGATAGCATGGAAATTGATGGAGAAGTTTCAAGTAAGAAGACAAAAATATAACAACATAAGGAAATTGTCAGTATGGACGATTAAGATCCAGTTGTTTTAGAAAAAAAAATACTTTGTTTTCGCAACCACCTATAAATATACAACAATATTCCTTTTTAGAAATAAAAGGATCTGGAACCAATTCTTAGTATACATCTAGGTTTTATTTTCTTTCACAATATGCAGAGAAGAAGAAGCAATCTTTAGAAGAAACCCAGAAGTTGTTCCCACAAGTAAGGAAGTTGACGGATCAAAAATTTTCCCCTGTCATAGTTAAGGATTCAAAGAGAAACACTCTAAGATTTTCAGTTGTAAATGATGAGAAAATATATGAGATGGAAGTTAAGCTTGATAAAATTGATATTCCAGATAAAATTCAATTGCATAGACAAACATGGGATGTCTTGTATTCTGATTTGTTACAGTCATCTTTGTAAAATTATAAGTTGCAATCAGTAATAGAAAAGCTAGAGGGTCAGCTGAGGCAAGAAAAAACATAGAATAAGGAAAATTTGGTCCAAATTAAGAGACTACAAGTTGACCTTGTGACTGTAGGGGAAGATCTAGGCAACACTCAGTGCACCAAAAAAATCCTTGATGAAAAATAAAATACTATTCTAATGCTCAAGAAAAAGTTAAAGGTCCCAAATACTCAACATCTACATCTTCTGAGCTAATAGAATTACAACAAGAGAAAGAGGCCATATATCAAGAAATTATGGATTACAAGGGTAAGATGTTGAAATTACAGGATGAGAAACAGACTTGGGAAAAAGAAAAATATGAATTATTGTCACGAATCTCAGTGATAAATAGAAATCAACTTGAAGAAATGCGAGTACTAGAGGAGTCGAAAAATCAACTTTTATGCATAGAAGAAAAGCAAATAGATTGATCTTCCATAGAATAATTGACCAATGTCATGTCTCAAATTAGCTTGAAAGGTGTAGAAATTGAAGAATTGAAAGGAGAAAACCAGAAACTAAAAAAAGAATTATTTTAAAACACCGAGGAAAAGAATAAAGCTTTGAGTGAAAGAAAGCAGTTGCAGAAAAATATTGATGAATTGAAATATATACTAGCAGGTAAAATTCCCTTAGAAGGAGCTAAGCACCTTATATGGGATGAAGTATCAGTGGAAATTACCAAGTTTTGGTCACATTTAAATTTTATTGATGACAAAGATGCTATAGCAAACATAGCTCTCCAAAGATGCAAAGTGGCAAATGAGACATTGAAAAAAAGGCCTTCAGAGACAACCAAAATTCAATTAATTTCTTAAATACTCTGACTCAAATAGATATGCAAAATTCGGGAATTCAAGAGAGACCTGTGATTATTATTTGGGCAAGAAGAACTATTGGCAAACATAATCATGTTAGGGAGGTACAAGATAAAGCAAAAAAAATGCTCCTTCAAGTTCAAAGTTTTAAGAAACTATTTCAGAAACTCTTTGAGAATGGTCTACCCTCTTTTTGGAATGACGATGGAAGGTTAATTTCTCAAGAAAATTATCACAGTTTAATAGTATAGGCTCACATGGATCACTCAAAATTTGAAGGTTTGACCAAAGGATTAACTGGAAAAATAATAATTGAAGGACTAACTGATGATTTTGATCAATTCCTAATGATTAAAAAATATTTACCACCTATATCTTACACAACTTGCATAGAATTGGAGGTGATGATTAAAGATATGATGTATTTTTAAATCCCAAACGAAGAGTAGTGGAAGATTGCTGAAAAATTTGGGAAAAATAAATACAGGTTATATCGATAGTAAATAGCCAGATGTCCCAATTTGAAATGAAGTTGCGGTTTTATTTCTTATCTGCCCAAGTTTCCCATAAGCAGTCCAGATCGAATAATTTCACTATTGGAGTGACGCACTACATATGTAGTTGAAAGTAAAGAAAATGATCCTGAAGTTTATGAAATTCTTTGAAATTTCTTTTCTTAGCAAAAAATCAGGTAGGGTTTGTCTATAGAACATTTTGTAAAAATTTTGAATTTTACAATGTAATTGGGGTTGGATCGGAGAGAAAGAAAAACTTGGGGTTCTCCTTGCGATATGGAGGTTGGGCTTAAGGCTTTCTGTGTTTGCGTCTACTGTGGGAGTGAAGGATGAGCTCTTGCGTTTTCTAGTGCCCTTGTTTAATTCCCTTTCAATTTGAATATGACGAGTGACTTGCGAGAAGGTGGAGTTTCATGTGCTCTTCTTTTTGCATGGCTCGGTGTTGCAAGAATGGAGAACGGGTTTATTTATTTTTGGGTGATGGGGCGGTGTACTGAACCAAGTATGGGCATCTTCATTTTGTGGAATTTCATTGAATTCATTGAAATCCTTGATCTTGAAAAATAATTGTCTCTTTGGAAAGGTGAATGACTACTTCTTCACAACTGAATTTCAACAAAGAGGAAATGAACATGAACATGGCCTCCTTTGGATTGAAGCTGCACTAGTCTATGGAAATAACACTAACCATAAAATAAATTATTTTATCGATCGTTATATATCAACATATTCATCTTTTCTTAGCGAAGACTTCCTAAAGATTCAAACTCATCGACACACAAACATGTAAAAAACATCGACATTCTAAATGAAGATTTCGATTCCTAATGTTTCCTATTGATACTACCATAGTTTTGGATCCCCTAGACCACAATTTGAGCACCTTGGATGAAAAAACAAATCTCTTGTCCTATGTTCTTGAATGTAAAGAATACCCAAAAAACATGTCCTTTGATTCATTCCTCCAAGAATTGAATTTGAGCAGATACAACTACATCATACTACAATACTCTTTGATTAATCATCCTACATTGCCACTAAAAAGAGACCTTACAGATATTTGGATAAATCCATTTGCAAAAGGCATTCCATATTTATGTCAAGAAAATACTAATGCTCAATTCATTTTGGATGCCTATGCTACTACAACATATGTAAGCTCATACATAACAAAACTAGATAGGCCTATGGAAATGGCTCTAAAAAAAATAAAGGAAGAGTCTCATTCCAATAACTGTGGCCAACTTGAAACAATATGAACGCTTGGAAACACACTATTGAACATGCAGCAAATTTCCATTAGACAAGCAGTCCATATTGTGATTTCCTTGCCTCTACATTCATCTTCAAGAGAACAATTTTCATCAATACTACACTAGATGATAGAAGAACTGTCGTTTTAAAGAAGCCATCCTTTCTAGAAAAAGATCTCGATGATTCTAAAGACATCATTTCCCCATTTATAATAGATAAATATATTGTACAGCTTCATGAACTTGAAAATGTTCCTTTTGATGATTGTGCATCTTCCTATTGCTTGATCCATGAAAAGACAATTAAAAGAAAATTTAGGCCATGTATCATTTGATATATTTGATACAATCAAGAGAAAGATCCCGAAAAATTTGCAAGGGAGAGGCTCTTGCTATTTGTCCCTTTCATAAACCTTACCAGTTTGTTGGAACATCCCCTGGAAACATGGACATAAGCATATGAAAAGTACAAAGAACATATATACAGTGTTGAAGAAAGATTCATGGCCAGAGCTACAACAAAATGGGGTGATATTAACATTGCAAAAGACACAATTGAAACAAAACTTGAAATGGCATCTGAATCCATAACAACAAACAATGTCGTAACACAGACTACTGCTTTTGAAGAATATGATATACAGAATGGCCTTCACAAAAGAGTTAGACACTTGTTAAAAGAGTTCAATATTTCTAGTTTAACATAAAAAGCATTTTCCCCTAATATAGATGAATAGTTTGCAACTAGGAGGAATCTAAACGTTGAGCAACAATCTATTGTGAAAGAAATTATTACCCAAAATAAAAACAACCCTTCAAAACCAATTCATTTGTTTCTCACAGGAAGGGTTGGCATAGGGAAAACCCATACTACAAAATCTCTATACAATGCTCTTGTATTTTTCTATTTTAGAGACCTTCGTAGTGACCTATTGAAAAGAAAAGGTCTTATTGCTGCATTGACTGGAAAAGAAACATACCATGCTAATGCTGTTACTGTTCACTCCGCCTTCAAACTTCCCTTGATTCCACAAACTTACTCCCATTACGGTCAAATACACTGTATCTTTTAACCAAAGACTTCGAACAACTTCGAGTACTCTTAATTGATGAAGTTTCTTTAATAGGATCTTGAATGCTCTATAAAAAAGACAAACAACTTCGAGAAATCATGCATACTATGACAAATCCATTTGGAAATGTTGATACCATTTTTTTGGCGATCTCTTCCAAGCAGAGACTATCCATGACTCTTGGATTTTTGAATTTCCAAGTTTCCAACAACAAAAGTTCCCTTACAACTTTTGGACTGATTATATAAAATTCTATGAACTAAAAACCATTGTTAGGCAAACAAATGAAACATTCATTTTGATTTTGAATAGGATAAGGAAAGGAAACCAAACATTTGACGATATCCAATAGTTGAATCAACATTTCCATAGACAACCACCACTTGATCCATCATTCCCCTTTCTTTATTATTGCAACAAAGATGTCAATCAACATAATTCCAAAATGTTGTCACTTGTAAAAACACAAGCATTTACTTTTGTAGCACTTGACACCAAAGTTGATCAAATTGAAAACATTTTTGATGGACAAAAGAAAATCCAAATCCCTTCTACAGTCACCCTGAAAAGAAACATGCTTGTTGAAATAGTGGGTGGAAAATACTCTATTGAGGATGGCCTTGTCAATGGCGTTGGAGGTATCTTCAAACACTATAACAAGGCATCCCCAGACATTATCTGGGTTAACTTTGCAGATCCAAAGGTAGGCGTAATTTCACGAGCCAACATGCAACATATCTACACTAGTTCCATCATTCGCAGTTGGAAACCTATCAAAAGAATGGCAACACAAATCTCCCTTGGGAATAAAATAAATTTCATTCGGGTATAGTTTCCAATTCAATTGGCATGTGCTCAAACAATTCATAGAGCGCAAGGATTAACACTAGAAAAATTGGTGTTTGACCCAAAAGGGGTAATAAAACATGGCCTTGTTTACAATGCATTGTCTCATGTAAAGACCATTGAATCTCTCTATCTTGTAAATAAATGGCAACAGAAAAACTTCTCAATTTCATCAAAAGTAGTTGTTGAGTTAAACAGATTAGAAAAAAATGCAACCTTGCAGTTTGAATATGACCTAAATTCAATTCCTAATATTGAACACATGTTCATATCTTCGCTTAACACATGCAGTTTGATTTCACACATTGACGATATTGCAAATGGCATTGAACTAATGCAATCAGAAATTCTATGTATTCAAGAAACCCACATGCATATGCCTCCCAAAATCTTAATGTTTACAAACCGATACAATTTCATTGCAACCCATTTGGTACATGCGCTGCTTACAGTTATAAAGAAAGAGATCTTGATCCTGAAAACAATGATTTATAGAGAAAGGTCAATCGAGACAATTGTCATTGACCTAAAGCTTCCTAACAACATTCTAAAGCTTGCGAATATTTATAATAGACCAAATAGCATTCCCAAAAATCTGCTTCATGTCTTGAATTGTATTATGTCAAAAAACAACAACAAAACACTAGTGCTTATTGGTGGTGACTTCAACATTGACATGTTGAAGGAAACATTGTCCAAAACAAAAATGGAAATGTTTATGCACATGAACCATCTAAAATTGAAAACAAATAGGGCTACAACAAATTATGGTTCTATGATTGACCACTCAATATGGACAAATATAGACATTGCCATAGATTCATTTACTATTTCCGATGCCTATTGGTCTGACCATTTTATTAGCCTCTTGTCAGTACCTTTTAGTTGTAGTTGATCTTCTTCCTTTGCATATTTGAATTGCATGTATTTATGTCATTATCTTTGTTTTGGTTTTTTACAATTTCCTCATGTCATTTACACTTCTATGCATTGATATTTATTTCAGTTTCAACACATTTGAAATAGAAATTGGTATTTCACATAGGGCACATGCATTTCCACTAACACCACTTCAACAATTTGCAAAAAGAAGAAGAACATAACAAGTAACAATATTCATATATTGGTCTTTTACATTTGAACACTTGCTTCCCATAGAAGCTACTGTTATTGAGAAGACAAAGCAATATTATATATTAAATGAATTTTTTACATGGCAATGAAGGAAAAGGGAAAAAACAAAAAACTCCACTGCACAAGGCATTAAACAACACTTTTTTTTAACTTTGCAATGTTTCATTGATGTTTGTGGTGTCAAGTGTGCATAACATTGCAACAACAATGACCTTTCAGTCCATACCTTCCAATGATATTTGTAATTTCTTATCATACAATTCTTTCATCATCAAAGCTTCTACAACATGTTTTTGATTTAATCCACTCAGAAGGTTGGTAATGTGCATTTGATTATTTCCATTTTCATTTTCCCTTGTTTGTGTTTTCCACACACACATGCAAAGTATCTTTGCAACATGCTTGATTATTCAATTCACAACTAGTCTAAAATAAAGGCCATGTGTAGAATCTTATGTTTACTATGCATGTATAGCTTTCCTACATTGGTCATTTGTCTTTCTATGTGAAACATATATTGTAATCGATGTTATTCTTTTAGGGTTCATTGCATTTGCAGACTGACCAAAAAAATACAACATTTCAAACACACATAAAAAAAATCAGAATTTCTGCCAACAAAATTCCCTTGCAATGACATCGATATCGAACAATCCATCAGTTGAAGGAATTCTCTCGTCTTCACAAGACGTTCCAGAGACCATTTCAATAGAAACAACCTCAATTCCCGTGACAAAAAGAAGCAAGCATCCCTAAGAGGTAATGCTCTTATCCATTAATCCCATCACTTTTCTTTTTTCATTAGAATATATGCTCTTCTATTCGATTGAAGTACTAATACATTGTTCTAAATCCCCCTCGATAAACTATCTTCATTCTAGGACTTCCTGTACACGCTTCAATCTTCAGTGAAAAATAATGCTTCACCTATTTCATGTTGATATAAACATGTTTACAGATTAAATCAAGTAGCAATGGAACCATCATCTATCATACAACTATGCACTGCATCACATAACAATGTTTTTCAGGAAGATATCTTAGTCATCTATGGTATTGCACAAAATCGCAATCAAAACTCCCATGTGAAGACAAATATTTTGCATACAGATCTTGTTGACAGAGATGGTTTAATGAAAATTACAACTACAATGAATGATAATATGATAAACCAATTTGGAAGCTTCCTCTTTCCTAGGAAAAGTATCAAAATAACTGGGTTTGAACTAAAAAATAAAGGCCAATATGACCATGGAGATGCCATAAACTCAATAGCAATATTGCCAACCACTTTCATTGAGACAATTGACCAAGTATAAAAAATGTGTTGTCTTCCACCAGATATGACAATCAACAAGCTGGTATCATCAAATGATACATATGTCGTTGGTTCTGTCGCAGTCATAGTTATGGCATGTCAATACAACAACAAAAAATTGGATTTTTACATAAGAGATGGTGAAACTACAAACGACTATCCAACTGTACAACCATGATCCTTTTTAAAAAAAATTCTCTTTTGTTTCAATTTATTTTCAATTTGCAAATGTTATTTTATGTTCTTTGCTAAACCAAAATAAAATTACCAACAAAAAACCTGTCTCTATCCATTGCATATGATTTCCCTAGCTAATTGCTTTTTGTTTTTTCTTCAACAGTTTCAGGTGAATGAAAACTATAAAATTTTCTTCCTCTGAGTGCAGTAACAACTTGCACATGATGAACCACCCTTTATCCAATAAAAAACATTGTAATACCACGCCCAAAAGGGATTCATTTGATGAAAACCTCGCAAGCCACATTTATTGATCCTCTAAATGATGAGTTGGAAATTCAGAGTTTGCTTCCAATCATTGAAGCAAAAACATAGGTCAAATATCAACAACATCTTCTGCTATGCCACTTGAAATGATATCTCTTATATGATTATCGATTAACCAGTCTCGCCCTATGTACTTTGTTCATCTTTAAAGTTCTAGAAATAGAGCATATAAACTAGCAAACATAATTAAATTGCATTTGCAATGTTCTTTCTGCACTACCATTGTTATGTAATTTTCCTCTTGCAACATAAACCATGTCTAAACGTTTTTCTCTTTTTTTATGATTCTAAACCGATACTCAGTTAGCTTATTCAACACCAAATAACAGAAACATATTTCTATTATTGGAAATTATTTCAGTAGACTGATTTCTTCCCATTTCAATTGATGCAATGGATTCACTTCTTTCAATAGACCAAACAATATGAATATGATGATGCAACATGTCTACTAACTCCTTTTTCTTGAAAAATTCATTTCACCTGCGTTTTGTCACAACATAAAAAAAAATTGCACCTGCATCATTTCAAACAACCCTTTGAAAAGTCTCATTCACACACTTGATTTTAGAACTTGGCTTTTCATGCTCTTTTTTAGTGGCATAAAGTTTCAACAGTCATATTTGATGTAATTTTTTTCTTGTCTTATGTCCCACAAATTGTAATAGATATATGGGACGCTCAAAATAAAAAGTGCATTTGCGCTACCATTTCAATGCACCTGCGTAGAATGGGGGGAGGGGAATATGAGAGAGCTTTGGCACCTGAGCGGCTAGGGATTCCAACTCCAAGGTGGCACTTACAGATCCATAAGCGACAAAGGTTACAATTCTGCAGAAATAGGCAAGGCCCTAATATTTTTTCAATAGTTATTTTTAGAATCTGATCTCAATGACTAAGGCTTCCAAATCAAGAGCCTCGTATAATCAGGAAACAACTGGTACAACATGTACTGCAACCCTGACAGCTAAGGAAGTCATGGCGAAAATCGTTGGGAAGGGAGGAGTTGGGTCAAGCAAGGACCCAGACACGGCTTCCAAACCAGTACAGACAGAAAATATTACCAGTAAGAAAATAGTGAACTCCGAATCTGGGGGTTGCTTAGCAAAAACAGTAACCATTCCTCAGTTCGAAATAGTTTCTACCACAGTAGCAAGACCATGCAATGATAGGGAAATTTATGGGAATCTAGCCCTCAGAGAGAGATTTGATAGGATATATCAACATTCGTTCGAAGACGAACGGGAAAGTGGATCTAAAATTGGGGTCGAAAGGATTCTTCAGGGCTATCTTCTCCAACATAGAAGACAAAGAGAAGATCTTTGATTCTGGACCCTACTTTTTCAACTTTGCGTGACTACATCTTCGCTTCTGGACAGAAAAAATTCACCCCAGAAAAGGAATATTTCAAAGCTGCCCCGGTTTGGATAAGACTATACTCCATTCCCATGGAATACTAGATCTATGAGGTTTTTGAAGGAATAGGAAACACCTTGGGTAAATTCATAACAGTATCGAAGATCACTAAAGTTGGGCATTATACATCCTATGCTCGCATTTGCATTTATATGGATGTCTCCCACGCCCTCCCGGAGGCCATCAACATTTGGCACAAAGAATCAGAATGGAAACAAAATCTTGATTATGAACACATACCCTTTATATGTCGCAAATGCCATGAGCATGGCCATCTATTCAGAGACTATCCCCTGAATATCAAGGCAAAGGAAACAAAAACCGCATCCAAGCAAGATCCAGAAGGTTTCAGTAAGGTGGGAGGAAAAAGGAAATCATGGGATAAGAAAAAGAAAACAGTCGAAGAGACCACTACTCAGGGTATGATTGTTAGCAATAGCTTTCAAGCTCTAGAAGCATATAAAGAAACAGACTCCATCCCTTCAAAAGAACAAGCTAGTTCACAACCAACCGCAGAAAGCACTCTGAACCCAGATCTACCAACACAGGAACTGAACAGCCGAACAGAAGCCAAAAAGAAAAAAACAAAGCAGGATGAAGAATCGAAGATGTCAGCAAAAGAAGAGGATCAAGAAAGCAAAGAGGATGAGCCAGAAGATCTGGATATGAAGTACTACAAGATTTAATCAACCACTATGGAGAGGACACTCTAAGGAAATTATCTCCCATAGAAACAAAAAGACTACACAAAGACTTTCTGAGAGCAAAAAAGAAAGTCACCCAGGGACCAGTTACAAAGGAGGGCGCACCACCGCTTGGAATCAAATAGGTCACTCTAAAAACGGTCAAAAAATTTGTGAATGAAGTAAAAAAAAGGGTCGCAGAACCAATCATGACAAACTCAAGGAGATGGGAGAACAACTAGTAGACTAGGGCCAGGTAAACCCCCTCCCCAATAAATACCTGATCTCCTCCACCTCCCAACCTCAATAATGAAGATCATCTCCTGGAATATGAGAGGCCTCAATGGGAAAAGTAAACAAAGAATTCTTAAGCAGAGTCTTAGCCAGGATAAACCGCAAATTCTCATTATTCAAGAAACAAAATGAAACAAAGATATTCTTAGTTACTTACTGACAAGCTCTCTCGCAAAATACAAAGTTATAACAATGGATTCCATAGGGAAATCAGGAGGACTTGCAATATTATGGGACTCTAGCCTCATAATCTTTGAATACTCCTTCGCAGCACAATGGGCCTTAACTATCAAATTTCGACCTATGGGTTCCTCCTCCTCTATTTTTTTGACTAAGCTGTCTGGAGCGGATTCACTAGCAGACAAACTCCTCTTTATACAACTCCTAGAGGCAATGGGAAATATTCTGAAGAATGATTTATGGATTTTAGGAGGATATATCAATATGATAACATCCCTGGAGGAAAAAAATGGAGGAACTCGCAAGCTGGACAGAACCATCCTGGCTCTTAAAGAAACCTTTGACCAAATCCATCTTATTGACCTGTAAACATAGAATGGAATTCACACCTGGAACACCAGAAGAGGAGAAGAACACCAAGTTGCTTCTCGCCTTGACAAATTATTAATATCAGAACCACTTAGATTGGTAGGACTACACCTAGCAGCTGAAATCCTCCCCTACAATGGATCTGATCACTGGCCCATGCAACTCCAATGGACCACAGGGGAAGAGAAAGGGAAAACACCCTTCAGATTTGAAAAATTCTAGCTCAATCACACGGATTTCAAGGCCAACATTGCCCTTTGGTGGAAAGAGGTAGCCATACAAAGGGGCTCAAAAATGTATAGACTACAACAAAATCTAAAGAATCTCAAGAACATGATAAAAAAATGGAATCATGACACTTTTGGCAATATCTTCTCGGAAAAAAAAACTGAGGAAAGATTGCATATCCTTCAACAGGAAGTAATTAAAGAAGGGTACTCCGAGGAACTTCTCTCATAGGAGCAAGAACTCAAAACCCGGCTCGAGAACAGAGTCAAGCAGGAAGAAGTTGTTTGGAAACAAAAGTCAAGAAATCAATGGTTGAAAGAAGGGGACAGGAACACCAGATTCTTTCACAACACCAGTAATCAAAGGAGAAGTCAGAATAGAATTTTTTGTCTCCAAACTTCTCAGAACATCCAATTAATTGGTTCCAAATAAATCTCACAGGAACTTATCAACTATTACAAAGAACTGCTCACAGAACTTGATACCCATCGCACAACAGCAATAAAAAATATCACTGATCACATTCCAAAGATATTGTTAACATCCAAAAAGTGCTCACTAGCTCATTTCCCCATTCACATGACCCATTTGTCCACTTTTCCACCATTTGAGCCTCTAAAGCCTTCAAAAGGTCACCAAAAAGACCAAAAAATCATATTTTCCCCCTCACAATACTTATTTTTCCTCAAAAAATACCAAAAACCCTCAAAAAGGGTCCAAAATTCCCAAAATCAATTAGAAGGGAATAAAAATATCAAATATATTCAAAAAAGGAAAAAGAGGAAAAAAGAGACCTAAACCATTTTGGTCAATACCATTGGTTTCCTCAAACCACAATGGTATTCCCCATCACCAAAAAACTATAAAAAGGTGATAGGAGCTCCTCACTATTCATCCACATTCATCCTATCCTTATGCTGCCAAATTATGTCTTGAGAGCCTTTGCCTCCCTTTAGAGTTTGAAGACCCCCATTAGCATTAGAGAAGAAGAGATCATTGGAGCTTTGGAGCACCTCACCATTGTAGCTGCTCAAGCTCAACCATCCTCACACTTTGAGGTAATACAAAACATTCAAGCTTTTATTTATTTATTTCATGAATCAATTTTGTTTATTGTTCTTAATCTAGAATTCTTTACATGCACAAGTTAGATCAGATTTACTTTTTACTGTTATAGATTTACTGTTTACATTAGTTTATTTACATTTGTTTTTGCTTTTACATTGAGACTGCTATTACAAGTTAATAGGTGCTCTTTAGCACATGATTGGTTGAAAAACCAAGCAACAGATAGTCACATAGGATCAAAATAAATACCTAATGCATCCTTTCACCTTCGAAGAGATATCTGCAGTAGTCATGGGTATGAAAAATGACAAAGCGGCAGGACCAGATGGATTCACTTCCAATTTCTTCAAATATTGTTGGGACACAGTTGGTAGAGAAGTCTGGGAAGTAGTAGAAGATTCAAGAAGATGGGCAGGCATCCTCCCAACTCTGAACTCTACCTTCCTCACCCTCATCCCCAAGGATGGACCTCGCCAAGAAGAAGGTAATTTCAGACCCATATCCCTTTGCAATGTTATTTATAAAATAATCTCCAAGTCTATTGCTTCCAGGTTAAAGCCTTTGCTTTTGCAACTCATCAACAAAACCCAATCGGGTTATTTCGAAGGAAGGAAAATTTTGGATGGAATTGTTACTGCAAATGAATTGATACACACTCTCACCTCTTAGAAAAATAAGGCATGATACTCAAATTAAACCTATCTAAAGCCTTCAACAAAATCAATTGGAAATTCATTTATGCTACCCTCAAAGCTTTTGGTTTCAGGGAAACTTGGATTAATTGGGTCATGTCCTTAATTTCCACCCCTTTCTTCTCCATCCTTGTTAATGTCATACCCTCGGATACCTTCAATTGCTCACGAGGAATTAGGCAAGGATACCACCTGTCCCCCTTCCTCTATATCATAATGACCGAAGGTCTGAGCCTCAACATTCAACGAGCAATCAAATCGAAGAACTATAAAAAGGTGATAGGGCTCCTCACTATTCATCCACATTCATCCTATCCTTATGTTGCCGAATTCTGTCTTGAGCGCCTTTGCCTCCCTTTAGAGTTTGAAGACCCCCATTAGCATTGGGGAAGAAGAGATCATTGGAGCTTTGGAGCACCTCACCATTGTAGCTGCTCAAGCTCAACCATCCTCACCCTTTGAGGTAATACAAAACATTCAAGCTTTTATTTATTTATTTCATGAATCAATTTTGTTTATTGTTCTTAATCTAGAATTCTTTACATGCACATGTTAGATCAGATTTAATTTTTACTGTTATAGATTTATTGTTTAAATTTGTTTTTACTTTTACATTGAGACTGCTATTACAAGTTAATAGGTGCTCTTTAGCACATGCTTGGTTGAAAAACCAAGAAACAGTTTTTGGCGACTCCACTACTTTTTTGAATCATTGAATCTCCGATTTAGATCCATATGTTAGTTGTTTTTTACCTTTAAAGTTGTAGATCTACCATACTAGTCAGCTTCTTGATAGCTGCCCTAGCCATTGGCCCTTTCTGCAGCCCAAACAACCCAAAATTTCAATTTTTGGGTTCGTTTTTCGGCGACGTTTTTCGTCCGTCCCATCGCGGTTGTTTGGCTCTTTTCCATGCTGCACATCGCGGTTGTTCGCCTCTTTTCTGTGCTGCCCATCGCGGCTTTTCACTGGTTTCCCACGCTGCGCATCACGTATTTTTCCCATATCATCGCGATCCACATCGTGGCTTTTAGCCTGACAACCACGATATCGCCTGTTTTGTTCGGTCCATTTTTCAGAATTTTTTGTTCATTTCAGCCCATTTTTTCCAACCACTTTTTCTGCATTTTTGACAGCCTACTGTTTCATTTCGCAGCATTAAAAAATTCATATTTATTTTCTGTTATTTGCTTTACTACATCTTTTTGAAAATTTTCGGTTAAGTGAAAGAAAGACTTGTTAAGCATTTTTCAGATTAGAAATTTCATATTTTGCAAAGTTAGATTCATAATTCTGAATTGCTCAATATTTTTCCCAAGCAAAGCTTTAGAAATCTATTTATTTTCTGCTTCATGTTATTTGCTTTATCTTGAAAATTTCAAAGAATCCATATTTTTTGAAACATTTTTTTTTTAAGCATTTACATTTAAAAACGTCTTTTATTTCTTGCAAATTGAAATTGCCATTTTAATTTGTGATTAATCGCGCAAGCGAGGAAAATTATTTTGGTACACAACCACACCAACACACAATCTATCACCTAAATCAAAGTGAGCCTTAAAATTTTCTTAACTCAACCAACATTCTAACGCCACTTGGGGAACACAAAAAAGAATATTGTAGTTAGGTAGGACTGAGGGGATAAGTATCCAAATAACACCCCTCACTCATTTTTCATTTTGCGACATAGTGGTTGACATTTAGGGTACCAAAATCCCCTAGTATTTGTTGACATGGTTTAAAACCAATTCATTGGAAAGGCCTCTCCCTTAGGAGGGTCGAAGTAGCCAGACTGGTTCCGGAGGCCTGAGTGGACTACCGTAATCCATTCAGTCACCGAATGACACCTACTCGTTTTTCTC
This sequence comes from Larix kaempferi, assembly GCA_027924585.1. Classification (NCBI taxonomy): domain Eukaryota; kingdom Viridiplantae; phylum Streptophyta; class Pinopsida; order Pinales; family Pinaceae; genus Larix; species Larix kaempferi. The sequence continues at coordinate 7,290,726 of BSBM01000524.1, read as the reverse complement.
ATTATACCACCCTCGTGGGAGTACAAAGGTGATAGAACAAGAGCTGTGGATTCACCTTTCCGAACATGTCATGAATAGGGTATCGTAGTGGCCTATCTTCTAGGATTGTCTTCCTGGTGTCCCTCCTAGTAAGGGGATATCTAGCCTTTGGTTCTACAATTCATATTGTCTGACTTGGATTTCATCACCTTGCAGAGGATAAGTCTTGTTGAATCATAATACTATTTTAGTTATGTGTTTGCGTGCTCTACTATCCCCCTTGGTCTAGTGAGTACACCACTTTTATTTTCTAGGATTCGTTTGCATGTTTGTATTTTGACCACATTTTTTTATTACTCCACTTATTATAGAACAGTTGTTATAGTAAGTGTTTTGAGTTTAGTTGTTGGCCTGAGTGCCCTTATTTTTTAGCTCCCCTTCTGCACACACGGTTGCATTAGGGTTTTCGAGTTTTTCACTCACCACCACACATTAAAGTTACCAACCAACTATCACCATTGAAACCCCAGACATTCTCGATGCATTCGGGGTGAATCCCTAGAGTACAGTCCACTTGACACTACTCATCGTAGATGAAGAGCTTTATCCCTTGACTCGATATGTCATCGACATAGAGCCTTGTCATCTGATTCTGATGCACCTCATTTCACATCCGACTCTGAGGTAAAATCCGATCCTAAAATACCCACTAGCCCCATGGCTAGTTCGCATTTGACTCTTTCTTCACATGGACTGTTGGTGCAATATCAACCACCCCCGCTACCACAATGGCCACCACAGTGGCCACTACTACAACAACTCCTTTAGGTATGCCTAACATGGGACCCCCACCCAATACAGGACCCTCAACTACCTTAGGTATGCCCAACATGGGACCTACACCCACCATCACCGCCACTACTCAAATCCCAGTAATTACTGGAACAATTCCAAACCCATCTGTAACTCATGTTGTACTTGGGGGCACTGGCCCCTCCCACATACATTTGGGTGGCAGGAATATACCTCCCATAACTAACATCCCCTTAGGGGGCAGTGGCCCAATACATAATGCTACCACTAGCACTTACGCCCCCATGACTATGTCATACCCCTCTGCCAGTCTGCCATTTATGGCTAGTCTTAACCTACCCGACTTGGCAAGACTAACAAACGACCCCATTAGGCATGACCCTACTTGGCACCCCATGCCCACAAAACTCCCATCAGACATCCCAAAGTTTGAAGGAAAGGTTGGGGAAGATCCCCAAAACCATGTCATGTCATTTCATTTATGGTGTTCCTCAAACTCCATAGTAGATGACTCTATCCGCTTGCGCCTGTTGCAACGCACTTTTATTGACTCTACCGCCAAATGGTATATCGAGAAACCACATGGGACACACCCTACCTTTACATCCCTTGCCTCAACCTTTTTACAATTCTTTCAACTACCCATCCGCTATGACGCAGGCATCGAAATCCTATTGTCTTGTAGGCAGAACGCAACAACCCATATCATGGATCACATCCATGAGTGGCGAAAACGCCGGAGTCTATGCAATATTAAGCTAGACGATTGTATCTTCTTGGATTGGTTTCTCAAGTCCCTTCTTCCCATCACTGCTAAAGATGTAGCTTCTGAACGACCCCAGTCAGAAGAAGAAGCCATCCTCAAATCCCAATAGTTCGACTTGATTTATGCCTAGTCTGGTTATTTATAAACCATACTACCTAACGCCCCATGCGATGATCCACCTCAGAATGATGCGTCGGGGGCATCCCATGCAACCAATGGAATTATTGGCTAGGTTACGTCACAAAACAAACCCTTCACCATGATGAGCACCAATAACGCACCAGACCTTTCGAGGGCTACATCCCATTCTGGAGCTACAAATTCGTATGCTACGATGACACACACCCACAACACTCATGGACCCTCATGTCCACCACAGTGTTTTGTACATGCGCCATCTGCTTATGCTCCCCCCACATATTATCACCAATAGGCCAATCAAGTGCCTATTCAATCCCAAGCCCAACATGCTTATTACCCTCAAAAGGCAGCACCTACGGCCGCAACACTTCCAATAGCTCAAGGTTACCAACAACCGCAACAAGCACCGGGCCCACCTCTGAAACCTCCTGCTTACTATCCATCGCAGCCTACACCAGCACCTGCGCGAAATCAAAACCCTCCGACTGCCCAAGGGAAAGTATACACACAACAAAACCAACCTCACAACCAGAACAACCAGTGTAATCAAGGAGGTCAACAGAACCGCGGAAGAGGAATCAACCACGGAAATAATCAACTTCAAAATCAAGGAGGTCAGCCACCTAATCCTCCGAATAACAACAACGCTGCTCTAGCAAACCAAAACCCTGATCGTCCACTGAAACAGGGCAAAAAAGACAACTTAAGAACAAACCATCCATGTTCTTTTTGTTCGGTATATGGCCACTACACACATGATTGCCCCCATTTGGCAAAAGCACGTCAACTTTGGGCCGATGACACCTAATGCCAAGTACATGCGGCACAGCTAGCGCAACCTCCTCAACCACAACCTATGATATTGCAAAATCCTTTACACAACCAAGGAGTAGTTAATGCCCGTCCAATGGATACCCCACAAGGATCCGTTGTACCACAACAGCAAATCACCTATGTTGCAACCGACTCCCAGCATACGGATTCAGGACCACACCATTTATTAATGATGTCATCAAACGATATCAACCTACAAACTCGCTGGAACCAATATGGCTTAGCCCCCGAGACCAACCATACCGATCCTGCCACCAACACCCTTCCAACTGAGCAACCATTACGCATACCTACTCTGCCAATGGACGTTGGCCCTAAAGCCCCTCGCTTCCCCCTGCGACTGATAAACAACAATCCCAATGCTCGCACCGCATCAAATTATAATATCGTGGAAGACTTAGCTCAATCCCCCGCTGCTATGTCTGCATTAGAAGTCCTGAAGAACTGTCCTACACAGAGGAAACTATTGTTATCCGCCATCGGTGCAATAGAACCAAATGACTCAAATATGATGACTTTTGACTTAGACCAAGCTGAACCACTTTTTCCTTTAACACTAGCATTCCAGGTTTCTATGAACATTCGAAACCTTATTGTGCATCGATGCATCATTGACGAAGGAGCCTCAACCTACGTTATGCCCACACTCATTTGGAAGAAACTCGGATCCCCCACATTACAACCATCTACTACCACATTATGAGCTTACGATGGTCGTTCAGCTCAACCACAAGGCCTCTTAGCTAACGTACCTGTAGAACTGGGGGGGGAAATGGTTCTCATAGACATAGAAGTTATCAATGCCCAGTTGGACTACAACCTCCTTCTTGGACGTAGTTACATCTATAAAATGAAAGCTGTCGCTTCATCCGTCTTTCGCCTCATGATGTTTCCCTGTGAAGGACATATAGTAAAAATCGATCAGATAACATACTATGATACTAATGCCCCCGCCGCTCCTCAAATTGTTCTACCCATGATTGAACAACCTACTCAAAGTGCACCAGCATATTTTGTTTCCACAGTTGGACCTGGGTTATACATGGACACTCCAATGACTTCCACATTCCAATCTATCCCACCCCCTTTGCGGATAATTGAAATATCTGATTTGTGCACCCTTTCGCACAACACACAACCACCTACCCCACAGCCCCCATTAGTACTGCAACCCCCCACGGTACCTACTCATATCGGAGAAACGCCGATTCATACTATCCCATTTTTATTTCCCCCTTCAGGAGCCATCGGCTCACCAGTAATGGCCACGCTGAATCTCCCAGGATTAACTTTAGGATTACCTGTGTGGTACCTTCCTACCCAAACTCCTCCCCCAACACCGAATGTCATTTTACAACCAATGCAACCCATCAATACCTCCAACCACCCACCCCCCGGTGTCGCTAACTTTGAAAACCTACCACCCCCAATGGTGACTACGGCATCAACATCTAGTAATGCTCCCCCTCCATTTCGAAACACTAGGGGCAGAGGCCCACAAACTTATACCACTGGACCCACTAGCCCCATGGCTAGTTTGCATTTTGACTCTTTCTTCACAGGGACTGTTGGTGCAACATCAACCACCACCGCTACCACAATGGACACCACAGTGGCCACTACTACAACAAATCCCTTAGGTATGCCTAACATGGGACCCCCACTCAATACAGGACCCTCAACTACCTTAGGTATGCCCAACATGGGACCTACACCCACCATCACCGCCACTACTCAAATCCCAATAATTACCGAAACCATTCCAAACCCATCTGTAACTCATGTTGCACTTGGGGGCACTGGCCCCTCCCACATACCTTTGGGTGTTGGGAATATACCTCCCATAACTAACATCCCCTTAGGGGGCAGTGGCCCAATACATAATGCTACCACTAGCACTTATGCCCCCATGACTATGTCATACCCCTCTGCTAGTCTGCCATTTATGGCTAATCTTAACCTACCCGACTTGGCAAGACTAACAAACGACCCCATTAGGCATGACCCTACTTGGCCCCCATGTCCACAAAACTCCCATCAAACATCCCAAAGTTTGAAGGGAAGGTTGGGGAAGATCCCCAAAACCATGTCATGTCATTTCATTTATGGTGTTCCTCAAACTCCATAGTAGATGACTCCATCTGCTTGCGCCTATTACAACGCACTTTTACTGGCTCTGCCACCAAATGGTATATCGAGCAACCACATGGGGCACACCCTACCTTTACATCCCTTGCCTCAACCTTTTTACAATTCTTTCAACTACCCGTCCGCTATGACGCAAGCATCGAAATCCTACTGTCTTGTAGGTAGAACACAACAACCCATATCACAGATCACATCCATGAGTGGCGAAAACGCCAGAGTCTATGCAATATTAAACTAGACAGTCGTATCTTCTTGGATTGGTTTCTCAAGTCCCTTCTTCCCCTCATTGCTAAATATGTAGCTTCTGAATGACCCCAGTCAGAGGAAGAAGCCATCCTCAAGGCCCAGCAGTTCGACTTGATTTATGCCTAGTCTGGTTATTTATACACCATACTACCTGACGACCCATGCGGCGATCCACCCTGGAACAACGCGTGGGGGGCATCCCATGCAGCCGATGGCATTATTGGCCAGCTTACGTCACAAAACAAACCCTTCACCATGATGAGCACCAATAACGCCCCATACCTTTCGAGGGCTACATCCCATTCTGGAGCTACAAATTCGTATGCAATGATGACACACACCCACCACACTCATGGACCCTCATGTACACCATGGTGTTTTGGACATGCGCCATCTGCTTATGATCCCCCCACATATTATCACCAACAGGCCACTCAAGCGCCTATTCAAGCCCAAGCCCAACAGGCTTATTACCCTCAACAGGTAGCACCTACGGCCGCAACACTTCCAATAGCTCAAGGTTACCAACAACCGCAACAAGCACCAGGCCCACCTCCGAACCCTCCTGCTTACTATCCACCGCATCCTGCACCAGCACCTGCGCGAACTCAAAACCCTCCGACTGGCCAAGGGCAAGTATACGCACAACAAAACCAACCTCACAACCAGAACAACCTGTGTAATCAAGGAGGTTAACAGAACAGCGGAAAAGGACTCAACCACGGAAACAATCAACCTCAAAATCAAGGAGGTCAGCCACCTAATCATCCGAATAACAACAACGCTGCTCCAGCAAACCAAAACCATGATCTTCGACTGAAACAGGATAAAAATCCCAACTTAAGAACAAACCATCCATGTTCTTTTTGTTTGGTATATGGCCACTACACACATGATTGCCCCCATTTGGAAAAAGCACGTCAACTTTGGGCCGATGACACCCAACGCCAAGGACATGCGGCACATCCAGTGCAACCTTCTCAACCACAACCTATGATATTGCAGAATCCTTTACCCAACCAAGGAGTAGTTAACACCCGTCCAATGGATACCCCACAAGGATCCGCTGTACCACAACAACAAATCACCTATGTTGCAACCGACTACCAGCATACGGATTCAGGACCACACCATTTATTAATGATGTCATCAAACGATATCAACCAACAAAATCACCGGAACCAATACGGCTCAACCCCCGAGACCAACCATACCGATCCCTCCACCAACACCCTTCCAATTGAGCAACCATTACGCATACCTACTCTGCCAATGGACGGTGGCCCTAAAGCCCCTCGCTTCACCCTGCGACAGATAAACAACAATCCCAACGCTTGCGCCGCATCAAATTATAATATCGTGGAAGACTTAGCTCAGTTCCCCGCTCCTATGTCTGCATTAGAAGTCCTGAAGAACTGTTCTACACAAAGGAAACTATTGTTATCCACCATCGGTGCAATAGACCCAAATGACTCAAATATGATGGCTTTTGACTTAGACCAAGCTGAACCACGTTTTCCTTCAACACTAGCATTCCAGGTTTCTGTGAACATTCGAAACCTTATTGTGCATCGATGCATCATTAACGAAGGAGCCTCAACCTGCGTTATGTCCACACTCGTTTGGTAGAAACTCGGATCCCCCACATTACAACCATCTACTACTGCATTACAAGCTTACGATGGTCGTTTATCTCAACCGCCAGGCCTCTTAGCTAACGTACCTGTAGAACTGGGGGGCAAAATGGTTCTCATAGACATAGAAGTGATCAATGCCCAATTGGACTACAACCTCCTTCTTGGACGTAGTTACATGTATAAAATGAAAGTTGTCGCTTCATCCGTCTTCTGCCTCATGATGTTTCCCCATGAAGGACATATAGTAAAAATCGATTAGATAACATACTATGATCCTAATGCCCCTGCCACTCCTCAAAATGTTCTACCCATGATTGAACAACCTACTCAGAGTGCACCCACATCTTTCATTTCCACAGTCGGACCTGGGTTATACATGGACACTCCAATGACTTCCACGTTCCAATCTATCCCACCCCCTTTGCGGATAATTGAAATATCTGACTTGTGCACCCTTTTGCACAACACACAACCACCTAACCCACAGCCCCCATTAGTACCACAACCCCCCACGGTACCTACTCATATTGGAGCAACACTGATTCATACTATCCCATTTTTATTTCCCCCTTTAGGAGCCATCAGCTCACCAGTAATGGCCACGCTAAATCTCCCAGGATTAATTTTAGGATTACATGTGTTGTACCTTCCTGCCCCAACTCCTCCCCCAACACTGAATGTCATTTTACAACCGGTGCAACCCATCAATACCTCCAACCGCCCACCCCCCGGTGTCGCTAACTTTCAAAACCGAACACCCCCAATGATGACTACGGCATCAACATCTAGTAATGCTCCCCCTCCATTTCAAAACATTGGGGGCAGAGGCCCACAAACTTATACCACTGGACCCACAACCCGCACCCCCCCAGTGACCCCAAAACATGTGAAGAATCCCCCAACTACTCGTGCTCCCCCCAAGTGCTCTCTATGCGACGACATAGGCCATGCCACCCATCAGTGTCCACAGTTACCAACACTTCAAGAACACATGAATATGTTGGAAGACGACGCTAGTATCCCAGTGGTAAAAATTTAGCTGCCTCCTCATCCGCATGATAAGTTGCTGCGTACCAACCACCCCTGTGCGATATGTGGCATTTATGGCCATTATTCACATCACTGCCCTAATCTACTAGATTATAGAGCAGCTCTGTACGAGTTGAACAATGTCGACTTAGAGATATCTCCTCCCCTCATTGAGGAAATATACCCACCAAAGTCATCGTCTTCGGAAGAAATCAATACCATTTATATGATTTCAACCACCTACAAGCCTGAACCATTTGATTTGATGACACACTACTTCCGTAGCGATGAGGAAATTCTAGAAAAACTTACTGCACCGGACTACCCCTGGGACGATATGCACCATCGATCATACTTCATACCTGGCATCTTCCTCCACCACAACAAACCAACTATTCGTCGAATCAAAATATTTTTTACCAACCAAGGTCGATTGGTTCAAAGACCCAATCCCAGCACCATATGCCTTTGAAGAGGGTAATATGGCCAACATTTCGCCTATCATAAAAATTGACATATCCACCACACCTGGAAAACCTGATCTTATCTCCTTAGGCGCATCATGCACTGAAGAGGAAGTTCATGCCTATAAGAAACTCTTCCAATATTTTTGTGATGTCTTTTCCTGGTCTTACACTGAGATGCCTGGTCTCGATCCTAACATTGTAGAACATCACATAGACACTTGGTCCAACGTACCACCTATCTGCTAGAAACAACGCCCCATTCACCCATCTAAGCTCCCAGCCGTTAAGGTCGAAATTGAGAAGCTTCGAACAGTAGGTTTCATATACCCTATTGCCTATACCACTTGGGTTTCAAACTCAGTGCCAGTCAATAAAAAATTGGGCGCCATTCACGTCTGTACTGACTTCCGTGACCTCAATCTAGCTTGTCCCGAAGAAAACTTCCCAACACCATTTATCGACCAATTAATCGATGCATGTGCGGGGCACGAGATACTATCTTTCATGGACGGTTTCTCCGGATATAACCAATTCAAAATCCACAAGGAAGATCAATACAAGACCGCTTTCACTACCCCATGGGGCACCTTCGCCTATTGCGTCATTCCTTTCGGTCTCAAGAACGTTGGAGCCACTTTCCAGTGAGCCATGACTTATTGCTTTCATGACTTGATTAACATCATATTGGTTTATCTCGACGACCTCACGGCTCGATCCAAGAAACAATCTGACTATCTAGATGACCTTTGACAAGTCTTCTTGCGTTGTCGAAAATACCAAATCCGCTTGAACCCACTTAAGTGTGTCTTTTGCATTCCAGTAGGTCGTCTGTTGGGTTTCATCATTTTAGAAAAAGAGATCACCATTGACCCTTTAAAGGTCCAAGCTATCGTATACCTACCATCACCTCGTACACTAAGACAGCTACAAAGCCTTCAAGGGAGGTCCAACTTCCTCTGCCGCTTTGTCCCTGATTATGCCATGATAGTTCATGGTTTCCTTCATTTACTACGCCTTCATACCCGTTTTGTATGGGATGACCAAGCAGAAGCAGCTTTCATAGACCCGAAGAAAGCACTCACTAATGCCCCCTTTATTTCTCCTCCAGATTTCACAAGAGACTTCATCCTATATGTTTCAGCATCGGATTATGCCGTTTCTGGAGTACTCATCGAAGACGACTCTGCTCGCCAAGAGCATGTCATTTACTATGTAAGCCAAACTTTATCTGGCCCACCACTGCGCTACCCACATGAAGAGAGAATGGTCCTCGCCATCGTCTTTTCAGTACATAAATTGTGCCATTACATTCTCCTCATCCATACCACAGTTATCGCAAATTCCAACCCAATGGTCTATCTCTTGACACGTCGCCTTTTGCAAGGCTGCGTAGCTAAATGGGTGATTATCCTACAAGAATACGACCTGACTTTTAAAACCCCAAAGAGAACCAAATCCTTAGCACTCACTCAGCTCATTACGGACCTACCATCCTCATCGTCATCACCAGCTATCCATACTGAACTAATTAATGACCATTTATTCATCATCTCGTCTGACGACCCTTGGTACAGCGACATTTTGGTTTACCTCCGTACATAGAAGTTTCGACACAATATCGATCGTGACAGACGTTGTCGCATACGTCACCATGCCCCCAGTTATCTCCTCTTAGGCGATGTCCTCTATCGACGTGGTGTCGACACCATCTTACGACGTTGCCTTTCTCGAGAAGAAGCAGAACAAGTCCTTAATGACTGTCATAGCGGTGCCTGCGGAGGCCATTTCTCTGGCATGGCCATTGCCCAAAAGATAATCCACGCAGGTTATTTTGGCCCTCATTATTTACTGATTGCATCACAACAGTCAAACATTGCCAAAACTACCAACTCTTTGCCCCCAAGGCAAGAACCCCACTCGCCACCCTTCATCTAGTAGTCACCATTGGACCATTTTGCAAATGGGCCATCGACTTCATGGATTGCAATCCTACATTATCTGGCGTCCATAAACACATCATTGTGTCCGTTAATTACTTCAGCAAATGGTCAGAAGCCATGCCCACTTACAACTGCAAAGCCGACACTGCAGCCTGTTTTTTCCTCAACCATGTTATTGCTCATTTTGGAGTACCAAGGCAACTCGTCTCAGACCACGGTTCTCACTTTGAGGACTCCATTTGGCAAGAATTGTCAACCCTCCTTAAATTTGAACATATTTTCTCCTCCACCTACTACCCACAAGGGAACGGGCAGGTTGAAGCAATTAACAAAATCTTGAAGACCATTCTCCAACGCACTGTCGAAAAACATAAGTCTAATTAGCTTCACATGCTTTTTCCTACACTATGGGCTTACTGCAAGTCAACTAAAAATGCTACTGGATTTACCCCTTTCCATTTGGTCCATGGCACAAAATCTGTCCTTCCCATTGAATGTTAGATCCCGATGTTACATATCGTTATTGAACTCCTCCCAGACACTTCACCAATTGAAGAAATCTTACTTCTTTTGGAACAAGCCGATGAAGATCGTCGCTCATCTCTCCAAACCATCGAAGCCGCAAAAAACCAATCCAAACTCAACTATGATAAACATGTTCACCCACAGACATTTAGTGAAGGAGACCTGGTACTCGTTTACAACCAATCCCATGACAAAAAGGGCACAGGCAAATTCGAATCCATGTGGCAAGTCCCATACATCATACATGCTTGCCTCGGACATGGGGAATACACCCTAGTAGATTCAGAAGGAAACCTCATGCGCAACCCCAGAAACGGGTTGTACCTCAAACGTTTTTACCCATAAAAATGCTCTTGCACACCACAAGTCCACATTGTACAGTTTTCATTTTTTTCTTTCTTTCAAACTTTCCAAAACCTGACATTGTGTTTTTGCTGCATGACCACAGATGGATCCCGTTCCACTCTACTATGTTGGCTTTGCCGACAGTGCAAGTCGTTGGTCCCCAAATCTCACCTCTGCAGCTTGGGTACTCTATTCCCCATCACACAAGTTGATTCATCTCGACGGAGTATGCATAGGTGCTGCCACAAATAACTAGGCTAAGTACGACGACGTGACCAGTCTCCTGACCGCTACTCTCCAGATGGGCATAAGTTACCTTAACGTCTTCCTAGACTCCCAACTTCTTGTTTCCCAGCTCAATAACTGGTACTAGGTACGTGATCCCTGCCTCTTTAGAAAATTCTTACGCACTAAACAAATGATTCGACAGTTTGAATCCATTTCATTCACATGTCCCAAGAAACCTCATAGTGTAGTAGACCAAATGGCTAATAGTATTCTAGATTGGCACGTCAACCAAATCATGTAGCAAATCAAACATGCATAAACACACATCACATAGGCATAAAAATTCATATAAACACAAAAAGAAAAACATCATAATAGTACATCCATGTGCATAGAATGTGCCTCCACGGGCATACAAAAACAATAATAGTGCATCCACGTGCCTAAAACATGCCTCCACGGGCAGACACTAATACCAATTACATCCACGTGCAAGAAAACAAATACAACATGACAAGATGTGCATCCACATGTATACATGACTACATCAAAATGCATCCATGTGCATAAACATAAACATATCTATATATATATATCATCAAAGATTCAACATGTCACGAGTGCCCTCAACACCCGAATATACAAAAAATATACATCGACAGTACAATATCCACAAAAATGATCCCATATGCTCATCAACATTTGGGGGCAAAGTACAACAAACTACTCATCATCATCAGGGTCATCCGCCTCCTCTGGCTTCTCCTCCTCCGGATCATACTAACCTCGAGCTCTCCTCTTCGCTGCCAACACAGCCACCCTCAATAGAATCGACCTCCACTCACGCGGAGAATCGAAGCAACGATCCAACACACGCCGATATAGGTCTCTCCAACCATCATTCGGTACATCACCCAAAAAATCCTCTAAGGCATCACGTACATCCTCTATGCCATCGTCTCGACGACGCACAACCCCTCGTTCCCAAGGCGGAGATGCCACTACCAGTATAGGTACCATCGCCACCACTCATCCCCTACGGCCCTGATGATCAACAAGAGGTCGTGGACCCACATCTGCAATAACCCACATTGAAATACATCAATATCATATAAAAAAATATCTAGATATCATAATCATCAGACATACAAACATGATATAATAGAGAAACAAAAACAAAGACATACCATCCAACCCCCAAGCCTGACCCTGAGGCCGAGGCATCTCGATGTCTCCTCAGAAGTCCATCCCCTGGTACGGATAATCATCAAACATGATTGGCATCTGCTCCCACTACTCATACATATCTGCAGTGAAGAACTGTCAGATACCACCACCACCCCGAGGCATCATCTCCCCCCATCGCACCATCTGTGGCTCACTCCTCAGACCCTCTCGAACCGGCACACGTGGCCACAACGTAGGTACCCGCTTGAAGAAGAAGCAACAGAAGAAAGAGGCATAACTAAACTCTCATCCCTGATGCCTCACCCTACTCAGCTCCCGCTGAACATAAGCAAGATACATCTAAGCCCAAGCAAAATAGGTCCCAGTCATGACACTATGAACCATCATCATCTACCCCCACCGACAAGCAGTGGGGTGTATGTGCACCAAGCACCCACAAAACAAAAGCCGCCACTGCCTGCATCTTCGGCTCGTGCAGATCCGAAACAGCCAATGCGTTTTTCTACACGTGGGCCCCTCGATGACAAAATCTCTCAAGGAGATCCTCTATATCCATGCCAGCCGGAATCCTGGGCTGGGTATCCCCGATCTCTCCCAAACGGGGCAAGCCAGGAATAAAATACACATCGGTCAAGGTGTGATCCAGTCGCTCACCTTGAACCATAAAACTAGCTCCTTTGGGTCCCAAAAGTCAATCAACTTGTTCAGCAACAATTTGACTGAACGCATAAGAGGAATATGCGTGAACTTCAGGAGTCCGCCCAAAGCCAATGACGCCTGCACATGAGGGCTCACCCGAATAGTCTCCATCATGGACTCATCAATCTATCTCTCTCTCCACAATACCTGCAGCCTCCTGAGCATCCCGCCAAGCAAACACAAATTTTTTTAGAAAAATGCAAATAAATTTTTTTCTAAGCCAATGATCCCCATCGCGGCTTTGAAGCCCACAGCCACGATGCACATCACGGTTATCATCCCCACAGTCGTGATGCACATCGTGGCTGTATGGTCCATAGCTGCGATGCACATCACGTAAAACGTCTTGAAACCCGCGATAATCCACGTTGGCAAGCCAACGTGGAGTATTCGCCACTTCTGAGACCCCGAGACCCCTCAAAAGCAAATAAATTGAAAGGCTAAGGTCCATAGGCTTACCTGAAACTCGCGGAATAAAAAACCAACGGTCGAATCTCCCAAAAATGAAGAAAATGCTCTGACCAAATCAATTACTCTGTCAAACTCAACAGTGAAAATGACACTTATCACATTGGGCCCACTTGTTATTTCTAGAAATTTGACCAATTTTCAGTCCACCATTCCAGAGTCATACGAAGTCTGTTTTGCAAACTGTTGGTACCATTGGAATTAGCGTAGCAAGAACTTCACAATGGTCCAGTCAGTTCCCCTTTTTCACCGATCTCATTTTCAAGCATCTTTTTCATGCTCGTCATTGCCTCGGTTTGCATGCCAAATCGATCGTTCTCCGTTTTGACATTCTTTATATCGCCAGATTTAGTTTTCTGCACTCATGACGATGCTTGACATCATTTCTCGCTCTCACCCCTAGATTTTTTGAGCATCTTTTCAAATACCCGTCGTCGTCTCGGTTTGCATGCCACATCGGCCCTTATCCGTTTGATACCAATTTCATATCACCAGATTTAGTTTTATGCACTTGTGATGATACTAGGATCATTTCTCTCTCTCACCAGAAACCCTTTTTGACAATGTGTCCTCACACCTTGTCCCCTCAATTTGCATGCCACATTGGCAGCCATCAGATTTTATAAATTTTTGCATCACAACTTATACATGAGCCCTCCACTCCATCCATACTGCAATTATGGCATTGTTTTGCTCCCATTCATCAACCCGCAAGGAGGCCCCATTAGTGTTCCCCCCTATTACCGTGCTTAATCACCATACTCTCCCTTTGATTGAACACTTACTCCTTGCCTCTCCTTTACTTTTGTTCGGTATAATTTTACCCCTTTTTCGAGCCGATCAATTCCTTTATGAAAAAGGCACTTAGAGAGTTTCTGTTAAACTCTTTTCTGACTCCTAAAACAATGAAAAGATCGTCGAGCAATCTTGCTTCCTTTCATGCTCGTTAAATGTATCTAAAAGGGCGTCTACCTGGTATAAGTTTACCCCTTTTCTGGACCTTGTCGACTAATTACGAAAAATGAATACTCTAGTCACATCGGCTAGAAGAGTTTTCCATCTGCATTATTTTATGATTTTTTGGGCCTTGGAGACTAACACACGAAAAAGAACACCATTGGAGTCTACTTACTACTTTTAGACTCTCTAAATATGAAAGCAACCACGAGCATGAACTGTCCTGGGCTCGTACAAATCCACACGACAGTATCATTATAGAACATACTTTTGTCCTTTCTTGGAGCTCCTTAAAAAATCAAGAAGGCCCCAACGGTGCCTCTCAGCGCCACAACAGATCATGTCTAGTCACACTATCATGGAAACTTCCCCATTATAGTCGCCTTTGTTCAGAGCATTCTGCGATATTCCACCTTCAGAGTTTCCCGATGCCATACATCAGTTTACCCTCCCGAGTCTTTCCCAATGCAGTACATACCCCTGATCCTTTAAGTTATGGACCCCAAAGTTAATTTCATATCCTTCTAGGTCAACCATGTCATCATGCTCTAAACAAAGGAAGTCTGAGTCCCCCCACTCTATGACCCCAGTTATCCCCCATCCCCACAGTATATCAATCCCACCATCAGTACTATCACACTTTGGTTATACACCTCGTGTTCCTATCAAGGAAACATCATTTCCTTGGTAGTTACTGGTCTCCCTCTATCGACACCAACCAATCTATCCAGAGGATAGACCCAGAGGTCCCTGTGCCTTGGACTCATCACCATCAGTGGTGAGTGCCTATGGATCATTTTGAAAGGAGCCCTTAGTGCCTCTCTAAATGATTGTTTCTCACATGCTCGGCGTCAACACCTTGATCGCATCGTTGAGATTCGCACAGGGTTTAGATCCGTTCAGTTATTAGTTGAAGACCCCGGATGTCACCCAACTCTATCACATTGTTGAGTCTACTGTGGAAGCAGCCAGTTACATTCTCCTATAGATATTCAGGCTGTGCTTGAAGAAAGTATTCAGAAGTACCTCAATTGTTGGATACCTCCAAATCCAGCAGTTTAACAGCCCTTCTGACACATCATTCAGAATGATTGTTTCTCCTTTTCCAGTGTATCAGTTATTCAGATCAGTCATGGTATGACCATGAAGTACGTCCCAACATTGTGTCCCCTGTGGACCATTATGATGTACACAGTAGATTTATATTTATTGTTTAGGCCCCCTTTTTGGGCCTCATTGTTATTTACATATCATGATACGAGCATGGGTATGCCCTCCTTGTCCATTATCAGATATTATCCCTCATTCATTTTGAGGACATGTATTTTTAGTTTGTGCAGTTTGCATGGGCCTGGTGTTCCACTCTCCAATCGGTCTCTTCTCTCCTCCAAACCCCAGGAAAAAGACAAAAGAACTATGATGTCTATCGACCATACGATGAACTTTTGCCCTCACACATCAAGGGGCAATTTGTTTGAAAGTTTTAAACCTTAACAGTGTAGTAAAAACTCATATAGATTCTTAACCATTAACAGAAAATACACTATGGCACACACATAACACAGAGATTTTCACCTGGAAACCCTTAACTCGGAAAAAACCAGCAAAACTTAGAGCCGCACAACTCTTTTCATTATATGTCTTCTTAACCATTTACAATACAATATAAGATATTCGTAGCATCTAAAACCCTAATTCATTTACCTGAAATTAGGTTTTAACCCTAATCCCTTTACCGAGATTAGATATAATACAATGGGCCGAACTTTGCAAAAAAGAAAAAAGCAACCCAAAAAGTCGTGTACACGCACCCACCATGTGAAGAGATATAACACACCCAACAATGTTAACACCCAAAAAGTGCTCACTAGCTCATTTCCCCATTCACATGACCCATTTGTCCACTTTTCCACCATTTGAGCCTCTAAAGCCTTCAAAAGGTCACCAAAAAGACCAAAAAATCATATTTTCCCCCTCAAAATACTTATTTTTCCTCAAAAAATACCAAAAACCCTAAAAAAGGGTCCAAAATTCCCAAAATCAATTAAGAGGGAATAAAAATAGAAAATATATTCAAAAAAGGAAAAAGAGGGAAAAAGAGACCTAAACCATTTTGGTCAATACCATTGGTTTCCTCAAACCACAATGGTATTCCCCATCACCAAAGAACTATAAAAAGGTGATAGGGGCTCCTCACTATTCATCCACATTCATCCTATCCTTATGCTGCCAAATTCTGTCTTGAGAGCCTTTGCCTCCCTTTAGAGTTTGAAGACCCCCATTAGCATTGGAGAAGAAGAGATCATTGGAGCTTTGGAACACCTCACCATTGTAGCTACTCAAGCTCAACCATCCTCACACTTTGAGGTAATACAAAACATTCAAGCTTTTATTTATTTATTTCATGAATCAATTTGGTTTATTGTTCTTAATCTAGAATTCTTTACATGCACATGCTAGATCATATTTACTTTTTACTGTTATAGATTTACTGTTTACATTAGTTTATTTACATTTGTTTTTGCTTTTACATTGAGACTGCTATTACAAGTTAATAGGTGCTCTTTAGCACAAGCTTGGTTGAAAAACCAAGCAACAGATAGTCACATAGGATCAAAATAAATACCTAATGCATCATTTCACCTTCGAAGAGATATCTGCAGTAATCATGGGTATGAAAAATGACAAAGCGGCAGGACCAGATGGATTCACTTCCAATTTCTTCAAAGATTGTTGGGACATAGTTGGTAGAGAAGTCTGGGAAGTAGTAGAAGATTCAAGAAGATGGGAAGGCATCCTCCCAACTCTAAACTCTACCTTCCTCACCCTCATCTCCAAGGATGGACCTCGCCAAGAAGAAGGTGATTTCAGACCCATATCCCTTTGCAATGTTATTTATAAAATAATCTCCAAGTTTATTGCTTCCAGGTTAAAGCCTTTGCTTCTGCAACTCATCAGCAAAACCCAATCGGTTATTTCGAAGGAAGGAAAATTTTGGATGGAATTGTTACTGCAAATGAACTGATACACACTCTCAGCTCTTAGAAAAACAAGGCATGATACTCAAATTAGACCTGTCTAAAGCCTTCGACAAAATCAATTGGAAATTCATTTATGCTACCCTCAAAGCTTTTGGTTTCAGGGAAACTTGGATTAATTGGGTCATGTCCTTAATTTCCACCCCTTTCTTCTCCATCCTTGTTAATGTCATTCCCTTGGATACCTTCAATTCCTCAAGAGGAATTAGGCAAGGATACCACCTGTCCCCCTTCCTCTTCATCATAATGACCGAAGGTATGAGCCTCAGGATTGAACGAGCAATCAAATCCAAGAACATTCATGGTATCAAGATGACCGACCTCTCCCCTATTCTTTCCCATCTTCAATTTGTAGACAACAATATTATTATGGGTCTTTCTATTGCAAAAGAAGCCACATCTATTAAAAAGGTTCTGGATACCTTTATGTAGGCTTCAAGAATGAGCATCAACTTCAACAAATTGGTCATTTACTTCTTCCATACCCCTTTAGCCACCCAACATCATATTTCCATACTTCTTGGGTTCAACATGGGAACCTTTCCCTCCAAATTTCTAGGAGCACCTCTTTTAGAAAAAGCATCCAAATGCTCTGCTTGGGAGGAACTCTTAGGAAAACTGGAAAACAAATTTCTTGATGGAATTTCAGATTTCTCAACCACCCTAGTAGAATCACCCTTCTAAATTTTGTTCTCCAAGCTCTATCGATCTACCTTTTCTCTGTTCTTACAGCTCCCCCACCCATTCTAGAAACAATCTCCGCTATCTAAAGAAATTTTCGCTGGAAAGGCCCTTCTAGAAAAATAAAATGGGCTTTGGTGACCTGGAACAAAGTTTGCAAACCTAAAAGCTTAGGAGGACTTGGAATTAAAGACCCCCACCTCAGAAGCCAGGCACTGGAGGTGAAAACTTGGTGGAGATGGATATAAAGTCAGGACACCATTTGGGGAAAAGTGTGGAAAGAAAAATATGCTAATCACCTTCGAGCTAATGATCTAATCAGAATATCGGCGAACATACCAGGATTAGTAATATGGAATAGTGCAAGCCGCCATAAACACCTAATACAATATCACAGCTTCTGGTAAGTCAAGGAAGGTACCTCAGCCAAATTATGGGAGGACTCATGCATTCAAAACCCTCCTTTGAGTAGAGACCCCAGATTAGGCGAATTAAAGAACCTAATGCTTGTTGAAGGTCTTGACACAGTTCATCAATACTGGAATCAAAACAGGGCAGACTCCATTTGGAGATCTTGGAAAAATAGAAAGGACTGGCCGAGGCATTGGCTGGTAGAGCAAATTGAAATTCTAGAGAGCTACCTTCAAACGAACAAAATCAGGAAAAGAGAAGGAGAATATCAAATCAGATGGGGACATCAAGGATCGGGAATATTCTCACTCAAAGAAGCTTATAATAACGCTGGTAACTGGAGCACAGCTAACATGGACATCATATGGAAAAATGTTTGGTCCAACCATCTCTAGCCAAAAATATACACCTTTCTCTGGACCTTAGCCCACAGCAAAACCCTAACTAGGGATAACCTACAGAAATGAGGCTGGAAAGGCCCATCACTTTTCCCTCTTTGCTAGAACAATCAAGAAACCATAGAACATTTATTCAATCCATGCCAATGGTCAAACCAACTATGGGACAAAGGAGCAGAGCTTTTCCGTCAATTTGATAGGAAAAGGGATAATATTGTTAGCACGATCAGAGATTGGTGAGAAAACCCCTTCGCTAACCCCATTCTTGATAGATTTTGGCAAATATTTCAAGGCTTCCTCCTATGGTCAATTTGGAAAGAGCGCAATAACAGAATTTTCAACAACCTTCTCCAACAACATGACATAATATGGCTCAAAGTTCAGGAAGGTGTGAAAATCCTCACAGCAGATCTAAGAGATGATGTATACCTCACAAGAGTAATTATGATTAAGCAGGAAAATAGAAGAAGAGTGAACAATACAATATAATGAGAAATAGAATAATATGGTACAGTAGAACTCAGATAGAAGCAATAATACTTCACACACACTAATTAATTAATCACAATATGGAAAAATAAATAGTACAATGGTAGAGAGGATTTGAATGCCTAAGGTGGCAATTCGAATTAGCCTCTCAGAGTGATCATAAGATCAATAGAGTGTCATCGGAGCACAACTAGGTGTCCTCATGATCATCAGAGCACAACTGGAAGTCTTCGTCATCATCAGTGGAGTCATCAATGCTCAAGTAACTATCAACCATCAGTCAAACTAACTCTGGTAGGTGTAACTGAGTGTAACTGAGTATAAACTGAAGACAACTGGACTGGTAGGTGAAGAAGGGCGAGTTGATTCCTAAAATCAAGGAAGAAGGGCACATTAAGTAACTGGAGGGCTAAAACTGAATAGTGAGAAGCTCCTGGGGGCTGGCTAACTGAGGGCTAGGTGCTGGACTAATGACTGGGATGCATGCAAAATGCATGCAAACCCTAGAATGCATGCAAACCCTAAAGGTGCATGCATGATTGAAAATGTAAATGATCAAAACACTTGTGGGACTATGATGGAGTATAGGAATATCCTAACACCCCCCCTTAATCCATCCTGGGCCCTGGTAACTAAGACCAAAGTTCACCCAATACAATGAATAATAACAGTCAATAAACTAAGGAAATGGGGAAAACCTCATGGGAAAAATACCCCCCCTCAAAATAGACTGTAAGGCACACACAAAATAAATGCTCCAAACTCAAGCAGGTGTGATGCTTGGTCATATGTCTGGAGGTATCTTCTTCTTGGGAAGAAGTGGATCATGCTCAAAAAGCATGTGCTTGTACTTGCTCTTCAGATCGAATGTGATGAGAACAAATCCAACAGTATGAGAATGATCCTTGAACCTGTGATTCGAATCATCTGAGGTAGGATCAAATCTGTGAAAGTGCATATAGTATTTTGTCTTCTCCTTCGAACCAGCATGGGTGAGATTATGCCAAAAATAACTATTACATGTTTGCTTGAAATAAAAATCAGATTTAAGACTTAAAAAATAGTTTCTTGAGATTTCCTTTGAACCAGCAGGGGTGAGATCAAAACTATCATATGCATGAGAAATGATCCCAAGCAGTAATTGCTTAGAACCCAATTTAGATATAAGACTTGAATCATGGTTTCTTGAGATCTCCTTTGAACCATGAGAGGTGAGATCAAAACCAGTAGATGCATGAGAAATTATCCCAAGTGAATGCAATGGCCATATTATTCAATGGCCTTTTGAAAGCATGGAATTATGATCATATAGTAGTATAAAAGAGGAGATAGTTGGAGAGGAGTGAATGCATTACCTTCAATAGCTGTTTTGACCTCCAAAATAATCATGTGATCATGATGCAAACCAACAGACTCTGGTGCAAGAGAGGATTTAGGACCTTCTGCAATATCTAGAGTGTGAGCTGGCACAGAAAGAGAAGAAAGTTTGAGCATGAGTGTAGAATATGCAAGTTCTTTGTGGACAACTTCAATGTGAGATGATACTGGTGCATGATCTGAGAGACCATCAACGGAAGCAAATGCATCACTTTGTTTGCTTTCGAATGGGCTGGGACCAAGTCCTTCATTCTCTCTGCCAAATTTTCCATCCAAGTGAGCCCATATCTCTTTTGGAGTCCATAACTCCTTTGGAGTTTCAACACCATTACGATATTTGAATTGGAATCTCTGGTATGCAGACAAAGAAAACATCATTGCTCCAAAGTGCATGTCACCTTTATTTAACCAGTCAATCTTCTCTTCAAGGGATTCTAACTCTCTTTCAAAATAACAATA
This sequence comes from Larix kaempferi, assembly GCA_027924585.1. Lineage (NCBI taxonomy): Eukaryota > Viridiplantae > Streptophyta > Pinopsida > Pinales > Pinaceae > Larix > Larix kaempferi. The sequence goes on along the minus strand of BSBM01000524.1, from coordinate 7,269,463 downwards.
AAAAAGATCATGGATCTTCAAGTCTTCTATCATTCTTGGTTTCATTCATCATAGTTGAATGGAGAAAGAGGAGTAATTCTTGATGAATACATAGAAGTTGTAGAAGACCTGCAAAAACAATATAGAATATCTACAACTGCTACTGTTGCAAGATGCAGAAACTGCTGCACTCGAAATCTTCGTAATAAACTGCAAAAAACTCTCAAGAATGGAGATAAACAATACTCTCAACATGCTCTGATACCATGTGAAAATCCTCACATTAGATCTAAGAGATGATGTATACCTCATAAGAGTAATTATGATTAAGCAGGAAAATAGAAGAAGAGTGAACAATACAGTATAATGAGCAACAGAATAATATGGTACAATAGAACTCAGATAGAAGCAATAATACTTCACACACACTAATTAATTAATCACAGTATGGAAAAATAAATAGTACAATGGTAGAGAGGATTCGAATTCCTAAGGTGGCAATTCGAATTAACCTCTCAGAGTGATCATAAGATCAATAGAGTGTCATCGGAGCACAACTAGGTGTCCTCATGATCATCAGAGCACAACTGGAAGTCTTCATCATCATCAGTGGAGTCATCAATGCTTAAGTAACTGTCAACCATCAGTCAAACTAACTCTGGTAGGTGTAACTGAGTGTAACTGAGTATAAACTGAAGACAACTAGACTGGTAGGTGAAGAAGGGCGAGTTGCTTCCTAAAATAAAGGAAGAAGGGCGCATTAAGCAACTGGAGGGATAAAACTGAATAGTGAGAAGCTCCTGGGGGATGGCTAACTGAGGGGTAGGTGCTAGACTGATGACTGGGATGCATGCAAACCCTAAAGGTGCATGCATGACTGAAAATGTAAATGATCAAAATACTTGTGGGACTAGGATGGAGTATAAGAATATCCTAACAGAAGGAATTCAAGAAACAATAGCATGTGCACCTTGGAGCGCAGAGGAAATCAACTCAGCAGAAAATAAGAAACACAAGCTGTGCAAATTGAACATAGATGTTGAAAAGTTCAAAACATGCACCCCTCACTGGACTCCACCACCAAATGGGTTCATCAAACTTAACTTCGATGGAGCTTCCAAAAGAAATTCGAGACCCACAGGATTCAGTGGAGTTTTCAGATCTCACAGCGGCAACATCATACGTATCTTTGCTGGATCAATTGGCGTAGACACCAACAATGCCAGAACTGGCAGGAATGGAAATGGGACTACTTATAGCAAGCAGACAAAACATTTGCCATCTGATCATAGAAGGAGATTCAAAAATCCTTCTACAGGGGCTAAGGAAGGTTATAACAGGAACCAAGCCGGATCATGTGTCAAGGCACTGGAAACTACAGGAAGGCTATGAAAACTTAGCCATCCTAAGTCGATCATTCACTACAATCCTATGTGTCCATGTCCGACATAATGCCAACAAATTAGTTGGTAGAGTAGCTAACGAAGGGGTTACTATGACTGACAAGGATCTAGACGTGGCATGGCGCGATCTTCCACAAGGACAATTACGTCAGGTCTGCATTTCTATAGAAGATGATGATAGAGATCCACATGAGAAGACATTCAACTACACCAAGCAGAAGGACTAACACAGAGTCAAACGGGAAGAGGATGAAGACTAATAAGCCCTAGTCCAGGTTACTCCTTTTTGTTGGGTTAATTCATGTACTCCATCTATAACTTACACAGTGGCACCCACAGATTTATCAAGATAGTCAGAATCTCAAGGGTAGACATTCTATGTAATAGCCATTACAACCCGAAGGATAGAAATCTTTAGTATTTTTTTATAAGCATATGTAACTGCTGCGGCAATCTATGTACTAGCACCTCTAATATTTTCTGGAACAATGTTTTTGAGCTTCTTCTTCTTCACCTGACTTTGTTTCCCACTAGGGGGAGTCTGGGAAGATCTCCTCAGTTTTGGACGATCATCACTTCTTCGAAATTTGTAAGCCACATAGACAAAGCTCTGCTACATCTGGTCACACTGACATTTTGTATCACTATGTAAATTTTGATAATATATAAAAAAGAAAAAAGAGTCTTTTCTAGCTTAAAAAAAAATGCATCTGTGTAGAATGCAAACTTCCAATGATTCAAAGTGCCACTTTTTGTTCATTCTATAATCGTGAATCACCAACAACATATGAGAACATTTTACATTGCAAACTAGAAATAGAGGAATGAATCATCGAATGCACGCTACGAGGGACACACTTAAATAATACCTCCCACTCATTGCAACTGTATCATATGAGAAATATTGCAAAATGGTCTCATGAACCATTTTCAATCTTCGCAAATTCAGCCATCAAGGACTTATACTTTGGCAATGAACAACAGAATTATCGATTTCAAAAAATTATGAACATAAGGTATGAATAAATTTTTCTTCTCTTAAAAACCTTTTATAGCTTTTCGATTATTTTCATTTTGCATCTCAAACTTCAAGATGCTCTTGCAACATGTTTCTTTGCAAGTTCTTTCACAGAATTTTAGCCTCTCACATTTACTATTTTCCATAGCTGAGTTGCAACTCCATTGAAATGAAATACATAAACTAGTATCATAAAAATAATCCCTCCTTTTGCAGTATTGCTTTGGAATATTTTGATGGCTATTCTTAATTTTACAAATTTATGGCCTTCATATTTTATGGATTTGGATTGGTTGACATAGTAAACACCATTGATCCATTGTTTTATGTAGCTAGTGCATAGTATAATGTGCATGGTTCCTGCTTAACTGGGGGTGATATTTTGATGGACTCTTTGCTTGGTCAACATATCCACTGACAAAATTAACCTAGAGTTGTGCATGATTCCTAGGTAAATAATTCATAATTGATTCTTGCTCCTGCGGTTGGTCATATTTTTGTTGGCATTTGCGTCCAACGTTCCTCATGAGTTTCGTGACATGGGTTAACCCCCTCTCATGGATCCTAACTTTGGAGATTGTAACAGAGATTAACACCTGTAGGTTTTGGTCTAACGATAATCATGCTCCAACAAATGGTATCAGAACAACAGGTCTCGAGTTCGAAACTCACCCGGGTAACACTGGGGGGAGATTGTTGGCATTTGTGTCCAGCACTCCCCGTGAGTTTCGTGACATGGGTTAACCCCCTCTTGTAGATCCTAACTTTGGCTATTCTAACGGAGATTAACACCTGCAAGTTTTGGTCTAACGACAATCATGCTCCAACAATTTTTATATTGTCATGTTATAACACAACTGAGGCAATGTTCACTGTAACTAATTAGTAAACTGTGCATGATTTCTGACTTTCATTTATAAAATTTGGGTTGGTTACAAGTGTTGGCATGTGCCATTAATCATCATCAAATGTTACATATAGAGTTGCAGATTCTAACTAATTGACATACTCAAAAGAATGAAACTACACATAGTATTTTGTCTCAATTTTATTCCAAAATACATGACAATATGACCCAACATTGGCAGTAAGTTAAATTTTTTTGAGTTGATTTGGTTGACGTACTTGCTAAAACAATTAATCCATTGTTGGTTGTAACTAATTGACAATCCTATATGCATGATTCATGCATTTCATAATTCCTAGAGATGTATTTGTAATAGTTGACACACTTGCTGTCACTAATTTACACTATATTCTGCATGATTCCTGGACTAATCGGGTTTTTCCAATTGATCTCTTCAACCCTCTTCAGGGAGAGTGTTAGAAAAACAGGATCGCAGAGTAATAACAATAAACAGAAATGCAAATATAATCACACATACACATTACAAGAGAGACACAGATATATCGTGGTTCACCCAACTTGGGCTACGTCCACACTGAATTTGCCAGTCCTTATTATTATTACCGTCCAGCAAGTCAAAGGGATACAACCTGCAGCACAACCGCTGCACTTCCTCTTCTCTGTTTTTACAGTCTCTCTCCAGATCTCAAAGATCTTTACAATGCATAAAACCTAATACATCAACCCTAGCCGTATTACAATGTCTTTCTTTTATAAGGGAAATACAATGGGAAAATACCACGGGATACCCAAAACCATGGGCCCGCAAAACAGCTGGCGAAAACAGCCCCAAAAATTTTCTTCGGGGGCGTTGCCGCCGGGGGACCGCTGGCCCCCAGACCCCCCATCCAGGGGGGATGGGCCCCCCTGGAACCCCGTGGGGGGGCGATACCCCCCCACACCCCCCCCGCTGGGGTGAGTGTACAATCCACCTACACATCATATAGAACTGGGGTACAAACACGGCTGATACAATATCATCTATGAGACTAGAAGATCTAGCTCCACAACCAACAGAGAGCTCACTGAATAATATACAACAAACAAATCATAACAAACAACAAAATAAATTCATTCAATAATTGCCACTATCTTTATCGTAGGAACTTCCAAATTCTTCCACCAGATTTGCGCACGAGTTGAAAAGTGAACATGTCTTTATTTCTCTAGATATATTCAGCATCCCCACTTGTCTACAAAAGCTTATTTTGAATACATATCTGCTTCCCTCTTCAATTGACTTGGTACACAAATTGGATTGCTTGTAATTTCTTTTTGACTTGGGGAATTTCCACGCCTTTGATTTCTAATTTTTTAGGTATTTTATAATTATGATATTTTTCACCATATCTCTTCATATGACGAGATTTTTACAAGATGTTCTCATTATTAAATGCCATGTTAAAATCTTTTGAAAATTACACTACACAAATATTAAAATTCAATATACACATTCAACAATCTAAATCCATAATACCATGATCTAATTACAATTTCTCCCACAAAAATCTCGAACTAAATGGTGGTGCTCATAGCCAACAATGTTATTAATCATGAATGTTGGACAAAAACCTAGTTAGGCATTTGGTAAGATTCCAAGGGGTTTGAACAGGAAGTGGAAAAATATAGAAAAATCCACCATTTTGGAAGATAGCTCAACAGTTCTTAAAACTATCAACTGCCAATCAAGGAAAATGGACCCAAGATGACAAAGGGGGGATATTTTTTTCTTGTTAACATTTGATCTCCTCGACATTTTGGACTACTTTGTCGTAGATAAGTTTCTTTTAGTTTTGCTCTATTCGAAACAACCAATTTTGGCCAAAAAATCCAACTTTGGAAAAATGCAAAAATGACAAACTACACAACTCCAGATTGATACAGACAATGGTTGGGATCAGAATACTTGATGTAAAAATTTTTAAATACCCACAGTTATAATTATTGTCAATTCCCAATACAAAAAATTTCTTGGTTCTTGATGGATTTTCTTCTACAAGTGCATGAAGTAGGTCTCCAACCTTGATTGAATCAATGAAAAAAGTGCAGAAAATGCATAAAAGTCGTAACTTTCAAGTTTTATAACTTTTGGATTTGAATTTAGAATTCTGCGTATGTATAATTGTTGGAAAGTTAATGTAGATAAGAATATAATAACAATTTTTAATTTTTAAAATGTCTATAGTTGGTAGAAAACATTTTCAAGATAGAACCTTTGTGCTTGTGTGGACAAGCCAATTGTCAATGTGCATAGTTTTCAAAGTAACTTAAATAGGATTGCACATACTTCATAACAATGATTGCATGGTGGTTTGGAGGCAAAAATCATGATAGCCTAATGTGCATATTAGCTAACATGGATGATGATTAGGTCAATGATGATTGCATACTTGGATAAATAGTATACCAATGTTTGTTGCAAGATGGTTGAATAAGTTTTTGAAGTAAGAGGGCTAAAGTTCCTTGTATATTGATTTTAGGATCAATTATGAAATCATGACCGACATGTTTCTTATAATCTATCTGCAATGTGCAGGAAGCAAGGATCACCAATGTTGCCACAACACCAACTATGCTAGTGTCAAGTGCAATTTTGAACATGGCTGCCATTTTTGCTACTCAAATACTGAGCAACTATCCTTTTTGCTTTTTGCATTTGTGAAGAAAGAATTACAGAGGCAAAGAAACTGTGATGCATGGCTATACCCAAAGTAACAACATCACATTCTCAAAGAAGCTTTTGCAGATTGGCACTTTTTTGCATTCAAAAAAATGCTTTAAAATTTTAGTTGTCATTGTAGCCACAATCTCTCACTGGTTTCTTTTATTTTGATTTAGCAACAAAGCAGACTAACCCATATAATTGTTAATGCTATATCGTCTTTAAATAGCTCTTTGTTGCATGTACTGAATGTCTACCACGACAATAGCCCAACTTTGTCGCTATTGTTTGCATAGACTAGTTATTTGGCAATCGCACATGAATGTGAAGACTATGGAAGAGCGTTATATTAGTATGAAGGAACTTTGAAATTTCAACATTGTGTACTCTTCCACTTTGCAGATTGTTCTTTTATTACATGTTAAATTTCTATGTCTATTTTGCATTTAGAAAGTTTCTTTACTCAAATTGCAGTCACTACATATATGCAAATGACTATAAATTCAACTTTGAATGGCTATAGTGTAATTGTTTATTTAGATGTTATTTAATAATATTCATGGCTAAACTGCACAATAGAAGCTGGCACAATAGATGTTATATGTTTAGCCATGAATGTTATTTAATGTTTGTTTAGATGTTATTTAATAATATTCATGGCTAAACTCCACAATAAAAAAGTTCTCATTCTCCTCCACTTACCAATTTATACTTGCAAATTACCATATATATTTAATGAGTTTCTTTAAATATCCTTTTCTTCTCATTTGTTGTTTTGTCGTGCTCTAGACACTATACATGAATATACAATCTTCTTTTCAGAAATTGCCAAGCTGACCTCTTTTTCTTTTAATTGTAACAATGGACAAATCTCCTTTGCTACCTTCTGCTCCTACAACCCATGTTCAATGTCATTCTCATTGCACCATTGTTATTCACTACTCATCACTTGTCAAAGCTATGGAACATACTTTTTTTCTATGCAAAGTACACAATGCTATCACTAATTTCCAAACACCCCTTGCAATTGCAAAAACACAACCACTACAAGTGCAATGTCGAGGACATTGCCACCTCGTGGCTCTTGTTATAAAAAGAAAACCCTCTTGTACATTTTTCATTATGTAGATCAATAGATCATTTTAGTGTTTCTCCCATAAAAGATTCTGGAAATCTTGCAGCTCTTGATTTGCCTATGATTTTCACAAGTCCCACCAACTATTTGTATTCCATGGTGAAAATATTGTCTTTTGCAATAATGCAAGAGAAACTTGGTCTCCCTTGCAAACACGGTGAACAATTTGTCCTTAGTAATCATGCAAGTCCCACCATCTAGTGAAAATCTTGTCCTTTGCAATAAAGCATTGCCATCTCATTGTAGTCCATGACTCCATACTTGGCAGCGTCTTGTCCTTTCAAATAATGCGTGACAATGTAGCTGTGGTCCATGGTATGATGGTAGATTTTACGCGGTTGCTTCGTTTTCGCGAGACATTTCTTTAAAAAAGTGGAGAACGTGCTGGTGAGGTGGGCAGCCACTTGCCGAAAGTCCAGATTCTTTGCACATTGACATTTCGTCCATATTCTGCTTCACGTAGATGGTCCTTTGCATGCCTTTGTGTAATGTTAGTTGGTTTTTGCTGTTGTGGTCCATATCCTATATCTCTGGACACCATTCCCACTTGCGCTCTTCGCAATTTGTATCGATCGCATTGACTATCCAAAGCTTTCCCTTCTCTGTTTCTGTTTCCATTTTCCTATTGGCAATGGCTGCTTCCACCTCCATCTCTGCTAATGTCCACGATGTGTTTATTAATCATCGTGGACCGGATCTTAAAATGACCTTGGCGAGCCATCTCTACCGTCGGCTCATTTCCTATAACCTGTGAGTATTTTTAGATTACCACGAACTAGAGGAGGGGGGAAATTTGGATTCTCAAATAAAAGAAGCTATTGTATCAGCTTCTGTTCATATAGCCATTTTGTCCCCCACCTATGCGGAATCAAAATGGTGTTTGGATGAGCTACAACTCATGTTAGAGTCCGGGTCTCCCATCATTCCCGTGTTTCACGGGGTCAAGCCTGGTGATCTTCGATGGACACATGAGCAGGACAAAGGACTCTATGCTACAGCCTTGGACAACCACAAAAATAAGAGACGGTCTGATGGTCAACTGCGTTACAACTCCACCACTGTTGAAAGTTGGAGAAATGCTCTTTTCAGAGCTGCAGCAGGGATAAGTGGGTTCGAACTGGCATTTAATGGGTGAGAACTGTTTTTCCCCCCTCTTTTATGTTGGATACAAGATATACTAGCAATTGCCCCATGAGGGGCAAACGGAACGTCGAGTGGAAAAAAAAGTAAGAAAGGATAATGATTTACAACGTGAAGATTTATAATCTTCAAAATCACAAGTATTAATTGTCCAGAAAAAAATTGTAAATCTTGGAAAAAAGATTGTAAATTTTTTCTGACTTAAAAAATATTTTATATATATTATAGAAAAAAAATGAAGTAATATAATTTCATTGTATATAAATTTGACAAATATTCATTTTCAATTAGCAAATCAATTTTGAAAGATTTTGAAAAATATATACAAATCGGAAGATTTTGAAAAATATATAGAAATGACAATTGTCATCTTCAATTTCTTTTTTATGGAGCCATGTTCTCATCCCCCTATTTTCTTGAAAGAAAAATTGTCATTAGTGTAAAACATGACTCTAAATATATCTAACGGGCAAAGCATTTCACCATTAAAAAAAAATGAATTTCCATATATTTTTAATTTTTAATAATAATGATTTATAAGTCAAGGAACCACTAGTCAAAATTTCGAAACATAAATTGTGAGTTATAATTTTATACTAATTTGTAGTTATTTAATCAAACAACATTGGAATTAAGGACTATTTGTAAAAGGGATTCTTTGCATCTCAACAGTAATTTTTTTTGAATTTTGGGTTTGAAGTATATTTAGATTATCTTCTAGAAATATTAGAGAAACTCCATAAGTTTTTTAGAATTTATAATTTTAAAATTAAAAAAAATGCACCTTTTCTAATCCTTTTTATTTCACCCATTAGGAGTATAGCTCTTAGTAGATACGTAATGTACCAACAAAGAATAAGTAGTATGAAAGACATGATACTTCTCAAGAATGCTTCAACTTTTAGTCAAAGGCTTCTCAAGGCTAAGGATGGTTAGCATAATGAATCTAATTATTGGCTAATCTATTGGATAGTAATGAAGAAATAGTGGGTAAGAAAAAATTAAGGGATTATAAAAATGTCATTTACCATAATCTAAAAGATGAAAAACATATTTCATCAATATTGCTAAAATAGCTATAAACTCTCATAAGATCTATAGTGAAATTAGGTGTTAGACAAATTCTACAACTTCATGGGAAGGTAGATTTGTCATATTTATAAAGTTTAAAGGTGGAGGATGAAAATTACTTTATTTTAAAGTGTATTAATCTATTATAGAATTAAAAATTATATATAATACTATTTAAATATGTCTTCATAGTATAATATGGAAGGAACGTTATAAAAAACCATCTATTTTCCAAGCAGATGCAAATTTTCTAGGCCTGGCTGAAGAACAATTTATGCAAAAATTTGATTCAAATTCATCAAAACTTATCCAACTGAAATTGTTACAAGTGAAGAAATTGATCATCTAAATATGCATTCACAAGCCTACTGTGATTTGTTATTGTCCAAGACCTTTATAACATTAATTGACAGAAAGTTTCACTGATCTCCTTAGGACCAATTAAAAGAAACTTTGTTGAAACAAGAAATCTTGTCTTTTAAGACTCTTTGCTAAATTACAATATGTTAGGAAAAATTGATATCAGAAGATTGTCTATGGTACAGTCCCAGTTTAGTTGCAAAAATAAATTTATTACATAGAAGATGAGGATAGCTATTGGACATTCGTTCTTGCCAAATCACTATTTCAAGGTGCAATATGTTAAGAGACTCTAATTTGGAAATATATTATGAGTATTCATGCTTTAGTAAATGAAGCAAATTTATAGGAATACGAAAGAAGTTTGTGAATAAGGTAAAAGATACTGTATATTTTTTAATTGATTTGACTAAATAATGATGCATTTCCTTTAGTATTATGTATGAGAGGAGTAGAATATTTGTATGCTCTAGTGAGACTAAATATTGTATATTGTGATTGGAGTTATTGTGATTGGAGTATGGTGAAATTCGTTTGCACTTTTTTTATCAAAGTTCACGAGTGTGGTAGCAACTCATAGTGACATTTGAATATTAATAAGGCCTCCTTACATCCAACGAGTTGGAAATTTAAAATATTACATACCAGGAAATGAGATCTTCAAATGCCACTAATTGCGCTAGGCTTGCAAACATAAGTGTTGGTGTAAATACAACAAAAATGACTTGTTGAGAGGAACAAACACAAAAGTCTAATTATATAAGTAAAAACTCTCATAAGCCACTACTCTGGTCTTGAATAATTAGAGGCACAAACACAAAAGTGTAATTCTATAAGTAAAAACTCTCATAGGCCACTGCTCTGGCCATGAATGAATAAAGTTACTCTGTACACAGCTCTTTCCCCTTGATTGTTCTCTCTTATTAGCATACCTTATTGGCACAAGCACCTCTCTCTTTTTCTGTTCATTTCTTATTTTTACTTTCATATGTCTATTATGCCAACTAATTTCATTAAATAGTTTTGTAATCCTAACAGTATTATACAAGTTGAAGGTGACATTGTGATTCAAACAACATTAAAATATGCAAAGCTGCATGGTGATAAGAGGAAGTTGTCAAAGAAAAAAAGCAAATCCAGCAAGCACTAGAAGTTCATGTATGGCACAGTAATAGCTATCTATCATGATTCAAAAAACATTAAAATATGCCATATGAATACTGGATATCTCAGAGCTTGTGATCCTTTACCTTGTTTATATGTTTCAGAGAATCTTCAGTTAGCACACTAGCATACTGAGTTGACAGAACAACTCCCAGACCACTTATCAAAAGAATCTTTACAACTGGCATGGAAGTCACGGTTAAAAGGTGCTAGAATTCCATCCTGTCTTCCTCGTTCTTTCTCGTGATGTTTTTAATGAATATTATAGGCAATACTTAGAATGAATGCCTTTTTATGTGTTCATTCATTTGCAATAACCCTATACCAAATGCAAGCTTTTTGTATGGCATGTGAAACCCCTGGGTAGCTGTAAAATTCAATAGAAGAGCAAGACTGTGCCTGAAAGAGAGAGATTAGCATGTTAGAACTAAGCAACCCAGTTTCTCATTCTATGAAGGAACAAAGCGATAACAAATTCAATCCTTATAATCTAAAATGAACAATGGAAACAAATTTTTTTCATAAATTACTTCCAGGTAGCCCTTCAGTTTCACAAAGCCACACAAATATGAAATTTAGATCAAATTCTAACATTTGCAGACATCTACTTCAAACCTTGTTTCATGCATACTTGTATGAATGTTACAATCCAATCAGAGCATACGGAGCTGAAGCAGGGATAATGCCCCTACTATCCTATTATCTTGGGCTGAAATTCCTCTCTAGAGGCCAGGTATTTTTTCACTTCCTCTGCTATTCCCACTGTACTCTTTGGAGAACACCCAGCAATAAGGGATCAAGGCTTTAATCACCATTTTAGCCTAGTGAGGGCAACTTATAAGATCATTGTAGAGTCTAGTGATAAGTCTTATTTTCTGAGATTACTGAATAGCTCCAAAGGCCATTGTAGAGGATTGGACGAAGAATGATAGTCGTCTCGAAATGCTAACCGAATGACAAGAGTCAAGAGGCTCACACATGTTCAAGGCATAAGTAAAAGTAACAGGTAACAACTTACAGTCTTTTTTCTATTAAAAATTAAAGTGTTATATCGGCATATTTCCTTCTTATCCTAGAAAGTTATTGAACCTACCATTTTGGTGGAGATCTCTGTATTCCAAGTTGTGTATTCTTTTTTTTTGGCCATTCAAGTAATATTCTTTTAATATTTGTAGAATTTAGAGTAAAATAAAGGGCCACTTATTCTTGCAAGCTAGGTAATAATATTAAGTCTGGTTCCTTTTTAAATGCTAACTGCCTTGAAACTTCCAGAAACTCCTAATAGTAATAGCAATATAATCATGGGAATTAGAATGTCTTGCATGGAAAAAAGATTGTTCTATGTAACTAAAGAGTTCAGTCCCTTCATAGACTTGTAATTTTTTAATTCTAAATTTTTTATCTTTAAATTTTTACATATCAGAAAGTAAACTTGAGATCTGAAGTATAAGACAACTGGTATTCTTTGTCCCAACTTCAAACAAATGCAGGGTTTGTGAATCATGAAGCATCGTAGAAGACAAGTGACATAGCCAGTGATAACCGCTAACTTTGCAACTTAGAATTTTGGGATCTACTGTAGGATTATCTCTCCTTTTAATGCTGAAATTGCCTATAACAATACATAGCTTGAGAACCAAGTGCCCAAACACTTCAGAAGTATAACCCTAAATCTCTATTTACTGTCCAAACAAAGAATTAAGGACAAGTGGACCTATTTCACCAGCCACAGATTGATAGGTTTGGATTGTAACTCAACTTAGAAAAAACTACTACCTTAACATCATGTTGAAAGCTTTTTGATTCTCCTACATACCATGAAGCTTTCTTCTATTAATCCAATCCTGGCCTATAGATGATGAAGTTTGTACCCCAAAAGAAAGTAGACAGAGACTGTAACTTACTCTTAAAATAGCCAATTGCTAGAAAAACATAAGAAAATACCCATCTTCAGCATGAAATGGGCAACAATGTCTGAAATTTTAGGCCAATAATTGTAAAATTTACAGGATTGTAGCGCTAAATTCTACTCTGGTACAGTTTTCTCCTTCACAGCAGAGCTAACTTTGCAACTTAGAATTTTGGGATCTACTGTAGGATTATCTCTCCTTTTAATGCTAAAATTGCCTATAATAATACATAGCTTGAGAACCAAGTGCCCAAACACTTCAGAAGTATAACCCTAAATCTCTATTTACTGTCCAGATGAAGAATTAAGGACAGGTGGACCTATTTCACCAGCCACAGATTGATAGGTTTGGATTGTAAACTACTACCTTGACATCATGTTGAAATCTTTTTGACTCTCCTACATACCATGAAGCTTTCTTCTTTTAATCCAATCCTGGCCTATAGATGATGAAGTTTGTACCCCAAAAGAAAGTAGACAGAGACTGTAACTTACTCTTAAAATAGCCAATCGCTAGAAAAACATAAGAAAATACCCATCTTCAGCATGAAATGGGCAACAATGTCTGAAATTTTAGGCCAATAATTGTAAAATTTACAGGACTGTAGCGCTAAATTCTACTCTGGTACAATTTTCTCCTTCACAACAGAGAATAATGAAGAAACTAGAAATCAAAAGCGAAAATAATCCATTACAGAACAAACCAATTGTAGGGCAAAAAAAGTCTCCTTTATCAAGGTGGTGGTGATCTAAATTTAGACGAGCAAAGTTGATTACTCCAAGAATCATGTGTCCACTAAATAAAATTATTTGACATGGCCTTAAGTAGGTGAAGAAAGTTTATTTTGCATCTGAATCAAAAATCTTGTATCATTATTGAAAGTGATCAAGGTGCATTCACTGTAGAAGAATGCGAAACTGCAAAAGAAGAATGTTTAGAAGCTGTTGGTTTAGGGGATAGTGGGAACATGGAACCTGAGCAGCAGAATGGTGATGATGAAGAGAAAGAGGATCCTCTTCCCGATGAGTAGTATGCTTATTGACAAGGAGAGTCAAAGAAGTGGGGATCTTGCATTAGAGTTTGAGATCCCAAAACTGGTGAAACTACATGCCTCTTGGTATTGCAGGATAATGAAGCTGCATTTAGCATTTGCTCTATTAATTTTCATGACAAAGAACATGGAACTGTTGTGGGCATTGGAACTGCAAAGGATTTAGAATTTTGGGCAAAGAAGCATTGTTCATGAGGTTTTATTCATATCTATAGGTCTGTGGATGATGGCAAAGCCGTGGAACTGTTGAATAAAACACCAGTTGATGGAGTATCTCTTGGATTATGTCAATTCCAAGGTTTCCTATTAGTTGGAATTGGACAGGTGTTGAGAATATATGACTTGGGAAAAAGAAATTGCTGTCCAAATGTGAGAATAAGCTCTTTCCCAATACGATGAATACCATCTGCTGTAGGAAATTGGAATACCATGAATACTCAACAATAACATGGATGGTTCTCCAAAAACAGTGATGTCGTAATCTTATTATAGGTGGGATTGGGATGAGGAAGGTGTTTTATAGGCACAAGCCATTATGTATTTGCTCACTATAAATATATTTACATGTGCATATATGTATCTGTATGACACAATGAATAGGACTACTTTTGTCACTGGGATACTCTTACCCTGGGATATTATTGTGTGTGCATGTCTGCATAAACACATTGACAGAGATAGAGACAGAGACAGAGAAAGAGAGTTTGTCTATTTTAAGTTGCAACACAAAATACTGAATACAGGGAAAGTGTGTGTAGCTCCATAGCTCTCTCCTGCGTTGTAAAACTTTCAATTTTTATGTTGAGGGAATCTTTCCAAGTAGTTGAGCAAGAAGGTGAGTGAATATTCAGCTACAATTGCATGGTCAAACAAAGTTGAACATATTTATTTTGAAAGTATCAAATGCAAAAGGATAAATGGTAAATGCATATCACACATTGACTCATTATACTGAAAGCTTGCATTTTTTGAAACTGTATGGAATGCTGAGAAACTGTTTGTTTCGAGGATAAGAGACACGACATTTCTTGTAACATTGCTGGACATGATAGTACTTGTTGATTTGTTTGTTTTGAGTTGAAATGAATCTGCAAGAATCAAGAAAAGCAATAATTTTGATCAATTTGTCTAAAATGTGATAAGTATCTATAGAATGCATGAGAAAAAAATATGAATGTTAGAAAGAAGAATCTAACAGAAATTAAGGGTACAAGATAAAATGTGTTTGAACTCACATGAGGATTGAAGTCAAAAGCGTGGTTTCAAATTCTCCTTGTAATTGTTTGAACTGTTAAGCTCAAATTCTGGAAAGTAACATGATTTGTAGGGAAGTATTCCACCGTTGGGCTATACTTTGAAGAGCTGTTTGCAAGAGTTCCCTTGTTCGAATTTGGATAACAACAATTACCTTAGGGGTAAATGTGTTTTGCATATAACATCTTAACCTTTGTGTTTTTGAGATTCCAAAAAGAAGAGTGAAATTGAACGACATATATTGCAAAGAATAAAACTAATTCAAAATGAAGGAAGCAACCATTCAAATTATGCATGTATTTTCTATGTTTCATAAAGTAACTTTCCAGCATTGTAGACATGAGTTACAAATTCTAGTGAGAATATAATATAGTTAAAAGTATTTGTATACAAAGGAAAAGGTAACTTTTAGAAAGGGGAAAAAATTCATATGTAGGCACCTCAATATTATGGCACATTGAGCAGATGCATAAGATGCAAATATTGAGTTGATCAAACTTTTGTATTGATGACGGCATTTAACCAGAAGGAATTGATTAACATGTAAAGATTGTTACTCTGCAGGAGTTGATAGTACTAAAGAAATGATAAATTTACCAAAGTATAAAGAAATGATAAACATACCAAAGCATATTCCATATCAAGGGCAAAATGCATTTAGAGTTAGCATTTTTGTGCATTATTGACATTATGTGGATACAATGTGAAGCTAAATAATATAATGATGGAGTATAGGAATATCCTAACACCCCCCCTTAATCCATCCTGGGCCCTGGTAACTAAGACCAAAGGTCACCCAATACAATGAATAATAACAGTCAATAAACCAAGGAAATGGGGAAAACCTCATGGGAAAAATACCCCCCCTCAAAATAGACTGTAAGGCACACACAAAATAAATGCTCCAAACTCAAGCAGGTGTGATGCTTGGTCATATGTCTGGAGGTATCTTCTTCTTGGGAAGAAGTGGATCATGCTCAAAAAGCATGTGCTTGTACTTGCTCTTCAGATCGAATGTGATGAGAAAAAATCCAACAGTATGAGAATGATCCTTGAACCTGTGATTCGAATCATTTGAGGTAGGATCAAATCTGTGAAAGTGCATATAGTATTTTGTCTTCTCCTTCGAACCACCATGGTTGAGATTATGCCAAAAATAACTATTACATATTTGCTTGAAATAAAAATCAGATTTAAGACTTAAAAAACAGTTTCTTGAGATCTCCTTTGAACCAGCAGGGGTGAGATCAAAACTATCATATGCATGAGAAATTATCCCAAGCAATAATTGCTTAGAACCCAATTTAGATACAAGACTTGAATCATGGTTTCTTGAGATCTCCTTTGAACCATGAGAGGTGAGATCAAAACCAGTAGATGCATGAGAAATTATTCCAAGCGAATGCAATGGCCATATTCTTCAATGAACTTTTGAAAGCATGGAATTATGATCATATAGTAGTATAAAAGAGGAGATAGCTGGAGAGGAGCGAATGCATTACCTTCAATAGCTATTTTGACCTCCGAAATAATCATGTGATCATGATGCAAACCAACAGACTCTGGTGCAAGAGAGGACTTAGGACCTTCTGCAATATCTAGAGTGTGAGCTGGCACAGAAAGAGAAGAAAGTTTGAGCATGAGTGTAGAATCTGCAAGTTATTTGTGGACAACTTCAATGTGAGATGATATTGGTGCATGATCTGAGAGACCATCAAGGGGAGTGAATGCATCACTTTGTTTGCTTTCGAATGGGTTGGGACCAAGTCCTTCATTCTCTCTGCCAATTTTTCCATCCAGGTGAGCCCATATCTCTTTTGGAGTCCATAACTCCATTGGAGTTTCAACACCATTACGATATTTGAATTGGAATCTCTGGTATGCAGACAAAGAAAACATCATTGCTCCAAAGTGCATGTCACCTTTATTTAACCAGTCAATCTTCTCTTCAAGGGATTTGAACTCTCTTTCAAAATAACAATAAAAAAGATCATGGATCTTCAAGTCTTCTATCATTCTTGGTTTCCATTCATCATAGTTTAATGGAGAAAGAGGAGTAATTCCTGATGAATACATAGAAGCTGTAGAAGACCTGCAAAAACAATATAGAATATCTGCAACTGCTACTGTTGCAAGATGCAGAAACTGCTGCACTCGAAATCTTTGTAATAACCTGCAAAAAACTCTTAAGAATGGAGATAAACAATACTCTCAACATGCTCTGATACCATGTGAAAATCCTCACAGCAAATCTAAGAGATGATGTATACCTCATAAGAGTAATTATGATTAAGCAGGAAAATAGAACAAGAGTGAACAATACAGTATAATGAGCAACAGAATAATATGGTACAGTAGAACTCAGATAGAAGCAATAATACTTCACACACACTAATTAATTAATCACAGTATGGACAAATAAATAGTACAATGGTAGAGAGGATTCGAATGCCTAAGGTGGCAATTCGAATTAACCTCTCAAAGTGATCATAAGATCAATAGAGTGTCATCGGAGCACAACTAGGTGTCCTCATGATCATCGGAGCACAACTGGAAGTCTTCATCATCATCAGTGGAGTCATCAATGCTTAAGTAACTATCAATCATCAGTTGAACTAACTCTGGTAGGTGTAACTGAGTGTAATTGAGTGTAACTGAGTATAAACTGAAGACAACTGGACTGGTAGGTGAAGAAGGGCGAGTTGCTTCCTAAAATCAAGGAAGAAGGGTGCATTAAGCAACTGGAGGGCTAAAACCGAATAGTGAGAAGCTCCTGGGGGCTGGATAACTGAGGGCTAGGTGCTGGACTGATGACTGGGATGCATGCAAACCCTAGAATCCATGCAAACCCTAAAGGTGCATGCATGACTGAAAATGTAAATGATCAAAATACTTGTGGGACTAGGATGGAGTATAGGAATATCCTAACATAAGGAATTCAAGAAACAATATCATGTGCACCTTGGAGCGCAGAGGAAATCAACTCAGCAGAAAATAAGAAACACGAGCTGTGCAAATTGAACATAGACGTTGAAAAGTTCAAAACATGCACCCCTCACTGGACTCCACCACCAAATGGGTTCATCAAACTTAACTTCGATGGAGCTTCCAAAAGAAATTCGGGACCCACAGGATTCAGTGGAGTTTTCAGATCTCACAGCGACAACATCATACATATCTTTGCTGGATCAATTAGCACAGACACCAACAATGCCAGAACTGGCAGGAATGGAAATGGGACTACTTATAGCAAGCAGACAAAACATTCGCCATCTGATCATAGAAGGAGATTCAAAAATCCTTCTACAGGGGCTAAGGAAGGTTATAACAGGAACCAAGCCGGATCATGTGTCAAGGCACTGGAAACTACAGGAAGGCTATGAAAACTTGGCCATCCTAAGTCGATCATTCACTACAATCCTATGTGTCCATGTCCGACTTAATGCCAACAAATTAGTTGACAGAGTAGCTAACGAAGGGGTTACTATGAATGACAAGGATCTGGACGTGGCATGGCGTGATCTTCCACAAGGACAATTACGTCAGGTCTGCATTTCTATAGAAGATGATGATAGAGATCCACATGCAAAGAAATTCAACTACACCAAGCAGAAGGACTAACACAGAGTCAAACAGGAAGAGGATGAAGACTAATAAGCCCTGGTCCAGGTTACTCCTTTTTGTTGGGTTAATTCATGTACTGCATCTATAACTTACACAGTGGCACCCATAGATTTATCAAGATAGTCAGAATCTCAAGGGTAGACATTCTATGTAATAGCCATTACAACCCGAAGGATAGAAATCTTCAGTATTTTTTGATAAGCATATGTAACTGCTGCGGCAATCTATGTACTAGCACCTCTAATATTTTCTGGAACAATGTTTTTGAGCTTCTTCTTCTTCACCTGACTTTGTTTCCCACCAGGGGGAGTCTAGGAAGATCTCCTCAGTTTTGGATGATCATCACTTCTTCGAAATTTGTAAGCCACATAGACAAAGCTATGCTACAGCTGGTCACACCGACATTTTGTATCACTATGTAAATTTTGATAATATATAAAAAAGAAAAAAGAGTCCTTTCTAGCTTAAAAAAAATGCACCTGTGTAGAATGCAAACTTCCAATGATTCAAAGTGCCACTTTCTGTTCATTCTATAATCGTGAATCACCAACAACATATGAGAACATTTTACATTGCAAATTGGAAACAAAGGAATGAATCATCGAATGCATGCTACGAGGGACACACTTAAAGAATACCGCCTACTCATTGCAACTATATCGTATGAGCAATATTGCAAAATGGTCTTGTGAACCATTTTCAATCTTCGCAAATTCAGCCATCAAGGACTTATACTTTGGCAATGAACAACAGAATTATCGATTTCAAAAAATTATGAACATAAGGTATGAATAAATTTTTCTTCTCTTAAAAACCTTTTATAGCTTTTCGATTATTTTCATTTTGCATCTCAAACTTCAAGATGCTCTTGCAACATGTTTCTTTGCAAGTTCTTTCACAGAATTTTAGCCTCTCACATTTACTATTTTCCATAGCTGAGTTCCAACTCCATTGATATGAAATACATAAACTAGTATCATAAAAATAATCCCTCCTCTTGCAGTATTGCTTTGGAATATTTTGATGGCTATTCTTAATTTTACAAATTTATGGCCTTCATATTTTATGGATTTGGATTGGTTGACATAGTAAACACCATTGATCCATTGTTTTCTGTAGCTAGTTCATAGTATAATGTGCATGGTTCCTGCTTAACTAGGGGTGATATTTTGATGGACTCTTTGCTTGGTCAACATATCCACTGACAAAATTAACCTAGAGTTGTGCATGATTCCTAGGTAAATAATTCATAATTGATTATTGCTCCTACGGTTGGTCATATTTTTGTTGGCATTTGCATCCAACGTTCCTCGTGAGTTTCGTGACATGGGTTAACCCCCTCTCATGGATCCTAACTTTGGAGATTGTAACAGAGATTAACACCTGTAGGTTTTGGTCTAACGACAATTATGCTCCAACAAATGGTATCAGAGCAACAGGTCTCGAGTTCGAAACTCACCCGGGTAACATTGGGGGGGAGATTGTTGGCATTTGTGTCCAACACTCCCCGTGAGTTTCGTGACATGGGTTAACCCCCTCTTGTGGATCCTAACTTTGGCGATTCTAACGAAGATTAACACCTGAAGGTTTTGTTCTAACGACAATCATGCTCCAACAATTTTTATATTGTCATGTTATAACACAACTAAGGCAATGTTCACTGTAACTAATTAGTAAACTGTGCATGATTTCTGACTTTCATTTATAAAATTTGGGTTGGTTACAAGTGTTGGCAGGTGCCGTTAATCATCATCAAATGTTACATATAGAGTTGCAGATTTTGACTAATTGACATACTCAAAAGAATGAAACTATAGATAGTATTTTGTCTCAATTTTATTCCAAAATACATGACAATACGACCCAGTATTGGCATTAAGTTAAATTGTTTTGAGTTGATTTGGTTGACGTACTTGCTAAAACAATTAATCCATTGTTGGTTGTAACTAATTGACAATCCTATATGCATGATTCATGCATTTCATACTTCCTAGAGATGTATTTGTAATAGTTGACACACTTGCTGTCACTAATTTACACTATATTCTGCATAATTCCTGGACTAATCGGGTTTTTCCAATTGAGCTCTTCAACCCTCTTCAGGGAAAGCTCACTGGATAATATACAACAAACAAATCATAACAAACAACAAAATAAATTCATTCAATAATTGCCACTATCTTTATCATAGGAACTTCCAAATTCTTCCACCAGATTTGCGCACGAGTTGAAAAGTGAACATGTCTTTATTTCTCTAGATATATTCAGCATCCCCACTTGTCTACAAAAGCTTATTTTGAATACATATCTGCTTCCCTCTTCAATTGACTTGGTACACAAATTGGATTACTTGTAATTTCTTTTTGACTTGGGGAATTTCCACGCCTTTGATTTCTAATTTTTTAGGTATTTTATAATTATGATGGGATTTTTACAAGATGTTCTCATTATTAAATGCCATGTTAAAATCTTTTGAAAATTACACTACACAAATATTAAAATTCAATATACACATTCAACAATCTAAATCCATAATACCATGATCTAATTACAATTTCTCCCACAAAAATCTCAAACTGAA
Organism: Larix kaempferi; assembly: GCA_027924585.1. Classification (NCBI taxonomy): domain Eukaryota; kingdom Viridiplantae; phylum Streptophyta; class Pinopsida; order Pinales; family Pinaceae; genus Larix; species Larix kaempferi. The sequence goes on along the minus strand of BSBM01000524.1, from coordinate 7,248,204 downwards.
TGGTGGTGCTCACAGCCAACAATGTTATTAATCATGAATGTTGGAGAAAAACCTGGTTAGGCATTTGGTAAGATTCCAAGGGGTTTGAACAGGGAGTGGAAAAATATAGAAAAATCCACCATTTTGGAAGATAGCTCAACAGTTCTTAAAACTATCAACTGCCAATCAAGGAAAATGGACCCAAGATGACAAAGGGGGGATATTTTTTTCTTGTTAACATTTGATCTCCTCGACATTTTGGACTACTTTGTCCTAGATAAGTTTCTTTTAGTTTTGCTCTGTTCGAAACAACCAATTTTGGCCAAAAAATCCAACTTTGGAAAAATGCAAAAATGACAAACTACATAACTCCAGATTGATACAGACGATGATTGGGATCATAATACTTGATGTAAAAGTTTTTAAATACCCACAGTTATAATTATTGTCAATTCCCAATACAAAAAATTTCTTGGTTCTCGATGGATTTTCTTCTACAAGTGCATGAAGTAGGTCTCCAACCTTGATTGAATCAATGAAAAAAGTACAGAAAATGCATAAAAGTCGTAACTTTCGAGTTTTATAACTTTTGGATTTGAATTTAGAATTCTGCGTATGTATAATTGTTGGAAAGTTAATGTAGATAAGAATATAATAACAATTTTTAATTTTTAAAATGTCTATAGTTGGTAGAAAACATTTTCAAGATAGAACCTTTGTGCTTGTGTGGACAAGCTAATTTTCAATGTGCATAATTTTCAAAGTAACTTAAATAGGATTGCACATACTTCATAACAATGATTGCATGGTGGTTTGGAGGCAAAAATCATGATGGCCTAATGTGCATATTAGCTAACATGGTTGATGATTAGGTCAATGATGATTGTATACTTGGATAAATAGTATACCAATGTTTGTTGCAAGATGGTTGAATAAGTTTTTGAAGCAAGAGGGCTAAAGTTCCTTGTAGATTGATTTTAGGATCAATTATGTAATCATGACCAACACGTTTCTTATAATCTATCTGCAATGTGCAGGAAGCAAGGATCACCAATGTTGCCACAACACCAACTATGCTAGTGTCAAGTGCAATTTTGAACATGGCTGCCATTTTTGCTACTCAAATACTGAGCAACTATCCTTTTTGCTTTTTGCATTTGTGAAGAAAGAATTACAGAGGCAAAGAAACTGTGATGCATTTCCATACCCAAAGTAACAACATCACATTCTCAAAGAAGCTTTTGCAGATTGGCACTTTTTTGCATTCAAAAAAATGCTTTAAAATTTTAGTTGTCATTGTAGCCACAATCTCTCATTGGTTTCTTTTATTTTGCTTTAGCAACAAAGCAGACTAACCCATATAATTGTTAATGCTATATCGTCTTTAAATAGCTCTTTGTTGCATGTACTGAATGTCTACCACGACAATAGCCCAACTTTGTCACTATTGTTTGCATAGACTAGTTATTTGGCAATCGCACATGAATGCTAAGACTATGGAAGAGCGTTATATTAGTATGAAGGAACTTTGAAATTTCAACATTGTGTACTCTTCCACTTTGCAGATTGTTCTTTTATTACATGTTAAATTTCTATGTCTATTTTGCATTTAGAAAGTTTCTTTACTCAAATTGCAGTCACTGCATATATGCAAATGACTATAAATTCAACTTTGAATGGCTATAGTGTAATTGTTTGTTTAGATGTTATTTAATAATATTCATGGCTAAAGTGCACAATAGAAGCTGGCACAATAGATGTTATATGTTTAGCCATGAATGTTATTTAATGTTTGTTTAGATGTTATTTAATAATATTCATGGCTAAACTCCACAATAGAAAAGTTGTCATTCTCCTCCCCTTACCAATTTATACTTACAAATTACCATATATATTTAATGAGTTTCTTTAAGTATCCTTTTCTTCTCATTTGTTGTTTTGTCTTGCTCTAGACACTATACATGAATATACAATCTTCTTTTCAGAAATTGCCAAGCTGACCTCTTTTTCTTTTAATTGTAACAATGGACAAATCTCCTTTGCTACCTTCTGCTCCTACAACCCATGTTCAATGTCATTCTCATTGCACCATTGTTATTCACTACTCATCACTTGTCAAAGCTATGGAACATACTTTTTTTCTATGCAAAGTACACAATGCTATCACTAATTTCCAAACACCCCTTGCAATTGCAAAGACACAGCCACTACAAGTGCAATGTCGAGGACATTGCCACCTCACGGCTCTTGTTATAAAAGGAAAACCCTCTTATACATTTTTCATTATGTAGATCAATAGATCATTTTAGTGTTTCTCCCATAGAAGATTCTAGAAATCTTGCAACTCTTGATTTGCCTATGATTTTCACAAGTCCTACCAACTAGTTGTATTCCATGGTGAAAATATTGTCTTTTGCAATAATGCAAGAGAATCTTGGTCTCCCTTGCAAACACGGTGAGCATTTAGTCCTTGGTAATCATGCAAGTCCCACCATCTAGTAAAAATCTTGTCCTTTGCAATAAAGCATTGCCATCTCATTGTAGTCCATGACTCCATACTTGGCAGCGTCTTGTCCTTTCAAATAATGCGTGACAATGTAGCTGTGGTCCATGGTATGATGTAGATTTTACGCGGTTGCTTCGTTTTCGCGAGACATTTCTTTAAAAAAGTGGAAAACGTGCTGGTGAGGTGGACAGCCACTTGCCGAAAGTCCAGATTCTTTGCACATTGACATTTCGTCCATATTCTGCTTCACGTAGATGGTCCTTTGCATGCCTTTGTGTAATGTTAGTTGGTTTTTGCTGTTGTGGTCCATATCCCATATCTCTGGACACCATTCCCACTTGCGCTCTTCGCAATTTGTATCGATCGCATTGACTATCCAAAGCTTTCCCTTCTCTGTTTCTGTTTCCATTTTCCTATTGGCAATGGCTGCTTCCACCTCCATCTATGCTAATGTCCACGATGTGTTTATTAATCATCGTGGACCGGATCTTAAAATGACCTTGGCGAGCCATCTCTACCGTCGGCTCATTTCCTATAACCTGCGAGTATTTTTAGATTACCACGAACTAGAGGAGGGGGGAAATTTGGATTCTCAAATAAAAGAAGCTATTGTATCAGCTTCTGTTCATGTAGCCATTTTGTCCCCCACCTATGCGGAATCAAAATGGTGTTTGGATGAGCTACAACTCATGTTAGAGTCCGGGTCTCCCATCATTCCCGTGTTTCACGGGGTCAAGCCTGGTGATCTTCGATGGACACATGAGCAGGACAAAGGACTCTATGCTACAGCCTTGGACAACCACAAAAATAAGAGACGGTCTGATGGTCAACTGCGTTACAACTCCACCACTGTTGAAAGTTGGAGAAATGCTCTTTTCAGAGCTGCAGCAGGGATAAGTGGGTTCGAACTGGCATTTAATGGGTGAGAACTGTTTTTGCCCCCTCTTTTATGTTGGATACAAGATATACTAGCAATTGCCCCATGAGGGGCAAACGGAACGTCGAGTGGAAAAAAAAGTAAGAAAGGATAATGATTTACAACGTGAAGATTTATAATCTTCAAAATCACAAGTATTAATTGTCCAGAAAAAAATTGTAAATCTTGGAAAAAAGATTGTAAATTTTTTCTGACTTAAAAAATATTTTATATATATTATAGAAAAAAAATGAAGTAATATAATTTCATTGTATATAAATTTGACAAATATTCATTTTCAATTAGCAAATCAATTTTGAAAGATTTTGAAAAATATATACAAATCGGAAGATTTTGAAAAATATATAGAAATGACAATTGTCATCTTCAATTTCTTTTTTATGGAGCCATGTTCTCATCCCCCTATTTTCTTGAAAGAAAAATTGTCATTAGTGTAAAACATGACTCTAAATATATCTAACGGGCAAAGCATTTCACCATTAAAAAAAAATGAATTTCCATATATTTTTAATTTTTAATAATAATGATTTATAAGTCAAGGAACCACTAGTCAAAATTTCGAAACATAAATTGTGAGTTATAATTTTATACTAATTTGTAGTTATTTAATCAAACAACATTGGAATTAAGGACTATTTGTAAAAGGGATTCTTTGCATCTCAACAGTAATTTTTTTTGAATTTTGGGTTTGAAGTATATTTAGATTATCTTCTAGAAATATTAGAGAAACTCCATAAGTTTTTTAGAATTTATAATTTTAAAATTAAAAAAAATGCACCTTTTCTAATCCTTTTTATTTCACCCATTAGGAGTATAGCTCTTAGTAGACACGTAATGTACCAACAAAGAATAAGTAGTATGAAAGACATGATACTTCTCAAGAATGCTTCAACTTTTAGTCAAAGGCTTCTCAAGGCTAAGGATGGTTATCATAATTAATCTAATTATTGGCTAATCTATTGGATAGTAATGAAGAAATAGTGGGTAAGAAAAAATTAAGGGATTATAAAAATGTCATTTACCATAATCTAAAAGATGAAAAACATATTTCATCAATATTGCTAAAATAGCTATAAACTCTCATAAGATCTATAGTGAAATTAGGTGTTAGACAAATTCTACAACTTCATGGGAAGGTAGATTTGTCATATTTATAAAGTTTAAAGGTGGAGGATGAAAATTACTTTATTTTAAAGTGTATTAATCTATTATAGAATTAAAAATTATATATAATAATATTTAAATTTTAATGAAATAAAAAAACTTCAAATAAATTAGCTCTATTTTAAAAAAAATATAAATTTGAGGTTTTAACTTTAATTTAAATGATGGAATGATATGAATAATATATTTAATAAGTAGAATTAATTTGTTATCTAAGTGAGCTCATAATATTCACTCAATCTAACCCAGTATCTTAAATATACAATATGTTAATATATAACATAATACAATTAACATGTTATAAATGTTATAAAAGATATCTATATATAATCTATAATATGGTGGAATCTAATGGTTTACATTTCATTAGATTATAAAAAACATTTTACATTTGCATTTAGTTCATGTCAAGGAGAGCAATATATATCTTAATACAATAATGATTATAAAACAATGTAATGGAGAGTCATATAACATATATAATGCAATATCATAATTTTAATCACTTTTAATACAATAATGACATATTTATAATCCCTTAATGATTTGCTTTTGTCCTCTAGAGATATAACACAATGACAATGCATAATTACATTACTGTCATGACCATTTCGAGATGGTATTGACTCTTGTAAACTTTTGAACTATAATGACAACTTAAGAAACTTGCCTCATTTACTTGCCATTGTATCATGGAACCATAATTCTTGCCATTGTATCAGGGAACCATAATACTCTGCACATATGAGATATTAATGCATGATTAAAATCAATAAATTTGTAAGAGCTCTTTTCATCCACTTCACATGTCACATTACACCCAATATTTGTGTAGGTTGTGCTCATTTGTTGACTTGCACTAATGAAGGACTAGACATCCTTGGTGATGCTTCTCAGTTATAAATTTTATGTCTTGCTTCTCATAACAGTGTTTTTCCAGAAGGGACTATAAATTACACCAAGAAACATAGATTTAAAAGTTTTGTTCGGTCGACTAAAGTCAATAGGATCTGGTACCCTTATGTGAGGATTTTTTTGGAGCTATAAGACAATAAAAATGCATACTTGTGATACTGTTATAACCTTGTATTAATCGTATACACTCTTTTGAACTGTTGAACCATCCTATACAACTTTAAAAACTTACCTCATTTACCTGCCATTGTAACAAGGAACCATAAGATTACAGACATATGAGATAGCATTTATGATTAAAATCAATAAATTGGCAAGAGGTCTTTGCTTCCAATTCATAGGACACATTATGCCCAATATTTGAGTAGGATTTAGTACATGCAATCTTGTACTTGTTACTGCAATTTTTTTACCATAATACAATGTCTCCTTTTGAGATATAACGACTATTCAACTCAGTCAACTTTTCTATGTTCTAATGGAATGATTGCGACATGATAAATGTTGGAGTTAGATCTCAAACTCTTGAACCAATACTCATAGATTTTATACTTCTCTTGGTAAATTGACAGCACAAATCTAGGAGAGTCCCCCTAGTTCTGACCAAGTGCATCACTGCATATAGGAAACAAAACAGACCACATTAGTTAATGAACGTGATTGTATAGATAGTAGAAAAGTAGCAGCACAAGAAAACAAACACATTGTCATTTTAATAATAAGATTACAAACCTGCAAGTTGTTCACTTATAAGGAATTTCTGTAACATTGGCATGAAGAGCTTCTTGTACCTGAGGCAGATGAAAGTATATTTTGGAATACTGATCGGTGAAGAATCATACTCCCCAAACAAATGTCTCCATGACTGCTAGCAAAATGACTCCGTGAGGGAAGCATACAATGACTCTAGTTAGAATCATACTGCCCAGATCCCCTACCATTTTGGGTGCTCCATGGGCCATATCCCTAGAACTTATAATAGATCCAATCATCCTATGCATAGGGCAAACCTATGGTATATCTAGAATTGATAAATGGGTGGCCATTGGCAACACCATTTGTCCCGTTAAAATGAAGAGTCTTGAATATTTCACCCTCATACCCAACCAAAGCCTCAGGAGGCTCATTTAGGAATGTTATGTAGCCAATAGCTCAAAGAGAATTGAGAGGATTCCCACCCAAAAGTAGACAACAGATCCCCATAGGGTTAGATCAACTATCATGGAGTCATCTTCATCTCAATCCATAGCTACCATCACAGCCAATGCACTAAGGAAATTGAAGAATTTGGGAAAGGAGTGTGATTAGAACAAGACCATCCTAGATTAGGAGGGGATTGTTCCAGTATTGATATCGACACTCATAGACGAAGAAGAAAAACAAGAGGAAGCTAAGGGAAATCCAGAGGGGCTGCAATCACAATTTGATGATGAATTGCATGAAGAGGCATTGGGCATCTTCGCGTTCTTCCCTTTGAGTGATGTATAGAGGATGAGATTAGCGTAGCCCCAGGTTTTAGCCCACATTGCATCCTTGCTTCTCTAGGGATCCATGGAGGCCAGGGTGAATGCTGCACATTTGATTAAGTCTTTCACTTCATCTAACAATCTCCATGAGCTCAAGGCTATGGCAGGTAACATGGAAGGCATAGTGCAAGGCCTGGCGAATATTTTGAGAGAACCACTCTATCCCCGGGCATTGAAGGTTGGCATCAAATCGCTCTTATCACTCTATTTCATTTAGTCCAATAAGAAGAAGTCAGTTGCAGCAAGGGTAGTAAGTGCACTGATAGAAGGCTTGGTGGATTTTGAGAAGTGCGACACAGAGAGGGCTTTTGCAGCCATTGAATTGTTGTGCAAGACCGATTCAGGCTACAAGGCTCTCTGCGACCATGCTCTGGCTGTCCCTGTGTTTCTGAAAACCATTCTCAAGGTCTCTGGCAGAGCCATGGAGTACACTGTTGGTGCACTACTTGTCATTTGCAATGCTTCGGAGGCAATACCGAAGGAGGCCATTCAGGCTGGTATTCTTACACTATTCTTGCTACTTGTCCAGAGTGATTGCACTGAGAGAGCCAAGAGAAAAGATGAGATGCTACTAAAGCTCCTTAGGAATGCCTGGTTAGATTAATCATCATCACCTGCCTTCTTCTATACTGATGTGGTGCCCTTCTAAACTTCCATCAAACAATTATACCATCGTTCTCATAATGGTCTTGGATCCATTGCTACAACATCCTGAATGTTGGTACTACTCCTTGTTGGCAGTCTAGTCAAGTTCACTTATCATCTGCAATCTAGAGTTAAAAGACAGATCTACAAGTTAATCATATCAGAGATCATTCATGTTCTATGCATAGCTTAGAATTGTTCTACTGATCTCCTCAATATATGCTACTGTGGATTTCATAATTCATACATATTTTTTATTACTGTGATATATATAGCCCAAGCTAAAGCCTATAAAATGTGTTTTATGGGATTTTTCTTTTAAAGGCTTCTATGTGGCTATATCGATCTATGTTTCACAGCTCTTAGATCAAGAGCTAATAGGATAGACAGGGAAGAGCTAATAGTCTTCTTTATGCTGATATGTATTGTATTGAACTAAAGCTTCAATTTCTTAACTTTCTGTGCAAATTATTTGGGGGTATATTTGATGAATCCGTCCCCCTTTATTGCTCATGCCAAACAAGCAGGTAAATATCAACCACTGCCCTTTACTATGATGTCATGGCAAAAATATGAATCCACCCATGAATCTCTTTTATCTTCAAGTTTTCTTCACACCCTTCAATCGATTGGAGCGGGATATATAAACTAAAGTTCTTCGAGAAACATGCCTTGAGGAGATGCACGGCAAGATCAAGGGTATCTATTCCGAGAAAGTTGCACATTTATCCCTTTGAACTCATGCAATCTCCTAAATGTTCTGATATTCAATGCAATCTCCAAAATGTTCAGATACTCAATAAATGCAAATATTCAAACATAACAGATTTCAGAGTTATGTAAATATATGATATATTTTACCAATAAATAGAAAACCTCTTGAATATCAGAACTCAGAATTGTAGAACAATGATAAGTATATTAACTCTTTCGTATCCATGAACAAAATCAAACATGTGTTGTCCAATAGAATTACAGCATAATGTGGGTGACTGTTGGACCAACAGGGGCCAAAATTACTTTCGGCACAAGGTGATCGTGACCAACATATTCAAGAAGCCCGTAAGGGAGCTAACCCTCTGTGTGAAAAATGTAGGTGGGCCTTTGTGGGGTCTCTCGCAATGCAAGGCAGACAATTTCCTATATGTTCTTCTACCATGGATGAAGGTCCTCGTTCCTGGCCATGCCCTTCACTTTGTCTACATAAAGAAATAAATAAATCATGGGTTCTCCAAAGGGACTTCCCCGCTCTTGACACAATGCAAGAACAACAATGACAAGAAGATTTCCCATGTTTCCTGTATATGATGAGATTTTAAGAATGTTTAAACATTCAGCATTTTGAATTTTAAAAACGTAATCTGTTTCCATTCTTCAACTAAAATTTCTATGTAAAAAGGTTAACTGAGACAATTTAGAATGGGTTAAGAATCATGCTATCTGCTATTCACAGATGAATGTATAGATCACAAGAATATATTTTTGAAAGGCGGAGATCAGTATAAATCAACAGACCAAAGATCAACTTGGATTTAACCTACTCGTCATATCAACAGAATAAGCATTCTATTGCTCCACTGTCTTCCCCAGACGCCAAGTTTACATCTAAAATCAAATATTCTAGAAATATTTACAGCTGCACAATACGATAGAATTAAGTACACCTACCTGCACAACAGTTTGCAACAACTATGCCCTTTAAATTTTCTGGAGGTTTGGATATTGTCACAACAATCCATCTCGATCCGAGGATAGCTCCGAAGAGATATGTAAAAAAACATTGACTGGCATTGACCACCTGAAAAAGAAAAATATAGTTGACTTTGAGGGAGAAAGAGGTAATATAGAAAAAATGAACAAGACATGTTGAGTAATAATATGATATGAGGCAAATGTTAGTTACTCGAGAAGATGAAAAATATTATTTTTCTCAGAGATAAAGCTAGCAGAAAACAATATCAAGTGGGCTTTAGAAGATTTGTAGTTTTACATGGTTGAAAGGGTGGGACATGGAAATACTATTAAATATGCCTTCATAGTATAATATGGAAGGAACGTTATAAAAAACCATCTATTTTCCAAGAACAATTTATGCAAAAATTTGATTCAAATTCATCAAAACTTATCCAACTAAAATTGTTACAAGTGAAGAAATTGATCATCTAAATATGCATTCACAAGCCTATTGTGATTTGTTATTGTCCAAGACCTTTATAAAATTAATTGACAGAAAGTTTCACTGATCTCCTTAGGACCAATTGAAAGAAACTTTGTTGAAACAAGAAATATTGTCTTTTAAGACTCTTTGCTAAATTACAATATGTTAGGAAAAATTGATATCAGAAGATTGTCTATGGTACAATCCCAGTTTAGTTGCAAAAATAAATTTATTACATAGAAGATGAGGATAGCTATTGGACATTTGTTCTTGCCAAATCACTATTTCAAGGTGCAATATGTTAAGAGACTCTAATTTGGAAATATATTATGAGTATTCATGCTTTAGTAAATTATGCAAATTTATAGGAATACGAAAGAAGTTTGTGAATAAGGTAAAAGATACTGTATATTTTTTAATTGATTTGACTAAATAATGATGCATTTCCTTTAGTATTATGTATGAGAGGAGTAGAATATTTGTATGCTCTAGTGAGACTAAATATTGTATATTGTGATTGGAGTATGATGAAATTCGTTTGCACTTTTTTTAATCAAAGTTCACGAGTGTGGTAACAACTCATAGTGACATTTGAATATTAATAAGGCCTCCTTACATCCAACGAGCTAGAAATTTAAAATATTACATACCAGGAAATGAGATCTTCAAATGTCACTGATTGTGCCAGGCTTGCAAACATAAGTGTTGGTGTAAATACAACAAAAATGACCTATTGAGAGGAACAAACACAAGAGTCTAATTATATAAGTAAAAACTCTCATAGGCCACTACTATGGTCTTGAATAATGAGAGGCACAAACACAAAAGTGTAATTCTATAAGTAAAAACTCTTATAGGCCACTGCTCTGGCCATGAATGAATAAAGTTACTCTGTACACAGCTCTTTCCCCTTGATTGTTCTCTCTTATTAGCATACCTTATTGGCACAAGCACCTCTCTCTTTTTCTGTTCATTTCTTATTTTTACTTTCATATGTCTATTATGCCAACTAATTTCATTAAATAGTTTTGTAATCCTAACAGTATTATACAAGTTGAAGGTGACATTGTGATTCAAACAACATTAAAATATGCAAAGCTGCATGGTGATAAGAGGAAGTTGTCAAAGAAAAAAATCAAAGCCAGCAAGCAGTAGAAGTTCATGTATGGCACAGTAATAGCTATCTATCATGATTCAAAAAACATTAAAATATGCCATATGAATACTGGATATCTCAAAGCTTGTGATCCTTTACCTTATTTATATGTTTCAGAGAATATTTAGTTAGCACACTAGCATACTAAGTTCACAGAACAACTCCCAGACCACTTATCAAAAGAATCTTTACAACTGGCATGGAAGTCACAGTTAGAAGGTGCTAGAATTCCATCCTGTCTTCCTCGTTCTTTCTCGTGATGTTTTTAATGAATATTATAGGAAATACTTAGAATGAATGCCTTTTTATGTGTTCATTCATTTGCAATAACCCTATACCAAATGCAAGCTTTTTGTATGGCATGTGAAACCCCTGGGTAGCTGTAAAATTCAATAGAAGAGCAAGACTGTGCCTGAAAGAGAGAGATTAGCATGTTAGAACTAAGCAACCCAGTTTTTCATTCTATGAAGGAACAGAGCGATAACAAATTCAATCCTTATAATCTAAAATGAACAATGGAAACAAAAAAAATTCATAAATTACTTCCAGGTAGCCATTCAGTTTCACAAAGCCACACAAATATGAAATTTAGATCAAATTCTAACATTTGCAGACATCTACTTTAAATCTTGTTTCCTGCATACTTGTATGAATGTTACAATCCAATCAGAGCATACGGAGCTGAAGCAGGGATGCTGCCCCTACTATCCTATTATCTTGGGCTGAAATTCCTCTCTAGAGGCCAGGTATTTTTTTCAATTCCTCTGCTATTCCCATTGTACTCTTTGGAGAACACCCAGCAACAAGGGATCAAGGCTTTAATCACCATTTTAGCCTAGTGAGCGCAACTTATAAGATCATTGTAGAGTCTAGTGATAAGTCTTATTTTCTGAGATTACTGAATAGCTCCAAAGGCCATTGTAAAGGATTGGACGAAGAATGATAGTTGTCTCCAAATGCTAACCGAATGACAAGAGTCAAGAGGATCACACATGTTCAAGGCATAAGTAAAAGTAACAGGTAACAGCTTACAGTCTTTTTTCTACTAAAAATTAAAGTGCTATATCGGCATATTTCCTTCCTTCTTATCCTAGAAAGTTATTGAACCTACCATTTTGGTGGAGATCTCTGTATTCCAAGTTGTGTATTCTTTTTTTTGGCCATTTAAGTAATATTCTTTTAATATTTATAGAATTTAGAGTAAAATAAAGGGCCACTTATTCTTGCAAGCTAGGTAATAATATTAAGTATGGTTCCTTTTTAAATGCTAACTGCCTTGAAACTTCCAGAAACTCCTAATAGTAATAGCAATATAATCATGGGAATTAGAATGTCTTGCATGGAAAAAAGATTGGTCTATGTAACTAAAGAGTTCAGTCCCTTCATAGACTTGTAATTTTTTAATTCTAAATTTTTTATCTTTAACCTTTTACATATCAGAAAGTAAACTTGAGATCTGAAGTATAAGACAACTGGTACTCTTTGTCCCAACTTCAAACAAATGCAGGGTTTGTGAATCATGAAGCATCGTAGAAGACAAGTGACATATCCAGTGATAACCACTAACTTTGCAACTTAGAATTTTGGGATCTACTGTAGGATTATCTCTCCTCTTAATGCTGAAATTGCCTATAACAATACATAGCTTGAGAACCAAGTGCCCAAACACTTCAGAAGTATAACCCTAAATCTCTATTTACTGTCCAGACGAAGAATTAAGGACAAGTGGACCTATTTCACCAGCTACAGATTGATAGGTTTGGATTGTAACTCAACTTAGAAAAAACTACTACCTTGACATCATGTTGAAAGCTTTTTGACTCTCCTACATACCATGAAGCTTTCTTCTTTTAATCCAATCCTGGCCTATAGAAGATGAAGTTTGTACCCCAAAATAAAGTAGACAGAGACTGTAACTTACTCTTAAAATAGCCAATTGCTAGAAAAACATAAGAAAATACCCATCTTCAGCATGAAATGGGCAACAATGTTTGAAATTTTGGGCCAATAATTGTAAAATTTACAAGATTGTAGCGCTAAATTCTACTCTGGTACAGTTTTCTCCTTCACAGCTGAGCTAACTTTGCAACTTAGAATTTTGGGATCTACTGTAGGATTATCTCTCCTTTTAATGTTGAAATTGCCTATAACAATACATAGCTTGAGAACCAAGTTCCCAAACACTTCAGAAGTATAACCCTAAATCTCTATTTACTGTCCAGATGAAGAATTAAGGACAGGTGGACCTATTTCACCAGCCATAGATTGATAGGTTTGGATTGTAAACTACTACCTTGACATCATGTTGAAAGCTTTTTGACTCTCCTACATACCGTGAAGCTTTCTTCTTTTAATCCAATCCTGGCCTATAGAAGATGAAGTTTGTACCCCAAAAGAAAGTAGACAGAGACTGTAACTTACTCTTAAAATAGCCAATTGCTAGAAAAACATAAGAAAATACCCATCTTCAGCATGAAATGGGCAACAATGTTTGAAATTTTGGGCCAATAATTGTAAAATTTACAGGATTGTAGCGCTAAATTCTACTCTGGTACAGTTTTCTCCTTCACAGCAGAGAATAATGAAGAAACTAGAAATCAAAAGCGAAAATAATCCATTACAGAACAAACCAATTGTAGGGTAGAAAAAGTCTCCTTTATCAAGGTGGTGGTGATCTAAATTTAGACGAGCAAAGTTGATTACTCCAAGAATCATGTGTCCACTAAATAAAATTATTTGACACAGCCTTAAGTAGGTGAAGAAAGTTTATTTTGCATCTGAAGCAAAAATCCTATATCATTATTGAAAGTGATCAAGGTGCATTCACTGTAGAAGAATGCGAAACCGCAAAAGAAGAATGTTTAGAAGCTGTTGGTTTAGGGGAGAGTGGGAACATGGAACCTGAGCAGCAGAATGGTGATGATGAAGAGAAGGAGGATCCTCTTCCCGATGAGCAGTATGCTTATTCACAAGGAGAGTCAAAGAAGTGGGGATCTTGCATTAGAGTTTATGATCCCAAAACTAGTGAAACTACATGCCTCTTGGTACTGCAGGATAATGAAGCTGCATTTAGCATTTGCTCTGTTAATTTTCATGACAAAGAACATGGAACTGTCGTGGGCATTGGAACTGCAAAGGATTTAGAATTTTGGTCAAAGAAGCATTTTTCATGAGGTTTTATTCATATCTATAGGTCTGTGGATGATGGCAAAGCCGTGGAACTGTTGCATAAAACACCAGTTGATGGAGTATCTCTTGGATTATGTCAATTCCAAGGTTTCCTATTAGTTGGAATTGGACAAGTGTTGAGAATATATGACTTGGGCAAAAGAAATTGCTGTCCAAATGTGAGAATAAGCTCTTTCCCAATACGATGAATACCATCTGCTGTAGGAAATTGGAATACCATGAATACTCAACAATAACCTAGATGGTTCTCCAAAACCAGTGATATCGTAATCTTATTATAGGCGGGATTGGGATGAGGAAGGTGTTTTATAGGCACAGGTTATTATGTATTTGCTCACTATAAATATATTTACCTGTGCATATATGTATCTGTATGACGCAATGAATAGGACTACTTTTGTCACTGGGATACTCTTACCTTGGGATATTATTGTGTGTGCATGTCTGCATAAACACATTGGCAGAGATAGAGACAGAGACAGAGAAAGAGAGTTTTTCTATTTCAAGTTGCAACACAAAATACTGAATACAGGGAAAGTGTGTGTACCTCCATAGCTCTCTCCTGCGTTGTAAAACTTTCAATTTTTATGTTGAGGGAATCTTTCCAAGCAGTTGAGCAAGAAGGTGAGTGAATATTCAGCTGCAATTGCATGGTCAAACAAAGTTGAATATATTTATTTTGAAAGTATCAAATGCAAAAGGATAAACAGTAAATGCATATCACACATTGACTCATTATACTGAAAGCTTGCATTTTTTGAAATTGTATGGAATGCTGAGAAACTGTTTGTTTCGAGGATAGGAGACAAGACATTTCTTGTAACATTGTTGGACCTAGATAGTACTTGTTGATTTGTTTGTTTTGAGTTGAAATGAATCTGCAAGAATCAAGAAAAGCAATAATTTTGATCAATTTGTCTAAAATGTGATTAGTATCTATAGAATGCATGAGAAAAAAATATGAATGTTAGAAAGAAGAATCTAACAAAAATTAAGGGTACGAGATAAAATGTGTTTGAACTCACATGAGGATTGAAGTAAAAAGTGTGGTTTTAGATTCTCCTTGTAATTGTTTGAACTGTTAAGCTCAAATTATGGAAAGTAACATGATTTGCAGGGAAGTATTCTACCGTTGGGCTATACTTTGAAGAGTTGTTTGCAAGAGTTCCCTTGTTCGAATTTGGATAACAACAATTACCTTAGGGGTAAATGTGTTTTGCATATAACATCTTAACCTTTGTGTTTTTGAGATTCCAACAAGAAGAGTGAAATTGAATGACATATATTGCAAAGAATAAAACTAATTCAAAATGAAGGAAGCAACTGTTCAAATTATGCATGTATTTTCTATGTTTCAGAAAGTAACTTTCCAGCATTGTAGACATGAGTTACAAATTCTAGTGAGCATATTGTTGTGAGAATATAATATAGTTAAAAGTATTTGTATACAAAGGAAAAGGTAACTTTTAGAAAGGGGAAAAAATGAATATGTAGGCACCTCAATATTATGGCACATTGAGCAGATGCATATGATGCAAATATTGAGTTGATCAAACTTTTGTCTTGATGACGGCATTTAACCAGAAGGAATTGATTAACATGTAAAGATTGTTACTCTGCAAGAGTTGATAGTACTAAAGAAATGATAAATTTACCAAAGTATAAAGAAATGATAAACATACCAAAGCATATTCCATATCAAGGGAAAAATGCATTTAGAGTTAGCATTTTTGTGCATTATTGACATTATGTGGATACAATGTGAAGCTAAATAATATAATGAAAAATCACATTGTGATACCATAATAAAGTGGCCATACATACGATATTTTGGTAAGACAAGTGAAGGTGTAACAAAGAAAAGTTGAATTAATAGTTGCATAGGAAGTACTAAGCAAATTAATAGGTGAAGAACTGAAAAAGTATAATAAACAAAGTGTGTGTAGAAATAAATAGTTGCTAATATAAAGAGTTGACACATTCTATAAGGTATGTTGATTGTAGAAACATTTTGTACATTCAAAGTGCTATAAACATGGTAGATAAGAAAAAGTTGTACACATGCATACAAGGATCCGCATAAGGTGGATGAAATGTAATGAGCATATGAGTATAAGTTTGTTAGAAAACACTACATCGAAAAAGAGTAGGAAAGTGTCTAGAAGACCAAAATGTAATCATGTAGTGGAAGTCAATCATATATACACCAAGATTGCTGGCAGTGGCAACACCAAGTACAAGAAATGTTGGGAGCAAGACGTGGATGTCGTAGTACCAAGTCTGAACGTATTTGCCTGATTGCATCTCTTTCATGCAGGTGAATAACACGTTGAAGGAGGGCCTTCAATTCAAAGAGCAATTTAATAGTTGGTTTAAGGCGAGTAAGTGGAACACAATTTTGTGGTTGGAATCATGTTGCTATTCGTTGCAAACCTTGTTCTTCTTCCTTGATTTGTTGGGAATAGTGGGAAAGTGTCGTCAAAAAAACCATATCCATTTCTGCTTTGCAATAGGCAAAAAGACAAAGTATGCAAAAAGGTTACATTCTTTGCATGTTATAAGCAAGAAACGAGATGAGCACATGTAAATTTGACTTGTTTGAAAAATATATTTAAAACATGTTATATAGCTAATCCAACACGGAAAGACAATGTATGCAAAAAAAGGTTATATTCTTTGCATGTTATAAGCAAGAACGAGATGAGCACATGTAAATTTGACTTACTTGAAAAATATATTTAAAACATATTATATAGCTAATGCAACATGGACATGTTGAAACAATTGATAGTAGCAAATTGAAGTATATATATGGGGACATTTTATATTTGTTGGTAAAAAGAGTAAGATGTAATGAAATGGTGAGTTTTTTTTCCCTTTTGAAACAATAAACAGTAGCACATTGAAGTAAATAAGATAAACTAGTAATAAAAGATTTATATATGTTGGAAAAAGATAAATTTGCAGTAAAGCAATGTTTCTTTGTATTTGTTGTCTTTTGTAGGAAACTAGTAAATCACGGTAGCAATAGAAAGACAACATCTGAAAAAATATATACAAGTGGTAGTGATTCCAAGGAGAAAGGAGTAAAGTAAGATCGGTTGCAAGTATAGGTGTAAAGGGAGAAAATATGCAAGTTTTTTTTTATGGAAGGTGTGGCTGCAAAGACTTAGAAGCAAGCAAGGTCTCCTCTTATATCCTGCGTTGCACATAGGGATTGTCTTGCATTCGAGAATATCTAGAAAATGAGAAAGGTGGAGATATGCGTAGTCCTGACAAAGATTTAACTCTGGATATTGCAGTGAATGTAAGTCCTTGTCGGTCAATGTTGCCAATATCTATTGTTGCATTTTGTAGGGTCATGCCTTGTGCTTTATGGATTGTTAAACCCCATGCCATCCGAAGTGGTACTTGCCTCTGTGAGCCCCTTGTTATGGGAAGGATGGGGACATAGTGTGTATTGGAAGCATCCCATGGGGGGCCTTTGTAGTGGAGGAAGTCAACAACAACAAAAGATGGCAAGGTAGGTGGTTGATCATTGGAGTTGTAGACAATTGCAATGACTTTTCCAAGTGAGCCGTTGACGAGGCCTGATCCAACGCACAAGTTAGCTGTCAGCATTGTCTGTTGACCAATAGCTAGTAGAACCTTGAAGGGAAGTTGTTCATCATCTATGGAGGCATGCACATGTTGATTCTTCTGCTCTGCAAAGCAATGTGCAACTAGCACGTTAAGGAGTTTTAGCATTTGTTTGTTGTGCAATGCAACAGAGCTATTAGTTGCGTACAAATGAGTGCATTGTTCAAATGCATGGTTCTCTTCTTGTGAAAGGGCGGAGGTTGTCCTTGACATGAGGAGGGTCCAATCTTCAAGAGTCGGTGTTGCATTTCGAAGGTTGAGGAGGAGTTGGCGAAAGGAAATTTGAGAAGGGGTGTTACCTTGTTGTCGAAAGATGGTTGAGAGCGTCACAAAAGTGTCAAGAGTACGAAAAAGAGTGTTGCCTCATGAGGTGCCAACATACATGGGAATGTCCTTTATAGGGGGCAATTGTCCAAAATCACCAAGAAGTATGATGGAATAACCACCAAAGGGACTCGTACGGTGGGAAGGGAAGGCTTCATGTAAGTGGTCATCCATACGGGTTAATAGTTTTGGGCCAATGAAACTCATTTCATCAATGAGGATGTATCGAATATGGCGGAACTGTTCTTGGAGGCTTGAAAGGGATTGGCCTTCAAGAGGGTGCATATCAAAAATGGGTATGCGAAGGGAAGAAGGTATTGTAAGTGCATGTATGTTAAAGGTGGCAACACCTGTTGGAGCAAGCAGGAGCAAGGGGGAAGCATTGTGGCCTGAGGCAGGTTGGAGTGCAGCTTTGAGGAAAGAAATCAAGTAGGATTTACCTGTTCCTGCAGTGCCTTGAATGATCATTTTTAGTGGGGCGGGACTTGAAGTGTCTGTGAAGTGTGAAAGCACAAGATCAAAGGCCATGCGTTGTGTGGGAGACAAGGAGGCAGGAGAGCAGGAAGAGGAATCGGTGTCTTGGTGTACTTGGTTGGATAAGCGGTTGAAGTCAATGAATGATATGGATGTCTCATGCATGTGTGAAGGGATATGGTTTTCGGTCCAATTGTGTTGTTTGTCAAAATCACGATGCCCAAGCATGTCAAGGTCATCAACATGGAGGTTGTTTCCAGGGCGGAGTTG
The DNA here is from genome assembly GCA_027924585.1 of Larix kaempferi. Lineage (NCBI taxonomy): Eukaryota > Viridiplantae > Streptophyta > Pinopsida > Pinales > Pinaceae > Larix > Larix kaempferi. The sequence continues at coordinate 7,229,322 of BSBM01000524.1, read as the reverse complement.
AGAAAGGAGTTCCCATTCATCCATGTTAAGGGGTAAGGGCAAGTGAATTGGATCAGAATCAGAGTCATCAAAGGGAGGTGTAGTGGGATCTTCTGGCAAGAAATCAACATGCCATGCACTGTATGTGTCTTTAATGCAAAGCCAATGAGAAGTTATGGCAAAATCTGTGGATCCAATGTCATCAGGGAGGGTGCAAAAAGGTTTGTATAGGAGGAGCTCGCTCCAGCAGAATGTAACAAAGGAGTCAGCATCAAAGGGTGGAATGGTAGTGAAGCGAGGAAAGACGCGAACAATATTGGGAGGAAATATTGGTTTCCAGTGGGAGTGTTTTCTACAAGATGAGAATGACCAAGAACGTGAAGCCTCAAGAAGGGTAAGGTGTTCAAGTGTTGGGGGTCTTTGCATGTATGCAGAAATGAAGCTGGTTGTTGGCAGGTTGTCAGGTGAGTCGTCAAAAACACGTCGAAAAACACTTCGGCTAACATTCAAGGAAACAAAGGAGCGACTACAAAAGGAAAGAGGGAGTTTTTGAAGCATGTGGCAAGTCTCTTGTGCACTGATGTCGCAATCTGCAACTGTTTCTGATAGGAAGCGCTTGATTGGCTGAAGGACAGGGCCATCGCTCGGTGTTGCACGTGTGAGCTGAGAGAGAATTTCATGGTAGCTTTCTAACTTTGGCTCTGCCTTTGTTGCATATTTTGAAATGTATTTAAGGACAACATGCCTAGAAAGCACAGGCTGGAAATCAACATTAGCTCTCCATATTGATAACATGTTAGGGTTATGAATGTTTAAGAGCGCATCATTCCTTGCAGGGTTGTATGTTTTACAGCCATTTGCATCAATGAACAAAGAAGATGTAGGTTGTAGATCGAAGGGGAATCCATAACGACATTTAAGGGATGACCCTTTTTTGCGGAGGCAAGAAGATTCTGAACATTTTGTGTGCCGTTGGACACAATTAACAAGCTCTTCATAGTCATCCAAGTGATCAGCTGCAAATATGGAATGTGATACAATGGCGCATGGATCATGTACATTAGAGTGATGGAAGCTAGGGGTTTGCAAGTGGCTGGCATAGGGATTCCAAGTTGTAACAAAATTTTCAAAGTATTTTTTTGCATCTTCGACCATGGAAGCATTCCCCCAGTCAAGCGTGTCCTTATTAGGTGCATTTTCCAACCACAGGAAACCATGTATATGCATAGAGCCCCTGTGTTGCCATTCATACCTACATGGAAAAGGGAAGTATTAGAAAGGAAAACTTTGAGGTTTTGAATACAAAAAGAAGGAAAGCAAACATGATTTGTTACAAACCTGCACTAGTAGTCTTTGGTAGCAATCCCTTTTAGAAGAACCTCTTCAAGGAATATTTTGAATCTCTCATGGATGTACTGAGATGCAACATGTGGATTGGCTATAATGTTTTGAATCCTCCATTGGTGCTGTTGATTTGAACTATGTGGAGCTTGTCCAAGCATCAGAGAATGCAAATCATGCCATTTCGTGTCAGTTGCGCTAAGGGTGAAGAAGAAGGTTGGTGTCCCTTGTTGGGTGATCATGTCAGTGAGCTCACACCTGCTTTTGTTCCAAAACGAGCGTGTCCCACGGAGCGTAGAGCCAAAGTGCATGACCCGTTCAGCGATTTTAGCATTAGGCAAGTCTTGTAATTGATGTGTAAGTTCTAAGACGATTGGGGGGAAGGTATCTTCAAGGTTGCGTTTGACGAACACATAGGCAGTAGCATGGCTACGATGGCGCATCATGAGGTTATATATGTAATAGCGAAAACGTGGATGTTGGCCAAATCTATTGTCATGGTATCGAATTAGGTGCAATGCATAATCGTGCATCCCAACCTCTTGAATGTGTGGTTGTTTGAGCATTGCAACACCGGTGGGAAACAAGGTTGGAAAGGCCATAGAGAGGAGGCCTATTGTGTTGTACTCATTGATAGGGGAAATGCCTATTGGGGGACAATCAATGGAAGTTGGAAGTGGGGAATCTCTTGTGTGCAAGAAGCGTCTTATTTCCTCTACCTCAGTTCTACAATTTGATTGTGTAGAAATAAAGGAGGAGGATTGTAATTCATGGGGTTCAGGGAAGTTGGGTGATTGAATAGTAGAAGTTGAGGTACGGTTAACAAATGGTGTACAATGGGGGCTAACATGACGAAGAAGGGAGGAAATGTATGTTGGTTCAAGAGGTAAAGAAGATAATGCAATTGGGTTAACTTTAACATCTTTGTAGTAGGGATCATTTGACAATTTGTATTGTAGAGCAGCAAGAACATGTGCTCGACTAACAAAGAATTCATAAGGTTCATTTGTAGGACTGCATTTGCAAGCAATAAGGATGTCAATGTCTGAAAGTAAACGAGGGAGGGAGGTGGAAATGCTAGAAATGTCTTGGGGGAAGCTAATAGTGTGGCCAGAATATTTATATTGTCCACCACGAGCATGGGTGACTTGTAGGATTGGGTTAACACGAGAAATGAGCATTTCTTCAACTTGAGTAAGTATGGCAAGGACAGATGGTTGGATGCCTAGATCCATGTTGTTTGGCAAGGAAAAGCGATGGCCTTTTTTTCCACAATGCATCGAGAAGATGCATATGCACCACAAATTGTTTTTGTTTTAATTCCAGGATAAGATTCCATGCGTATTGAGCATACGTTCATGGGAGATAGGTTGTCCAATCTTGTACGGAAACATTGTTGTGCACCATTGAGGAGGGGGTGGATGGATTATGTGATGGGTGCATATCTAAGTTGGTTGTAGATGTGGATGGCGGAGAGGGTGTGATGGAATGTTGAACAACGTGAAATGGAGAAGGGACATGAACAAGTTGACGAGCAGCTCTATATAGAAGATGTTTTCGCTTGTTGTTTTGTTGTTTTTTTTGTGCATATACAACTCTTCTACGTGCATTAATTTGAGCAGTGTCATGATTGTTCAACATGCCTACAACAAAAGTGTGAGGTGATTATGAACTTGATGGTGGCATTGGTGGAAGAGAAACATACTACATATCTAACTATTGGAAGAGTAAAGAAAGGTATATTGTAAGATATAAATGAAGCATACACAAATATGGTAAGTTGTTGCAAGAAAAGTAGGTCCAATGAACATTGTTCAGAAACACACGAATTAGAAAATAATAGCATATTTAAGATTGTTCATGAAGGTTACAAATAGCATTTGCGACAACAATGTTAATTCCAAGTTTGTAATGGCTAAATATGAGAAAGCAAGCATATTCAAAAGTGACCATATAGGTTACAGTAAATATGTAAGTCAACAATGGGATTTGAGTATGAAACTAAAAAACGGAAAAAGGAAATAATATAATATTTAGAAGTGTCCATGTTGTTTACAAAGAGAACTTAAGTAAAAAGTGTTGATAGAAACTTTGTAGATGCTAAGTAACACGATATATATGTTGTGAAAAAAGTGCATGTGAAGATGGAGTTCAAAGCATGCGGGAAATGTCCATGTTGTTTACAAAGAGAACTTAAGTAAAAAGTGTTGATAGAAACTTTGTAGATGCTAAGTAACATGATATATATACTGTGAAAAAAGTGCATGTGAAGTTGGAGTTCAAAACATGCGGGCAACTGGACGCTTATTGAGGGCAGTGTCATAACTTTCAGTAATTGGAGCAATCGTTGCCGATGATGGTGAAACCTCCTCTGACATGACAATGAGCACCTTCAAGCGAGCATTTGCATTAAAAGTCTATGTCTTCACTGATAATGTGAAAAGGAAGTGTCGAGAACAAACACTTTGAACAATTTTTGGTAGCGCTGTTGGTTCATTTGCGAGAAGGCACAAATCTTTTGCAAAGACCCCCATGAGTTTATTTGCAAGATCATCAAAAGCTATGACACTATATAGTTGGTCCAGTAGCATATTTAATGTCAAGTTTTAGTATGTATCGATAATCACACTCTGGAAACTCCCCATCACATTTAGTACAATGTCAAACATTTGCAATTTTGTGGGAAACTTTTTTCATGCATTGTATCCCATCAACAAATAGAGGGCATGCAAGGAAATGAAAGTCATCCATGTTAATATTTGTGATGGTAGAATTGGCTGAATACCAGGTTGGATTCTCAAAGGGTTGGAGAGATTGCAGCTCAAAGATGGTAATGCGTTTGCATGAACCAGAAGGCGAGGAGTTATATTTTCGGCTCAAGGACGGGGAGGCTTGACGGAATCCATTGTCATTGAACCATGCTTGGAGAAGTACAGTTTCTTCAATACTTGGGTTTATAAGAAGGCTGGTATTGGATATTATTCCAATATTTTTTCCATTGAACTCTGTAAGGCGACCACCTTTGATTGCAAGGATCGGGGGAGTAACCAAACCTCGAAGGTTAGCAAGTTGTGCACCCTCTATTTCATGGTGCTCCCCCCAAAGTGTTATGTCTATGCTATAGCCAGACATGTCTCGTAAGCCGACTGTTCGACGGACAGTTTCTGAGCCATCCCTTTTGCGTATAGTTGATGCAGGGGAAACGGAAATGACAATCCCAATAAGGTCAACCATGGAATTGAGGGATGTAGTTTGAATGTCATGGATAGACTTAAACTGGAAGCAATGAAAAGGGATCAAGGGGTATTCCTCCAAGCATGCTTGGATTATTGAGGAGGGGCTTACGAAAATCTCAATATTGCTTTTCAAGTGGTCGTATGTTGGGTTGGACGGCTTGATTGTGCCATTTGAGACAATGTAGACTATGCCAACTTGTATTTGGTCATACAATGATGTTGCTATATCATTGAACGCAGAGATATGGACCTCATCTCCGGAAGCACTAACAAGGTCAAACCCAAAGAGTTTACCTGGCCCTTTTGTATTAGTGTATGCGTTGAATGGCCCAAATTTTTTTGCAAGGGTTGAGTGATGTGAATTGAACAGTAGGTGCAACAAGAGTTGGGGTTGAATTTGGTGAGGAAGGAATGGAAAGTGAAGGGGTTTGGGGAGGAAGGAGGATGTTTTTTGAAATAGAGGAACTAGTTTGGGAGGTGAAGGCAGTAGTAAAGTTGAAAGGGAATGGTTCCCCAATAATTGGTGCTTCCGCTGTGACAATTTCAATTGTGAGCAATGTGATAGTCCTGGTAAGAAGAACGAAGTTAGGTAAGTAGAAGGAAAAAATATGTTACAAGTAATGCGAGTGCAAAAGGGATTAAGTGAAAATAATGAAGGGAAAAATGAAGCATACGTTGCATTGTGTAAAATGTTGCATGTACATTTGTTGACTTTGATGATAGACCCTTCTTGTAGTTTTTGAGCCTCCACAACCCCATTGTAGATAGTTGTAAGCAACATTTTGTGCTTATGAATCCCATCAAAGATAGAGATTCGAAATCGTGCGGTTGATGTGTTAAGCGAGCTTACTCATTTGAGAGAAATAACTTGCAGAAGTGGGCAAAGGTCAACAACACCATGCAGTAGAAGCGAAACAGCATTTTCAGTCAACAAAGTGTCCATAACGCAACAGTGGCAAGTAGATGGACTAAAACTCTAAGCTACAACAAAGGGAAACAAATGGTAGTAAGTAGAAAGAATAAAGAGATTGAGTTGGAAAGGTTTTCATCTCGGAAAGTACAAGCCATGAAGTACTTCAGTATTGCAAAAGTTAAAGGAGACTAGTAAAGGAATGAAGTGTTTTTGGGTTTTGATCGATCTAGTTTGAGACAAATGGATGCATTTCCATGAATGGAATCCAAATGCTTCACCATTTTGGGGAATTTCCAAGCTATAATTGTAAGAATTGCAAATTTAAACGTATCAATAATGAGTGCAGTCACTTGTTGGAGGTTAATATGTGACAGTGACTTTTGAGTGGGTCCTACTAAATCATAAATTTGGAAACTAACAACACTATATATATTGACTAAATGAGTGGGTTTATGTAATAGTTGAAGTTACTGCTAATGTACTGGTAAAATGTAGAGTAGCATTTTGATTCAAGTGTGAGGAATGAAAAGTGTATCATCTAGATTAAGGTTTTATGTAACAATTTAAGTTAATGATAAGGTATTGGTAAAACGCAGAGTAGCAATTCGATTCAATTGTGAGGAAAGAGAACTTTAGAATCTAGTTTAACGTTTTATGTAATACTTTAAGTTACGGGTAAGGTATTGGTAAAACATAGAGTAAGTCACTATGTATACTCAAACTTACTGGCATGTTGTAAAGTTTATGTATAAGTTCAGGCAATGTGTTACAACAATAAAGACCTAATCTAAGTTCACATGTTGAATGACATTAAGTCCAATCAATACAACAACTTCAGTTTGCTAGGTTTACTTGAGTGATTAAGTGTTGTAAGGTATTGTAAGGTAGGTTATATCAAGTATGAAAATGGTTGTGAAAATTTTGCTTTAGCAAAAAGATGCAGCTAAAGGGCAAATTGGCAATCCTATTGTAGAAACCACTGGCTTGTTGGAAAAGAGCTAGCCTAATGTGAGGGAAGTGTCCACCAAGGTGACAATGGATGGAACTTCAAGCTACCCTACGTTTGCATATTTATGGTGGGCTTAAGTATTTGCAAGTGCACCTATGTAAGGTAATGTAATTGTTCCAAGTGTAAAAGAATTTGTTGTCCCCGATGGGCACAAATGAGTTCATTGCAAGTCCTAGGTGGTTTTGACAATAGAGATAAGCCCAGCAGAGCTTCACATATTATCGAAAGGTATTTAGCAAGAAGGATTTAGCTTCACATCTTATCGAAAGGGATTTAGCAAGAAGGATTTAGCTTCACAATTACTAAGCATTGTAACAAATTTAATTATATGGAAGTCCATTTTTAACGATACTATATAGTTGCATCGTGTGTGCTTAGCTTCGTGTCTAAGTTGGAAATGCAGACTGTTGACTGGAGTATGTGTTTGAAAATATGAAATTAATTTGAGATATTTAGACTCTATATTTTGTGTCTAAGAAGACACTTTGAAACAATTTGTAATGATCCTACATATATTTATGATAGTCTTACTTGGCCATTTAAAGCCTATGTTTGTACATGAAAGCACAAAAAAAGATATAGATGAAAATGCGTTTTTAGGTTGATGATACTTGTGAAGAGCATAAGATCAAAATGGACAAAGTTGTTAAGTCAAATCTTAGAGTGAGAGTAGGGGATGTAGCATCGTTAAGTATGGGAAGTGTGTGCATATTCTTCCTATAGATGACACAACTGAAGGAAGGAAAATTATATTAAGAAGCTTCATTGGTACCACAAAGTTTGATCCATTTATGCTTATTTCAAAACCCTCCATAATGAACAAGATGCCCTTGATGGGCGAGATATAAAGGTGATGACAACGTTTAGAGGTTATAAAGACCAAGATATAGCTCTCATTACAGTATAGTAGGTACTTCTTCTATGTGAGACCATGAAAGCTTTATGATCTCTCCTAGAATTCTGAACTACATGACATCTATAGAGTTTGCCAAAGTGACCTGCGACTCTTCACATAGAGGCTATTTCACATAGAAGGAAAACGTTGTCCTTTCCTTTGTTTTTTATGAAAATCAGTATAGTTTGTAGTTTTTCATATTGGTCGGATATATAGCCCCTATTCCTAGAATTCTGAACTACATGACATCTATAGAGTTTTCCAAAGTGACCGGTGACTCTTCACACAGAGGCTATTTCACATAGAAGGAAAAGGCTGTAGTCTCATACAATCCTCAAATGTGCGAAAATTGTCTAATCTCTTAGTCTTAAATAAGCAATTTAAGAAGCTAAACATAACAAGCAACTAACAGGAAAGGAAGTAGCGAATTGGATGCCAATCATTTTAGTTGCTAATAACATATTGACAAATATCAACCCATAAAATGGCAAAACTATACAGAAGATGTATCCATACATAGTAAAAGATGAATTTATTTTGGGAAAAAAGGATCTTCATTATTATAAAAGATGAATTGATATTTTGTATATTTAGTAGCTAATGCGTAGAAATAAGGTAGGAAAAGGTCTATTAATTACAGCACTGTGGTGTTACTTTCAACATGAATTTTATATTATCAACATTTCCTATAGGAAATTTCTATCGTCAACATTTACAAAACTAAACTTCAAGGAGAAAAATGGGTTACATCATAGAAAGAAAGCTCATAAATTAGTTAGTGCATTGATTGAAGTGTATTCTACAAATCTTGTATAGCTACAAATATTGTTGTCTATAGCACATGTAAGGTTTGAATATGTTCAATGATTACATTCTCGAAATCATTGAAGTTTTTATACTCCATAGGACAAGGAAAAGGCACTCATATACTTGAACTCATCACCATATTTCACTTGAAAATATTAAAATTATGTTTTTCCATATCTGATAATAAGTATTTGGTTGTAAGGGTAGATTGGCAATCCTATTGGTGAAACCATTGGCTTGTTGGGATAAATATATCTATTGTAACTAATATTAAGGCCACAGACAACAGCCTGAATTAACAACTTTCATTGATGCCAATAAGACCAGGCAAACTATACAAACAAAGAGCCAACAAATATTGTAAACTATGATCAGAATCTGGAGTATAGCAACTCAGGTGTTATAGAAGTGATATAACTAAAATTACAAGTAAAAATACCAGGTTGAACTTAACTTTGAATGTAGTTGTATGGAAGATAATGGTATTTCTCCACTAAATTTGTTTACCTTCTTTTGTATTTGAATATATTTTCCTTTAAACCTTTTAGACTTATCTCTGTCTAAATGAAAATAGAGGCAATGGATGACAGAAGCTACAGAAGTCCCAAAATGCAGGCACAGAAAAGCATGATGCAAAATGACAGAAAAAAAGACCAACAACATTTTATATTTACTCTCATATCATTACTTCTTTGGATACACTTCCACAACTAACTTTAGCTCAAGAATCAATTCTTATCTATCATTTGATGCAAAAAAAATTCAATATACTTGGAACTACACACGAGATCCACCTATTCGAAATGCAGCTCGATCCCATTCATATCAGAGCGATGTGGAGGATCCACTCTGAATTTCAAAAGATGCCCAGTTTCATAAGTTGGACGTAATTGTGCAATCACTTGTGCATCTAAATATGCATCGCATGAAAAGAACCATACTGAAAGATCGCTGCAAAAGATAAAGGAAAATCTTCCATATAGTTGCAGAGAAACCTAATTACATGCAAACAAAGGAATTATTGAAAATGTACTTTGTTATACTTGTAGCTTATAGCCAAGCAATGCCCAATGTTTTCATAGTGTTCAAACATGTGGCCATAGTGTTTCCCCTCTCTTTTCCCCTTTTTTCACAAACATTCTTATAATAGGCTTTAGACAACAAACACAAAAATATAATGCCATACATATAGCATTATGAAGGTACTTCTTCTATGTGATACCATGAAAGCCTTATGATCTCTCCTAGAATTCTGAACTACATGACATCTATAGAGTTTGCTAAAGTGACCTGCGACTCTTCACATAGAGGCTATTTCACATAGAAGGAAAAGGCTCTATTTCACATAAAAGGAAAACGTTGTCCTTTCCTTTGTTTTTTATGAAAATCAGTATAATTTGTAGTTTTTCATATTGGTCAGTTATATAGGCCCTATTCCTAGAATTCTGAACTACATGACATCTATAGAGTTTGCAAACAAATTAATTTTTCAATTTAAATTTTAACTCTCCAAGAATAGGTACAGGAAGGTCTTAAGCAACGTTGTTCAAATATTCAAAATTGTGAAATATATCTATTTAGATATGCAAATCTCAATTTTAACTCTTGAAGAATAGGTACAGGAAGGTCTTAGAAAATGCTCCGAGTACAAAATCCAAGCACTTCTAGGTACCAATTACGGATTCTCATGCTCTAAAATATATATTAGAGGTGATTGTTTTCTCTAGATTTGAAATAAGGTGCAGGTATTATTTTGATCCGCCTTGGTTTCCCATTGCTTTTTCATATCCTTTGCAATCGTGCTCTTTGCCAATTTGATCTTCCACTTGGCATTTTGCATGCACTGCCCACATACTTGACATTTTGCATGCACTGCCCACATCTTCATTTCACATTCATTTGATATTTATATTGACCATGTCTTCAACAACCTTTCTCCACCTTATCTCTCTATCTCATATGCATGTTTCCTCCTTTCCAATTTCCAACAATGTCCAAATTTACCTTTTTTCTATGACCCAATTCACATTTCCTTTCACTCCATTAATGGACCACGATCACCTTAGTTTTTCTTTCTAATTGTTTTATAATCCAATTTTTTGGTGAGAATTTGTGAAAATTCCAATGAATATTTTGTTGGGTTATGCAAAATTCGCAACTACCTCGTTTTATTATATACTATAAATACACTAATGAAGCTCATTTTCCATCCAAAACAGCTAATTATATAGTGTAAATACATTGATTTGATTTGAGAAAGCTCAAACGACAACCTTGAAACGTCCCAACCCTGGAGAGTGAAATTTGTAAACTCTCAGTTATGGTGGAGAGTGAAATGTAGAAACTGGGTTTTCTATGAGTGAAATCTTTCTCATCACAGTGATGAGCTTGACCTGACCTGCGAGCGAAGCATACCCTACCGAACCTACCTCCATATTAGCGAATCATGGCAATCCATAATAAAGTCTTCTGCACTCCAAACAAATCACAGAGCTTCTCTTCTTTTATTTTCTTTTCTGGTTTGATTTCTTCTTGTTGTTGTTGCTGGGAAAATTAGAATAGAATGGAGGATACCATCTCTAGAATGGCTGGATTCATAGTCAACCATTGGAGAAGCATGTGGATTGGCAATATCATACTCTCACAATTGCTGCCATGTTTTGGCGTAATTTCTTGGGATTCAGTCACTACTCCCTTTGGGTTACTCAAAATCTCTGCTTCTTTTACAACGCTTCTTCTTCTTCTTGATATCATGGCTTTGGTTTTCTTTCGCCTACTCATTTGCTCAAGCAGTAGAAACACCAACACTTAAAAATCCATCATATTCTGGTAGTTCTTGTGGTCTATAGATGTTCAGGGTCTATAAATTAATTAACTATACTAATGTGTAGAAATTGAATTCTATTGTAGCTTAGTTGAGAGTTTGAAAATCCTTGATCTCTTGAAATTTTATTGTTGAAAATATGTCCCATTTCTAACTTAAAAAGTGAAGAATGTTACCTAGCTGAAAAAACAAAAATAGAAATTGAAACTCTCAAAATTCTACGGTTGAAAATATATCCCAATTCCAAGTAAGAATTGAGGACTTTTACAGATAAATTATATTGGCTTTGTTATATTAATTATGCTTGAAATAATTTTGCATGACAAAAAAACACAGGGGATGTATTATGTACTTGTGGAATTGAGATTTAGGATACTTAGAAGTGAAGTATGGATCGTGTTTTCTGTCCACATATTTGGAAGTAGAGGATATGCTTAACGTTTTGTGTTTGGTAGTTTGGTCATGTTATAGGAGTTGCAACAACACATCAGTTCTCTTATAAATGTGCAAAGCGACTAAAACAGTAGCAAACCAAACCCCTTACATGTCCTGGCGAAATAAGTATGGAAAACAGTAGCAGGCAAGATTTTTTAAAATGAAAAAAAAGCAAGTGTAGAGAAAGCGGAAGTAAGAGTACCTTGGCAAGATTGACGTAGAAGATTCAGAGTTGAACATTCACTACAAATACAAAACAAGACCTCCCGATGTGCTCTGGTAAAACAGGAAGAAGATGGAAATTCGAACCCTCAGTAAAAACTGATATATGTGAAAAAAATTGCACTGAAAAACACTATAACCAAAATGGTAGCAAATAACCTTACCCCATGATATTTATCCCAAAAAAGGTGTTGTATTGACAATATCCAAAAAAGGCGGTGTATTGACGGTGCAGTGAATGTCCGGGTGCAGGTCCAGAGGATTGATGAAACCCACATTCATGTCGATTAAATTCGCATTGATGGCGTTCGCTTCACACTACAGTAAACTATCACTTCACAAGGCCGCATTCTGGAACAAATTGTTGAACAGTGACAAACTGACCCTTCAACTCACATCTGCATAAACACACATTGAACGCAGGGAATACTGGAGATCTTGCAACTATACAAGAGGGAGATAGGATGATGTAAAACCCTTGTAGGATAATGATCTAGGGAATAGGCGGAGTGGGAAGCCTAAAGGAGACAGGAACGAGACGGAAATAACCAGACAGGGCAAAGGAGTCTGGATGGTCGGGCATTAATGGCAGAACTTCACGGATGAAACACGCAACTGATAAACTGGCCGTTCAACTCACATCTGATAAACTGGAGTCTGGATGGCGCCCGTAGAGACAAGAAGTGGGGAATGAATTCCGCGCATTAATGGCATAACCTGGCGTGAAGCTAAACCTCAACCTGGCAACCTAGCGTGAAGTTAAACCTTGTCCTAACATACAGAAGTGACGTGGTTGGATTCCATTTGCTCAATGAGCGAGGAATCTAGCTACAGTGGGATGAAACATCTCTCGCTGTATAAATGCTTATGGAATAAATATGTATATGATAATTTACAGCTTTATTTATTTAAAAACTTATATTTTTATATATTTTCTTTTGAGAATAACTAGCGACGAGGGGGAACTCGTGGATAAAGTCGTTGAATGTGTGTTGAAAAGGGTTAAAAAACCAGAGTTAGATGTGGCCAAATACCCCACTGGATTGGAAGAGAAAGTACAATATTTTGAAAGGATGGTATTGTGGAAGCATCACAGTGGAAAAGCTCAGGTCGTCGGCATCGTTGGCATGGGTGGTGTGGGAAAAACAACGTTGGCTAAAGAAAATGATTTTTCTTCGATGTCAAATCATAGTAAGAACTGCTTTTGTTCGATGTCAGAGAAAATGCTAAAAGTTTATATATTTTGCAGAGAAAACTTCTTAAGAGTTTAATTCAATTTAATAGGGATATAGACAGTGTTGATCAAGGGAAAGGGATGCTTAGGCACTATCTCAAAGATTCTCGAGTCTTACTAGTTTTAGATGATGTAGATGACCTGGATTAGGTGGATGCACTTTTTCCCGTGGATGTGCTACACTGTGATAGCTTCATTTTGAATGTCCTAGAAAGGTCCGAAATACGAGAGTCATCAATTTACCAGTTAAGGGGACTTGATGCACACCATCCTAGAGAGCTCTTATGCTCCTATGCTTTCTTCCAACCCCATCCGCTATCAGGATTTGAATCTCTTGCAGATCAATTTTTAAAGGCTTGTAATGGATTGCCTTTATCTTTAAAATTGTTTGGGGGACTTGTTTGGGGAAACAATGACAAATATTATTGGGAAGACCAGTTGGATAGACTTCAAGAAACACTTCCGAATGAGATACAAAAGAGTCTTCAAATTAGTTGCGATGCACTCCATAGAGAAGAAAAATGCCTTGTAGATGTGGGCATTGACAATAAGATAATAATGCACGATCAGCTTAGAGATATGGGAAGAGATCTTGCGAAGGAATCAACCTTGCCGCGTCGTATTTGGCATGGGTTAGAGGACATTTATGATGGATCAGAATTACGTGATCGTATTTGGCGTTGGATGCAGCAATCATTTGTAAGTAGTCAATCATTCAATGTTCTATGGATTATTCATTAATGAAAATCTGTGTACAGTTTAATTTCAATCCATCTTCGTTTTGAAAAAATGAACAGGTAGTAACTGATGTGAGAGGAATTAAGTTGTCTCATAGTGATTACGAGTATGCATCCTTTTCATGCTCCAAAATAAAGAATCTGCAACTTCTCGATGCCTCCTACGTTCCATTCCTGCAGTTGTTTCGTCTTTGGTGTGAAGCTTGGCTTCCTAGTGTTGGTTCCGAAACTCTCTTGAAATCTATTCTGAGCTCGGTGCTCTCACCAAATCTCATATGGCTTCGTTGGCATGCCTACCCATACTTTTCCCTGCCTTCCTGGATTCCAGTGAATAATTTAAGGGTTTAGAAGTGGATATGATGACATTCCAAACTTTGTGGCAATCAAAATCACAGGTAAACATAAGCTTGTTGAGTTAAAGTTTGTGTGTTCATTTGCTATTATAATTAAATGCCACCATGAGGTTTGGAACATATCATCCATATATTTACTATAATTGAAATGTGTGAACATATTGTAGGTACCTTTGGAGTTGCGGGAGTTACATATTGATGGTCCAGCTTACCAGTCGCTGAAGTTACAGAGTGATGCTCCCCTCTTGAATATTCCAAAGTCCATAGGGCAGTGCAAGCACCTGGAACGGATTGTTGTCAATGACCACTCTAATTTTGAAAATTTGCCAGAAGAATTTGGTCTCCTGAGGTCGTTTAAGGTCATGGTGTTTAAAAGTTGCAAAAAATTGAGGTTTCTCCCAGATTCCTTTGGGAATCTAACAAACCTGGAACACATCGACCTGTCTCACTGTAGTGGTCTGGAAACGCTCCCAAAATACTTAGGAAACTTGAAAAACCTGGAACACATCGATCTCTCTCACTATGGTGGTTTGGAAAAGCTCCCAAATTCCTTCAGGATTCTAACAAACCTGGAACATTTAGACCTGTCTCACTGTAGTGGTTTGGAAATGCTCCCAAATTTCTTTGGGAATCTAACAAACCTGAAACACATGGAACACTTCGACCTGTCTCACTGTAGTGGTTTGGAAATGCTCCCAAATTCCTTTGGGAATCTAACCAACCTGAAACACATCGACCTGTTTCACTGTAGTGGTTTGGAAACGCTCCCAAATTCCTTTGGGAATCTAACAAACCTTAAACACATTGACCTGTCTCACTGTAGTGGTTTGAAAACGCTCCCAAATTCCTTCAGCAATTTAAAAAGGCTTGAAAAATTAAATTTGACGGAATCAAACCTAGAAGAGTTGCCAAGTGCCATTGGAAAGTTATGCACTTTGGAAGAGTTTCATTACAAATCCCTTTGTTGGAAACGCTGCCACCTTTGATCGGTGACCTAAAGAGCCTCAAGTATTTGATGCTATGGAGGTGCGAGAAATTGAAATGTTTGCCGGATTCCATGAGACTGTTGAATCAATTGACTGTGTTGACAGTATATGAGTGTTCTCTTGGATATCTACCTTTTAAAAGGGTTGAGGGCGAAAGTGAAACATTGACTCGGCTCCAACACTTGGAACTAACAATGATACAAAAATTGGATAAGGTATCATTCGGTGAAGGCATTTGCCCCTACCTTCAACATCTTGACATCTGGCTTTGCAATGATCTGGCGGAGATTGGAAAATTTCCAAATGCATTCATAAAACTGGAATTGAGAGAATGTAATAAGTTGAGCAAAACAGAAGGTTATGCGGTCTTGCAAAACTCCAGGAACTAAACATTAATTGCTGCACAAAAGTGGAGGAGCTATCAAGTATTGAAACATTGGTATCTTTGGAGACGTTGCTGGTATTTCATTGTTGGAATCTGAAGAGCATATGGGGGTTGGGCCAGCTGACAAAGCTTCGATTTTTAAATATGGGTGGGTCTTTTATGGTAGAAGAACTACCGGATCTAGAACAATTGATATTGTTGGAGAGGTTGGAAACAACTGAGTGTTCCAAGTTGAAGAGCATGCGGGGGTTGGCACAACTAAAAAAGCTTCAAGAATTATTTGTTGATCACTACTGTGAATTAGAAGCGCTCCCAGGTGTGGAACATTTGAGGTCATTATCTGTGCTTTTTTCCCGTGGATGTCCCAAACTATAGTGGGCTGGGAATTAAGCAGTGGAGCAGTTCAAGTGACAATGCCATTATTTTTCATTAGAATAAGGCAGAGGAATGCAGGCTTGCGATGATTACAGACTGTTGTGGACAAAGTGCATATATGGTAATGGGTGTTTTATATTCCAGGTTTTGATTAATTTATGTCTTTATTTTTATTTTCTTAGTATAATGTGTAATGATAAAACAATTGAAAACCATGGTAGTTAGTGTTTTTGAGTTACGATAGATTTATCTTGGGATTAAGTTTTTAAGTTTTTTTTACGGACAAATCTTCTTTAAAAGTGGAGACACGTTCTTATTGTTGGAAACATCTAATTAAATGAGTTGATCGTGTATTTACTGCGCCGGCTCTGTCAGTCACTTTGGCAGTGATCCTATCAATCGTTTTGTGTCAGTGCACAGTCCGCAGTGTAAGTCTGTGAGTTAGTTCACTAACCAATCCGGCAGACGTCTTGTTTGTAGTTACTTCACCGCGTTAACATTTCGCAAGTCAAGAAACCTTAGGATAGAATTTATTACAGTGTTTAATGCAATCCAGTAGCTTTCATAAGAAGCGTTCCTAAGTCGGTTGATAGAAAACTCTATAAATAGAAGCTCTTAGTTAAAATCTAGATAGAGATGTGTAAGAAGAGTGAAAGGAGAAGAAGCTCCTGTGAATTGTAACAAGAGCCCAAGCTTTGTAAATGTAAAAGACCGCATTGAAACTCACTTCCATGAATTGAGGAGTTGCGTAGTTTACCTTGGTAAATTTATAAGTCTATGTTTTATGTTTCATTCTCAAGAATGTTGTATTTAGCAAGTAGCACATCATCTCCAGTTTTACTTGTGTGAATGTTGTTTACATTTACTCGGAGTAAAAGAAATCAAGATTCATAAATAGTTCACCATAGTGAAAGTTCTAAATTAACATGGAGTAACTTCGTGTTAGATATTTTAAGGGGTTATGCATTAGAGAAATTTATTTTATGATAACGTTTGGTTAAGTGAGCCGCGAAGTATTTGAGAATACCGCGAAGTGAAGTATTGCAGAGAAATTAACTTCGCATCACTCTAAAGTTCACTGCGCAACAAAAAGTCGAAATCGCGCAGTTACTTGCTGCGAAGTGAATGCCGCGCAGTACTTGCTGCGAGGTGAATGCTACGAAGTAAAAGTTAATTGCCACGCAATTAAAACTGCGAAGTTAAATCTTAGTGAGGAAAGTGTTCCGCGAAGATAAAACTTGAAGTTCTCTGTTGTATGGTCTACGAAGTCCGAAGAAAAGAAAAGAAGGTACTCATCCACTACATAGCTAAATCTTCTTTACTGTGCGGTGCTCTCCCCTTTTCCCTTGATCTGGTATCAGAGCTTGGTTTATGGAAAGAATGAGTTCAATTCATAAGGAAAAAGCGGTTAATGATGGCTTCCACTTCGGGTAATTTGCAAACCCCAATATTTACTGGTAAAAATTATGAATATTGGTCTCTAACCATGAAAGCTTTGTTTAGAGGTCAAGATGTATGGGACATAGTTCAAACTGGTTATGCAGAACCAGCAGATGCAGCAGCATACAACAATCTCACACAAGCTGAGAAAGATGTTCTGAGGGAACAGAGGAAGAAAGATGGAAAGGCGTTGTTCCACATATATCAAGCAACACATGAATCAATACTCCCGAGAGTAGCAGCAGCGCAGTCAACAAAGGAAGCGTGGGACACGCTGGAAACAGCATATCAAGGGTTCAACAAGGTAAAGATTGCGAAACTTCAAATTCTTAGAAGAGAGTTTGAATCTCTATCAATGAAAAATACAGAGTCAGTAGACTCATTCTATACGCATGTAATTGGTCTAGTGAATCAAATAAAGTCTCATGGAGAAACACTAACTGACCAAAGAGTTGTTGAAAAATTTCTTAGAGTTCTGCTAAAGAAATTTGAATCTTTGGTTGTGACCCTAGAGGAAAACAAAGATCTGTCCATATTTGCTATTGATGAATTGCAACCCTCATTACTCAATCATGAACATAGAATCAATGGTTTAGACACATCGCTGGAAGGTGCGTTCGTAGCACAGTCATCAATAAGTCGTGGTAGAGGCAGAGGAAGATCAAACTCTAGAGGTAGAGGATGAAGTTCGTTCAGAGGAGGTCGCAGCAGTAGTCCTGCACATGTCGCGGGAAGAGGCCAGAATTAGACCCCCAATTATCCAAGTGGACAAAGGTATGATAAATCAAATATTCAATGTCATTACTATAAGAGGTATGGACACTTTGCATATGAATGCAGGAAGAAATAGTATGACCAAGGAAATCAAGGCGAAGCACAATCAAGCAGCAACAACACTGCGAACAGTTCACTCTTCTTGGCATGCACATCATCACTGGAAAGCAATACGGCCCAAGAAAGTCCAAATGATATATGGTATTTAGACTCAGGCTGTAGCAATCATATGAATGGTAATTTAAGTTTATTTTCTAGCCTATATAAATCAGTTCAAACTGATGTAACACTTGGAAATAATATCCAAATCATTGTTTTGGGTAAGGGTACTGTTGATATTCTAACAAAACAGGGGGAGCATAAATTTATGCCTGATGTGTATTATGTTCAAGGTTTGAAGCATAATCTGATGAGCATTGGACAGATGATGGAAAAAGGTTACAGAGTTCATATCATAGGAAAGCGCTATGTGATCAAAGATGTATACCCAAGCAATCAGTTAATAGCCGAAGTGCAAATGACAAGCAATCGCTTGTTTCCTTTGAGGATAACACCAATCATCAAAGGTAAAAATACTCATGTTATTCATGAAAGTCAGAAAGAAAATTCTGAAGCTGCGTTCAAGACAGAAAGCAAAGGAGCAGAAGTTCGCAGCGACAAGGAAGAAAAAGGCAGCGCAATGCAAGCTGCGTTTCAAACAGAGATGAAGGATGAATCCTGGTTATGGAATTTCAGATTTGGACATCTGAATTTTGGTGGACTAAAGCTACTGCACATGAAGGATATGGTGAAAGGATTGTCATTGATTGAAAAGCCAGAGAGAATTTGTGAAGGCTGTATCTTTGGAAAGCAGCATAGAGAGACTTTTCCAGTCGAAAAGTCATACAAAGCTCGTGCACCACTTGAAATTGTGCACTCCGATATTTGTGAACCGATGCAAACACCATCCATGGGAGGATGCACATATCTTCTCACTTTTATTGATGATTTCACAAGAAAAACATGGTTTTATTTTCTTAAGCATAAATCTTATGCATTTGACTGTTTTCAGGAGTTTAAGGCACTTGTGGAGAAGCAGAGTGGTTATAGTATCAAGATATTAAGAACAAATAGAGGTGGTGAGTATGTCTCAAATGATTTCCTAAATTTTTGCAAGAATCATGGCATATAGAAGCAATTCACTGCGCGATATACACCGCAAACAGACTGGTATCACGGAGAGAAAGAACAGAACCATCATGGAGATGGCGCACAGTATGTTGGCAGTCGCGCATCTGTCAGATGAATACTGGGCTGAAGCAGTGGCAACTGCAGTATACATCATGAATCGATGCCCGACAGAGAGCGTGAAGAACAAGGTTCCGCAGGAAGCATGGAAAGGTATGAAACATAGTGTTTCACATTTAAAAGTTTTTGGTTGTGTAGCATATGCACATGTTCCAAATGAGCTGAGAAGAAAATTAGACAATAAAGGACATAAATGCATCTTTATTGGATATTCTGAAGACACAAAAACATACAAGTTGTATGATCCTGTCGCAAGGAAAGTTATTATTAGCCGCGATGTTCAGTTTGTGAAAAATGAAGCATGGGATGGAACTGTTGAGAAGAATGTGAAAATCATGTCACATGTTGAACATGATGACATCGTAGAAGACGTGGTTGAGACTCCGCATGTGAATCAGAACTTCGCAGCACCGCCTACTCCAAGGACTGCGCAGCATGGTTCAGCACAAGCAACTCCGACACAAGTCGCAGCAACTCCGACAAGCACTCCAAGTGCGCAACAAACTCCATCAAGCAGTTCGCGCAGTTTGACACCAGAAACTCCGCCAAGGACAAGAAGTTTGCGTGAGATATATGAGGATGGTACATCTAATTCATTCTCTTATTTTGCATTATTTTCTCAAGTTAATGATCCTCTAACATATGAAGAAGCAGTTGAAGATGAAGTCTGGGCACAAGCCATGAATGAAGAAATAGAATGCATAGAGAAGAATCAAACATGGGAACTAGTTGATGTTCCTAAGGACAAGGATGTAATAAGCATGAAATGGATTTATAAGACCAAGCAAGATGCTGAAGAAAATGTGCAGAAGCACAAGGCGAGATTAGTAGCAAGAGGGTTCACTCAGCAACCTGGCATAGACTTCAATGAAACTTTTGCACCTGTAACACGCATGGACACTATCAGAACAGTTTTGGCCATCGCAGGACAAAAGAAATGGCCTGTCTATCAAATGGATGTTAAGTCTGCATTTCTAAATGGATATTTAGAAGAAGAAGTATATGTGGAGAAGCCACAAGGCTATGAAGTTCCAAGACAAGGACAAAGAGTATACAAACTGAACAAGGCACTGTATGGTCTGAAGCAAGCTCCTCGAGCTTGGTACAGTCGCATTGACTCATATCTCATCCAGAATGGATTTCAGAGAAGTGAATGTGAGCCAACGCTATACACAAAAATCAACCAGCAAGGTAATAAGCTGATTGTTTTCCTGTATGTAGATGATTTAATATTTACTAGTGATTTTGGCATAGAAGAATTTAGAATAGTCATGGAAAGTGAATTTGAAATGACTAATTTGGGGCTTATGAAGTACTTTCTGGGCTTTGAAGTTCAATAGTCTGAAAATGGGATATTTATATCTTAGTCAAAGTATGCAAGTGATGTATTGAATAGGTTTAAAATGTTAAATAGCAAAACAACTCCAACACCAGTGATAACAGGTTTGAAATTAAGCAAGGATGATGATGGATCCAATGTAGATCCTACACTATTTAAAATGCTCGTTGGCAGCCTTATGTATCTGACAGCAACAAGGCCAGACATCATGTATGGAGTCAGCTTAATCTCAAGATTCATGGAGTCACCAAAAGAATCTCATTGGCAAGCAGGTAAAATAATTCTGAGATATGTAAATGGAACAAGAGACTTTGGTATTCTGTATTCCACCTCAGAAAATTTCAAACTCATAGGATACACTGACAGTGATAATGGAGGTAGCATAGATGACAGAAAAAGCACATCTGGGAATACATTTCATGTAGTAACAGGTGTTGTATCATGGGCGTCAAAGAAACATCCCATAGTAACTCTTTCTTCAACAGAAGCAGAGTATGTTGCAGCTACAAGAGCTGCATGTCAAGCCGTTTGGATACGCAGGATGTTAAGTGATCTGTCGCAGCATCAGCAAGATCCCACAGTCATTTACTACGACAACAATTCCGCTATCGCACTGTCAAAGAACCATGTCTACCACAAAAGAACCAAGCACATCGATCCATAGGAAAACCTGACATCTTCACATAGACAACTTCTTCAGGTTTTAAAGGAAAATATCTTCACATAGACCAACCAAAAAATTGTATACTACTTTAACAATTTAAAGTTAAAGATCCAAATCCTAGGTTCTATCAAGCGTCGAGAGGGATCAAATCTCCCGAGGTGCTAAGCTCTAAAGTCTCTAGTTTAATTACTTTTTACTTTGTATTATTCTTTTTTGTTTATGGCTGACATAATATTTATTACTTTTTACTTTGTATTATTATTTTTTGTTTACTTTGTATTATTTTGTTACTCGACCGCTCTAAAATCTCATATTTACTTTTTACTTTGTATTAAAAGTAAAAAGTAAAGTCTCTAATTTAAGTCTCATATTTACTTTTTATTTTGTATTATTCTTTTTTGTTTATGGTCGACCCACAAACTCGACAAACATTCGACTAACAAGATCTCCCCCATACTGGGTTGTAGAGCGCCTATAGACACAATAATTGATAGATTTGGTAGAGATGGTTTTTCAATGAAATATAATTGATAGATTTTTGAAAATAATGGATAGATTTGGAATAATTGATAGAATAACTGAATTAATAACAAAATTCATTTCATATACGTTTTTGCAACTACAGGCTTCCAGCAACATCTACAATATTGTAGAAAACTTGGCATTGTCTATACATATTTTTAACATGTAACAATCTCGTAGAAAACTTTTAAGTGTTGAGACGTTTTGCTAATCTGTAAAAGCAAAGTATGTGTAACAAAATCTGTAGTAGAATAGAATTATAATATTAATAAATTATTCATTTATAGTATTTGTAAGTTGAAATCGACTTATAATATTGACAAATTATTCATTTATAATATGAAATTCATTATAGCTGGAGTCACTAAAACTTGAAATCTAATATAATTTAAAAGCCTTTGTTTTGTAGTTTGCATAGAGTTATAACACATAATGCATAGAGGTATAAAATATCATTGTTGTGCAAGGAGTCTCATATACAATCTAGCTCCAAGTCCTGGATGCTTTAGTTATCACAGAATTCAGCGAAGCATAGGTGTTTTTCTATATGAGGGCGGGTTTCATAGGCACAGTTTCTATATCCGTCGTCACTGTGGCGAATCAGTGCCTGCCACAGTCCCGTAACACTTTTATATTAATCGTTATTTAATTTAACGAATCAACACCCAATTGAATGAAGTTGGTAGACTCCAAGACATGCACAATATTTGTTTAATTTAATCCCCTTCTTGCATGTTCCAATAATCTATCCAACCACCCATGTGTCAATCTTGCAATAACTGTAGGTCGATGTCTCCACTGCTATATTTGTATGCCACATGCGTGCAGGGAATAGACGCCGAGCACTATACACCAATAATATGCTACTGGAAATCCAATTTATTGCAATTTGAAAAAGAGGGATCCAGAGATCTCATCAATTCGATTATATGCCATGCAACAACACTTCGATTTAGGGTTTATATGCCATGCAACAACACTTCGATTTAGGGTTTTCTCTTCCCCTACATAATAAGGAATGGGATTGTATGCCTTGCAACAATAAAACCTGCATCGTCTTCATTGTAAGCTTCATGGCCATTTAATAATATAAGGTATGCACATCCATAGAAACACCTGACATCTTCTATAGCCGAAACTTCGGCGACTGTAGTACTGCTCCGTGGTGTGCAAGAGATGGTTTCTCATGGAGGGTTCAAGTCGTCAATGCTCTCCTTCGATGCTCGAATTGATATTTCGGTGGCAATCCTAGGCACAAATATCACATCGGAGTCTTGGAACAGTGACCAAGAAACACGATGGTAAGTTGAAGGAGAATTCTGACAGACACAGAAACAACAACAGGTTGAAAAGTAAATGACGAAGGAAATATGTTAATCGTTACTAGGTCAGAGACTACCAAAATCTTAGTAGTGTTGGCACATAGAACTCGTCCCTATAACAGGGGAAGCACAGTCATGTGCGAAGGCACCAGATTATACAAGCTTGCACGCTCCTCAGTGTGATCTTTGAGACCAAACTAATGAATGTTTGAGGAATTTGGCAAGTTTCTGAGGGTTTTAGAGCCTTTTGCATTTGCTTCATAGTATCTTATAAGGAGAGTTGGGGGAAAATTCGACATTGCTCTGTTGATAGAGTTTCAGGAATATCGTTATTTTAAATTAAATGCATTTGATGAATTTATGACCGACTGGGGTTCAATTTTCATGCATGTAATGTACTTGAATGAAGGAGCTAGTGCCCATGCTGTAATGAGGAAGAATCATGTAGGCTGGGGTTCCATAGAGTTTGCTTTATCCAAACACCTCTGATCTGAGTCACCAAGGAGGTCTGACACGCAAAGGGATTCCCAACAACGTCTCTATTTAGTTGAGCTTGTGCAACCGTAGGTGTTTTTCACAATGAGAAACTCTCTATGGTTACTATTCCAGGATTACTCGTCCATCGGTCCAATAGAAAAATGCCACGTGGATCCTTGCCTTGCCGTCCTCAAACTGTATTCAAATCGACATGTGATGTCCTTTGTTTCTTGTCGAATGCCATAACGTGCATCCAAACTATAATTTCATCACAGTTACGTTTCTAGCAATGCATTCCTAGAAAATCTTGCTATAGATAAAGCAAATACTATTATACAACCTTGATATTTGATTCTAGGACAAGCTAGAGAATCCTAGTGGTAATGGCGGTCTTCTGGACGGTGGAAACGTCGACGGAAAGAGGACTTATCCTTGAGCATGATGCGGTCCAGCTGCGGGACATACAACTGATTGGCGTTGTTGCAGTATTTATTTGCAAGTCATTTTGGGTATTTATTTTTGAGACTTCTTGAAATCTCTACATTTGCATTTGCAGTTGTGCAGGTTTTTTACATATTCCCAAATCTTTACTATTAACTAGCATAGATCCATCTTAAAGGGGATCTACCAAGCTCTCAGAGGGATCAAATTTCTCGAAGTGTAAACTTCTTTTTAGGGTGCAAATGTTGAGGAAGCCTTTTAATTTATCTAATTTGTGTAGTTTTATGTATATGCCGTTGTAAATTTAAATAGCCGACATGTTATTTTGTATAATTTTTTTTTTTAAAAGGACACGTGTTAGCTCCAAGATGAGCACGGAAGGAGTTACACATCTCCCCCTACTAGGTTGTAGAATGCACCTCTTTGTTGCAATGAAAAGGTATCACACAGATGAAACAAAATTTACGGTAAACAAATCCATATTCACCTCCTATGGATCTTTCAACAAATGAGTAATCGAGAGCTTCAAGTTGAAGATTCAAACCATCTTTTTGCTCAAAGTTCTACAGTTTCTAGGATTGTTTTAAGTTTTAACCACATTCAATTTTGGATAATAAGGTTTCTATTGTTTATTTTTCGTCAAATCTGCGTAGTATGAATTAATTGCTCTCGGCTATGGACAAGTGCTTTTCCTTTGCTGCCAGAAATCAATCCTTTGGTCCTGAAAATGAACACTAAATGGCACCATTACGACTTTGTAGTATAAAATCCTAAAATAGACAATTGACCTCTAAAATATCTTGAAATTACCCAAAAATTTTAGTTTTAATGGTACCCTTAGTGTTAAATTTGCAATATGTTACCCTTCATGTTTGATTTACAAACCAATAAACCCTTTGTTGGTAAGGCTCATTTGTTGCAACATGGACTGGAAAAAAATATGATGAAATTTACAGAATATGATGTCAGTATTGTGTTAAGTATATTGAAACCAACCTTAGAGAATTAATATTTGAAAGATGTTGAAGGAAGATTGACTAGGTGTATATTAACAACTTTTCATTTAGTTGTTGGGGTTTACTTCTCTTAATTTGATCTTTAACAATATTCTTTTAAGTTTTAGAACTTATAAATTTTTATATTTCACCCCAGGTCTCTAATGTTGAAATTGTTTTCCAAACATTTTTCTCCCTTCCAAAATCACCCGGCAGTTGCATCTAGCCTCATCCTTTTTCCATCATTCCATTTTGGTGGAGTATATCATAGTAAGAATGAAAGTGTGGTGGGTGGTTTAATACTTCATTGTTCTCATTAGCAAACTAACGCCTCGTTGAAATAGTGAGGTCATTGAAACTTAAAGCTTCATTGGGTTGGAGTGGTACATACCATCTAAAGATAGCAATTTTTATTTGCTTGAGGAGAATCTTGATAATAAAAATCAAGCATACAATGTTTGCATGCTAAAACACTCAACTAAATATTAAAATCCTTGAATTATTTTTGCACACACCCAATAGCTGAGGTAGGAGTAAATAAATGAACAATTTTCCTATGGAAACTTTCTCCTCTAGAAAGGCACAATGGTTTTCCCCGACCACTTCGTCAAAATCCTTTGCCATTCATTTTTTCTACCTAAGATTGTTGCTACTACTGCTACCAATGCCATCCAATCAATAAAAATAATTCACAGCAGAGTTATACTTAGAATGCTACCAATGCCTACCCATTTACCCAATTTAACTTCCATAAAACTCATCCAACCAATAAAAAAATTCATAGCATAATTATACTTAGAATGTTTTATAGGATATACAATACCACCGGAATACCGTGCAGTGTATCAAATTTGAGGAAAGAAAATAGGCTATAATGTAAGCCTGGGTAGGCCACAGGGTCTTCACTTAGTGAAACTATGTCATATCACCTTCATTCATGGGATATTAGAGAATACCCCTAAATTCACTAGATATTGATAAATACCTAGCAAACTCCTTTTGTTGAACCCCCTCCCAATACATATTTCTAATTTAAACTACCCTCTTTTTACAAGATATCCCCTATTTTTACTAGATGCCCCTTTTATACCCCCCATACCCCACTCCACCCCCCAATACCTACAATATATCGACCTTATTTTTCACAATTAAAAAACCCCGCTTTATAAATGAACAGGATAAGATAATGGTCAAGAAGGTGAAGCCCCTACGGGGTAGGCTTTCTACTTTGAACCCGTATTATTATTTTTTATGGGCTAAAAAGAAAATCAACAATTCCATAGAAGGATATCTTGGTCTCACTGAGTCATCTTCCACTACTCTTAAAATCAATCCGAAATGCAGGTCTCCCCGCTACCAGTGAGAAGGGAAGGGATAATGGGCCTTCTATTTTTCAGTGATTGATGATAACCGATGGATAACAAACAAAAGGAGTAATAGATTGAATCACCGCTTTAACCACCCCTCTTTCAACTAAGGATATAGCGTCTTTAAACCAACCTTGATGGAAAACCATGAGATCGGTGGATGGAGGAGGAATATGTAATGTCCCCAATTAAATAATTTTCAGATAAATAATTAAGTTGGCCTATCCAATTCCTAAGGGTTATGTGGGAAAATTAAAATATTGATATTTAACCCCAAGGCCTATAGTTTCTCATGGAAATTCAAAATTCAAAATTGATGGTGGAAAATAGGCCAATAAATTATGGAAAAATCATTAATTGGTACAAAATGAAGTGGCATGGGGTCCTAGTTGGACTTGGGGTCGCATAACTGGATATGTGGGGTCCAAATGAGGGAATATTCCTCCTTTACACATGGCACCATCCTCAAATTCGGGTTTGGAAGGAAAAGTAACTCCCATGGTGAAGGTGAAGAGTCATAGGGATATTTTTAGTCAATGACAGATTCTATGACAACCTATGACATATATGACAACTTATGACAAGAATCAGGTCCTATGATAGCTTATGACAACTTATTACAACCTATGACATGTTGTAGGTCCTAAATTTAGCCAAGGAGGGCACTAGAGGAGAAGGGTGGGCCCACATGCTAATGTAACTTCCCCAAAATCAAGCTAAGCCTCTCAAATTCGAATTTCAAAGGTAGATGGAGTTATCATTTGGCTAAATAACATTAGGGAGGAATTAGATGGGTCTCAATGTGTCATTCTCTCATAAAAATAACATTTATTAATATTTTATTAAATATTTGTGAGAGAATTCTAGAATGAGGGGGAAATGCTCCATGAAGATTTATAAAAGGGATGAAGAGACAAGTGAAAGGGATTTCGGATAATTGTTGTTTTTTTGAATTGTTGGAGATCTTAGCTTTTCCATTGCATGGTGAGTGTTTACCTTCCCTTCCGTTGATCTAGTTTCAGTGGTGAAAGATTCCACCCAAGTTAGTAGAGAGGAGGAGATCATCCAAATCTTTTCATTGTGCTACATTGCAGGTGATTATTTCTAGGGGAGAAATCACTTTCATATTTCTCTACAAAGTTTTATTGCAGGTTATATGTTCATATACAGTAGTGGGGTCGAGTTCCTATCATTTGGAGTTTCTTTCTTTTGATTTAGATCTTGGACAGGTGTTGGTGTGCCGAAATGGAGGTTCTGGTTTCAATACTTATGAGAATTTATGGGATGTGATACCTATTCCATTGCATTCATAGCATCATTTATAGTGGGAAACACTTTTTTTCACTCAAAAAGGTTTTTGTATGCCCAATATATCATCATTTTACTAAATCTACTCTATTCAGCATCTCTTCTGGTGGAGGGGCGCACCACTACTTTTATATATCTATATTTATTGGATTTCGAGATTCTGTAAGAACCATATATTTTTGTAATAAGTATTTTTAATTTCTCCATACATTCATAATAAATATTTACAGAGATTTTCATCATATGGTGTTCAATGTTCAAGCTTATGGGTGATTTATGTGCAAATCTGCTAGTATGGTTAAGCAATCTTAAGACAATGTGTATTAAATTTTCATATCAGCTCCATAAAGTCTGTTATTAAGTTATATTTTTTTTATTTTGGAGTGTCATGGTCGAATTGGATCTGTTTGGGAAGATTTGGGTTGATTGGGAAGTGTTTGGGTCAAGTTGAAAAACTAGTATTCCAATATGGGGGAAATCGAACTAGTTTCTCATTAGTATTGAGAGGGTGTCTTTCATACTTATTTGGAAGTTCTATGGAGTATATCAGTGGGTCAGATAGTTTCATTTGAGTCTATTTGAGTCCATTAAATTTATATTGGGATAATTCGAGTTCCTAGTTTCTTTACTAGCTTCCAATTTTATATCTTGATTTGGGACACATATAAGTGGACTCTAAACACTTTTATGATCTGCAAACCTTTAATGTACATCATAAATATACATACACTCCACTGTTGTTGAACGAGAGCATCTCATCAGCCTTCATAAGCCATTGTTTGGGAAAAAACTGAAAATCAACATAATTAAAGTTGCAACCTTGGAGATAATATTCCTAATTTCTAATTGGGAACATTACAATGGTATCAGATCATGATCCTTGCACTTGTGCATTAATATCATACATTGAAGAAGAATTTTCAACCATGTCTTACTATTATGATGACTCTTATGAGTACAATGCTTATGAGCAATATGAAGACGAATGTGAATGGTACGAGGAAGAGGTTCCATCATGCAACACTTATTACAATTTCATAAGGAATTGAGGTTATTCATATGACTCTATGTCTGATGAAGATGAATGTGCTGAACCACCAAAGGATAATCCTATGAATGAATTAGAAATATTGAGAGCAACATGTAAAACCTTGCCTCAACAATATAAAGCATATCTTACTTTGAAGGGAGATATACAAAAGTCCATTCCTTTTGAAGACTTTGTTGATTCAGTGTTTGTATATAGGCCCAAGAATGAAGATGTGGAGTTAGTGAAGAAAGGTCTATGCCCTTCTTTCAAAATACCTTGGAGAGAAAATCATATATGTTTGAGTGAAAAGGATGAGACCCATGAGCCACCAAGTTATGAAATAAGTAAATCAGAAGAAGCATTACATGAAGAGGGTCAAAAGTCACTCCCAAGTGACTCTGAAAAAGATGAAGAAACATCACATGAGCATGAAGAAGATTCCATTGAAAATACTACAGATCATTATGAGACACACTCTACTTTGGACATGAATCAAAGAGCATATACTAATGGATGCATGAACTGTGAAGGAGTACCTATTGATGGGTGCTCACACCTCTATGTTGGTGACATAGAGATCACTTTTGAAAGTGTTTCTACAATCCAAAGTTCCAATGACCATGTAGATGAAGACCTTGTAGCATTTGAAGAAGAACCAAGATCAACTTCCCCATCACCACTTGAGCTTCATGAAGGCACCCAACACAAGAGTCTTTTGTAAGGGTTCTTTGTAGGCATCCAAGTGGGATATAAGGATCATGCGTAAGTATTGTGCACTAGAAATGGGTGTTGACACCTAAACATGGTGAAGGGTGAAACATGGGGTTTAAACATTAATTGAAACTTTTTGAGTTTGTGAAGCATAAAAACCACCTAGAAACCACATGAGCCCTCATTAGGGAGTATTTGGCCTGGGATTTAGGTATCAGTGCTCTTAAGATGGTTTGTGCACTGTGGATGGGTCTTCATGCCTTGACCATGGTTGTGGTAATGAAACAAGAGCCTCTATCCCTTTAGCATGGTTGGGGGAGGCAAACAACAACCTTGGGCCCTAAGCATATATTCTCAAGTTTAAGCACCATGAGCACATCCTTAGATGACCACATGGGACCATGTATAGATCAAATGGTATTCCCATTGTACGAGTTCTTTATAGGCCTTTAAATGGGATATGGGTGTCATAAGTGGGTATGTGTGCACTACAGATAGAGGAGGTTTACCAAATAATGATAGATATGGGTGAAGAGGGTTAGAGTGAGAGGGGGAGGAAGTTTAAGGGGAAAGAGAGAGAGAGAGGAGGGTTAAGGAGATAGATGAGCGAGATAGGGTGACATTTTCTCTATGTGTGTGTGTGTGTGAGAGAGAGAGAGAGAGAGACAAGGGGGGTAATGTAGCAAATAAGCTGCTACAAAGATGGACAACAAAACTACCATTGAACCAACTTCCAATTCAATCTATACATGCAAAGAGACGCAATAAATACAAACATTGTGCAACTAACGGGAATAAGGAAATGTATGAAATTTTTTATTCATTGCTTATGCCGCTCCAAATTACATTAATAGGGACATGCACTACTACTTCAAGCCCAACATATACATTGGCATAATGGAGAACCAAACATCACTTCTATCGCTCTACTTCTCATCTTTACGCAACTTCTCCTTTACTCCTTCTATGGTTTCTTCCTCCTATCCCTCCTCGCTAAAACAACTTTTACATATTTCACATGGTTGGAGGAATGCCAACAGATAACAAGACCATTCAACTTCCAGTGTTCTAGGTTTACATTCTTACCAAGGAATCGTTTCATCTTCTATTTTAGCAGTTAACCACTTGGTAGATACTTAGGATTCGTATCACTGTTAACCCTTCCTGGGGTAGGTGAAGCATCCCACCTGCTAATATGTTATGCCAATCAATGCCCAAAGTCGCATCACTATTCATCCTCCATACAGTAGGTGTACCATTTCACCTGCTAATCCAATGAGTGGCATTAAGGGCATCCCAATCCAATGAAGCCTCTGCCTTCTTCGCAGCATTATCCTAAGACTAAGCTTGGTCCCATTGATTCCTTTACTTCCAGGCAAGCTGCGCCACCGGGGCCTGAGTGACCCCATCTTTATCCTTCACCTTATGTTGATCTTCTTCCTGGTGCTTCTTCGCAACTAGCCTTAGGGTTTCTTCCTTTGATCTCTTGAGGGCCTCTGTTGCATGATATCAACATATGTCCAGATAGCGGCATCGAGGGTATTGTCACCTATGGCGAAGGCATCATTATGTCAATGAAATTAGCTCTATTAAGCCTCCTTTTCATGTATGTGTCTTCTCTATCGATAATCCCCTAAGGTTTCTCGAAGGCCAATTCATCCTCCTCCTTCTTAGTAAATCCTTGAGCATTGGTATTGGGGCAGTATAAAAGGCCAATTTGCGGGCAACCTCCACTACAAGGTCTTTCCCTTATAGTGAGAGAGAGAGAGGAATATTAACGAGAGAGAAAGAGAGAGAGATAGGGACATAGGGGGTGAAGAGGGGGAGGAGGGTTAAGTAGAGAGAGAGAGAGAGAGATAACTGTTATAGAGAGAGAGTGAGAAGATGAGGGTTAGGGGGAGAGGGGAGCATGGTTAAGGAGATAGTGAGAGAAGGGGAGGGGGGGAGGGGGAGGGGCATGAGGGGGCTTAAGAAGAGATGAGATGAGTAAGAGAGAGATGGTGATGGTTATGGTTAGAGAGATGGGTATAGGAGGGGGAGCGAGAAGGAGAAGAAGTTTAGGTAGAGGAGAGGGAGAAGAAGAGGAAGCTCGGGCAGGTAGGGAGATAGAGGAGGATTGAAGGGGGGAGCGAGAGAAAGAGATATATATAGAGGGGTTGAAATGGGGTGGATGGGAGGAAGGTTAGGGAGGGACAGGAACAGAAAAAGGAGAGGAGGAGTATTAGACTTCTTGAGAGGGGTGGCAAGGGGGGTTTGAGATAGATGAAGATGAAAACAAAACTACATTTCAGATTGGTAAAAAATGTGCGCATGCATTACTAGCGTGTACGCACTGTTTAGTGCATACACATTATTTATGCATACGTGCTCTTAGTGCATACACGTGTATTTAAACTAACGCATACGCGCCATTTAAATTTCTAAATTTTGGTGAAAAATTCCTTTCCCACCAATGTGGTGGATGACTTGGCCGCTTTGGTTTTAGGTTCTAGTTGCCAAACCAAGTGGCTTGGACTATGTTATAACAAAATACATCTTATTATATAACTTCTTCTATTTCAAGCATGATTCTGCGTATGCTGCACTTTTCCACTGCTAATGAAATTGCACACTTGTAGAACTATGTGTGCAAATTCCGAATATGTAATTTTTTATTAAATCTATTATTTTTTTCTATTTTTTATTTAATTTTAATTGCACTAACGTCAATCTTACACAAAAAATAGGTTATTTCTTTTGTCTATAACTTTTGATTGGATCACCTATTTTGAAAACGGAAAAGAACCCGCACAAGTATACACAAAGACCTACATCCTAAAAAAAAACAAAGTTCATTGATTATGTTAAGACCATGATGTTGGGGCCCAACGCTCGACCTAGTCATTTTAGGGCTTGGCTGAATTCCTTAATTTAAAAAAATAAAAATTAACATAAATAAATATGGAAAAATAGCGCTGCACTAGAAAATCCTGTTATCTACGACTGTATTTAATTTTTTTCACAAAATTCCACCATTTGCATACCAAACCCGGGGCTCAACGCAAACATATTCATTATTTTTTCTTAAAAAAATAACATACCAACCTTAGGAGAACCCCAGTTTTGGGGAGTTATACTTAATTTCCATAAATAATAGTTATATATTATGGAAGTTAATCCGATTGTCTACGTTTCATCTTCTTACGCCATATTCCAAAAAGTTGTGTAGGTAGCTCTAATATTGTTTTTTGACGTTCAGATTTTTGTTTTTCCAGAAGTCCATTACGACTAATGCGTCATGAGTGGCCTGCATTAGCTTGCACCAGCCCAAAATCAAGTTACAATATCCATATTCTAACTCAACAACATCATCCTTTCGATGGAATTCATTTATAGGCTTCCTTCACAAATGTCCAACAAAGCGATCCTCGAGAGTATGGGAATTTTTTATCAAGTGTGCTTCCATGAATCATGTATCTGTGTTCTATAACTTTGATGTCTGAGTCCTTTGTTGTGGATTACCATAAATGATTTCTTACATAATCATTATCATCAAGGACATGTCCAAATTCTCTAAGGAATTCTACCGATAAGTTATCTTTGTATGACAAAATTGTTCCCCTCCCTTGTTAAATTAATTTTCTTTGTTTGAAAGGAAATTTATGTTTTTATTCCTCTTCTTATTTCTTCCATCTATCATAGTTTCTTTACAAATCTAGGTGTAACAAAAAATATGGCTATCCAAATAATTTTGAATAACCATTAAGAAATGAATGCCACACATTGATAAAAGGTGACTATTTTTCACCTCTAGTAAGGGATTTATATTGCATAACTTGAGTTTCATCAAGCAGTTGGAGTTTAACTTATCTCCGTCATTTGAGATCAATTCTTTTATATTTTCTTCCTGGCAAGTTTCGTTCGGCAAATATCTTTAAGTCAAATCCTCTTCAATTATATAGGGGCGTCCTATGAGGAATAATGCTCAGGTCTATTATCCTATTAGGATCTATGGTCCTAGTTGATAGTTATTGTATATCTTTTCTCTTTAGCTTATCTAATAATATTCCATACATTCCATCTATATCTTCTTGTGTGTGACCAACAAGGAGGAAACCAGCCTCTACAATTTCAAACACCATCCCCATTGTTAGAATGGATCAAACTCCAAACATGTAATGATATTTTTTGCCACCTACACAATTATCCATTTTCAATATCAAAACTAGTCATAACATTTTATGATATATATATATATTATGAACATTCACCTAAAGAAATTCCATAACAACTTCCTTATATACCAAATATTTTGATTATTATTCTCTTTGTAATACCATATCATGTAGTGGATCATAGTTTGATATCAATCTCTTGACAACAGACCCACATCTTTATGCATGATGGATTCTTATAGTTACTTGAGGCATTAAGATAATCAAGTCACCTTGAATGTGGAACCCACTTCCACAAATGGAAGTCTTGTAAGAATATCGTAGTCTCGTGTTCATATGTAAGCATACAAATGAGTACAATTGGGATACTTATGACTCTAATAAATGTCATTTCCTTCTTACACACCCTTGGTATACAAATATTTGCGTTGTCTATATTGTCATGTACAATGACTAACTATCTATCATATTTCTTTGACTTCAATTTTTGGGCATGATACACACTCTAACAACCTACAATATCTAGTTATTATGACTTGTTTAAATTTTCCATTACTTTTATAGTTGGATTGGTTTAGCAATGTTTATATGTATTTTGGTGATGTAGGCACACACATCACACTTTGCAAATATATTATCTTTGTGATCAAAACTTCTAAAATTTGTTTCCATATTATTGTGCTAAAATGGGAATTTGATACTTTAACAAGAATAAACCTTGTTACTTCATCATTAAATTTTTGAGTAAAGCATGTAGCATGTGTCATATATTCAAGAAGCTAAATGATTTGAGAGATTTTTTTCTTCCATATTTTCATAATAAACAAGTTAAATGTGGACCTTTTAGCTTTATTTGAGTTTTAGTCCACAATTATATTAGCATCGAGAACTATTGCAATTAAATATAATTTGGATTTTTCTAATCAATTATTACAAATCATTATCTTTGAGTAACCTTTTTTTTTTTTTCTCTTAAGGTATGACACTGTATAAATTGATTCTTAGTATAACAAAATATTAGTGCCTTATATGGTATACACCTTCACTCCACCATTCATTTTGTTATACATGAACTTTTCCATCTTGGAGAGATGGCTGAGTGGACTAAAGCGGCGAAATCCGTAGTACGATAATCCGTACCGAGGGTTTGAATCCCTCTCTCTCCGTTCAGTCACTATTGATCCTGAAAACGAAACTCCAAATCTCGGAAAAGACCAATTAACCTAAAGACTTTTTTCACTATTCTTTACGTCCGAGATTACACCTTGGATCGTTAGATAGAAATCCAAAGATATATGGAATATCTAAATTAGACCTTTCTCTATTGACCATAAAATATTATCATATGAAAGATCTAAATTAGAACTTTCTCTATTGAAATGGAAAGCCCTATGTTAAGGCCTAATTGTCTTGTGCAAATAATATGTTCTTGTATGCTCTCTAATCTAATTAATAAATGTAGAATGAAAAAATATAAATAAATGCAAAGTGAATATGTAAAAAAAGTTACTAAATCCTTCATAAGTAAGAAAAAATAACCATAAATACATTAAAAAAAAAAGAAAATACTCTCAAGCAATCATTCTAATGACATGTCATTCATAGTTAGCATGTGGAATATACAATAATGAGACTATAAATTCCAAAGGAAAATCTATCATATTACAAAACAATTTAATTCAATTCCACAAAAGATACAACACTCCATAAATAAATTCAAGAATAAGCCTAATGACTAGTTTGATTGGTCATTTACATGCTTTACTCTTCTCAATAAACAAAACACTCCTTTATATTTGTTGAATCCTCAAAATTCTAAAAAAAAAGTATAGTTAGAAAAAAATAAAACCTAACACAACTTCAAATACAACCAAAGACTATATTATAACACAAACATACTATCCCACATTTTTTCACTTTGTCACTAAACATACTATCCCTACTTTCCTACTAAAATTCGAAATGAACTAGAAAATAACACCGTTTGAATCATGACTCCAAATAAAATCATCTAACAACAATTTTAAAGTCATCCAACAAAATAATTCTACCATATCCGCCGGTAGTGAGGATAATTATCCGGCCAGAACAAAATAGCCATACGGCGCGGGTAGTGATGATCGGCAAGAACAAAACAAACATACAACATCCCCGCGGATAATTATCCGGCCAGAACAAAATAGCCATACGGCGCGGGTAGTGATGATCGGCAAGAACAAAACAAACATACAACATCTGATAAATTCAAGCAAACTTCAAAGCAGAATAACTAAAAAATGCAGCGTTGCAGATGAAAATATAAAATATTTTGAAGAGGGGAGAATATTCAGATCTCTACGGTTGCGGCCTGTACATTAATATAGCCGGCAAAGTATTCCCCGGCATCAATTGCAATCAACTCCCCAGTTGACGGTTGAAACAAATAAGAAATCGGATAATTCATGCCGTTCACAAAAACCCTATCGCGCCACGGTGCAACACACGTAATAAGGGGAATATCTTGCGGAAAAAATGGCACAGGCGTCCAAACGTTTTTGTGAGAATCATATTTTCTCATCACTTTTCGCCACTGATCGATCACATAGAAGTTCCCACACGAAACAAAACCCAGATAGCAGTCAAGAGGACGCATTTCTAAACTCCACAAGTCTTCCAATGTGTTCCAACTGTTCGTCTTCGTATCGAAAACTTCCGCACTTGTTCGTACATCAAATTCCTGCAAATTCCAGGCGGTTCCACTTATTACCATGAATTTCCCCTCCATGAAAACACCTAGAGATCCTTGGCGCTTTTGTGGCATGGGAGGCAGGACTTCCCACTTGTCTGCTTCCACATCGTAAACTTCTGCAGTCGCCAGAGTGTCGCCATGCTCATTACAGCCGCCAGCGACGTAAATAAAATCTTTGGAAGATGAAACTGCACAGGCAAACCAGAGTCGACTTGTAGGCATGTCAGCTCCACGGCGCCATTTGCTGGAGTGAAAATCATAAATGAAAACCGTATTAGCAGGCATCGGCCGCCACATGATTCCACCTAACAGAACAAGCTTCCCCTTTACAGAAACTAACTGAGACTCATCTGGAAATCGAGGAAAGTTAGGACTAGTGGGTATTCTTTCCCTTGTTCTCTTCACAGGGTCGTATACGGTTATTTCCTGTAGACAAGGATGCTTCAAACATATCAAATGTTCGCTCTTACCATAGGCCTTTCTGTCGTCATAGAACTGGGGACTATTGATCATAGTCTCCCAGCTTCTGCAAACAGTCCTCAAGTTCTCGTGAAATTGATAAGGAACTCTCAGCAACACCTGTCGTTGAAGATCACTATGAAGAGACTCCATTAATGGCAACGCTGCAGACCTTATTTTCAAGCTACTCAAATTATTGAGTTTTACTCTCAGCTTCAAACAAATCGTTGATTGATTTCTATTGAATTTGTATTGTAAGTTTGTGTGAACTATTAGGTTACAATTTGAATTTTATATGATTTTTTATGATTTTCCTAGATGGTAGGAGAATGAGAAAAATGTGGTAGGAGAATGAGAAAAATGTATTATTAAGATTGATTGTTTATGGCATGGATAATTGGTTTAGTTGATTATATGACATGGATAATTGGTTTAGTACAATATTTTACTTGTGAAATATTTAATTGCTACAAATTAACTAGATATTCTAATTATTTAATTTGTATATTAGAGGTGAATCACTAACACACGCCACTCTTAGAATTTGACCATTTTTCCTAGATTGTAGGAGAATGAGACAAATGTATTATGGAGATTGATTTTATGGCATGGATAATTGGTTTGGTACCACACTTAACTAGTGAAATATTCAATTGCCACAAGTTAACTAGCTATTCTAATTATTTAATTTGTACTTTATAGGTGAATCACTAACCCATTCCAACCCGTGACACTCTTAGAATTTGACCGATTTTCCTAGATTGTAGGAGAATGAGACAAATGTATTATCAAGATTGATTTTATGGCATGAATAATTGGTTTGATACCACATTTAACTTGTGAAAAATTCAATTGCAAAAAGTTAACTAGCTATTCTAATTATTTAATTTGTACATTACAAATCACTAACATACTCCAACCCACGCCATTCTTAGACTTTGACAGATTTTCCTAGATTGTAGGAGAATGAGACATGTATTATCAAGATTGATTTTATAGCATGGATAATTGATTTAGTACAACAATTAACTTGTGAAATATTCAATTGCCACAAGTTAACTAGTTATTCTAATTATTTAATTTGACATTATAGGTGAACCACTAGCCCACTCGCCACTCTTAGAATTTGACCATAAAAATGTTCGTAATGGGTCATTTTGCTAGTCAAATATGGTTAGATTTTTAATTTCTTGTAAAATAAAACGAGGAAATAATAAAAAATGTTTATATTTGTATTTAAAATCATAACTAAAATATTTTCGAAATCTTTAATTTTTATAATAATAATAATCTATTTTTATGGTTAAGATCCCTTTGTTTATGAGATAACTACTAAAGTTTATAAAGATATACATACCTTACCCCTCCGAATTTGAACATATAATCTCTAATAAAGATTTCATTGTTATTTATATATAACCTGCATATTTACTTTTTTCACCGAAAAGATCTTAGACTAAATATCACATATCACATAGCAAGGGTGAACTCCCTCAATTAGAGGGACCAATAGCACAAAGCACGGGTGACCTTGGACTTTGGGATAGTAAGATAAGCATAAACGACCCTTTAGAAAGCGATGTAAAAGTTACTATTTTTTATAATTTTTTATTATTTACCTTTCATATTTAATATTTAATATTTAATTTAGTTTAATGTTATTTTTAATTAATTATTATAACTTATTTTATTATTTTAATTAAATATTTTTTAAATAGGATAAATTAATTAATAACTAACAAACTTAACATTTATTCGTGATGAAAAATTCATTTTAAATGAATATTTAAGTTAATGTATTTTTTTAAATATTATAATTTATTTCACTATTTTAATTTAATTTTTTTAAATAGTTTAAATTAATTAATAATATATTTTAAAAATTATTTTTTAAATTAATAACATATTTTTATTAAATTTATAATTTATTATGATTTATAGGAATTTTGATCATTCATGAGATTTAAATTTTGAAAAAAAAAAGTCAATTTAACTTAGTAAAAAACAAAATCCACATTAATTTAACTTAAATTTTTACTTTTTTTAATATTACATATACATTTACTTTATTACACATATATTTAGTCTCATATATATGTTCTCATTTGGGTCATAGCATATGTGTTTAACTCAATATATGTTTCCTTTGGACTATAATAAGTGTGACCAACACTTCCAAAACTGAGATGTGAATACCATCGACCCTTCCCATGGATTTAGTTAATGTGAAAAAATTTATGTATGACAAGAATGAAGACATTTAAAATTGACACCTGTCAACAAGAGTAACATAGTTCATGAAGCGCAAGCCGACCCTTTAGCATTATCCCCTTTACATGTGTAAAATATGCTAGAGGAAGGAGTGATTGACCCTTCTACTAGGTAAGCATCGATGTGAATACCATATTTGATGAAGGGTCAACTAGCCCTTCCAATTGACACACCTTGACATTAATAACATAGTTCGGGAAGGGTTGGTTGACCCTTATTCATCGTAGCTCTAAAAGAGAATATGATGAAAGAGGAAGGGTGGGATAATACTTTATCAGTTCCCTCCTTACCCAAAAAATATGGTTGAAGAATGGATAATTGACCCTTCTACTAGATAAAATAGGATGAAATACCATCTTTGAGGAAGGATCATCTAATCCATCTCCATTTTCCCCTTCCATGAGAATTCAATGATCCTAGGGTAAGTATCGTCACACCCTTTTCCAGTTACCACCTTATGTGAAAAATATGCTTGATAATGTGTACAACAACCCTTCCACTTGATAGGCCATGAAATGAATACCATATTTGAGGAAATGCCAGTTGACCCTTCTATATGGTTCAAATGCATGAGAATTCACTTTGAAGATGATGGGTTGGTATACCCTTCTTAGTGTTTAACTTGCACAAGAAACCATGCAAGAGGATGGATCAGACAACCCTCTTAATATGTAAAACAAAGTAAGAATATGGGGTTTGAGGAAGGGTTAGCTCACCTTTCTCCATGGTAACCCTAAGTGAGAATACCCTGAAAGAGGAAGGGTTGGATGAACCTTCCCTGGTGTCCCCCTTATATGAAAAATATGGTTGAGGAAGAAATGAAAGCCCTTTTGTTAGATAAACCACAACGAAAATACCATCTTTTAGGAACAATCATCCAACTTTTCTCCATTCTCCCCCTCCATAAGAATTTTATGCTAGGGTAAGTGTCATCCCACCCTTCCAATGTATCAATATTACATAAAAACATGTTCTTGATAATGGATAGTCTAACCCTTCCACTAAATACGCAATGAAGAAAATACCACCATTGAGGAAGGATCGAATAGTGATTCTTCGTGTTCTAATTTGCA
This sequence comes from Larix kaempferi, assembly GCA_027924585.1. Taxonomy (NCBI): domain Eukaryota; kingdom Viridiplantae; phylum Streptophyta; class Pinopsida; order Pinales; family Pinaceae; genus Larix; species Larix kaempferi. The sequence goes on along the minus strand of BSBM01000524.1, from coordinate 7,189,229 downwards.
TGAGAATACAATATCAATATAATAATAGAAATATAATGTCACAATATCTATGGATTAATAGTCATCCTTCTCTTTATGAAACTAAATGGTAATATATTATATCATACACTTACATCCTTCTTCAATTTTTTATTGAGTTTATAGCTTTACCTCAGGATTCTTCAAACTTCCTACAAATTTCCTCTCCAATTATTGTGGCAATATTTTCTTCTACTTTCCTAGTAGTATCTTCCCCCTTATTCTTTAATACTATTTTTTATGTACCCAATAGTTATGATACCATAACAAAACAAAGTACACACAATGTACATAAGATGTGAACATGGATCACAACTACCAAAGAGATCAAAGAAATGAGTTACAGAATAAAGCCCAAAGAGATAAATATATGAGTTACATATTAGTAGCTAGGGGCCTAGGCATGTTTAGCTTAATAAAGTTAGGGGGGGGGGAGTTGATCCAAAGGATATTTCCATTTTGAAATATATATGCAAGATGAAGATGAAAGAAGGCACAAAGGACACAAATATACATAATGTTTTGATTATCCAAAGAAAAAACCCTAGCCAATATTCAAATTGCTATGTTGTGTGCATAGAAGGAGTCCAATCTAATATATGTTGTTGGAGAACCACCTATAACCTCAATTTGTGGCTTCTAAAGCATGCAAAAGTAGGAAAACTAAATGAGTGACAATCCCTAGATTTCCCAACCTCTAAGATCACCTACAATCATCTCTTTCTCCATAAAAAACACAAGTCTATCTCCGAATTCAAATTTGTGGGTATGCACAATTTGAGAATTGTTAATGGACAACAAAATGATAATTTTGGGTAGTATCTCTATTGTTGGTAAAATTTTGCATGATGGGAAAATGGACAATATACTTCCCAAAAGATGAGAAAATGGTGGAAAAGATAGTTGACATAAATTCTGAACATGGGATAGAGCACTCTTACAATAATCATGGAAGTATATTTAGCCCATGCTTCCATAACTATGTAACAATACTTTCCCCACCAACCTCACACATGCATTCAATGATTGGGTGAAACAGTAAAAAATGAAGTAATTGGCTCATTTAAAGCAAATGGAAAACTTCTAATGTTGCAACTTGGCAATAAAGGATTTAATATCTCATGGGTCCCCTTTCCTCTTCCCGTTTAGTGGAATCATAGACCTGTTGCAGCTGCAACCTGATCCCCAATTTTTTTGTAAAATTGTAGGGCCCCTCCTTTGATCTTACTCAAAGTTTCTTTCATCCTACCCCAAACACTTAGTTTTTCTTGAAAACAACAAAAATAAAAGGCATTTCCGCACTTCCGCATTCCTAAGTTCCACATCATTCCTTTTCCGCAATTTCGCAATCCCGCACTTCCGCAGTGCCGAAATCCCTCTTTTCCGCAGTTCCAATTGTATATTGATTTTCGGTTTGTTGAATGGTCTCCCACATTCCCGCAATACTGCATGCTAGCAATCCCGTGCACTTCTTTTTCTACATTCCGCAGCCCCGCACCTCAGCATTCCTGCATTTCCGATTGTGGATTGAGGATTGCAAACTGCATTTCCGCATTTCGCATGTCCGCATTTCCGCATTCCCGCATCTCGCTTTTTCGCATCCCGCAGTCCCGCAGTCCTGATTACGGATTTTGGATTGCGGTTGCATTTTCGACTTTCTAAATTTGTCTTCCACACTTCCGCATTCCTGCACTCCCGCAATCCCGCAGCTCTGCATCCTGCATTGCGGATTGCAAATTGCAGGAGGATGAGTTTTGGGCCATTTTTTAAGCCTTTTTTGACTGTGGAAGGATGATTTTTTGGCCATTTTTAGGGATATTTTCAGCTTCCGCCTCTGTGTTAGTTATCATTTTCACATTCAAACTAGATCATGGAAGCTTCAATCTTCTGATTTGTAAACAATATTAACACTCATATCTCTACAATTCATGTTATGCTCGTTATCACTTTGTTTGGAATTATTATGTGGGAAATGAATTAGTCTTATACATTGTTTTTTGTTGTCTCCTCAGGACACGTGGAAGCTAGAAGTCGACGGGAAGAAGAAGTGCGGGCACAAAGGACATATCGGGCAATCCAAAAGACGCAGAGGAAGCTGAAGTGACCAGTCATGACATGGTGAAAGCTAAAACGTTGTGTGCAAAGGAAACAGTTGGCACAAGAGACAAATCAGGGAATCCAAAGGACGCAAAGGGAGTTGAAAGACTGCGCGTAAAATAATGGGTAGACACAAGAGCCAAATTTGGAAATCCAAAGGACCCAGAGGGAGCCGAAACGATTAGTCATTCAGGACAAATTCTCTTGTAATATAAATAAGGGGAAAGGGTATTATAGAGAGGGACCTTTTCTAGTGAATTAGAGACTAGAAACATTGTGTAAGAGAACTATTTTTCCACTAATGAGGAAAGACCTGTTCGCTGGGAAAAGATTGCATTGATTTTGCGTGGAAAGTTGTGGCTAATAGAGCAAAACTATTTCTTCTCCTGTTTATGTTCATGTTGTGAGATCTTTCTGATTTTGTTGAACTATTTCAATGATGGTGAACGATTTCTTTATCTGTGCAAATGTATATGTGTTAACAGAGTAATAAATTGTGTTAATTAAAATCAAAGTTATCTTTGGTAATTTTCTATTGGGAGTGTGCATATTTTATCTTAATATCTATCTATTGGATTTGTATGAGCATTTTTCAAATTATTACTCTTATTTAAATTAGCTCCTTACAAGGATAGGTTATTTAGTTTAGAATAGATTTAGCTAATTGACAAGGTAGAAGTGGTAATACAGGAGGTAAGAACCTATGCATCACTTATGTGGTTTCTTCCTGTCAATTATAGGTTAAATGAATTAGTTAGATTAGAAGCACTTGCATATTCATACCCTTAAACATAAAATATAAACGGTGGATCGGGCTGCAATCGGTACATAAATTAAACATACATACCTACGGTAGCTGTACCGTTAACCGAACGGATTTCCCATACCAAACAGTGAGTGATCTAATTAGGATTATTCATTGGGGAGAATCCCTACTTTCGATGCTAGGATTTTCCAGGCATCAATAAGACCCTCTAGTGCTCTTTACACAACCATATTAGACCATTATATTATTTTCCAACATAATATTTGCGTAGAATTTCGAATTGGATTGATTAGCCAATCACACACTCCATATTTAAATATTTACATTATACATGCCTAGCCATTTACTAGTCAAGACTTGGCCTTGAGCTCCGCACTATGAATTCATACTAGCATATTTACATCATTTACATGATTTGATTAATTATATTCCAAATAAAAAATGGGGTTATTACAATCCCCTCCTCCTTGGAATAACATTTTCCTCGGTGTTTTCTCAAATCAAAACAAAAATGGATATGTATCTTTCGTGGAAAACTCCCACATAGCATCATCAGGACCAAAGTGTTTCCATTGCACCTTTACCTATCTAATGACTCATTTTTGGAGAAATGTTACCTTCCTATCAAGGATTCATAGTGGCTCTATTTGGAACTCTCCCTCGGGTTCCACGTAAAATATCACATCCCAATCAATCACATGGTTAGTATCATGTATATATTTCTTAAGCAAAGAAGCAATAAAAACATTATGGTCTCTTGTGTTAGCAAGAAACACAATTCTATATTCAACTATACCTATCCTCTCAAGCACTTGAAATGGCCCACAATATCTTGGTTATATATTGGCACAACTTCCAAGCTTCAAGGAAATTTTCTTTGGCCTCACTCTAAGGTAAACATGATCCCCAATATTAAATTCCCTATGCACTCTATTATTATATGCATATATTTTCTATCTATCTTGGGCTACTTTTAAATTCTTCCTAATTCTCCCAACCTCTTGTTTTATCTCCTTGAGAAATTGTAGCCCAAATACAATTATCCTTATTGGGTTATCCCAAATCATTGGTCTCCTACACCTCTTTCCATATAAAGCTTCAAATGGACTCATTCCCAATGATGCTTGTTTCCCATTATCATATGCAAACTCTACCAAGTGTAGATAATCTTCCCACTTGGATGGTTTTTCCATCACACACATGTGAAGCATGTCTTCAAGCACTTGATTTACTCTTTATGTTTTCCCGTCTGATTGTGGATGGTATGCAATGCTAAAGTTCAGCTGTATGCCCAAATGTGCAAACAAAATTTTCCATAAATTAAAGGTGAACTGTGTATCCTTTTCTGAAATTATTATTTTAGGCAATCCAACCAACCCGAATATTTCCATCATAAAAAACTTTGCAATGGAATCCATTTTATATGTGGACTTAATCGGAATAAAATGTGTTTCCTTAGTTAAATTCTCCACCACCACCATGATTGAGTCATGTTGACTATTGTAATTGGAAAACCTATAATAAAATCCAGGAAATCACTTCCCATTTATATTCTGGAATTGGCAATGGTTGCAATAAACGTGTTCAGTGTTAATGCTCAGCTTTCACTTGCTAACATTTCATACATTTATAGATGTATTGTAATGTCCCAAAAAAATTTCTATGGACCACTCCATTGGACTAGGGGGATGCATTGGCCTAAGTCACTTGGTAAAGTCATGAAAAATTATCAAGGTGGTGATGTGGGTAAAATATTTATATAGTTAATGTCCAAATTGTGAAATGATGCAACATTAGGAAAAATTGGATAAGGATGGGGCATAAGGAGGTTGAGTTGGGCCCCACATGAGTTGTAACTCCTTCAAATTCGAATTCGAAGGTGGAATTTGACACAATTGGGAAAGGAGGGTGCATTAGTGGAGGAATGAATCCAAATATGTGGTGCAACTCCCATCCAAGGTGGAAGGAATCCTATCATGGAGGCATCTCATGGGTTGTAACTCCCCAAGCTAAAAATAACAAATATCTGACAACCTATGACATATATGATGAATTATGACAAGAATCAGGTCCTATGATAGCTTATGACAACTTGTGATATCCTATGATATGTTGCTAGTCCTAAATTTAGCCAAGGATGCTGCTAGAGGAGAGGGGTGGGCCCACATGCTAGTGTAGCTTCACCAAAATCATGATAATCTTCTCTAATTGGAATTTCCAAGGTAGAAGAAGTTATTATTTGGAAAAATAGAATTAGAGAGGAAGTAAATGGGTCCCAAGGTGTCATTAAGGGTGAAAACACAAGTGAAGGGGATTTTCTCCATTGTTGAATTTTTATATTGGAGAGATCTTATGGTTTTTCATAGCTTGGGAGATTTTCCCCTTGCATTTGTGACTGATTTCAGTGGTGAAATATTCTGCCCTGGCGAGTAGAGAGGAGGAGATCACCTAGATCTCTTCATTGTGCTTCATAGTTGAATATTGAGAGAAGAAGTCACGTTTAGATTTATATATAGAGATTATATTCCTATGTTTATGTCCATTTGCAGTAGTGGGTTCGAGCTCATGTTGGTGTGTTTGATATTTAGTTTGTAACAGTGAAAGATTCTTGGTGTTTTCTAGCATTGGCAGCTTGTGTTGTGGTAGATATTGGTAGAGGAGGGCGCATATATCATGGCTTAAATATATTTTTTGGATGTTCTATGTTCTATATGGAACTCATATATGGTTGGGGGTGCACCTAAGAGGGAATATATGAAGTTTGGGGTTGAAATATTGCTTGTGGAGGGTGCAATAGTGGATGGAAATCACTCATTTGGAGCAGTAACTCTCCCTCTTTTCTTTATGATTTTGTCGCAGCCATATCTACTCTCTTGCACCAAATCTCTCTCTGTATTTCAAGCTTCTCTAGAATTCATTGATGTAATATATGATGGTTTCCCATTTATAATAAAAATCATCCTGAAATATAGCGGATCAAGAACCCTCACAACTCTATCGATCATCTATGTTATCTGAAACAATCCATCACACAAAAGAATGCCTTAATCCCACCACCAAATAAGGGGTTCATCAAACCCAACTCCTACGTACTGTTGATGTGCCATGCTGGTAATCATTGGATTCCCAGTGATCCAAACCCCCTAAATGCAATCCTCTAGTGGAAACCAAGTAAAAGGAATCGACTCTAAGCCTACCAATCTATTTAGCTCCTTCCCAAGTGCACCAAGACCTATGCTATGCCAAACACTATCAATGTGCCCAAGTAACCCATGGGGTCTAAGCACTTTCCTGGAGAATAGCTCTTCCACCTGCAGTGCCTCATGCAAATACCAAGAATAATATGAAAAATGTTAGAATCATGCATAGCCCTTATGATCTCATTCCTAAGTGAAGACTTAGGGTTTGAACATGGGAAATATATATAGGAGATGATGTCATCCCCTACTCTATCGGCTTCACTCCCTGTGAACCAACTTAATATCTCATGTGCACTCAGTGCACTAATCCCATGGTCCAAATGGAAGATATCCATCATGGAAACAATGATAAGAGTCCTATCTAACTATATCAAATGAAGTCGAGAAGCAAGCCTATGAGTATCTTGCTCGTTGTTCATCCTCTGGTGATATCTCAAATGAAGATCGATCACTAAGGGATATGCTATATCCTAAGGCTCACCCATCCAATTCCAAATCCTGGGTAAACTCAAATCAAGGGTTCTTTGAAAGACTCTCTAAGGAGATCTCCCTAGAGGAAACACCCCAAAGCTCCATTGTACACCACTATGTGTCGGTGTACCCACCTATACACTAGTGTATACAATCGTATCCTCATGTTCCATCTGGTATCCTACATCCGCTACTACACCCAACACTCCACTGATGTAAGATGAATCAATATCCTTGTGTGACTCTATCATATGTATATGTTCACCCAATCCATGGATGCATATACGCCCATGTTGGCTGGTCCACAGGAAATGAGCTCAAGTACCTCCTCCACAGATAATCCTTTATCCCACAAAGGTGGCTCATGCAAAACAAGCGCCGGGTCAAAACCATCTTTGTGTAATCTCTTCTCGGGAACCTATAACTCTGAATACCTTTTGCGTGTGTTATGCAGGAAAAATACCTTATAGTGAGGAGAAGACACTACCAACTTGGGTGGGGTGACAGGTAAATACATTCATTGTCTTGCATTAGTTTCTAAAAATGGAAAGAGATCGAGATATCAAAAGAAGCACCTTTTTATCGACGGCTGGTCCTAGCTTTCGCTTGATCTTCCGCTATGATGAACCTACAACACAAAGTAAACCTTCCTCAGCGTATCTTGACTGTAATAAATATGATGAAATTGGAAACAACTTAACATCAAATACAATCAGACATTAAACCAAATGAACATTCAATCCAATAGACATTCAATTTGGGATGGCAAGGGTATTTCCACCTTTTATTGTCAAAGAAATGTAGAAAAGTACAGATATACCTGATCTGTCCAGACACTTCTGCAACCGAGTCCTGGGCTCCTACTCTTCACAATGACTTGGGAATTACTCCAGCGTAACAGGAGTTAAAGCATTTATTCTAGGTCCCTCTCTCATGGATCCTCCTTGTATTTATGGGACAAGGTAGGGAGTTGGATTCGAGAGGTGGTTTAATTGGGAGGTTAGGGAAGTTGCAGAACCAACTTCAACTAATCCCAATTTGTAATCTTAATATATTTTTTCATTTCATCTTAAGACATGCACAAGTTTCATACAACCAGAGTAGTGCACAGTAAGCAACTTTTACTCTTTACAACAAGCATTTGCAACATTCTAAGGGTGTGCGTTGGTTGTCTTTGAGCATAGTAGCATTTAGAACATTGGTTCACTGTGCAAATAGTAGCGCACATGTCATGAAACTGTAGAAAAATAAGTTTTTTAGCTGAAGAGTGTGATCTCAACAATACTTCATCCAGGGTCAACCTAGCTCTTCCATCCATAGTGTCCTTTTGTGTGATCAACAAAGCAATGTGATCACGGACGAAGAAGTGCATATTTGACCTATAACTGTTGACACAAACCCAGTCGACAGGGGTTCCCAGTGCTGTCGACACACAGACCACCGCGATCTCCCTGAGCACCGACCCAGACAGTTTTTACCCCATCGCGCAACACCTGCAGAGTAGATGAGGTCTCACCTGAGATGTTCAAGGGAGAGTTGATGGAACCATGTTTCCGCTGAATGAAGGAGGATATTGCGGCTCAATTACTCAACTTATTGCAACATTTCATAAATAGATCTATGCATTTAACTCAAGAATCATTCATATTCATGGCATCATTCAACAGAACAAATCATAATTGCAACAGATATAACAGTAAAGCATTAACCACAGCAAGGAAACATCACATCATTCATATATTCATATTGCACAATGCATTACCATAGATAAACAGGAGAACACAGGAATTTTGCTCAATAACTCTATCACATCATATTAATTCTGCAAAAACCCAGATACAAAATATCCAGTCTTCAGTATTGGATCAAGATCTCATAGATGGTTCAACAATCATACTTCACAAAAGAGAGATCCAACAGATATCTCTCGATCTAAGATACGCGATCCCAGATGATTCAACACTTACATGCCTACATCTATTTATAGGTTTTCTCCTTTACATTGCTTGTCCACTTACTAACTACTTCCTAACCGACACTTCAAAGTAAGTGACCCAAAACCTATCTATTGTGGTCCAAATGACCCAAAAACCCGCATACTGCAGTTCAATTGGCCAAAAATTACATAAAAATATCATCATTTGCACTCAACTTTTCGCCTTCCGCAGTATCGAAGCACTCGCGGTGCTGCGATGGTGACCCATCAAACCACCTACCAACAGGCCCCCAACACAATCTTGTGGCTCACCCTTGAGCCACGTCAGCAGGACATGGTGTACTCAATTGTCTTGATCCTGAAGTCTTCGTGTTGCTGTCGGATTTCGCTAACCTATTGTGTGACTATGGCGGCAACTTCCTAGCACTCCTTCAACTCTTGTGCTAATAGGTAGTCAACAAGGTGCGCATCAACTTTCTTCCTGCCTTCCTGTACCGCCTGTAGTGAAAAGTTAGCTACAACATTAAACTGTTCCCTGAGGTCTCGAAATTCGTCCAACTGCGCAGCGCACAACTTTTAATGTTCTTCCGCTTTGGTGACTCGCTGATTCAACTCCTTGAGCTTTTCCGATTTGGACACCTGCGTTGTTGGCAACATCATGCACATGGATGTCTTCAGTGTTTCCAGTTGTTCTTTCGCCTCGCGTTGTAGCTTGGTCAACTGCTCCAGAGGCTCGTCCTGAACAATACTACCCAAAAACAACACAGTCTCAGCAGTGATCTTGAGCGCTTCTTGTTCTGGCTCACCTAGTTGGCTTGCCAATTCTTCGATGGCACTCTTCCATGCTGCAATGACTTTCGGTGGTGTGGCCGGCTGGAGTGCGTGGGACAAGGTATCATTTTTTGCCTGCAACCCAGCGATGATAGCCCCCATCTTCTTCGTTCGCTCAACCGGATCCAATACCTCTGTCAGCTCCAGTACATGTTGACATGCTTCAGTGACGGCCTCCTCCAACCACACCTTACTGTTCCAGAGGGTGGTTTTCTCCACCTTCAACCAATCCTGTTCCTTCTTCAAATCTGCGATTTCCCTGCCCTTCTCGACCCGAAGTTGCTCCAACATATCCTTGAGTTCATTGGCCACTTCCCATGCCACTGCTGGCTTCCCCTTGTGTTCCTTGACTTCCTTCCGTAACACCGCTTCGCCCTCCTGCAAGCTCAACAGCTGACTCCGGACATCCGTCTCTATATCCGCCAGTTCCTGACTGGCAACCGTCTGTAACTGCACCAACATATGTGACAACAGTGCATTGATGTTAACAGACAATACTTCAAACTACTACAGTGAATCCTTTAGATCCTCAACATCAGTCGCAATCGCAGTCAGGGGAGTTTGTACATTCTGGACCCGCGGCTCAGTGCCGATTGCGCCAACTGCCTACACATTTGCTCCCTCTGGTGCCTTCTTCAAAATAATGTCGCATAAGGAATCCAGATGGGCAGTGACCACATGAAAACCTTCATCCACCTTTACCATCATCGCTCTAGCTTCCTTAGTGGTTGCATTATTTATCGCTAGTAGTAGTAGTCGGATGAGCTGCTCCTACGACGACAGGGGCATCCCACTGATTGTCCCATGGTCATAATGTTCTTTCGTCCTGCCCTCTTCAACCTCGCGCTCGTCATCCGTAGGGATCTGTGATGACTTCTGGTCTAACACGGGATGTTATTGGTCCATTACTGGCACATCTGATGGTATCCCCATGGATTCTTCCACCTGTGCAACCGGTTCACGCCAGCTGACTGGCTAATCATCAATGATCACATCTAAGTCTTCATCTGATAACTTATAGGGGGTATGCAACCACTACTTATCTTTTTCACGGCGCGCTTGCACATGGATACTGTGTCGTCCAATCACAAATCGGGCGATCCCTTTGTACTTCTCAACCGTTGTCTGAGTCAGCCGTGGAATCCGCTCGACAGCCGCCTACAGCGCTTCCCAGTAGAACCAGAAATGCGTGGCGCACTCCCTGAGGCACTCTGGTTCTTGCACCCACCACAAGTTTTGGTAATATGCCCCCTTTTGACTTTGCACCGTGTCCACCTCCATTCCTTGATAGTTGTCGGGCTCCATCTAGGTGACAAGCGTGATTAAGATCAGCAACTAGCTATATGCAAATGGCCATCGTCCCACCTGGGCCGCCAACGCGTCCTTCATCAGCTGGTTGAGCAAAAACAGGGCCCAATTTACTTGCATGTCTCTCGCACATATTTTCTCGGATGCGACAACCCCTGAGTTGCCTTGGTTGGGCCGATTGTTCCAAACAATTTTGGTCACCAGGATCCACGCCCCAATTTTAACTGTGCGTTCGTTGATGGTGTCTAGGCGGTAGGCCCGTCGATTGCGCTGCATTTTATATTGCTTCCTCAACCTTGCTGCGAGCTTTTTGTCGTTGTTCTTCCCCTAAAAATATTGCGATGGGTCGACCCCAGCCTTGGGAAACCCTGTGATTTCATAAATCAAGTCCACCGTGACAGTGACCTGTCTTTCCAACCATAGAATGCTGCCATGAAAACATACCAGCAGTTGTTTCACGTAGGCATTGGCTTCCATCAACCGCCAAAATTGTGGCAGGTTGATCAAACCCAACAACCCGACCTTCTCCAAACCACGTGCCCAGTCATGTGGAATGCATGGCGTCGGTCTAGTCTGCCCCGCTGCTCGTGGCTTAAAGGGCTTCGTCAAAAAATCTTCCAACGCCAGCAAATCATGATCATCATACCATGGCTGCATCAACGTAGGAACAATGTCGATGGTGCAGCTCATACCTAGTGGAATCATCAGCATTCTAATTTGACACCGCTAGTTCTTCGTGGGCTTCCTCGGCTGCATCCCAGTTCGACATGGAGGTCGGTAGCCCGAGATATCTGCTGCAAAGACACCTGCTCGGACTGCGGACTCGACAACACCAAAGCTCAATGGTATCACCTCTAGGACCCCTTCCGACACTTGGGAAGTGGAGCGGGTCTGTCACTTCTCTGCTCACGGGGAGCTAGGCTGCATCCCCCCCCTCTTCTAGCGCACAATGGAGGACAATCCCACCGGCATGCTAGCAACCTCTTCCTCGAGATTGACCTCCTCTTCGATACTAGAAGGGATGAAGGGTGACTCGGCTTGACTTGAAATCTCCACTGTATCCAACTCACCCAGCATGCCACACTCAATCCCCGCATTGCTAACAATGGCTTAATCTTACCCCACTTAAGAACTTTTCCAACAAAGCCCAACTACACTCTACAACCTTGCACAATTCATTAATTCAGAGTTGAACTTACTTGTTACAAACATGTGCCTTCCGACCAGCCTCGGCTAGTTCTTATAGTGTCCAACTCAATCCCTCGTAATCATGACTAAATCACGCATTAATTTGGACCAAATCCTGTCTTAATGATCCAAATCCGTCATCTATCCTATCATCCAATCGGCCGGATCCACCATTAATGCTCATCATTCGAACAAGCGTCATTAATTAACTGTCTGGAACTTTTGGCATTTATTGTTGATTTGACTCGATCATGAACCTGCCACTGTCGCAAACCTGCTCCCAATACTGCAATGAAAGCACTTCTACCTGCGCATTCTGTTCTTGTGGACGCACCATCCTACCACCAATCCTTCCTGCAATTTTTTTTTTTTTTTTTTGCTGATGCGACTTAGGCATCACGCTGCTCCAAGCCCAACCTATAGGGCTTCAACCTGCTACCATTGATCAACTTTGGGAGCATCGATCCGTCTAACTGCTGCAACTGGACTGTCCCTCCTGAAGTAATGCTACTGATGCCATATGGGCCAAGCCAATGCAACTGCAACTTTCCTGGATACTTCATAAACTTGTTGTCATACAACAACACCAAGTGACCCTGCTGAAACTGTTTATTCTTGATGTGGTGATCATGCCAAGCCTTCTAGCAATCCTTCTCCACGCTTTGGTAGAACCCTACGATAAAGCGATCTTCTTCAAGTCATACTAACTGCGCTAGATGTTCGCCTAATGCCACCTCATCATCCATACCTGTTGCTACCATGATGCACAAACTTGGAACGATGTACTCCATAGTCATAATCATTTCTTTCCCATATACCAGCTTGAATGGTGTCTGTCCCGTCATCCTTTTACATGTGGTGCGATACGCCCACAAGACTGCTGGGATCTTCAGATCCCAGTTGTCACGGTTTGCATTGCACACCTTCATCAGCACGTGCTCCAGAACCTTGTTAAATGCTTCTACTGTCCCATTTGCTTACAGATGATATGGCATGCTCTTCTTGTGTTGTATCTATAGTTCTATTGTCAATGCGCTGACAGTGCGATTGATGAAGTGACTGCCCTGATCGCTCATCAACACCTTCGGGCAGCGAAATCGACTGGCAATGTTCTCGAATAAGAAGCGCGCTGCTATTGCAGTGGTGCAATATATGACTGGTGCAGCCTCCACCCATCTGGTCAAGTAATATGTCATCGTAATGATGTATCTTGCACCAATGCGTTTCCCAGGTGGGTTGATAGGGCCCACAAAATCCACTACCAATTTATCAAATGGTTGCAGTGTCACTTGAGGTTTCAAGGGCATCTCATCCCTCCTAGAGGGTTTCCCAGTCCTCTAACAAACATCACAGGTCCATGCATAATCTCTTGCATCATTGTGAAGTGTGGGCCACCAAAGCCCTGCGCGAAGCACCTTCCTGGCAGTCGCATGACCGCCATAGTGCCCACCGGCTACTCCTGTATGTGCTTCGGACAAGATCTACCCTTGCTCATGAGGCAATATGCAGTGCCTCAATATCTCATCCGAACCCAGTTTGTATAACTCACCTGCAATCAGCTGGAAATCCGTGGCCTTGACCACCAACTGTTTCTTCTGATTGGTTGTAAAGTCCTCCGGTGCAGTACATGTCGCTAGAAACCAAAGGATATATTCATAATAATCATCAGATATTTCAACCTTAAACAGTTGCGCATCAGGCAACCCATCTTCAATGTTGGTTGGCTCTTCTCCTGTCTTAATGCGCGACAGATGATCCGGCACTGCATTCAAACATCCTGGTTTCACAATCACTTCAAAATTGAACTCCTGAAACAACAATAGCTAGCAACATATCTTCCCCCCCAACACAGGATTATTTGTTGACGGAACCATTTGTTGACACAAACCCAATCGACAGGGGTTCCCAGCGCTGTCGACACCCAGGCCACCATGATCTCCCTAAGCACCGGCCCAGAGAGGTTTTACCCCATCCAGCAACACCTGCAAAGCAGATGAGGTCTCACCCGAGATGTTCAAGGGAGAGTTGATGGAACCATGTTTCCGCCGAATGAACGAGGGTGTTGCGGCTCAATTACTCAACTTATTGCAACATTTCATAAATAGATCTACACATTTAACTTAGGAATCATTCATATTCATGGAATCATTCAACAGAACAAATCATAATTGCAACAGATATAACAGTAAAGCATTAACCGCAGCAAGGAAACATCACATCATTCATATATTCATATTGCGCAATGCATTACCACAGATAAATAGGAGAACACAGGAATTCTACTCAATAACTCTATCACATCATATTAATTCCACAAAAACCCAAATACAAAATATTCAGTATTCAGTATTGGATCAATATCTCACAAATGGTTCAACAATCATACTTCGCAAAAGACAAATCCAACAGATATCTCTCGATCTAAGATACGCGATCCCAGATGATTCAACACTTACATGCCTACATCTATTTATAGGCTTTTTCCTTTACATTGCTTGTCCACTTACTAACTACTTCCTAACCGACACTTCAAAGTAAGTGACCCAAAACCTATCTATTGTGGTCCAAATGACCCAAAAACCCACATACCACGGTTCAACTGGACAAAAATTACATAAAAATATCATCATTTGCGCTCAAATTTCCACCTTCAACGATATCGCAGCACTCACGATGCTGCGATGATGACCGATCAAACCACCTGCCAACAATAACAGATGCCCCCTAATGTGTGAGGTCAGAGGGAAACAATGGCCGAAATATATTATAATTCCAAGTTAGAGGAGGAGCAAGAAACCGTAGAACCAAGTCACAAAAGTACCTGAAAACAACGATCAAGGTCAGCGAGCAATTACAATATTGACATCTTATAGATGTTCGATGTGATACAATATGATCTCCAATACATAACTAGGAGATGTATATATAGCATGGCCATTGAAATACAAGTGTGGATCCATGACATATATAAGAGATCATAGCCATAACAACAACATGGATCTATGTCTCATGAAGAGCCAAAATGAGTGAGGCTCAGTCTTGCGCAGCTTGGGTGATAACATAAATATGCTGATGCTATCAAAGTCCCAAGGTCATCCAAACAACCCAAAGTACAAACCCTAACCATGTGAATAAATGATCTGAGGTCGAACATGGGGGGTATCATTTGATTACCGATGATTGATATAAACCGTTAACAAATGCGAGGACTTCCATCAGTAATGATAATGGGGCCCAAGGTACCTATTACGTTCCAACAAGTGTGAATAAGTGGACTTGAAGTCGAACACTTGAGGAACCTGTCAAATAAGAGACATTGATGTATTCCCATTATTCAACAGCGAGGAAAACTGCCACTGATGACTGCAATCCCCAAGGTACTAATCGAAACTCTAAACTTCGTTCCTAGAGAAAAATGAGTTGAAGTCGATGGGAAGAAGTCCACTGGAAGGGAGGCCTTAATGCATCCTCCATCATCCAACATGAGGAACACTCACAAGTTTGAGCTGATTTGGAGTAGGAAAAGTAACAAGATGAAACAAACTAACACCAGGATGGTTGACACATGAAGTCAAGGTAAACTGCAGAATGGTCGACACAGGCTGTATCCTTGAACAGTGAGCACGACACAAAGTGACTTAGGCAGTTTTCAACATGAGGGGGAAATGATATAATCCTGCAATGTAGGAAACATTAACAGACCCTCCATATGATTGGAAGAATAACCAATCGTGGGAGTGAAAACTCGGAGATCAAGTTCACGCTAAGGTTAAAAACTAAAACCCAACTGAAATGATAGACTCAAATAGGTGTTGTGTTCAAGGATATGACTGACTTAACTACCATTGAAACTGAAAAGATGTGATATACCCTTCTCATCCCTTATTCTTTTTTATAAAAGAATGTCCTTCTTGTTGTTTTAATGAGTCCAACAAGAAAGAAAACTCAATAAGCCCAACCATGTAAAAGTTTAACGAGCCCATGGGAGGAAGACTCAGGACCTTCTTCGTTGTTTACAGATTTTGAAGAAAAGATAGAAGAATACTCTATAATACTAATCTCTGGATTTTAATATCAAGCTGAGATCTGTTCTTGCTCGTCAGTGTTTTCAATTTTACGAAGTCTGAAAAACTTAAACAATAACTCCATACACCTACCCATGGATTTTAGTATCGATCCTAGGTTGGTATATGCTCGCCGGTGTTTTCCTGTTTATAGAGTCTGAAAAACTTAAACAATCCTCTATATACCCTCTCGTGGATTTCACATCGAGCCCGAGTAGGTGAATGCTCGCTTGGTGTTTTCATATTTCGAGAGCCTGAAAACCTTAAAGAAGGCTCCAAATGTCATTTTTTGTACAATTAGTCTCCTCCCCCAAAAAAGTGTAAAACGATGA
Source organism: Larix kaempferi (assembly GCA_027924585.1). Taxonomy (NCBI): domain Eukaryota; kingdom Viridiplantae; phylum Streptophyta; class Pinopsida; order Pinales; family Pinaceae; genus Larix; species Larix kaempferi. Next base: position 7,173,018 of record BSBM01000524.1, on the reverse strand, counting down.
GAGAAGAACTCTTCTAGCCACAGATGACTAGAGTATTCCTTTTTCATAAGTGATCCTCCAAGGTCTGGAAAAGGGGTAAACTTATACCAAGGTGGATGTCGCTTCAAATCATTTAACAAGTCTGAAAGGACAACTATACTCGACAATCTTGTCATATTTAAAGAGTCTAACAAGAGCGTGAAAGAACTCTATAAAAATCTTTTTCATAAAGGTTTAACGAGCCCGAAAAAGTAAACTCGTGACCTCCTTACTATTTTTAATGAGCTCAAAGGAGATATGGAAGAATGCTTAGAGCTTGCTTACTATTTTTAACAAGCTTGAAGTGAAGGTGGAAGAATTCTTGTAGCCTCCTTACTCTTTTTAACGAGATCGAAGAAAAGGAGGAAGAATGCTCGATAGTGGATCAATGTCCAAATGAATGGAAGACTGCATTATAGACTCTAGGAAAACTTCATTAGATGGAAGTATATCATCCCAAATAGAACGCATGTATAAACATTCAGATGGATTTATCACCTGGTCAATTGCCGGGACCCAATCCCGAGAAGGTAAGCATGAATTCAGAGGCTTCTTCTCAGTAGAAATTGGAGTCAAGGAACAATATGCCACATAATTTGATTGTGACATGGTAGTGCCTACTAACGGGGGACATACTTGGTCTATAGTTGGGTAATAAGAGGAATCAACAAATGTAAGCTGATCGATAGTGACAATGCTTTTGTTGTGAGGAAAATGCATCACATGAAAGAGCGCAGACACCACAGCCTGCATATCATATATGTAATCACGCCTGAGGATCATATCAAAATCCATAGGGTCCTTTAAAACCATAAAATCAACTAAGACTATTTTTCCACCCAAAGTGATAAGTACTTGAGGGAGGAATCCCACTGGTTCACTAGGTCTTCTATCGAAGGTCAATGGTCAATTAACAGCTAGAACAAGGTTAGGAAAACCTAAATCTCTCCAAGCAATAGGGTATAAGATACTAATAGAGGCTCCTTCATCTAAAATACATCGATGAACCGCATGGTTTCCGATATCAACCTTTATCTAGAAAGGTGTAGAAGAAGAAAGGTGAGGCCCAGTTAGACTATTCCCATCAAAGAAAATGATCTCAGAGCTTGGTAGGGTTTCACTTGGCATAGATGAAGTGCCCCCAATTTCATAAACATCCGAATTGGTAATGTAGAAGACTTCAGGGACAGGTGCATCAGTCTCTGAAGGACTGATGGAATCGTTTGAAGATTGCATCGATTCAATCACTTCACTCTCCGAAGGAAGAGTGGGGTTGACCAAAGATTGCATTGGTTCAACCACTTCATCAACCAAAGGTTGATCAGGGTGTTGGGAATCTATAGACAATTCAGGAGCAGAGAATCCTTCAGACGTGGACCACACTCTCCGCACCTCTGGAATAGCAGGGCACGGGTGAGTAAGGTGATATCCCTTACAAAGTTTACAAGGGAACTTTGGCTTGCGTCCTATAAGCTTAGACTCCTTTACAACAACAGTTTTCTCAGCATGACTAGCATTGGCTGGCAGCTTTCCCCCAGCATGAATTTTGAACTAAGGACCACACTCTTTGCACTTCTGGAAGTACAGGGCACAAATAGGTCAGGTGGTCTCCCTCGAAAAACTTACAAGGAAACTTAAGCTTCTATTTATTAGGTTTGTCGACAATGTCAACCTTCTCAGCATGACTTGCAGTGGCTGATTCAGTGTCTACAATATGACTCACAGTAACTGGTGACTTGTCATTAACATGACCAACAGTGATCAATGACGTGTCCTCAACATGACCAACAAAGTTTGCTCCCAGCATGACCTCCAAAGGCTGGGTAGGTGCCCCCAGCATGACCTTCAAAGGCTGGGTGGGTGCCCCCAGCATGACTTCCAGAGGTTGGGTGGGTAGGTTGAGTATGATTTACAGTGACTGAGTGAGTTCTCCCAACATGACCAACAAAGGTTTGGTAGGTTCCCTCGGCATGAATTCCAGAGGCTCGGTGGCTTCCCCCTTGCTTTGGCATCTTCTCCCTATTCTTCTTCCTCTGTCTATTCCTTTTAGACTATTGGTTACTAGTATTACTACTTTCGCCACATGAGGTAGAAGGAGGAGGAGAATTTGTTACTGGCGAAGAAGGCATAGGGTTTTGATGCTCTTGATCTGAGGTGCTTACTTGAGAAGCATCAAGAGCATGCAAGGCGTTCGGAGTGGAAAACAACCAAACCGGTATCCCTATAGTGAATCCCGGAAGATTCAAGGTAGCCATTAAGGGAATACCAATGTTCACAATGAATGGAAAAGCACAAGGAGCCCCTTGAACATGGGTCCCTTGATTGGTGCTCACCGGGATGCTATCCATAATCTCTGACTCAACGGGCCAGAAATCTCTAAGGCCAACTAAAAACAAACAACACAAAGAGCACACCACTAAAAGTTTCCTATAGTGATCAAAACCAGGAAAACAAAGATAATACTCTCAGAAGCAAGTATAGGATGATCAAGGCCTAGAAAAAACCAATAGAGTATCGATGATCAGTTACACAACATCCAATGGAGGTCCTCTGGGTGCAAGCGTTTGAATCACCAAACCGCCCTCCCGAGATTACTGCAAAGGGTTACCTTCCGTGTCTGTCTGAGGTGCAGTGGAAATAGCCTTCCACTATACCTGTGAAGATCCCTAGGGTTAAGATACTAAGGATACCACAAATAAGAAAATACCTAGGGGAACAGTCATCGGCCTAGCCAAGACGCATGGGCAGGGTAGCAAAGACCGAAATCCAAAAGCACTTTAAAAGTAATAGTGGACCCCCATACGTGAATCAGCTCTGTTTTATGGTTGAGAGGAAAGTGAGGGGGTATCCTCAACAATTCCACTTGCCCACGACCTCATGCTTAACTCTGGTTTGAGTAGAGCGTTCCCAGAATATTTTGATAGAGGTGGATTTACCTAATACATAGTCTTACTACAATTGTTGAGTAATGAAGCCGATTTCGGGTAGTTTAAGGTGATTTAAACCCGAAACCCTAGCCTAAGCTAGTTGATGATGTGTATACCTAAAAAGAAAAAGTTTCTAGTAAATTTTATTAAGATTTCTTTTTAAGGGCTACTTTTTACTCAATAAAGGTAGTGAAGTGTGTGGAATGGTTTCGACAGAAAACAAAGTGTGTAAAGAAATAAGGCATTCAAATTCACCAAAGACTCTTTTCTTTTTCATTTATATTCTTTCAAAACTGAAACTAGGAAATCCTAAAATAAAAATTATTTTTGTAATTTTCTTTTAGTTTTTCAAAGCAAACGATCTATGCTACTTCGAGAAAGATGATGAATCTTACTACTAAGCAACCAATTTCATTTTTGTCTTTTCTAATAATTGCAAAAGAAAAAGAACTTGAAAAGTAGCAAGTAAGACCAAACGCAAAGTGTGAGTAAGGAAAGACAACCTAATGGCTCAAAAACAATCAAATCAAAAGACTTGAGAAAGACTCCACCTACAGAGTTGTTTCGACAGAAAAAAGTCTAGGTTTGGAACAAATTGTAAAAGAAAAAAAAAAAAAAGAGATGCTTGCAACGGAAAGACAGACCTAAAAGGTTGTTCCAAAGCACCAAAACCTAATAAAACACTCGCCAAACAAAGGAATAGGTAAGTAAACCAAAAAGTAACCCTACCAACACACCGACTCAAAAGAAAAGATAACTAGAAAACTTTAACTCACTCATACTGATCTGAATAGATATTCAGAAGGTATCTAGACTAAAAAACCTTTCAAAGCCACCCTAAGGACTCAGATTGAGATCAAACCCTAATAAAAAGGACAAGAGACAGTAAAAATGCATTGTTGTTGCCACAGACAATAGGCATTCAGAATGCATGTCTGTATGAATGCAACCAGCGTCTAGGGAAAAAAATGTGATCACGGATGGAGAAGTGCAGATTTGACCTATAACAGCATGGAAATGTCATGAACGGATATTCCCTCAAACCATGAGTGCTACTCATTCCCTCATGTGTCACTGCTGTCAAAGATGGTGGAGTCTCAACTACCATCAATGATGAAGAACGTGCCAAGATCAATTGGTAACAAAGCCTCTCAACTTGCCTTGTGTTATCCTCTGCAAACTTAAGAGAAAGGTCCTTATCCATGAACAACTGCAACTAATCATACTTCAACTACTCTAAGGCTTCTTTGATGATGCATAATTGGGTACTAGTGACCCCTTCTATAACTCCCTTTTGTCTCTCCTCCAACTAGGTCTTCCACATAAGGTCTTCAACAAACTTATGAGAACCATCCGCTCTTCTCCTATGTGACCAATAGTTGGCTCTCCAATCATGCAATGCCATCTCATCAACATGGTGTGGGTTGTCACACATAAGTTCAACTAACTCATTAGGATCATTATTCCCATACAAGCTCTCATATATCATTTCAACTTATTCATTGTCTTCCTCCTGAGAAATGAAGTCATCCTCAAAGGATAACTCATCTCGAACTAAGTCCTCCTCATTCTCAAGTGCACCCTCTCCCAAATCGTCATCTCTGAGTACCATCATGTCTGCATCACCAGACGTCATAAATAGGATGAGATGTTGAATCCATGTCAGAATTAGCGTCATCCATAGGGAAAGGAATTGGTTCCTCCACATCCCATAAGTAGGATAAGTTGTTGCATCTTCATCTTTTGTTGTATTATATGTATACTCACCCATTATACTAGTGTCATCATCCTTGCATGTCGTTGTTTTGTATTCTTTTATGCATAAATCCTCAGTATGAATAGATGCCTACTTCTTCTTCTATTCTTCATGCCCATATTTCTTCCATTTCCACTCTAAGATTTTAAGATAATCATCATCCAGATCCATGGGTCATTTTTTGTACTTGACGATATAATACTCTCGGAAAGGTACATCTACTTATGCCTTATCTTCCAATGCCATATATTCCCAATAGCAAAGCATATATGTTATCTCCTTCACTTTCTTCCCTTGTTCCAAATCTTTAGACATGACGACTATCTGGATCTCCCCATCTAAACGTTCTATCTCGGCCTTCATATTTTCTACTACCAAGTTCCCCTTGAGCAAGGTATTATATATATATATGATTATGATTATTGCTTGTGTGGTTGTTAACTAGCACTAGTCTGATTTTTAAGCTTACTGCTAGTATATCTCAGCCACATCTACTGTAAAAATCCTTGCTATAAGTGAGACAACTTTCTTGCTGACTCGCTATGTCCTTGGACCAAGAAATATTATCAAACACTTCATGTACATGACCAACAACACTAAATAAACCCCTCAAACTCAAGTCTGAATTTTTTATCCTAATTGTGGGAACAATTTAGGTGGCAACTTTTGTCAAACACTTTAACTTATTACTGTCAAGTTGAGTTTTTGGATTGTTTCTTGTTTGACAATATTGTGAGAATACTTCAAGCTTCTTCTATAAACATATGATCCCCAAGTAACTAATGAACTGCATATTTCATTGGCATTTCATAACAGCCATATTATTGCAGACCAAGGCCTGATTTAATTGATTCTACAGGTTTGAAACTACATTAAGTGACAACCACTTACAAGTGATCATAGATCCCAAGACCGGCAGTTGAAATATAACACTACAATGTCCCACAATTGTCTCAAGAGAAATCGACCCTCTACCAATGAGATCAGGTTTCCAATAGAAATTGGCTCTCCACATGGAATGCGGCTCTCACAACTGGCTTAGTCTCAGCAGAGCAGAGACCTGACCCCTCCATAGTGATAAATTAGACCCCAACGAAATCAGTGTCATGAACCCTTCTAAAATTACTTGTGACCTTGAAATTGGTGGCTTGGGCTCACAAGCGATCTTCACGACTCCACCAAGCACCACGTTGCTGCAATCCACCCCTCGAGGTGTTCCCGAAGAACTCCAAGTCTTCACAGACTCTGAATGCAAGGGAAAACGACCACCAGAAATGCCTTGAGACTCTCCTTCCTCATTCACGATGCTACAAATTGAGGGACCCTTTCCTCAAGCAGTGGCACAAAAATAAGTCGGCCACCAATGAGAGGATCAGCTTCCACCAAAATGGAACTCAGCCCTTCTACTGAAACTTGGAATAAGAAGTGAATCGACCTCCATCTACCCACGAGCGGAGTTGCCTTCATTCAATTCGACTTCTCACAAGATTCGACTTTGCTTTGGATGAGCTATGGTCTCTTCTATGATTTTGCAAACAAAGGGCTCGACCCTCCTTCAAGTCCACGTGCGCCAAAAGGACCATGATCCCCCTCCCGACTGTTAGTTGCTACGGATGCACCATGATTCTACTTCCCATGTTCCCACAATCTAGGCCTCTCAATAAAACCCCACGTCTTTACCAAGTCTCGTAGCTTCCTTCGAGACTCCAACACGGCGCTTCCTTTGAGACTCCAACACGGCCATACAAATGATGGTCTCGACCCTACAAAAGATGGACTACAAACAAGAAACTCGGCCCAACAAGAAGATACGGCCTCCACACAATGAATCTGATCTCCCTTAGTCAAACCGGCCCCTAATATGAATTCGGCCTCCTCTATGTTTACGGCCACCTCTTCTGGATCACGATCCCATCTTCACGACCTCTTCCTTCTTACGATTTGGTAGAATAATCATCCTTCCTCCAGCGATCTATGGAAAGTGTTTCGGATCTCCAATAATTGCTCACAATGCTAACCCTCACAAAACTGGTTCGATTTCCTTAGGGAAATCATCTTCCACAAAAAATCACAAATAATTTGTTCAATCAAGAGATAACTCCAGAAGATGGATGATTGATAGTTCAAATGGAAATTCTCACTAAATTCCCCTTCGGATGGCAAGACCTCCTGGTCAAGGAGATCTTTGCGTGCCAAAACATCCATTCGAACCTATTTTTCACCCTGCCAGAAAAATGTTCGCCATTGGCAAAATTGGTTGTCTTAAAAAACGGGCTTAAGTAGGCTTGGGAAAATGCCCACCATTTCTCACCTGTCAGGGATAAAAAATTTCTGAAAGCATCAGCTTGTAGGTGGATGATTTTTGCACTTGATCATTGGCTCAGTTTTGATAGAAAGCCTATGGTCAAGAAAATATTGGCCTGCCAAAGTAGCCACTCAGCTTATTTTGCACCTAAAAATGACCTAAATGGCCTTGGGAAAATGCCCACCATTTCTCACCTGTGAAGGATAAAAAATTTCTAAAAGTATTGGCTTGCAGATGGATGATTTATGCACTTGACCATTGGCTTAGTTTTGAAAAAAATTCTATGGTCAAGAAAATATTGGCCTACCAAAACAATCACTCAGCTTGTTTTGCACCTAGAACTGGCCTAAATGGCCTTAGGAAAACGCCCACCATTTCTCACCTGCGAGGGATAAAAAAAATCTGAGAGCATAAGTCTGTAGGTGGATGATTTATTCACTTAACCATTCACTCGTTTTTGAAAACAAGTCTCTGGTCAAGGAGATATTTGTCTGCCAAAACATCCATTCAACCTGTTTTTCACCCTGCCAGAAAAATGCTTGTCATTGGCAAAATTGGCTAAGTATTGGAAAACAGGCTTAAGTAGGCTTGGGAAAATGCCCACCATTTCTCACCTGTGAGGGATAAAAAAATTCTGAAAGCATCAACTTGCAGGTGGATGATTTATGCACTTGACCATTGGCTCAGTTTTGAAAAAAAGTTTATGGTGAAGAAAATAGTGGCAAGGTTGGATGCATTATTGGCTTCTTTATTCAAGTTAAGTTGAATATGAATGAATTTCCCTTGCTCATAAATGAAAGACCTAAAGGCATGCTTAATAAGTGAAGAAATTAAAATGGCAGAATAAGATCTTATAATAAATACTATGGTATAAAGTTGTCCCCCAAAATATATGTGTCTAGAAAAGAATGAAAAAATAAGGAAACACAACTAAATGTCTAAAACAAGAATAGCATAGAAAATTAATGTCCCAATACCACAAAAAAGTAAACTAACAAGTTAGGTTTATTTGATAGTTTCTAGTACAACGCAACAAAAGCATTAACTTGTCATAGGTACGTTGATGAGATAATAACAAGCCAACTATAATGTACTAGAAGAATAACCACTTGGCCAAACACATCAATGTCACCCAAGGATAGAAAAAAATATAAATAAAATGAGGAAGCAAAGTAGTTACATAACCTGCCCCTTGAATGGCATAGAAGCTAGAATCCTATCAAATGCACTTTGCCGATCAATTGTGACCAAGATCGAATACTCTCCAACACTATAAATATCTCTAACCTAAGAAACATACACCACAAAATTATCTTCATATCATACTTGCAAGTCACCATTTAGGACTTTTACAAACTTCATGTTAATATAATTAATTATTCAAGAATATTTTTCTTTACAACTAGCTAGAGTACTTATATCTAATGAATGATGTCTAAGGGATCCCTTCCCTTATACAAAGAAATTAAACCCTAGATAAAAATTTTAGGGCCACACAGTAAAAACAAATAGATAACGAGATCAAATCTCATAGATAAACATGTAAACCACTAGAATTAAAATAGAGACCTGGGCATACACCCATCAGAGTTACAGTATAGCAACGAATTCAGGATGGAAAACGGAAGCAAAAGAACCACGGTACACTCATTATAGCGAATTCAGATTTGTGAATAGAAGAAAAGGACCATAGAGATGCCATCTCAGCGAATTAGTTATAGACCAGAGAAGCAACATGGATAACAACGAAATGACAGTCACGAATTCTACCCCTATTAACACAATAGAAAAGACCACGTTGAATGCGATTGGCCAGGGTTCCAATCCTTAAACTAATACACTAAATATAGAATGATGTTGGGGCTTTGCCCATACATCTACAGGAGTAAAGCAACGAAGAGCCAAATCCAACAGTATATAAAATACACAGGACACCCATCAACATAATCATCCACAAAACAGAGCATATCCATTTCCAAGTTAAAATGTTAATATTAAATTATCAAAGGCACACAGTAAAAGTAGGATCTGAATAGGAAACCCTCAGAATATCTTGTTTTACAACGAATTAGACTTCAGAAATAGAGCCCGAAAGCCATCACTTACAGAGCACTGTACATAACCATAAAAACGCCTAACATGCTGTTGTTGCAGCAACATCCCCCCCAAAATTTTGTACATATTGGGGCCCCTCCTTTAAATTTTTTTTTAGAAAGGCTGCCTTAAGGGCCATTCCCAGCTTTTAACTTTGTTTTTCAATAGAAAATCTTGCCATGAACCACCCCAAGTCTGCCAGGCAATCTTGTTTCTCAACAGAATTTTTTTCATGAAGTCTTCTTGGAAATCACGGAACGATTTGATAAAGCCTCGCAGTGGCGGAAGCCTTTGTTTAAACATCTCGGGAAGGACTTAGAAACTTTCTGAAAGAGTCACGGAACTTAAGAAGGAAGCTCTGCGGAATCATTCAGCTTTCGCTCCCGAAACAGCGGGAGTTAATCGCATAAACCTTCCGAAAAAGACTTAGAAAATTTCGTCTAAAAGCCACAGAAGCCATTGGACAATTCTTGCCGAAACAGTGGAGCTATTCTTCAAAACCTTCCGCAGCTACGAAGAGATTCGAGTTTTTCTCCCGAAACGGCGGGAACCGTTCGTCTAAACTTCTTGAAAAGTTTTGGAAGTTCTTGTTAAAAAATTGCGGAAGCTTCTGATGAATTCCTCTCGAAACAGCGGAAGAATTCAACGAAGCCGCCCGAAACTTGCGGAAGCCACTCACATAAGCTTCCCGAAAAGGGACTTAAAATTTTTGCCCATAAGCTGCAAGAATCATTGGCAAATTCTTTCCGAAATAGCGGAGGAATTCGGGGAAGCCGCCCGAAACCTGCGGGATCCATCCGCCAACCTTTCGCGGAAGCCTCTAAGTGACTTAGTTTTTGAAAATTTTTGAAGTCTCAAAGTCGTGGAAGCCATTCACCAAAGCCTTCTGCAACTGCGGAGACCTTCGCGGAATCGTTCCAAAACATCTCCGAGAAAGCTTTGCGGAGCCTTTGATTTTTTTTATTTTTTTTTTCTTCCCGAAACGGAGGAACCTTTCAACTTACTGTTCCGAAACGTCGAGGCACTTTCGCGAAGCCGCTCGAGTTTTCTTTCCGCAACTGCGGGAAACTTCGCGGTTGTCATTATGAAATCTCTGCGAGAAAATTCACGAGAATCTTCTGCGGAAGCATTGGCGGAAGCCTTCCGAAACTGTGGAAGCCATTTGCGAATGCTTTCCGCAATTTCGAAGGCTTTCACGCGTTCATCCCGAAAAGGCTGCACAAAACTTAATCGTTCGCGTTCCACTTTACAGAAGCCGTTCGCCAACTCCTCCCGAAACGGCGGGACATTTTGCGGAATGATCTCCGTTGAAACTTGCGGAAAGATTCATGTTTCACTCCCGAAACGCCGAAGGGCTTCAACGTAACCTCCCGCAATGGCGGGTGAAGTTCGCGAGTCGGTCCCGCGAATGGCGGTCGCACGCGGATCGAAATTCCTTGACGTGACCACGGCGCACGATATTTAAGCCGCGTTTAATTACGCCAACTACCACATTAAACTCGCACGTGCTCGATCTGTTTAAATAAACGGTGGGGGCTCGAGCCCAACAGTGTTAGTTTTTTCGATTGGAAAAACTGTTGGATGCCACCGACCATTCCAGCTCAGCTTTCTCGACCACGATTCACGGCCACCTCATCCAGCCATCTTCACGGGGCCAGGTAGGGTGTTCTAACCGTTAAACTTGTTTCTTCCACGCGTCAAGTTACTATTGGATTGTCCTTTTTCTTGAAGACGATTGGTCTAGGTTGGATTTTGACGGGCAAAATGCTCATCATGGGCTACTTTGCCCGTCAAATTACAGTCGAAATTCCATTGTTTTTTGTCATACAAAGCATAGAAATATGAAAATGTTTGAGCGTCAACTCTGACGGGTGAAACTTCCCAAACTCCTACCCTGGCCGCAGGCATCGTTAGTTTGTGGCTTTTAAAAGTCACCAAGCCCCGTTAAGGTCTCATCGCTATCAACTGAAAGCCAAACCTATGACCGCCCGAAGCTTTTTATCACCCGCATTCCCGGTGTCGTCAACCCCTATCCGAGTTTCAAAAAGAAAAAGAAAAAAATTTACCGCAGAACACCTCGCCAAATGCTATCAGATAACCATAGCAGTCGAAACCCTCGTCAGCTTATAAATTTGAAAAAAGCGGCTCCTCCTTCCGTCATAGAGTTATGTCACCCCTGACTTCCCCGCCATTAGCCATTTGAACCGCAACCATGGCGATAGATACCATCCCTCCTAGATGTTGGGCCAAAAGCAGGTTGCTTCCGCAACGCGCTTATCCTCGCAGGAACTTTCCAAACCCGCCCCTTTAAAAGAATCAGGATGATTAAAATCTAGATTTCTTGTTTGGAATGGTGTATTTGCTTCCTAAAATATAGCTTCACATTTTGGTTTTATCTCATTCACATATTAAAACAATGATGATCTCTGTTAAAATCTCACAGTATGTTGCTCAATTTCATAATGACTTGTATGTGGGTGCTATCAGGGATAAGTCAAAATGCCAAAAGGTGGTAAGAAGAAGGCTAAGATGACAGAGAAAAATCCTGCACCACTTAAAACTGAGACCTCACTCTAGGATACTAGGTGCACCACCGGTGCCCCTCCAGAAATCTGCTGGGGTGACATTTACAGGATGATCCGAGACCAGGATGTCCCAGACATGTTGTTAGAAGAGGGGCAGATTTATCTAAATATCAAAGCTTCAGGCATAACCAGAGTTGCTACCCACCCTGAACTATTCCCCTATGCTGAAGTAATCGGATGGATACTCCAACATGCCGATGCAGAAGGAAGAGTGATAAATGACAGTGGGAAAGTAGCCATTGCCTCATTCCACCCAGCATACATTGCCGCAGCCTATAAATTTCCCCGCTCCCAGCAAGCTCTGACTGATGAATGGTTGGGCAAAATGAATAACGTTGAGATGGCCAAAAAGCTACTAGTAGCAGGCAAGCATTTGAGAAAGAAACGAAACGACGAATATGACGTACAGAATCTGAGACCTCCTTTCAGATTGATCGCCTTGATGCTGTGCAGAATCTTCCACATGCCCGATGGCACCATGTATAAGATTCAGTGGGTCCCTATTATCCACTTCGTGGAGTTTAAAGGAACTGTGTTTGACTGGGCCACTCTCCTATCAGATAGTTTGGCCTCGACAATAGTTGCTGTAAGAGAAGGACTAGCCTTGAAGAAGGCAGAATTTTTCATGTCCTCATATCTGATTGATTGCATTTTGGCCAAGGTGGACTTCCCCAAATTGGGCTGCACGTGGGATAAGGCCACCACCCCGGTTTATACCGCTTTTAAGATGATGTGGGCCCAGAATTACAAACCTAGCTACAAACTCATCTGTGAGGGGTTCATCATGCCCCTCTATGAGAAGATATTCAAGGAGGAGCCCAACTTCCTGTCAGAGAACGCTGTGGAAGTCCTTGAGGATTACGGGGATTTTTACTTTTCAGAGCAAGGCACCTACCTCAGAATGTTTGGAGGGACTAAAGCTCCATACATTTTGCCGCAGTATGCCACAGATTATGTGGTCCTTAAGGAAGCAGTAAGGCAAATCTTCCTGGATGGAATTGGAGCAATGCTCCACAAGCAGCATAAGGCTTCCTTTCCCCCTCTACCTTTCTGCATAGGTTCTTACAAGTTCTCGGGGGTTGCCTCAGCTGAAGAGTTTGTTCAGGAGCTGAAAGCCTTCCACTTCGGCGAGGTGATCTTCCACAGGAACGACAGGAAGGGAAAAGTGGCCGAGCATTGTAGGGAAATCTACGCTCATTTTGAGTACTCTCACTATCCCGATGCCGAGGAAGAGGTATTCAGGGGTATCAGCAACATGGCTAAGCTGCGAACCTTTCGCCAAGGTAGTGGAGTAAATTCTAGCTCCACCAAGATCCAGAAGACCACCCAGTAGGAGGAGAAAGAAGCTGATGATGCCCGAGCTCAGGAAGAGCTCAGATTAAGAGAGGAAGCAAGGTTACAGCAGGAAGCTGAGGAAGCAAGGTTACAGCAAGAGGCAGAGGAAGCCTAGCAGCACAAAGAAGCGGAAGATGAGAGGCTACGGAGAGAGAATGAAGATCAGCTGCAAGCTGAACAAGCTGAAGCAGAAAGGAAAGCGGGAGAAGAGCTGAAAGCAGGAGAAGATGCCCAAGCAAGTGGGTCCGGTGTCCAATACATGGAAATAGACGCATCTCAAGCAGGTGGCTTTGGTACCCAAAATGTGGGAGTATATCCAGCTCAGGGAGTCCGTACCCCACCTACTGAAGAAGAAATAGACATTATGGACCTCCCAATTGTCCCGTACACTCCATCGGGAAAACATACGGTGTCCAGGTGGAATGATTTTGTCTATGACAAGAAAAGGAAAGCAATGGTCCTCAAATCGGAAGAGAGGATCAAAATTCCCTTCCATGAAGACATCATTACCCACCAAGAGGTCACTATAATGCAGAATACGGATAAAGATCCCTTTGTTATGGCATCCGCAGCTGTAGAAACAGCAAAAGCATCACTGGACAATGTAGGTGTTATAGTTAGAGAAAATGTATTGACAAGGAAGAGAGCTCGTATGCTACAACATACTGTGGCTAATGAGCAAGCCCACAGGGATCTTGTGGTGAACAAGTATAATTGCCTGTACGCCGAACATAAAGAACTGTCAGACAAATATAACCGATTAGAGGAAGAGAAGGAGCAGCTATCGGTCCTGATGATGATTGAGGAAGTAGAAAAGAATGATGCAGTAGCCAGAGTGTCCAAGCTTGAAACAAACAAGCTGGCATTAGCTGAGCATTTGGAGCAAGCTAAGAGTAGAACGATGGACATGTCTCCCTTCCATGAGCTGTCCTACAGCATCCTGAAGCAAGCGCATGACACTCAGGAGCTAATCACTAATGAGGTTTGCAAGCTCAAGGCCATAGTGGTCAGGTTAAAAGAAATTAATGTGGAGGCCCATAGGCTCAAAGCTAAGCATACCCGTGTCAAGGCAAATATCATGAGCCAGATAAAATGGCGAGAAGGAAAGGGGGATTTCCCCACACATCTCCCATTCAAATCTGTGGAGGGTTTTAATGAAGATGTGGCCCTTTTGGACTTCTGCAGAAACTATGGCAGTAAGCTGATAGCCAATGTGCAAGGAACAAGGGATAAGATCAACGATCTGTATCAAAGAATCCAGGAAGTGCATGACAGGTGCAAATTGAATTTCCCACAATCCCTCGATGACTTCCCGGATTCATAACAACGCTTGGCTGAGCTAAAGGAAGAGCAGGGCGTCCAAACCGAATACATGAAGAAAATTGATGTCCTAGCAATTGATGACTTACAACATTATATTGGAATGTCATCAGTCCATAGCCATTTGTTTAAAGAAGTGCATCAAGCTGCAGTAACAGAGGTTCAAAGCATTGGAGCAGATCTCGGGAAGAATGTGACTTCTCAGAAAATCTTGTTCCCTGCTGCAGCAAACATAGTCATAAGGGACACTGGCATGTGGTATAGCTACATAGCAGAAGAGGAGAAGAAGGCAGAAGTAGCAGTTGTGACAGCAAATCCAGACTCTTCTCTCCCAGCAGCCATTCCAGCAACAACAGTGGGCTCGATTCCCTCTTCCCCATCAGTGGCAGAAATTTCAGCCAGCTCAATCCCTTCTTCCCAAGTAGAAGCAGCAGCAACAATGGGTTTGAGTGCCTCTCCTAAGGCAACATCAGCAGCATCAGTTGATTTGGGCGATCCTCTTCCAGCAGAAGCTCACACACAGGAGTGAAATCGCTGATTTCATAATATTATTTCTGATATGTTGTGTTTTTAAGCTCTCAAATGTGTAAAGCGTGAGCTATGGGACAGCTGTCCATTTTCTTTTGTTAAATTTTTTTTTTTGTAAAAGGAATAGTCACATTTTTTGGTCTATTATAGAAGAAATTCCTGTAGGCGACAAGTGGAAGAGGCTAGATGGCATCCCAAAGGGCAAATTTGTAATTATAAATAGAAGTTAGGAAGGATATGAAAGGACTTTTGGCAGGGAATGAATTTTTTGAGACCTGTACGAGCTATCTTGTATTGGTTCTATGAAAATCGAATTTTCTAATAAAAGCCTGGAGATGGATGTTTTGCATGGGAACGAAAGATGGATGTGTATTGGACTGTTCTGGTGATTTCCATCCTATAATGTGAGATCTTTCTTGTTATCTGAACTATTTCTTTGCAAAAAATGATTTTGCTTCTTTCTGTGTAAACGATTTCTACATTTCATGAACAGTGAATGTGTTTATATTAAATCAGAAGCTATCTTCTGATATCTTTATCATGGTTGTAGCTTTCTCTTTCTGATTTAATGGCTATCCATTCTTTCTTTAAGATAACTCTTCTAGCTCATTGTTCGCCTTTAAATTTGCTCCTTGCAGGGATCTTTAGATTTATTTCAGTTTGCTTACACTTAGATCTGTTTCTTTCATTCTTTCCATCTAGATTGGATAATTTTGCTTCTTTCTTTGATGAGTAATGAAATGTGTTTTATATTAAATTAAAAGCTATCTTCTAAATATCTTTTATCTTGTTGTAGCTTTACCTGTAAGAATTGATGGCTATCTGTTCTTTCTTTATGATATCTGTTATAGCTCATTGCTCATCCTTTAAATGTGCTCCTTGCAAGGATAGGTAGATTTACTTCAGTTTTAGACTTAGATCTTTTTTAGTTTTGCATTTAGATCAAATATAAATTAGGCACTTGCATCTCATTAAAAAACATAAAATCCAAAAGAAGGGTAGATCGGGCCATAACCGGTATAATCAGAATTAAACTCCAAACCCACGGTTGCCGGAACCGCTAACCGGACGGATTCCCTATACCAAACGGTAGATAATCTAATTGGGATCATCTATCGGGGAGAATCCCTTTCTGATTGATGCTACGATATCCTAGGTATCAACAATTTTTGGCGCTAGAAGGAGGGCCTGAAAGTGCATGGCTGACAGAGGAAAATCTCCCACTGCCATAGATGACACTGAAAACCCGCTTAAAGAAAGCATTTCAAACAGCCCAGATCTTGAATTATCAAATCAAGAACGCCTCATTTCTGATCCCGATCCTCAAGAAGCTTTATACGCTGTCCCTTTTACAGAAATAGAGGATTTGAGAAGACATACCAGATCCTACGTTAGGAAGCTAGGTGGTTTAAATGCTGTCAATTTCCTCCCTAAGAAAACTACCCCTAGAAAGGAGCCACAATATACCCGAGATTCGATTCTTGTTCAAAGTTTTGAAGAACTTGTGAATCTGACTTTGGAAGAAATTTCAGACACTCTCAACAAGGCAGATCTTGAAAACTCAGAAAAAATTTCAGACCAAGAAAACCTTGAAGAACCAATTACTCCAAAGAGTACTCCCCATAATTCACCTTACAATTCTCCACCAGGGTCCCCACATCCGAACATGGTTGTACCTGCTTGGAGAGCAAGGGGAGCACTGAACCTAGCTGGACCATTCCATAATCTTCCAAAAAATCCAGAAAAGGTCTTGCCTAAGTTCGATCCAGGGAAAGCCATTTCGGCGGAAGATCACCTCAAGAGTTTTTACTTAGCTCTGAACCTTTTGAACGTACAACATGAAGACATAGTCTGTAGGTTGTTTCCATATACATTCGAGCCAAAAGTATCATCCTGGTACTTTAGCCTACAACCCAGCTCGATCTCTAGTTGGGATGAATTCGAAAACTGTTTTCTAAAGAAATACGGAAACCAAAAGACTGTGGCCAGTCTTATGAAAGAACTCTTATCCATGAGAATGGAAAAGAAAGAAAAGGTTCAAGACTTTAATCAAAGATTCACAACGATGTTAAATAACTTCAGTGAAGCTAATAAACCAGCAAAGGAATCTCTGATTGAATACTATACAACAGCTCTTGAAGGACCAATAGCAATGTTCGTAAAAAGATCCAAGAAAACTACCTTGATAGAGAACTTTGAAGAAGCTAGAAAGGTAGAAGAAGAAGCTGATCACATTGCTAAACATGCCTTAGATGTAGAACCAAAACCAGCAGCTAGCAAAAAACCTTTGCTACTCACTAGAGGTAAAGAAGAGCCATCTACAGACATGGAAAATGTAGTCAAGATGATGCAGAAATTATCTAATAAAATCGTAGATCTCGAGAAAGACAAGGCTGCTAGCACATCTAGGAAACCTTTCAAGCCATTCTATAAAAGAAGGGAAGATGGTGATCAAACTCATCCACCAATGAATACTTCTCCGGTCTTAAACTTGAACGAAATCGGGATGGAAAATTTCTGCACTTTTCATCAACAACCACATTCGGAAAAGAGCTACCTGCAATGGATTAATTCCATGAGCTTAGTCATGAACCAAATGTTAGATTCATAGATCCCAGACCAAGATGATTCTCCAGAAGAATCAAACCCTGAGTTAGAGGAACCAACTCCGGACACTACTATGGTGCTATGGGATTGGGTACCCATGACTGAATCAGCAGAAGAAGATCCCATAGAAAGCTCTCCCTCTACTGTAAACATTGCTACTCGCAGCAAAGGCCCAATTGTCGATCCTGTGCCAAGCGCAGCTCCTCATAAGCCTAAAGTTTCAAAAGAACCACCTAGGAGACATATAACAATTATCCTACCACAGCCCAAGGCTAGCCAAACAGTGACCAAACAGCCAAACGCTGACACCATAGTTCAGCCACCTAAGGTCACAGCAAGTAAAACAGATTAGCCAACTCGAATTGGGAAGGAATCTAACATAGGATACGATATTATTGAAGATATCAAGAAAGTCACAGCAAATGTGTCAATATTTGACATGTGTAGCTTGCCCCATCAACGAGACAAATTGCTACATGTTCTACAACCCCAAACTAGCACTCCATTAACAGACTCTCAAGACAATCCCGAAATTAATGAGGCTAGCATCGGTGGGAAATCTAAATCTCAAACATTGCCATTCCTATTGACTTTTAAAAATTTTAATCACAATGTTCACAACTGTTTGGTACATTCTAGAGCATCCTCAAACGTTATGCCACTGTCAATTTGTAAGAAAATTAACGGCCAGCATGTGCCGTCTCCAGCCCAAATTATCCAATTAGATAGGACTGCTGTCAAGGTTATTGGGGAGATGAAAGATGTTCTGATTAGACTATCAGCCGACCCTAGAGTCTGTCAATTCATTGACATAATGGTGGTCGATATTCCTGAAGCCTATGGGATGATTTTAAGTAGGGATTGGTCTACCAAGCTGAGTGGCTACTTTGCTACTGATTGGTCCCACCTATGGATGCCTTATCAGAACAGGCAGAATCAGATTAAAGTTCTTAGGGAACCTCATATGAAACAAAACGTAACTCAGTTAGAAGAAAAAAATGAGGCCGTAGCTTTCTCATCCTCGGTTCTGGGGAATTACTTCTTAGAGATGGATCCGGGTAACTATCAATCTAAAGCCATTAGCCACGAATCAGATAAACAGTCCGATATCCTTCATTTCTCTCGGACTGATGATGTTGATTGTAACATAGTCAATTTAGTTACTGACATAGATCACAAAGAAACTAACTTAGTTGAATCTAAAGATACCTTTTGGACATTATACTTTGATGGTTCTAAAACTCTGGAAGGATCCGGAGCCGGTTGTGTTCTAATGGATCCAAAAAGAAACAAGTATTTTTTGTCTTGTAGATTAGAATTCGATTGTACTAATAACACCGCTGAATATGAAGCTTTGGTACACGGATTAAAGAAGGCCATTGGCTTAAATGTTAAGTACCTGAAGGTCTTTGGTGACTCCGAGATAGTTGTAAGACAGGTTAGGGACACCATTCATTGTCTCTCACCTCACTTGAAGGGTTATCAGGCTGAGGTATGGGATTTAATTATGCATTTTGACGCTTTCAATATAAAATCAATTCCTAGATTGCAAAATTCTGCTGTTGATTTGTTAGCAACATCTGCTTCTAGATTGGTGCCATCAAATAATAAATGCTCGATTGAATTGATTTTCAGGCCTTTCGTTCCCGATAACATCATGAACTTCAGAGTCTTCGATGATTATGAACAAATTATCAGCTTCCTAACGAACGAAGATAGCTTCCAAAGAGCTGCAATAGATGAAGAAGAACATGATGTTGATTTGATGAAGAAGGATGAGGAGAAAGGAAATTTCATTCCCAAAGGGGTAAGGTCCCTCGAAATGATGTTCGATCTTCAAAATAAGTTCAAAAGGCCAGCTAATACCAAAACTAATAGCTCATCAATGCAACATGAGTTAGTTAATTTGGGTACCGAGGCAGAACCAAAATTTGTCAACCTTGGAAAATGTTGTTCGCCGGGAGAAAGAGACAGGTTCATCAAATTGTTTAAACAATACAAGGATGTTTTCTCATGGACCTATGAAGATCTGAAGATGTATGACGTTCGCATTATTCAGCATGTTATACCAATGAAAGCAGGCATCAAACCATTTCAGCAGCAGCTAAGAAGAATGCATCCCACTCTAGAACCGCTGATCCAAAAGGAATTAAAGAAGCTCCTGGACGCTAAGATAATCTTTAAGGTCCGGCATTCTGAATGGGTTGCAAACCTAGTTCCCGTAAGAAAGAAGTCAAGAGAGATAAGGCTATGTGTAGATTTCAGAAATTTAAACAGAGCTTCGGATAAAGACAACTACCCCGTCCCTTCAATGGAACAAATCCTTCAAATGGTGTCAGGATCCGAATTGTTTTCTCTCCTCGATGGTTTCTCTGGCTACAATCAAGTGTTAGTAGCCGAAGAAGATTGTCTTAAGACTACTTTCCGAACTAAGTGGGGAACTTTCGCATACAGAAGGATGCCATTTGGTCTAATAAACGCGGGAGCTACATTCCAAAGGGCGATGGATATTTCCTTCCGAGGATTGGGTGGACAATGCGTGGTTGTATACTTAGATGATGTTATAGTCTTTTCAAAGAAAAGGGAAGATCATGCTGTTCATCTAAAGCACATTTTTTATCGCTGTCGAAAATATGGTATTTCCTTAAATCCCAAGAAGAGCGTATTTACTGTTCCCGAAGGTAAGCTCTTGGGTCATATCATCTCCAAAGGGGGAGTGTCAATAGATCGAGAAAGAGTCCAAGCTATTAATAAGATTCCAATGCCTTACAACAAGAAGTCTATGCAGTCTTTTATGGGCACCATCAATTTTGTCCACAGATTTGTTCCGGATTTCGCGCAAATTGTTAAGCCATTGCAATAGATGATTAAACAAAGCATGCAATTCAAGTGGACAGATTTGGAGAAGGACGCATTTAGAGATATCAAGGCAACCATAGCTAAGGCTCCTTCCTTGAGGAGCCCAGATTTTGATAAGGATTTCATCTTGTATACCTTCGCTTCGGATGACTCTCTCGCAGCTGTACTCACGCAAAAGGTGGAGCTGGGGGACGAATACCCAATTTTGTTTATGAGCACTAGTCTGCAGGGGGATGAGCTGAACTATCCCGTGGTTGACAAGCATGCATATGCGGTCTTCAAAGTAGTCAAACAGTTTAGGCCATACATTCTGAAGAACATAACTAAAGTCATAGTTCCCCACCCAGCTATTAGATCCCTTTTCGTTCAAAAGGAATTGGGAGAAAGGAGAGGGAACTGGGTCACAGCTCTTCAAGAATATGATTTGGAATTTAAACCATCCACGCTCATCAAAGGACAAGGCCTATGCAAGCTACTTGCGGGAAACTCGACTGATGAAGAACAACATTGGAAGAATGAAGCTGAGTTAAATTCGGTTGAAGTGTGTCATATCTTCACAACTTCCCAGTCATGGTAAAGGGATCTGGTGCACTATTTGCAGCAGGCATATCTACCTGAGAACTGGAACTCTAAGCAAAGAAGGGCACTCCGTTTGAAATCAGCACCCTATCAAATCATTGATGGGATACTGTTCAGAAAGAATTATGATGGAGTTCTTCTTAGATGCCTAGAAAAGGAAGATGCGAGTAAAGTTGTTAAACAATTGCATGATGGCCCCGCAGGTGGACATTATTCAGGAGAGACGACAGCACACAAGATACTGAGAGTTGGTTATTATTGGCCTACTCTGTTCCGAGATGCCCACACGTATGCACGAAACTGTGATGTATGTCAAAGAAGTGCCGGGAAGTTACCCAAGGCAGCAGGACCATTGCAGCCGGTGATTATCTCTGAGCCTTTTGAGCAGTGGGGTATAGATGTTATCAGAGAAATAAATCCAAATTCTTCGTTGCAACATCGATACAACCTGACGGCTACCGACTACTTCACTAGGTGGACGGAGGCTATCCCTTTACGCAAGGTTAATGAAGACGCGGTCATCAACTTCTTGAAAGAGAACATCATAACCAGGTTTGGGGTTCCAATTTCCCTTGTTTTTTATAATGCTACTTATTTTTCGTCTTGCAAAATAAATGAATTTGTTTATGAATGGGGAATCAAGTTGCATTATTCAGCCAATTATTATCCTCAGGGGAACGGATTAGCTGAATCCTCAAACAAGAATCTGATTCGAATTCTTAAGAAGACTGTGATAGAAAACCAGAGAAGTTGGCATGTAGCTCTCCCAAACGCCTTATGGGCAGATAGGGTGACCCCCAAGAACGCTTTAGGTGTTTCCCCTTTCACTCTTGTCTATGGCAAGGAAGCCATCCTCCCCCCAAACATCTTGCTCCCATCCTTACATTTATCCCAAGCCTCTCGGGGTTCTGGTAGCCAAGCCTTACAATCCAGGATCAACACCCTACTTCAACTTGAAGAAGGCCGACAGAAAGCTAAAGATCGATTCCATCAACACCAAGACATAGTTAAGAGATGGTTCGACAAGAGGAAGTCCGGTAAAAGAAGTTTTGAAGTTGGGGACTTAGTCCTGAAATGGGACCATAATCACGAAGGAAAAGGAATGCATACGAAATTCCAACATCTATGGGTAGGTCCGTACCAAATTTCGGCGAAATTAGGCCCATCCACTTACAAATTGACAAATCTCGAGGGAGAAGAAGTAACCCTTCCTCTCAATGGCCTCGCTCTAAAACAATACTTCGCATAGTCTCTTTGAGACTTCCTGTACATAAATAAAGTTTTCTTTTATTGTTGCTTTAGCCTCTAGTTGCTTTATTTTCGGCCATGTTGTTTCTGTCTTTGTCATTTGAACCTGTGCAACAAGTTTTGTTTTCTGAAATCCCTTTTGGTTGAGTTCCCCATTGAGGATAAGTCTCTCAAAGAAATCTCGCAACCCATGAGTCCGGAACTATGCTAGAATAAATCCTGTCTGTTGTGCTCTCACTGAAATGTCCAGAAGGAAGGAAGCCTACTCTGCTGGTCACACTAATCCTGTTTAACAACAAAGACCTATGACCATCTTCACTACTATCTCTGGGATCCACCCACTTTCACACTTAAAGGGCATCCCAAGAAGGCTACCAAAGTTGGACCCATGGAAAGTAGCACCTCTCGAGGAGATAGGGTATTGAAATGACTCCATGCTGCAAGTTCAACAGCCAAAATGGCTAATATTCAAAGGGTCTGTTTTCCAGAGATTCTCGCCTCAATTAAAGCATGGCTGAGACAAAAGCAAAAGACATGTAAAATCAAGAAGGTTGTCCAAAAGGCTCATCCCAAAATAGGCTCCTCTCCATCCGTGAGGCTTGATCAAATCAATAAAATTTCTAACTCACACAAACGGACATTATGGATTGAGGAGCCTAAATCAAAAATCATGTCCAAAAGAAAATATCTCTGGAAGGCTCAAATAGCTAAGCTGTTCAAAGTACAAACATCCAAAAGGATGCAAGCAGCATGGGAATGAGGAACAAGAGCAATAATGTCCATGAGAAAGTGTTGCAAATCCTGTGGAGTCTGGCAGTAGTAACCATCTGAAAGATGACCCTCCTAAAATGAATCTCATATGTTGGCCCTTTGAGAGTGGTGAAGATGTCTCGGTCAAAGCTCCCCTTTCCCCAATGGCTAGCAGGTAAAGTGCCTTCTTCCCCTCACATGAATTTAAAATGCTCAGCTGAGTATTGCACCTAAGATGGATGTCTTTGATGAGGTTTCGGACCATGAAGAGGAATTTTTTCAGATATCTGTGTTCACCAGCGACTCGCCATTGTTGTTGCAGCAACATCCCCCCCAAAATTTTGTACATATTGGGGCCCCTCCTTTAAATTTTTTTTTAGAAAGGCTGCCTTAAGGGCCATTACCAGCTTTTAACTTTGTTTTTCAATAGAAAATCCTGCCATGAACCACCCCAAGTCTGCCAGGAAATCTTGTTTCTCAACAGAATTTTTTTCATGAAGTCTTCTTGGAAATCACGGAACGATTTGATAAATCCTCGCAGTGGCAGAAGCCTTTGTTTAAACATCTCGGGAAGGACGTAGAAACTTTCTGAAAGAGTCACGAAACTTAAGAAGGAAGCTCTGCGGAATCATTCATCTTTCGCTCCCGAAACAGCGGGAGTTAATCGCATAAACCTTCCAAAAAAGACTTAGAAACTTTCGTCTGAAAGCCACGGAAGCCATTGGACAATTCTTGCCGAAACGGTGGAGCTATTCATCAAAACCTTCCGCAGCTATGGAGAGATTCGAGTTTTTATCCCAAAACGGTGGGAACCGTTCGTCTAAACTTCTCGAAAAGTTTTGGAAGTTCTTGTTAAAAAATTGCGAAATATTCTAATGAATTCCTCCCGAAACGGCGGAAGAATTCAACGAAGCCGCCCGAAACTTGCGGAAGCCACTCACATAAGCTTCCCGAAAAGGGACTTAAAATTGTTGCCCATAAGCTGCGGGAATCATTGGAAAATTCCTTCTGAAATAGCGGAGGAATTCGGGGAAGCCGCCCGAAACCTGCGGGATCCATCCGCCAACCTTCCGTGGAAGCCGTTAAGTGACTTAGTTTTTGAAAAATTTTGAAGTCTCGAAGTCGCGGAAGCCATTCACCAAAGCCTTCCGCAACTGCGGAGACCTTCACGGAATCGTTCCGAAACATCTCCGAGAATGCTTTGCGGAGCCTTTGATTTTTTTATTATTTTTTCTTCCCGAAACGGCGGAACCTTTCAACTTACCGTTCTAAAACGCCGAGGCACTTTCGCGGAGCCGCTCAAGTTTTCTTTCCGCAACTGCGGGAACCTTCGCGGTTGTCATTCTGAAATCTCTCCGAGAAAATTCACGAGAATCTTCTGCGGAAGCATTGGTGGAAGCCTTCCGAAACTGCGAAAGCCATTTGCGAATGCTTTCCGCAATTTCGAAGGCTTTCACGTGTTCATCCCGAAAAGGCCGCACAAAACTTAATCATTCGCGTTCCACTTTACGGAAGCCGTTCGCCAACTCTTCCCGAAACGGCGGGACATTTCGCGGAATGATCTCTGTTGAACCTTGCGGAAAGATTCATGTTTCACTCCCGAAACGCCGAAGGGCTTCAGCATAACCTCCCGCAATGGCGGGTGAAGTTCGCGAGTCGGTCCCGCGAATGGTGGTCGCACGCGGATCGAAATTCCTTGACGTGACCACGGCGCACGATATTTAAGCCGTGTTTAATTATGCCAACTACCACATTAAATTCGCACGTGCTCGATCTGTTTAAATAAACGATGGGGGCTCGAGCCCAACAGTGTTATTTTTTTCGATTGGCAAAACTGTTAGACGCCGCGCGACCGTTCCAGCTCAGCTTGCTCGACCATGATTCACGGCCACCTCATCCAGCCATCTTCACGGGGCCAGGTAGGGTGTTCTAACCGTTAAACTTGTTTCTTCCATGCGTCAAGTTACTATTGGATTGTCCTTTTTCTTGAAGACGATTGGTCTAGGTTGGATTTTGACGGGCAAAATGCTCGTCATGGGCTACTTTTCCCGTCAAATTACAATCGAAATTCCATTGTTTTTTGTCATACAAAGCATAGAAATATAGCTTCCTAAAATATAGCTTCACATTTTGGTTTTATCTCATTCACATATTAAAACAATGATGATCTCTGTTAAAATCTCACAGTATGTTGCTCAATTTCATAATGACTTGTATGTGGGTGCTATCAGGGATAAGTCAAAATGCCAAAAGGTGGTAAGAAGAAGGCTAAGATGACAGAGAAAAATCCTGCACCACTTAAAACTGAGACCTCACTCCAGGATACTATGTGCACCACCGGTGTCCCTCCAGAAATCCACTGGGGTGACATTTACATGATGATCCGAGACCAGGATGTCCCAGACATGTTGTTAGAAGAGGGGCAGATTTATCTAAATATAAAAGCTGCAAGCATAACCAGAGCTGCTACCCGCCCTGAACTATTCCCCTGTGCTGAAGTAATTGGATGGATACTCCAACATGCCGATGTGGAAGGAAGAGTGATAAATGACAGCGGGAAAGTAGCCATTGCCTCATTCCACCCAGCATACATTGCCGCAGCTTATAAATTTCCCCGCTCCCAGCAAGCTCTGACTGATGAATGGTTGGGCAAAATGAATAACGTTGGGATGGCCAAAAAGCTACTAGTAGCAGGCAAGCATTTGAGAAAGAAAGGAAACGACGAATATGACGTACAGAATCTGAGACCTCCTTTCAGATTGATCGCCTTGATGCTATGAAGAATCTTCGGCATGCCCGATGGCACCATGTATAAGATTCAGTGGGTCCCTATTATCCACTTCGTGGCATTTAAAGGAACTGTGTTTGACTGGGCCACTCTCCTGTCAGATAGTTTGGCCTCGACGATAGTTGCTGCAAGAGAAGGACTAACCTTGAAGAAGGCAGAATTTTTCATGTCCTCATATCTGATTGATTGCATTTTGGCCAAGGTGGACTTCCCCAAATTGGGCTGCACGTGGGATAAGGCCACCACCCCGGTTTATACCGCTTTCAAGATGTCGTGGGCCCAGAATTACAAACCTAGCTACAAACTCATCTGTGAGGGGTTCATCATGCCCCTCTATGAGAAGATATTCAAGGAGGAGCCCAACTGCCTGTCAGAGAACGCTGTGGAAGTCCTTGAGGATTATGGGGATTTTTACTTTTCAGAGCAAGGCACCTACCTCAGAATGTTTGGAGGGACTAAAGCTCCATACATTTTACCGCAGTATGCCACAGATTATGTGGTCCTTAAGGAAGCAGTAAGGCAAATATTCCTGGATGGAATTGGAGCAATGCTCCACAAGCAGCATAAGGCTTTCTTTCCCCCTCTACCTTTCTGCATAGGTGCTTACAAGTTCTCGGGGGTTGCCTCAGCTAAAGAGTTTGTTCAGGAGCTGAAAGCCTTCCACTTCGGCGAGGTGATCTTCCACAAAAACGACAGGAAGGGAAAAGTGGCCGAGCATTGTAGGGAAATCTACGCTCATTTTGAGTACTCTCACTATCCCGATGCCGAGGAAGAGGTATTCAGGGGCATCGGCAACATGGCTGAGCTGCGAACCTTTCGCCAAGGCAGTGGAGTAAGTTCTAGCTCCACCAAGATCCAGAAGACCACCCAGCAGGAGGAGGAAGAAGCTGATGATGCCCGAGCTCAGGAAGAGCTCAGATTAAGAGATGAAGCAAGGTTACAGCAGGAGGCTGAGGAAGCAAGGTTACAGCAGGAGGCAGAGGAATCCCAGTAGCACAAAGAAGTGGAAGATGAGAGGCTACGGAGAGAGAATGAAGATCAGCTGCAAGCTGAACAAGCTGAAGCAGAAAGGAAAGCGACAGAAGAGCTGAAAGCAGGAGAAGATGCCCAAGCAAGTGGGTCCGGTGTCCAAGACATGGAAATAGACGCATCTCAAGCAGGTGGCTCTGGTACCCAAAATGTGGGAGTAGATCCAGCTCAGGGAGTCTGGACCCCACCTACTGAAGAAGAAATAGACATTATGGACCTCCCAATTGTCCCGTACACTCCATCGGGAAAACATACGATGTCCAAGTGGAATGAGTTTGTCTATGACAAGAAAAGGAAAGCAATGGTCCTCAAATCGGAAGAGAGGATCAAAAGTCCCTTCCATGAAGACATCATTACCCACCGAGAGGTCACTATAATGCAGAATACGGATAAAGATCCGTTTGTTATGGCATCCACAGCTGTAGAAACAGCAAAAGCATCACTGGACAATGTAGGTGTTATAGTTAGAGAAAATGTATTGACAAAGAAGAGAGCTCGTACGCTACAACAGACTGTGGCTAATGAGCAAGCCCACAGGGATCTTGTGGTGAACAAGTATAATTGCCTGTACGCCGAACATAAAGAACTGTCAGACAAATATAACCGATTAGAGGAAGAGAAGGAGCAGTTATCGGTCCTGATGATGATTGAGGAAGTAGAAAAGAATGATGCAGTAGCCAGAGTGTCCCGGCTTGAAACAGACAAGCTGGCATTAGCTGAGCTTTTCGAGCAAGCTGAGAGCAGAACGATGGACATGTCTCCCTTCCATGAGCTGTCCTGCAGCATCCTGAAGCAAGCGCATGACACTCAGGAGCTAATCACTAATGAGGTTTTCAAGCTCAAGGCCATGGTGGTCAGGTTAAAAGAAATTAATGAGGAGGCCCATAGGCTCAAAGCTAAGCATACCCGTGTCAAGGAAAATATCATGAGCCAGATAAAATGGCGAGAAGGAAAGGGGGATTTCCCCACACATCTCCCATTCAAATCTGTGGAGGGTTTTAATGAATATGTGGCCCTTTTGGACTTATGCAGAAACTGTGGCAGTAAGCTGATAGCCAGTGTGCAAGGAACAAGGGATAAGATCAATGGTCTGTATCAAAGAATCCAGGAAGTGCATGACAGGTGCAAATTGAATTTCCCACAATCCCTCGATGACTTCCCGGATTCAAAACAATGCTTGGCTGAGTTAAAGGAAGAGCTGGGCGTCCAAACCGAATACGTGAAGAAAATTGATGTCCTAGCAATTGATGACTTACAACATTATATTGGAATGTCATCAGTCCACAGCCATTTGCTTAAAGAAGTGCATCAAGCTGCAGTAACAGAGGTTCAAAGCATTGGAGCAGAGCTGGGGAAGAATGTGACTTCTCAGAAAATCTTGTTCCCTGCTGCAGCAAACATAGTCATAAGGGACACTGGCATGTGGTATAGCTACATAGCAGAAGAGGAGAAGAAGGCAGAAGTAGCAGCTGTGACATCAAATCCAGACTCTTCTCTCCCAGTAGCCATTCCAGCAACAATAGTGGGCTCGATTCCCTCTTCCCCATCAGTGGCAGAAATTTCAGCCAGCTCAATCCCTTCTTCCCAAGTAGAAGCAGCAGCAACAATGGGTTCGAGTGCCTCTCCTAAGGCAACATCAGTGGCATCAGTTGATTTGGGCGATTCTCTTCCAGCAGAAGCTCACGCACAGGAGTGAAATCGCTGATTTCAGAATATTATTTCTGATATGTTGTGTTTTTAAGCTCTCAAATGTGTAAAGCGTGAGCTATGGGACAGCTATCCATTTTCTTTTGTTAAATTTTTTTTTTTGTAAAAGGAATAGTCACATTTTTTGGTCTATTATAGAAGAAATTCCTGTAGGTGACAAGTGGAAGAGGCCAGATGGCAGCCCAAAGGGAAAATTTGTAATTATAAATAGAAGTTAGGAAGGATATGAAAGGACTTTTGGCAGGGAATGAATTTTTTGAGACCTGTATGAGCTATCTTGTATTGGTGCTATGAAAATCGAATTTTCTAATAAAAGCCTGGAGATGGACGTTTTGCATGGGAACGAAAGATGGATGTGTATTGGACTGTTCTGGTGATTTCCATCCTGTAATGTGAGATCTTTCTTGTTATCTAAACTATTTCTTTGCAACAAATGATTTTGCTTCTTTCTGTGTAAACGATTTCTCCATTTCATGAACAGTGAATGTGTTTATATTAAATCAGAAGCTATCTTCTGATATCTTTATCATGGTTGTAGCTTTCTCTTTCTGATTTAATGGCTATCCATTCTTTCTTTAAGATAACTCTTCTAGCTCATTGTTCATGCCTTTAAATTTGCTCCTTGCAGGGATCTTTAGATTTATTTCAGTTTGCTTACACTTAGATCTATTTCTTTCATTCTTTCCATCTAGATTAGATAATTTTGCTTCTTTCTTTGATGAGTAATGAAATGTGTTTTATATTAAATTAAAAGCTATCTTCTAAATATCTTTTATCTTGCTGTAGCTTTACCTGTAAGAATTGATGGCTATCTGTTCTTTCTTTATGATATATGTTACAGCTCATTGCTCATCCTTTAAATGTGCTCCTTGCAAGGATAGGTAGATTTACTTCAGTTTTAGACTTAGATCTGTTTTAGTTTTGCATTTAGATCAAATATAAATTAGGCACTTGCATCTCATTAAAAAACATAAAATCCAAAAGAAAGGTGGATCGGACCATAACTGGTATAATCGGAATTAAACTCCAAACCCACGGTTGCCGGAACTGCTAACCGGAAGGATTCCCTATACCAAACGGTAGATAATCTAATTGGGATCATCTATCGGGGAGAATCCCTTTCTGATTGATGCTACGATATCCGAGGTATCAACACATGCTTAAACACTGAATAAATAACCCAGATATTCAACTGGTGTACAAAATCGACATGGACATAGTTATCATTTAGAAAACGATTACAGACTTAGGAAATGGAGTATGCCCAACATAAGAGCAATTTAAAATGCTCATCAAACTCTACTTGTCACTCCCACCATCATAGCCACTGGCCATACATTACATCAAGCTCACAAAACAGAACACGTGAAACCTCTACGGCATCTCATGAAGGGGATATGGTCTCCAATGGACCTGGGACTTACCAGGGTCATTCGCTTAAGGGGCATCCCTCTTCCAATTTAACTAAACTCCAGTAAGTGACCTCCAGGTAGCCATTAACGCGAAACCCTTCCTGGCATGTAAAACCAACACAAAAGTTAGTAAACCCATTGTTAACACTAGTTCTGCGAATTTAATTAAAACCAAATCCATAGCATGATGAAAGGGACCTACCTTCGAGTATTTCCAGCTTATTACATTAACGCCCTGCTACAAAGCATGTGTGCAGACCGACATCTACACTCTAGTCATGCACAGGCCCTTCCAAAATGAGGGAGAAGGGAGGAGCCCCTGCTCCTCACCTCCAAACCCCAAGAACCAAATGACTTTCAAAACTGTGTTTTTTGCTTAGTTCGATGGAGTGGGAAATCATGGTGCTTATGTGGCCTCCCTCTACATTCATCGCTATAGCGACGTTATGGTGCTTACGTCGCTATAGCGACAATTATCGAGAGCCAGAACATTTTTTTCCAAAATTTTTATCTGTTTATCCACGAAAGTTTCAATTTTAACTTATTCGTGGAAATATTTCGTGGAACTTTTGAGCCATATGTAGTAGTGAATTTCACCCATAATCATTTTTCCATTTATCCCCCCATTAATCCCCTAATCCCTTTTGGTTTGGGTAATCTACATTTGTCACTTTGTCCTCTCACAAATTGGGCGTAGAATTATGACCTTGTCATCTTGGTGAAATATTTCCTTTTCTCGATAGTAATAATTATTTTAGATGATTTATTCCTTTCTTTCATAATTTATTATTGTTATTTCCATTAGCTTTATTACATAGCTTGTGTTTGATTGAACATGACCCAATATTTTTGTGAAAAATCCTTAGCAATTTTAGAAGTCTTTCCCTAAGTTAGCATTCTTATAGGGACTTAACAAATCTCTTCCTTTTCAATCGTTTTCTCGAATGGCCAACAATATTGATAAAACCTTTAACTTCATACTAGAATTACCTTCATAAAGCATTAATTCCACAATAGAGAACATAAAAGAACAACAAAATAATCCACAAAAGAGATGCAAATGCCAAATCTTCTTTATCCATAATTGAAAACCTGAATACATCAATTCCAATGCCTTAATTTCCCTTGTGGGAAAGGGAGTTGTGGAAACCCTAAGACTTTCCTTCTCATATCACCCAAAACAAATACAAGAAGAAAGATCCCCAAGATTACAATGATGAATAACCTCCCGAAGCTTTTCTTCCATACTAAGCTTTTTACAATAAAATATTCATTTACATTCCTTATTTTGTGAAACAAACCCTAACAAACCCACTTTTATATTAAAATATTCATTTAACCTAAAACAAATGACCCAATAACTCAATAATGACCAATACATTGGCAATTAGGCCCCAATAAGACCCCATTGTTATCCATGGACTCGCCCTTGAGTCAATTAATTCTAAAACTGTTTTTGCATGCAGTTGTCAACCTCGTCCTATAATCTACCTGCTACACTACTAGTGCCTTCCTTTCATGGGCACAAAATCTACTTCTCTCTTCTCTACTCTTGAACCGCTTCACTTTTCTCTTGGCATAGCTTGCGCAGTCGATCATCTCCTCCACAGCCTTTTCTCTATTTGGCCGTCACAGTCAACCATCAAAAACTCGTGGAGTAGATCTGTAATTCAATATCAGCATCCAATCCTCTACTGTGGATATCCCTATGGACATCAATCCATCTCACCGGAATGCCTCAAAGGCTAACCTTGGAAACCGCTAAGTGTGCTATGAACTAATGTTATATGTAGGGTTGAACCTGACTAACATCCTGTTGAATTGTGAACATTGCATCCATCCTCACTGGAAGAATCTGCCCCTCTTTCGCTCTAACTTCAGGGATCTAAATTTTGCAATAAACACATATCATTTATTTTTTGATCATCAATCTATCTTTGACCCATCATCTTGAGCGTCGCATGATATACTCCAGTGCAAATCATCATCTTCTGCTAAGATGCTATCTCATAGCAATCAAGGGAAATGAGGAAACACCCTGCGCAGTCAAAATATTTGACCTGCGCAATAAATAAATAATATCTTTCTTTTTCTTTTCTTTGGAGTTGCGCTTCACTTAGCAAATACTTTGCTCTAATTATTTTTCCAAACACTTTTCTTCACAAATTAGCTGCGCGGAAATTACCTGCGCAATTCAACTTTTTACTGCGCTCAAGTTAACTATGTATTTCTACTTTTTATTGCGCAGAGAATACCTGCGCATTTTGACTTTCTACTACACGGGTGAACTTTGCTACGCAGTTCTCTACCCTCGTGGAACTTGACTTGTATGAACTTCGCACTTCACACAAATTTACTTTTGCAGACTTCTTTTTCTTTTACGAAGGTTAACTACGCACAAGTTAACTTTGCATACCTATTTAGCTGCGCATAACCCATCTTAAGCAAACTTTGTATAAATGTATTTCATGCTAAAACATAAGAACTGAAACATATGTAGAAGTTACTACGCAGTTAAACTAGGGCATTTACCACCGTGAAATACTTGGAATCTTGATTTGATTTACAAACCGTAAATGTAAACAACATTTACGCAAGTTAGTATGACGTAGATGTGTAGGATGCATAAAACAACATTCTTGAGAATGAATACATCAAAATAAAGACTTATATATTACCACTGTAAAACAAAGTAACTTTGTCGCACTTACAGAGAGATGATATTTACTTCAATCTTTCACAATTTTACAGAGCTTGGGCTCTTCATACATTTCACGGGATGAGTTTCTCTTCCTTTTACTCTTCTAGCCTCACATACATCTCTTATCTCTATCTCTTTGAGTGATTTTCATTTATAAAGTTTCATTATCACCGACTCAAGATCGCTTCACTTGGAAGCTACAAGGTTACATTAAAGACTGTAATAAATTCTACCTAAGAATTTATGAGCCTCCGAAATACAAACACGGCTACTTAAATACTAACTTGCTACGAGCTGGATTAGCTGCAAACTAACTGATTGTCTAACATTGCAGACTGACAAAATGATTGACTTGGATTCTGACAGAGACAACGCATATCAGATACGCTATCAGCTCATTAATTACAATATTTCCAACACTCCCCCTTAATTATGAGCGGATGGGGATCATTAAACAAAAATAAATTTTACAAAATATTCCAGAGCTGAAACATGCTCTGTTCCTGACATAATTCACTGCGCAGAAATTGTCACTCCCAAACAACTTCGCAGGTATTGGAATGTGTCCCTTGCCAATGGTTTTGTAAATATGTCTGCTACCTAATCTTCAAACCTGCAAAATTTTAAATAGATTTCCTTGTTGTTTATCAATTCTCTAATAAATTGATACCTTGTGTCGATGTGCTTGGTTCTCTTGTGAAACACATGATACTTTGACAGTGCAATAACTGAATTGTTGTCGCAGTAAATGACTGTGGGTACTTGATGGTTCTGCGACAGATCACTTAACATCCTCCGCATCCAAATGGCTTGACATGCAGCGGTTGTATTTGCGATATACTCTGCTTCTGCTGAAGCAAGAGTTACTATGGGTTGTTTCTTTGAAGTCCATGATACAACACCTGTTCCTACATGAAATGTATTCCTATATGTGTTTTTTTTTTCATCTATGCTACCTCCATTATCGCTATCAGTGTATCCAATGAGTTTGAAATTTTCTGAGGTTGAATACAAAATACCAAAATCTTTTGTTCCACTTACATACCTCATAATTCTTTTTCCTACATTCCAATGAGATTCTTTTGATGACTCCATGAATCTTGAGATTAAGCTGACTCCATACATGATATCTGGCCTTGTTGCTGTAAGATACATAAGGCTGCCAACGAGCCTTTTAAATAAGGTAGGATCTACATTGGATCCACGATCATCCTTGCTCAATTTCAAATCTGTTATCACTGGTGTTGGAGTTGTCTTATAGTTTAACATCTTAAATATATTCAAGACATCACTTACATACTTTGACTGAGATATAAATATCCCATTTTCAGTTTGTTGTACTTCAATGCCCATAAAATACTTCATAAGCCCCAAATTAGTCATTTCGAACTCACTTTCCATGACTGATCTAAATTCTTTTATGCCAAAATCAACAGTAAATATTAAATAATCTACATACAAGCAGATTATTAGCCTATTACCTTGCTGGTTTATTTTTGTGTACAACATAGGCTCACATTCACTTCTGTGAAATCCATTCTGAATGAGGTATGAGTCAATGCAACTGTACCAAGCTATAGGAGCTTGTTCAAACCATAAAATGCCTTTTTCTGTCTGTATACTTTGTTTCCTTGTCCTGGAACTTCATATCTTTGTGGCTGCTCAACATATACTTCTTCTTCCAAATAACCATTTAAAAATGCAGACTTAACATCCATTTGATAAACAGGCCATTTCTTATGTGCTGCGATGGCCAAAACTGTTTTGATTGTGTCCATTCAAGCTACAGGTGCAAAAGTTTCATTGAAGTCTATGCCAGGATGTTGTGTGAACCCTCTTGCTACCAATATTTCCTTGTGCTTCTACACATTACCATCAACATCTTGCTTGGTTTTATAAATCCATTTCACGCTTATAACATCCTTGTCCTTAGGAACATCAACTAATTCCCATGTTTGATTCTTCTCAATGCATTCTATTT
Source organism: Larix kaempferi (assembly GCA_027924585.1). Taxonomy (NCBI): domain Eukaryota; kingdom Viridiplantae; phylum Streptophyta; class Pinopsida; order Pinales; family Pinaceae; genus Larix; species Larix kaempferi. Next base: position 7,138,489 of record BSBM01000524.1, on the reverse strand, counting down.
CTTCATCCATGGCTTGTGCCAAACTTTATCTTCAACAGCTTCTTCAAATGTTAGAGGTTCATTAACTTAAGAAAATAATGCAGAAACTGAGAATGAATTAGGTGTACCAGTCTCATATATCTCATGCAAAGTTCTTTTCTTTGTCGAAGTTGCTGGTGTCGAACTGCACAAGCTGCGCGAACTGCTTGATGGAGTTTACTGCGCACTTGGTGTGCTTGTCAGAGTTGCTTGATATGTGACTTGTGTCGGAGTTCCTTGTGGTGGAACATGTTGCGCAGTCCTAGAAGTAGACAGAGCTGCGTAGTTTTGATTTACATGCGGAGTTTCAACCACATCTTCTGCGATGTCATCATGTTCAACATGTGACACGATTTTAACATTCTTCTCTACAGTTCCATCCCATGCTTCATTTTCTACAAACTGAACATCCCGACTGTTAATAACTTTTCTTGCAACAGGATCATACAACTTGTATGCTTTTGTGTCTTCAGAATAACCAATAAAAATGCATTTCTGTCCTTTATTGTCTAATTTCCTTCTTAGCTGATCTGGAACATGTGCGTATGTTACACAGCCAAAAAATTTTAAATGTGAAACACTATGTTTCATACATGTCCATGCTTCATGTGGAACTTTGTTCTTCACGCTCTTCGTCGGACATCGATTCATGATGTAAATAGCAATTGCCACTACTTTAGCCCAGTATTCATTTGACAAATGCATGGCTGCCAACATACTGCGCGCCATCTCCATAATGGTTATGTTCTTCCTCTCTGCAATACCATTCTGCTGCGGTGTATACCGCGCAGTGAATTGTTCTGTATGCCATGATTTTTACAAAATTTTAAGAAATAATTTGAAACATACTCACCACCTCTATCTATTCTTAATATCTTGATGCTGCAACCACTCTACTTCTCCACAAGTGCCTTGAACTACTGAAAACAACTAAATGCATCAAATTTATGTTTTAGAAAGTAGAACCATGTTTTTCTTGTGAAATCATCAATAAATGTGAGAAGATAAGTGCATCCTCCCATGGATGGTGTTTGCATTGGTCCACAAATATCAGAGTGCACGATTTCAAGTGGTGTGCGAGCGCTGTATGACTTTCCGACTAGAAAAGTTTCTCTGTGTTGTTTTCCAAAAATACAACCTTCACAAATTCTCTCTGGCTTTTCAATCAATGGCAATCCTTTCACCATGTCCTTCATATGCAGTAGCTTCAGCCCACCAAAATTCGGATGTTCAAATCTGAAGTGCCATAACCAAGATTCATCCTTTAATTCTGTTTGAAACGTAGCTTGCATTTTGTTGTCTTTTTCTTCCTTGTCGCAATGAATTTCTGCTTCTTTGCTTTCTGCTTTGAACGCAGCTCCAGAATTCTCATTATGTCTTCCATGAACAACTTGAGTTGTTTTTCCTTTTATGTTTGTGTTGATGCCCCAAAAATCGTAGCATCAATCAGCAAGGGATTCTCCCTGGTAAGCAAGTCCAATTAGATCACTCACCGTTTGGTGTGGGGAATCCGTCCAGTTAACGGCTCGGCTACCTTGTAAGATTTAAAGATTTGTTTTCCTTTTCACCAGTCATGGCCCGATCCACCATTTATGTATTTTTATTTTAAAGATGAGATGCAAGTGTTGTAATCTAAATGCATGCAGTTAAACAAATCTAATCTAAAACTGTTTAAGCAAATTTAATCTATCCTCGTGAGGAGCAAATTTAAAAGATGAGTAATAACCTGGAAATGCAACCAAGAATTTCACAGATAACTGCTAAATTGAATAGAGGCATTTACAGCGAAAAATAAAAGATTATCAAAGATAGCTTTGACAAAGATAAACATTCTATTACCCATTTTTTACACAAAAATTTTGCATAGGAAAGTGAAAGCATTCGTAACAGAGAAATAATTCAGATTGGTTAAGAACAATCTCACAGCCAATGTATGAATAATGCTGAAGTAATTCAGCCAACATTCAAACATTCTCATAACAAAACTCCATGCAGGATTCCTTTAGGTAAAAAATTGCTTACTTCATTCATGTAGTAAAGTAATTCATGTACACAATTAGTATGTCCTTTCACCTGCCAAAAGTCCTTTCTCATCTCTTCTACTTCTATTTTTATAGATTTTAAAAAAATTGTCTCTTCTCAAAAACATAACCCTAGGGAGACCCAAAAGTTTGTCTTATAGTGCCTAAAGAGACAAAAGCATTTTCAAGTTGTTTTATAACATTTGTACAATAAAATAATTCCAGCTGTCTTTTACAAAATTTACGGTAAAACAAATTAAAGCACAGATGATCCTGCCACTTCAGTCGGTCTCTCCATTTCTACTGAGGCACTCACTTCAACAGGAATGCTTGCATCAGCTACTTTGCTTGCTTTAGCTGGGTTATCCACACTCTCAATATACCTAGCCCAATGGTTAATTTCTTGTAGAATGGTATTGCCCCGTGCAAAGATTGTCATCTTCAGCGCTATTTCATGCTTGCGCAGATCTGATTTAATGCTGGATGCTCCTGACACTGATGCCTCGATGATGCTCTCCAGAAAATAGGCGTGAATAGAGGTCTTCCCAATGAACCGATGGAGGTTGTCGGGGTTTAGGGCATCTATCTTATTGATGTATTCTGTTTCAACATTCAGCTCACTCTGTAGCTCTGCCAAACGATGTTCTCTTTTAGGAAATTCATAGATAGATTGAGGTAAGATCATGTTACATTTCCCAAAGGTTTCCACGATTTTTGAATAGAAAGTGTGACAGCTCTTGACAGTATTCCTGATTTCAACACTTAGATTTGCACCACAATCTCTACAAAACTCGAGGAGTCCACAATCCAAGTCCAATTCATCGGCGGTCTTTACCCGTAGGTGCGCTGGGAAGCCATATTTCCCTTCTCTCCATTCAAATTGTTTATTCATCTCCTCCAAGTGATGTGCATACTTCTTTTTCAGCTTCAACGCCTCAACTTCAATGGCTGTCATCCTTGTTATCATTTCTTTCACCCTGCATATCTCTCCTGAAATTAGCACCAGTGATTCATAAAATTTCCTCTGCATCTCGCATGCTTGTTCATGAAATGCGGCCAAGTCCCGCTTCTCATTTGCAACTTTGAGCTGCTGTAATAGCTATTCTTTTTCCCTCGCCATCCTGTCAAGCTGAGGCTGAAAGGATTTGTTTAGCTGCACGTTTTTAGCTTCGAGCTTCTCTAGTTCTCCTACACGAGATTCCAGGTCTTTCTTCTCACTTTCTGAGATTGCCAACTGCATTTCTAGTGAACTCTTTTCATTCTCAAGCTGCAGGATTTGCAAAGTTGTTTCTTTCTTTTCCTCTTGAAGCTCATTGTACTTCAATCTTAACTCATTTCCTTTTAACACCTCTTTCTGCATGTTACCTTTTACCTTGAAACATAGTTCCCTGTACTTCTTAGCTTCTTCCACCAGATGATCAATATTATCTTTACTTGCTTGAGGCGAAGCCACAGTTCATGCTACCGTGAATACAAGGTCAATGTCAGTCCCTTGGACAACTGGGGTTTCTGATACTTTGATTTCGTATCAGTCCTCCCCAATCTTCATTTTCTTCTATGATCTGTCTACAATAACCTTCTTCCTTTTATCAAAATAAATGGAATCCGGGTTGGCCACTTGGCACTACTTTGAAGGATTGTATGGGGTAAGTGCTAACTCTTCAGTGGTGACAATCCCTTCATTAGCTATCCCTGATTGGTTTATTGTTGCTAGATCCAAGTCCATGGCCTGCGGGATAGACATGCCTTGTTTCATGGCTTTATTAGATTCTTTTGCTTCTTCTCTTGCCCGCGTCTTTGCTAGGTCTACTATCTCTGTTCTTTCCCTTATTGCCTACAACTTTTCAGTTTCTTCTTGTTTTAATCTTTTGGCCTCTTCTTGCCGGATCCTTTCCTCTTCAACTTTCTGAGCTTCTGCTTCTTGCTCCTGCTGAGCTCTAGCAACTTCTGCATCTTGCTCCTACTTAACTTCTTGCTCCTTTTGGAGTCTTTCTTCTTCCTCCTTTTCCTTCCTCTTTGACTCCTCTAATTGTGATGTTGCTACCTCTTGCTCATTCTGGATCAACCCAACAGGTTTGAGGATGGAACTTGCTCCGCTTTTAGGGCGGTAACATTTTCCCAATTCAGTTAAGTTCCTAGCACTCCGGAAAAATTCTTCATCCTTGTCCCAAAGATGTGCGTACTCAAAAGAAGTTCTGACATTGGTACAGTGCTCAACAACCCTGCCATTAAGATCGTTCCTTCTAAAGAACTTTGTGCCGAAATGAAAAACTTTTGAGCCTTGAGCAAATTTTTCACCATCTTTTGCTTTATGGAGACTATATGCACCGATGGTGAAGGGCATTGGTGGGTACATACCTTTCTTCCTCTCACAGAGAATCTTGTTGACCCCACTGATGAAGAGCTGCCTTATAGCTTCTTTGTGTTCTACAAAATCTGTGACGTACCGGACAAACAAAAAGGGAGGTTGAGATCCTCCACTCATTCGAATATAGGTGCCCTCGGGGGAGAAGTAATAGTCCCCAAACTCCTCTATGATGGGCATGGCATTTTCAGACAAACAATTTGGCTCTTCTTTAAAAATGAGCTGATACAAGGGCATGATGAGCTTTTCGCAAATCTATTTGTAGTGACTTGCATATTTGCATGCCCATGTGAGTTGGTAAGCTACAAAGAGAGGGGACTCCTTCTGCTCCAAACGCAACCCAAATCAGGAAAAGGGTGTTTGCTTAATAAGCAATCTATCAAATATGAGGACATGAAGAAATCAGATTTCTTCTGGGTCAGTCCTCCTTGGGTAGCAGTTAAGTGTGAGACCATGCTATCTGATATTATATCGTCCCAATTGAAGATTGTTCCGGACGTGGCTACATGGACCATCAATGGCACCCAACCAAGATTGAAGACGTTCCCATTTGGCATGCCAAAAATTCGACTTAGCATTAAGGCAATGAGTCTGTAAGGAGTCCTTAGAAGCGCACTTTCATACTCGTCGTTGCCTCTTTGCCTTATCTGCCTCTCAATTATTAGCATCTTCCTGGAGGACTCCAAGGGGTCTATTGTTTTCTTTGCTAGCCATTCATTGTCCAGCCAAGCCCTTTCCTAGGGAAACCTGTAGGTAGCCATAATATGCTCTGGTGCGAAGGACGCAAGATTCATCCCGGTGTTATCATTAACAAACCTTGTATCAGTTTTCACATGAGGAATTATCCAGCCAATAACTTCTGAGCATGGAAATAGCTTGGGATGAGTTGTTGCCTTGTGAAGGCCAGACTTCTTGATATTCAAGTAAACCATGGTTTCTTCTAGGGCTTCCTCGGGGTACTTCTGATCTCTAATAAATATGTATAACTCACCCCACTGAAATTCTGGGGTGGCGGCCCCTGGGGCTACTCCCGTGACAACTTTTGTATCACAAAACATTGTCTTGAGTGAGGTATCCAACAAGATTTCTACGTCTGAGTCTGATTCGGCAAGATTAGCCTTCTACCTGGCAGATCTTCTGTGCATGTCAAACCTGCAATGGCGAGGATAACACAAATGAGGAGTTAACAAATTCACGAGCAACCATTGTTAGTGAATCAACACATCATTCAAATTCATGGTGTTAAGCAGAAATTGGGTATGTACGACTGTTGGATTTCAATTTAAAACAATCTTTCAAAGACAATGGTAAAGAGGAGGAGCAAAAAACATCCATGCAATGACTCAAACAAAATACAATTAAACAATACCGAACGCTACTAGCTAGCATTTGACAATATCTAATGATAAATTGAATTATTCCACCGGCACTAGTTTTTGGAAAATATAATCATGCAAAGCGTTGTTACTGTGGGATAAGGAACTTTCCCAAAACACCATTTGGATTTTTAAAGGTTCATATTTTAGCAATAAAATGAAAGTTAGGAGGAATCTTTTTTTTAACACTGGAAAAATGACTGACGGGCCATATGCATGCGCGCAAAACGCGACTCTTTTGGGTTGTGATTTGATGGGAATGAATAAAAAAGATTATGTGCTTTATCAGACTTACAAGAGGTCTGCCTAATAGGCACAAAAGCTCTTATTGGGCATAGAGTTCTCACAAATCACATGAAAACGGGAGGGATTTTGGGTGCTATAACGACGTGGGTTTGGCCTCGAGGACCATCAACAAAACAACTTTAAAGCAGAAAATTTGAGCTTTTAACAGAATTTCCTTCCGGGAAAAACCAAAGGGAAGGAATGATCACCAACCTGTTAGTCTCATAATGGCTCTCTGCGATCGACTTGTGTACTCAAGTTAGTGACAGTCCGAGCTTCCAATGGAAAAGAGTGATGCTTCTCATCCTTGGAAACAATGGAGAGGGAAAAAAACCCATTCTATGTATATATAGCATGAGAAATTAATCCCCACGGGGTGGCCAGTTGGAGGTTTGATGGGCACGGGGCTCAATGTGAAAAACAATAAATCTGCACGGGCCGCAATTAAAACCCCTGCCGACTTAACTTTGTTCGCTTACCAAAAATCTAGGTTGCGCCGCGGGTGGCGATTCAAATGGTATATCCTGCTCAATGGGCGGCGATCTTAAGGGTAACTTCCTCGATCAAAAGTTGCGATGGGGGATTGAAACGAGGGTCGGTGACTTTAAGTTGAAACTCAGCACAACAGTCGGCAGAATCAGTCTTAGAATTTGCGACCAAGAAACGCGACTGCGAAAATGGAGATAAGGCCAAAGAATAGCGCAAGGAACGACGACAACGTTAAGGCTAATAACTATGCAACGCTCGGAGCAACCATCGGCGCAAAGTTAAAATTTACAATTTGGCGCAACCATCAGCCAAGTTAATATTAAGAACTATGCAATGACGGCCACTTTAGAGTTAAAATTTGCGATCATCTTGGGAGAAAAAGATAAAAAATGAATGCCTTTGCTCGGCAAAGTTAATACCAAATGATGCGCAACGGTCGGCCACAATAAGGCTAAAATTTGCGCAACAATCGCAAATTTTATCATTAAGAAATGTGCAACCGTTGGCGCTTTTATCATTAAAGTTTGCGACCAAAGCTTAAAAATGAATTTTTCCTTAGCAGAAAAAATCAAAAAATTGTTGAAGAAGATGAAGACTTGCAAAGTTAAACAAACAAGCTTCAAAAGACCAAAGGACTTCATCGAAAAATAGAAGGAGGGGCCCCAATATTTACAAAATTTGGGCAGGATGTTGCAGCAACAACAATTAGCGATTCACTAGTGAACAAAGATCTCTGAAACAAACTCTTCTCATGATCAAAAGACTTACAAGCTACTAGCTCCGTGTATAACAAAATGCCTTCATAGTTTAGCTTATGTGAATGCAATGATCACTCTTATCATAATGGTCATTTGGGAAAAAGGCAACTTTGACTTAGACTTCTCTACAACTCTCTCAGGTCTAGAGTGTGGAGTTCATTTTTAAATCTATCTGTCAGATGCCAACTAATATAGGACTCCACAACATCGTAACAATATCTCACAGACATATTCGTTTGTTCCTCATTCCCATGCTATCTGCATCCTTTTAGATGTTTCTTAATTGACGACTTTTGCCGTTTGAGCCTTCCAGAAATAGATTTATTCAACTTTCAATACTTGATTTAGGTTCTTCAATCCATAATGTCCTTTTGTGTGAGCGAGAGATTTATTTGATTATCATGCTTCACGGACGAAGAAGAACCTTGCTGGGATGGATTATTTGAACAACATTCTTGATTGAATTCCTTTTAATTTCTCTCAGTCGTGCTTTAATTGAGGCGAGAATTTCTAGAAAATAGAGTCTTTGATATAAGCCCTTTTTGGGCTTTTATTTGTAGCATGGGATCATTTTAAATACCATACATGTGTGAGACATGCTTCCTTTCCATTGGTCCATCATAGTGACTTCCTGAGATAGGCATTAATGTTAAAGTGCGTGGATCCCCAAGATAGTAAGGAGGAAATGCTAAATCTTAGTTATTTAACCGGGGTTATTTTGACCAAACAGAAAAGGATCTCTTCATTCCTAGAGGCCACTCAGTGAAAGCAAAGTCATGAAGATACATTTTCTTTGCAAGTGAAATTCTGCTTTTCAAGATTTTTGAGATTTGTTCGGAGTCCAATCTTACCACTAAGCCAAGAGTTGGGATAGGCTTTATTAAAGAACAAATAAAGAAAACTTGAGCAGAGAGCAAGGTACAAAATCAAAACAAACTACTTAAAAACCACAAAAACAACAAAACAGAAAACAAGAAACGAAACAACAACGCTTATTTATGTACAAAAGTCCTCATGGGACTATGTGAAGTACTGCTTTAAAGAGAGGCCATTGAGAGGGAGATTTAATTCCTCTCCTTGCAGGTCTCTCAGCTTATACGTCGAAGGGCCAAGCTTTTCAGAAATTTGATAAGGACCAACCCATAAATGTTGAAACTTTGTGTGCATTCCCTTACCATCATGTGGATGGTCCCATTTAAGAACTAGATCACCTACTTCGAAACTTCTCTTGCCAGATTTTCATTTATCAAACCACCTCTTGACTATGTCTTGGTGTTGGTGGAACCTGTCTTTGGCTGTAAGCGGAGATTCTTCAAGCTTCAGTAGGGTATCAATTCTTGATTGTAGGACTTGACTACTAAAACCTTGAGAGGCTTGGGCCAATTGCAAGGAAGGGAGTAAAATATTCGGAGGGAGGATGGCTTCCTTACCGTAGACTAGGGTGAACGAGGAGACACCTAAGGCATTCTTCGGGGTGACTCTATCTTCCCATAAAGCATTTGGGAGGGCTGTATGCCAACTTCTCTGATCTTCAATCACATTTTTCTTAAGAATTCGAATGAGATTCTTATTGGTAGATTCGGATAATCCATTTCCTTGGGGATAGTAATTGTCTGAATAATGTAATTTAATTCCTTTCTCATAAACAAATTCATTAATCTTCATAGACGAAAAATAAGTTGCATTATCAAAGACTAGGGAAATTGGAACCCCAAACCTAGTTATGATGTTTTCTTCCAGGAATCTCATAACTGCATCTTCATTTATTTTGTGCAGCGGAACAGCTTCTGTCCATCTCGTAAAATAATCTGTAGCTGTCAAGATATACCGATGTTGCAATGAGGAATTCGGGTTAATTTCTCCAATAACATCTATGCCCCATTGTTCAAATGGTTCAGAGATAATGGTTGGCTGCAGAGGTCCTGCTGCTTTTGGAAATTAACCAGCACTCCTTTGACACACATCACATTTCCGGGCATAAGCATGGGCATCTCTGAGTAAGGTGGGCCAATAATACCCAGCTCTGAGAATTTTATGAGCTTTGGTATCTCTGGAATAATGTCCCCCAGCAAGGCCATCGTGCAATTCTTTGACAACATTATCAACATCTTCTTTCTCTAGACATCTAAGGAAGTTCCCATTATAATTTCTTCTAAAGAGTATCCCATCAACGATTTGATAGGCTGTTGATTTCAGACATAGTGCCCTTCTTTGTTTAGAACCCCAGTGTTTCGATGAATATCCTTGCTGCAAATAATGCACTAGGTCCCTATACCGAGATTCAGGAGCTGTAAAAATGGGACATACCTCAACCATTTTCCGTTCCGCTTCATTCTCCCAATTCAACTCCTCATCCACTAGATGTTCAGTGAGTAATTTACATAACCCTTGACCCTTGATGATGGTGGCAGGATTGAATTCTAAATCATACTCTTGAAGAGCGGTGACCTAGTTTCCTCTTCGTTCTCCCAATTATTTCTAAACGAACAGAGATTTGACAGCGGGGTGAGGGACTATGACTTTCGTTTAGTTTTTAAGAATATATGGCCTGAACTGGTTTACCGCTTTGAATACGGCATATGTTTGCTTGTCTACAATAGGGTAGTTCAGTTCAGCACCCTGCAGACCAGTGCTCATAAAGGAAATTGGGTATTTGTCTCCTGATTCGACCTTTTGCATGAGCACAGCTGTGAGAGTGTCGTCTGAAGCAAAGGTGTACATGATGAAATCTTTATTGAAGTCTGGACTTCTTAAAGAAGGTGCATTAGCTATGGAAGCTTTGATTTCTTTAAATGCCACTTTCTCCAAGTCAGTCCACTTGAACTGTACACTCTACTTTATCATTTGCTGCAAAGTTTTAACTGTCTGAGCAAAGTCAGGAACGAACCTTCGAACAAAATTAATGGTTCCCATAAATGATTGCATAGATTTTTTGTTGTGGGGCATGGGAATCTTGTTTATGGATTGCACTCTCTCTTGATCTATTGAGATTCCCTTCTTTGAAATGATATGACCCAAAATCTTTCCCTCAAGAACAACGAAAACACTTTTCTTGGGATTTAGAGAACTACCATATTTCCTACAGCGATCAAAAAACTGTTTCAAATGGAAAACATGATCTTCTCTCTTCTTTGAGAAAACTGTCACATCATCTAGATAGACTACAACACAATGACCACCCAATCCTTGAAAGGCAATGTCCATGGCTCGCTGAAATGTAGCTCCTGCGTTTATCAATCCGAATGGCATCCTTCGGTATGCAAAGATTCCCCACTTTATACGAAAAGTGGTTTTGAGTCGGTCTTCTTCTGCTACTAGCACTTGATTGTAACCAGAAAAACCACCTAGTAGAGAGAAAAGCTCTGAGCTTGACACCATCTGTAAAATTTGTTCCATTTGAGGCACAGGGTAGTTATCTTTATCAGAAGCTTTGTTTAAGTTCCGAAAATCCACACACAGTCTTATCTCTCCTGACTTCTTCCACACGAGAACTAGATTGGAAACCCATTCAGAATGTCAGACTTTAAAAATAATCTTTGCATCCAACAACTTCTTCAATTCCTTTTGGATCAGAGGCTCAAGAGTCGGATGCATTCTCCTTAATTGCTGCTGAAATGGTTTAACGCCTGCCTTCATTGGTATTATGTGCTGAATAATGCGGGTATCATATGTTTTCAGATCTCCATAATTCCATGCAAAGACACCTTTGTACTGCTGGAACAGTTTGACGAACTTATCTCTCTCACGAGGCGAGCAACATTTACCAAGATTGACATATTTTGGTTCAGCTTTTGTGCCCAGATTTACCAATTCATGTTGCATGGAGGAGCTTTGAGTTTTAACATTTGTTGGTCTTTTGAACTTGTTCTACAAATCAAACAAACTTTCAAGAGATCTCACTCCCTTAGGCATGAAGTTTCCTTTGACTTCATCTTTACTTTGCATATCTGAATCATGCTTCTGTTCGTCTATTATGGCTTCTAGGAAGGCATCCTCATTTTTTAAGAAGTTGATGATTTGATCATCATCATTAAATACTCTAAGATTTGTAATGTTATCCAGAACAGATGGCCTGAAAATCAATTCAATAGAGCACTTGTTATTAGTAGGCACTAATCTGGAAGCATAGGTAGCTAACAAATCAGCTGTAGCATTTCTTAATCTAGGAATGGAATTAATATTAAAAGCATCAAAACATGAAATCAAATTCCAAACCTCTAACTGATAACCTTTTAAGTGTGGTGAAAGGCAGTGAATTGTATCTCTCACGTGCCTAACAACTATCTCTGAATCACCAAATACTTTCAGATATTTAACATTTAAACTAATAGCTTTCTTCAAACCATGGACCAGAGCTTCATATTCAAAAGTGTTATCCGTGCAATCGAATTCTAGTCTATAAGATAAAAAGTATTTGTTGGTTTCAGGATCGATTAAGACACAACCAGCTCCGGATCCTTCTTGAGTTTTGGAACCGTCAAAGTATAAAACCCAAAAAACATTTTCTGATTTAACTAAGTTAGTATCAATATTACCTACATCAGTGACTAATCCTACTATGTTACAATCAATATCATCAGTCCGAGAAAATTGAAGGAGATCGGACTGTTCATCTAAATCATGGATAACATCTTCCTATTGATAACTACCTGGTTCAATCTCTAAGAAGTAATTTCCCAAAACTGAAGATGAGAAAGCTACAACTTCATTCTTTTCCTCTAACTAAGTTACATTTTGTTTCATGTGGGGTTCTTTCAGTATTTTAATCTGATTTTGTCTATTCTGGTATGGCAGCCACAAGTGAGACCAGTCCATTGTGAAATAACCATTCATTTTCGTAGACCAGTCCCTACTCAATATCAAACCATAAGCCTCAAGAATATCAACCACCATTATATCAACAAATTGACACACTCTAGGATATGTTGACAGCCTAATAAGCACATCTTTCATTTCTCCAATGACTTTAACAGCAGTCCTATCTAACTATATGATCTGAGATGGGGATGGAATTGGTTTCCCATTAATATTTTTGCAAATTGACAGTGGCATGACATTCGAAGAAGCCCCAGAATCTAGCAAACAGTTATGCGCATTATGATTGAAAATTTCAAAAGTTAACAGAAAAGGCAAAGTCTGCGATCTAGATTTACCTTCAATGCTAGCTTCGTTTATCTCGGGATTTTCCTCAGTGTTTTCTACCGAAGTACTAGATTGTGGGTCAAAATTTTCCAACAACTTCTTTCTTTGTTGGGGAAAACCACACATATCAAATATAGAGACATTCGCTTTCGCCTTCTTAATGTCTTCGATTATATCATATCCCATGTCACATTCTTCTGAGACTTTAGGTTGATTTTATGTTCTATTCAAAGTGACCTTTGGTTGTTTAGATATCTCTGTGTTTGTCTCTTTTGTCACTGTTGAGTTTACCTTAGGCTGCAGTGGGATGATAGTTATGTTCCTCTTTGGCATTTCCTTCGCAACCTTGGCTTTAGGTGCATCAACGGTTTGATCAAGCACCGGGCCTTTACTTCTAGTGGTGACATTAATTGATGCGGTTTGAAATTCGTTAGCTAGATCTTCGAAAGAAGGTTCTTACTCGGGTGCCCAATCCCATAGGACCATTGTGGTGTCAGGAGCGGGTTCCTCTTTCTCAAAAATATGCTCTTCCTAAGGATCCTTTTGATCTGTTACCTGCGCATGTAACATTTGATTCATCACTAGGCTCATCGAATGTATCCATTGTGGACAACTTTTTTCTGAGTGTCGTTCTTGATGGAAAGTATAGAAATGGTCCATGCCGACTTCATTTAAATTTAGAACAGCAGAATTGTTAAAAGGTGGAAGAGGATGTCCATTTTCTTCCCTTTTCTTATAGAAAGGTTTGAAGGGTTTCCTGGAAGTGCTAACTGTCTTATCTTTCTCCAGATTGATAATCTTATTAGAAATATTTTGCATCATCTTGACCATATTTTCCATATCTGTTGATGGTTCTTCTTTATTTCTGGTTAACAAGAGTGGCTTCTTAACAGCTGTTGGTTTTGCCTCCAAATCGAGAGAATGCTTAGCAATGTTGTCTGCTTTTTCTTCTACCTTCTTGGCTTCTTCGAAGTTTTCTATCAAGGTAGTTTTCTTGGTTCTTTTAACAAACATTGCTATGGGAGGGCCAAGTGTTGTTGTATAATATTCAACTAAAGATTCTTCAGCAGGTCTTGCTGCATCACTAAAATTATTCAACAATGTAGTGAACCTTTGATTGAATTCTTGAACCTTTTCTTTCTTTTTCATTCTCATGGACATCAATTCTTTCATGAGTGTAGCGACTGTTTTTCTGATTTCCATATTTCTTTAAGAAACATTTCTCAATATCTTCCCAATTAGATATTGAACTACCTTTCAAACTAAAATACCAGGAAGATACCTTGGGTTCAAAAGTGTAGGGAAAAATACTACAGACTACATCTTCATGTTGCACATTTAAAAGACTTAAAGCCAAGTAGAAACTCTGAAGATGCTCTTCAGTAGAAATACCCTTCCCAGGATCATATTTAGGCAAAACCTTTTCTGGATTCTTGGGCATATCATGAAATGGCGCAAACAAATTTAGTGCTCCTATTAATCTCCATGCAAGTATAGCCATGGATCCACGTGGAGAATGTGGGGGAGTGTTATACGGAGAATTACGTGGGGTATGTGGTTCCTCTAGATCTGGAGGATTTTCAAGTCCAATTTCTCCGAGAGGTTCTATGATTTCTTCTAAAGATAGATCTACCAACTCTTCAAGATTTTGAACAAGAATTGAATCCCTTGTATACTGTGTTTCCCTTCTAGGGGATCTTCTTCTGGGGAGTATGGGAATCACATTCAAACCACCCAGTTGCCTAACATATGCATGGGTGTGTCTTCTTAAATTTGCTACTTCAGCAAAAGGAACAGCATACAGTGTTTCTTGTTGTTCGATCTCAGAATTGGGATCTTCTTGATTTATTAATTCTAGATCTAAATTGTTTGGGATATCTATTTCAAATGGGTCTTCAGTGGGATCTCTTCTAACAGAATGATCTTCTCTACAAGCAATGCACTGGCAGCCCTCCTTCTACCAAAAACTGTTGATTCCCCGAAAATCGTAGCATCAATCAGTAAGGAATTATCCCCAATAAGAAATCCCAATTAGATCACTCAACGTTTGGTATGGGGAATCCATCCGGTTAACGGCCCGGCTACCATGTAAGATTTAAAGATTTGTTTTCCTTTTCACCAGTTGCGGCCCGATCCACCATTTATGTATTTTTATCTTAAAGATGAGATGCAAGTGCTGTAATCTAAATGCATGTAGTTAAACAAATCTAATATAAAACTATTTAAGCAAATTTAATCTATCCTCGTAAGGAGAAAATTTAAAAGATGAGTAATAAACTGGAAATGCAACCAAGAATTTCACAGATAGCTGCTAAATTGAATAGAAGCATTTACAACAGAAAATAAAATATTATCAAAGATAGCTTTGACAGAGATAAACATTCTATTACCCATTTTTACAAAAAAAATTGCATAGGAAAGTGAAAGCATTCGTAACAGATAAATAATTCAGATTGGTTAAGAACGATCTCACAACCAATGTATGAATAATGCAGAAGTAATTCATCTGACATTCAAACATTCCCATAACAAAACTCCATGCAGGATTTCTTTAGGTAAAAAAAAGCTTCCTTAATTCATGTAGTAAAGTAATTCACGTACACAATTAGTCTGTCCTTTCACCTGCCAAAAGTCCTTTCTCATCTCTTCTACTTCTATATTTATAGATTTTAAAAAATTTGTCTCTTCTCAAAAACCTAACCCTAGGAAGACCCAAAAGTTTGTCTTCTAGTGCCTAAAGAGACAAAAGCATTTTCCAGCTGATTTATAACATTTGTACAATAAAATAATTCCAGCTGCCTTTTACAAAATTTACAATAAAGCAAATTAAAGCACAGATAATCCTGCCACTTCAGTCGGTCTTTCCATTTCTGCTGAGGCGCTCACTTCAACAGGAATGCTTGCTTCAATTTCCTTGCTTGATTTAGTTGGGTTATCCGTACTCTCAATATAGCTGGCCCACTCGTTAATTTCTCGCAGAATGGTATTACCACGTGCAGAGATTGTCATATTCAGCGTTATTTCATGCTTGCGCGGATCTAATTTAACGTTGGCTGCTCCTGAAACTGATGCCTTGGTGATGCTCTCCTGAAAATAAGCGTGAATAGAGGTCTTCCCAATGAACTAATGGAGTTCGTCGGGGTTTAGGACATCTATCTTATTGATGTATTTAGTTTCAACATTTATCTCACTCTATAGCTCTTCCAGACGTTGTTCTCTTTCAGGAAATTCATAGATAGATTGAGGTAAGATCATGTTACATTTCCCAAAGGTTTCCACGATTTTTGAATAGAAAGTGTGACATCTCTTAACAATATTCCGGATTTCAACACTTAGCTTTGCGCCACAATCTCTACAGAACTCGAGGAGTCCAAAATCCAAGTCCAATTCATTGGCGGTCTTTACCCGTAGGTGCGTTGGGAAGCTAGATTTCCCTTCTCTCCATTCAAATTGTTTATTCATCTCCTCCAAGTGATTTGCATGCTTCTTTTTCAGCTCCAACGCCTCGACTTCAATGGTTTCCATCCTTGTTATCATTTCTTTCACCCTACATGTATCTCCTAAAATGAGCACCAGTGATTGATAAACTTTCCTCTGCATCTCGCATGCTTGTTCATGAAATGCGGTCAAGTCTCGCTTCTCATTTGCAACTTTGAGCTGCTCTAATAGCTATTATTTTTCCCTCGCCAGCCTGTCAAGCTGAGGCTGAAAGGATTTTTTTAGCTACACGTTGTTGGCTTCAAGCTTCTACAGTTCTCCTACGCGAGATTACAGGTCTTTCTTCTCACTTTCTGAGATTGCCAACTGCATTTATAGTGAACTCTTTTCATTCTCGAGCTGCAAGATTTGCACAGTAGTTTCTTTCTTTTCCTCTTGAAGCTCATTGTACTTCAATCTTAACTCATTTCCTTTTAACACCTCTTTCTGCATGTTACCCTTTACCTTGAAACATAGTTCCTTGTACTTCTTAGCTTCTTCCACTAGACGATCAACATTATCTTTACTTGCTTGAGTCGAAGCCACAATGCATGCTGCCGTGAATACAGGTTCGATATCAGTCCCTTGGACAAGTGGGGTTTCTGATACTCTGATTTCATATCGATCCTCCCCAATCTTTATTTTCTTCTCTGATCTGTCTACAATAACCTTCTTCCTTTTATCAAAATAATTAACGGAATCCAGGTTGGCCACTTGGCGCTGCTTTGAAGGATTGTATGGGGTAAGTGCTAACTCTTCAGTGGTGACAATTCCTTCATTAGCTATCCCTAATTGGTTTATTGTTTCTACATCCAAGTCCATGGCCTGCGGTCTAGACATGCCTTGTTTCATGGCTTTATTAGATTCTTCTGCTTCTTCTCTTTCCCGCCTATCTGCTTGCTTTTCTAGGTATGCTAGTTCTGTTTCCTCTTGCTCTACTCTTTCCCTTATTGCCTGCAACTTTTCAGTTTCTTCTTTTTTGATTCTTTCGGCCTCTTCTTTCCGGATCCTTTCCTCTTCAACTTTCCAAGCTTCTGGTTCTTGCTCCTGCTGAACTCTAGCAGCTTCTGCATCTTGCTGCTGCTTGACTTCTTGCTCCTTTTGGAGTCTTTCTTCTTCCTCCTTTTCCTTCTTCCTTAACTTCTCTAATTGTGATGCTGCTACCTCTTTCTCCTTCTGGATCAACCTAGCAGGTCTGGGGCTGGAACTTGCTCCACTTTTAGGGCGGTAATAGTTTCCAAATTCAGTTAAGTTCCTAGCGCTCCGAAAAAATTATTCATCCTTATCCCAAAGATGTGCATACTCAAAAGAAGTTCTGACATTGGTACAATGCTCAAAAACCCTGACATTAGGATCATGCCTTCTAAAGAAAAATTTTCCGAAATGAAAAACTTCTAAGCCTTGAGAAAAGTTTTCACCATCGTTTTCTTTCTGGAGACTATATGCACCGATGGTGAAGGGCTTTGGTGGGTACATACCTTTCTTCATCTCACAGAGAAACTTGCTAACCCCACTAATGAAGAGTTTCCTTATAGCTTCTTTGTGTACTACAAAATATGTGACGTACCGGGGAAACAAAAAGGGAGGTTGAGATCCTCCACTCATTCGGATATAGGTTCCCTGAGGGGAGAAGTAATAGTCCCCAAACTCCTCTATGATGGGCATGGAATTTTCAGACAAAAAATTTGGCTCTTCTTTAAAATTGAGCTGATACAAGGGCATGATGATCTTTTCGCAAATCTGTTTGTAGTGACTTGCGTATTTGCTTGCCCATGTGAGTTGGTAAGCTACAAAGAGAGGGGACTCCTTTCTGCTCCAAACGCAACCCAAATCAAGAAAAGGGTGTTTGCTTAATAAGCAAGCTATCAAATATGAGGACATGAAGAAATCATCTTTCTTCTGCGTCAGTCCTCCTTGGGTAGTAGTTAAGTGTGAGACCATGATTTCTGATATTATATCAGCCCAATTGAATATTGTTCCAGGCATGGCTACATGGACCATCACTGGCACCCATCCAAGCTTGAAGACGTTCCCATTTGGCATGCCGAAAATTTGACTCAGCATTAAGGCAATGAGTATGTAAGGAGTCCTTAGAAGCACACTTTCATACTCACCATTGCCTCTTTTCCTTATCTGCCTCTCAACTATTAGCATCTTCCTAGCGGACTCCAAGGGGTCTATTGTTTTCTTTGCTAGCCATTTATTGTCCAGCCAAGCCCTTGCCTGGGGAAATTTGTAGGTAGCCATAATATGCTCTGGTGCGAAGGACATGAGATTCATGTCGGTGTTATCATTAATGAACCTTGTAT
Organism: Larix kaempferi; assembly: GCA_027924585.1. Classification (NCBI taxonomy): domain Eukaryota; kingdom Viridiplantae; phylum Streptophyta; class Pinopsida; order Pinales; family Pinaceae; genus Larix; species Larix kaempferi. Next base: position 7,120,249 of record BSBM01000524.1, on the reverse strand, counting down.
CAGTTTTCACATGAGGAATTATCCAGCCAATAACTTCTGAGCATGGAAATAGTTCAGGACGAGTTGCTGCCTTGTGAAGGCCACAAGTAAACCATGGTTTCTTCTATGGTTTCCTCGAGGTACTTTTGATCTCTAATAAATCTGTATAACTCACCCCACTGAAATTTTGGGGTGGCGACCCCTGGGGATACTCCCGTGATAGCTTTTGTATCACAAAACATTGTCTCGAGCGAGGTATCCAACAAGATTTCTACGTCCAAGTCTGATTCGACAAGCTTAGCCTTCTGCCTGGCAGATCTTCTGTGCATGTCAAACTTGCAATGGTGAGGATAACACAAATGAGGAGTTGACAAATTCACGAGCAAGCATTGTTGACAGGTGGTTTGATAAGGAGAAATCGCAGCATCGCCAATGCTGCGACACGTCAGACGAAGTCACAGAAGGGAGAAGGCTCGATTGTTTTATGTATTTTTTGAGTCAGTTGTACCGCAATAGGCGGGTTTTTGTGTCGTTGGGCCATATGAGATGTAAATTATACTGCAGTAGGCAGGTTTCTGGGTCATTTGGACCATGTCAGTTAGATTTTGGGTCTTTTGTCCAAGAGTCAGTTAGGAAGCTGTTAGTAAGTGGACAAGCATTGTAAAGGCAGAAGCCTATATATAGACAAGAAGTTGTAGGTCGAAAGGGATTGTAAGGAGAGAGTCTTGATATGCGGTTTTAGGAGATAAACAGATATTGCTGAAGTCTGTGATCTGCAGAGGCATTGTATTGGGTTTTTGCGGTAATAATATGATGTGATGAAACTATTTTGTGCAATTCTAGTGTATCTTCTATCTTTCGATGGTAATGCAATCTTTCTTTGATGCAATAATCGTTTACTGTTATAATATGCTGCAACAATGAATGTTTCCATTAAATGATGATATGAGTACAATAATGTCGAAGTAAATGCATAGATTTACCGTTGAATGTTGCAATAAGATTAAGTAGCAGATGCCACACACATCCTCCTTCATTCGGCGGAAACATGGTTCCGTCCACTCTCCCTTGATCGCCTCGGGTGAGACCTCGTCTGCTCTACAGGTGTTGTTGGGCAGGTTAAAATCTGTTGGGGCCGGTGCTCAAAGAGATCGCGGTGGGTTGGTGTCGATAGTGATGGGAACCCCTGTCGACTGGGCTTGAGTTAACAAATGGTTCCATTGCTGGGACCGTGTGCGAAGTGAAAGGAAGATATGTTGTGGCACCCGACGAAACCCGAGATCCAGGAATGGTTTGATCAAAAGCTGCAAGAATTCGCAAAAGAAGAAAGTTGAAACACTTGACTGACAGTAGATCAGTGGGTGGATAGATATATTCACGACGGACCGCATGAATGGTTCTTCTGTGAGTTCCTAGTCATTTTGTATGAGTGGTTGGCGAAGTTGACCTTCAAGAAGAGGAACTTCCAGGGTGGTGAACCGACGACCTGGACCCCCGAGTTGATTCAGGAGCTACAAGAGGTTGATAATAAAGCATCGCGGGCTGTTGAAGTGTGGTTCGATAGCATCCTAGAGGGCTATATCACAGAGTTCGCGATTGATACTCAAAAATCCTATAGTGAAGCCGAAAGATATTTTTTCCGCAAACCTCGGGGTAGGTTTTTACTGTCGCTTCAACTGTCGACTAAGATGCTTATTTGCGAAAAGGGTATACTGAAGATGCATCTTGATCAATAAACAGCCTGGTGGGTAGAGGTTGTGGGTACCGCAATAGTTGGGGGGCAGTACATGGAATGATAAGGGGTAGATGGGTGCAGGTCATGATGAGACTGTGAGTGAAGCCAAAGAAGAAAGAGGTCTTACGAGGGGAGGAGCGAGGTTCCAACAGGAAAAGAGGCAGAGGACAGGAGAAGTTCCTGCTGCGGTCAAACCGCAAGGCCGTGAAGGAAGACCACACAGGATGAAGTGACCTCATAGCCCTAACAATGACAACCAGGCTACGCCCAGGATAGAGGCGGGACCAAACCCTAGCACCAATGTACCCACACCTCCGCTCACTATCTCTCAGATAGCAAGAAATACCACTTCGACACCCCCAAGTTCTTCAATACCACAGAAGTTAATTGGTAGTAGTACAGCGAAAGGAGAAAGGAAGCCCAGAATGGCGGGTGATGATGCTAAGTTACCGTTGTTCCATGGGAGTGGGACAAACAACCCAAAATAGTATTGGTTTTTGTGTGAAGCAGTCTGGACAGTCAAATAGATCACTGATGATGCTGCTAAAAAAGGGTAGTTAGCAACAACTCTGCGAGGTTGTGCATTAGATTGGTTTATGAAGTTTGTTCTAGTCCCTACAGGAGCCCCAGGGAAGTCACTAGATGAGATCCGGGATGGATTGATTGCAGAATTCAGAAAGCCCAAGTTGGAGGCTCAATATATTACGGAATTGAAAGAAATTAAGCAGTATCCCAATGAGATGGTGTGGGATTTCGACCAGCGATTCAAGACGCTGATGGCAAGGGTTAGTTTCGATATGAGTATTGCCCAACATAAAGAATGGTTCACTGCAGCACTTCTACCACACATTCGGCTACCATTGATGCAACAAAACATCTTGACGCCCAGCGAAGCTCTAGAGATTGCAATGCGATTGGAGGCATCATCGATTGGAGAAAATGCAGTCGGGATGTCACAGATACAGACACAGCTTGCTAACTTAACTATACAGTTGCAATATTTAAAGAAGAGCAAGGAATAGCGCGATGACGTAGGGTGTATTCGATGTCGAGGAGAAGGGAATATGAAGGACAATTGCCCGGATTTCTGCAACTATTTGGTTTCAGGGGCGCCAAATCTGTTGAATGGTGGTAGCATGCCGTGGTGTCGCGTCTGTTTGGTATACGGGCACAGTCATGACAATTGCCCATATATGTAGAAAATGGTCACAACCCCGAGGAATCTGTATTGTACATTTTTCAAATCGGTGGGTCACAACGACAAAGATTGTCGTGCATACAGGTTGCTACAAGAAAGAATGTATGATGTGTTCTATGTCAAGGACGACCAACATTCCGTACAAAAATCGCAACCGCAGCCACAGGTAGCCCAGCTGCTACCTCAACCGCAGATGCAGTTTGTACCGCAACAGTAGCAACTGTAGCAGTTTATGCCGCAATATGCTCCAATGCAGATGGCTCCACAGTAGCCACAGTATGTACAACAATCGCAGTATGCATAGCAAGGCCAAGGAATGCAACCAGCACCAATGCAACAATAGTTCAACCAGCCACAATACCAGCAGCATGGAGGATTCTGGGGAGGATACCAGGGAGGACATGGCAGAGGATTTGGTCGAGGAGGAGGATGAGGTGGTCGTGGACCTTTCCAATGCTATCACTATGCAGTATGGGGATACCACCAGCGGGACTGCCCACTGCTACAGAACCAGTGTACGTTTTGTTTTGTTAATGATCACACAGTTGAGAATTGTCCATAATTGATTGCACGATGGCAAGCAGGGAATAATCCCCAATTCCAGAGCGAACCCCAAGCACACCAGCCTTCCCAGAACCAAGTGCAGCAACCAGTGTAGAACCAAAATATGCAGCCAAATCAAAATCAGAATGTGAACCCACCCGGGAATCCGCCGTTGAACCAGGCCCAGGGTGCAAACATCGCGACAATTTCTGCATAGCCAAGACCGCAAGATGCTTCCATTGCTATGGTAACTCGTGGAGGAAAGACAACTGGAGAGGACAGCTCAACGATCCGGTTAGTTGGACAAAAGAAGGTATCATTTGACATTGATGCGGAGCAGGAGGCATTTCCTCAAGCACGTCATGCACGAGAAAAAGACCAAGGTAAAGTTGTTATGTATGACATGCCCTCTACTTTTGATACGACTTGAGAGGCTGGCCCGTCGTGACAGTCCAACACACTTCAAGCATTTTTGGAACATTACTTATCCCTGGAAATAGATCCCGACGCTATTGCTGTGATTGAAGCTCTGTTGCGACAACCGACCCAGGATTGACAAGAGTTTGTGGTTAATTCCTTACAATGATGAAAGACGGGTAAGGAGATGCAGATGAATATTCAAATTGGCGACTATGATGTTGATTCATTTATTCTGGATCTTGGTTCGGATGTCAACATCTTGACCAAGCAGGCTTGGCAGAATATGGGGAGTCCCCCATTGCGCTGGTCCCCTGTACAACTTCGGTTAACTAATCACGCTAAAGTGACACCAATTGGAAGAGTTCCACGAATGGTGGTGGACATTGAGGGAATGAAAACATATGGCGACTTTGATGTAATAGAAGTGGTTGAAGGAGGAATCTCTTATCCCACATTACTGGGGATTGGATGGGCTAATGATAGTGGAGTTATAATCAACTTCAAGCGACGGATGATGACTTTTGAAAATCGCGATCTCAAAGTTAACGCCTCGTTGGATCCGATTGAAGGACGCCGCTACATAGAACCAGTGAAGGATGATGATCCCAGTGGATGGGACCATGCATTCAATATCTCTAAAGATTATATCCATCCAACTGCCAACGGTGAGCTAGGATGGCGCAGCGACAGCTCTGCATCATCCGACTTTGATGATGCACTAGAATATTGGCAGAACCGCCTGCACGAAGTGTCACTCCGTAAGTGTGGGTTGATCATGCGGTCATTATGTCATGTTTCAACTGAAACAATAACACTATCGGTATATGAAGGACTTCCTGGCTTATCTAACTTTCTGACGGAGTTCGAAGAACGGTTTTCTGAACCACAACGATTGCTGGCGTTGAACGAAGAATTGAAGGTTGCAATAGCATGCTGGTGGGCGACACATAAGGCTTCAATTGATGGATGGTCGAAATGCATATGCTTGATGATGATACACTTTGCTGATACTGAGGTTGAAAACACTGGAAAGTATGATGGTCGAAACGATCCTGGTGGTCACTTGATGGAGTGTCAGCAGTTATGGGTATCGCGACCAAGAGATGAGTGCATCCATGCTTTTATCCATACTTTGGATGAGATGCCACGCTCATGGTATACTGCAGCTAAGTTGCAAGGAGAAATTTCTACTTGGTTGGAGCTCACAGTGTGTTTTACCCATACATTCAATTTTGCGGATGCCGATCCAGAGGTTAATAATGCATTACAACTCATTCGTGATGTAATTCTGCAGGTTGTCCTAGTAGCATATCCTGAGGATCCGCACACGCACTACCAGATACAGTATCTCATGGAATGCTTCAATATCAGTGGTGGGCCAGAAGATGGTGATGATCCGCGGAATGTGAATATACCGGAATCAGAAGGAAGTCGTGTTGTGGTACCACCTGATGCGCCAAGTGATCCGATCAGTCAACCGCTGAAGATCTGTAAGATTAACATTGGGACAGAGGACACTCTGAATTTCACAAATGTCAAGGATTACTAGGATGATGAGCTGATAAGCAAGGTCACTGATCTTCTCCATGATTTTTAGGACATATTTCCTACAAAAGTTTATGACATGAAGGGGATTCTAGGTGACTTAGGAGAAATGAAGATTCCATTAAAACTAGATGCTAAGCTGATCCGGCGGTGACCCTATCGATTGAATCTATGACATAAGGAGAGGGTCAAAGCAGAACTGGATCGTATGTTGGACGCTGGTATCATTGAACCAGTTGAGGAGTCGTAATGGATTAGTCCTATGGTGGTACAGGATAAGAAGACTGGCGAAGTGCGCATTTGCGTTGACCTCAGGAAACTAAATGATGCATGTTTGCATGATCCGTTCCCAACCCCATTTACTAACGAAGTGCTCGAAGGTGTGGGTGGCTAGGAGATGTACTCTTTCACAGACGGGTTCTCTGGCTACCATCAGATCCGCATTGCAAAAGAAGATCACCATAAGATAACTTTCGTTACCGAATGGGGTTGCTTTCAATACACCGTAATGCTGTTTGGTTTGAAGAATGCACCTACGATATTTTCGCGAGTTGTCGTTGTTGCATTCAAATATTTCATTCAGAAGTTTTTACACGTATACATGGACGATTGGACGGTCTATGGTTTGGTCCGTGATCATCTGACAAATATGTGATTGATGTTGGAGCGATGTCGGCAGCATCAGATCTTGTTAAACCTAAAGAAATGTATATTCTATACACCGTTTGGCATACTGTTGGGTCATATTGTGTGTAAACAAGGATTGTTGGTCGACCCAGCAAAGATTGCGCTCATTCTGAGTTTGACACCGCCAACTACTGTTAAGTAGTTACGGGCGACACTGGGACACATGGGGTATTATCGCAAGTTCATCAGGGGTTATGTTGCGATTACCGCCCCTATGGAGAAGTTGTTGAAGAAGGATTCAATATTCCAGTAGAGCCTGGAATGCCAGGATAGCTTTGAGACACTAAAGACGAAGATGGCTTCGGCGTCGATATTGGTATTTTCGGACTGGAGTAAGGAATTCCATGTTCATGTTGATGCCTCATCGATCGTGCTGGGAGTGGTATTGGCCCAGCCCGGAGAGGGGGATCTTGATCACCCCATTGATTTTTCCAGCTAGAAGTTGTCATCTGCAGAAAGAAACTACACTACTACGGAGAGGGAAGGTCTGGCAATGGTTTATGTGTTACAAAATTTTCGCCACTACCTATTGGGAGGCCATTTCAAGATGTTCACAGATCATTCTACATTGAAGTACCTGGTCAATAAGCCTGTGTTGGGGGGGGAGATCTTTTGATGGCTACTTTTGTTTCAGGATTTCAATTTTGAAGTAATTGTGAAGCCAGGGCGGTTAAATGTTGGACCAGATCATCTCCCGGATTGACACAGGAGAGGAGCCAACTAATATTGAAGATGGGTTGCCTAATGCACAATTATTTAAAGTTGAAATTGCTGATGGATATTTTGAAGAAATCATTCAGTATCTAGTGACAGGTACGGCACTAGAGGAATTCACCACTACTCAGAAGAAGCAGTTGGTAGTCAAGGTTGCAGACTTCCAACTAATCGCAAGAGCACTATACAAAATGGGTTCCGATGAGATACTGCGGTGGTGTGTCTTGCCACACAAGCAAGAGCAAATCCTTTCCGAATCACATGAGGGTGTTGCTAGAGGGCACTACGATGGCCATGCAACGGAAAGGAAGGTGCTTCGAGCGGGGCTCTGGTGGCCTACACTGCACAGTGATGTGACAAAGTATGCAGGATCCTGCGACATTTGTCAAAGAATCGGGAAGCCATCCAGACAGGATGAGATGCCATTGATGCCCCAGTTGACATTGCAGCCATTCGATAAATGGGCAGTAGATTTTGTGGGACCCATCAATCCCCCGAGTAGGCACACTGGTGCTAGGTATATCATCATGGCGACAGATTACTTGACACGATGGGCGAAAGTTGCACCAGTCATTGATTGCTCTGCAGCCACAGCCGCGTAGTTTCTCTTTGACCACATTGTCACTCGCTTCGGCTGCCCCAAGATATTGTTGAGCGATTAAGGAAGCCACTTTCTTAATCACACCATCAGTGCATTGATGGAGGAGTTGCAGATCCAGCATAAGAAAAGTACACCCTATCATCCGCAGGTGAATGGCACAGTAGAGGCTTTCAATAAGATATTAGAGCATGCGCTGACAAAGGTGTGCAATATGAAGCGATGACTGGGATCTAAAAATCCCAGCGGTATTGTGGGCTTATCGCACCACATGTAAACGGATGACAAGGAAGACACCATTTAAGCTGGTGTATGGACAAGAAGCGGTTATGCCTATGGAGTATATCATTCTGAGTCTGCACATAGCATTAGCAACTGGTATGGATGTTGCGGCAGCCTTAGAGGAATGCATCGTGTAGTTAATACAGATGGAGGAAGATCGCTTTATCGCTGGTTTTCACCAGGGTGTGGACAAGGATCGCCAGAAGGCTTGGCATGATCGCCACATCAAGAACAAATAGTTTCAACAAGGTGATTTGGTGTTGTTATACGACAGCAAGTTTATGAAACATCCAGGAAAATTGCAGATGCATTGGCTTGGTCTGTATTGCATTAGTAGCATTACTTCAGGAGGAGCGGTACAGTTGCAGCAGTTGGATGGGGCGATGTTCCCCAAATTGATTAATGGTAGCAGGTTGAAGCCCTATCGGTCGGGCTTGGAACACCGCGATGCCTGAGTCGCATCGAAAAAAAAAATGTGTAGAATGATTGGTGGCAATATGGCACACCAACAGGGACGGACTGCGGAAGTAGGGAGGCTTTCACCGCAAAAATGGAGTGGTCTACGCCAAGTAGTAGCATTGCGATTGGGTCACATCTGAAATCATTATGCAGATGGGACTTTTCCCTTTTTGATGGATTTGATTGTTATTCGATGTATATTGTGCCAGGAGAACGCACATTTGGAATCAAGGATACACCAAGGCAGCATGGCCGATGGCACCTGGAAGGATGGTTTGCATGCTTGGCATGAGGCATCCACCACGGAAGCATGGCCAAGGGATGCTTTGCACATTTTTGCATACCGAGAAACAAGCGGAAGTACGATTGCTCTGAATTCAGGCCAATACTCACATGGAACAGCAGAATATTATGATTACCCCGGAGCATGAGCAGGTGGTGCAAAGGCGTGCTGAGGCAGATGGACAGCCGCATGCAATGTATAAATATAGGGCTTGAGGATAGTAAGAGCACAGAGGTTGTTTTAGTTAAGAGGGGTAATGTTACGAAAGGCTCAGGCATCTAGCTAAGTTAGGAATTCCAAGGAGGTTGTGGAAATGATCCATTTTATTTCATGTGGTAGCACACCCGGTGTGCTGAGGGCCCGAACCATGAGTGTACATGAGCAATTGGAGCAAGCTGCGCCTCGGACACTCCAGGGTTACAAGCATGAAGTCTCATCTGAGATGTCTAGGCAGTTGGTGATGGTTTGAAGTCTTGTGGTCCCTACGACCACACAAAAGGGGGGGGTCATCGCCCCCAAGTCCCTGTAACATATGCTTACTGGTGCGAAATAGATCTGCCAAAACCACTGGCCTGTTTTACGCCCTAGCGTTGCTTGCAAAATTCCTCTCCATCTACAATCGGTGTCTCGAGACTTGAGGATGAGTTTGCAAAGACTGCGATAGTAAGCTGCGAAGAGTCCACTTTTGGGAAAGAAGTACATGACAGTGAGTAGATGATCAGTATAGCAGAAAGAGTAGGACAAAACCACGTGATCCAGATAGCAAAAACAGTTGTAGAATTCTAGTTCCACCCTAGTAAAGGAAAGATCACAGAATACACCATGTCCAGTTGACGTAGCTCAAGGGAGAGCCACAAGATTGTGTTGGGGGCCTGTTGGAAGGTAGTTTGATAACGAGAAATCATAGCATCGTCGATGCTATGACACGTCAGACGAAGTCGCGGAAGGGAGAAGGGTCGATTGTTTTATGTATTTTTTGAGTCAGTTGTACTACAATAGGCGGGTTTTTGGGTCGTTGGACCATATGAGATGTAAATTGTACCACAGTAGGCGGGTTTCTGGGTCATTTGGACCATGTCAGTTAGATTTTGGGTCTTTTGTCCAAGAGTCGGTTAGGAAGCTATTAGTAAGTGGACAAGCATTGTAAAGGCGGAAGCCTATATATAGACAAGAAGTTGTAGGTCGAAAGGGATTGTAAGGAGAGAGTCTTGATATGCGGTTTTGGGAGATCAAGAGATATTGCTGAAGTCTGTGATATGCAGAGGCATTGTATTGGGTTTTTGTGGTAATAATATGATGTGATGAAACTATTTTGTGCAATCGTGGTGTGTCTTCTATCTTTCGATGGTAATGCAATGTTTCTTTGATGCAATAATCGTTTACTGTTATAATATGTTGCAACAATGAATGTTTTCATTAAATGATGCTATGAGTACAATAATGTCGAAGTAAATGCATAGATTTACTGTTGAATGTTGCAATAAGATTAAGTAGCAGATGCCACACACATCCTCCTTCATTCGGCGGAAACATGGTTCTGTCCACTCTCCCTTGATCGCCTCGGGTGAGACCTCATCTACTCTGCAGGTGTTGCTGGGTAGGGTAAAACCTGTATGGGACAATGCTCAGGGAGATCGCGGTGGGTCGATGTCGACAATGATGGGAACCCCTATCGACTGGGTTTGAGTCAACAACCATTGTTAGCGAATCAACACATCATTCAAATTCATGGTGTTAAGCAGAAATTGGGTATGTATGAGTGTTGGCTTTCAATTTAAACAATATTTCAGAGACAATTGTAAAGAGGAGCAAAAAAAATACATGCAACGACTCAAACAAAATGCAATTAAACAATACCGAACACTATTAGCTAGCATTTGACAATATCTTATGATAAATTGAATTATTCCACTGGCACTAGTTTTTGGAAAATATACTCATGTAAAGCGCTATTACTGTGGTATAAGGAACTTTCCCAAAACACCATTTGGATTTTTACAGGTTCAGCTTTTAGCAATAAAATGAAAGTTAGGAGGAAGCTTTTTTATAACACTGGAAAAATGACCGACAGGCCATATTGCATGTGCGCGAAACGCGGCTCTTTTGGGTTGTGATTCGATGGGAATGAATAGAAAAGATTTTGTGCTTTATCATACTTACGAGAGGTCTGCCTAATAGGCACAGAAGCTCTTATTGGGCATAGAGTTCTCACAAATCACACGAAAATGGGAGGGATTTTGGGTGCTATAACGACATGGGTTTGGCCTCGAGGACCATCAACAAAACAACTTTAAAGCAAAAAATTTGAGCTTTTAACGGAATTTCCTTTCGGACAAAACCAAAGGGAAGGAATGAGCACCTACCTATCAGTCTCATAATGGTTCTCTTCGGTCGATGCACGTACTCAAGTTAGTGACATTCCGAGCTTCCAATGGCAAACAATGATGCTTCTCGGTCTTGGCAACAATAGAGAGGGAAAAAACCCTGTTCTATGTATATATAGCATGAGCAATTAATCCTCGCGGGGTGGCCAGTTGGAGGTTTAATGGGCACGGGGCTCAACGTGAAAAGTAATAAATCCGCACGGGCCACAATTAAAACCCCTACCGACTTAACTTTGTTCGCTTACCAAAAATCTAGGCTGCTCCGCTGGCGGTGATTCAAATGCTATATCCTGCACAATGGGCAACGATATTAAGGGTAACTTTCGCGATCAAAAGCTACAACGGGGGATTGAAATGAGGGACGGCAACTTTAAGTTGAAACTCAGCGCAACGGTCGGCAGAATTAGTCTTAGAATTTGCGACCAAGAAACGTGACTACGAAAATGGATATAAGGCCAACGAATAGCACAAGGAACGACGGCAACATTAAGGCTAATTACTATGCAACGGTCAGAACAACTGTCGGCGCAAAGTTAAAATTTACAATTTGGCTCAACCATCGGCCAAGTTAATATTAAGAACTACGAAACGGCGGCCACTTTAGAGTTCAAATTTACGATCAGCTTGGGAGAAAAAGATAAAAAATGAATGCCTTTGCTCGAAAAATTTAAGACCAAATGATGCGCAATGGTCGACCACAATAAGGCTAAAATTTGCGCAATAGTCGCAAATTTTATCATTAAGAAATGCGCAACCGTCAGCGCTTTTATCATAAAAGTTTGCGACCAAAGCTTAAAAATGAATTTTGCCTTAGCAGAAAAAATCAAAAAAATTGCTAAAGAAGAAGAAGACTTGCAAAGTTAAACAAATAAGCTTCAAAAGACCAAAGGACTTCATCGAAAAATAGAAGGAGGGACCCCAATATTTAAAAAATTTGGGGTGATGTTGCAGCAACAACAATTTGGTTTTATCCTCAAAGGAAACAAGTGATTGCTTGTCATCTACACTTCGAGAATTAATTGATTGGTTGGATATATGTCCTTGATCATACAATGCTTTCCTATTATGTGAACTTTGTAACCTTTTTCCATCAGTTTTCCAATGCTCATCAAATTATTCTTCAAACCTTGAACATAATAAACATCAGCCATAAATTTATGCTCCCCCTGTTTGGTTAGAATATCAACAGTACCCTTACCCAAAACAGTGACTTGAATATTATTTCCAAGTGTGACATCAGTTTGAACTGATTTATCTAGACTAGAAAATAGGTTTATATTACCAGCCATATGATTACTACAGCCTGAGTCTAAATACCATATGTCATTTAGACTTTCTTGGACAGCATTTCATTCCAGCAGAGATGCGCATGCTAAGAACAGAGAGTTGTTCGGAGTGTTGTTGTTGCTTGACTGAGATTCACCTTGCTTTCCTTGGTCATACTGCTTTTTCCTGTATTCATATGCAAAGAGTCCAAACTTCTTACAGTAATGACGTTGAATTTTTTATTTATCATACCTTTGTCTACTTAGCTGACTAGGGATCTGATTCTTCCTTCTACTAGTGACATGTGCAGGGCTGCTGCTGCGATCTCCTCTTAAAGAACTTCTTCCTCTGCCTCTAGAGTTTGATCTTCCTCTGCCTCTTCCACGACTTATGGATGACTGTGTTGCGAATGCACCTTCCAGTGATGTATCTAAACCACTGATTCTATGTTCATGATTTATTAATGAGGCTTTCAACTCATCAATAGTAAATGTGGCAGCCTTTACCTTGTTCAAACCTTGATATGAAGTTTCCAGCGTGTCCCACGCTTCCTTAGTTGATTGCGCTGCTGCTACTCTTGGGAGTATGGATTCATGTGTTACTTGATGTATGTGGAACAACGCCTTTCCATATTTCTTCCTCTGCTCCTTCAAAACATCCTTCTCAGCTTGTGTGAGATTGTTGTATGCTGCTAGATCTGTTGGTTCTACATAGCCATGATGGACTATTTTCCATACATCTTGACCTCTAAACAAAGCTTTCATAGTTAGAGACCAATACTCATAATTTTTACTGGAAAATATTGTAGTTTTCAAATTACCGGAAGTGGAAGCCATTCTTAATCACTTTTTCCTTTTGTAAATACAATTTCTACTTTCTGCAAACCAAGCTTTGATACCAGATCAAGGGAAAAGAGGAAACACCCAGCGCAGTCAAAAGATTTGACCTGTGCAGTAAATAAATAATATCTTTCTTTTTCTTTTCTTTGGAGCTGCACTTCACTTAGCAAATACTTTGCTCTAATTATTTTTCCAAACACTTTTCTTCACAAATTACCTGCGCAATTCCACTTTTTACTGCGCACAGGTTAACTGTGTATTTCTACTTTTTACTGCGCAGAGATTACTTGCGCATTTCGACTTTCTACTGCGCAATTCTCTACCCTCGCGGAACTTGACTTGTATGAACTTCGCACTTCACACAAATTTACTTTTGAAAACTTCTTTTAACTTTATGAAGGTTAACTACACACAAGTTAACTTTGCATACCTATTTAGCTGTGCATAACCCAATCTTAAGCAAACTTTGTATAAATGTATTTCATGCTAAGACATAAGAACCAAAACATATGTAGAAGTTACTGTGCAGTTAAACTAGGGAATTTAATACCATGAAGTACTTGGAATCTTGATTTGATTTACAGACCGTAAATGTAAACAACATTTATGCAGGTCAATATGAAGTAGATGTGCGAGATGCATAAACCAACATTCTTGAGAATGAATACATAAAACTAAAGGCTTATATATTACCAATGTAAAACAGAGTAACTTTTCCGCACTTACAGAGAGATGAGATTTACTTCAATCTTTCACAATTTTACAGAGCTTGGGCTCTTCATACATTTCATGGGATGATTTTCTCTTCCTTTTACTCTTCTTCCCTCACATACATCTCTTAGCTCTATCTCTTTGAGGGAATTTCATTTATAGAGTTTCATTATCACCGATTCAAGATCACTTCACTTGGAAGCTATAGGGTTACATTAAAGACTGTAATAAATTCTACCTAAGAAGTTATGAGCCTGCGAAATACAAATGTGGCTACTTAAATACTAACTTGTCGTGAGACGGATTGGCTGCAAACTGACTGACTATCTGACATAGCAGACTGAAAAAATGTCTGACTTGGAGTCTGACAGAGACAGCGCATATCAGATACGCTATCAACTCATTAATTACAATATTTCCAACACTCCCCCTTAATTATGAACGAATGGGGATCATTAAACAAAAATAAATTTTACAAAATATTCCAGAGCTGAAACATGCTCTGTTCCTGACATAGTTCACTGCGTAGAACTTGTCACTCCCAAACAACTTCACAGGTATTGGAATGTGTCCCTTGCCAATGGTTTTGTAAATATGTCTACTACCTGATCTTCAGACCTGCAAAATTCTAAATAGATTTCCTTTTTGTTTATCAATTCTCTGATAAAATGATATCTTGTGTCGATGTGCTTGGTTCTTTTGTGAAACACGTGATTCTTTGACAGTGCGATAGCTGAATTGTTGTCGCAGTAAATGACTGTGGGTTATTGTTGGTTCTACGACAGATCACTTAACATCCTCCGCTTCCAAACGACTTGACATGCAGCGCTTGTAGCTGCGACATACTCTACTTCTGCTAAAGAAAGAGTTACTATGGGTTGTTTCTTTGAAGCCCATGATACAACACCTGTTCCTACATGAAATGCATTCCCATATGTGCTTTTTCTGTCATCTATGCTACCTCCATTATCGCTATTAGTGTATCCAATGAGTTTGAAATTTTCTGAGGTTGAATACAAAATACAAAAATCTTTTGTTCCACTTACATACCTCAAAATTCTTTTACCTGCTTGCCAATGAGATTCTTTTGGTGACTCCATGAATCTTGAGATTAAGCCGACTCCATACATGATATCTGGCCTTGTTGTTGTAAGATACATAAGGCTTCCAACAAGCCTTTTAAACAGCGTAGGATCAACATTGGATCCACAATCATCCTTGCTCAATTTCAAACCTGTTATCACTGGTGTTGGAGTTGTCTTACAGTTTAACATCTTAAATTTGTTCAAGACATCACTTGCATACTTTGACTGAGATATAAATATCCCATTTTCAATTTGTTGGACTTCAATGCCCATAAAATACTTCATAAGCCCCAAATTAGTCATTTTGAATTCACTTTCCATGACTGATCTAAATTCTTCTATGCCAAAATCACTAGTAAATATTAAATCATCTACATACAAGCAAACGATTAGCTTATTACCTTGCTAGTTAATTTTTGTTTACAACGTAAGCTCACATTCACTTCTGTGAAATCCATTCTGAATGAGGTATGAGTCAATGCGACTGTACCAAGATTTAGCAGCTTGCTTCAAACCATAAAGTGCCTTTTTCAGTCTGTATACTCTGTGTCCTTGTCCTGGAACTTCATAGCCTTGTGGTTTCTCACATATACTTCTTCTTCCAAATAACCATTTAAAAATGCAGACTTAACATCCATTTGATAAACAAGCCATTTCTTATGTGCTGCGATGGCCAAAACTGTTCTGATTGTGTCCATTCGAGTGACAGGTGCAAAAGTTTCATTGAATTCTATGCTAGGTTGTTGTGCGAACCCTCTTTCTACCAATATTGCCTTGTGCTTGTGCACATTACCATCAGCATCTTTCTTGGCTTTATAAATCCATTTCACGCTTATAACATCCTTGTCCTTAGGAACATCAACTAATTCCCATGTTTGATTCTTCTCAATGCATTCTATTTCTTCATCCATGGCTTGTGCCCAAAGTTTATCTTCAATGGCTTCTTCAAATGTTAGAGGATCATTAACTTGAGGAAATAATGCAAAAACTGAGAATGAATTAGGTGTACCAGTCTCATATATCTCACGCAGAGTTCTTGTCTTTGTCGGAGTTGCTGGTGTTGAAATGTGCAAACTGCTTGATGGAGTTTGTTGCGCACTTGGTGTGCATGTCGGAGTTGCTTGAGCTGTGACTTGTGTTAAAATACCTTGTGCTAGAACATGATGCGTAGTCCTGGGAGTAGACAGAGCTGCGCAGTTTTGATTTACATGCAGAGTTTCAACCACATCTTATGCAGTGCCATCATGTTCAACATGTGACACGATTTTAACATTCTTCTCTACAGTTCCATCCCATGCTTCATTTTCTACAAAATGAACAGCTCGACTGATAATAACTTTTCTTGCAATAGGATCATACAACTTTTATGCTTTTGTGTCTTCGGAATAACCAATAAAAATGCATTTCTGTCCTTTATTGTCTAATTTCCTTCTTAGCTGATCTAGAACATGTGCGTATGCTACACAACCAAAAACTTTTAAATGTGAAACACTATGTTTCATACATATCCATGATTTGTGTGGAACTTTGTTCTTCACGCTCTTCATCGGACATCGATTCATGATGTAAACAGCAGTTTCCACTGCTTCAACCCAGTATTCATTTGACAGATGAATGGCTACCAACATACTGCGCGCCATCTCCATAATGGTTTTGTTCTTCCTCTATGCAATACCATTGTGCTGCGGTGTATACCGCGCAGTGAATTGCTTTTGTATGCCATGATTTTTACAAAAGTTTAAGAAAACATTTGAAACATACTCATTGCCTCTATATGTTCTTAATATCTTAATGTTGTAACCACTCTGCTTCTCCACAAGTGCCTCGAACTGCTGAAAAAAAACTAAATGCGTCAGATTTATGTTTTAGAAAATAGAACCATGTTTTTCTTATGAAATCATCAATAAATGTGAGAAGATAAGTGCATCCTCCCATAGATGGTGTTTGCATTGGTCCACAAATATCAGAGTGCACGATTTCAAGTTGTGTGCGAGCTCGGTATGACTTTCCAACTGGAAAAGTTTCTCTGTGCTATTTTCCAAAAATACATCCTTCACAAATTCTCTCTGGATTTTCAATAAATGGAAATCCTTTCACCATGTCCTTCATATGCAGTAGCTTCAGCCCACCAAAATTCAAATGTCCAAATCTGATGTGCCATAACCAGGATTCATCATTTATTTCTGTTTGAAACGCAGCTTGCATTTCGTTGTCTTTTTCTTCCTTGTCGCAGTGAATTTCTGCTTCTTTGCTTTTTGCTTTGAACACAGCTCCAAAATTTTCATTATGTCTTCCATGAACAACTTGAGTTGTTTTTTCTTTTATGTTTGGTTTTATCCGCAAAGGAAACAAGTGATTGCTTGTCATCCGCACTTCGGGAATTAACTGATTGCTTGGATATATGTCCTTGATCACACAATGCTTTCCTATCATGTGAACTCTGTAACCTTTTTTCATCAGTTGTCCAATGCTCATCAAATTATGCTTCAAACCTTGAACATAATAAGCATCACGCATAAATTTATGCTCCCCCTGTTTGGTTAGAATATCAACAGTACCCTTACCCAAAACAGTGACTTGAATATTATTTCCAAGTGTGACATCAGTTTGAACTGATTTATCTAGACTAGAAAATAGGTTTAAATTACCAGCCATATGATTACTACATCCTGAGTCTAAATACCAGATGTCATTTGGACTTTCTTGGACAACATTTCATTCCAGTGGAGATGTGCATGCTAAGAACAGAGAGCTATTCGGAGTGTTTGTGTTGCTTGAATGAGATTCACCTTGCTTTCCTTGGTCATACTGTTTTTTCCTGCATTCATATGCGAAGTGTCCAAACTTCTTACAATAATGACATTGAATTTTTTATTTATCATACCTTTGTCCACTTGGCTGACCGGGGATCTGATTCTGGCTTCTACCAGTGACATGCGCAGGGCTGCTACTACGACCTCCTCTGAAAGAACTTCTTCCTCTGCCTCTTCCACAACTTGTGGATGACTGTGTTGCGAATGCACCTTCCAGTGATGTATCTGAACCGCTGATTCTATGTTCATGATTGAGTAATGAGGCTTGCAACTCATCAATAGTAAATGTGGACAGGTCTTTGTTTTTCTCCAGGGTCACAACTAAAGATTCGAATTTCTCTGGAAGAACTCTAAGAAATTTTTCAACAACTCTTTGGTCACCTAAAGTTTCTCCATGAGACTTTATTTGATTAACCAAACCAATAACATGAGTGTAGAATGATTCTACTGACTCTGTATTTTTCATTGACAGAGATTCAAAATCTCTTCTAAGAATTTGAAGTTTGGCAGTCTATACCTTATTCAAACCTTTATATGAAGTTTCCAGCATGTCCCACGCTTCCTTAGATGACTGTGATGCTGCTAATATTTGGAGTATGGATTCATGTGTTGCTTGATGTATGTGGAACAACACTTTTCCATCTTTCTTCCTCTGTTCCTTCAGAACATCCTTCTCAGCTTGTGTGAGATTGGTGTATGCTGCTAGATCTATTGGTTCTGCATAGCCATGCTGGACTATTTCCCATACATCTTGACCTCTAAACAAATCTTTCATAGTTAGAGACCAATATTCATAATTTTTACCAAAACATATTGGAGTTTGCAAATTACCCGAAGTGGAAGCCATTCTTAATCGCTTTTCCCTTTTGTAAATACAATTTCTACTTTCTGCAAACCAAGCTCTGATACCAGATCAAGGGAAAAGAGGAAACACCCTACGCAGTCAAAAGATTTGACCTACGTAGTAAATAAATAATATATTTCTTTTTCTTTTATTTGGAGTTGCGCTTCACTTATAAAATACTTTGCTCTAATTATTTTTCCAAACACTTTTCTTCACAAATTAACTGCGTGGAAATTACCTGCACAATTCCACTTTTTACTGCGCATAGGTTAACTGTGTATTTCTACTTTTTACTGCGCAGAGATTACCTGCGCATTTCGACTTTCTACTGCACAGGTGAACTTTGTTGTGCAGTTCTCTACCCTCGCGGAACTTGACTTGTATGAACTTCGCACTTCACACAAATTTACTTTTGCAAACTTCTTTTATTTTACGAAGGTTAACTGTGCACAAGTTAACTTCGCATACCTATTTAGCTGTGCATAACTCAATCTTAAGCAAACTTTGTATAAATGTATTTCATGCTAAAACATAAGAACCGAAACATATGTAGAAGTTACTGCGCAGTTAAACTAGGGAATTTACCACCGTGAAATACTTGGAATCTTGATTTGATTTACAGACCATAAATGCAAACCACATTTACGCACGTCAATATTAAGTAGATGTGCGGGATGCATAAACCAACATTCTTGAGGATGAATACATAAAACTAAAGACTTATATATTACCACTGTAAAACAGAGTAACTTTGCCGCACTTACAGAGAGATGATATTTACTTCAATCTTTCATAATTTTACAGAGTTTGGGCTCTTCATACATTTCACAGGATGAGTTTCTCTTCCTTTTACTCTTCTTCCCTCACATACATCTCTTATCTCTATCTCTTTGAGTGATTTTCATTTATAGATTTTCATTATCATCGACTCAAGATCGCTTCACTTGGAAGCTACAGGGTTACATTAAAGACTTCAATAAATTCTATCTAAGAATCTATGAGCCTGCAAAATACAAACGCGGCTACTTAAATACAAACTTGACGTGAGCCAGATTGGCTGCAAACTAACTGATTGTCTGACATTGCAGACTGACAAATGACTGACTTGGATTCTGACAGAGCCGGTTCATATTAGATACGCTATCAGCTCATTAATTACAATATTTCCAACAAGCAGCAATTCCTCATGCTCCAACTCACCATGTATAGCATATGTTGCACTATCCTCTAGGATGTTCTCCTATGACATCCACAACTTGTATGCTCTCCTATGGCATCCTTATATACTCATCTATGGCATTTGCAATCTACATCATCTACTCTAAACTACTAACTAATCTTCTAATTGTTAACTCAGTTGCATGACTATCACTTTCCCAACATCAGCACCACTCATTCGCAACTCCATTACTCATGCTTTGGTCATCATCCTTATCCACAAACTGCCAAAAACCTTCCATCTGCTAAAATTTAGCGCAACCATTATCTTGATCAGTCCTAATAGTCACACACAAATTAAGTCATCCCACTATCCATAAGCATCATCCATCTACTCATCTTGTCAATTAGATAGTGTAAGCATTAGGGTAGCTAAGCACAATGTCTACATGCATGAACAATCTATCCCACGTTGAAAGTGTCATAACTATCCATCGTTGTGCTGCAATTGGTTTTAAATGCTCCACAAGAGTTAATCATCATGGTATGTTATTTCCGCAACAATCTACATTATTTCCATGACTAGCTTTTCGCAACCATGCCATCCATTCTCACAACCTTCCACAATATCCATATATAAGTTGAATTACGCAACTAGGAAAGCTTTCTATAATAAAACAACATGTAATCTCTCCATAGCTAAGTCAAATTCATAACATTTTGAAGTAGCCGCCACTAGTCAAGATCCATTTCTACAATTACTCATGAGGATTTCACAACTATTATACCTTCTGCAACATATTATCCTTCAGTAAGCAAAGAGATCCTTTCTGCACAATTGCTCAAAGAAATGCAACCCCTCAAATACATGGTATCACCTCATACAAGTAATAAAAGGGAGTATAGAAACAGTACCACCACCTTCCTCCGATAAATTAGCAAAAGGAAGAATAAAGGCATCCATAATGCCACCTTCCGCAATTATGCAATATAACCAAATACCCTTCGGTCTTATTATTCCACAAGTTTTATGTGGAAAAACTGCAACACTTTCACATGGAATCTGTCATATGTGCAAGTGCTAGATATAAGGTGCAACCCTCTTGCAATCTAAAATTACACCTTCCCCCATCTCCTTAATGCTAGGACCACTTCCATCATAGCAACTTCCACATCATCAAATTTATTATATAACCGTAACGCAACTCGTCATCCGAAGTTCCTTCTGTCATCATGTATACATCAAAGGAGGAATAAATGGTCCCACAACAATCCACTTCACAACTTTATGAGGACCACAACTTCATGGATAAGATCCATACTTCTGCAACTGCAGATAAAATTCGATAATGTTTTGTTTTACCAATCCTTTACAAATATTCCATTGTCCAGAAGCATTGCAAAAATAACATTACTGGAAATAACAATTTCATTCGTCTGTGACATAATGGAAACCAAGGGATATTGAACTATTCTCCAAAGCAACATCAAATAAAGATGTTAGATATATGTTGTCCAACACTATGCATCTCTTTGAATTTTGCATCAAACTTTTCCAACTTCAATGCACTCGTAATGAACATTGTTGTAACCCTTGAACATTAGCGCATTCTATCACTATCTTTGGGGCTGCAACAACAATAACATTTTCAAAACAGATTTTTTTTTTAAGCTTGAGCCATGCGGCATTTTTGTTGGAATTAGAAATATGCTTCATGAGACTAATGTCACTATTTCAACCGTCGTTAGTCAATTTTAATTGCTTGCGATTTACTAGGTATCACGACACAACAACTATCCACAACTAGCCACTTGAAGTTCTCTTAGCGCGTCATACCACAAGTCGACATCCACTTACATACTTAGTCGAATTCCAAGAATAAGAAATCCCAATACCATATTCATGCAACATGATAGAATTTTGGTTCCACAACAACAAATATTGTGTCCCCAATTCATCTACGCTCTCTTTGATCATCAACCCTACAACCAATGTACTCTGCTGCTCTTAGCACCGTGGATTCATGTATAGTGCATCCATTAATACATCGTCCATGAGTACCCAAATTTGATGCATTTGACTGCATTCTATACTTTCGACGACCAAGAAAACCCTTGGTGAGCTGTAAAACATAGTAGTTTGATTATGGCTTGAGCTTAATCGCCATGTGTCCACCACACAACCTCTTAGATATGGACTCTTTGCAAGAACAACAAGTAGTAGATATCCCAATACGAACCACAAACTGATGACAAAACCATTCCCGACCCTGAGCTGGTGGGAATTCATCAAGTGAGACCAATGGTCAACTGAGAAGTTTACTACAGATAATTAAAATAATGTTAATCAACCGAGCCAACCAAATGTCGCCAGCAACTCCAACGATCAATTCAATAGATTGGATATCAAGGGAAAAGAACACCGCACAGTCAATTAAAATTAAGTACGCAATAAATGAATATAATCTTTGCTTTCGAACTTTGACGGAAACCTCAACTTCTTAACCTTGTGGAGTAAGCCCTGCAGAAATTAACTTCGCGAAACTTTACTTTGCAACAATTGACTTCGCACAACTTGACTTCGCATAAATCTTCTTCGCACTAAATTTACTTCGCACATATGCGAAGCTCACACTTATGCGAATTCTCAACTTTGTGAAAGACTAAAATTGCAGACTTCTTGACTTGAAGATACTTTTTACTCCACTTAGCTTCTTGACTTCGACAAACCCACTCTTAAGCAAACTTTACATTAAAATATTTCTTGCTAAAACATAACAACCAAAACATTTAAATGAAGTTTAAGTCGAAGTTACTCCGCGTTAAAACGGAACTTTCACCATCGTGAAATATTTGGAAATCTTGATTTCTTTTACATACCGTAAATGTAAACAACATTTACACAGGTAAATATGAAGAAGATGTGCGGCATGCAATAACCAACATTCTTGAGAATGAACACAAATAACTATAGACTTATATATTACCACAGTAAAATAAACAACTTTGCCACATTACAGAGATATGAGATTTTACTTGATCTTCACTTCTTACAGAGCTTGGACTCTCAAACACATCGCAGACATATTCTTCTTCTCCTTTCTTTCACACACATATGTTTGATTTTCATTTATATACAAACTTGATATCGCTTCACCTGGAAGCTACTAAGTTCCATTAAAGACTGCAATTAATTTCTACCTAAGAAATTTGACTTGCGGAATACAAACATGGCTTAATAAATCTAGGAAGAGTGCATGAAGCCAACTAACAGACTGACTGACTGTCTAACATCTCTGCGATATAGCGGACTGAAAAAACGTCTGACAGAGTGACTGACATAGTCGGCGCGAACTAGATACTCATTCAACTTGTAATTACATTTCTCCAACACTCCGCCTTAATTATGAGCAGATGGGGATCTTAAGCAAAAATAAAGTTTTACAAAATATTTCAGAGCTAAAACATGCTCTGTGCATGACGAAGTTCACTGTGTAGAACTTGTCACTCCTAAACAACTTCACAGATATTGGAATGTGCCCCTTTCCAATGGTTTTGTAAATATGTATGCTACCTGATCTTCAGACATGCAAAATTCTAAACATATTTCCTTGTTATTTATCAATTCTCTGATAAAATGATACATTGTGTCAATGTGCTTGGTTCTCTTGTGGTGCGCATGATTCTTTGGTAGTGCGGTAGCTGAATTGTTGTCGCAGTAAATGTGTTGGCAGGCGGTTTGATAAGGAAAGGTCGCGATACTGCTGACGCCGCGACACGTTGGATGAAGGCGCAAAAGGAGTATTTTGGGCCAAACGATACCGCACTTTGCGAGTTTTGGGTCACTTAGACCATATATTTTGTAATATTGAGTCAAGTATACCGTAGTTGGTGGGTTTTTGGTCATATATTTTATAATATCAAGTCATTGTACCGTGGTATGCGGGTTTTTGGGTCATTAGACCAAGTCAGTTAGTAGATTGTCCATAGTGTCGGTTAGGAAAGTGGACAAGCATTGTAATCGGTGGAAGCCTATAAATAGAGGAGAATTGTAAGTGTTAAGAAAGGAAAAAGTAAGGAAGGAAGATAAGTGCTATATGCGGAGATTGACAGAGATAATGCGGATGTTTATGTACTGCTTTTGGTTTGCCGGGTAATATAAGGATGATGATTTGGTGCAATCTATGTTCATGTTATTTATTCTTAATGCAGTTATTTGTTTTCTATTGCTATAATGTGAATGCTGCGATAATATGTTGTCTATCCACATGAACATGCTGTGATTGAAGTAATATGCAATCTTTGTTTCTGGTAATGTTAAATGCTACGATATGCTAGAACTTCATGATGAATGTTTGAATTGATGTTAGTATCATATTGCCGCAACTTGCCTCCTCCCTCGGCGAAAACATGGTTCCGTCTGCTCTTCCTGGACGCCTCGGGTGAGACCTCATCCACTCTGCGGGTGTTGCTGGGCGGGCTCAAACCTGCCTGGGCCAGTGCCCAGGGAGACTGTGGTATGGGTTGACAGTCGGTGGACCCCTGTCGACTGTGAGGGCGCAATTCAGTCAACAAATGGTTCCATTGCCGGGACCGTGTGCAAAGTAGGAAGAGGCCATGTTATGGCACCCGACGAAGTCGGAGATAGAAAAATGGTTCAATTAGAGGTTGCAGGAGTTCGCTGAAGAAGAAAGTCAAAACACACGACTTACGGTAGATCAGTGGGTGGGAAGATATATTCACGACGATCCGCATGAATGGTTTTTCTGTGAATTCCCCATCATTTTGTATGAATGGTTGTCAAAACTGACCTTTCAGAAGAGGAATTTCCAGGGTGGTGAGCCGACGACCTGGACCCCGGAACTGATTCAGGAATTACAGAAAGTCGATAATAAGGCATCACGAGCTGTCGATGTTTGGCTTGATAACATCTTGTAAGGATACACTATGGAATTTGCGGTTGATACGAAGAAATCCTATAGTGAAGCTGAAAGATACTTCTTTGACGGACCGAGGGGAAGGTTTCTGCTATCGCTCCAACTGTCGATTAAGATGTTGATCTATGAGAAAGACATATTAAAGATGCACCTTGATCAGTAGATAGCCTAGTGGGTGGAGGCCATGGGTACCGCGACTGTTGGGGAATGGCAAATGAAATGGTGAAGGGGTAGATCGGTGCAGACCATGAGGAGACTGTGAATGAAGCCGAGGAAGAAAGTGGCCTTACGAGGGGAGGAGCAAGGTTCCGACTAGAAAAGAGGCAGAGGATAGGAGAAGGTCCTGCTGTGATCGGAATGCAAGACCGTGAAGGAAGGCCACACGGGATGAAGCGACCTCACAGTCCTGATAGGAACGACCAGACTATGCCCAGGATAAGGACAGGACCGAACCCCAGCACCAACATGCCCACACCTCCGCTCACTAGCTCTCAACCAGCAAAGAAAACTACTTATACACAGCAAAATTTAATTGGTAATAGTAGTACAGCGACAGGAGGAAGGAAGCCCAAGATGGCGGGCGATGATGCTAAGCTACTGTTGTTCCATGGCAGTGTGACAGACAACCCAGAGCAGTATTGGTTTTTGTGTGAAGCAGTCTAGACTGTGAAACAGATCACTGATGACGATGTTAAGAAAGGACAGTTAGCCACGACGCTGCAAGGTCGTGCATTAGATTAGTTCATGAAATTTTTCTTAGTCCCTACGGGGACTCCAGATAAGTCATTGAATGAGATTCGGGATGGGATGATTGCTGAATTTAGACGGCCTAAGTCGAAGGCCCAGTATATTACTGAACTGAAGAAAATTAAGTAGTATCCTAATGAGACGGTATGGGATTTCGACCAGCGATTCAAGACGCTGATGGCCAAGGTTAGTTATGATATGAGTGTTTCCCAACACAAATAATGGTTCATTGTGGCACTACTACCCCATATTCGGCTGCCGCTGATGCAACAAAACATTTTGACGCCTAATGAGGCTCTAGAGATCGCAATGCGGTTGGAGGCATCCTCGATTGGCGATAATGTAGCTGGGATGTCGCAGATACAGACATAACTCGCTAACATAACTATACAGTTGCAAGATTTAAAGAAGAACAAAGAACCGCGTGATGAAGTATGGTGTACGCGCTACCGAAGAGAAGGGCATACGAAAGATGGTTGTCCGGATTTCCATAATTATTTGGTGTCAAGTGCACCAAACCCATTGAATGGCGGAAGTATGTCGTGGTGTCATGTTTGTTCGGTGTTTGGGCATAGCCATGATAGTTGCCCGTATATGCAGAAAATGGTCACAACTCCGCGGAATTTGTATTGCACCTTCTGTAAGTCAGTAGGACATGATGACAAGGATTGTCGTGCATATGGGTTGCTACAGGAGAGAATGTGCGATGCATTCTATGTCAAAGATGATCAGCATACTGCACCGCTATAGCCGCAGGTAGCTCAGCGGATGCCTCAAGCATAGATGCAGTTTGTACCGCAGCAGTTTGTACCACAATATACACCAGTGAACCCCTCGCAGCCTCAGTATGTGCAACAACCACAGTATGCACCACAAGGGCAAGGGATGCCGCCAACACCCATGCAGCAGCAGTTTAACCAACCTCAGTATCAGCAGCAGGGCGGCTATCGGGGAGGCTACAGGGGTGGACGCGGTGGCGAATTTGGGCATGGAGGAGGAGGCCGAGGTGGTCGAGGACCTGTTCAATGTTACCACTGTGCGGTATGGGGGCATTATCAGCGCGACTACCCACTGCTACAGAATCAGTGTACATTTTTTTCTGGTAATGATCATACAGTCGAGAATTTTCCACAGTTGATTGCAAGGTGGCAAGTTGGAAACACTTCGCAACTACAGAACCCAGTATAGCAACCAGTTCAGAACTAGCCTCCGCGACCACCCCCAAACACCAACCTGAATGTAAATCAACCAGGAAATCTGCAGCAGAACCGGGCACAAGGTGCTAATATTGCGACTATTTCTGCAGAACCACGACCACAAGATGCTTCGGTGGCTATTGTCACTCGTCAAGGTAAAATGACTAGGGAAGATGGTTCGCGACCGCTCATTCGCTTGGCTGGTCAAAAGACGGTAAATTTTGATATTGATGCAGAGCAGGAGACATTCATGGAGGCACGTCGCACTTTGGAGAAAGATCACGATAAGGCTATTGTTTGTGATATGCCACCGATCTTTGATGATACGTCAGACACTGATTGACCACCACCAAGAATACTGCAGAAGTTCCTTGAAAGATGTCTGTCATTGGCATGAGATCCAATTTCCCTGGTTGAGATTGAGGGATGGCTGTAGCGACTTTCGAAAGGATGACAGGAGTCGGCAGTAAACTCCTTACAACGAAGGAAGACTGGCAAGGAAATGCGAATGAATATTCAGATTGGGGATTATGATGTTGATTCTGTAATTGTTGATCTTGGTTCGGATGTGTTGAGGCCTCGGATATCGTAGCATCAATCAGAAAGGGATTCTCCTCGAGAGATGGTCCCAATTAGACTATCTCCCGTTTGGTGTAGGGAATCCGTCCGGTTAGCGGTTCCGGCAACCATGGTTTTGGACTTTAAATCCGATCTTACCGGTTATGGCCCGGTCCACCTTTCTTTTGGGTTTTATGTCTTTTATATGAGATGCAAGTGCCTAAAACAGATCTAAGCCTAAAACTGGAACAAATCTATCTATCCATGCAGGGAACACGCTAAAGGGAAGAGCAATCGGCTGTAGCAAATATCGTAAACAAAGAACAGATAGCTATTATTTCTCACAACCAAAGCTACAGCAAGATAAGAAAAATCTTTAGAAGATAGCTTCTAATTCAACATATAACGCATCTATTGCCCGTAAAACAGAAGAAAGCAAAAGAATGAAGAAACAGATCTGAAATGAAACTTAAAGAACGCATCTATTGCTCATAAACGGAAGAAAGCAAAATTATTTAATCTATGTAACAAGAATAAAGAAACAGATCTAGATGTAACAAAACTGAAATTAAACTCAAAGATCCCTGCAAGGAGCAATTTAAAGGCATGAACAATGAGCCACGTGCATTATCCTGAAGAAAGAACAGTTAGCCATTCGATCTAGACAAAGAAATCTGCAGCAATATATTTCATTGTTCACAAAATGGAGAGAACGCATGCACAGCGAGGAGCAAAATCATTAATGCAAAGAAATAATTCAGATGTCAAGAATAATCTCACATTACTGAACCGCAGTCATTAGAATAGTCCAATATAGAGCAATCCAACGTCCCAGGCAAAACGTCCATCTCCCGTGGCTTCTATTAGAAAATTCAATTTACAGACATGATACAAGATAGCTCATATCGTTTGCCAAAATTTTCATTCCCTGCAAAAAGTCCCCCTGCTAATCTTTCCTAGATGCTATTTATAGCTACAAATTTGCCCTTTGGGCTGACACCTAGCATTCTCCACCTGTCATTTACCGGAATTTTCACTATAATCGACCACCAAAATGGCCACTTCCTTTACAAAAATATTTTGACAAAATTAGGGACAGCTGTCCCATGGCTTACGCCTTACATATTCAAAATATACATAACAGAAAATTTGCCAACATCAAAGCTTTCCCTGCTGGGCACGTGTCTGGCTGAAAAGAGTGGTTCGACTGAATTCAGCCTCTTCACTCCTGCGCGTGAGCTTCTCCTGGCAAAGGGTCGCCTAAGTTAATTGTCACTGATGCTGCCTGGGAAGAGGCCCTCGAATCCCTTGCTGATGCCGCTCCTAATTGGGAAGGGGGAATTGAACTGGCCAGATTATGTAGCTGTGCCACACACCTGTGTCTCTTATGATTATGTTTGCTGCAGCAGGAAACAGGATTTTCTGAGAAGTCACATTCTTCCCGAGCTCTGTTTTAATGCTTTGTACTTCTGCTTCAGCAACTTGATGCGCTTCCTTCAGCAGATGGTTGTGAAGTGTTGATGAACCGATGTAATGTTGGAGATCATCCATGGCCAGGACATCAATCCTTTTCACATACTCCATCTGGACGCCTAGCTCTTCTTTCAGTTGAGACAACCGCTGCTCCTTTTCCGGGAAGTCTTCTAGGGTCTGAGGGAAGCTCAATGTGCAGTTGTCATGGACTTCTTTGAGCTTTTGGTATAGGTTGTTGATCCTATCTGTTGTCCTCTGCACGCTGGTTATCAGCTTATTGGCACAGTTCCTACCAAACTCCAACAAGGCTATATCTTCATTAAAATCTTCCACGGCCTTAAAAGGAAGATGCGGGGGGAAACCTCCTTTCCCTTCTCTCCATGCGATCTGACTTATGACATTTTCCTTGACACGGGTATTCTTAGCTTTGAGCCTGTGGGCTTCCGCATTAATCTCTTTTAGCCTGACTACCATGGCCTTGAGTTTGCATACATCTTCAGTGATTAGCTCTTGGGAGCCATACCCTTGCTGCAGGATATTGCATGAAAGCTCGTGGAAGGGAGATAGGTCTAAGGTCCTGCTCTCCGCTTGCTCTAAACGCTCAGCTAATGGTTGCTTGTCTGCTTCTAGCAGAGATGCCTTTTCTTCTGCACCATTCTTCTCTGCTTCCACAATCATCATTTGAAGTGTTAGCTGGTCCTTTTCCTCCTCCAGCTGGCTGTACTTGTTTGACAGCTCCTTATGCTCAGCGTACAAGCAATTATATTTGTTTACTGCCAGATCTCTTTGGGCTTGCTCATTAGCCACATTTTGTTGCAGCGTGCGTGCTCTCTTCTTTGTCAATATATTTTCTTTGACTATACCGTCTACATTGGCAAATGATGCCTTTGCTGTTGCTATAACTGCGGATGCCATAGCAATGGGATCTTGATCCGTGTTTTGCATGACGGTGACCTCCCGGTGAGTAATAATGTCTTCATGGAAGGGACTTTTAATCCTCTCTTCTGATTGGAGGACCATCGCTTTTCTTTTCTTATCATACACAAACTCATTCCATTTGGACACCGTACGCTTTCCTGATGGGGTGTACGGGACAATTGGTCGGTTTATGATGTCTATGTCCTCTTCCATAGGTGGGGTCCGGACTTCCTGAGCAGGGTCTACTCCTTCCTTTTGGGTACCAGCGCCACCTGCTTGAGAGGTGTCTATCTCCATGTCTTGGACACCGGACCCACATGCTTGGGCATCTTCCCTTGTCTTCAATTCTTCTTCCGCCTTCTTTTCTGCCTCAGCCTGCTCAGCTTCTTTCTTCTTTTGGGATTCTTCAGCTTCTTTCCGCAGTCTTTCATTTTCAGATTCTTGCTGCTTTCTTGCTTCCTCGGCTTCCTGCTGTAACCTTGCCTCTTCTCTTAATCTGAGCTCTTCCTGAGCTCGGGCATCCTCAGCTT
The DNA here is from genome assembly GCA_027924585.1 of Larix kaempferi. Classification (NCBI taxonomy): domain Eukaryota; kingdom Viridiplantae; phylum Streptophyta; class Pinopsida; order Pinales; family Pinaceae; genus Larix; species Larix kaempferi. The sequence continues at coordinate 7,090,347 of BSBM01000524.1, read as the reverse complement.
CTTTCTCCTTTTGCTGGACGGTCTTCTGGGCCTTGGTTGAGCTAGAGCCCGCTCCAGTACCTTGGCGACAGATCCGTAGCTTAGTCATGTTGCTGATGCCTCTGAATGCTTCCTCCTCGGCATCAGGGTAGTGGGAGTATTTGAAGTGAGCATAGTTCCCCTTGCAATGCTCGGCCACTTTACCCTTTCTGTCGTTCCTGTGGAAGATGACCTCACCGAAGTGGAAGGCCTTCAACTCTTGAACAAACTCATTGGCCGAGGCAACCCCTGAAAACTTGTAAGCGCCGATGCAGAAAGGCAGAGGGGGAAAGGAAGCCTTGTGCTGCTTGTGGAGCAATGCTCCAACTCCATCCAAGAAGAGTTGTCTTACTGCTTCCTTCAGCACCACGTAGTCTGTGGCATACTGCGGCAATATGTATGGGGGCTTAGTCCCTCCAAACATTCTCAGGTAGGTACCTTGTTCTGAAAAGTAAAAGTCCCCATACTCCTCAAGGACTTCCAAAGCATTTTCTGACAGGCAACTTGGTTCTTCCTTAAACATTTTCTCGTATAGGGGCATGATGAACCCCTCACAGATGAGTTTGTAGCTGGGCTTGTAGTTCTGAGCCCACAACATCTTGAATGCGATGTAGACCGGGGCGGTGGCCCTATCCCATGTACAACCCAATTTGGGGAACTCTATCTTGGCCAAAATACAATCTATCAGATATGAGGACATGAAGAATTCAGCCTTCTTCAAGGCTAGCCCTGGCTTAGCAGTACTTATCATCGAGGCCAGACTATCTGACAGGATAGTGGCCCAGTCAAACACTGTTCCCTGAAATGCCACATAATGAATGATAGGGACCCACTGAATCTTGTATACTGTGCCATCGAGCATGCCAAAGATTCTGCACAGCATCAGGGCAATCAATCTATAAGGGGCTCTTAAATTCTGTACGTCATACTCATCATTCCCTTTTTTTCTCAAATGCTTCCCTGCCATCAGCAGCTTCTTGGCCATCTCGATGTTGTTCACCTGGCTTAACCATTCATCAGTCAGAGCTTGCTGGACACGGGGAAATCTGTAGGCTGTCGCAAGATATGCGGGTTGGAATGAGGCGATAGCCACTTTCCCGCTATCATTTATCACTCTTCCTTCAGCATCGGCATGTTGGAGTATCCATCCGATTACTTCAGCACAGGGGAACAGCTCAGGGCGGGTAGCGGCTCTAGTTATGCCTGAGGCTCTAATATTTTGATAGATTGGTGCTTCCTCCAGCAACATATCTGGGATTTCTTGGTCCCTGATCATTCTATATATGTCATCCCATCTGATTTCTGGAGGGACACCAGTGGTGCACTTAGTGTCTTGGAGCGAGGTTTCAATCTTGAGAGGGGCAGGCTTCTTTTCTGTCATCTTCGCCTTCTTCTTACCGGTTTTCGGCATCTTGGCTTATCCCTAATGGCACCCATATACAATACATCATGATTTTGAACAACATGCTGTGAGGTTTTAACAGAAAGCATCATTGTTTTGATAATATATCAAATAAGATAAGTACAATGAAGCTGTTACTATTTCAATACGAAACATAAATTGAAGCACTTGAATCTCTTCAAAGGATGGGATTGGGATGCTTCTGAGGGGATAGGCTGTGTTGCGGAAGCCAGTGGTTTTCGGCTTGATAGGCGAATTGCGGAAGCCGTTGGTTTTCGGTTCAGCCCTGCGGAAGGAGGTGTCTTTCATTATTATTGCGGTTGGAAAGGCTAAAGGCGGGAGACTCGAGTTGGAGGGACTTTGTGACGACACGGGAGATCCGCTCGCACTTTCGACTCAGTGATGGCTTCGAATGTTATTGTCACGCACGCCCTTCGCCGAGGTGTCCTATGAGAAGTCCTAATCCGGGCGGGGTGACGGCGCCGGGATATACTGACGGGAAGTGCTAGGGCGGCCATGGCTTCAGGTTTCGGCTCGCGCGGCTTGAACGTTCACGGGTTTTGAAAGGGACAATGGCGGCTGAGACCAGGTCTTGCCTTGAGTGGAGGGCGTCAAGGGCCTGAGGTCTTACGGAAAGGTCCGGGTTTTACATCCTGAGTTCTTCGGCCGGGGATATGGAAAGCCCATGGGGCTTCGACAAATTCTCCCAAAACGAGGGGCGCGGCCCGGGGTTTAAAATGGGACACGATTAACCACCCGCACTTACCATCACTACTCAATAATAAAATGTTAATGTTTTAACCCATGCCTATGACGATTTTGCATTACGGAAACTCCATTCAACTGTATCTGACGGGTAAAACATAGCCCTTTACGGGTGTTTTGCCCATCAAAATCCCACTAAAACCCATTGTTTTCCCACAAAAGATAACCCAATGGCGAAATTCCAGGTTAGAATCCTACCTGGCACCGTGGGGACTGCTTGAGCGAGGTGGCCGCGAGCACGGATGAGCGAGGTGAGCTGGAGCGATTTGCACGGTGTCGCACGTCGTTGGCCAATTCGAAAAACAATGGTGCATTGGTTCGAGCCCCTACCGTATTTTATAAAAAACGGGCACGTGCGGGCATTAAGGTTGGTGGTTGGCACCATTAGAATGTGGCTTAAATACGCCACCCGCCGCGGTCATGTCGAAGTACCTCGGTTTCCGTGCGACCGCCATTCGCGGGGCCAGATTGCGAATCGTATCCGCCGTTGCGGAAGGGTTCAACGAAAGCTCCCGCCGTTTCGGGGCTTATTGCGGAAAGGAAATTCGAAGCCTTCCGCGAAAGACCCCCGCGTTGCGGACGAGTAACGCCAAGGCTCCCGCCCTTTCGGGAGCTATTTGTGAAAGCTTCCGCAAACCAAAACTTTCAAAGTCTCGTTGATTTTCGGGAAGGTATGGCGAAGGCTCCCGCTAGTTTCGGAAGGCTTTTGTGAATGGCTTCCGCCGTTTCGGAAGGAAGACTTGAAGGCTCCCGCGTGTTTTTTCGAAGTTTTTTCTAAGTCTCATCGGGCGTTTTAGACGAATAGCTCCCGCCGTTTCGGGAGCAAATATTATCCTCTTCCGCACAGTTTCCCAGGATCGTTTCGAAGTCCTTTTCCGAGCGGTTTAAGCGATTGGGTTCCGCCGTTTCGGGAGCAAAGGCTGAAGGCTTCCGCGATAGTTTCTTGGAAAAATTTCTAAGTTCTTTTCATAGCTTCAGAAGGGAATCGTGAATTCTTCCGCGGGACTTATGCGGATGGCTTCCGCAGTTTCGGGAGGGTTTCATCAAAACCTTCCGCAATTTTAACAAACCAATCCGTCTTTTTCGGGCGTCTTTCCTAAGTCCTTCCGCTGTTTCGGAGCGTTTTTAAGAACTGTCCCCGCCGTTTCGGGAAGAAAACTCCAATCTCTCCGCGGACGGTTGAAAAATGTTCTAAGTGCTTTTCGGGAGACTAAAGCGAATGAGTCCCGCCATTTCGGGAGCACAACCGGAAGGTTTCCGCAGAATTTCAACCAAAATTCCAAATCCTTTTCGGGAAGATATCACGGCGGCTTCCGCCGTTTCGGGCGGTTTCGCTGAATTCCCCCGCCGTTTCGGGAAGTATTGTCCCAATGTTCCCGCAGTTTTTTCTGATCGGAAGAAAATCTAAGTCCTTTTCGGGAGATTTAAGGTGAATGAGTCCCGCAATTTCGGGAGCAAAACTGGAACCTTTCCGCGGTTGCGGAAGGCTTGAGCAAAAGCTTCCGTCGTTTCGGGAACTAATTTTCAATGGCTTCCGCAGATTTTGACAAAGAGAATCTCAGTCCTTCTTTCGGAAAGGTTGGACGTTTGTCTTTGAAGTCGGGGAGATAGTCCGAATTATTCCAAAATGTAGGGGAAAAAACTAAGTTATCTTTTGGCTCTTTGGGAACAAACAAAAATAGAAGGATTGATGGCAAGATGTTCAACAGGGAAATACGATTTTATGTTGAAAACAGAGCTGACGGCTGGGATGGCTTGTCAGGTAAACTTTCTACAAAAATACAGGAGGGGCCCCAATATGTTAAAACATTTTGGGGGGGGGGTGTTGCTGCAACAACAGGATGTTAACATCTTAACCAAGCAGGCATGGCAGAAAATGGGGAGTCCCCCATTGAGCTGGTCCCCTGTACAGCTCCGGTTGGCTAACCATGCGAAGGTTACACCTATTGGGCGAGTTCCGCGACTCACAATTGATATTGAGGGAATGAAGACTTGTGCCGATTTTGATGTCATTGAGGTAGTTGATGGAGTAAGCTCCTATCCTGCGCTATTGGGGATAGGATGGGCTAATGATAGTGAAGCTGTAATTAACTTTAAGAAGCGAATGATGACTTTTGAAAACCGCGATTTCCGAGTTATCGCTCCATTGGATCCAGCTGAAGGACGCCGATATGTTGAACCTGTCAAAGATGACGATCACACTGGTGGGGATCACGCATTTAATATTTATGAGGATTAAATTCATCCCACTGTTCACGATGAGTTGGAGTGGCGCAGTGAGAGCTCCGCGTCTTCCGACTCCGATGATGCATTGGAACATTGGCAGAATCGCATGCATGAAGTCTCAGTCTGGAAGTGTGGTTTAGTTACGCAATATTTATGTCGGGTTGCGACAGAAACGATAACGTTTCCTATCTATGAGGGGTTGCCTAGCTTAGACACTTTTGTAGCAAAATTTGAAGACCGTGTTCCAGAACCACAGCGACTGTTGGCCTTAGAAGAAGCACTGAAGGCTGCTCCAACACGCTGGTGGGCGACGCATAAGAAAATTATCAACGATTGGTCACAATGTCGAAGGTTGATGATGGTTCAATTTGGCAATATGGAGGTCTATCACACTGGCAAGTATGATGGCCGAACTGATCCCGGTGATCACATGATGGAATGCCAACGATTCTGGGTAACACGACCCAGAGATGAGTGGGTTCATTCTTTTGTCCACACTTTGGAGGAGATACCACGCTCGTGGTATACTGCAGCTGAATTGCGCCGAGATATTACCACCTAGGGGGAGTTAATGATCTGTTTCACTCATACCTTCACGTTTGCGGATGCCAACCCTGATGTCCAAAACGCCCTGCAGCTCATCCACGATGTGATATTTCAGGTTGTTTCGGTGAAATGCACTGTTGACCCGCACACACACAGTCAGATGCAGTCTCTCATGGAGTGTTTCAATGTCAGTGGAGGGCTAGAGGATGATGATGACCCCCAAAATATTAACATTCCCGAATCCGAAGGAAGTCGCGATGTAGTACCACCTGTTGCGCCAAGTAACTCGTTCAATCAGCCGTTGTAGCTTCGCAAAACAAATATCGGCACTGAAGCTACTCCCAAGTTTGCTAATGTAGGGGATTATTGGGATGATGAAATGATGAGTAAAGTTACTGAGTTACTACATGAATTCCAAGATGTGTTTCCCACAAAGTTTTTCGAAATGAAGGGAATCCTGGGTGACTTAGGGGAGATGAGGATTCCATTGAAACCAGATGCTAAGCCAGTCCGGCAGTGACCTTATCAACTCAACCCACGACATAAAGAAAAAGTCAAGGCAGAACTTTATCGGATGATGGATGTTGGTATCATCGAACCTGTAGAAGAGTCAAAATGGATCAATCCTATGGTGGTGCAGGACAAGAAAACAGGCGAAGTGCACATTTGTGTCGACTTGCGGAAGTTGAACGATGCTTGCTTGCATGATCCCTTTCCGACGCCGTTTACTGATGAAGTACTTGAAGGAGTAGGTGGCCAGGAGATGTACTCTTTCACTGATGGATTCTCTGGCTACCATCAGATTCGCATCGCCAAGGAGGATCGCCATAAGACAACTTTTGTTACTGAGTGGGGTTGTTTTCAGTATACGGTCATGCCATTCGGATTGAAGAATGCACCTGCGATATTTTCCCGGATCATTGTTGTCGTGTTCAAATATTTTATTCAGAAGTTTCTACAGGTATATATGGATGATTAGACTGTTTATGGATTGATTCACGATCACTTGGCCAACCTGCAGTTAATGCTTGAGCGATGGCGACAACACCAGATATCACTAAACTTAAAAAAATGTACTTTTTGTTCTCCGTTTGGGATATTGCTGGGGCATATTGTGTGTAAGCAAGGATTGTTGGTAGATCCAGCCAAGATTGTGCTTATTTTGGGTTGCAACTGCCGACTACGATTAAGCAGTTGCGCGCGACCTTGGGTCACACAGGATATTATCGCAAGTTCATTAGGGGGTATGCTGCGATTACGGCCCCTATGGAGAAGTTGTTGAAAAAGGATGCGGCATTCTAGTGGAATCTAGAATGTCAGGAAAGTTTTGAAACACTCAAAGAGAAGATGGCGTCAGCTCCAATTTTGGATTTTCTAGACTGGAGCAAGGAATTCCATGTCCATGTTGATGCTTCATCGGTTGTGCTAGGTGTTGTATTGGCTCAACCAAACGAAGGCGACATTGATCATCCTATTTCTTTTGTCAGTCAAAAATTGTCATCGGAAGACCGCAATTACACTACCACAGAACACGAAGGCCTAGCCATGGTTTATGCACTACATAAATTCAGGCATTATTTGTTGGGTGGCCATTTTAAAATGTTTACTAATCATTCTGCATTAAAATACTTGGTCAATAAGCCTATGTTGGGGGGGAAGATCTGCCGATGGCTACTTTTGTTTCAGGAGTTCGATTTCGAAGTCATTGTGAAGCTGGGGCGATTGAATGCTGGACCAGACCATCTGTCGCGGATTGACACAGGGGAAGAGCCGCCTAATATCGAAGATGGGTTGTTGGATGCCCAGTTGTTCCATGTAACCGTTGTCGATCACTACTTTGATGACATTCTTCAGTTTTTGGTGACTGGCATCGCACCTGATGACTTTACCACTTCGCAGAAGAAGCAATTGGTCGTCAAGGCTACAGACTTTCAACTGATCACGGGAGAGTTGTATAAGTTGGGTGCTGATGAGATTTTGCGCAGATGTGTCTTGCCGCATGAGCAGGCGCAGATATTGGCTGAGGCACATGGTGGAGTCGCAGGAGGACATTACGGTGGTCGGGCGACTGCCCAGAAGGTGTTGCGTGTAGGGCTTTGGTGGCCCACATTACATAATGATGCGATAGACTACACCCGGTCTTGTGATGTTTGTCAACGAACTGGAAAACCGTCCAAACGTGATGAGATGCCGCTACTCCCTCAATTAACATTACAACCGTTCGAGAAATGGGTTGTGGATTTTGTAGGGCCGATCAATCCACCAGGGAAGCGTACAAGTGCCTGGTATATTATCACGATGACTGAGTATCTGATCGGATGGGCGGAGGCGGCCCCTGTCGTTGATTTTTTCGCAGCAACGGCTGCTCGGTTCTTGTTTGACCACATTATCACTCAGTTCAGCTGCCCTAAGATTTTGTTGAGTGATCAAGGCAACCATTTTCTCAACCACACCATTAGCGCATTAACGGAGGAATTGCAGATTTAGCACAAGAAGAGTAGACCCTATCACCCACAGGAAAATGGGACGGTAGAGGCATTCAATAAGGTATTGGAGCACACGCTGAAAAAGGTTTGCAATGCAAACCGCGATGACTGGGATTTGAGAGTTCCAGTGGTGCTATGGGCTTATCGCACCACATGTAAAAGGTTGACTGGTCATACACCTTTTAAGCTGGTATATGAAAAGGAAGCAATTATGCCTATGGAGTACATTGTCCCGAGTTTACGAATTGCGGCGGCCACCAGCATGGATGATGTTGCAACATTGGACGAGCATCTAGCACAATTGGTGGAGCTCAAAGAAGATCGGTTTATTGCTGGCTTTCATCAAGGGGTTGAGAAGGATCGCCAGAAGGCATGGCATGATTTCCACATCAAAAACAAGCAGTTTCAGCAAGGTGACTTGGTACTACTATATGACAGTAAGTTTATGAAACATCCAGGTAAGTTACAGATGCATTGGTTGGGTCCCTACCACATCAATAATATTACTTCAGGAGGAGCGGTTCAGTTGCAGTGATTGGATGGGGGGATGCTCCCCAAGCTGGTAAATGGTCACAAGTTGAAGCCCTATCATGTGGGCTCGGAGCAGTACGATGTCTGAGTCGCATTAGGTTTCAAAAAAAAAGATGAATGAATGATGATCGTTACAGATTGCTTGGTGGCAGATAACGCCCCAATAGGAGACAGTATGCGCCAGCAGGAGAGGTTGTGCCACCGATCAGAGCATCATGATGGTGTTTCACTTAGGATCGCTGACAAATTCTGTATGACAACTTTGGGAGAGTACAGTGAAGTGGAGGGATTACAGGCCACCCTCTCCGCATATGATTGCCCCTGATCACTGTGGCAGGATTCACACACGACAACGGCATGTTTTGCACATGACACGCTAGACCGCGATGATCAGCAGGGTCATTCACATGATGGCACATGGGAGCAATGTTGGCAGCATGGTTTCCCCTCCACTGTGGCAGTTGGCTGGCTCAGACTCACAGATGAGAGGTACCGGGGCATCATTCTCCCCGTTATAGCAGAGGAAGGTCCAGCTATAAGTAACTAAGGAAGTTGGTAGTTCCCCATTCAAAAGTTGTTCTGACCAAGCATGGTTATGCTATTTGATCTCTGGGTCAGTTGAGTTGTGAGAAATTCCAAGGAGGTTGTGGAAATGCTCCGCTTCGTTTCCCATGGTAGTACCCCAGGGGCACTGCGAGCCCGAACGATGAGTGTCCCTGAGCGTCTTTACACCGCGGGTGCACTTACGCTGTGTATACTCGGGCCGGTGCCAGGGCGGCTGCTGGATGTGTCGATAGTGAAATGGACCCTTAGTCGGTCCCGCATGTTTCAGTATGTAGTAGTCGATCAAAGGGTTGTGCCATTTTTTATCAGCAGGCTGGTTGGGGTGGTAGCTCCCTGACCTCAGTAGAAGACGGACGCTGGCGCACAACAAATGTGCCATAGTTGTCCGCCGTTCTCACCCCTTGGTACTATTCGTGCTCTTTTTCTTTCAGTCTGCACGATTCCATGCGACTAGAGGATGAGTTCGCGATGTCCCTGACCGCAAGGTAGGGGTTTCCTACTCTCATGGAGGGCTTACAAAATTGGTAGCCGAGGATCTGTACAGCCAAACGAAGGGGACAACAATTCGTGATCTAGACAGCAAGAACAGATGCAGTTGATGTGGCTCAAGGGCGAGCCACAAGATTGTGTTGGGGGCCTGTTGGCAGGCGGTTTAATGAGGAAAGGTCGCGATACTGCTGACACCGCGACACGTTAGATGAAGGCACAAAAGGAGTATTTTGGGCCAAAGGATACCGCACTTGACGAGTTTTGGGTCACTTGGACCACATATTTTGTAATATTGAGTCAAGTATACTGCAGTTGGCGGGTTTTTGGTCATATATTTTGTAATATCGAGTCATTGTACCACGGTATGCGGGTTTTTGGGTCATTAGACCAAGTCAGTTAGTAGATTGTCCATAGTGTCGGTTAGGAAAGTGGACAAGCATTATAATCAGCGGAAGCCTATAAATAGAGGATAATTGTAAGTGTTAAGAAAGGAAAAAGTAAGGAAGGAAGATAAGTGCTATATGCGGAGATTGACAAAGATAATCCGGATGTTTATGTACTGCTTTTGGTTTACCGGGTAATATAAGGATGATGATTTGGTGCAATCTATGTTCATGTTATTTATTCTTAATGCAGTTATATGTTTTCTATTGCTATAATGTGAATGCTGCGATAATATGTTATCTGTCCACATGAACATGTTGCGATTGAAGTAATATGTAATCTCTATTTCTGGTGATGTTAAAAGTTGTGATGTGCTAGAACTTCATGATGAATGTTTGATTGTTGTTAGTATCATATTGCTGCAACTTGCCTCCTCCCTCGGCGGAAACATGGTTTCGTATGCTCTTCCTAGATGCCTTGGGTGAGACCTCATCCACTCTGCGAGTGTTGCTGGGCGGGCTCAAACCTGCCTGGTCTGGTTCCCAGGGAGACTATGGTATGGGTCGACATTCGGTGGACCCCTGTCGACTGTGAGGTCACGATTCAGTCAACAAAATGACTGTGGGTTCTTGCTGGTTCTGGGACAGATCACTTAACATCCTCCGCATCCAAACGACTTGACATGCAGCACTTGTAGCTGCCACATACTCTACTTCTGTTGGAGAAAGAGTTACAATGGATTGTTTCTTTGAAGCCCATGATACAACACTTGTTCCTAAATGAAATGTGTTTCCAAGCATGCTTTTTCTGTCATCTATGTTGCCTCCATTGTTGTTGTCAGTGTATCCAATGAGTTTGAAATTTTATGAGGTTGAATACAAAATACCAAAGTCTTTTGTTCCACTTACATACCTCAGAATTATTTTACCTACTTGTCAATGAGATTCTTTTGGTGACTCCATGAATCTTGAGATTAAACAGACTCTAACAAGCCTTTTAAACGGCGTAGGATGTACATTGGATCCATCATCATCCTTTCTCAATTTCAAACCTGTTATCACTGGTGTTGGAGCTGACTTGCAATTTAACATCTTAAATCTATTCAAGACATAACTTGCATACTTTGACTGAGATATAAATATACCTTTTTTTCATTTTGTTGGATTTCAATTCCCATAAAATATTTCATAAGCCCCAAATTCGTTATTTCAAATTCACTTTCCATGACTGATTTAAATTCCTCTATGCCAAAATCACCAATAAATATTAAATCATCTACATACAGACAGACAATTAGCTTATTACCTTGCTTGTTGATTTTTGTGTATAGTGTTGGCTCACATTCACTTCTGTGGAATCCATTCTGAATGAGGTAAGAGTCAATGTGACTGTACCAAGCTCTAGGAGACTGCTTCAAACCATAAAGTGCATTTTTCAGCCTATATTTTTTGTGTCCTTGTCCTGGAAATTCATAGCCTTGTGGCTTCTCCACATATACTTCTTCCTCCAAATAACCATTTAGAAATGCAGACTTAACATCCATTTGGTAAACAAGCCATTTCTTTTGTGCTGCGATGGCCAAAATTGTTATGACAGTGTCCATTCATGCTACAGGTGCAAAATTTTCATTTAAGTCTATTCCAGGCTATTGTGTGAATCCTCTTGCTACCAATATTGCCTTGTGCTTCTACACATTACCATCAGCATCTTGCTTGGTCTTACAAATCCATTTGACGCTTTCACATCCTTGTTGATAGGAACATCAACTAATTCCCATGTTTGATTCTTCTCAATGCATTATATTTCTTCATCCATGGCTTGTGCCCAAACTTTATCTTCAACAGCTTCTTCAAATGTTAGCGGATCATTAATTTGAGAAAATAATGCAAACTTCTCCTTGAGAAGAGAAAGGTCTCCCCAATAATGAGGTCTTTCCCATGTAACTCCTCCTTGAGAAGAGAAAGGTCTCCCCAAAAGCTTTGTTTGTCCATGTAGTCCGTTGGCCCATAAACGTTGCAAATAAATAGAGAATCAGGGTCGTCCTTCCCCTGGATTTCAGTGAGCAACCAGTGAGAATTTTCTCTAACTAATTTGATTGTGAAAATGTTAGAAAAAAAGGAGGGTATTCCTCCAGAAGCTCCTTTCAAGCTTAAGGCTTTTCCTTGGAAATCCTTCCAGAACAAACGTGAGAGTTCCAAAACCTCCACGTCAGTCATTTTTGTCTCTTGGATAAGTAGGAAGTCTGGTTTTTCTTATTTGATCATGTCTTAAATTATAGCTTCCACTTTGTTCAAACCTCCCAAACCCTTGCAATTCCAAGAGATGGATTTCATTATTTCTTGAGTGGTTGAGATCCTACTCATGATCTTCCTTCCCCTTTTGTTCCTCCTGAATTTTTAGAGTTTTGTGTTAAGATTTAATATGCTAAGACAGAAAATATTAGCATTAATTCCATTTCACAAAAATAGCATATACAGGATCACTGAAGAAACAACAAGCACAGCATAAATACAAGAGACACAGATTTATCCTGGGAAACCCTCATGGGGTAGAAAACCCAGCAAAGCTTCCTCAATATAGATGACCAGCAATATACAAAGATGCAAACCAAAGACATGATCTTCTCCTCCTCCATAGCAGACCTCTCTCTCACAGCTACATTTCAAGTGAGGGAAGTGTGTCAAATGAGGAGCTCACCTCCTCTATTTATACACATCTCCGACTTGTACAATATATTAACTAGGTCGGCCCCAACTTTACCATTGGGTTAAACACCCCACTACAATTGACTGGGCCAACCCCTCTAGGGTGGTCTAACAACCCTTTGACCCACATAACACATACAGGGCCGACCCCCACTAGGGAAGTCTAATAATCCAAGTTACCACATTCCGAAGGTGGAATAAACATCTCCGGATATACAATAAGATCTCCACGGAGGAATGAAACATCTCCGGAATAATAAAGTACAAATATAATATTCTTTGAAGTTACAATATTTCAACACTCCTCCTTAACGAGAAGGATATTATAATAGAATATGCACGAGCAAGGAGTCATCAACATCATACATGATACATCTATAAATCATTGGAAGCTTTCTCAACATCATCAGTAACTCAAGCAGTTACTGGAACATCTTCAATACTGGAACATCAACATCTTCAGTACTGAGTCTTTATCTTCTACAGCACTCGAACAGCTATAGCAACATCAACGTCTGGATCCTCATGATCATCAACATCGTCATCTAAACCATCACGATCAGCAGCATCGTCATCATACGATCATCAGCATCGTCATCACACGATCATTAGCATAGTCATCTAGACCATCACGATCAGCAGCATCGTCATCACACGATCATCAGCATTGTTATCACATGATCATCAGCATCGTCATCACACGATCATCAACGTCATCATCTAGACCATCACAATCAACAACATCATCATCTAGACCATCACGATCAGCAGCATAGTCATCTAGATCATCACGATCAGTAGCATCATCATCTAGATCATTAGGATCAACAGCATTGTCATCTAGATCATCACGATCAGTAGCATCGTCATCTAGATCATTAGTACAAGTATCCACACCAATACAAGTATACATCATCAATACAAGTATCCACACCAATACAAGTATACACATCATCAATACAAGTATCCTCATCAATACAAGTATCCTCATCAATACAAGTATAAACATCATCAATACAAGTATCCACACCAATACAAGTATACACATCATCAATACAAGTATCCTCATCAATACAAGTATAAACATCAGCAATACAAGTATCCTCATCAATACAAGTATACATATCATCAATACAAGTATACATATCATCAATACAAGTATCCTCATCAATACAAGTGTACATATCATCAATACAAGTATACACAATAGCAGCATACCCTGCAACACACATGATCCAATTATGGGATGATCAATCCCTCTCACTTTAGGACATAGGTCCAAGGATGATACAATCCTAATCCGCTTACGGGATGATCAGTCCCTCTCAGTTTAAGACAGCTCTCATGTCTATGGATGATGCAATCCAGATCAACTTACAGGATGATCAATCCTTATCACTTTAAGACACCTCACCATGTCTAGGGACGATGCAATCCCGAATCAACTTACAGGATGATTAGTCCTTATCACTTTAAGACACCTCACCATGTCTAGGGACGATGCAATCCCGAATCAACTTACAGGATGATTATTCCTTATCACTTTAAGACACCTCACCATGTCTAGGGACGATGCAATCCCAAATCAACTTACAGGATGATTAGTCCTTATCACTTTAAGACACCTCACCATGTCTAGGGACGATGCAATCCCAATCTACTTACAGGATGATTAATCCTTATCACTTTAGGACATAAGTCCAATGATGATGCAATCCTGATCCCTTTACGGGATGATCAATCCCTATCACTTTAGGACATAAGTCCAAGGATGATGCAATCCTGATCCACTTACGGGATGATCAATCCCTATCACTTTAGGACATAAGTCCAAGGATGATGCAATCCTATCACGTACATTTTGAACCAAACGCTCAGGGATGATGTAGTCCTATCACGTCCACTAGGGACCACTTTCTCGGATACATATGTCTACGGATCTCTTTTAGGACATGTGTCCATGGATGATACAATCCCCTCGTCCACTAGGGACCACATTCTCGGAGACATCTGTCTACGGATCACTTTAGAACTGAAGTCCATGGATGATACAATCCTCTCGTCCACTAGGGACCACATCCTCGGAGACATCTATCTACGGATCACTTTAGAACTGAAGTACAGGGATGATACAATCCTCTCGTCCACTAGGGACCACATTCTCGGAGACATCTATCTACGGATCAATTTAGAACATGTGTTCAAGGATGATGCAATCCCTCTTCTTTCTCGGAGACATATGTCTACGGATCCTTTTAGAACATGTGTTCAAGGATGATGCAATCCCTCTTCTTTCTCGGAGACATATGTCTACGGATCCTTTTAGAACATGTGTTCAAGGATGATGCAATCCCCTCGTCAACTTAGACCCTATCTAAGGACCATCCACCAACCTCTCTGTCGACATCACCAATATAGGTATCCACATCATCGACCTCACTGTCGATGTAGGCAATCTCGTCATAAGTGACCACATCACTCCCCCTCTCGAGGAGGGTCCTACTAAGCTTGTCTCAGAAAATACTCAAACTTTTCTTGAGGTAGAGGTTTGGTTAGTACATCGGTAACTTGTTCACTTGAGGTATAGGTTTGGTTAGTACATCGGCAACTTGTTACAAATTCGAACTTTATAGTTCCTTTCTGCGCCATATCATGGAACACTGGATTCTCTGCCATCTTGATACAACTCGGTTTGTCACATAGGATCATAGTTGGGTCTATCTCTAAGTCAAACAATCCAGAAGCCATACTGCTTCACAACTAGCAGAGCAACCTGCCATAAATTTCGCTTGTGCTGAGAGCCACACTAGACTGCTTCCAGCTAAACCACGAGATCATGGATGATCCCAGACAATAACATCCTCTCGATGTGTTCTTCCTGTCTGATACACTTTCTGTCCAATCAACATCTGTGTAGCCATCTGAAGTCATGATCTCCAAGATATCATAGATCAAAGTCTATCATATCCTTTAGGTACCTCATCACATGCTTTGCAACTATCAGGTGAACACATCTAGTTTCCACTAGATACTGACTCAAGGTGTTCATAGCAAAGCATATATCTGACCTAGTATTTGTTAGATACATCAATGACCCAATAATTTGTCTGTACAGAGTTATATACACTAACTCTGATGAGTCATTTGCTAATAGCTTCAAGTTGGAATCCATGCGAGTGGCCATTCCAACATATCAAGTCCTTTTAATATTTCTCGGCATACTTTCCCTGGTTGAGAAAGATTCCTTCTGAGCCTTTCCATACTTCCAGACCTAGGAAGTAATGCATCAATCTGAGATCTTTCATTTTCATTTCTGCAACCATCTATCTGTGCCATCTCTCGTCAGATGGATCTACCGATATGAGCCTCAACATCATTCGAACTCTGTGGTCAGTTCCTTCTTGCATCCATGTCATCTGTGTATAGAAACCATATTCAACCTTGTAGCAAAGGTTGAGATCCACATCCCCCATGGTGATCACTATCGATCCTGGGTACCCAAACAGAGCTTTCTTCATTTACATTATTAAGATAATGGTCTTATCTAGCCACTTGGAGCAAACATATCATCATGATTCTCTTCCTCTTTCTAAGAGAATCTTCTACCCACGAGCCTTCTATAGTGTGTTTGATTTGTAAATCCTTTTGTTGAACATCCATCGCTTGTTCAGTGTTCATCATTCGTCGTGATCTTTCCTACAAATCAAAATTAAGTACATGATTAGTAATACTTCATAATCATCAAATCATATTGATATGATAACCTATTATGCATACAGATATCATTTACATAGTTATGCAACTATATTGACCAGTACTTTGGCACAACACTTTTCCATATCCTATATGCATACAGTGGCTATCTACATGCCATCCATCTCTACCAGAACATACTATCGAGAGTGTGCACAGCTCTCAGCATGTCAACAAAGAGGTTTCATTCTAGACAAGCAACAATGGAATGTTTGTCCAATTTACCAATCATATGCATATTAGTAGTATACTGTTCAATGCTATATGAATGTTTACACTCAGCATGATATATTCTAGGAATACAAATATGTATACAACTATTACAAGCAATATTATTTACTATTTCAAATAACAACTCAAATACTTATCTTTTATGTTTGTGTGGCTGTCTCTCGCTTGATCTTCTATATGTCTTTTGAACTTCTATTCATTTTGTACCACTGTGCATGCTCAAGTGTGCACTAGTGTCATCCTCATGATCTCATACACAAACATACATTCATTAATATATTCTCAATATTATCAAAACATTATAATTCTAAATAATCTTGAACATGTATAGTCATGATCATAAATAATAAATATTAGTATTCAAGGTTTTAGGAAAGTCTTCTTTTACTCATGCATATTCTTGTTTGATCATAGGACTCTTCTGGTTAGTTAAATCATCAATCAAGATAAGAGACATAATATGCATAAACCCTTGATTACTAGCTTTATGAATAAGCATAACCAATCATACCAAGTATACTTATATAAGGGATCCTAAATCAAGGTAAGATTCTAACTTGACATAGGAAAACATACCTAGATTAGTATACCTGCTTAGTTATGTCTAACATACCTAAACAATATCTTCTTTGTTCTCTTCAATGATTTAGAGATCCTGTGCTAGAACCTACATATCTCATAGGTTAAGCATAATATAACAAAGTCATACATACCTCGTAAGTAGAACAAAGATTATGGATGAGTCTTTGTCTTCATGTTGTCATGGTCATGGAACTTGATTTGTCTTTCGTGATGTACCTGTATCTTGTTAGCAGAAAATATCAACCTCATACAACACCACAGTGCATTAGTACAATCATATAGCCCTAATCAATGAATGTCTTCTATCATTCACATGCATTCATACTGTTACTAGGGTGATAAGGCAATTCTAACATTAATCAAGATTGTACTAATAAATAATATGAAGACAAACATATTATGAACTTAATCAGGAATCAAATTTCAAGACATACCTGAACCTCCTTAAGTCATACCTATTGAGACTTCTTGTAGTCTTCTTATGTAAGGCCTTAGCCTCAACTCCCCCTGAAACTTGATCTGGAGCTTGATTAGGGTTTGCTAGAGAACCCCTAAAAATTCAATCTTTGACTTTCACACTTCTGAATGGATGGAAGGATGTGTCTTGCTGAGCTGATCAAACTAGCATACTTCAATTTTGAAATCTCAAAATTTAACCCCTCAAAATTGCCTTCGAAACTTCTGGATCTTCTGGACAGGATCCCGAACTAAGGTTTGATGAAGCCCACCCTTCTGCCCAATCAAAAGGTTCGATCCAAGGCTCTAAACTCTTATTTTGAGGAGCTTCCAGCCGTGGTCACAGACTTCAAAAATTCCAACTTTTGTTGAAGCCCTAATTTTCCATCTTTCCGATCAAAATCCCGAACTAGGGTTTGATCAAGCCCGGTATTCTACCCAACCAAAAAATTCAATATTGGTCTCTAAATTTCGATTTTCCTGAGTAGCATTCATCCGTGGACTCCGATTCCAAAAATTCTAACTTTCTCCGAAACCCTAAATTCAGGAAGCCATGAATGAAGGTGCTCAAAAATAATTTTGTTTTGACAGAAATATGTACCTGATTGTTTCTGCTGTAAATCCAAACTTTTCGATCCACAGGGTCTGAAAACGTTTTCTGTGGTAGCCTGACCTATCATCTTTCCATCCCTATAGGTCTAACCTCAATTGGATTTTCTGAGAGAGATTTATGCCAAGTGTCGCAACGTGACCTGTTTATGGGATAAAACAGGCGAGTGAACTTGTACGGCGTGCCACGTGTCACTGGTTCAACTTCGTCCTCTGAAAAAGTTTCCTAAGATAGTACAGTTTGTGTACTACCTGTCACCTTTTACGAAATTACATTTGGAGCTTCCTATCCCAATTTATGACCTTTTTTCCTAGGTCACCTGATTTTGACTGAGATCTGGAAGAGGCAGAAACCCTAACTTGTACTGATCATAACTCACAAAGTACAATGAATCTGAGGGTGTCCTTTGGACACAAGGTACCTGGGGATGTTTTCTACGACCTGTAAAGGTTTCAAAGCCTAAAAATTCGCCAAAATGGATTTATAGCGAAAGTTCCACGATGACTGGTTTTTTCTATACAAAACCCAAACCTTGAAATTGTCGCAAGTGTCGTAAGTGCCATACATTGCCTTCCTTCAGGTTAGCTCTGATACCATGTTAAGATTTAATATGCTAAGACAGAAAATATCAGCATTACATTCCATTTCACAATAATAGCATATACAGGATCACTGAAGAAACAACAAGCACAGCATAAATACAAGAGACACAGATTTATCCTGGGAAACCCTCATGGGGTAGAAAACCCAGCAAAGCTTCCTCAATATAGATGACCAGCAATATACAAAGATGCAAACCAAAGACATGATCTTCTCCTCCTCCATAGTAGACCTCTCTCTCACAAGTGCGCTACATTTCAAGTGAGGGAAGTGTGTTAAATGAGGAGCTCACCTCCTCTATTTATACACATCTCCGACTTGTACAATATATTAACTAGGTCGGCCCCAAATTTACCATTGGGTTAAACACCCCACTACAATTGACTGGGCCGACCCCTCTAGGGTGGTCTAACAACCCTTTGACCCACATAACACATACAGGGTCGACCCCCACTAGGGAAGTCTAATAACCCAAGTTACCACATTTCGACGGAGGAATAAACATCTTCGGATATACAATAAGATCTCCACGGCGGAATGAAACATCTCCGGAATAATAAAGTACAAATATAATATTCTTTGAAGTTACAATATTTCAACATTTTGAAGGAGATTGGTTTCCTCAAGGCTCCTTTGTCTTCCAAGTTCTAACTCTCTTTCTGCTTCCTGTTCACGATGATACCTTTGATATTTTATGCCTCTGGTATTCAGGACAAGCCCAACATCCTGCATATCCTGGGAATAGGAAGAATGCTCAGGAGTGAGGCCCAGCGGAGCGACTTTGCTATGGTTTACCATCTCATCCCAAGTGCCTCCTGGCGATAATATATCCTCTGGGGCATGCTCTATCCTTTCATCTCTAAGAGATTGGGAATCAATGATGGCCGTTGTATATGCCTCTTGATTTCCTATAGTTGGGAGGGTTTCTGTTAGTGGGATTTCGCCTTCTTCCGTATTAAGAGCCTAAAATTGGTTACTAGTTGAGGCTTCCTTTCCTTCCTGAGATTGCTCTTTATTCTTTTTTGGTGGAGACCCATTTAATAGAGGAGCATGAGTAGACGTTTTTCTTCCCCTTTTGACTTGTTGCCATCCTTCCTCATGAGTGTTTCCTGGGATTTCTTGGGTTGTTTTAGGGCATTTTTTGGCAAAGTGTCCATACTCATGGCATTTTTTGCACTTGAAAGGGAGTTGCTCGTAGTCTACCTTTTGCAGGTGCTCCCAGCTATCCATACACAATCTTACGACTTCTGGTAGACCTTTTTCCAGATCTACCTCCACGCAGATCCTTGCACAAGAAAACAATGGCCCCTTTGGTTCAGCCTTGTCGATGTATTTTCCGAGAGAGTTCCTAATTGCTTGAAGTGTTTCATCATTCCAGCAATGCAACAGAAGGTGTGGGAGACGAACCCACATAGGGACCGAGGAGGGCACATCCTTTTCTGGATCAAAGGGTAAGCTCCAACGATTTAGGTAAAGACCTCGGGGACCCATGAAATAAGGTCCGCTCCGAAAGATGAGATCTCTATCTTCTTTATTTTCAAACAAGAAGGTAAAAATCCCTTTTCCACAGAAGCAGTGTTGAAGGCCTCCAAAGATTAGAGGCATCCAATTTTTGTTAATCCAAGAGTCCATAGTTTTTGGCGAAGGCCAAATCCCAGTAAACTGTCCAATCAATCCTTTCTCACTCAAGGAAAGAGCTTTCAATCTTGAAGCGACTGACATGATCTGGATTCGAGGAGCAACAACTCGCTTGACAAACCCATCACCAGAGTTCAGAGCAGAGGGATGTGGAGAGGGCGTGGAGCCACCAGATCTTTGAAGGCCTCATCCAAGAGGCGTCATCGTTCCTCCGGAGGAAGAACCGATGAAGCCATGCGAAGAGGCATCGAGCAGGCTACTCGCAGGTGCCGAACCCTAGCAAAGCCAACGCAGAGCCATTCTTCTCAATCACGATCGATTCTTCTTACAAGCTAGCCATGAATTAGTACATATTTTTCCACATGACCTAGAAAAATCAATTTCAAACTAAATATATATTCAATGGCAAAGACTAATAAAAATGATTTTAAATCCAAAATCAAAAGAAAGAAACATGTAAATATATAAATATTAACAGTACTTAATATTAAATCACAACATAAAATTTGAAGCTTTTAAATTTTGTATTTATAATTTTATAAAATTAAGAATTAAAGAAATAACTAATACATATATTTTTCCACATCCGTGAGATGTAGAAGAGTTTGTGGTGGGTGATGGTTAAGACACCCCTAAGAGGAAAGGCCGCCGATTCGAAACCCAGCGGATACTAAAATCCAACCATGCTAAGGGTTGGTGCGGTCTAGACCAAGTGCATGGTCTCTCGGCCAATAGCAAACCCTCCTAGTGAGGGGATACTACCACTTGCCAACAAAAAAAAAAACATATATTTTTCCACATGACTAAAAAAATTAAAATAACAAAAAATTCACTTCAAACTAAATATATAATCCATGGGTAAAAACTAATAAAAATAATTTTAAATCCAAAATAAACATTAAAAAAAAAAAAAAAGTGTAAATATATAAAAATTAACACTACATAATATTTACATCACAGCATAAAGTTTGAAGCTTTTAAATTTTTTATTTGTAATATTATAAATTAAGAATAAAAAAAATGAATTTAACATATTTTTCCACATTACTCTGAAAAATAAAATAAGTTCACTTGAAATTAAATATATAATCCATTGGCAAAGACTAATAAAAATGATTTTAAATCCAAAATCAAAAGGAAGAAACGTGTAAATATAAAAGACTTAAAATTTAAATCACAAAATAGAGGAAGAAACGTGTAAATATAAAAGACTTGAAATTTCAATAACAAAATAAAGGAAGAAACGTGTAAATATATAAAAAACTAAAATTTAAATCATAAAATAAAGTTTGAAGCTTTTAAATTTTTTATTTATAATATTATGCATTTAGGATTAAAAAATGAATTAATACATATTTTTCCACATGATTCTAAAAATAAAATAACCAAAAATCACTTCAAACTCAATATATAATCCATGGACAAAGACTAATCAAAATGATTTTAAATCCAAAATGAAAAGGAAGAACCGTGTAAATATAAAATATATTGATGAACCTGGAAGCCTGAAAGGACAATAACGTTTTCAATACGGCGAAAAGTAACTAGTTTTGATTTTTAATCGAGATTGATTTGACAAGGTACAAGGTAAATCAAAATTTCATATTCCAAGATTGCTTCGTGATATTATTTTCGTAAACATGGTGAGCATGATGCAGGCATCTAGGTCTCCCTTGCCAACACGGTGAGTATCTTGTCCTTTGTAATAATATCGTTTATGCATGACATTTCATAAATAAGCAAATATATAAAAAATAATAAAAAATTATATCTATCGTTTTGAAATTTCTCATAAAAAGTTTAATATATATTATTATAAGCATAATAAAAAGGTTTTAATATATATTAATAAATTACATAATGTTCAATTTGTTTTCGAATTTATTAAAGTGAAGAAACAAAAAGATATGTTTTATATTATCAAGATAGATAAATAATGTTCTTACTTTATATTTATATATAATATTAATTAACAACCACATAATACGATAATGTTTTTTAATATAGAATGTGTACACTATAAATCTATAAACACTATAAACACTATTCGGTTGAAAAAAAAAATCTATAAACACTACTAATTCTAGTCGAGAGCGAGCGTCTTGTCCTTTTCAATAATGCGTGAGTCGTGACCATACGCGGTTTCTTCGTTTTCGTAAGACATTTCTTTACAAAAGTGGAGAATGTGCTGGTGAGGTCCATATTCTGCTGCACGTAGACGGTCCTTTCCCTGCCTTTGTCCTTTTCAATAATGCGTGACCATACGCGGTTTCTTCGTTTTCGTAAGACATTTCTTTGCAAAAGTGGAGAACGTGCTGGTGAGGTCCATATTCTGCTGCACGTAGACGGTCGTTTCCCTGCCTTTGTGTAATTGGTTACCTAATGTTTGCTTCGTGGTCCATATCCTGTACAAATTACCTATTAGACGACGGCCATTTGTCTGTTTACTAGTCGCCAAATGCGTTTTTAAGCAAAATGAGTGAACCCCAAAGAGATTTTATCATTACCTAAGGGAAAGGGGAAAGGATTAATGCGTATATATCTCTGGATACCATTCCCCGTTGAAGAAAAATGAGTGAACCCATAAAATATTTTATTATTAAGACTCTTCTCCTCTCCCTCTAGAATTTATGCGCCGCCCTTCCCAAACCAGGACCTAATCTCCTCTGTGACAATTTGTATCGATCGCATCCAAAGCCTTCTCATCTCTGTTTCTGTTTCTGTTTCTACTTTTCTATTGGCAATGGCTGCTTCCACCTCTACCTCTGATGTCTACGATGTGTTCATTAACCATCGTGGACCGGATGTTAAAAAGACATTGGCAAGCCATCTCTACTATCGGCTCATTTCCCATAACCTACGAGTATTTTTAGACTACCACGAATTAGAACAGGGCGAAAATTTTGACTGTCATATAACAGGAGCTATTGCATCCTCCTCTGTCCATGTAGCCATTTTCTCCCCTACTTATGCGCAATCAAAATGGTGTTTGGATGAGCTACAACTCATGTTAGAGTCCAAGTCTCCCATCATTCCCGTGTTTTACAAGGTGCAACCTGTTGATCTTCGGTGGACACATGAGCAGGATAAAGGAGTCTATGCTACAGCCTTACACAACCACGAAAAGAAGATACAGTTTGATGGTCAACTGCGTTACAACTCCACCACTATTGAAAAGTGGAGAAATGCTCTTTTCACAGCTTCAGGGATTAGTGGGTTCGAGCTCGAGGCATTTAACGGGTGAGAACTCGAACAGTCAAACTTCCCCTCTCCCTCTCTTTTGTGTTGGATATAAGATATGGTGTAACTTAGAGTCTATACTATTTGCATTTAAAATTGACTGATTTTTTTGGTTAAAATTTGATTGAAATTATTGAAATGGGGTTGTTGGAATTGCATAATTGAGTTACTAAAATTGTATAATCAAGTTGCCCCATAGGTAATCCATTTTGCAATCAAAATTGTAGTTTCAAAAACCCTGATTTTTTTGGTTAAAATTTGATTGAAATTGTTGAAATAGGGTTGTTGGAATTGCATAATTGAGTTACTAAAATTGCATAATCAAGGGTTCCAGAGGTAATCCATTTTGCAATCAAATTGCAATTTCAAAAACCCTGATTTTTTTGGTTAAAATTTGAGGGACAGAGGTAATTTTGCAATCAAAACTGCAATTTCAAAAACGCCGATTTTTTTGGTTAAAATTTGATTGAAATTGTTGAAATGGGGTTGCTGGAATTGCATAATCGAGTTACTAAAATTGCATAATCAAGCTGTCCCAGAGGTAATCCATTTTGTAATCAAAATTGCAATTTTTTTTGGTTAAAATTTGATTGAAATTGTTGAAATAGGGTTGCTGGAATTGCATAATTGAGTTACTAAAATTGCATAATCAAGCTGTCCTAGAGGTAATCCATTTTGCAATCAAAATTGCAATTTCAAAAACCCATTTTTTTTTTTACAATTTGATTGAAATTGTTGAAATGGGGTTGTTGGAATTGCATAATTGAGTTACTAAAATTGCATAATCAAGCTGTCCCAGAAGTAATCCATATTGCAATCAAAATTGCAATTTCAAAAACCCTGGGTTTTTTTTGTTAAAATTTGATTGAAATTATTAAAATGAGATTGCTAAAATTGCATAATTGAGTTAATAAAATTACATAATCAAACTATCCCAAAAGTAATCCATTTTACAATCAAAATTACAATTTCAAAAACCCAAATCTCATCACCAAATCCCAACTACTTACTCTGAAAAACCCAAATATCATCACCGGATTCCAGCTACTTACTCTTATATAATATGCATATGATAATTTACAACTCTATTTATGTGCCAACTACTTACTCTTATATAATATGCAAAACCCAAATATCATTACTGGATTCCAGCTACTTACTCTTATATAATATGCATATGATAATTTACAACTCTATTTATGTGCTAAATTATAGGTTTATATATTTTCTTTTGTAACTAGCGACGAGGGGGCGCTGCTGAATAAGGTCGTTGAATGTGTGTGGAAGAAGATCAAAAAACCACAGTTGAATGTGGCCAAATACCCGACTGGATTGGAGGAGAAGACACAAGATTTTGAAAGGACGGTACTATCGCGGCAACGTAGCGGAAGAGTTCAGGTCGTGGGCATCTCCGGCATGGGTGGTGTGGGAAAGACAACTTTGGCTAAAGAACTCTTCAATAGGAAGAGTTCAAATTACAGTAAATCCTACTTTCTGTCCGACGTAAGAGAAAATGTAGCTAAAAGTTGTTTACATTACCTCCAGAGCAAAGTTCTTATTGGTTTACTTTCACTGGATAAAGTTCGTATACACAGCGTTCCTGAAGGTATAGAGATGCTCAAGAAGCACCTCTCATCTTTGCAAATCTTACTAGTTTTAGATGATGTAGATAATGTGGATCAGGTGGAGGCACTATTGCCCGTGAATGTCCTACTCCCTGATAGCTTCATTTTGATTACATCCCGTAACAAGAATGTCCTCGCAAGCTCAGGAATACCGGCGTCATCAATTTATCAGTTAACTGGCCTTGATGAACACCACTCCAGAGAGCTGTTCTGCTCCTATGCTTTCTGCCAACCCCATCCACTATCCGGGTTTGAATATCTTGTAGATCAATTTTTAGAGGCTGGCAATGGATTGCCTTTATTTTTAAAAGTGTTTGGCGGACTTCTTTCAAGCAGAAACAAGTCTTACTGGGAAGACGAGTTGAAAAAACTTCAACAAACCATTCACAAAGACATAAAAGAGAGCCTTCAAATTAGTTATAATGCACTTGATGATGACGAAAAACAAATATTCCTGGATATCGCCTGT
The DNA here is from genome assembly GCA_027924585.1 of Larix kaempferi. Taxonomy (NCBI): domain Eukaryota; kingdom Viridiplantae; phylum Streptophyta; class Pinopsida; order Pinales; family Pinaceae; genus Larix; species Larix kaempferi. The sequence goes on along the minus strand of BSBM01000524.1, from coordinate 7,065,027 downwards.
TTTTTCATAGGAGAAAAGAGGGATATTGCCACAGAAATATGGAACGGATCAGGCTGGCCAGGCTCGCTGGGGTTTCAAACACTACAGGAGATGTCTCTCGTGGAGCTGAACAGTGACAACACGATCAAAATGCATGATCTCCTGAGAGATCTGGGAAGAGATCTTGCGAAGCATCCAGAATTGCCCCGTCGTCTTTGGCGTGGGATAGGGGACATTGATGGTTTGATGCAGTACTCATCTGTAAGTAGTCAATGATTCCATCTTCTATGGATTATTCAATCAAAAAGTGTACAATATTTATTTCGTCGTTTTTAAAAAATGAACAGGGAAAAACCGATGTGCGGGGAATTAGGGTGTCTCTTACGGAAGATTATGCTGATGCCGAGTTGATTCACCAGATGATCCTTAACGAAGATGAAGATGAACACAGCGGTGAAGATGATGATGAAGACGAAGAGGATTATTTGAATCATTGGTACGATTCAAGGGAGTTGCAAAGAAGGAAGTTGCTAAAAGGGAAGTTTCAAAAGTTATTGCAACTTAATGAAGTTAAAGTAACGAAGTTGCAACTTCTTGATGTTGATATTCTGCCAGAGCACATTATGACCGAGGTGCAGTCACCCAATCTCATATGGCTTCGTTGGCGAGCGTGTCACCACTCTTCCCTGCCTACCTGGATTCCACTGAAGAATTTATGGGTTTTGGAATTGCGTGGGAAAAAATTGAAAACGTTGTGGCAAACCAGATCACAGGTAAATAGAAATTTGTTGATATGGCACCACAATGAAATATTTATGGATCTTAGCTGTGCAGGGCAACCGAACTAGCAGGTAAATAGAGATTAGTTTGACTTTTTCACACAGTAAAAAACTATTCATTTAAATTAAAGAAAATGAAAACATACATCCTCCAACCTACATATCAAAAGGATCATCTTCATCTATCAAATTATACAAAATTTAAATCCAGCTAATATCTCTACTTAACCAAAAGTTAAGTTCTTCAAGTCTATCAAAAGATGGTTCCCATACTCATCTATCCAATTATACAAAATTTAAATCCAGCTAATATCTATACTTAACCAGAAGTTAAGTTCTTCAAGTCTATCAAAAGATGGTTCCCAAACAACCATAACTGCCTACAGTGAGATGCCCATTAATCAATACCAGCAATTACAAGGATAATACACAGATATCCAACAAACCATCCAAAGCAAATACAAGAAAAACAGAACCCTCAACATAAAGGACAACAATCTTGTCAAAAAACTGAATCAATCAATCAAAATAGCAGATCCTGCTGAGACCAGTGTGTCTTCATTGAGTTCTTCAAAAAATAAAGAACCGAAAGGAAGACCCACATCATTCTTCACAGGAAATCAGCCTCATTGTTAAAATTCTTGTAAATGTGTGACAAGACAATACCAGAAAACTCTGCCAACAACTTCTGAACCCTTTTGCACTAGTAATCCATATGCAACACTTGTAAGTTGCATAAGCCATTAGCCCACTTAATAATTAACTGAGAATAGTAAAAAAAAACTTGTAAGGACATAATACCATTGAGCCAAGCAAACAGTAGCAAGCCCCATAAGGCCAAAAGATACTTTGGTGTAGGTGCCTTGTCCACACCCCTCCTCATTTTAAAACAGTGGTCTTCATTAATTTTAAGAACCATACCATAGCCACCAGAACCATCATTGAGTGCACCATCAAAAAGACAATAGTTGAAGAAAATTTGTAAGAGGACACCTGCAAAAATTTCTGCCTTTTGTAACTCTTCCACTTATTATAATCAGTGTATAGAAACACACTTCTTAAGCTACAGATTTGAGGAACAGGATTCACATTTTTAAATAATGCTTTATTCCTCGTCTTTCAGATGCCCCAACAAACATATATCGGCAAAAGCTCATGCTGAAAAACCAACTAACCTCACTGTCTAAAACTGTCTTCAATGCAAAAAGTACCTCAGACCTGTGAAATATATATATCTTCATACACTTCTTTCCAAACCAACTTGCTAAATTGACCAAAGATAAATAGATGATCAACAGTTTCACATTCCTTCTTGCATAAAACAAAGCGGATATATCACCACAGGGTCTCGTTATTCGTTAAGGGTTTTGTAGGTCACGAGAATCATCCAAATCTTTACAATAATTGCAACATGTGAACATTTTGCAGGTACCTCAGCAGTTGCGGGAGTTACGGATTTTTGCTCCACTCTCAAATATTCCGAAGTCCATAGGGAAGTTGAAGCACCTGGAACGGATTGTGGTCAACTGTGCACCATTCTATGATAGAAATATTCCGAAGTCCATAGGGAAGTTGAAGCACCTGGAACGGATTGTGGTCGATTGCTATGATAGTTTTGAAGAACTGCCAGAAGAATTTGGTCGCCTGCTCTCATTGAAGGTTTTGGTGTTAAATCGGTGCTTAAAAATGAGGTGTCTACCAGATTCCTTTGGGAATCTAACAAAGCTGGAGCACATCGACCTGTCTGGTTGCATGAATTTGGAGAGGTTTCCAAGTTCCTTCAGGAAGTTAACTAGGCTTAAATATCTTAATTTAAGCGAGTGCAGTGATTTAACCATATCTAGGGACACTCTTGGAAACATCAGCACGCTTGAATACATCAATCTCGACTATTGCCACAATATTGGGGTATTGCCTTCCCAATTTGCACATCAACGCAACCTGAAAAAGTTATATTTGAATCACATATTGTTAGAAGAATTGCCAAGTGACATTGGAGAGTTAAGCGCTCTGGAAGAGCTTGCAATAGAAAGCTATCCGCTAGCAACGCTGCCGCCTTCGATCGGTGACCTAAGCAATCTGAAGCAATTGAAGGTGGATTGCCGTGCCTTGAAGGAATTGCCAAATGACATTGGAAAGTTAAGCGCTTTGGAAGAGCTTGTAATAAAAGTCTCTGGACTAAAAGAGCTACCGCATTCGATCGGTAACCTAAGCAATCTGAAAACTTTGAAGGTGGATCAACTGAAATTGCCGGATTCCATTAGACAGTTGAATCAGTTGTCTCAGTTGATAGTCACTCATTGTTCCTGGCCAGAGCTGCCTTTTAAAAAGTCGCTTGCGGGCGAAAGTGAAAAATATTGCATGCCTAGGCTGCTACACTTGAAATTGTTCAACACAAAAATATTGGACAAGGTATCATTTGAGGAAGGTGTTTGCCCCAACCTTCAACATCTCATCATCCAATCTTGTAATGGTCTGCCGGGGGTTGGTACATTGCCAAATGCACTCGTAAAACTGGAATTGACTGGTTGTCGTCAATTGAGGAAAATAGAAGGGCTGCGCGGTCTTACAAAACTTCAAGAGCTGGACATTGAAGATTGCATAGAAGTGGAGGACCTGTCGGATTTTGAAACACTGGCGTCATTGGAGATATTGCGGGCACATAAATGCGTGAAACTGAAGAACATACGGGGATCGGCGGAGCTTACAAAGCTTCGAAGAGTAGATATTAGTGATTGCTCTGACTTGGAAGAGCTGCAGGGTTTTGAAAATTTGAGGTCGTTGGAGGTGCTTCAGGCATCTGGTTGTGTGAAGCTGAAGAGACTACCGGGGTTGGCGCAGCTGACAGAGCTTCGAGCACTAGAGGTTTCTGGCTGCTCTGACTTGGAAGAGCTGCCGGGTTTTGAGAATTTGATGCCGTTGGAGGAGCTTGATGTATCTAGATGTGTGAAGCTGAAGAGCATACCGGGGTTGGCGCAGCTCACAGAGCTTCGAACATTAATTGTTTATGGTTGCTCTGACTTAGAGGGGCTACCGGGTGTTGAAAATTTGCGGTTGTTGAAGTACCTTGATGTAACTGAATGTGTGAGGCTGAAGAGCATACCGGGCTTGGCGCAATTGACCGTGCTTCGAACACTAGTGGTTCACGGCTGCTCTGACTTAGAAGAGCTGCAGGGTGTTGAAAATTTGAGGTCGTTGGAGAATCTTGATGCATCTGTATGTGTAAAGCTGAAAAGCATACCGGGGTTGGCGCAGTTGACAAAGCTTCGAACACTAGAGGTTTATGGCGGCTCTGACTTAGAAGAGTTGCAGGGTGTTGAAAAATTGAGGTCGTTGGAGAAGCTTGATGTATCTGGATGTGTGAAGCTGAAGAGCATACAGGGGTTGGCCCAACTGACAGATCTTCGAACACTACAGGTTTCTGGCTGCTCTGACTTAGAAGAGCTGCAGGGTGTTGAAAAATTGAGGTCGTTGGCGGAGCTTGATGTCTCTGGATGTGCGAAGCTGAAGATCATACCGGGGTTGTGTGAAGCTGAAGAGCATACCGGGGTTGGCGCAGCTGACAGAGCTTCGAGCACTAACGGTTTCTGGCTGCTCTGACCTAGAAGAGCTGCCGGCCCGCGGGTATTGAAAATTTAAGGTCGTTGAATGAGCTTGATGTATCTGAATGTGTGAAGCTGAAGAGCCATCCCCTAATTTAGAAGAGTTGCCGGTTATACTTTCATATTTGTAAAAATTTTGGATGGAATTTTAAAGATTCCAAATAATAGTGTTTAATAGGAAATGAGTGCCTTTGAGTTTGGTTTTTGAGGATAGTAATTTATTTATGAATTCAAAATTTCAATTTGAACTATACAAAATTCTAATTTCTTAAACAGAAAATCGTTAAATTATTATCAAAATACAAGAAGTCAAATACCTAGCATCGATGTAGCATGATGTGAGAATCTGTACTTTCCCAGTTAGCATACATTCTGGAGGAGTCTAGAGAACTTGGAATACTAAAGATTTCTGGCTACTCTGACTTAGAACAGCTTCTAGGTATTGAAAATTTGATGTCCTTGAAGTACCTTTATTTATCTGCAAGTGTGAAGACGAAGACCATATGCTGACATTTATTTAAAATAAGTAATTATTTAAAAAATAATAAATTTATTTACTAGCATTTGCCCCTTGAAGGGCAAAAGTGAACGCCGAGGGTTTCTCAATCACTTTCCAATTGCCATTCCCCCATCAATTCTAGGAGGGAGCGTAATGTATAGATACTCATATAGAGATATTCGCACCAAAGCTTGTAATTAAATAATACATCTATGCAATATGAAACAAATGACACTAGTGCAGATCATATTTGTTTATGAATGAGAATAGCAAAATACTATAGGCCCCTTGATGGTCTTAAATATGACTATGCATTCAAGCATCCATATTGTAATGTACGCATTAAGGATCCATACTGAAATGCCCACCCGAAGGTTCCATATTGTAATTAGCTCAACATTCTAAATATGATCACCTTCGTGTGAGTGTGCACAAGTCTATATGACAAGTGCACATGGATATATACTACACCAATGCTAACACACTAAGGTAAAAGAAACCTACACAAAAACCTCCATTCATTGAGAATTTTTCATTTATAAGTAACCTCTTGAAATGTTTATGTGACCATTAGTAGAGAATTTTATAAATGTGAATTTGATAATTTTAGTCAATCTTATATGAGTAATTGTTTTTCAATCCATACAATTAATTGAAAAAAATAGCCATTGTCATAGATAGGGACTTATAACAAAGAAAGAGGAATTAAAAAAAAAAGTCTTTAGTAACCATTGACCATACATTAAGTATAACCCATAATTGAAAATGTGACCTTTCGACCATTCATATTATTACACTTCAACATCAACATTTCTGTTTACTAATAAAGTACAAGTTTCAATAATTATAAAAGTACAGTCATTATGAAGAACACGAACAAATTTAAATCACTCATCGAGAGAAGCAAGGTGATGTACAACCCAATATGGGGGAGACTTCTTTACCAAGTTGTGGAACCATGTTTCTATTTTGTTTTAGTGAGTTTCTATTTTTAGATAGGTTGCATTTAACATTAAGTGGGGAAGATCCAATGTAATGCTTTCTCTTCATGGCTTCTTCACCATCTTCAAGGAGGACGTTGTGCATAAGGCCAACCTTATGTTGACCCTCTCACTTCTTTTCAACTATGGTCAACCATGGTTTGTAATTGGATATACACACACCAACTCTCAGTTGTATTTGCATTAGGTGTTTATAAACTTAGTCTTATCGTATATTCAAGCTTCCTTTTGAGTTTCTCTCTATGATATGCACTTGTGATGAGTATCCATAAAACCATGCCACTATTGTATTTGAGCATACTTGGTCATATTCAACCTCTTTCATATATATCGAGTTGGATTGTTTCATTGTCACTTCAACTAAAATTGATTTTATTTGATGTGGGTATTCCAAGCTCCTCTCTATCAAAGGGTGTTTCTTCCAACACCTCTTCAAATGGACAATTCAATACCATTCTCTTAGTAGATGTGTAGTATCACAAGGTTAGATCTTCCTGCCCTCCTTTATTGGATGAGCATGTTAGCAATTGTTGTGACCATAACCCTTTCAATGTCCTTAGCTAACTACATCTTGTGAGGTTCCAAATTCCAATGTATGTAATTGTCATGGATGGCAAGCACAAACATCCAATGCCAAAATATTATGCCCTCATCATTCACAAAATTTCAAAGATGGCCAAAGAAGATTATATTTATGAAATTGATGAGAAAATAAACTTGATGTCAAAGATGACTAAATGCATTTACTATTTGCATATTGATCTCACTTGGTAATAAACAAGTTGAAGGAGCTATTTGTTTTTTAAAATTGTTTAAGCAACTGTTTTCACATTTTTTTGTAAGAACGTTGTTTAGAAAATGCATTTTTTTAAGCATGTTGCTTAGAAAAATGATAATTTTGGTATAGCGTGTTTGTTTAAATGACATTAAGTTCACGATATCGATCCTTAGATTTATCTATTTGTATTGAGAATTCCTTTGTATTTGATAGCCTCGACCAAATATATATATCGACCATATGATCATAACATCAAGTCATATTTACAAAAGTTCTGGACAAGCTAAGCATCGACTAAAAACATCAAAGAGCATATGTTAACATCGACCACACTTCAATTTCATGTGTTGACCAATGAACCATTTGTTATACCGACCAAAGTGATAATCGACCACATGTTGGAATTGGCCGGAGGACCATCGACCCCGACAACTATGTAACAAGTAGATTGACCAACAATAAGGAAACTGAATAGTCAATCAATTCCCGTTGATTATTTGGTCTTAAAATGTTCCAACCGACGAACCACAATTACCAATCTCATACTGGGGTTTAGGTCGACCGACCACAACTTGTGAAGCATGATTGAACCGAGACCATATATAAAAGTGCAAATGCAAATTAATTTGTTCAGGTCATTGTATGTATGTCGATCGACTTAACACACAAATTAAGAGTCGGTCGGATTCCACATCTGTTTATAGGTCGATGCGGTCGGTCGATGCTGATAAGGTCGACTGGTTGGATGTTCGACTCATAATGAAACTTCGAATATATTCTTTGTCGGAAGTCAACATGGTAGAAGAAAGTAGGTCAAAAAATTTCATTGGTCGACTTGAATGGTCGATATAAATACTGGTCAGATTTCTTCACTCCTTTGGCCACCTCTCGTCGACTTGGCACATAATGAAGTTGCCCACAATTTGTATATAGTTGCTGATTGCACCACTCAGTATTATCCAATTGCGCCCATCAACGATATATCATTTGTTTTTTTCCAATGATATACCAGTCAGATGGCTCAGGGAAAAAAAAGAAAAAAGAACTGCATTTGAAAATGGAGGACTGTGCCAAAGCAGTCGATGTCCGACCACTTCAGTCGATACACAACATTTGCAATGTTAAATATATTTAATGACTTTTATCCATGGCCTGAAGCACCGGAAGATATGCCCACTTTACAACTTGTCGACCTCAAGTCTATGTTATGCACTAAATCCGACCAGCATTTATATTGACCATTCAAGTCGACCAATGAAATTTTCTGGCCTGCTTTCTTCTACCATATTGACTACCAACTAAGAATACATTCGAAGTTTCATTATGAGTCGAACATCCAGCCAGTCGACCTTAACAACATCGACCGACCGCATCGACCTATAAACATATGTGGAAGCCGAACGACTGTTTATTTGTGTGTTCAGTCGATAGACAGTTTGAATAAAGCAAGCTTCCGACTGGCAATCGACTATCTTCTACCAAAAGCACGTGGCGACTACACCGTGCCAACTGCAACATTCCAAGGACCTGTTCGAGGAGCAAGTAAAGAAACCTGCAAAAAGAAAGGCATACGCTCTTGATAATTTATGCAAACAAATGATGCCTTATGATTGCTTATCCAACGATGGAAGTTTTCGACCGGAAAATATCATCCGACAGGGTGCAGTCAACCAACACTTATCCTGGCCAGAAAAGATGAGTCAAAACCTTGGCAAAAAGCATATGATATACAGTCGATGAGCGTAATTGGCTAATACTGAGTGGTGCAGTAAAAAAATATAGACGAATGGTGTCACTTGTCTCCCTCAAACAATATATGCTTGGTTGGTATAAAATCGAATGTTTTAATAACCTGTCGAGACTTATCGAACCAGAACCTGTCGAGGTTGGTCGAGTTGAAACTTGTCAAACTGGAACCTGTCAGGATTGTTCGAGTCAAGACTTGTCGATGATTGTCGAATTCAGAGCGTTGTGGGACCAGAAACGAAGATTATCTGAGACTCAGCAGTCGTTAGTCGCATATTGGCGCAGAAGGTCGATGTCACGAAACTGTCAAAACTGGTCCGTCGAAGTGTTGTATGTGTGCCGAACTTGAAACCTATCGAGACTTGTCGAACCTGAACCTGTCGAGGTTGGTCGAGTTGAAACTTGTCGAAACGGAACTTGTCGGGATTGTTCAAGTCAAGACTTGTCGAGGCAAAACTTGAGATCGATCTTATCGAAGATCGATGGTGGCAAACGCATATCGTCGGGTTGCATTTTCCCTACCAGCCATTGCCAGTCAATCTCGCAATAGTGGAATGATGCATATTCGCTTTCTACGGATCAAAGCTCCATTGAACTGAGTGACACGTCAACTAGAGAAGGCTCACATCTAGCCTGTCATGGATGAACGTTCTCTAGTTAAACGAATACCATTGCATTTTCTGCCACTTTATGTGTTGGCCAAAATAGTTTTGAAAAGGCTCACATCTAACTTGTCATGGATGAACATTCTCTAATTCCTCATGTGGTTTCTCTCTACCTATATGCTTGATGATTATGTGCAACTTCTTTCTAACTCTTGCAGCCTGTCCATTGTAACCCCTGCCACTGGTCGTTCCATATTTTCCTGACAATTGACTAGTGTATTAATGATAACATTATCTAGTGATCATATCCATTATTCTTCTGAATCTTTTGCGACTTTAAGGTTTGAAATTTTAGTAAGTTCCATGGGAATTTGGTAAGTCAACCAATTATTGTTAAGCGTAAAAATACAACTTTAAATTCTCCAACGGTCCGGTAATGTTATTGTTGTGCAAGTTCATGCTTATAAGGAGGAGGAGTACCAGTAATGTTATTGTTGTACAAGTTCATGATTATAAGGAAGAGGAGTACTCTTCAATTATCAAATTCTCTGAATCTTCCTTTAATATGATTTTGTAGTCAAGTTGCATTTGTATAACTCTTGAGTCTTAACTAGTCGAGATGGTTGGTCTCTCCTTTAACCATGTATTATTACTCTCGTTCAGGTGTAATGATCATGATGGCTCCGTGCTTTGTCACGTCGTGGGGAAGGAGCCACTATTACCATAACTCATCAAAGAATTTCATGATACAGAAACTAATGACTCGGTGGCCTCTGATTAAATGAAATAAATAGTGAAAGAAGGCGAGACGTTTATGAGAATGCAGTCGACAGAGAACAACTATAGAATTTTTGTTAGCTTAAGAAAATCGACTACAAAGTGTAAGTGAGGAATCTTGGAGTTTGAACCAAGATCAAAGCACGTGTTACCTTGACGAGTTGTCACTTTGATCGATATAACTTATCTATATAACTCATCATGGAGGGTGAGGGTTGAGGATGGGTGCAGTCACTTTTTTACCTAGTGATTCGTCCAAATTTAAGCTAATACTATCTAAGCCTAAGTTATATATCCATCCTTCGGATGTGAAGACTTACTAGATTGGAAAAAAAAAATCTATCTAAAGTACCCAATGTTTGAGCCATGGTTTATTATGTGCACCTATTTGAAGTAATGCCCTCGACGAGAATGCACTCGCAAGTGGAGAAGTAAAAGCAACATTGACCAAAGAAAAAATCAATTGGGGAGAGTTCGACCGGTTCCTCTCCATTAAGAATGCCACCCTCAATGACGAGAGAATCCTTCCCCTATAAAACCCTTTGGTCGAGGTAATTCCTCTTTCAAACACATTGTATATCAAATTCTAGGTGGCCATTTATGCAAACTCGAACTCGTTGCTACTATACGAGGGTGTGTTTGAACTGAATAGAGTTTGAATGCAACTTTCCACTTGGTTCAAATTTTGTTTTAACATCTCTCCCCACAGTTAAATGAAGATCAATCTCTGCATTCGAAATATACTCTCTCATCATTATAAAAACCAATTTATAAGTTTATCGATGGCTGCAGGTGGACAAAATGCTAGTCAATGGATATGTGCCCAATGTAACTTCTAGGTCGACGGTGATAGGTGGTCGCCGAGCAGTAGAAATGCCTCCCAAAAAATTCATAAGAGTTCATGTCGAACCTAGAATCTGTTGGGGTTGAGTTGTCGAAGTCGAGCCAGGATGGGTCGAAGAGGACCCTGTCAAGTTTGTTGGATTGTCGAAGTTGAATCGAGACTTGTCGAAGGTGAACCTGTCAAGTTTGCAAGTTGTTGGAGCCAGAAACGACTAGGTCATTGAGGTTTTAACAATTCCTTCATCAAAAGAGAATGCTAAATAGGTCAGCGCATTTTACATTGCAGTCGTTTGTTTGTTTGGAGGTAACTTTCTCACGGTCGACTGAAATATTCATCGATTTCAATGCTAACGGTTGACCTTTTGATTGACAAATCATCTTGCATCAGTCAATATCGACCAACCATTAACTGAATACCTTTATTGACACACAATTAGCTTCTTTATTATTAGGTTCAATGAATAATGATTCTACACATGAGCCAAACTTAGGAGAAGTTTTGGCATTCTTGCATCGACCACTCATTTCTTGTGAACCTGCTGCAACAAGTCTCCTGCTTTCGATATGTAAACTTTGTTCCTTTAAATATAAACACAACATATTCATACTCTCTCTGCACTGATGATGACATAGACCAAGCAGTCTATTCGCAAACTATGGTTCACAGCCTATTGTTGACGACTCTAAATAATTTCTTTTTACAACCGATACCACCCAAAAAAAAAGATAAAATATATCATAGTCGCTTTGTCAATAGCGCTTCGATTTCAAGCACATAGCTTGATTGTGCAATGATCAATTTGTGTGTAGCAATGTTGTCAACCAATAGTGGTTGACATTCTTAAGTCAAATATTCAACGAGCATTAGTCAGCTGGTTGTAGTCGACAGGCAAGTAATTGCATTAGTCGAATGGTGAATGTGTTGAGTGTTAGCTGGTTGGATTTCATTAGACTATTCATGTTGACAATCCTCTCATCGGTTAACACTACACTACATAGGCATTACTATCACAGGCATTACACTACATAGGCATTATTATCAGTGGTTGCTTGGGCGACGAATAATATTTGGTAGACATGACTGAGCGATGATCCATTGATGCAAATCTGGAGCATTGTCGATGAGCGACTGCATAAACATCCATCGGTCACAATATAAAATAAAATAAAGTAAAAAAAAATTGTTGTCAAGTGATGAATGTCTGACTGATCTTTTCGTTGTAATACAATAGGCATTGATGGATTCAGTACTGTCGACGATGGTCAGAAGATATAATAACCACCCCATTCTGTTTTCTTTCTTTGTCATCGTTGTTGTTGGATTGTCGAGGACAAGTCAGAATTGTGATCTGAGTGTTGGTCGTGACGACACGGAATTTCATGGATGAATATGTCTTGATTGGGCGTTATCATTTTAAATAAAAGGGAATTTATTTGCACGAAGAAGAAGTTTTGCTCGAGATGAATTCCGCTTCTCATGTCGTGGAATGTCGTGGAAATACTTGGAAGAAGAAGCTATTGATCTGGCAGATTGTCGTGGAATGAAGGAGCTTTGCGATTTCCCATAGTGGGAGACAATTTTTGGAGTTATTTTAGACTCTAGACGGCATGGGAATCATCATCAAAATGAAAAGATATATATGGAAAACGATAAAAACCCTACCAGGAGTGTCAAAGACAACACGAGTTAAAATTAATTGCACGGGAAGCTTATGGGGAATGTTAAAAATCAACGACTGTCTGATTGATTTTTGAAGTCCCTCGTCCAGGTGAAGAAAGCATGCTTTTGTTGACCTGAATGTGAAGCTGACCTGGGCACTAATGAGACAAATTTACCGTCTAATGAATCTGTTATGTCAGCTAGAACATCTTTCATCGGCATAATCAATCGATCTTCGACAATAGTCTGTCGACCACTCTTCACTGACTTGTGCAGTTGCCTGTCAGCTATGCCAAAGCAGTCGGCTCTTGACCACTTCCTTAGCAACCAACCACTTCAGTCGAATTAAATCCGACCATTCCATTCGACACGTCTCATGGGAGTCACAGCTTCAAAACATATTCTCACTTTCTTCCAGGTTTAGACCTCCTCGATGGAACCGGGCCTCTTAAATCAACTCTTCTGCATCTCTGACCGATAGCTTCTGGCAATACTTGTGAGCTGGATGGAAATACACAGTCGACGTGTCTAGCGGTTATGGCTGTGATTGGCTTTCTTTTTACTGCAGTCGTCACCCGACAAAGTCATGGAATCATCAGTCGAGCCCTGGTCAACTCCATTTGCAAAACAAGTCGACGGGGAATCAAAGAACGTAGTCAGTGAATGCTTGGTCGAGGGCTTCAAGTCGACGGGGAATCAAAGAATGCAGTCAGTGAATGCTTGGTGAAGGGATTCAAGTCGACGGGGAATCGTCAGAATTAAATTCTTGTGGAATTTAATTCGAATGGGATACTTTCTTATTTTGTCGACAACTACTCAATAGGCTCCATAAGTTGACGGTGACCACATCCATGAGCAACGTTTGATGGAATTATGGCAGTGATAATAGTCGGTTGGCTTCTTGTCGTCAGCTGGCTTCTTGGAGCCTTCTTGCCCAAATTACATACAAGTACTTACCGGTCGAATATCTGCACAGTTGCCAAACTTTCAGGTTGACAGATCGACGTGATTTTTGATGAGTGCTTTGATATACTTTTCATGCATTACTTCTCTTCGAATCAGTCGACTTAATTTGATTGATGAGCTACTTGGTCGGGTATTACTCCTGGACAGAGGATCAACAAATGGTCAGATCGATGGCGGCTCTAATGTTCAACTTTTCATTGATTTTAATAGTTTATCCATGAGATGACCGGTCAACAATTTCATCAAACTCAAATTCTACAATTTTTATCCAAAAACTTGATAGGCAGGTAGACTGTACGATATAAATGCTAGTTTTCATGAAAGAAATGGAGCAGGTCCATTCGTCATTTTATCCATACTTCCTCATTCACTATAAATTTCCACCCCTCTCATTTTTCATTATCAGTCACTGGTGGAGTTGTCGCATTTTGCTTGGGTGCAGGCTGGAGTTCAGCATATAGGCATGGGTTCCCGGTAGATGAACAATACTTGTCGACCATATTGCTTGGTCGATGAATGAATATCTTGAAGCATAACAGAATCATTATCCAGCTCTAGCATGTCGATTTGGCATGGTACAGCCTGCACGATATAATTGGCATCAATAAGTTAACTTTACTAGTCGTTTGAAAATGCTAATGCCGACGGAAGCGCAGATGAGTGCAACTATTGCTTGTAAACTTGAGCGGCCTTCTTTTCTTGTTTATGTGGCCGACATGGCCAAGCTAGTAACCGACTGGTTTTTAATGCTATTCGATGGACGGTGAAAGGCTATTTGGTTGGCTACGTATTGATAGGAATGGTCGGATTCCAGTCGGTTACTGGACGCTGACTGCTTTGGCATAACAGCAACAAAGATAGTGATCAATCTTCAACATAATCTTCTAGCAAGTAGAATTTTTTGATCGATTTCTCCCATAACAGTATCCTCAACTCGAATAGAGCACACAAGTGATCTTGCAAGCTTCATCATGCAGGTTTTTGCAATTGCTTCTTCTAACCAGTCCATTCGACACGTCTCATGGGAGTCACAACTTCAAAAGATACTCCTGCAAAGTCTGCCTCATTGATAGTTCTAAATATTCATTGGCAGTTGCTTGGGTGACTCTCGCAGTTGACATATCCAGGAGGCATATTCAACTACTAGTCGACAAAAGGAGTTTGAGAGGCGACGAGACTTGTTGTACGATGAATGCAAGCCGGATCCATATTATTAGCATTCAACGTTGGATCCAGCTGAGCATGAGCAGTTCGACCACTGATTCAAACCCATCCAAGTTCACAATAAAGCTAATGTCGATATCTTGTATCACGTGGAGTTTTCATGGCAGAAAGAGTCGATTCAACTGGACATCCTGGGCGGTAAATTGTTTGCAATAACACTGGAAATACTTGGAAGAAGAAGCTATTGATCTGGAAGATTGTCATGGAATGAAGGAGCTTTGCGATTTCCCACAGTGGGAGACAATTTCTGTCCAGTGTTGTTGTCATGCAACAGTCTTCATCGTTGAGCTACCAATCATGCATCAATCGCAAAGCACATAGAACTCTGATAGTTGCTTCGGCGATTCGATTCAAGAAGTCGTCTAACTATATAAATTCAACATAATATGTTGCTTGTGAAGCAAGCCGCGTCTGCACGGGAAGATGGATCCAGAGGAAGCATGAAGAAATACCTTTTACACGAAGTGTCTGACTTGGGATTCCGAGCTTGTCTGCGGAACCTTCACAATGGCACCATCCACGTGGCAGGATTACATTCTCTCTATAAGCAAGGAATCTAATCTACGTGGATGGTTACGCTTCTCCGCGGTGAAACACCTACGACGTAAAAATAAGTAATTATTTTAAAAAAAAATTAAAATGTTTTGTTTAGAGAGTGATAATTTGATTTTCATTATTTTTTTTATTATTCCATACCAAGGTAAGAATATACTAATCTATCATTAGTAAAACTTTATTGAATTTTATTATTTTGCATTTTCATACAAAAAATTGTACCAAATTTTTAAAGTTTTGCAAAATTTCGTTATAAAACTTAATGTTTTAAAATATTACAATTTTTTAAATACAATAATTTGATTTTCTTATTAGTGTAGGACAATTTTGATGGGGAATAAATCAAATTAATTTATAAATCTAAAATTTCTTAAAGCACCACGTGTAACTTGTTTAAGTGTGTAGCATTAATGCTTTGGTTATCAAAATTTGGAATCAAACTATGTTAAGGCTGCCCGGTCATGGCCCTTGGGGTAACGCTGCCTGGTAATGGCCCTATATAAAGCTGGCACCTGTGATCAGGATGAATTTGCAAGTACTGTTCCATGGCAACTCGGAAATCTATCCAGCATTACGGGACTCGATCTCTCGTCCTCAACTTCTATGTTGATAAGTCCCGGCCTGTCATGGCTTACAAATCTCACAGCCATTAAAAATCTTTCTCTGGATGGAACTGATCTCTCAGCAATGTCGTCTTCATGGAGGCAATTTCTTTGCCATTTATTAAGACAATTGCAAAATGATGCAACAGTCTTTTCAATCCCTCACCTGCATTCCAAATTTCACAACTGAACATTGGAGATACAGTGTCGCAGTGGTACTGGTTTTGTATTCTAGTCCACGACAACTAATACAATACGTACAAAGAAATACAGATAAGGGAGTTCTAATAGCGAGTTCTCATTTATTAGAGAGTGCAAGTATTAAATATTAGAGAGTGCAATTGGTTCAAATTTAAATATTTAATACTTGCATTCTCCCTCACTTTCACTTCTAAACTCATGTAATTGCATAATGTGTATCTTTTAAACAAGAGCCACGAGGTGGCAATGTTCCCGACATTGCCACCTGCTCTTGCCAGAAAGAGAAAGTGCAATTGCTTTGGCAACAGGTGCTAAGTATAAATGCTTCAAATTTTACAAACATCCATGTTGGTTGAGCCATGATGTAATGCTTTATATGCACCTATATAAAAGCTCAATCCAACAATCAATTGTACAGGAGTTGATAAGATCCACCTTAGATGTTGTTGTTTCTTATTATCTATTACGCATCATATTCTCATGGAATCTAATTTATTTTTGGATGAGGCATTCTCATTTGTTTTGTTTTCTTACCTCAGAACTAAATCTTTCATGTCCAAACTCCATGAATGTTTGTATTGGGGAATATTGCATCATTGGCGTTGACATCTTTCAAATTGCAAGAATGTTAATTCAAGGGTTGAAGTTCATGTTCTGCTTTGGATGTTTTAGGTTTTGTTTTTTGTTTAACTATCTACAAGTTGGGTTTAATTAGGATATATCCACATAATATTATATTTTTTGGATGAACGAGGGTTTCATAACATATAACTTAGTTTATTATTCCCTGTTTTTAAATTTGAAAGTTTGACTAAGTTCAATAATGACTAGCATTTCGCATATACATTGTTACTTTCAGACTCAAGGTTGTAAGTGCCCCATCGAGTGGTCTCCCCTCTCCCTTGATTGGTCAAGACTTAAGAGCCATGTGGAAATTCATGCATTTGGATTTCTAGTGCCCGAAGAAGATTTTAGATATGTCGGTTTGATGCAAGTTCACCCATTATTATCGAACTCACCTACCCAAACTAGTATGACTTTTTGGTCTTCTATTTTTTTCTACTCCACTCAACTGAATCACTAACCAAATCCCTATTTGCTCAATAACAGTTCTCAAGGAGCCCTGCATACACCAAAAGTGTAGTTTCCACCCACAGGACCATGTGCCATTTGACAGATAATTAGGAAGACGATTTGCAGGATAAAGACCTCCTTGTCCATGAACCCCCTTTCAAACAATCCCATCCATTTAATTTTTTTCTACAGGAAGTCTCCACCAACATAAAATTTATGGGCTCCCCCGACAATAACACGAGCCATTTTACAAGAAATCAGGTTGAGAATGGATAGAGGTCAATTGACTTATGGCATCAATTAATAGGTAAGACATGAAGGAAACATAATTGCAAAATTATGTGCAGATCATTAAGTTGATAGATTATGAGCAGATATTACACCAAACTAGCGTAAGATCCATGTTTGAACCATTGTTCAAATACTTTTCTGTTAACTTCAAGCTGTTGGGAATGTTGATTGCATTTCTATTGTGAGAGGATGTTGTCATTGTTGCTGCCCTCTAAGAAGACCCATTACAAGCCATGGTGTTTCCTTGTTTTGGAAACCTTGAGTCCTTGTCTTGGAAACCTTGGGTCCTTGTCTTGATTACTTAATTTTGTCATCTAGGAGAATTACCAATCGAAGAATGGGTTGAAGTTGAACAATCTGTCAAACTGGGAAACCTACCTAATGCCCCTTGTCATCATATCTTGCTTCCATATACATTCCATGCAATATTAACATATATTAAATGTGGAATGAGGTGTAACTCATAAGCAATAACTATTTAGGGTGGAGATTTGTTGCAATAGCTATTTACAAATGAGCTAATGACATAAGCTCATGTGGGGCATCAAAATTATTTAGATCCATTGATCAAGGTTGAAACAACCAAAGCTTCATATAAACTTGTAGAGTGGACAACACCATTCATATAAATATCGAGTTCCATGAATTTTGTAGAGTCTATGCCTAAAGAGGCAAGACTAGACACTTGGTATGAACTCAGAATGGTTTACGAGGTAGACTTGGTATGAACTAAAAATGGTTTACAAAGCAGGGACTATCCACTTCGTGGCTTTTTCTCCCTTGTATTTTGTATCCTTATGGAAATTATGTGCTTTGGAAAGTAGTCTTCGATAAAAGGGACTGTTGTCTTTACCAATGCACCATGCAAGAGATCCTAATTAATGGAAAGATACCTAGAATGATGATGCTACATGGGAACCAACATAGATACTTCAACAATTTCTACATCTCCAGCCTTGGGGATAACATGATACTTTTGAAGGGGGATGGCATGCTAGGGTCCTACCCTAAGCCCCTTAAATAGATTTATGGGTTGTTATATATTGAGGCCATCTATATTAAATAAGGCCCAGAAAGTAGATATTACATGAGATCAATATATGTAAGATGGCTTACTAGAAGGATCCCCCTAAAAGAATGTTTTTTACTATAAAGTTCCTAGGAGGTTAGATACAAACTAATGTAAGAAGACTTCCTAGTATGTTTTTCTTACTAGAAAGTCCCTTCGCTAAAAACAATATAAAGCAGTAGAAGCAATGTAATAAGATGTACGGTGAAGAATATTGTAATTGGAGCTTTACACATTTGGATGTTGCCCCTTCAAAGAAGCAAGTGAACATTTATTTCATGAAAAATGCATAATTTGTTATTTTGATATTTGGTTATCTACAAATGTTTTTTGTTGCGGTAATTCTATCATTCCCCATTCCAAAATCTTGCTAGTAAAACACTATCAATGTCTTGATCTAGTTCTACCTTGGTCCTCTTGCCCACATTAACCATAACCATAAACATGATTTTCTTAGTAACTTTTTTCTTCTAAAACACTGCCCTTAGCTTCTAGTTTAACTCTGTCAATCTATGTAGTTAACGCCCTTAGACATGTGTGAGGTGCTTAATACATGAAAAAACATTACAAATCTAACATCTACATAGTAATTTATGAGTTATTCTTCACACACACTCTCGCTTTCTCATTCATATATATATATATATATAAACATTTATCATAAAAACTAAATTTATATTTAAAAAAATATATATTTATTTTTATATTTTTATATATAACTATTATTTTTCTTTAATATATCAAATTATTTTAACATTATAAATTTAAATTTATTTCATCCCAATACGTTAGAATACATTTTCCACTATGTTCAATACACTTCCCTTGTGATTACGTTGTAATAATTGAGTCTTCTTGTGCACACAATCACCTACCAAATACATGAAATCTCTTTCACTAACCTAATAGAATACAGCTCGCTTCAGTTTGACATATACAACAAATGAAGTGCACCAACTTTATTGACGAACCATTAAATATATATATATATATATATATATATATATATATATATATATATATATATATATCTTTCTTCCTCAATTTTATTTTGAAATTGAAAGTGCAAACGTAATATAATCGAAAAAGTCGTCAACGTTGTGGAATACATACAAACTTGACAATGTCATTAGCTATGAAGTAAACATGAATTTGGTGGCCTAATTGATCCCACGAATGAGATTTTACCAATTTCTGATTCTCATCCCTTTGATAGAAACAACTGATACAGCCACATAAATTGATCCATTTTATTCTTACACTCTCGTTCCCTGATAAAAAAATGAATTTAAATTTCAATCTGTCGACGTTGCTTGCATTGCATTAGAAATTCATTTCCAGGCAACAAAATTTGTTTTACCAGTACAGAAAAATAGTTTGGCCCGGGTTTGTAATTTGTAGGCTCAGATATCTATTTACAATATAATTATATATTGGATTCATTCTTTTGAAACTGAGTGGGTATTGATCCCTTCCTATTCAGTATCTTTGAAATTCCCTCCCTGTTCAGTGTCTTCGAAAAAACAAACATGGATTCAATATCATACACAAATAAATCTGAATTAATATTGAAAATGGTATCTCAAATTACATAACCAGCCTCTCTACTACAAATCCTGTATCCTGTAAGTTTTTATTTTTTTTAGCTACGGGGACTCTAAGGCAAAGCCTGTACAGGAATGAACTGAGAAGCTTCCTAGTTGATCATCTAACTGGCATTGTCAAGAATTTCACGGTGAAGTAGAGTTTTGCAGACAGCAACGGCCTCGTCCACTGTCAGGAACAGCGATTTCTTCCCGAGAAATTCTGTATATTTTGAATTGTTCAGCTTCTCTATTGTCTGCCTCCCTGGATTCGCCATTACAAGCTGCAGAGCCGCAAATAAGATTTAATACAACTCAATGATCGATCAGTATAACATTTAATAATGTGGACTTCAAGCTACCTCTTACCTGAAGTCTACGCAGATCCAATTTCTTTTTCATCTCCTCAAGGCCGCTAATTCCGCTTGTATCGATGCTAGTCACAGCTAGGAGGAATTATTAATGGCACGACATTAGGAAATGGATAATCAAATAATGAGCCAACCATAATCAAAATCAAGGTCGATACAGAAAATACTTACGAGTCATGTCCAGGACTACTTAGCGGAGAGTTTGATCATACTTTTGTTTTCCATCGTCGATCTATCTAATTATCCTGTCATCCTCAAAAACCAGAGAGAATTAAACAATTTGGTATTACGAAACTCTTGAAGGAAATGAATCTTTCCGTTCTAATATCCAAAGTGAACAGATCACAATGCCTTCTTGTAACCCTTCAAAATTTGGAAAACCCCGCATCTTGTTTGCCCATGTCAAAAATTAAAAAAAGCATACATTCATCTTTAACTTCGAAGCCCAAATGATTGCAGAAAACAAATTCGAACTTAAGCCTTCAATTTTTTTGAGAAATGGCTAGATATCGATAGAAAGCAAACTTTTCTTGCAGATAGCTGGAGTTGGTGAAAAAAAATTGGAGAATCTATTCGCAGTATGAGAATACCCTGAACTCTGTCTGCATCAGGATATTGCTCTGTACTTCTGTACACAGTGGTTCCAGGAATGTTGCCCAGAACTGCAGTATGAGGCCTCATGACGTGCATCAACAATCTTACCAACGAGATGGATACCTGCAATATAATAATACAAATTAACTTGTTTTTTGTTTTTCAACAAAAGCACCCAATTTTTAGTTTAGCTGATTCAAACAGTTAATACAAATTGATCAGATTTTTCTTGACAAAGCAACGAATTTTTAGTTAAGATGATCCAAACTCTTAATACAAATTGATCAGATTTTTCTTGACAAACCACCCAATTTTTAGTTAAGCTGATTCAAACTCCTATGCTTATGCATTTAGCTGGTTATGGACTAAGCATCAACTAATTACATGATTTTGGTTTGAAATTTGCAGAAAGTTGCAATAATTAAAAACGGCAAACCAAACCAATAGATCAAATTCACAACATTTTGAGCATAACAATGATTGTGTAACCTTACCGCTGTGATCAAGCCAATTTCAACGCTGGCAAAAACAACGCCCAATGAACCTCCAAGAACACGAAGAAGTCGATCTTGTCCACCTTCCATAGATGAATGGCGGCATGGATGTCGATTAGGCCCAGCATTGCCGAGGCAATAATAGCCGACAGCACCGCATTGGGGGTGTAATAGAAGAGAGGAGTTAGAAACAGAAGAGTGAGCATCATGGCAATCGCCATTACTACATTTGAGGCTGCTGTTTTGCATCCTGCATTGGAATTCACCGATGTCCCTAAGAAGGCACCTGCAAACCCAATCATTAGCCACAGTTATGGGATTCGTACCGAGCCGAATAACACTCTACCACCTGCTGCAAAGAGAAAAAAAAATGAACGGATTGGTAATGATTTGAACCCAAAGCATTTCTATCTGCAACGGATAAGATTGAAGGAAAGAGAAAAAGACCTGTTGAAACATAACAGGAAGTGCAGGAACCCACAACATTCATCATTCCAATCGCAATCATCTCCTTGTTGCCATCAATTTGATAGTTCTTGAAGAGAGCAAATGTTCTTGCAACAGCTAATCCTTCCTGTGACGATTCAGCCAGTATTTTATCAAGTTTTACTCAAACTAATTTATCTTCTTTTATACGTTGTAGTTTTATCCTGGAGGATTCAACCAACTTTAACCAATTTAACTTCTCCAATGGTTTGAAATTCTGTACCTCACCCTTAAACCACAGTCCGTCTGATTATCGATACGTGGAAATTCTAAAACATTAGAAATTATGAAAGCTTTTTTCTTTAGCGGCCTCCTCACCAGAAACCCCATCCTGGAAATCGCACCTTTGTTACCCATTTCTTGATATCCTTCCTTCCCTATCTGAGCAGACCTTGCGCTCCCTCCTTTCTTCGCTTCCTCTATCAACCGCTCTTGCTCAATAAATAAATTGAAATTGATTTCTTGAGATACAGATTGAAGAACACAATACAGGGAGTAAATATTTAAGGAATGTGAGCATTAAGAAAATATAGAGATAAATGCTTAGGTAGTTTACCTGGATTCCTTGGACATGGGCCCTTTCTCCTTAACTTCTTCCTTTGTTGGCTCACTGGTACCTTCCTTGCTGCTCAACCCTTTCATGGCTCCCCGTTTGAGCCTCATTTGGGCATCTTCTGACATGGGACTCTGATCGGAACTCATATTTTATGTCGAATACTACCGATTGCTCTCTGAACACCCTTCTCGTTGATTGATTTCTCTATTGAATTGAATAAGCTTAATTCTGAACAATCTGCAATATGAATTGGTGCATTGACTCGGTGCCTTAGACTCCAATGCCACGACTATCCCCACCACCAGTGCACGGTACAAGTGTGTAGAGTGCATGATACAGGTGTATAGAGAATCGCTGAAATAACCCACACTTGCCAGTGATGCATCGATTGCAGGTTCCATGGATTGTCGTGAATGAGAGATGTAGATTGTAAGGGGAGTAATGAACAAAGTTTCACCTCAATAGCAGCTACTGAATTTAATGTTTGTTGGACAGACATGCACTGACGGAACCCTAGCATCGGCGAACAGCCAGGGCAATTGCTTGATATTCATTTACCTTGACAATGTAATACTAACAATTCAAAATGCATATCTCAGTTTAATATTCATTGATCATGTTAAATACCAATATTGGAATTGAATATAGTGCTGGTGCAAACATGGTAATGACTCCCATAAGCACAAGGATTTCTGATTGTTTACATCTGTAGGCACATGCCTCAAAAATTATTTGAGACAAAACACTAACAGGCACATAATAATGTAGAGGGAATTTCAAATTGCTCATATGAGATACCAATGAGTGCAACGTAGCGATCTATGATATAGAAATGGAATTCTTTCAAAATTCAAGTAAAAAAGGAAGGCTTTGCCATTGAGTTGACTTACTATTTCTTCACTAACCAATGATGCTCATTAAGAGATCTTGCATGCACGGTAAAAAAGTTACGGCTTTGCCATTGAGTTGGCCTACGTCAAACACAGTAAAAAAGGTAAGGCTTTGCCATTGAGTTGTCCTACTATTTCTTTATTAACCAATGATGCTCATTAAAAGATCTTGCATGCAAGGATTGCAGGTGACAGCCACAATAGCTCCCATGGAAGACCTGCAAAAATGATTGTTTTATAAATACAGATATCAGAAGCAGAAATGAAATGAAAATCATGTCCATCCGTGACCAAACAGAGGTAAATGGAACTCCAGAGTATGGTCTGTAGCAAGTACAAATAAAAAAATAAAGTGCTTCACGCATCTCTCAGAAAGATAACCAAACTAGGCCAACAACAATGCAGAAAAGAACACAGTAAAGCAATTCAGGGAAAATGTGGCATACTGATTCTGCAAAAAATGTTGAAACCAGTCCGATGTTCTGATAGCCTGTCTAATTGATGGGTAACGGGCCATCAAACCTGCAACTGACATTTAAACGAAGGTTAAAGTTTAGAAGAATGTTATCCTTTCAAAATGAAAGAAGAAACACATTGAATGAATTACTATTCGTTGTAGGAAAAACTTACATTATGGTAAGCACCAAAGAATTCCACTTTAACCACGTACAGGATGATCCCATGCCAAAGACGAGACAGGAATTCTGCGGTCTTTTTACACTAGATGTATCTTTTACTCAAAACAAAACGATAAGTTCCAGAGAACTTCTATTACTCTACAATTTGGAAAACTCATACAAATCACAATGAAGGGTTCGAAACCAAGAACGCTTTAACAGTTCAAACCAGAGGAACAATCCTCTTTTGACAGCGCCATTACAAAGGCTAAAACCTACAACTCAGATCCTATCTAAAGGAATCGAGGTCGAGACTTCTTGATACCTGCTAACCTAGAAAAATTTGGTAGCTTGTCGGCCTTAGAACCCGTAACAATAGCAAAATGAACAACTTTCAATCTCTTAAACCAAATGACAACAGCAGTTAGGGATTGCCATCCAACGGTCGAAATGGTCGGCAATCAACGAGCAGGATGATGCCAACGAAGGGTATTGGGATAAACAACCTCTGCATTTATTATTCCATCATTCGAAACTAGTATGGGAATGTCAATTTGGTACCCAACCGTTCAGATAATAGCCAGCTCGAAGGAATACTTTTAGAAATCATCACACAGAGATAGATTTGGCTAATAATACATCAACCTTTCAATTACGTGGACTAGCATTGATTTTCCGTATGCTGAGGTGTGAACCCAACTATTATTACAGGATCGAGACGTGATCTCCATAGCAGCTCGAGACCATGTCATATTAATGACCATCAACTCAAATCCTGTCATTCATTAAATTCATGTCAGTGTTTAAAATCACGACATAGTTTCCAAGTGGTAAAAACAATACACCCGTCAGCAAACAGGACACTCGTCCGAGCATCGTACCCTCCGCACATTAAAATCACCATGACGTCAGCCCGCCGCCCCCTCTTGGGGTGGGAAAAACTAGGCTGGCGTCATTGTTTTGCAACCAATCATATTTAAAAAAAATACCAATTTAAAAAATCGAATTTAATACTGCATAGTTCAAACTATAGCTCTAGGAAAAATTTATAAGTTCAATAGGCAAAAAATAATAGGCCTTCAACGAAATATATATTTCCCCTTTGGGGACATAACAAAAATAGAGATATGGTTTAAGGTACCAACTTGGGTGTGAAACTATTTTTGAAAATATACTCAGAAGTGTTACTTTCAGAAAAGATTGTTTGTGCCTCGGAGAGGTCAGTCTTTTGTAGGAACCAGCTAACCCTACAAGAGGGTGTGTACAAACCAGAGAGAGAGAGAGAAATGACTGGAGTTAATTAGGTCAATGACAATCAAGCACAGTACATAACTCAACATAAATAAAGTCACAAAAATTATAAACTTCAACCAAGTCTTAGGATAAAAGAAGTGGTTATCAGCACATCACAATTGATCAT
Organism: Larix kaempferi; assembly: GCA_027924585.1. Classification (NCBI taxonomy): domain Eukaryota; kingdom Viridiplantae; phylum Streptophyta; class Pinopsida; order Pinales; family Pinaceae; genus Larix; species Larix kaempferi. Next base: position 7,039,765 of record BSBM01000524.1, on the reverse strand, counting down.
AGGTGATCAAAGTCAAGTACTTTATAAGACCAAAAATTTAACAAGATGGTATTAAAAAAATGGAGGAGCGTAAATGTTCGCATTAATCACAAGTCAAAGACAAGGTAACAAAAGTCCAATAATAACTCAATCAAGGTGGAGAAGGTACAACAAGTATTTAATAATTCAATCTGTAACAAGTAATAAAACAAACGTATTGATCATATAACAATAAGAGAGGTATAGTTGAAGATCTCCATGTCAACATTAAACTAAAAATACAACAGCATACATGTCAATGGTAATTTGTTCGATCCAAACCTATCAAGTGTACTTTTACGTCAGCAGTATTTTTTTGTCCAAATTGTAGCTATAGTTTGGAGCCAAAAATACTACTGACCTAAAAGTATACTTGACAGGTTTGAATAAAAACCATTTTCAATGTTGATGCCACTACCCTCCTTATTGTCTTACAAAAAGGCATGAGAATAAGGAAAAAGACTTAAAACCATGGACTTCACATTCAAAGAGTTCCTTACAATCACATTAATATGACATGCCACAAGCATTTCTCTTGACACCCACTCTTCATTCATTCTGTATGCATTTCACTATGCAACTGTCTCAGATATTGACTGCGTTTTGCCTCGATTAGTTGATCAATTCAGTATGACCCACAACCGCTGACAACACTCCTCGAATGGCGGGCATGGATCATACTGAATTGATAAACTAATCGAGGGAAAATGCAATGAGAATCTGAGATGGTTGCATAGTGAAATGCATACAGAATGAATCAGGAGTGGGTAAATTAAATTTGCATAATGGTGATAAACTACACTTGTGTCTTCCATTGTCAGCTATAGTTAAAGCCTGAAGGTGGTGGCATGATTCAGGTGGCATTAGTTGGGGAGACAAAAATCACGGATATGAAGTTGCAAAGCTTTTGTTAAAGTTTATATTTATTTGTATTTTTTGATTTTTTTTAAAGTTCATTTTACGTGGTTGTGGTTTCACGCTTATGCAGCGACGTTGGCCTGGGGCTATCTGCCCCAGGCCCCGACAGCAAGATGCCATTTGCTATTTTAAATGAGGTTTAAATGAGGTTTAAATGGTCTCGAGACTGAAGACTGCTGACCCATGACCCTTAGAACCAAACTGCGTACAAGCAGGTGCTGCTCCTCGGGTAAGAAACAAACTCTTTAGTGTATGTTTTCTACGTTCGTTGGAAATGAACTCAAGAGTGAAAAAGACCCTTGAGTTGTGAGGATGCCACAGCATTTGGTAGCTACGGTCCAACTTGTCCAATTGACAATAGTTCTATAGGCTCTGAACCTGATTATTTGCCTATTATTATAAGTTGTTGAACGTAGAAATTTACCCTAGAGCTATAGTTTGGATATAGTTTGAATATGCTATATTAAATGCAGTTTTCTAAAATGGCATTTTTTTAAAATATCGTTGGTTGTAAAACAATGACGCCAGCCTAGTTTTTCCCACCCCAAGAGGGGGCCGCGGGCTGGCGCCATGGTGGTTCTTGGCTTCTGTGCAAGGAGTTGCAAACTTCGTAATGGAGAAAATTGTTTTCTTTTATCGTTTGATAGCGAATAAATTTATTGTTGATAGCGAATACATTTATTGCTTGTGTAACCACATTATAGCCCAATGCATTGAGCGTATGGGTGGGGAGTCGGCGAGCTTATCCTAGCCCTCACACCATGGGTTTGGAACTTAGTTAAAGCAATTTCGATTGCATACATAGTAACTTGGCATCTTATTATTATTATTACCATATAACTGTACCATATTGATACTAATACCTAACACACACATGTATATAATCAACGCATTACATAATCAAAGGATTAGACATGAATCGGGCCTGCCGATAATTTTCAATGTCAATTTGTAAAGTATTGGGTACTAGAAACCATTGAATGTGCTATATATGATTTGATTTATCTATATTCAAACATTTATAATTATAAACATATTGGTTACCATAAAAGGTTACATGGCTGAACGCATTACATGGATTATTCACAATTTATGTATGGTATGGCCACCAGTAATAATTGAATTGTTGTCGATTCCATATATCGATGCCTTGCATTAATAATAGACAGAGTTATTGGTACAGGTTAGAGCCTTATTAGTGAGCGCTTTAATTGTTGTTTATTGTTTATTATTATTGTTAAACAGGTGGCGTAAGTCATCTTGGGCTCTTATAGTTTGATTTTATCATGCACATTGCATCTGGTAATAGCCAAGGTCTTGATAACAATACAAAGTTTAAACTCGTAAAATGTGACCGAGGATGTGAGTCACCACCCTGCTGCTGGAGTTTTTAATAAATGTTAATAAATAGTGTTATGATGGCAGCGTCAAACCTTTGTACTCCCATGACCTTGGGCTGTGCGAAGGGGCTCTACCATGTTGTACTATATGCGAGCCGTTAACAGGTGGATGGTAGAAATTCTAACCGATAGTTCTGTGGAAGACAAAGCAATTATGTCCGTGGTATTGGATAAGAGCAAAACTTCAACAAGGTGGTTTAAAAAAAGTTACTCAAGGAGGATAAATGACCCCATTAAACACAAGTGGAAGATAAGGCAGCGCAAAACCAATCATATGTCAATCAAGGTGGGGAAGGTACAACCAGTCATATCTCTCTCAAATGTACAGCCGTCCAGTATAGCCTAAAATCTCATCATCATAGTATAAGGAAGGGTGGTGGGATGCGAAATAGGAATATCGCTCATTTCTCTGTATTGATCAAATAACAATAAAACAGGTGCCACTGAACATCTACACATGAACATTAAATCAAAAATCAGATCTGAAGTGTGGGTACAAATATAGTTCCTTGTACTTTAGAAAATAAAAGCCACCTGTGTTACCTTTCAATTTAGCAATATGATCTACAGAAGCAAAATTGTGTCACAATTAGCATTGAGATTTCTGACTAGGACTAAAGCAATAGCAAAAGAATTTATAACAAAATTTTGATCTCTATCAACTTGAGCACTCCTGCGTGGTCCCTGTGCTGAAGTTGGTCCTCGAGATGTAAGTTGCTTACACAAATAACCATTGCATGACTGCACAATCTTCTAAACACATATAAAGTAGATAGGAAACACCAAACATTAAATGTGATACATACCCTAGCTTTGTCTTGCATATTCCTTTCCTATGGCTTTGTTGGAGCCTAGGCCGCAGCCATTTTAAAAATATGGTTGGTTGTAAAACAATGACGCCAGGCTAGTTTTTCCCACCCCAGGGGGCAGCGAGCTGGCCTCATGGTGGTTTCTGGCTACCGTGCAAGGAGTTGCAGACTTCGCAATGGAGGAAATCGTTTTGTGTTATTGTTTGATAGCGAATACATTTATTGTTGATAGCGAATATTTGTTGCTTCTGTAACCACATTATAGCCCAATGCATTGAGCGTATGGGTGGCGAGTCGACGACCTTAGCCTAGCACTCGCACCATGAGTTTGGAGCTTGGTTAAAGCAATCTCGATTGCATACATAGTAACTTGGCATGTTATTATTATTATTACCATATAACTCTACCATATGCATGTTAATACCTAACACACACATGTATATAATCAACGCATTACATAATCAAAGGATTAGACATGAATCGGGCCTGCCCATAATTTTCAATGTCAATTTATAAACTATTGGGTACTACAAACCATTAAATGTACTACATATGATTTGATTTATCTATATTCAAACATTTATAATTATAAACATATTGGTTATCATAAAAGGTTACATGGTTGAACGCATTAGATGGATTATTCACAGTTTATGCATGGTATGGTCACCAGTAATAATTGGATTGTTATCGATTCCATATATCGATGCCTTGCATTAATAATAGACAGAGTTGCTGGTATAGGCTAATAGACAGAGTTATTGGTACAGGCTAGAGCCTTATTAATAAGCGCTTTAATTGTTGTTTATTGTTTATTATTATTGTTAAACAGGTGACGTAAGTCGTCTTGTGTCATTATTATATATTTAGTGTTCCTGGTAATATTATTAATAAGCGCGTTAATTGTTGTTAAATAGGTCACGTAAGTCGTTTTGGGCTTTCATAGTTTGATTTTATTCTGCACATTGCATCTGATAATAACTAAGGCCTCGATAATAATACAAAATTTTAATTCGTAAAATGTGGACGAAGATGTGAGTCATCAGCGTGCTCCTAGAGTTTTTATTAAATATTAATAAATAGTGTTATGATGGCACCGTCAAATCTTTCTACTGCCATGACCTTGGGCTGTCCGAAGGGGCTCTAGTCTGTTAAGCTATATGCGAGGCGTTAACAGGTGCGTGGTAGAAATTCTAAGCAATAGTTCTGTAGCAGACAAAGGGCGTGAAAGCGTTTATTCTACGATTTTGTTCTGGTGGGTCTGAGTTTGAGGGTCTATGAATTTTTCCTGATACAATCGAGTCTTAGTCTTACCAGATAGAGCTTTTAGCACCAGCTAGACCCACGTTGAAGAATCCCATGTCATAGCTTTGGGGCTTGGCTGATTACAAAGGCGGAGTTTCATACCGACATCGAATTGAGACTTCAATTCTTGTTTCTGGTAGGTTTGGTTACAATGAATCATACGCTTAAACTGTTCTTTACTTAGTTTCCTATTGATTTATAAAAAATTTGCTGGTTTAATCTATTGAAACATGGAAGTCTCATCTTGCCTATAGACATTTTTTACATGGTAGGTGGGGTTGACAACTTAACTACACAATAAGATATCAAATAATGCGAGATCAGGTCTCAAAATTATTAACCATAACTTATATGGGATAAAAAAAAATACCAAATTACTTGCAATGGAGATGGAATGGAGCTCAAATCAGGAAGGGAGGTGTCGAATAATTGCATCTAGTTAAGAAATTAAGCCAAATCCAAAATTAGTAATATTAATCGTTTCATCGGGATATATCTATAGATATATATTTCAGGATGTAGTGTTAATAGCTGCTCTCATATATATGTTTTTTTGCCATGCGCCATTAAGAGCTGCATTTATATATATATATATATATATATATATATATATATATATATATCGATTTTCAACTGTACATGGCAATCGCAGCTTTAAAAAGGCCAACTGTGCTTGCCAAGCCATCTGAAAGCACCCAAGTGGTGACGATCCTCAGCATTGCAACTGTGTTTTGATAGAGAAATAAGGGTAAAGAGGGGGATTTTCAACATAAAGTGTCTTCACGGATAAGCAGAGAAACCCCTAGTAGAATTTTGATAAGGATGCCAAGGGCTGGGAGACTCAATATCTTGATAAAATTTCATACTTTATTGTTTTTATTTTCGACCGAATAAAATTCCGAAGGGCTACCAGGCTCAAAACCCTGAGAAATAGTCTATAAAACATTGACGGAAGACCTTATACATTTTAACTTTAGGCTATAAAAAAGTCTCTAAGTAATAAAGCAGAATTACCTGGTAGCAAGCACAGTTATTGTAGCTTGAATAATATTGAGTGTAATACGAAGATGTTGTTGCAAGCCCTGCAAAGAAAAATATTGTTGAACAAAGAAGAATAACGAAGTTTGTCTAAAACTAAATTCTAGGTTTAGGAGGATGTAGTTGTAAACATTTACCTGTGCAGAGGTAGGAACTCATGTATCTGGAGGAAACTCTCGTCTCGTATCGAAGCCACAATCCTCCAGAAATTTCTACAGTGGCCGCAGTGGAGTGCAATGCTCCGCTCGAGCTCTCAATATAAAACATTTTTTCAGCCTCTGCGGTCCTCGAGCTTTCTGTATAAACACAATATGTTGAAATAGGGATGTCAGCTAGATGAAGGACCTCCAGTGCCAAGATTATGTTGTGTCACAACGCTTAAAAAGAAACAGCTGTCAACAAAATAAGCAAAGACCATGTTTTTTTTTTCAAACCTTGATGTTGTAAACATTGTAGATTGTTCTTGTCATTGCAAATAAGCAAATCAAAGGGAACAACATATTGGCAATGAAAAAAAATTCAAATGGAATGTATTTTGTCCTGCTACTAGAATAGGGAAAAAGAGCATGTTGGTTGCTAAGTTAAAATTATTAAATATGCAAAATTTGGTATCAATACAAAAAAATGGCAACTATCAAAGAAGAAAATTTTGTGTCTTTTTTGTGTTTTCTTTTTTGTTGAAGCTATGTTTGAGTTTGTTATGTTACAATCACCAAGATGGTTTTTTGTAGGGAACTATGTAGACACGGTTCTGGTCAAAGGGAAAGCTTTCGGCGCTTAAAAGGTTAAAAGGTCAGAGCCACTTTATCAAGAAATATGGATATAATGTTTCTCATGACACATCACTACACACTTGATTTCTTATTCTAATTGGCAGGAATCATTAGATTCAATGCAATATTAGATTTATTGGTGACCTATAACAAAGCGAATCAAACTCAAGGCATTGCATTTCCTATTTAATGTCAATGAATCATCCTACATAAGCTTTTACATATATCTAAAGCGGATATGATGATAAACATAAGCCCAATATCATGTGTTAGTATAAGGATTTGCTTCTAATATTCATTAATATCTATAACTATGGCTAGACCTTGAAAATTTTAATCATAATAATATAATGATGTCAAGTCGCCAAGACCAAACACTAAATCCAACTGCTCTTAAAAGAATCGATATAAGTTTAAAAACTCTATTCATCAATCCTACCCATGTTTACATTCACATGCATTTCATAGGCAAAAGCATGTGTGCTTTGCACTAAAACGAATTGAAGAAAAATAGGGAATGAGGAAAATACCTATTGCTGACAAAGTTGACGCTTGCCTTTGCGACTTATCATTGATCAAGATGCTGTAAAGTAAGTCTCCAAACAAGCACAAAATAGGAAAAGTTTTTTTGTCATGTTTCCATATGGTTGATAAAATATAAGCTACAGTACATGTGCATTGTCTTACATAAAATACTTATTGCATAAGCCTAGTCTAAAATGATTCTTGAATGGTGAAATGAAATTATATTTTTATTTTTTGGTAAGCAAAGTACCGGAAGCAATAATTTTGCAAAGACAGAATTTAGAAGATTAAACAAATATGGCAGAGTGAATTGCTAAATGTTTAAACATATTTATAGTTTTAAACTTTCATATATCAATAAAATATAACTATGTGTGTTAAGAAACGTTTAAATATTTAAGCTCAGTATACCACCATGCTGTATGCCCATGCTATAGTTTGTAGCTTGATTGTTAACAATTCAACTACTAATTAATTGTTAATGTAAGAGTGAATTAGAATAGTGTCATAGCTAATATTGATGGCTCATACTATTCGTAACTTTATCATTGCAAGAGAACGACCATTGTGATTCACGAATGTTCAATCCATATGCTATTTCTTATAAATAAATGTAAATATAAATGGCATAAGTGACAATGATTTTGCATATCAAGACAAAGCAGGAAAAAGCATGGAAAATTAAACACTGAACATGAAAAATTTATTTCAAAAACAAAGCTGTGATTATTGTTTCTCTTAATCTTTGTATTGAACTTTAATTTATAAGCAGTTGCTACTACCTGGAATTTTATTTGAGATTAGCTAATAACATATAGATTAAAGTCATGAACCCATAATTTTAACACGTGATTAATAATATCTCTTTTATATCATATTGTTTCATTTATGCTTTTGTATTAAACACTCACACCTTAAACTTTCTTTTTGACACTAGTCATTTCCCTAGGCCTAGCAAGGTAATGCGAAATATCATATTTTGTGTCAAAGGGAGTGACAAACAAACTATATCAAGATTTAGCAGAATTGGGATCTAACTAGATGGTGACTTTATTGAGTGCACTTAAGTCTTCATAACTTGTGCCTTCATCAAATACCTCAATGGGAGCATTATGGTTTCCCTGATTAGGAGACTGTCAAACCATTTTTCCTTGTTCTTGAATTTGAAACATTTGGACTAATCATGTCCTTGTTTATTACAATGTTTACAAAACTTAGTAGAAGACGGAGAAAAGAAGAAGCAGATTGTCAGAAACAAGATGACCTTGTAGCAGTAGGAAATGCAAGTTTTGAAAATGTAGATATGCAAACAATTGAGGAGGATGACCGGTGTTGAATTCTATAATAATCTAGAAACTTATCTTTAATCAATTGTGCTTGATTGTACACAACATAAAGAATAGTGATCTCCATGTACACCAGCTCTTGCTACAATCATTGTTGCAACCTACTTTTAAACTTGAGAATAGCATTATTAAATGCATTAGCGATATTGAGAAGAATGAACAATTGATTGTATTGATGCAAGTTCTCCCATGCAGGAATGTTGAATCCTTGGCTTAGCTAAAGCCACTTAATATTCATATGCTATTCGCAGAAGGAAAAACTGAAGCAGACATAAAGCCATTCCACAAACCCGGTCCAAATGGTAATTGAGTTTTGATTCACATCATGCCTACAAAGGCCTTTGAGTTTCAAGTTAATGGACAGAACCTTCTGAAGATCAGGAAACAGATTATAAATAAATCAAGTGTCTATGTCAAGAATCTAATTTTGGAGCACTTTCAATCGTGGGATTCATCATAAGTAATAACTTTGGATTTTTAACATCGAGGAGATATATTGCTGATAAAAATATTATTAACATTTTATGCAATCAAAGCAATTGTGTTTGCAACTTCCACCATTCTTTTGTATAAGATCATTATTTCCATCGATCTTATAGTAGTCATCATTGATACTCAGGGGATATGGCCACCAATACAATTATTAGAAACTTGATTTCTTTGAAAGTGTATTAAAAATTGCAAAACAGCTTTCAAATATCTATGAATCTCTATTAAATTAAAGGTCAAGAGTCTTGTAAACAAAGTTGAAGACTCGAGAACATCTTCAAATATCAAGGAATATCACCATCAATTACTTAAAAACTTAGGAGATTGTTAATCAACGCATAACAACAAAAAAATGATTAGTGCATAGTGTCAATGAAGCTCCAATGAACCCCTAGAAAATGAGCCGATATAAAGAAAGCTATTCAGCATTGTCTCATCAACATCCAAAATCACTATGTGTCTATCTTACAGAGTCAATTTCAATGATACAAGTAAATCTCTCTTATCAGCATCTCTTCCAAATTTTCCATCTTGTCCAAATAAAGGAAAATGTTACATAACCCCAATTAGAACGCAAAAAAAAACAATAAATGCTAGCGGCTTGGCCTAACCATCTTAATAGATAGGTTGTTATGTATTGAGACCATCTATATTAAATCATGTGAATAAAGTAGATTTAGTGTGGAAAGAATATTTGTAAAAATGTTTACTAGAAGCTTCCACCTACTAGAAAGTCTCTTTATTGTGAAAGCAATATTCGTAAAAAGATTTATTAGAAGATGCACCTACTAGAAAGTTCCTTTACTAAGGATGCTTATTAGAAGGTTCAGCCTAGTAAAAAGTTTCTTCACTAGAAACTATATATCTAGAGGTAGAAGCAATGAAACAAGATGTCTTGTGAAGTATTTTGTAATTATAGATTGGCCTCATTTGGAGATTGTTCCGTTGAAAAGGAAAATGAATATTGCTTCAATCAATAAATATATTTCTATTATAACATTTTGTTATCTAGAACTATCTATTGTTGTGGCAATTATGTCTTTTTCATCTTGAAATCTTGCTTTTTTTTTATCTATGTTATGAATTTCCAATTATGTTGTTGGGCTACATAACAAATAAACAATCATACTTGGGACTTGTTAAGCATAAAATAATTGTTAAACCATGAATTTTGAATGTGCAAAACACAAAGCACTAAGGATACCAAACAAAATCAAATATGCAGAATGCATAAAAAATAAGAATATGTAGCGTGGCTTGTGACAATCAATTGCAATAATGGGAACACCATGCCCTTAATATCAAATGAATTGCCAAGTTTCATTTTTTTAATCATGGATAGAATGACAATAAAATAACTTATTGTTATGCGTTGAATTATATTTTAAGCATCAATAACATTACTTTAATCTTAGATGCTTGAATTTGATTATGAAGTCCGATCTAAATAAAGAAGAAATTTCATCAATTGAGCCATTATATTGCAAGCAAGATGAGGCTGATTTTGGTGAAGGGCCATAAGAGGCCTTTGACATTGCTCAAATATAATAGAGACGAAAACTTGATGTTTGCTTGTGTGGATGGTCATATTGCTATTGTTTGCTATAGCCACAACAAGAAGTAGCTAGGGAGCTGTTGACCCCACAATAATTTTTTATGGTGCTTTAATGTCTGAAGCAATTGTACATGTTTCAGAATAAGTAACATAGATCACATTATAAAGCTACAAAATTTGGAAATAGAAATGATACACAGCTCATGGGAGAAAGGTTTGATATATAATAAAAAATAGATTTTGAGCTAATGCAATATGTATGTATGTGGCTATGAGCAGTGAACATGATCGCTGTGTAGGTGGATGAATAAAAATCTATTCAAGATTTTGATGACAATAGAATTGCACACTTAAATCAATCCAAAACCAATAACCTATGCAAATTAATCATAGGATTCGTTCCTAAAAAACCTAAACTTGACATTGAATTTGAATAAATTATTACCCAAATTCAAACTAGACTGGAAACTTGCTCTAATACCAATGATGTTGGGATTCTCACTCATGAGCAGAGTTTGAAATCAAAGTCTGGAAAATAAATTTCTTTATTGATTTGTATTAAGTAAACATAACCCTGCATAGCTTTACATGAAGAGAACTAACCATGAAAACAAAAAGAGAAAATTTAAACAAGATTCTTGAAACTCGCAACTAAGTACAATAATAGAGATGGTGCTTTAATGCCTCAAGCAATTCTACATGTTTAAGAATAAGCAATGTACATCATGCTATGAAGCTGCAAAATTTGGAAATAGGAACGATGCACATCTTATGCGAGCAAGGCTTGATATCTAGTAACAACTAGATTTTGAGCTAATGTAATATGTACCTATGTGGCTATGAGGCGTGAACATGATCGCTTTGTAGGTGGATGATTAAAAATCTATTCGAGATTTTGATGACAATAGAATTGCACACTTAAATCAATATAACACCAATCATTTATGGAAATTAATCATAGGATACCTTCCTAAAAAACCTAAACTTGAAATTGAATTTGAATAAAATATTACCCAAACTCAAACTAGATTGGAAACTTGCTCTAATACCAATGATGTGGGGATTCTCACTCATGAGCGGAGTTCGAAATCAAAGTCCGAAAATAAATTTTTTAATTGATTTTTACTAAGTAAACATAGCCCTACATAGCTTTACATCAAGAGAACTAACTATGAAAACAAAAAGAGGAAAATTTGAACAAGATTCTTAAAACTAGCAACTAAGTACAATAACAGAGATGGTTGTAGATACGATCTCAAGTGCTGCTCAATACTACAAAACCAAGAAGGCATTAACAATAATCTTCTATGTGTACACACAACACAAATGATATGATACTAAGCACTAAAAATCAGTTATATGTGAATCATTTAGAATACCTATCAAGCTAGTCCTCCACTTCAAATGTAGAGTCCACATGGGTGGTTAGCATCTGCTTATATTGATTCTTCTCCTTAGCTATTACTTCCATGTCCCAAAGAATTTTGACTAAAGTGTCATACTTTTGATAAAAAAATTCAAATTTATTCATAATGCATTATTGTTGCATGTGCCAATCTTCAATAACCTAAGTCACAATGAATTTAGTTTCTGAGTGGAAAGCAATTTTCATGGGTGCATTGGAAATGGAAGAAGCCAATATCAAGTTTCTAGTGTTTGAGCTCAACAAGAATACATTTTGAAGGATTGTTGGCTCATGGCCCCTAAATATTTTTCTCTATTCACCCATGCTCATCTTTGGTATTAGATGAAAACCTGTTATGGTATTTCATCATTGTGTCCTTGGTCTCCATTCCAATTTCTATGCCTTGCTGCACTCATCATGGTCCTCATGCATTATCCACTTCGGTACCTTCATAGGCAGCTCATATTATCATTTCTAGATACATTACTTCTATTCCTCCTCTTGATTTGTATCATCTACCCTCAAAATTTCAAAATCTAGTATTTTGATCGAATACTGGGAAGGATTGACCTCGATTTTAAAGTAATATTGAACAAGGGTTTGTCTTTAGTTTAGTAAGATCACTTAAGCATTCTTCAACAAGTGATCTATAAATTGCCATGGATACTCCATTGGAATAGTTCATCGCAAGATATCTCACAACTTAATTCATCATGTCAGCCTAATTTCACAAAATGATGAATAAACTAATATACACTCTCTTATTGTTGGTAAGCTATAAAATAATAGAATAAAATCACCATAATGAAATCACTTGTCGTCATAATGAACCACTATTTAACATAGCCTAGTAACTGTCTATGGCTACTGAAAGTGTTTATATATGCCTCAACTCTTGATTAGGATCAGGGTATTGGAGTTTCTAGAATTTTCTTCAAGTCCACCTGTGACTAGCTGCATTACATAGTCAAAATCAGGTTCCATGAAGCAAGTGTCACAAAGCAAGTTCTGAATCTGAGCGGGAAGGACAAGAACATTTCTCCGAACCACTTGATCTACACTCAATTGACTATCGCTATAAATTCTTCTAAGCTGGGCGATAAATTATAATCAATTTGCTAATAAGTTGTTCACAATTAGCAATGAATTGTTTAATTAAATGCAATGAAAAAAGGCAAACAATGCAAAAGCAAAATTCAGCAACCTCATAGGCAGGGTATTTTCTCAGCAAACATATGTTGAATTGATGACAGTATAACCAAGATTAGAGTATTCAACATTATCTTTTTCTAAATTTTGTATTAAAATTTATTTATAGCTGTCTAAAATGTTATTAAAACATATTTAAGCATATGGCATTGCAAGAAAACTAACGATCAAATAGCTTGAAAATTAAGATACAGAGCTTTAAAACTATGCCTATATAAACCCTTTCAATTCAATAATATAACCTGTCCCAAAATAGTAAAAAATATTGAACAAAGAGACTATTAAATTGCAATAGAAGAAAATACAAGGGCAAAACCAGTAGTGGAAAGCATCAAACATCACACATTTAAGAAAATTGCTCAATAGCATAAAAAACCGTAGCCGAATAGGAGTCATAAATTATAGACAAGAAACCATGGTCTCCACAGACTAGTAGAAATTGACACCACCCATATACATGTTATAAGCCAGCTCGAAGACAAGATTTTCCAGCACTAAACTTCTATAAGAAAGCAATTTTTTTATTGTCAAAACATATATTTTTTATTTTATTTTTATCCATCTATCAAATCTAGACAATCTTTGTTTCTATCCATCTAAAATTTTATTGTCCCTATTCATCTAAAATTTTATATTAAAATGTGAATTTTTAAACTTAGACCAGAATACTTAATGCCAATAAGTATGCCCGTTTTATGTATAACGTGAAAAAACTATAGCTATTTAAAAGGAAGCCACATTGGACTTGATACTTTTGTTGTATTCAAAGTTTTGCACAACAGAATATCATTTTGTTGACTTTTTAACTAATGATATATGCCATATTCAAATCTCTTGTTCAAACAATATAATTTCTATTTTTTTAACTAAGCATCTTTGCCGTATTTAAATCTCTTGTTCAAAGAATATAATTTTGTCGATTTTAAATTGGTTGAAGTTTAGTTAAAAGAAAATAGAGTAAGTGATAAATTTATAGTTTTTGTTTTGATTTGTAAAAACTTTCTGCGATGGCTCAAGCTCGTCGCAATGCGGAGCCAAAAACGGAACTCTAGCAGTTTAACACAGCTTAAAACTAATGACATCCTCATAACTTTAAACGCCGGTTTTAACAAATACAACTGTTAAAATTGGTAGCATCGAAGCCACAAAAAACGTAAGAATTCATCCTACCAACATAGAAAATGTTTAGGCATTGATCCTATGATCATTTGTCAGTGATCATTTCAAAGTGCGGGGATTACCATGAAACTTCTCATAGAGAAAATGAGCACAGCGCTGTCGTATTTAAATAAAATTAGTGAATCAACGTTCGTACCAGACTAAAGTATTTTTTTTTGCTAAATATATTTTTAACAATTGAATCGAACCCACCGGTATAGACAACGTAGGAAAAGGAGGATACATATCTCAACAAGCTGAACAGTTATGAATATATCTATTCAATACAATCAGATTCAACCAATATAAACATTTGTCGTGTATCCATGCCATAGTACTGATCAGGTAGCAATGCTTCCATGCATATGCTACATCTAGCTGCTACGGCCACCTTTGTTATTTAGGGTCTAAAATCCTGAGCGCATTCCAGCAATGCATCTACACTACCGACAAGAGAAAAATTATAAACAACTAGCCCTGTCTTGCATGCAGACGCTAATTTTCCAGCTTATATAGCAGCTGTAAGCAGATAGTATGAGCGGTATATGTTGTTGACACTTGTTTCTTTTTAATCGTTGTGACACAACATAATTTTGCTAGGGGCGTTCGTCCATCTAGCTCGCGTCTCTATTTCAACATATTGGATTTATACACATACCTGCAGGACCGCAGAGGCTGAATATAATCAGATTCAATTAATATAAACACATGTCCGTCGTGTATCCATGTCATAGTACTAATCAAGTAGCAATGATTTCATGCACACGCTACATTTGGCTACTGCAGCCACCTTTGTTATTTAGCGTCTAAACTCTTGAGCGCATTCTACCAATGCATTTACACTACCCACAAGGGAGAAATTATAAACAATTAGCCTTGCCTTGCATGCAGACCCTAATTTGCCAGCTTACATAGCAGCTGTAAGCAGATAGTATGGGCGGTGTATCTTGTTAACACCTGTTTCTTTTTAAGCGTTGCGAGACAACATAATCTTGGCACCGGCGGTCCTTCATCTAGCTCACGTCCCTATTTCAACATATTGTCTTTATACAGAAAGCTCGAGGACCGTAGAGGCTGAAAAAATGTTTTATATTCAGAGCTCGAGTGGAGCACTGCAGCAACTGTAGAAATTTGTGGAGGATTGTGGCTTCGATACGTGACGAGAGTCTCCTCCAGATACATGAGTTCTTACCTCTGCACAGGCAAATGTTTACAACTACATCCTCCTAAACCTAGAATTTAGTTTTAGACAAACTTCGTTATTCTTCTCTGTTCAACCATATTTTTCTTTACAGGGCTTGCAACAACATCTTCGTATTACACTCAATATTATTCAAGCTAGAGTAACTGTGCTTGCTACCAGGTAATTCTGGTTTATTATTTAGAGACTTTTTTATAGCCTAAATCTAAAATGTATAAGGTCTTCCCTCAATGTTTTATAGACTATTTCTCAGGGTTTTGAGTCTGGTAGCCCTTCGGAATTTTATTCGGCCGAAAATAAAAAGAATAAAGTATGAAATTTTATCAGGATATTGAGTCTGCCAGCCGTTTCTCTGCTTATCCGTGAAGACAAATTATGTTGAAAATCCCACTGTTTACCCTTATTTGCCTATCAAAACACAGCTGCAATGCTAAGTACCGTCACCACTTGGGTGCTTTCAGATGGCTTGGCAACCACAGTTGGTCATTTTAAAGCTGCGGTTGCCATATACAGTTGAAAATCGCTATATATATATATAAAAACGCAGCTCTTAATGGCGCATGGTAAAAAAACATATATATGAAATTTTTTAAGAATTGAATCGAACCCACCGGTATAGACAATGTAGAAAAAGGAGGATACATATTTCAACAAGCCGAGACCTTTCACGCCCTTTGCTTTCTCCAGAACTATCGGCTAGAATTTCTACCATCCAGCTGCAAACGCCTCCCAAATAATGCAACAGGGTAAAGCCTCTTCGTAGAGCCAAAGGTCACAGCAGTACAAATATTAGACGCTGTCATCATAACAATATTTATTAACATTTATTAAAGACTCCAGCAGCAGGGTGGTGACTCACATCAGGGTATTAATGCAAGGCATCGATACATGGAATCGACAACGAGGTTCAGAGCCAAAACATTGGGATTAAAAACAAGGGCTATGTGTCACCCTTGCCCTAGACCATGTTTAGACGTCAGATCTTAGCCATAAGATCTAAGATCTCATCTCGAGAAGCACATCAACCCACTTTTTTGCATTTTAATATCTGATATGGAGTGATGTCCTAGCCATCAATCCATTTTTACCTTGGGGTTTGTAGTCGCTCAACGGTTCATTACTTCATCAACATGAACCCCGCATCGATATATGGAATCGACAACAACAACTCAATTATTATTGTCAACAATAACATGCCAAGTTACTATGTATGCAATCGACATCGCTTTAACTAAGTTCCAAACCCATGGCGCGAGCGCTAGCATAAGGTCGTCGACTCGCCACCCATACGCTCTCCGCTATCAACAATAAATGTATTCGCTATCAAGCAATAACTCCTTGCATGGAAGCCAGAAACCACCATGACGCTAGCCCGCCGCCCCCTCTTGGGGTGGGAAAAACTAGCCTGGCGTCATTGTTCTACAACCAATCATATTTTTAAAAAATGCCATTTTAAAAAAACTAAATTTAATATAGCATATTCAAACTATATCCAAACTATAGCTCTAGGGTAAATTTCTAGGTTCGATAGCCTACAATAATAGGAATCCGACGATATATTTATCTTCCCCTTCAGGGACATAACAAGTTGAACAGCTATGAATATATCTATTCAATACAATCAGATTCAATCAATATAAACACATGTCGTGTATCCATGCCATAGTACTAATCAGGTAGCAATGCTTCCATGCATATGCTATATCTAGCTGCTGCGGCCACCTTTGTTATTTAGGGTCTAAAATCCTGAGCGCATTCCACCAATGCATCTACACTACCGACCAGAGAAAAATTATAAACAACTAGCCTTGACTTGCATGCAGACGCTAATTTGCCAGCTTATATAACAGCTGTAAGCAGATGGTATGAGCGGTATATGTTGTTGACACTTGTTTCTTTTTAATCGTTGTGACAACATAATTTTGCTACGGGCGCTCGTTCGTCTAGCTCACGTCACTACTTCAACATATTGTATTTATACAGATAGCTGCAGGAGCGCAGAGGCTGAATATAATCAGATTCAATTAATAAAAACACATGCCGGTCGTGTATCCATGTCATAGTACTAATCAAGCAGCAATGATTTCATGCATACGCTACATTTGGCTGTTGCAGCCACCTTTGTTATTTAGCGTTTAAAATCTTGAGCGCATTCTACCAATGCATTTACACTATCCACAAGGGCTAAATTATAAACAATTAGCCTTGTCTTGCATGCAGACGCTAATTTGCCAGCTTATATAGCAGCTGTAAGCAGATAGTATGGGCGATGTATCTTATTGACACCTGTTTCTTTTTAAGCGTTGTGACACAACATAATCTTGGCACCGGCGGTCCTTCATCTAGCTCACGTCCCTATTTCAACATATTGTGTTTATACAGAAAGCTCGAGAAACGCAGAGGCTGGAAAAAATGTTTTATATTCAGAGCTCCAGCGGAGCACTGCACTCCACTGTGGCCACTATAGAAATTTGTGGAGGATTGTGGCTTCGATACGAGACGAGAGTTTCTTCCAGATACATGGGTTCTTACCTCTGCACAGGTAAATGTTTACAACTACATCCTCCTAAACCTAGAATTTAGTTTTAGACAAACTTCGTTATTCTTCTCTGTTCAACCATATTTTTCTTTACAGGGCTTGCAACAACATCTTCGTATTACACTCAATATTATTCAAGCTAGAGTAATTGTGCTTGCCACCAGGTAATTGTGGTTTATTACTTAGAAACTTTTTTATAGCCTAAAGTTAAAATGTATAAGGTCTTCCCTCAATGTTTTATAGACTATTTCTCAGGGTTTTGAGTCTGGCAGCCCTTCGCAATTTTATTCGGTCGAAAATAAAAAGAATAAAGTATGAAATTTTATCAAGATATTGAGTCTGCCAGCCCTTAGCATCCTTATGAAAATTCTACCAGGGGTTTCTCTGCTTATGCGTGAAGACACTTTATGTTCAAAATCCCCCTGTTTACCCTTATTTGCCTATCAAAACACAGCTACAATGCTGAGTACCATCACCACTTGGGTGCTTTCAGATCGCTTGACAACCACAGTTGGTCTTTTTAAAGCTGCGATTGCCATGTACATTTGAAAATCGCTATATATATATATATATATATATATGCAGCTCTTAATGGCGCATGGAAAAAAAACATATATATGAAAGCAGCTATTAACACTACATCCTGAAATATATATCTATAGATATATCCCGATGAAACGATTAATATTACTAGTTTTGGATTTCGATTAATTTCTTAACTAGATGGAATTATTCGGCACCTCCCTTCATGATTTGAGCTCCATTCCACCTCCATTGCAAGTAATTTGGTATTTTTTTTATCCCATATAAGCTATGGTTAATAATTTTGAGACCTGGTCTCGCATTATTTGATCTCTTAGTGTGTAGTTAAGTTGTCAACCCTACAGATAGAAGTTTTTAGTTTTGAGAAGCTGTCCATTTAACTATTTAAGAGTTTAACCCTCTAGCACGCTATGGGGAATCTGCAATACGAATTGGTCCCGTAATAGTTGAAAAACAACTATGTATTTAAGACTTCCGTTAATACCATACCCCACCTGCCATGTAAAAAATGTCTATAGGCAAGATGAGATTTCCATGTTTCAATAGATTAAACCAGGAAAATTTTTATAAATCAATAGGTAACTAAGTAAAGAACAGTTTAAGCGTATGATTCATTGTAACCAAACCTACCAGAAACAAGAATTGAAGTCTCAATTCGATCTCGGTATGAAGCTCCGCCTTTGCAATCACCCAAGCCCCAAAACTATGACATGGGCTTCTTCAACCCGGGTCTAGCTGGTGTTAAAAGCTCTATCTGGTAAGACTGAGACTCGATTGTATCAGGAAAAATTCATAGACCCTCAAACTCAGACCCACCAGAACAAAATCGTAGAATAAACGCTTTCACGCCCTTTGTCTCCTACAGAACTATCGCTTAGAATTTC
The DNA here is from genome assembly GCA_027924585.1 of Larix kaempferi. Lineage (NCBI taxonomy): Eukaryota > Viridiplantae > Streptophyta > Pinopsida > Pinales > Pinaceae > Larix > Larix kaempferi. The sequence continues at coordinate 7,020,650 of BSBM01000524.1, read as the reverse complement.
TACCATCCACTTTTTAACGCCTCGCATATAGCACAACAGGGTGGAGGCCCTTCGCACAGGCCAACGTCATGGCAGTACAAAGATTTGATGGTGCCATCATAACACTATTTATTAATATTTAATAAAAACACCAGCAGCACGCTGATGACTCACATATTCGTCCAGATTTTATGAGTTAAAATTTTGTATTATTATCGAGGCCTTAGTTATTATCAGATGCAATGAGCAGAATAAAATCAAACTATGAAAGCCCAAAACGACTCACGTCACCTATTTAACAATTAAGGCGCTTATTAATAACTTAAGGGTCTTTTTCACTTTTGAGTTTGTTTCTAACGAACGTACAAAACAAACAGTAAAGAGTCTGTTTCTTACCCGAGGAGCAGCAGCTGCTTGTACCCAGTTTCAACACCTTGATCCAGCCTGCCGTCACGTACAAGACATAAGCTAAAGCACTAATTTTTATGAATCAATAGGTAACTGAGTAAACAACAGTTTAAATGTATGATTTAGTGCAACCAAACCTACCAGAAACAAGAATTGAAGTCTCAATTCGATGTCGCTATGAAGCCGCGCCTTTGTAACCTCGATGAAACCTGCCATCGCGTACAAGACATAAGTTAAACAAAAGAATTTTAAAACGAGGGAAATTTTTATGAATCAATAGGTAAACAAATAAAGAACAGTTTAACTGCAATATTCGTAAACATGAGGCAGACATCATGCTTGCAGATGGCACGGACGCTGGGATTGTGCCCATAGGTATGGATGGATTTATTGCCCTGAGGGCCCTTTCGCAGAGAAATGATGACCCACAGACACCTCTCCCAACCATCCGCTCGGCATTTATATTCTTTAAGAATCACCTTCTTATTATTACATATATAATAAGACACCACTTATTACGAGCTTTCGTTTTCTAACTACTCTACACGACGACTTATTTGCACGACCCAAACGAGGAAGCACAAATAATCAGGTTCAAATCCTACAGAACTATTGCCAATTGCACAAGTTGGACCATAGCTACCAACTGTTGTGGCATCCTCAGAACTTAAGGGTCTTTTTCACTCTTGAGTTCATTTCTAACAAACGTAAAAAACATACAGCAGACAGTTTGTTTCTTACCCGAGGAACAGCACGTGCCTCTACGCAGTTTGAACACCTCGATGGAACCTGCCATTACGTACAAGACATAAGTTAAACGACGAAATTTTTTATGAATCAATAGGCAAGCAAGTAAAGAGCAGTTTAAGTGTATGATTCACTGTAACCAAACCTACCATAAACAAAATTTGAAGTCTCAATTCGATGTCGGTATGAAGCCGCGCCTTTGTAACCTCGAGGCAACCTGCCATCGTGCACAAGACACAGGTTAAACCAGGGGAATTTTTATGAATCAATAGGTAAGTAAGCAAAGATCAGTTTAAGTCTACGATTCACTGTAACCAAACCTACCAGAAAGATGAATTGAAGTCTCAATTTGATGTCGATATGAAACTGCGCCTTTGTAGCCTCGATGCAACCTGCCATCACGTACAAGGCATAAGTTAAACCAGGGAAATTTTTATGAATAAATAGATAAGTAACCAAAGAACAGTTTAAATGTAGGATCTACTGTGACCAAACCTACCAGGAAAAACACGAATTAAAGTCTCAGTTCGATGTCGGTATGAAGCTGCGCCTTTGCAATCAGCCAAGCCCCGAAGCTATGACATCGGCTTCTTCAACCCGGATCTAACTTCTGTCAGAAGCTCTATCTGGCAAGACTATAACTCCACTGTATCACAAAAATTCATACACCTCCAAGCCATGACCTTTCACGCCCTTTTCTTCCTTCAGAACTATCGGCTAGAATTTCTACCATCCACCTGCTAACGCCTCCCAAATAATGCAAGAGGAACGCCTCCCAAATAATGCAACAGGGTAAAGCCTCTTCGCATAGCCAAAGGTCACAGCAGTACAAAGATTAGACGCTGTCATCATAACACTATTTATTAACATTTATTAAAAACTCCAGCAGCAGGGTGGTGACTCACATCAGGGTATTAATGCAAGGCATCGATACATGGAATCGACAGCGAGGTTCAGAGCCAAAACATTGGGATTAAAAAACAAGGGCTATGTGTCACCCTTGCCCTAGACCATGTTTAGACGTCAGATCTTAGCGTGCCAAGTTACTATGTATGCAATTGAGATCGCTTTAACTAAGGTCCAAACCCATGGCGCGAGTGCTAGCATAAGGTCGTCGACTCGCCACCCATACGCTCTCCGCTATCAACAATAAATGTATTCGCTATCAAACAATAACTCCTTGCACGGAATCCAGAAACCACCATGATGCCAGCCCGCCGCCCCCTCTTGGGGTGGGAAAAACTAGGCTGGCGTCATTGTTCTACAACCAATCATATTTTAAAAAAATGCCATTTTAAAAAAACTGGATTTAATATAGCATATTCAAACTATATCCAAACTATAGCTCTAGGGTAAATTTATAGGTTCCATAGCCTACAATAATAGGCACCCGACGATCCATTTATGTTCCCCTTCGGGGACATAAAAACAAGAATGTTGTTTATTATCTTATTAACTTGTAGTGGTTGAGAGTTGTGAATAATAAAAAGAAGGGTACCATTTTTAAATGAGGGGAAATGTCTACATATTTATGAGGATGTATTTTATAAATAAAGGATATATATGTGGAAAGGCCTTAAAAGATTTAATTAGGGATTTTTGTAACATTTATAGTTAAACAAATATGGTTGAATGTGTGTTTATCATAGATTTTGTTTAAAAGATCAAAATTAATTGCTTGGAAAAGATGAAATGCATTATACAATTAAGTTTGGATGAGATGTGTAATGTGATATTGACATGGTTAATAAATTGAAATGAAATAAAAAGTAACTCTATAAAATGAAAATGAAAATGAAAAATTAAACTATAATAATAAGAATGAAAATAGTTATAATAAGAAAATAAATCAACTTGTTAGACGATTTGAAAAGCGTATTGGTCATTGGAGTTTTCGACACTTATCCATGGGCGGCAGACTTACGCTGGCAAAAGCTGTTCTGAAGAATATAGGTGTCTACTGGTTTTCACTGTGTAAAACTCCAAGATCCATCCTCGGTCTTATTCGGAGGAAGTTGTTTAGGTTCTTATGGTCGGGTGGTGGAGCGCAGGAAAAATTTCATCCTATTAAATGGTCTGTTTTGGCTCGACCCTGGAACTTGGGGGGATGGAATATAAAGGAACTTGATTTATTTGTCATGGCCTCACATGCAAAAAGTCTTTGGCGTGCACTCTTTGATAATTCTGTTTGGGGGAGGATTATCAAAGCCAAGTACCTGAAAAATACTTCTATTGCAAATTGGCTTCGTATGAGTCGTCCTGCTACTATGGGTGTTTCAAATTTTTGGAATGGATTGATGGGATCTTTCAATGTTATTGCACAATGGATTGCATGGATTCCTGGTAATGGTCGTGACATTAAACTGGGACTTGACCCTATCTTAGGGGGACCATCTGTTCATATCTTGTCATTGGAATTAAGGACACATCTCAGAACAAATGGTTTTTGCACTCTTGCACATGCGGCAGGTCAGTATAAGGATGGGCGTTCTTTATGGATCTCGGCTCCACGGCTGGGTTTGACTGGTGTTTTGGGGAATGAATGGGAATAATATATCATGCCTTTATATCAATCAAATATTCAATTATCTAAGTCATCGGACAGATTAGCTTGTTCGTGGGATGTGTCTCGTGGCAATGTTTCAGCTAAGTTGGCATATGATGCAATGTTTGTTGAGGCTCATACTGAGACTCGTTGGTGGTATAAAACTATCTGGAAGCTGGCCCTTCCACTCAAGATAAAATGTTTTATTTGGCTGGCGTTGTGTAATAAGATTCTTACTTGGGACAATTTATGTCTTCGTGGTTTCATTGGCCCGGGATGGTGTCCCCTTTGTTGTTCACAGGAGGAATCTATGCTCATCTCTTCTCCTCCTATCCCTTCATATGGGATCTTTGGAATCAAATTGCATCTCGCTCTGGTATACAATTCAACTGGAGGCATCCTTCTATTTGTGAATGCCTAGATGCCTGGTCCCGTCTTTCCAATGGATGTAACGAAATCCCATACTTTATGATCTGGGAGGTGTGGAAAGCCCGCAATTCTCGAATATTTGAGAACTATGTACCTCATCGTGATTGGATCTGCTATAGAACACTTGCTGCACATAAGGAATATACTTCAATTCATGGAGTGGGTGATGGTAGGAATGTTCTGAGTAAGAGATGCCGTATGGCTCCTCCGATCCTGGTATACCCATGTGGCTTCTTTGATGGGGCAACTGTGGGTGGACCTGGGGTGGGTGGGGTAGGTGCAATCATTCACATTACCAACACTGTTACTTTCCATATCTGGCTAAATCTGGGTATTGGATCCAATACACACAGTGAATTATGCACCTTATGGCTCTTGCTATTTTTTGCTCGCTCCCGGCAAATTTCCTCACTTGTGATCATGGGTGACTCGTTATCTATTATCTCTTGGGCTAGAGGCATCTCACCTCTCAATGTTCTACTACTCACTCACTGGATGGAAGCGACTTGAAAGCTAGTCCTTGAATTTGAGCATACTTATTTCGCTCATATCTTCAGAGAGGTAAATATGGAGGCTGATATGCTCTCCAAGCGGGCTCTTTACTCTCAGGCGGGGGTCATCATGTGGCAGGAATGGCGGGAGGATATTCTCTTTACCCATGGTTCTTATCATTTACATTGGACATGATACTTATAGTTTACTATTTGCATACTCATTTTGATTACATTTCAGTTTTATGCGGCATTGATATATTTATATGACTAATATTACTATGTGCAAATCCATAATTTGCATAGGTTCCAACTCCTTGTTGGGCGTTCCATCTTCACATACATTTTGCGGCTTATATATTACAGCATCCTTTAATATCTATTTGTATTTTCTGAAATCAGATGTATTAACGTTTTTAAAAAACTTAGCTATATGCTGTTGTGAATTGTTATGGAAGGCCGTTACTCTTCTGTCGTCAGTGGCTTTGGATGGGCCATGGTAATTTCGGCCAGCTGATCATGGGACGTTTTTTACATTATGTTTTTTCATATTGGATGCTGAGGCATATTTTGTTGTTTATCTACAGGATGTTTTCTTGTATTGCTGATTGGATACTTTAGTGACTTGTGGCACTATTTTATGGGACTTTTCTGAACTAGTTGTTGATTTTGCTATCTATTCGACAGTATTTTCCCTGGTCTTTCTATTGACAGGGATGGATTGCCTATGTACTCAAATGACAGCTAGATATATTCACTATTCCGCATATTAATTGTAAGTTGAATTTTTCTATGGAAGAAAAAGAAAGTAAATCAACATTAAATATATTTAAACATTTATATTTTAAGATAGCTTTGGCTTACCATTTGTTAATGTTTAATAAATTAGAAGGTAAGATGAATCTATGCTAATTGGTACCAGCTACCATTCCAACATCTCAAATACAATTTACTTAATTAAACAAGAATGAAAAACAAAGTAAGAATTGTCAAAAAAAAAATGATATAACAAATAAATTAGTTCTTTTAAACTTCACTTTTGATTTTATTGAATTTCTTTCTTTAACTTGCAAAACCTATAGTAGAGTCACCCTTTATATAGAACTATTAACCTACAACAATAAGAATTATATCTTTTAATCTAAATCACATAAGATTAACACAAAATCATCCATTCCTAGATTTAGTCAGAATGTGTCCATAGTCTACACAACTAAGTCACCTAAGTTTTGTCCTCGAAGTGCTCTTCCACATGGAAAATTATGTAAACTTCAAAATAATTTGCATTACACACATATGACTGAGTGTGGAAAGTTATGGCAATGCATTTAATAATTTATTTAGAAACAAAAACAACTAGGAATTATAACAAAAATATAATACAACGATTCAACCATGCAACATATTATCAGTTAATGAAGACTAGGAATTCCAAGGGATAATGAGTTCGCTTATGTTAGAAATCAACTAACCAGTAATTGATCAACATGAATACTAGGGCATGATCAGTTTGCTTAGGCAAGAGTTCTACTAACTCTGGAAATGTAAGAGGAGGTGCACAAAGACCTCGCAATAGATGACACAAGCATGCATAACCTCTTTGATGAGGCTTCGTCCTTGGAAACCTATGCATGACTGCCATGGTGGCATGCAATATTAATGTAATCCCAAAATAATCTATTTCCATTATTCTTGTATAATGTGTCATTAATTGTTATGGTTTTAATAATCAATGTTTAGGAACCAAAAATTGTTTGTTGATTTGATTTTAGTATTATCTTTCTCTTCATATATAGAAATTTAAAGAACATATAGGTATCTTCAACTATGTGTTGTCAACTATGTAAAAGAAAATGTAAATAAAACGTTAAGGCAAGAAATTTTGTCAAAGATGCTAGCACTGTCTCTCATGTGGGAAGAGCAAGGATTTCCCCCCTCTCAGTAACCGTAATTGTACCACAGGGATTTGCAAACTTGAGTTCCTCCCCCAAACCCTTTTCTTCCTACACAAAACAAAACAAATGTCAATCATTCCATTTAGAACTCAAATTCTTTGAATAAAATTCACAACCATTACGCCAAAAGGAAGAAAAATTCAGAATGCTTGTGATCATGCTTCCAAAGAAATGTTGCATATGGTGCATTTACGATTGAATCAAACATGCAACATGGTGAAGTCCTTGATCAATTGGCTAAGAATCCCACTGACAAACGCATCACCAACGCCCATTTTTTCTACAACTTGCACTATTAGCTCATCCACTCTCCCACTAAAATCTGGATACACATTAATCACCATATATATATATATATATATATATATATATATTCAATTACCTTGAGTATTGTGGTAAAGTTGTGGATCCTTATCATGTCACGTCCCCTCCCATTGATCCAATGCAAGGGAGAGAACATGACACTAAAACTAGTCTATTTTTGCTTCTCATCCCCATGATAAAATGTACAAATTCATACAAACAGAATGCATATGTGTGCAGATGCATGATTAAATTTGACACAACAGAATAAAAATATACTACACATCTAGCATGCATTCAACATATTCATAATAATCATCAAAGAAAGACATTGCATAATTAACACAAGAGAGTACTTATCTTTGAAATGAAGTAGTCCTGAGCAACTAGCTATGCAAATGCAACATTCCACCCAAACATAGGCCAGTTGTGCTCATCAATATCTCAACACAATTTCCACCCCCGAGTTGGGCATGATTTCTACAAGGAAAAAGGGAACAACAGACTCACACATAGCCAAATATACACCAAAAATCAGCCAAGCCAATCCACAGTTGGGTTTATCAGGCTTCTAAGGAAATGGAAGGGAATAAATTGCTAAGCTAGTGAGCTCAACCACAGAGTTATTGATACCTCTACAAGATCTAGCTAGCTTGGTACCCACAATACATACACACCCAACACAAGGAAGTATTCCCTTCACTTCTACACAGTCCCTCAAGCCATACATTCCCTTCTAGTGCTCTTCAAGGTGTGCATAGAAGAGTAGCCAAGGCCCTTTGCTCTTTCTATGAGGTTACTCTCTTCACTAGGTTTATCAAGCCAATTCTAATAATCTTCTACTCCTAATTTCTTACTCACAAGTTCAAACCAAAACAGGGATGCACATAACAGCAAAACACAAGTGTTGGGCATGAAGTAAAACGTTTTGACTGTGGGATGCTCAAAATGGGGTTTCCATGAGTTTCCAAAATCGTGGGCATTCAAAAATGAACTGTTAGAGGGGGAGTAAACCCTTAGAGAGAAAAATCAATTTCACCACACATTTTTGGGCATTCAAGGGGCAGAAACGACCTCTATAAACCCCCAAATCGTGACTCTCTTCCTCCCAGCCACTCTGCAACACAAAAATGACTTCCCAGCTGTGGAAATGAGGGAAAATGATGGAAAAACGTGATGGAAAACACCCAGCTAGCTTAGACTGCGTGAGGGAGCAAAGACTATCGGTGAATAATGGCTTGGGGAGCAATTTCGTGGGTGTTTTATTGCCATAGAATCCAAAATACGATTTCCCAAATTGATGGCTTTCCCATACACGAAATTGGGCTGCCATACCTCTCCATTCCCAATGCGTTAACTATCTCAACCAACTCTTGGAAGAATTAAATGATTGGGTGCATAAGTCAAAATGGGTAGTTGAGGGTTTATGGGTTCTCTCATTGACATTTGGCTTAACACTATTGGCTCAAGGGTTTGAATATTTTCCCTCCCTATTCCTTGTAAAAATCATGCCCCCATCTCTTGTTGCATTACATAGCTAGTTGTGGGTATTTCATTAAAATTCATATTTACATGATGTCTTGATTTTTATTGTGCTTGGATAGCACAAGAACCATATGCATCGATTTTTAATTTATGATACATAAAACACTAAATCGATGGCGGGTACTTGGCCTTGAGCTCCTCACCGCGATTTAATAACGATATTTACATCCTTTACAATTTTAATGCAAAGGGTCAAAATCGGGATATTACATATCAGCACTAACTACACCTTCAAAGGAATAAAATGGGAATGCTTTGTCATCAAATATATAGTATTGCTAAGTGTCTGGTAAGTTCTCTTGTTGCAAACCAGACAAGGAAAAAAAACTTTGTTCTTCCAAATTTGATATGGTGTTCACACCATATAACAATGTTGTGAACTACCATTTCCAAAAAAAATAATGTTACCTGCAAAATAAAACTTTCAAAAAACACATAGAAAAAACATATATATAATAGCATGCACTACAATCTTTTATAACAACTATAGAAGAACCACTAGAAGTGCTAAATATAACAACCCGTAGTATTTTTTTTGGAGTAAATATTGCATATAAAAACACATGCATATATAAAAGCATAAACATTTATAGCATTTACATGGAGAAAAACATGGCATTCAAAACCTCAAACTATTATATATAATTGTGACAATAAAAACAACTAGTTTCCCTTAAATGCTTTAAAAATATCATTTTCATATAATTATTAAATTTACAATAAGGTCGTGATTTATTATATGAAGACAACATCTTGTCTAGTCCTTGTTGATGATTGGGGTGGGAGGACAGACCATGCAAACAACCTAGGTTCAAACCCTCATTTTTACAATAAGATCATAATTTATTATATCAAGACAACATCTTGTCTAATTGTTGATTGATGATTGGGGTGGGAGGCCAGACCATGCAAACAACCTAGGTTCAAAACCTATTTTTTTGTTCACAAACAAATTTGGGTCTACAACTATCATAGGTACATAGGAGCCAAAATAGAGAAAGAAAAAGAGGGATACTCAATCAACTTAACAAGGATTAATAACCATCTGTACATAGGAACAAAAATAGATAATAAAAAAAAGGATACTCAATCAACAAGATTAATAACCATTGGGTCCATCTCTCTCATGTCCAATTCAACAAATAATAACAAAAGGACCTTGATGTAAATAGATTGCAAGTTTTTGGTAGAAACTACAGAAACAACATTCAACCTGCCTACCTAGTGAAACATAAGGAGCTTGAAGGAGTAGGGGTTGTTGGTAATAGAGCATGCAAATAAGGTTTTTTCCCAAAACCTGAAATAAATATTGTTAAACCAAAGAATCCAAATAGGGTTTGGCCCCATGCTTCCATAAATACAGTCTTGTTTGTGCAAATAGGTAGGTGGGAATCAATCTTTATAAGAAACACAACATTCTCGAAAAAGGGAAAAAGAGAAGCACACCTTTTTTTCCAGCTAGAGGACAAGAAATGTTTTCCAGGATTTTCATGGGTGTTTCCATTTTCAAAACATTTCCTAGAAGGAAACAGAGAGAAGGGAAACATTCCGAAAAACTCTGCTTCAAATTTTATTGTGATGTGGGGTTTCCCAAACAAATTATATGAAGAAAATACACAATACTAAATAAGCATGAACACGAAATGCCATGCAACAAAACAAATTATCAAACAAATTGGTTTCTTTCATATTCCGATGGTGTAAGATCACTCTTCCATGTACGGGGTATTTACTATTCATTGTCTCAAAAAAGGATCTAAATATAAACCACGAATTCCATAGGGATTTTGGGATATTCACTATCTCCAAAACGGATCTATATATCGCACATAAATTCCATATGGATTTTGGAAATAATTTCAATAACTTCTCTCATAACTACCTCATTTGCACTTAACCATGCATCTTTTTTCAAGAATTATTTATGTTCGATTAATAAAACGTCCAAACTGAATTTATTACGGTTAAATAGATGAATTATCTTTAACACACATCAAATTTATTTATATTTGATCAATAAAATGTACAAACTTAAATTATTACATTTAAAAAGATGAATTCTCTCTAACGCATCAACATATCAAACTTCAAAGCATGAACCCTTCTGAAAATGGAGAGAGACTAAGATATTCAACTTTCAATACATCTCTCTACATTTGGCAATACTTCTATGTGTATTTTGGTGTGTGTTCTGAGATTTTCTTTCATAACATGTAAAATTATGAATATAATAATGATTATTTTAATGAACTACTTTCCAAACACAATGGAAAGTAGCTTTCATTCATTATACTAGAGATTTTCCCTTGTACGTCAAAAGAGATTTCCCCTTGTAAGTCAAAAAACTCAAAACTAAAGTATGTGGATTAAAAATTCAAAACTAAAGTCAAATATTTACAAAAGTAATTTACAAATTAGTATGAGGCCTAGAAATTTACTCTCTTCCTCGTTGCGTTCAAAATCACTCTTTGCGTTCAAGATCACTCTGCCACGTTCAAGATCACTCTGCCATGTACCAGGTGATCCACCCAGCAGTTGGCATTATTGTCGGATGCCAACATCGACTTCGACAAGTTCAACAACTTCGACTTTGACAAGTTCAGCAACTTAGCCTTCGACAAGTTCAACAACTTCGACTTTGACAAGTTTAGCAACTTCGAAAAGCACTGATGTCGACATGCATCGCCGACATTGGCGACTGACGAACTACGACATATTTTCTCTCTGTCTTCTAGTCGACTGTAACAGTTGAACTTCTGAAACCATTCTAACTTCTCTTGTAACTGAACGTAACGGGAAGACAACCCAAGCGTTCTCATCACTCTATTTAAGCATGTAAAATATTCTAATATACAAGCAGAGAAAGAAGAGATTAGTTTGCATTCATGCATATTGTATGTGTGTGTGTATGTTTATGTGTGTAGTGTATTTCCTGCTTTGCTTATTATTGTGCTTCCGCCATAACAATACCGATTCATTCAATCGAGCTGTTGTCCCCGTCGTGCACCTAGGCGCGTATGGATCATTGGTATCAGAGCTTCAGATCTTCATCCACTCATAGCTTTATTCAGAGATTTGTTCGTGCTTAATTTGTGTGTAGACACTTCCATCGAAGTTACCTGACTTATGCCTATTCAACCACGCTCGCAAACTCAACAATCCAATCAGACACTACCTTCAAAGATGGAAGGAGAAACAAACATTAGACATGCAATTGACGAGACTGAGCAACTCATAGAGAAAGCACTAGCTCGACAACGAACTGAAATTTTCACCCAGTTCAATGAGATTCTCACGCGATTTGCTTCGACATCAAGAGGATTTGCTTCAACAAGATATAAATCTGATAAAATCAGTCCATTCAAGGTGCAAATGAATTTGGACATACCAGATCTAGAAGGAAATATTGACGCGGAATCCATTGACAATTGGGTACAACAATTGGAATCCTATTACTTTGTGACTCAACTCTGAGAAACTGAAAATATCACCATTGAATCCTTAAAGATGTCAACATCTGTGCACTGCTGGTGGGAGAACCTATCGACAAATATGGATAAAAGCAGAGACCCCATAGAGACATGGGATAAATTTTTCGAATATGTCCGAAAGGGGTTCTACCCAACCAAGTACATTGAACAACAGTATACGAAGTGGCAACAACTAAGGAAATGGAAAGACCAGTCCATACAGAGTTACACCAATGATTTTTACTGACTAATGGATAGACTTGGCATTCAATAAGAAGATAAATTGCTTGTTCTGAAGTACATCAGTGGATTATCCCTGTACATTCAGCAGGAGATGAAATTTATGACTGTCGATATGCTTGCGGACGCATTCCACTATGCCAGTAAGATTGAAGCCAGACAAAAAGGAAAACCATGCTTCGTGACTAAGACGACAGGATGACCACTCGACAAGAAGGAACCAACCGACTTCGACAAGTCAATATCTTCTTAACCAACTCCGCCAAAGAAATATCATGGCAAAAAGCATTATCAGAAAGACAAAAGGGAATGTAGCAAACAACCCCCTACCGGGAAATGGTGTGATTACCACAATTCATCATGGCATGATACGTATGAATGCAAAGCTCGAAAGACATTTTTGGAAAAAGTGTTAACATCTGACTTGTTCGACAAAAATATGGTAGAATTTGACCCAGAAGCAACGACCCTTTTTCCATCGACGTCGACCACTCCAACAGCCTCGACTATTGTCGACGAGGAGGAACGAGTGCACCTATTCCATACACAAATATGGGTTCAAAACAATCCATTGCATCTGACTATGGATAATGGTATCCAGAAGAACTTTGTTTCTGAAGATCTTGTGAAGAAACTAGGTCTTGTTACCACTCCAAATGCTCAGCCTTATAACATCGGTTAGATGAAGGATGGACAGTAACTAAGGATCACCCGATAATGAAAACTCACCTACTTCATTAAGCCTTTTGAAGATGAAGTAATCTGCGACGTGGCACCACTCTCCGTAGCCGACGCCTTGTTTGGGAAACCTTACTTATGGGAGAGACATGGATGTTACCAGTCATGACCTCAGAAGGTGATCGTCAGAATGGTACCACATACCAGAGCGACGACCTACACCAACGGTTGCAATAATATTTTCTAAACAGATGAAGAAGCTCATCAAACATGCTCATAAATTCGCATTGATCATGATTAAGCCGCAATATTCCAGGAATACTGCAACAACCAGTCGACTCACCGACCAGTGCAGCTCCCGACAGAAGCAACAGATCAACAATATTCTTGATGAGTACCAGAACCTATTCCAAGATCCAGACGGAGTACTCCTACATTTCCAGGTAAAACACTCTATTGAACTTGCTCCTAGTTCTTCATTACCTAACGCATATGTGTACAGAAGATCCATTATAAAAAATGAAGAGATTCACAAACAAATTCATTATTTGATCAACAAAGGTCATATCTAACCCAGCTCCTCTCCTTGTGGAAGTCCATTCGTCCTCGTTCCAAAGAAAGACGGGACTTGGCGCATGTGCATTGACTATCAGGACCTCAACAAAATTTAGGTAAAGAATATGAACCCTCTACCACGGATAGACAAGCTCATCGACTGTCTAAACGGTGCTAAATTCTTTACTAAGCTTGACCTTCAGTCGGGATATCGTCAGATTCCAATCGAGCCCGCAGATGTATGAAAAATGCTTTCAAGACCAAGGAAGGATTGTTTGAATGGTTAGTCATGCCTTTCGGCTTAAACAATGAACCTGCGACCTTCATGAGGTATATGGATGACATTCTTCGACCTTTCATCGGAAAATGTGTCATTGTCTACCTCGACAATATATTGATTTTCAGTCGATCATGGGGAGATCATGTTAGACAACTTCGACAAGTCCTCGACACTCTCCGACAACATCGGCTCTATTTGAACATGGACAAATGTTCCTTTGCGATGTACAACATCAAATATTTGGGTTATGTAATTGAATCTACAGGCATTCACGTCGATCCAGACAAAGTGAAAATTCTCAAAGATTAGCCCATTCCTCAAAGCATTCATTAAATAAGAAGTTTTCTTGGTTTGGTGAATTTTTATCGACAATTCATACTCGGCTTCAGTCACATAGCCTAGCCTTTGAATCAGTTGACCAAGAGAAATAGGTAAACTATCTTCAAATGGACATCGACACAACAAGAAGCTTTCGAACATCTCAAACACAAGCTTTGTACTACACCAATACTTGTGTTACCTAATTTGCATCATCCCTTTGATATTGAGATGGACGCATTGGACTATGCGTTGGAAGTAGTGATCACTCAGTCCAGTCATGTAGTCTCTTTTCATTCTGAAACTTTTAACGACACTGTTAGAATATATTCAACGTATGAAAAAGAAATGTACGCCATTGTTCAAGCTCTTAAGCAATTGAGACATTATATCCTTGGCAAGGAGATGGTCATTCTCACTAACCACGAGCCTTTACAGTTCGCTCTGTCCTAGTCGAAGTTACAAACAACTCGACAGCTCAAGTCGATTAATTACCTGCAACAATTTCAGTTGGTAATTAAGTATCAGAAAGGTAAACCCAATGTCACTGCCAATTTCCTGATTCGACCACCCATTACTCTCTTTATTACAGTGATGAGTATGCAGAGTTATGACACCACCACTTGGCCTCAATTGTATAAAAAAGACAATGAATTTTCATCAATTTATCGACAACTTCAGACCGACAAGTCGTCGACCTCAGACTATTTCCTGAAAGACACCTTGCTATACAAGCTTGGACAACTTTCTGTACCGACAGGTGAGCATTGACAACATCTCATTTGGGACGCGCACTACAGCAAGACTGCAGGACACTTTGGAGTATCAAAGATCCTTGCTATTCTCCAAAAGTATTTATTTTGGCTTTCACTTAAAACTGACGTCAATAAGTACATTCAATCATGCATGGTTTATGCCATTACTAAACCTCCTAATCGACAACAGGGATTGTACACACCTTTTCCAGTTCCTAGTCGACCATGGGAATCTATTTCTATGGACTACTTGACGGGCTATCCTACTACCAAACATCAACATGACATGATCTTAGTAGTAGTCGACAATTTTCCAAGATGGCCATTCTCATTCCATGCAAGAAGACTACAACAACGTAGTAGACCACTCAGCTCTTCTTTGAACATGTCTGGAAACATTATGGGTTACCGAAAACCATTATTTCCGACAGAGATGCCAGATTTGTCAGTATCTTTTGGAAGACTCTCTAGAAACAACTCAATACAAGACTCTCCTTATCGACAGCTTTCCGTCCTCAAACAGATTGACAAATGGAAGGTGTGAATCGCTTGGTAGTACAACTACTTCGCATGTACAACCACAAGCATCGACGAACATGGCATGAAAGTATTCCATATATACAACACAGCTACAATCATGCTCAACACAGCTCTACGGGCAAGAGTCGATTTGAGATCTATTATGGATTTCAACACTCAGCGCCTATCAACTTGATTAGTTCCTCAACACATTCGAACAATACCGAATTTAATCGACAAGAAGTTGATAAAGCATTGAAGTTTAGAGATCAAATCTGTGACATCCGAAAACAAGCACAAGAAATGTTGCAATGAGCTAATGCGGAAGCTAAGGTCCGACACGACAAACATCATATCCCTCATTCATTTCAAATTGGGGATCAGGTCTGGTTACATCTCAAGAAGGAACGCTTCACTGATCCATATAAGAAGTTGAAGCCTTTGCGATATGGTCCGTACAATATCCTTGAACATATTGGAGAAAACGATTTCCAGCTTGACAGTCCTTCATGCCTGGGACTACATCCAATATTTAATGTGAATCTACTTCGACCATACCATGCATCATTGTTGGAACAAAACTACTTGCATACAGCAAAATCTGAAGACATCCATCCATATGTTCAGGAGCCTCTTCCTTGCGACACCATTGTGGGACGATGAGTACGCCATATTAGGACGAACACAATTCCCTTATTTAAGATGGCTAAAGCCGGACAGATCCCAACACAAGGAAAATGGTACTCTGCTACTGAAATGGCCAACAAGTTTCCTCATCTGCACGAGCAAACAATGGGTACCATTGTTTCTTAAGGAAGGAGGTATGATCCACCCAGCAATTGGCATTATTGTCGGATTCCAATATCAACTTTGACAAGTTCAGCAACTTCGACTTCAACAAGTTCAACAACTTCAACAAGCACGGACGTCGACATGCATCGTCAACATTGGTGACTAACGAACTACAACAGATTGTCTCTCTGTCTTCCAGTCGATCGTAACGGTTGAAATTATGAAACCATTCTAACTTCTCTTGTAAATGAACATAATGGAAAGACAACCCAAGCGTTCTCAACACTCTATTTAAGCATGTAAAATATTGTAATATACAAGTAGAGAAAGAAGAGATTAGTTCGCATTCCTGCATATTGTATGTGCGTGTGTATATTATGTGTGTAGTGTATTTCATGCTTGCTTATTATTGTGCTTCTGCCATAACAATACCGATTCATTCAATCGAATTGTTGTCCCCGTCGTGCACCTGGGCACGTACAGATCACTAGGTATTTACTATTCATTGTCTCCAAAAGGGATCTACATATCAACCCCAAATATCACATGGATTCTAGGATACTCATTGTCTCCAAAAAGGATCTATATATCGACCATAAATTCCATATGTATTTCAGGATATTCAACTTTCAATACATCTCTATATTTGGAAAAACTTCTATATGTATGTTGGTGTGTGTTCTAAGATTTTATTTCATAACTTATAAACTTTTGATTATAATAATGATTGTTTTAATGAACTGTGATCTGAGAGACTCCAAACAAAATGGAAAAATTATAGTGGGGATTTTCCCTTGTACCTAAGAAAACTCATAACTAAAGTGTGTTGATTATATATATATATATAAAGGCATCAAATATTTACTAAAGTAATTTACCAATAAATGTTAGGCCCAGAAATTTACAGTAAGTGTGCATGTCATAAATCTATATGAGAGGAAAGAGTTGCACAAACTTGAAATTTTCTGAATAAAACTTTAATCATGCAAAGGTAGCTACAAACAAATAATGTGCTTCAGCTTATGTTTTCAATGACAAAAATCTCTCAGGACGATTGTATAAATCCAAACTTCAGATTGTTAAAAACGTTGCAAGCAAGGACAAATTACTCAGGGTTCACAAACTTACAACAATCAGTTAGAAAAATGCATTGAGTTGATTCTTGCAGTGCCTAAAACTCTTGAGTGGCACTTTCACATCATGGACAATAGCCTTAGCACCATTACTTCTTAGTTTTCTTCATTCTAAAGGGAACCTTTATGTATGTTATTAGCCTTGACAAGGGAATAACTCTTCCTCTTGTTAATTTTATTATCTCTGAGCTTATCTTTCTAATCTACTACTTTCAATACAAGTCCCAAATGCACATACAAAAGTAAAATAACTTTCAGATATTATTGTATAAGCAACAATACACAAACTCAATTAATTGTGTAGCATGCACAGCGAAACTGGAAACCATACACACATAAACACAATGAGTTACCCTAGAAACACCAGAGGGGAAAACCAACAAACTTGGATTTCTATAATCTGAGCCAGAGAAATATGAGAGACATTATAATCAACTTTATCAAATACATAGAAGAACCTAATTCCTTCGATAGGCATACTAGATATCTGGAAGAATTCTTCAATAGTTGAACTATCTCTAAAGGAATGCACCCCTCTGGCACACGTGTGACCAATATGGAAAGTCCCCCCCCCTTCGTCTGCTTGATCTCTGATGCAATCAGCTCTGGATCTCTGTCTAGGTAAGTGCACCCCCTCTCAGTCTCTGAAATATGCACCCAAGTCTTCCTCTACTATCTCAGCCATATAATAATGCACCCCCCACTCTCAAGAATTCACCCCTCTCTTACTGTTCTTTGTCTGCTCAATAGAAATTCCCTCCGACTACCACTCCATATCTGAATGATCAAGGAACCCTCACCTCAATCTCTGAAGAATATGCCTCAATGCTCTCAGCCCTCTCGCCCTCAAGCCTACACCCTCTCTCTCTCAGAAGTGTGCCCCTCCTCAAGAATTTTTCCCTCCTCTCTCAAAAATGCGCCCTCACTCTTTTGCTCTTTAATATCTGAAGAATGTCTTGAGTTCCTTTACCTTTACCCCTGCCTCCTTTTAATAACAATAGTGATTTATTAGGGTTTCCAAATCCCTAATTTGAGTTGCATGCAAAATCACACTTCTGCATTAAAAATAACACTACCGCATTAAAAAATCTCACATGCAAACCTCGCATGCAAAAGGTAGAAGTATTGAGACTCTTTGCATGCTTCCACCATTGAAGCTATGCTGATTGGTAGAGTGTTTCTCACACACTACATCCATGCCTACTCAGATAATGTCCCTTCATGCTAGGCATGAGCACATGAAGGGCATCCCGAGATACACAATCCCAACACCTCTTTCTTCTTACGGCGGAGCTCCTCGACAGTCTTCTTCTTCACAGTAAGAAAACCCCTACCATATTCATCATCATTGTAACCAACCTCCATGAACACCCACTTCAGCTCATCTTGCTCCTCTACATAACTCGAGTACATTTCTAACCCTCTTTTCTACAAAATCGGGGCCATTTTCAATCAAATGATCAGCCATAACAGGTGATGGATAGATAGAGCATCTACAGGTGAACTTAAAAGATGAGCTATATGGTATTAAAACAAGACCCCAATGTGGAAAAATCTGACAGCTCTTCCCCATAAAGTTTCAAATTTGCAAAGCAGGTATCCAATTTCCCTTTGAATGCTGAGCAGATAATGATGGATAGAGCATTTATAGGTGAACTTTAAAAATGAGCTAAATGGTATTAAAACAAGGCCCCAATGTAGACAAATCTTGTCACTCTTCCCCATAAAGTTTTCAAATTTGTAAAGCATGTATCCAGTTTCCCATTGTAGATCTTGTGGTTTATGAAATACAAAGCTCATTTTGAGCCTATTGGAGATGAGGTTTAAGCAGCATGCACAAAAGGTAGAATTCACATGCACCTTTCCTTAATTATGCATGTGAATGTCAAGATATATGCATGAAGTTGTCTCGAGAATGAAAAAGATAAACATATGAAATTTCATAAGAGAATCATCCTCCTTTCCCTCTGCTTTGTTCTTTGCATTACTGCAAAATATAAATCAAATACATCAATTTTTATATTACAAAGCTCTTAGTTTTTTAACCACTTTACAGCGTACCTCCACTTCACATAGGCTGCAATAAAGCATGTCATCGTCCAAAACTTGCTAC
Organism: Larix kaempferi; assembly: GCA_027924585.1. NCBI lineage: Eukaryota > Viridiplantae > Streptophyta > Pinopsida > Pinales > Pinaceae > Larix > Larix kaempferi. The sequence continues at coordinate 7,001,395 of BSBM01000524.1, read as the reverse complement.
TATGAAGATTTTTTTTGGAACAAGTACTCTTGCATATATGAGCAAAAGGGAAACAAGCACAACTAACAATCTAAAACAATAAAATACTATTGAATGCACTTTCTTTTCATCTATGTTCCTGGATTCCTTTACATGAAATACAATCACTAGGGGCCCGTCTAAATGACCTTTTTCTCTTATAGATTCAGTATTTGCATCATCAACATAAGCAACAAATCCAGGTAATGGATCATTGTATGAAGCTTTTCTAGGATCAAACATGTTCCCGTACTTTTTAGATCTGAATACACCAAGATCTCTTGGGTCAATTCCTGCACATCATATATATAGATAGAAAACCAATGGTACCTTCAAAATTAAGAGCAATTTGGAAACTCAGCTGAATGAAATAACTACCAAAACAATAAGACGTATAAACCAAACCTCGTGACACAATGAAATATCTCTGCATTATGCAAGTAGCTTAATGAGGCCCCTTTTGGAATCCGAATGGCTTCCAATTGTGGCTTTATTCACATCCAACATTGCCAAGCTCGTCAAAGTCACAACAGTCATGGATCGATTAATGTTGCTATAGAAACTAAGGTAAACAACTAATTTCATCTGTTATACGTAGTTTAGCTACCAATTCAAGATCCGGTACCATATTCAACATAGTTCACAACATTTATAAAAAATAGAAAATAGAAGAATATGAAGGGATTTGGTTCATTGAAAGGCACCTGAGACCGGGTTAGGCCAAGTTATTCTATCATTGCAGACTGAGTGGAAGAAGAGGATCCCAACTGCAATGCACCAAGAAACTTACATTGGAAGCTCGTATTATCCAAGTTGGCATATCACATGCACCCACAATACCCAGAATTTCTCATTGAAAGAATGCCTTCGGCATAAATATGTTCTTGTTAGTTTTGTTTATAATTTCCTCTCTGATAATGAAGCCTTGAATACTGTGCTAGAATATATGCACACCTTTATTATTGTGGTCTTATCATGTACTCTAGTACTCTCTATTGGAATGCACTGTTTAACTCATGTTTTTGGACTCCTTAGCTTTTAACATGGGACTTTTTTTGATACTTTACTAAAGATAGAAACACGTGAAACATAGATAAATGTGAATGACATAGCATCATGGCACCACTCCACATCCCACTAACATCATTTAGCATCATAAGAAGTGCAAAATATGAAGACCAAATTGCATATTAATTTTACAACACAATGGCATGCCCCTAGTTATTTTTATCGAACTTGCTTGGCTAAAGATGCATACTAAACATTATCTCAATAAGCACACTTTGTCACAATTAGCATTAACAACAAAAGGTTGGGGGAAATATCTTCTATGCATTAAATTTGAATAAATATACCTAGCATACCTCTTGCTTCATATTGGATTTGATTGGAAATTAAGTGAGGTCTGTAGCTTTCTTTGGTTAAGGTGGTCAATGATCTACCTTATGTCTTAAAGGGAATTTGATTATGAATCTCAAAATGCTTAACTTTCTTGGAGATACATCTGTTAAAAGAATTTGATTGGAGATAGATCTTTCTATACTAATCCCAAACAAAAATACAAAGATAATATGAGATTCTAGTTACTCATATCCAAGCATAATATAACTTTATGAATCCATGTTAGCTTGTAGAGCAACATAATATTCCCAAAGCAACACTTCAATAAAAGAATTGTAACCACCAAAAAACCAATACTTCACATTTTTAAGTGTGAAGCATTCTATGTTCAAATTACCTAAAAAGTCTCTCTCCAATTACTAAATTTTGACAAAATCAATGGTAGCAATCTGCTGAAATGTCACAATTTAATAAGGTGTAAGGAAATTGTTGACTGTGGTAATCAACATCAGCAGCAACTTCCCTTTATTCAGCAGCAACAACCAGCAAATCATTAAATTGCTCATATTTCCCCAGTATTATTTCAACCTATAGTCAACAAATGTAAATTCCATTAAATCCTATAGTCCATAGTTGTTGTCCATAAATATCATTCATCCAATAGATGCATTTATTCAGCTTACCTTTGGGTTCTGGATGGGACGACCTCTTGATTCATCTCATGTCAATGGTAGATGTTGAGAATTCTGAAAGAATCATAAAAATTCTATGTTGCATTAGTCTCGGGGACGGGGGGATGCGGGGACGAGTTTATGAGACGGCTAGAGTGCACCCCCAATTTTTCAGTGGACGACAGGTTGGGGACGGAAATTATATAATATAAATATATATATATAATTAATATTATATATAAATTTTAATTTATAATAAATTATAATATATATATATAGCAAACATGTTTTGATGTTTTCTAATAAAGTTTACATGGAAGTTATTTTAATATTTTGCTACAAACATGTTCTGATTTTTATGATTTCTCTTAAGCAAAAGTTGTTCTGATTTTTATGATTTCTCTTAAGCAAAAGTTGTTCTGATTTTTGTGTCAATGTGTTTATTATATAAAGTAAACACATTGACACAAAAATCAGAACAACTTTTGCTTAAGAGAAATCATAAAAATCAGAACATGTTTGTAGCAAAATATTAAAATAACTTCCATGTAAACTTTATTAGAAAACATCAAAACATGTTTGCAGCCTTTAATTGAGATAAATCATAAAAATCAAAACATGTTTGCGGCACAATATATTCCATGTAAACTTTATCAAAAAACTGAGCATGGGATGTAGCAGTGGAGCTGTCTGATGTCCTGTAGAATGAGAGTGGGATGCAACGAATGAGCGAACACTGGAGCCATCAAAGAGTTGCGACCACAATGGACTGGGAGTTGTGCGAGCTCTTGAAATGTGACCACAATGGACCAGGAGGTGTGCAAGCTCTTGAATTGGGACCGTGGGGTAATGTTTATTGTGCAGACTACAAGTGCACACACACAGAAATAGGGGATTGCTGGAACGACGCAACATGGAGAGATTTGGAGCCGAGTGCTTGGAGTCGTCGTGAGTATGGTTTAGAGTGAGTTGTCGAAGTATGGTAGGGTGGGTAGATAGCGAAGGGGGGCGCGGGTTAGGGAAATAGGGGCAACGTAGGGTTATAATTTACTTTTAGGTTTTTAATTTTTAAATTTTAATTCATTTTTTTAATTTTTGGCTTTTTGCATGTGCAGATCAAGGGATTGATAGGAATCCCCTATTGGTCGAGGGACTTAGGGGATGTCCCTAAAAAACTTGATTTGGTTAGGTACGTTTAGGGGATGTCCAAAAAGTCTCGAAGTCCTCCATGGAGTCCCTAATGATTTGGGGACGTTTCTGAGGAGTTCCAAAGTCCTCGAAACGCAAAAACATAGGGAACGGGTGAAATTTTGGGGGGATGGGTCCCCATGCAACATAGTAAAAATCTGATCAAGCCAAATCAATAGGGAAAAATTATTAGACCCAAATATAGAAGTATGAATTATCACAGCATCAGCAATGGGAATGACATGCCCATCCAAATGATAATTTTTTGGAAAAAGGCAATAAACTAATAGAACTTCCATCAAGGTAACCATATCTAAAAATATGTAAACTAAAGATTTCAATAAATACTAAAGATGATGTGCACCCCCTGCTTCACCGAAAAATTAATGATGAAAAGGACGGAGAATATTCTTCATAGACAAATAAATCACCAGAAATGAAGATTACATACTTTTTTCTACAACTAGACCATTGTTCTTCATTATCTCAGCAACAGTAACCATTGGCAATAGTTGTAACAATAACACCACACTAAATGAGTATTTCTACATGATCACAAAAATAGTTGCACTTTATGAGATAAATCTAAAATTAAATGCTAAATCCAAAGCACATCAAAGTTTTAAAACACACAAATTAAAACCTTAATATTTTACTCATAAGCATATGGCCAAAGAAGATCTGTAAACTATAACTTCTTACATGATATTATAACTTTGATATTTCTCTCAACTACAAACTAAAATATAAATGAGAAAAGCTCTCTATCAAACAACTATGCACATAGGTAAATGTTCTAAATATCTATATTGTCAACTCTCCAAGATGTTGACAACTTCTACCCATAAAAAGATATATATCCCTAAATCATGTCCAAACAAGGGGAAATGGATTTGGATAATCATCACCTCCAAAAACACTTGGGAGCATGGCTTAAATTTCTTTCGAGAAATGGATTTGGATAATCATCACCTCCAAAAATCCTTGAGCATGGCTTAAATTTCTTCTATATTCTTGTTGTGCTTATGTTTACCTTTCTATGTTGCACAATTTAGAGTGGAAATGTATGCCAAGCTCCCAAGGTTTTTGGAAGTAACCCAGGTACTTTATATGAAAAGAAATCCATCTAGTCTAACTCATAATAGTTAGTACTTTTTGTATCTCTAATAGACATGAAGAACATTAGGCAACAATAAAAAGTCAATACAACTAACAAAATAAGCATCTGTGAGAGGGGGTTGAGAAATGCTTCCAAAGAATTGATGTAACTGAATTATCCAAAAAAAATAAAAAATTATACCATCCCACACATTAGCAAAAAAGACCTTCTAAAGCGAAATATATCTAAAACCATATAATCTCATCACATACATAGAAAGGATAAGAAGAAAGTACATATATATTGGTTTTCAAGCAATACAAGGGATTATGCTCGTTCCCAATAATCCACGTATATGCAGTAGATGAAAGTTCATGATAGACATCATTCTTTGTGAATCGTTTCCATATTATCTGGATAGACATGGTCTCTGCAAAAGTAAGGGGAAAAATATAACTATCTTGGGTGTGTGAGTTCTGAAAGTGAAATAACAAATACCTGGAGAACGCTGGAGGAGTCGATAAGTGGATACCCGCTATGAGTCGATATGTGAGATGGTTTGCTGCAAATTGGATACCACCTGGCGAGGAACCAGACGAAAAATAAAAACCTTACCAAAAAAAGGTGAGGTAAATCATCCAAACTACTGAAACCACGACGAGGTGAAACCGTGGTGTCTCTACTTGATAAATGTGATCTCTCCAACAACAGGTTCACCAAAACCTTCCTCTGCAGATCTATCACGGGTAAAGATGGAACATTGAACATAAATAAAGTCTGCGGTGTTGCTTTCCTGTTCAAACTCGAAATTTCACCGACACGAAAGACATGTAACTAGCATGAGATGAACGGTTAATCGAAAAGGACGTGTGGAAAAAGGTGGTTGGACATAGCGACGAGGAATCTTTAACAGTGGTAGTGGACAGTTTCTCATTAAAAGAACAACTTGGGCGTAAATATGAAAAAAAGTCTAATAATTGGTTAAAATTAGAGAATTGAATTCAAGTAAAGGTAACAATTTTTCTTTAATTATTAAAATTATATCAAATTGACATCATTATAATATTTTATATAAAACAATAAGAAATAAATTTTAAAAAATTAGATATTTTAATATTTTTTCAAAAAAATTATGCCATACTATTTGGAAATGGGTGTAATATTTTACACAGGTCACAACAAATAAATTTGACAAATAGTACTTGATGTGAAGTTAAATAAAATTTTGTTATTTAGAACAATTTTTTAACATTTATTCAATAGTCTATCACAATATTATAAATAAGCTTCTAAAGTGTTCTGCTATCAAAATTTTATGTTTTAATAACATTTAATGTGTATCAAAATTTTATGTTCTAATAACATTTAATGTGTATCATAACATGTAAAATTCTGAATATAATAATGATTATTTTAATGAACTACTTTCCAAACACAATGGAAAGTAGCTTTCATTCATTATACTAGAGATTTCCCCTTGTACATCAAAAGAGATTTCCCTTGTACATCAAAAAAACTCAAAACTGAAGTGTGTGGATTGAAAACTCAAAACTAAGTGTGTTGATTTTTAAAAAATTATAAAGATATCAAATATTTACAAAAGTAATTTACAAATAAGTATGAGGCTTAGAAATTTCCTTTCTTCCTCGTTGCGTTCAAAATCACTCTGCCATGTGTCAGGTGATCCACCCAGCAGTTGGCATTATTTTCGGATGTCAACATCGACTTCGACAAGTTCAGCAACTTCGACTTCGACAAGTTCAGCAACTTCGACTTCGACAAGTTCAACAACTTAGACTTCGACAAGTTCAGCAATTTCGACAAGCACCGACATCGACATGCATCGTCGACATTGGCGACTGACGAACTATGACATATTTTTTCTCTGTCTGCCAGTCGATTGTAACGGTTGAAATTCTGAAACCGTTCTAACTTCTCTTGTAACTGAACGTAACGAGAAGACAACCTAAGCGTTCTCAACACTCTAGTTAAGCATGTAAAATATTGTAATATACAAGCATACAAAGAAGAGATTAGTTCGCATTCATGCATATTGTCTGTGTGTCTGTATGTTTATGTGTGTAGTGTATTTCCTTCTTTTCTTATTGTTGTGCTTCCGCCATAACAGTACCGATTCATTCAATCAAACTGTTGTCCCCCTCGTGCACCTGGGTGCGTATGGATCATTGGTATCAGATCTTCAGAGCTTCACTCATTCAGAGCTTTGTTTGTGCTTAATTTATGCGTAGACACTTCCATCGAAGTTACCTAACTTATGCATATTCAAACACGCTCGCAAACTCAACAATCCAAGCAGACACTACCTTCGAAGATGGCAGGAGAAACATACAATAGACATGCAATTGACGAGACAGAGCAACTCATAGAGCAAGCGCTGGCTCGACAATGAACTGAAATGTTCACCCAGTTTAATGAGATTCTCACGCAATTTGCTTCGACATTAGGAGGATTTTCTTCGAAAAGATCTAACTCCAACAAAATCAGTCCATTCAAGGTGCAAATGAATTTGGACATACCGGATCTAGAAGGCAAGGTTGACGCAGAATCCGTCGACAATTGGGTACAACAATTGAAATCCTATTACTCTGTGAATCAACTCTCACAAACTGAAAATATCACCATTGCATACTTAAAGATGTCAACATCTGTGCATTGTTGGTGGGAGAACCTATCGACAAAGATGGAGAAAAGCGAAGACCCCATAAAGACATGGGATAAATTTGTCAAATATGTCTGAAAGGAGTTCTACCTGCCCAAGTACATTGAACAACAGTATAAGAAGTGGCAGTAGCTAAGGAAATGGAAAGACCAATCCGTATAGAGTTACACCGACAATTTTTACCAACTAATGGCTAGACTTGCCATTCAAGAAGAAGAGAAATTGCTTGTTCTGAAGTACGTCAGTGGATTTTCCGCATACATTCAGAAGGAGATGGAATTTATGATTGTCGATATGCTTGCAGATGCATTCCATTATGCCAGTAAGCTTGAAGCCAAACAAAAAGGAAAAGCATGCTTCGTGACTAAGCCGACAGGACGACCACTCGACAAGAAGGCACCAACCGACTTTGACAAGTCAAGATCTTCTCAGCCAACTCCGCCAAATCAATATCATGGAAAAAATCATTATCAGAAAGACAAAAGGGAACGTAGAAAACAACCCCCTACCGGTAAATGGTGTGATTACCACAATTCATCATGGCATGATACGTCTGAATGCAAATATCGGAAGACATTTTTGGAAAAAGTGTCGACATCCGACTTGTTCGACAAAACTCTGGTAGAATCTGACCCAGAATCAATGACCCTTTTGACATCAACATCGACCACTCCAGCAGCCTCGACTATCGTCGACAAGGAGGAATGAGAGCACCTATTCCATACACAAATATGGGTTCAAAACAATCCATTGCATCTGATTGTGGATAATGGTAACTAGAAGAACTTTGTTTCTGAAGATCTCGTGAAGAAACTAGGTCTTGTTACCACTCCACATCCTCAACCTTATAACATCGGTTGGATGAAGGATGGACAGGAACTAAGGATCACCCAAAAATGAAAACTCACCTACTCCATTAAGACTTTTGAAGATGAAGTACTCTATGATGTGGCACCACTCTCCGTAGCCGACGCCTTGTTTGGGAAACCTTACTTATGGGAGCGACATGGAAGTTACCAGTCACAAACTCAGAAGGTGATCGTTAGAATTTGGAACCAATGGTACGTCATACCAGAGCGATGACCTACACCAACGGTTGCAATGATATCTGTGAAATAGACGAAGAAGCTCACCAACCATGCTCAGAAATTCGCATTGATCATGATTAAGCCGCAATATTCCAGGAAGACTGTAGCAACCAATCGACTCACCGACTAGTGTAGCTCTCGACATAAGCAACAGATCAACAATATTCTTGATGAGTACCGGAACCTATTCGAAGAGCCAGACGGAGTACCTCTACATTTCCAGGTAAAAAAATCTATTGAACTTACTCCTGGTTCTTCATTACCTATTGCATATGTGTACAGAAGATCCATTATCAAAAATGAAGAGATTCGCAGACAAATTCAATATTTGATCAACAAAGGTCATATCTGACCCAACTTCTCTCCTTGTGGAAGTCCAGTCGTCCTCGTTCCAAAGAAATACAGGACTTAGCACATGTGCATCGACTACCCGGCCCTCAACAAAATTTCAGTAAAGAATAAATACCCTCTACCACAGATAAACGAGCTCATCGCTTGTCTGAAAGGTGTTGAATTCTTTACTAAGCTCGACCTACAGTCGGAATATCATCAAATTCCAATCAAGCCCACAGATGTATGGAAAATTGCTTTCAAGACCAAGGAAGGATTGTTTGAATGGTTAGTCATGCCTTTCGGCTTAACCAATGCACCTACGACCTTCATCTGGTATATGGATGACATTCTTCGACCTTTCATCAGAAAATGTGTCATTGTCTACCTCGACGATATATTGATTTTCAGTCGATCATCAGGAGAACATGTCAGACAACTTCGACAAGTCCTCGACACTCTCCGACAACATCAAATCTATTTGAACATGGACAAATGTTCCTTTGCGATGAACAACATCAAATATTTGGGGTATGTAATTGACTCTGCAGGCATTCACGTCGATCCAAACAAAGTGAAAATTCTCAAATATTGTCCCATTCCTCAAAGCATTCATGAACTAAGAATTTTTCTTGGTTTGGCGAATTTTTATCGACGATTCATACTCGGTTTCATTCACATAGCCTAGCCTTTGAATCAGTTGACCAAGGGAAATGGGAAAACTATCTTCAAATGGACGTCGACACAACAAGCAGCTTTCGAACAGCTCAAACACAAGCTTTTTACTGCACCAATACTTATGTTACCTGATTTGCATCATCCCTTTGAGATTGAGACAGACGCATCAGACTATGCCTTGGGTGCAGTGATCACTCAGTCTGGTCACCTAGTCACTTTTCATTCTAAAACTTTTAACGACACTGTTAGAAGATATTCGAAGTATGAAAAAGAACTATACGCCATTGTTCAATCTCTTAAGCAATGGAGACATCATATCCTTGGAAAGGAGACAGTCACTCTCACTTACCACAAGCCTTTACAGTTTTCTCCGTCCCAGTTGAAGATACAAACAACTCAACAACTCAAGTGAATTAATTACCTGCAACAATTTCAGTTGGTAATTAAGTATCAGAAAGGTAAACCCAATGTTGCCTCCAATTGCCTAAGTCGACCACCCATTACTCTCCTTCTTACAGTGATGAGTATGAAGGGTTATGACACCACCACTTGGCCTCAGTTGTATCAAGAAGACAACGAATTTTCATCAGTCTATCGACAACTGCAGACCGACAAGTCGTCGAACTCCAACTATTTCTTGAAAGACACCTTGCTATACAAGCTTGGACAGCTTTGTGTACCAACAGGTGAGAATCGATAGCAGCTCATTTGAGAAGAGCACTACAGCAAGACTGCAACACACTTTGGAGTAGCAAAGACCCTTGCTATTCTCCAAAAGTATTTCTTTTGGCCTTCACTTAAAACTGACGTCAACAAGTACATTCGATCATGTGTGGTTTATGCCATTGCTAAACCTCCTAATCAACGACATGGATTGTACACACTTTTGCCAGTTCCTAGTCGACCATGGGAATCTATTTCTATGGACTACTTGACGGGATATCCTACTACCAAACATCAACATGACGCGATCTTAGTAGTAGTCAATAGATTTTCCAAGATGTACATTCTCATTAGATGCAAGAAGACTACGACAACGCAGCATACCGCTCAGCTCTTCTTTGAACATGTCTGGAAACATTATGGGTTACCAAAAACCATTATTTTCGACAGAGATGCTAGATTTTTCAGCATATTCTAGAAGACTGCAACAGCTCGATACAAGACTCTCCTTCTTGACAGCTTTCCATCCTCAGACAGATGGACAGATGGAAGTTGTGAATCACTTGGTAGTACAACTGCTTTGCATGTACAACCATAAGCATCGACGAACATGGGATGAAATTATTCCATATATACAACACAGCTACAATCGTGCTCAACACAACTCTACGGGAAAGAGTCCATTTGAGATTTGTTATGGATTTCAACCCTCGGCTCCTATTGACTTGATTAGTTCCTTGACACAGTCGAACGATACCGACTATAACTGGCAAGAAGTTGAAAAAGCATTGAAGTTTCGAGATCAAATCTGAGACATCCAAAAACAAGCAAATGAAATGTTGCAACGAGCTAATGCGAAAGCTAAGGCCTGACACAACAAACATTGTATCCCTCATTCATTTCAAATTGGGGATCAGGTCTAGTTACATCTCAAGAAGGAACACTTCATTGGTCCATATAAGAAGTTGAAGCCTTTGCGATATGGTCTGTACAATATCCTTGAACAGATTGGAGAAAAAGGTTTCCAGCTCGACATTCCTTCATGTCTGGGACTACATCCAATATTTAATTTGGATCTACCCCGACCATACCATGCACTGCTGTTGGAACAGAATGACTTGCAAAAAGCAGAACCCGAAGACATCCATCCAGATGTTCAGGAGCCTCTTCCTTGCGACACCATTGTGGAACGACGAGTACGCCATACAAGGAAGAACACAAATCCCGTGTTTCAGGTGGCTAAAGCCGGACAGATCCTAGCACAAGGAAAATGGTACTTTTCTACTGAACTGACCGACAAGTTTCCTCATCTGCACGAGCAAACAATGGGTACCATTGTTTCTTAAGGAAGGAGGTATGATCCACCCAACAGTTGGCATTATTGTTGGATGCCAACATTGACTTCGACAAGTTAAGCAACTTTGACTTCGACAAGTTCAACAACTTCAACAAGCACCGACGTCGGCATGCATCGTCGAAATTGGTGACTGACGAACTACAACAGATTGTCTCTCTGTCTTCCAGTCGACCATAACAGTTGAAATTCTGAAACCGTTCTAACTTCTCTTGTAACTGAACGTAACGGGAAGACAACCCAAGCGTTCTCAACACTCTATTTAAGCATGTAAAATATTGTAATATACAAGCAAATAAAGAAGAGATTGGTTCGCATTCTTGCATATTGTCTGTTTGTGTGTATGTTTATGTGTGTAGTGTATTTCCTGCTTTGCTTATTATTGTGCTTCCGCCATAACAGTACCAATTTATTCAATCGAACTGTTGTCCCCGTCGTGCACCTAGGTGCATACGGATCACCAGGTATTTACTATTGATTGTCTCCAAAAAGGATCTACATATCAACCCCAAATATCATATGGATTCTAGGATATTCATTGTCTCCAAAAAGGATCTATATATCGACCATAAATTCCATATGTATTTCGGGATATTCAACTTTCAATACATCTCTATATTTGGAAATACTTCTATATGTATGTTGGTGTGTGTTCTAAGATTTCATTTGATAACTTATAAACTTTTGATTATAATAATGATTATTTTAATGAACTATGATCTGAGAGACTCCAAACAAAATGGAAAAATTAGTGGGGATTTTCCCTTGTACGTAAGAAAACTCATAACTAAAGTGTGTTGATTATCTATATATATATATATATATATATATATATATATATATATATATATAAAGGCATCAAATATTTACTAAAGTAATTTAACAATCAATGTTAGGCCCAAAAATTTACTATAAGTGTGCATGTCATAAATATATATGAGAGGAAAGAGTTGCACATAACTTAAAATTTTCTGAATAAAACTTTAATCATGCAAAGGTAGCTACAAACAAATAATGTGCTTCATCTTATGTTTTCAATGACAAAAATCTCTCAGGATGATTGTATAAAGCCAAACTTCAGATTGTTAAAAAAGTTGCAAGCAAGGACAAATTACTCAGGGTTCACAAACTTACAACAATCAATTAGAAAAAAGACATTGAGTTGATTCTTGCAGTGTCGAAAACTCTTTGCATGCTTCCACCTTTGAAGCTATGATGACCAGTAGAGTGTTGCTCACACACTACATCAATTCCTACTCAGATAATGTCCCTTCATGCTAGGAATGAGCACATGAAGGACATCTCGAGATACACAATCTCAACACCTCTTTCTTCTTACGCGGGAGCTCCTCGGTAGTCTTCTTCTTCACAGTAAGAAAACCACCACCATATTCATCATCATTGTCACCAACCTCCATAAATTCCCGCTTCATCTCATCCTGCTCCTCTGCATAACTCGAGTGCGTTTCTAACCCTTTTTCTACAAAATCGGGGCCATTTTCAAGCAAATGATGAGCCATAACAGGTGATGGATAGATAGAGAATCTACAGGTGAACTTAAAAGACGAGCTATATGGTATTAAAACAAGACCCCAATGTGTAAAAATCTAACATCTCTTCCCCATAAAGTTTTCAAATTTGCAAAGCAGGTATCCAGTTTCCCTTTGAATGCTGAGCAGATAATGATGGATAGAGCATCTACAAGTGAACTTAAAAAATGAGCTATATGGTATTAAAACAAGACCCCAATGTGGACAAATCTTGCAGCTCTTCCCCATAAAGTTTTCAAATTTGCAAAGCATGTATTCAGTTTCCCATTGTAGATCTTGTGGTTTATGAATTAGAAATCTCCTTTTGAGCCTACTGGAGATGAGGTTTAAGCAGCATGCACAAAAGGTAGAATTCACATGCACCTTTCCATAATCATGCATGTGAATTTCAAGATATATGCATGAAGTTGTCTCGAGAATGAAAAAAGATAAACATATAAAATTTCATAAGAGAATCATCCCCCTTTCCATATGCTTTGTTATTTGCATTACTGTAAAATATAAATCAAATACATCAATTTTTATATTAGAAAGCTCTTATTTTTTGAACCACTTTACAACGTACCTCCACTTCACATAGCCTGCAATAAAGCATGTCATCATCACAAACTTGCTACTATGAAGATTTTTTTTGGAACAAGTACTCTTGCATATATGAGCAGAAGGGAAACAAGCACAACTAACAATCTAAAACGATAAAATACTATTGAATGCACTTTCTTTTCATCTATGTTCCCAAATTCCTTTATAGGAAATACAGTCACTAGGGGCCCGTATGACTGGCCTTTTTCTCCTATAGATTCAGTATTTGCATCATCAATAGAAGCAACAAATACAGGTAATGGATCATTGTATGAAGTTTTTCTAGGATCAAACATTTTCCCGTGCTTTTTAGATTTGAATACACCAAGATCTCCTGGGTCAATTCCTACACATCATATATATTATAGACAGAAAACCAATGATACTTGCAAAATTAAGAGAAATTTGGAAACTCAACTAAATGAAATAAATGCCAAAACAATAAGACGTATAAACCAAACCTCATGACACAATGAAATATATTTGCACTATGCAAGTAGCTTAACGAGGCCCCTTATGCAATGCGATCTGAATGGAATCCAATTGTGGCGTTATTCACATCCACCATTGCCAAGCTCGTCAAAGTCACAACAGTCGTGGATCAATTAATGTTTCTATAGAAACTAAGGTAAACAACTAATTTCATTGGTTATACCTAGTTTACCTACCAATTCAAGATCCAGTACCATATTCAACATAGTTCACAACATTTATAAAAAATAGAAAATAGAAGAAGATGAAGGGATTTGGTTCATTGAAAGGCACCTGAGACTGGGTTAGGCCAAGTTCTTCTATCATTGCATACTGAGTGGAAGAAGAGGAACCCAACTGCAATGCACCAAGAAACTTATATTGTAAGCCCGTATTATCCAAGTTGTCATATCACATGCACCCACAATACCCAGAATTTCTCATTGAAAGAATGCCTTCGGCATAAATATGTTCTTGTTAGTTGTGTTTATAAGTTCCACTTTGATAATGAAGCCTTGAATATTGTTCTAGCATATATGCACACCTTCCTTTATTATTGTGGTCTTACCATGTACTCTAGTACGCTCTATTGGAATGCACTGTTTAATTCAAGTTTTTGGACTCCTTAGCTTTTAACATGGGACTCTCAGAGTGACTGTTTAAATCAAAACTTTTTTTGATACTTTACTAAAGATAGAAACACATGAAACATAGATAAATGTGAATGACATAGCATCGTGGCACCACTCCACATCCCACTAACATCATTTAGCATCATAATAAGTACAAAATATCAAGACCAAATTGTGTATTAATTTTACAACACAATGACATGCCCCTAGTTATTTTTATCGAACTTGCTTGGCTAAAGATGCATACTAAACATTATCTCAATAAGCACACTTTGTCACAATTAGCATTAACAACACAAGGTTGGGGGAAATCTCTTCTACGCATTAAATTTGAATAAATATACCTAGTATACCTCTTGATTCATATTGGATTTGATTGGAAATTAAGTGAGGTCTATAGCTTTCTTTGGTTAAGGTGGTCAATGATCTACCTTATGTCTTAAAGGGAATTTGATTATGAATCTCAAAATGCTTAACTTTCTTGGAGATGCATCTGTTAAAAGAATTTGATTGGAGATGGATCTTCCTATACTAATCCCAAACAAAAATACAAAGATAATATGAGATTCTAGTTACTCATATCCAAGCATAATATAACTTTATGAATCCATGTCAACTTGTAGAGCAACATAATATTTCCCAAAGCAACACTTAAATAAAAGAATTGTAACCACCAAAAAACCAATACTTCACATTTTTAAGTGTGAAGCATTCTATGTTCAAATTACCTAAAAAGTCTCTCTCCAATTACTAAATTTTGACAAAATCAATGGTAGCAATCAGCTGAAATGTCACAATTCAATAAGGTGCAAGGAAATTGTTGACTGTGGTCATCAACATCAGCAGCAACTTCCCTCTCTTCAACAGCAACAACCATCAAATCATTAAACTGCTCATATTTCCCCAGTATTATTTCAACCTATAGTCAACAAATGTAAATTCCATTAAATCCTACAGTCCATAGTTGTTGTCCATAAATATCATTCATGCAATGGATTCATTTATTCAGCTTACCTTTGGGCTCTAGATGGGACGACCTCTTGATTCATCTCATGTCAAGGGTAGATGTTGAGAATTCTGAAAGAATCATAAAAATTCTATGTTGCATTGGTCTCGGGGACGCGGGGACGATTTTGTGAGACGGCTAGAGTGCACCCCCAATTTTTAGTGGACGACAAGTTGGGGATGACAATTATATAATATATATATATATATATATATATAATTAATTAATTAATATTATATATAAATTTTAATTTATAATAAATTATAATATATATATATATATAAAGTAAACACATAGACATAAAAATCAGAACAACCTTTGATTGAGAGAAAGCATAAAAATCAGAACATGTTTGTAGCAAAATATTAAAATAGCTTCCATGTAAACTTTATTAGAAAACATCAAAACATGTTTGCAGCCTTTAATTGAGATAAATCATAAAAATCGGAACATATTTGCAGCACAATATATTCCATGTAAACTTTATCAGAAAATTGAGCATGGGTTGTAGCAGTGGAGCTGTCCGCTGTCCTGTAGACTTAGAGTGGGATGCAACGACTGAGCGAACACTAGAAGCATCAAAGAGATGCGACCACAATGGACTAGGAGTTGCGCGAGCTCTTGAAATGCAACCACATTGGACCATGAGTTGTGCGAGCTCTTGAATTGCGACCGCGAGGTAATGTTTGTTGTGCAAACTGCAACTGCACACACACAGAAACAAGGGATTGTTGGAACAACGCAACATGGAGAGAGTTGGAGCCGAGTGCCAATGGAACAGGGAGTTGGGTGCTTGAGTCACCATGAGTATGGTTTAGAGTGAGTTGTCGAAGTATGGCAGAGTGGGTAGATAGCGAAGGGGGCCGCGGGTTAGGGAAATAGGGGCAACGTAAGGTTATAATTTACTTTTAGGTTTTTCATTTTTAATTTTTAATTCATTTTTTTAATTTTTGGCTTTTTTCATGTGCAGATCAAGGGATGGATAGGAGTCCCCTATTGGTCGAGGGACTTAGGGGACATCCTTAAAAACTCCCTGATTTGGTTAGGTACATTTAGGGGATTTTCAAAAAGTCTCGAAGTCCCTGATCCGGATTTTATGAGCAGAACAAAATGAATACAGATTATTAAAAGATGCTTAACAAAAAATAACAGAGATACAGTCAAACTAGTTTTCTATTCAATAAGGAAATAAGCTGAAACTGTAAAATGCAGCGAAAAACAAGCTTGTTGGAATGGTGGCGGCTTATCTCTGAGAAGAGATGTGATGGTTGCGCTCATTCGCAAGAAGATGATTACAATGAGGCTCTAAATGCCTTTTTATAATACCCAAAATACAAAACCCCAACCCCGGAAGATGAAAAGCCAACAATTTTGTGGACCTCGTTTTGGGTAGTTTGGTGTATCAACTTCCCGGGGGCGTAACTTTGGCATACGATCTTTGTTTGGGGCGCATGATAGCTCGTTGGAAAGATCTATCTAATAAATACAAGTATTGGGACAAATTTGATGATAAAATTTGTTGGTCAATCATACCCCAAAAAACATCGTTTAGGGCCTCAAAACGACTCTCGAAGTTCAAGCCCTAAAAAACTGCTAAAAATAGTAAATTACCAAAATTGCCAGAAAGCTGTTTTGAGCCAATTGGAAAAGGTGGGTCGCCACCGATATCCACCTGGATCAATCCTCCCTCCTTAGGAAGCAATGGTCTCCATTGCGTTGAGTTCTCCCATCAGATGAGGAAATTTATGCTGAATTTGGCCCCGGGTGAGCCACTTGCCTTGGTGTAGGAGTTGCCCTTCTTTGACAACTCGATAAAGCTAGATCCTTGGTTGTCGAGTTCCTTGATCTGTGTGTTCACAATTTGATCACTGGATGCTTGTTGCATGCAGTCAAGGTTCAGCTCTGTTGGTGTCAACTGCTCTGCTATCTCTGAGGTGTCTAATAATGGTGGGAAATATGGCCGAAGGA
The DNA here is from genome assembly GCA_027924585.1 of Larix kaempferi. Lineage (NCBI taxonomy): Eukaryota > Viridiplantae > Streptophyta > Pinopsida > Pinales > Pinaceae > Larix > Larix kaempferi. The sequence continues at coordinate 6,984,076 of BSBM01000524.1, read as the reverse complement.
GAGCCACGTTGAAGACTGGATGCAGACCAAGGAAGGGGGGAATGTTGAGCTCAAAATCATTGTCACCCACCACCCTGGTGATGGTGTACGGCCCATAACGGAGTGGGCAAAGCTTCCGATGGGGACCTGTAAGGCGTTGTTTTTGCAAATGCAACCAAACTTTGTCACCCACCTGAAACTTATGTGGCACCCAATGTTGATCATGGCACTGCTTGTGCTTGACATTAGACTTCTCTAGAATATCCTGAACCTATTGGTGGATGTGCTGGATCCGCTCAATGAAACAGGTGGCTTTGTCAGCTTCTGGTGGAGTAGGGGATGAGGTGGTCACCAGGGGTAGTGCAACATCCATGGGGCCCAATGGTTGGAATCCCAACCCTACCTGAAAGGGGTTGTGGCTAGTTGAGCTATGCAGGGATCGATTGTAGCTATGTTGGACATAGGGGAGACTCTCATCCCATGTGCGGGTATGTTTTGAATTGTACATGCGAAGGATATGTACAACCATCCGGTTGATGACCTCATCTTGGTCGTCTGTCTTGGGGTGGAAGGCAGTGGATTTGGTTAGCTTGGTATCCAGCAGTGACCAGAGGCTCGACCAGAATGAGTTGAGGAACCGACTGTCACGACCTGAGATAATGGTTTGTGGGATCCCAAAATGTGCCCATAATCGTTCAAAGAAGAGCTTGGCAGTGGCTTCTACTGTGATGTTCTTCTTGCAGGCAACTAGAATCGCCATCTTGGAAAAGCGATCAACAACCACAAAAACACAGTCATTCCCCTCTTGGTGGATGGGAGGCCCGACATGTAGTCCATTGAGATGGATTCCCATGGCCTGTTAGGAGTAGGTAGAGGGGTGTACAGGCCTTGTTTCTTAGTATTTGGTTTGGAAATAGTGTAGGCGATGCAAGACCTGATATACTTGCCGACATCCTGTTGAAGTTTCGGCCAGTAGAAATGTTTCGGCAGCACTGCCACTGTCTTTTCGATGCCAAAGTGTCCTGCCACCCGATTGTAGTGAGCTTCCCAAATCAGCTTCGTGTGCTCGCTTGATGGAATGCAGAGATGGCCCAAATGGCACAGCAACCCATCCTGAAGATGGAAATTAGCGACCATTGAGTTGGTTCCCAACATTTGGTAGGCGGTGGAGAAGTCAGGGTCTGTCTCGTAGAGGTGGGGCCATCAGGAGGTCTCGTGGCCGCAAGATTCTAGCACCATGGTGAGTACCGCGACTGGAGGTCGACTGAGGCAATCAGCATCTCAGTTGGTACTTCCTTTTTTATACTTGATGTTGAGGTGGACCACTTCTGATGGTGGTCATTCTACAATTTTCCTTGGGTCTGCATGAACTGTAGGGGCTTGTGATCAGTGTGGATGACTGTCTCCTTCCCAAGAATGTAATGTCTCCACTGACGGTAGGATTTCACAATGTAGTACATTTCTTTGTCGTAGGTAGGGTACTTACGGACAACATCTGATAGTGTCTCACTATGATATGCCACGGGGTGGCCATGTTGAGTGAGAACGACACCCACAGCATAGTTTGAAGCATCTGTTTCGATCTCAAATGGATGTTGTAGGTCCGGTAATGAGAGTACCGAGGATGAGCACAAACACTTCTTCAAGTCATCGAAGGATTTTTGTTGGGATAGGCCCCACACAAATTTTTCCTTACCACCACCCCTGGTTACTTGGCTGAGGGCCCATGCGATATGAGAGAATCCCAACACGAACGTGCGATAGAAATTGGCGAGGCCCAAGAATCTCCGAAGTTCAGTGAGTGTGGTTGGGGATGGCCAGTCACATATGACCTGTATCTTGGCTGGATCCACATGCACACTATGTTGATCAACGATGTAGCCTAAGTAATAGACTCTATCCATGCCGAAGGAGAATTTTTCCAAGTTCGCATATAGTTTGTGCTACCGCGGGGTGTGCAGAACCTGCTAAATATGCTGCAAGTGTTCCGCCCAAGTCTTGCTATAGATGAGGATGTCATCCAAATACACCACTACAAAATTATTGGTGAAAGGTCATAGGATATCGTCCATCATTCTCATAAAGGTTTCTGGAGCATTTGTCAAACCAAAGGTCATGACCAACCATTCAAAAAGACCTTTTGACTTGAAGGCAGTCTTCCATACATCTGTTTGTTCTATTGGGACCTGGTGGTAGCCAGACTTCAAATCAATCTTACTAAAGTATTTGGCCCCCATGAGCTGATCAAGGAGGTCATCGATTCAGGGAATCAGGTACCGGTTCCGGACTGTGATTTTATTCAGGGCCCGGTAATCAATGCAGAGTCGCTAGGTCCCGTCTTTCTTCTGCACCGGCACGATTGGGCTCCCACAAGAAGATGAGCTGGGACGGATATGCCCCTTGTGGAGAAATTCTTGGATTTGCCTCTTGATCTCCTCATTTTGTAACAGCGAGCGGTGATAGACTAGCCCATTAGTTAGCAGTGCGCCTGGGGTCAGATCGATGGGATGCTTGACCTGACAGTGCAGAGGTACCCTGGTAGGAGAGGAGAAGATATCTGAGTATTCTTCCACAACCTTATCCACTTGATTATGTTGTGTGGAGAGATCGGTCGTGGAGGCCCTGGATGTGGCTGCGATATTTCTCTCACTCTGAGAGTGAATCACGAAGAAGACAAATTTCCCGGTCTGAGAGATGACCTTCCTGCATTGCTTGGCAGAAATCAAGGAAATATCACTAGGAGGGACTTCCTCGAGTATCCTGTACAATTTCCTATTCAAAGTAATAATAACACTATGAGGCCTAGACTCATATACAGCATAACGTTTCCATAAATAAGGTTGGCCCAAAAGGACATGACAAACTTCTAGAGGAGCAATATCACACAATACCTCATCCTTGAAGGGCTTGATGCTGTACGACAGTCGGTACTATTGGCTGACGCGGAGATCGCTTCCTTGGCAGAGCCATCCAATGGTGTAGGGTTGTGGGTGCGATGTTGTTGGCAGGTCCAGCCGCTTGACGACCTCTGTTGAGATGAGGTTCTTTTGAATACTGCTATCAACGATGAAGTGCAGCAGGGTGCCTTTTACCCACATCTGTGAATGGAAGAGCCTCTCTCCTTCTTCTGGCTTGTCTGGTTCATCAGGCTGGAGATTGGTGGTAGCCACGGTAGCACTGGGTTCCACGTCAATGATCTGTCTTCCCCTTTCTAGTTCTGACTCAGAGTCAGAACCCACATCTGATTCAGACGCTCTTACTTCGGCCACCAGCGACTTGTTTGAGCGGTAGTCAGCAGTGTTATGCCAAGGGATCTTATGGAAGTCTCACCACTTCCCAGTATCTTTCTTTTTCTTTCTATTGTCCTTCTTTACTTACGGCTTGGACTGGTTGTCCTGATACTGTCCATCTTTGCTCTGTCCTTTATTCTATGGGTTGGGGCCGCCCTTTCCTGTCTTTTACTATGATGGGTTCCCAGGCCCAAATTGCCACATCTTTTATTTGAGCTTTTGTTCGATTTTGACAGCATATCGGTAGGCCACGCCCAAGGAGGAGATGTCCAGAAATTCCATTTTGGTTTGGATGTATCTATGCAGAGCACCGCAATACTTGAGCACCAGATGTCACTCTGAATCTTTGATACCCAGCTTGTTGTGCAAGGTATGGAAGATATTTGGGAACTCTGGCACTCCTTGGTCTCTTTCTTGTTGCAGTGTGGTCCATTTGGTATACAAGTCGTCATAAATTCCAACAGGGTAGTATTGTTCCTTAATAGCATCCCGAAAGGATTCCCAGGTGGTCATGACTGTAAATAATGAGGGTTCCTCTATTTCCTTTTTCTCACAGAAAGTTTCTCACCAATCTTTGACGGGAGCAGCTTTGAGAAGCGCAAAAGTAATCTTTTCTCTATTCTAAAAGTTATGGACAGAAAAATACCCTTCTAGTATATTCAACCACTTGTCTACAGCATATGCGTCTATCTGACCTTCAAATATAGGAATATTGAAGTTGATTTGTACCTTGAAAAGGGTGGCACTTCCGCTCGAGGAAGACGTGTCGCCTGTTGGTAGTCGCCGAAGGATTTACGCGAAACTATCCATCATCTTGTTCCTCTGTTGTGCAAGGGCTTCTTCAAGCAACACTTTGAAAGGATCTCCTGTCCCGTCATCTTTCTTTTCTCCTGCCATGAGAGGTCGCTTGGGTGTGCGAGAGCTTTTGTCCTCAAGAGAAACAAGCTTGAGACCCAATTCTTTGTACCCTGACCTCGTTGGGGACATGCATTAAGACGACAAGGAGCAGACCACTCTGATACCATTTATCCGGATTTTATGAGCAGAACGAAATGAATACAGATTATTAAAATATGCTTAACACAAAATAACAGAGATACAGTAAAACTGGTTTTCTATTCAATAAGGAAATAAGCTGAAACTGTAAAATGCAGCGGAAAACAAGCTTGTTGGAATGGTGGTGGTTTATCTCTGAGAAGAGATGTGACGGATGCGCTCATTCGCAAGAAGATGATTACAATGAGGCTCTGAAGGCTTTTTTACAATACCCAAAATCCAAAACCCTAACCCCAAAAGATGAAAAGCCAACAGTTTTGTGGACCCCATTTTGGGTAGTTTGGTGTATCAACTTCCCGGGGGCATAACTTTGGCATACGATCTCCGTTTGGGGCGCACGATATCTCATTGGAAAGATCTATGGGTGAAAACATGAAGTTGGGAAACAATTTTGGCTTGTTTTTTACAAACAAAACTACCAAATTTTATGTTTTTCAACTTCGACATCTTCAAACCCATATCTTTCTTAGGAATTTCAACTTGAGGTAAACACAAAGGTTTTAGAGAATTGAATTAGCTTTCTACTCGTATTTTTTTTTTTTAAATTATGGACATATCATGGGACAAATTTGTTGTCAACATACGGCATATACTTTAAAATTTTAGGTATGGATAATGAGTGACCTGTGTTGACAATAGTTTTTTGATAGATGGTTATTCATTTTAGGGAAAAAAATTGTAGATTCATAATCTACACACTACACTAGATCCTGGACTATATTTTGAGTTTTTTAAGACTTGGGAACTATTTTTTATTATTTATCGAAACAACGTATGTTCAGAAAATTTTGCATTATCGACACATGTTTTTGTCCTCACATTTTCTTTCAAATGTGACTCTTATTGGAAAAACTAAAAACAACCCATTGAAGAGAACACTTCAAGGAACATCCTTGTATTTTTAAAAAAAAAATTGGCTTAGTCATTGTGATGATATTGAATTTTCAGTGTGACTGATTTTTCAGTCACTAAATTTTTTAATGCTAAAGTTTAGTAAAAAAATAGTAAAAAATAGTAATCCTAAATTAAATTCAAAAAAAATATATATTATGAGAAAGTAGATTGAATGATGTATCTACTGGTATAAAATACAACATGTAATTCTCATGTTTTGCGGTGGTCCGGCCTTGTTAAAGTGACACATTTCTGAATTCTACAGAAATAGTGCTGGAATTGTTGACCATAAACTCTTGGGTGAGAAAATGTCTTCCAAACTCTAGGCCGAGAGTTTAGTTCAAACTCTCATCCGAGAGTTTTTTTTAAAATACAGCGCGTCGATTGGTTCAAACTCTCGGCCTAGAGTTTTTTTAAACTCTCAGCCGAGAGTTTGAACTCTCAAAACTCTCGACCTAGAGTTTAAAAAACTCTCGGCCTAGAGTTTCAGGTTGACTTTTTTTCCCCTGTTCATCCGCACACCCTCTTTCCCAGCTTCACGTTTTTGTCACGGAATTGTTTCCCAACTTCGCGTTTTCACCCCTATCTGATAAATACAACTGTTGGAACAATTTGATGATCAAATTTGCTAGTCAATCATACCCCAAAAAACATCGTTTAGGACCTCAAAACGGCTCCCGAAGTTCAGGACCCGAAAAACTACTAAAAATAGTAAATTACCAAAATGGAAAGAAAGTTGTTTTGAGCCAATTGAAAAGGTGGGTCGTCGCCGATATCCACCTTGATTAGTCCTTGATGGAGTCCCCAACAATTTGGGTACGTTTCTGAGGAGTTCCAAAGTCCCCAAAACGTAAAAACGTAGGGAACGGGTGAAATTTTAGGGGGATGGGTTCCCGTGCAACATAGTAAAAATTTGATCAATCCAAATCACCGGGGAAAATTTATTAGACCCAAATATAACAGTATGAATTATCATAGCATTAGCAATGGGAATGACATGCCCATCCAAATGATAAATTTTTGGAACAATACAACAAACTAATAGAACTTCCATCAAGGTAACCATATCTACAAATATGTAAACTAAAGATTTGAATAAATACTAAAGATGATGTGCACCCCCTACTTCACCGAAAAATTAATGATGAAAAGGAAGGAGAATATTCTTCATACACAGATAAATCACTAGAAATGAAGATTGCATACTTTTTTCTACAACTAGACCATTGTTCTTCATTATCTCAGCAACAGTAACCATTGGCAATAGTTGTAACAATAACACCACACTAAATGAGTATTTATACATGATCACAAAAATAGTTTCACTTTATGAGATAAATCTGAAATTAAATGCTAAATCCAAAGCACATCAAAGTTTTAAAACACACAAATTAAAACCTTAAGATTTTACTCATAAGCGTATGGCCAAAGAAGATCTGTAAACTATAACTTCTTATATGATATTCTAGCTTTGAGATTTCTCTCAACTACAAACTAAAATATAAATGAGAAAATCTCTCTATCAAACAACTATGTGCATAGGTAACTGTTCTAAATATCTATATTGTCAACTCTCCAAGATGTTGACAACTTCTACCCATAAAAAGATATATATCCCCAAATCATGTCCAAACAAGGAGAAATGGATTTGGATAATCATCACCTCCAAAATACTTGGGAGCATGGCTTAAATTTATTCTATATTCTTGTTGTGCTTCTGTTTACCTTTCTATGTTGCACAATTTAGAGTGGAAATGTATGCCAAGCTCCCAAGGTTTTTGGAAGTAACACGGGTAATTTATAGGGAAAGAAAACCATCTAGTCTAACCCATAACAGTTAGTACCTTTTGTAACTCTAAAAGACATGAAGAACATTAGGTAACAGTAGAAAGTCAATAAAACTAACAAAATAAGCAAGAGATCTATGAGAGGGGATTGAGAAATGCTTCCAAAGAGTTGATGCAACTGAATTATCAAAAAAAAAATATACCATCCCACACATTAGCAAAAAAAACCTTCTCAGGGGAAGTATCTCTAAAACCTTGTAATCTCATCACATCCATAGAAAGAATAAGAAGAAAGTACATATATATTGTTTTTCAAGCAATACAAGGGATTATGCTCATTCCCAATAATCCACGTATATGCAGTAGATGAAAGTTCATGATAGACATCATTCTTTGTGAATAGTTTCCATATTATCTGGATAGACATGGTCTCGGGGAAAAATATAACTATCTTGGGTGTGTGAGTTCTGAAAGTGAAATAACAAATACCTGGAGAACGCTGGAGGAGTCGATAAGTGGATACCCGCTATGAGTCGATATGTGAGATGGTTTGCTGCAAATTGGATACCACCTGGCGAGGAACCAGACGAAAAATAAAATCCTTACCAAAAAAAGGTGAGGTAAATCATCCAAATAAAGTCTCCAGTGAGGGAAAGATGGAACATTGAACATAAATAAAGTCTGCAGTGTTGCTTTCCTGTTCAAACTCGAAATTTCACCGACACGAAAGACATGTAACTTGCATGAGATAGACGGTTAATCGAAAGGACGTGTGGAAAAAGGTGGTTGGACATAGTGACGAGGAAACTTTAACAGTGGTAGTGGACAGTTTCTCAGTAAAAGAACACCTTGGGCGTAAATATGAAAAAAATATAATAATTGGTTAAAATTAGAGAATTGAATTCAAGTAAAGGTAACCATTTTTCTTTAATTATTAAAATTATATCAAATTGACATCATTATAATATTTTATATAAAATGATAAGAAATAGATTTTTAAAAATTAGATATATTTTAATATTTTTTCTAAAAATTTATGTCATACTATTTGGAAATGGGTGCAATATTTTATACTGGTCACAACAAATAAATTTGACAAATAGTACTTGATGTGAAGTTAAATCATTTTTATTTTTTTTTAACACTTTTTTGAGATTTATTCAATAGTTTATTATAATATTATAAATAAGCTTCTAAAGTGTTTTGCTATCAAAATTTTATGTTCTAATAGCATTTGATGTGTATCAAAATCATTTCAATTTTATGTTCTAATAACATTTAATGTGTATCAAAATCATTTCAAGTATCAAAATCAGTTTAAGCTCTTATACCAAAACGATCTAGTTTTGCTCAATGTGATGACTCTAATGTCATGGTTACCAATCACTTAAATTGCATCAAAGTATAGCATTCATGATAAGAATGTGTAGAACCCATTTCAATAGGACATATCCTTCATCAAACTCACAAAGTAAAAACCTTAATAATTATCAAAATTCACTCCCTTGCATTTGTGATCAATTTTGGATCACACCTGAATTATTTTACTAAGTTGCTTTTCAAAATAATTTCGAGTTAGAATTTTTAATTTTGTTTTTCACTACATTGTAATATAAAAAGAAATCGTCAATTCCCACTAGTTCACTTAGTTAAGGTGTGGGTCTTGTTGATAAGATGACTCGAGTTCAATTCTCCTTATGGCTGACTTAGTTGGGAGGTGACACCCAAAAACCCAGTCAAGTTGAGGCTAGTGCAGTCTAGGCCCGGTGCGATCCCTAGGTGATTTTGACGACTTAGATGTCCTTGGGTCGTGGTTTCTCATACTACAGGGCACTCCCGCAAGTCAAGGAGATTTGAGAAAACAAAAAAAATATATAAAAAGAGGATTGGCAACAATGACCTATAAATATACAATCAAAATCTGTACTAATTTTACATGCTAATGAATCTTTTTGTCTAGGCCAAATCTTACTCTTTTCCGATTTATGAATATCATCCAGATGATCGATTATATGTAACTGTCAACAGACACATAAACAATGTGGTTCATTTATAATATTAATAAATTGTGATTTTTTATGTGGAAAAAAATATAAAAAGAGGAAGGATGGTTGTGGCTGAATATGGAAGATATCGCTATCTCTAAATGTTGGGTATTCTGACAATTCCTAAATCACTTTTTTCCCATAATCTCTTTCATATCCTTGAATACGAGTAAATGTGAACAAATTATGAGCATAAAAGAGTGTATAAAAAATACATTCATAAAATAGTTTTCAATGTTAATTTATGCTCATCATTGGCTATGGAGTTGTTTAGAGTATTCTTTTTCTTCTTAACTATTTCCACCCATTCCTCCTTCGAGTCCTGGATAGGTGTCTATGGATCCTAGTTTTCCCACTTGTTTTTTATGGATTCTCAAATGAGGATTATTATATCTTCTACTATACTTTTTTCTCTTCTACATGATTTGTGTGTTTCTTCTCAACCTTATTAACTCAACTCAAATGAAGTTGAGGGATGGGCTAAGGAATTTTTTTCAAATTATGAAGGGGTTTTGGGTCCTCACTAGTGAACAGGGGTGATGTGTGGTTTTGTGTGGAGAACTAACTTCCTCGATGGTAATTGCCTTAGTAGATGCCATAATCAAGGTTGGTATTCTTTTATTATGTTGTGGATCATCACTAATTGAAGGGGAGTCCTTGTTGATAAATTAATGCTCTTCCTTTGCACCATCCCACCATGTGGATTTTCATTGGGACTTTTAAGAGCTATTCATTCCTAGGAAGCTTGGTGTAATAAGCAACAATGTGCCTTATTTAATAATATGCCCTGCATTGGAAGGAAACTTGTTCATAATCCAACTTTTGGGTCCATGTATAATATTTGGTGACCAAGTTGAATTCTACCCAAAACTTTTTGTTGAAGACCATGTTACACAAATACATGGATATGTTATGATGCATCAATGTTCCATCTCCTTGATTTTGAAATGGAATTTTCCAAGAGCACTACCAACATCACTAAACAAATCATACCCCAAAAATGTAGAGGGAAATTAGGGATTGTGTTGACCAAAATGGGAGCCATAAAGAAATAATCTACATCGAGTAAAAATTTGTGATCTAGGCTTTCATGCATAGACCAAAGTTGCCCCAAAGTGAAGGACCCAAGTTGAGGAGTTGGTCTTGGCCCTCTACTAAGTTAAACTCCACAATGAAGAAACCTTTAGCACAATAGTAGATGCAATCTTCCTCCTTGATTTTTAGTTTCCAGGCACACAAGATCCACAGGTGTGGATCTACTAATCTTGTCAAGATGCCATTAAATTTGCAAATAATACCATTGTCTTTATAAAAGGTTTCCTTATCTGCAGCATCCATGGCAATGGGAATGGTTAGCATTGAACCTCTTGAACCATAGAAATCCTAGAGAGTTGTAATCCACCTAGGATTCCATTTTCACATCTTGAAATGAAACACTAGCCATATGTATGGATGAATCCATCCCAATCACAATTAAATGAGTGATTCTTGGTTGATTGGATGCCTTCTGACCGATGAATCCAACTAGGAGGGGAGTGTTTCCATTTCCATAGAAGGAGAAGCTAGATATAAGAATGTCTTTCTCAATAAAAGAAATTTGCACAAAGGAGTGAAGGGGGAGAGGAGCTAAGCATGAGGATAAAGCCAATATTGGAATTGAAGATAATGATAGGAACTTGCAATCTGTTAGGGCCAAACTCTAGACACCCCACTCCAAAATCTTGTGCTCGCCATTTTTCTTTAAGAATTGTGTTATAGTTAGTCAATTGTTGCTGCAAGGTTTTGACCATTGTCAACACACATGAATTTGTTGGGATAAAATACTCTAAATGTGATTCCCACCTTTCATTGTCGAATTCTCTAGTTTGTGTCATTCACCACTAGATTCATTGTAAGGGGTTTATAATTTTTATGTTTTCCTTTATTTTAAAATATAAAAAATGAAATGCAGGAAATAGTGTAGAAAATTAAAACCCTAGTACTAGGAGTAGTCTAAAATAAAATTGGAATTTAAGTACAACATAACATAAACACAAAGTGAGAATAGCCAATAACATTGAATCTATGCAATATTAAGAGATTGGTTAAATCCACAAGATAAGTGTAAACATTTTAGCCATATACCTATTCCAAAACGAAGTTAGAAAAATATGATAGCAAAAGCATGAACAAAAAGATAGTGCAATGACATACACTTCCAATAAACTAAAGGTCACACATGAAAATGCAGATAGCTTACATCCATGAATAACTGCTACAACATTTTATTAAACCAGATGATTTTTATTGCTTTGATGTTTGTTTAGTACATATTAGATTGTTTTCCAAAATTTGAAACCCTTGATAGAAGCAATTGGTGATATATTTATACAAGACCAAAATCGATGATTTGAAGTGGTTTAACTTCCCTTGCATTTGATATGATTGGACTATTCAATTCCCTTAATAACATAAACTACCAATCTATCTTAAATATTCTTCATAAAAAAATGCTAACCTCATTAGTGCATATATAAGACATGAAAAAAGTTATTATTGGTTAGATTGACTTTAAAAGTTTCCTTCTAGGGATAGGATCTTTGATACAACTTTTAATTAAACCTTCTATGACATTTGGTGCATTATGAAAATATTGTTTGTCCTGTGTATGTTAATTTCTATCACATCCCCATCCATCGAATTCTGACCAACGAAAGGGGGATATTTATGAATTCCAAGCTTCTAAATTTCTCTCCATGGTCATATTATGAATTCATACACAATAAAATGCATGTGCAAATGTATAATTGTAAAACACAATGGAAATAAATTTATATCCACACACACAACATGCATATACAGGCACATCCATCACAGGCATAAAATAAAATCATTGAACATTCAAATACAAAGGGAATACTTATATTTTAACAAACAAGATCCAAGCAACTGGCTATGTAAGAGCAATTTTCCACCCAACCATAGGCACTCTGTCCAGCATATACTCTTTCTGCTTAGAGGCCACCTCAAAGCCAGGCTATGAATCCACCAAGGTGAAGGAAACACCTGCAAGATTCTCTCTCTCAGCCCACAAACCATTCTACTATCTATGTTTATTCAAATTCCCATCCAGAGATTTATGGGAATCTCACTCAGCCATCATAGCCATGGGACTCCTCCCAACTGCCCCACAGAACACAAAGAAGTCATTTCCCTTCACTAATACCCAGTTCCCTCAGGATATCCAACCCTTACAGTGTTTACCAATGTGTACAGTAAGATTCCAATATGATGTATGATTTTGGAGAACCTCTTGTAGCATTAATTCATGGATTCTCAAGCATGCATAACTAGAAAAACTCAATGGGTAAAGGTTCCTAGCTTTCCCAACCTCTATGCTCATCTACAGCCATCTCTTTTCTCTCAAATCTACATCTATGTTTCCAAATTTGAATTTTTGGGTATGACGCAGTCTGGTAATTGGTAATGGCAATGGTATCTACAAAAAAAGTAATAATTATGTGTATTCTCCTAACTACTGTAAAAATATGCATAATGAAAAAATGGATAATAGACTCCAAAGGAGATGAGAGAATGGTGGAAAAGACAACTCACATAACTTTTGAGCATAGAATAGAATTATCTTATAGTATCCATAGAGGTATATTCATCCCATGCTTCCATAACTACATGAGAAGTCTTTCCTCACCAACCTCATACATGCATTTAATGATTGGATAAAATAGTAAAAAGGAAGTAACTTCCTTTAAGGGAAATGGAAGCAATTTGGTGAATTCTAAGGTTGACTCTTGGCAATAGAGGATTTAATATCTCATAGGCCCTCTTCCTTTTCCCCTCTAATGGAATCATAGCCCCTATAGTTCTCTTTACATAGTCATGTTAGAACATTTTATTATTTTCCAACATAATATGTATATAGCATTCAAATTGGCATGTTAATCCAACCACATGGTGCATAATCAAATATGTGCATTATACAAGCCTATACATTCACTAGTTGGGCCTTGGCCTTGAGCTCTGCACTAGAAATCCGTACTAACATATTTACATAATTTACATAATTTGATTTAATATATTCCAAGTCAAAATTGAGGGTATTACAATCCCCTCTCCCTGACATTGTCCTTGGTGTTTGCTCAAAATCAAAACAAAAATGGATATGCCAGCTCTCTCATGGAATCCTCCAGCTCCCATGTAGCCTTATCGAGACCAAAGTGCTTCCATTGCACATTTACCTATCTAATGGCTCGATTCCGGAGCAATGTTACCTTCTTGTCGAAGATGCAGAGTGGCTTCATTTGGAACTCTCCCTCGAGTTCCACATAGATCACATCCCAATCAATCACATGGTTAGGATCATGTACATATTTCATTAGCAAATAAACCTGAAAAACATTATGAGCTCTTGTGTTAGCAGACAAAGCAATTATATATGCAATTGGCTCTATCCTCTTAAGCACTTCAAATGGCCCACAATATTTTGGTGATAGCTTGGCACAACTTCCAAGCATCAAGGAACTTTTACTTGGCCTCACTCTGAGGTAAACACGATCCCCAACATTAAATTTTCTATGCACTATGTTCTTATCTGCATAGATTTTCTGTCTATCTTGGGCTGCCTTTAAATTATGCCTAATATTGGCAACCTCTTGTTCCATTTCCTTGATCATTTTTTGCCCAAGAAAAATTATGTTCACTAGATTATCCCAAGTCACTCGTGTCCTGCACCTTCTGCCATAAAAAGCATCACTATGAACTCATTCCCGATGATGCTTATTTTCCATTTTTATATACAAAATCTACTAAGTGTAGATAATCTTTCCACTTTGATGGTTTGTCCATCACATGCATGCGAAGCATGTCTTCAAGAACTTGATTTACTATTTATGTTTGTCCATCTAGTTGCAGATAATAGGAAGTGTTAAATTTCAGTTGTATACCCAAATTTGCGAAAATACTTTTCTAGAAATTAGAAGTAAATTTTGTATCATGGTCAAATACAATTGCTTTGGGTAATTCATACAATCTAAATATTTATCTCATGAATTTTCTAGCTATCTCATCATACTTGTAAGTATATTTGAATAAAATGCATTTCCTTAGACAATTTATCCACCACAACCATAACGGAATCATGCTTTCTTGAAGTAATTGGCAATCCAGTAAAAAATCCATGGTTACCACTTCCCATTTTCATTATGGAATTGGAAAAGGTTGCAATAAACCTGCTCGGCCTTGATAATCATTTTTCACCGGTTGGCATTTCATACATTTAAAAATATAAACAATAATATCCTCCTTCATTCCTGGCAAAAAATATTGCTTCCATGTTGTAGCAATTGTTTTCTAGTATCTTGGGTGACCGAAACATGGCATTTTTAGATTTTATCCATAATAATAATTCTCCAGTTTGCCACATTTGGAATATGCATTCTATTTTTATAAACAAGAATTCCACCACCCTCCAAATTATAACCTTCATACCTATTTTCCAAATTATATTGTAATTTATCCTTTATTTACACATACTGCTCATCTTCAACAAGAGATTGACAATTTGTTTCCTAAAATTTGATTGGCATTTATGCTAATGGCTACAACATGCATTTTTCTACTAAGAGCATTGGCCACTTTATTTTGTTTCTCATTTATGTGTTTGAACTCAAAATCAAATTCACATAAAAATTTCAACCATCTAGCTTGCCTAGCAATTAGTGTTCGCTGCTCAAATAAATATTTCAAACCACAATGGTGAGTCCTAAGCTCAAATTTCCTGCCCATTAAATAGTTCATCCACATTTTTAATGCATGCACTATGGAAACAAGCTTAAATTATGGGTAGCATAATTCTTTTCATGCTCTTAGATTTCTTGGCCCATAGCATACCACATGATTTTCTTGCATAAAAAATCCTCCAATTTCTCGTTTACATGCATCAAAACAAACCACAAAATCATTTTCTGGTTTTACAATTTTTTCAAAATTGGAGTACTTGTAAGAAATTTTTTCAATAGCTGAAAATTTTCTTCACATTTTTGTGTCCATTGAAATTTCATTCCATTCTTTTGCAAAAAAGTTATGGGGTGTGCAATATTGGAGAATCCTTCAATGGACCACCTCTTGTAATAATCAGCAAGACCCATAAAATATCTCGCATCTATCACAACCTTTGGAGTTGGCCAATTCATAATGGCTTCAATCCTTTTGGGATCCATTGATATTCTTTTCTTTGAAATAATGTGACCCAAATAATGAATTTGATTTTTATAGAAATAACATTTGTTTAACTTTGCATGCAATTGATGCTCCCTTAGCACTTGCAAAGATATTCTCAAATTATCTTCATGTTCATCTTCATTCTTAGAAAAAATAAGAATGTCATCTAGAAAAACAAGCGCAAATTTGTCCAAATACTTGTTGAAAATTTTGTTTGTGAGACTCATGAATGTAGTTGGTGCATTAGTGAGTCCAAATGGCACCATTATAAACTTATATTATCCATACCTTGTTCTAAAGGTTTTCTTGTAGATGTCTTCTTCCCTGATTCTCACTTGATGGTAACAGACCTCAAGTCAATCTTTGAAAATACCTTTGCCCCTATCATTTGATAAAGGAAATCATCAATTTGAGGCAATGGGTACTTGTTCTTTATAGTAACTTTATTCAGCTTCATGTAATCAATACATAACCTGAGTGTTACATCTTTCTTTTTCACAAATAGCACAAGTGATCCCCATGGAGAAACACTCGGCCTAATATATTTATTTTCCAATAAATTTTGCAATTACATTTTCAGCTCTAGCAGTTATGGTGTACTCATTCTGTAAGGTGTCTTAGAAATTGGTGTGGATCCTGGAATAAGATCAATTGTGAAATAAATGTCCATTTTCGGAGGAAGTCATGGCACTTCATCAGGAAACACATCCCTGAATTCTTGCAAGATTCGATAGTCCTCCAATTGTGAAATAAATGTCCATTTTCGAAGGAATTCATGGCACTTCATCAGGAAACACATCCTTGAATTCTTGCAAGACTTGATAGTCCTCCTCACTAGGTTGATGCGGGGAAAACCAAGAGAACCGAGAGAGCCACTTCAATGTTGGGGATGTGAAGAGGACCATTTGATTATAAATTGTACACATCAAAGTGGGAGTTCCAAGCATGTTCACAACATCCAATATGCTGAAAATGTGTGTCAAGTGATAAGGACCATCCCTAGAATCTATCCAGCACTATAGGACTGCTAATCAGACCATCAATTAGTTGTAGTTGAGGTTGAAGATAAGTTTTCTAAGCAATCTATTTCTATTTTGATTTAATATGGATTTACTCACAGCTATATAACTCCTAAAGCTATTGAGAATTTTGTTTTTAATAAAACAAAGCATAGTAAATCATGGTTGGTTCAACTAGCCACTGGAACCAAGAGGAAAGTTACTGTGATGGTGGGAAAATGTCCATTAGAAATGGATGGGCTCTTCACATGGGAAAATCAAAATTTTTTACCACTTGTTTCTTACGATGCTCTCATTGGAATGTACTCGTTGGAAGTACATAAAGTGAAACTTGATTGTTACAACAAGACCTATGAATCCATTGATGATGAAGAAATCCCATGGATTGTAAAAGGAATTCCAGTCTTGCAAGTTCCCAAGTTGGAGGACTATCGAGTCTTGAAAGAATTTAGGGATGTGTTTCCCGAAGGATAGATTTTGAATAGTTGGAAAACCCTCCCAACAATGGATCAGTGATGGGGCTCTTCCCATTGGTGATCCGATGGGGCTATTTCCAAGATCTCATCGGACGACTATGATTCCTTCTTGCATTAAACCAGCAGATGAACTCATGCATCCCCAATACATGTTATCTAATAGACTTATCGAACCTTGGACATCAGGCTACTAGCATGTCTACCTTACCTGTATTTATTGATCACGGACTCCCAACGAACCTTTTTTCAATTATGGACGCTTGTGCATTCATCCAACATTGTTGGTACACACCATAAGCCCCTGTCCACATGGCATGGGTGGGGTCCATTTAAAATTTCCTAAATTTTCAAAATTTCATAAATAGGTAAAATTCCAATTTCGTGATTTCACTGAGGGCTCTGCAGCTTTTGAAGTTTTCCCAAATCTATTCAGACAATCTATCATTCCTGCTAGTAGACCACATATTTAACTCATGGGCTCCATTAAAACACCATCAGTTAATTAAACCCACGATTCTTATAAAAAAATATGCCAACACTTCATGTGCATCTTCATTTTTTCTACATGTGACTATGGATTTTGTCCCATACAACCCTGGTGTTGCAGCCAATAGCTTTGATACCAATCTGTCACGTCCCCTTCCATTGATTCAACCAACGAAAGGGGGATATTTATGAATTTTAGGCTTCTAAATGTAGCCCCATGACCATATTACGAATTCATAAACAATAAAATGTGTATGAAATTGTAAAACACAACAGAAATAGATCTCGGTGGGCTAGCTCAAGTGGTTGAGTGTTGTAAGTTGTAAGCAGAAGGTCTCGAGGTCAAATCCCCGGGTGGCTATACATTGCTATATAAGGGCCTCACTTGATGTCCCCATCGAGTTAGGCCTCGTAATAAGGGCCGATGGTTTACCTTGGGTACCATCCTCAAAATGATGGGAAGTACCTGAGGGTTTCCCCGTGACATGTTCTAATGAAAGAAAAAAACACAACAGAAATAAATTTCTATCCACATGCACAACATGCATATACAAGAATATCCATCACAGGCATAAAATAAAATCATTGCACATTCAAATACAAAGAGAATGCTTATCTTTAAACAAAAATATCCAAGCAACTAGCTGTATAAGAGGGATAAAGGATTTAGGGGTTTAGGGAGTTAGGGGGTTTAGGGGATGAGTTAAGGTTTGATGGTTCGGTGTCTTAATGATTCCTACCCTATTGACTGCAACCTATGTATTCATTATTGCTTTCATCGCTTAAGGGTTAAGGAATTTATGGGTTAGGGGTTAAGAGAATAGGATTTAGGGTATTTATGGGTTAGAGTGTTAAGTGCTTGGGGTTTTAGGTGTCAAGGGTTAAGGGGTTCCATGGATTGCAATTTAAGGAATTAGGAGTTAGCATTTTTAAGGGTTAGGGGGATAAAGGAATATGGGTTAAGGGGTTAAGGGGTTAAGGTGTTAAGGTTTGGGTGTTAAGGGGAAAGGGGCTTTAGGAATTAGGGGATTTAGGGGTTAAGGGATTAAGGATTATGGGTTAAGGGATTAAGGGTCAAAGTGATGCAGGAGCATTGATGTTAAGCCAGCAATGTGATTGCATTTTCACATGTTGTGGCTAGCAAGAGGACAAGCTGCCCTGAACTGGGAATAAGATTTGTTTGTTAAGTAGTTTAAATAAGTGCAAGTATGTAACTGACTAGTATGTTGTCAGTTTTTGAGAAAATAAGACATAGTGGCAATTTGATACTCCCTGTGTAGAGATCAAGCCAGTTAGCCAGTTGGTTGTTTAATGATAGTGACCCTTCAGTAATGGGGGGGATTCTGTTAGTGAGTTTGTTTTATGGTTCAACCATTCGGTTTTGGGGGATTTTCGAATGGGTGAAATAGGAAGAAATTGGGAGTCAGTAGAGGAGGTCGGCGCAAGCGAGAGCTCTGTGTGAGAAAGAGTCGGTGGGATATTTTCCTGAACACCAGAGGAAAGTACGACTATATATTGTTTTTTGCTATCACTTAATGAAAGGAGAAAGTTATGAGTGTTAATGGTGTTACTGTGCATTTGAACAAGAGTTGAGCTTAGATTCTGTCACGTGGAGTAACGTGAATCGTTAACCTGATATCTGTGCGAATGAATCTTTGTCTTCGTGCTTGTATGAACAATTAAGAACACCCAATCCTTCGTAAACCGACCATTCATTCGTAGCAGAGGTAATTTCTTATCACCTTTAGCTTCTCATCGGATCTGGACGGAGATAGAGCTGGAATGATTGATCCTTTCATCATTCAAGGAAGAAAGTTGTAGAGTTGCATCCGATTCAATTAACAGAGGTTGGACAGCTCAGATCAAAGCCAAAAGGCAAATCGACGGTCGGGAAGGAATCCACCAGGTGAACATGTGTCGAAATTAGTGTCTTTGCAAGCCAATGCGAAGTATTCCACGTCGAGCATAGATCAACAGACGAGATCACATCCGCAAGAGATCAACGGTTGCTACGACATTCCGCAGAAGGAAAGGTCTCAGGAGTTAACGGTGAGAGTTGTGGAAACCGCATTGTGGAAGAGTTTTTGCGGAAGCCTCTTCGAGCGATCATTAAAGGTGCACCCGCAATCCGCAATCCGCAAGTTGTGGAAAGAAGTGTTGCGGAAGGACCGTTGTGGGAAGGCGACTGCGGAAAGATCATTGTGGAAGAACACTTTAATTGCGGGAAGACAGTGTTTCCGCAAGACGATTGCGGAAAGTCAATTCTGACTCTTAGAATGTTGCAGAAATCCCATTTGGAAGGTAAGGGCCACAATTAGAAGAACTTGGTTGGTTTTTAGCCAAGTCTAGTGATTCGATTTTAGAGAGTCACGGTATTTCCTGGGAAGCGGGTTGGATTGGCTTTTGGTCATTCACGCCTACATCATTTGTGGTATCAGAGTAGGCTTTCCTCATCGCAGCAGAAGAAATACATGGCGGTACGTGTAGGCAGAGCAAAAGGTCGTGATAGAGGAATACCAGCCACAAATGCAGAGGTCGTGGAGGAAATGAGAGAACTACAAGCACGTATGGAAGCTATGGAGATGGAAAAATGAAGAGACCCAGAAGAAAGAGATGTGAGTGAACCTGAAGAAGAGAAACAAGGAGAAGAAGCAGCACCCATGCAAGAGTCACCTGAGTTAAGATACTTTCGATCAATTCTTGGAGCAACTTCGAGGCCAAAACCTAAGTTACCTACCTATGAGGGAAGCCACACTGTCGAGCACCTCATTGATTGGATCACCGAGTTAGAAAAGTACTTTGAGTATGATGAATTTTAAGGGAACAAGAAGGTTAGGTTGGCAGTGACAAGCTTGAAAGGACATGCGTCCCTATGGTGGGATAGTGTGCAAGCTAAAAGGAGAAGGAAGAACAAACCATTGATAAAAAGCTGCGATAGGATGGTGACTAAGATGAGGGCCAAATTCTTGCCCAAGGATTACCAGCTAACTTTGTATAGACAAATGCAAAACCTTAGGCAAAGATTATCGACTCTAAGAGAGTATACCGAAGAGTTCTACAAAGTAAACCTAAGGGAAGGTTGTGTGGAAGAATCAACAGAGAGGGCTGTTAGATATGTCAATGGTCTCAGGATGAGATTAGCATGATATCACCGAGAACCATGGAAGAGGCATACCAATGTGCCTTGAGAGCAAAAGAAAAATTGGTGAGAAAGTAGAACTTCAACAGGGGAAGGAGTTCAGCCAGAGGAAGAGGGAAAACAGTTGGAAGAGGAAGGTTTGCAGCCCAGAAAGGAGAATCAAGCAACTCAAACCAATAGGAGAAGAAAGGTAGAGGAGATAATGCAAGAGGGAGAAGACCTTACCAAGGAGGTAGAGGTAGAGGAAGAGGCAGAGAAGTTGTCTACAGATGTTACAAATGTAAAAAATTGGGACACAAATATTTTGAATGTCCTGAGAAGGAAGACATAGGATAGAGAGGAGCCTATGTAGCTCAGAACAAGCAGCAGCAAGTGCAGATGACAGTGACTGAAAATCTACCAGAGATGGGAGAGGCTTCTATGATGAACAAAGTCTTATTGAATCCTGAGAAGGAGAAGGTGGAACCCGATCAAAGGAAGGCTTTATTCAGAACCATGTGTAAAGTCAAAGGGAAATGTTGCAAGATGGTGATTAATAGTGGGAGCACTGACAATATTCTTTCCACAGAGATGGTGGAGAAGCTAAGTTTGAAGAAAACCAAACACCTTGTTCCATACAAGGTATCTTGGCTACATAAAGGACATCAAATCCTGGTAGGTGAACAATGTGAAGTTATTTGCAAATAGGCACATATAAAGATAAAATTATATGTGATGTTATGCCCATGGATGTTTTCCATATTCTTCTAGGCAGACCATGGCAATTTGACAAAAGAGTAATACATGATGGTAGGAGAAATTGTCATAGTTTTGAGAAAGATGGGATAAGACAAGTTCTTCTTCCTTTGCAAGGAGAAAGCACGACAGAAAAGTAGGAATCTTGTTAAGAACCCATGTCAACCCTTCTATTTACTTTGTTAGTATATTGTTGTTGGACGCATATGCTTTGTAAGTCGTCCTGTAGTATTTGTTGATCCATAGTTTGTATTATTGTTGTTGGATGCATATGCTTTGTAAGTTGTCCCATAGTAATTTTTGATCCATATTTTGTATTGGCCCATGGTTTGTATTGACACATGGTATTGACCCATGGTATTGGTGCCTAGACTTAGTATATAAGTTTGTGTTGAGACCAATGAAGGTACCGTGAAGTTATTTGTATTGAGCTTGCTCAAAGGAGGTTTCCCCCTCAAAGTGGACTGCGATCAATATAAAATTGATTTTGAGTTCTGTTATTTCTGCTATCTTGTGTGTTTTCATTAATTAAATATTGCAGGTTCATCACATCTGGTATCAGAGCACTTTCTTCGGCTCGCTGGGTGAAATTTCTGCCAAAAAAAATTTTCGCATCTATTGCAGCTTCGGATCTGGGAATAATACCTATCTGCTTAACTGTGGGAAGTACTTGGGCATAATCCCTAAAACTCATTGTGAGGAGTACCACAGGAACCCCAAAGTAGCTGGCCCATTGAGAGGACCTACTAGCGAAAAGGGCAATGACCCCTACCTAATTGACTAGTTCCCACCCGTGAGGTAAACCAAGAGTTGTCGTTTGTGGCAAAGCGGTTATCAGTTTTACCTGAGCCATGGAGTGAGGGGTACTGCCCCAATACGTAAGTAGTCGGACAGCATTGGTGGCCGAGTGAAACCCCTAAACTAATAGGATGCCGCACATACCTGGGGTCCATATCTATTTTCAACTAAACGGTTGCCAATCACTTCTGCGCCGTTTCAAATCCATTCCGATCCATTTCAGATCCATTAGGAGTTGTTTCCGATCCAGCCGTTTCAGATCTAGCTGTTTTTTATCCATTCGGCGTCGTTTCAGATCCATCTGTTGCCGATCCCTTCAGTACCGTTGCAGATCTATATTGTTTCGATCCCTTCCGCGCCATTGCAGATCCATTCCTAAAAAAAAAAATTATCTTTTTTCGCCATATCTCCCTTGTTTTAACTTCATTTCCCTTGAAACTTCCCGGACACCCCTGCAATCCCATTCTACATATTTCATTCATGAGGACCCTATCCCAAATTCTACTTCCCAAAGCCAGAAATCTCACATTTGTCTTTTTTTAGGGTTTCCCATAACTTCTTCAGTTTTCACCCACTCGCCTCCAAATTTTGCCACCGTGTTCATTCCCTATTTCTACTTCTTTGTCCCTCTTTGACAAATTTTCTCATTCTTTCACCCCGCTTCTAAAATCCCCATTTTTTGCTTCCTTGCCCATCAGAAAGTGTCCAAAACCTATTCAAACCCCAATTACCCATCCACGTTTTTCCTAAATCCAAATTTCCCTTTACTAAATAAGCTTTTGTTTGTGTTTTTCTATCCATTCCCCAAAAAAAAGGAAAAAAAAACTCCTAGTTATGGTTGTCACCCGCGCAGGAGGAACAACCATGGAGGAAGCACTTGCAGCCATCCAAACCAAACTCCAAGATCTAGATGAGAAATTTCTCAGCCTCCATCTTCAGCATTCAGAGATGAACAATAACCGACAGCACGAATCTTCAGCAGCCAATGGGTTCTCTTCTTCCAGCAATTTCTGTGGTCCGAAGCTTGAATTTCCTTGCTTTAATGGTACTGATCCAACTGGATGGATCTATCATGCAGAACAATATTTCAGTCTGCATAATACTTTTGTTGTCCAAAAAGTTCCACTTGCATCCTTTCATTTGGAACAGGAAGCCCTTCAATGGTACCGTTGGTACATCAAGGCTCATGACGAGCCAAAATGGACAGATTTTTGCCAACTCCTTTTGCAACGATTTGGTCTTAGTGTTTTTGATGACTTCACTGGAGCACTCACTAAACTTCATCAAAGTGGCACTATAAGAGAGTATCAGACAGAATTTGAGAAACTAGCCAATCACACAGAAGGATTGTCTGATGAATTCTACAGGAGTTGTTTTATCAGTGGTCTTAAGGATGAAATCCGGTCAGAGGTTAAAATGTTATGTCCCAACACAATAATGGAAGTCCTAGGGTTGGATAAGTTGGCAGAAGACAAGATTGCAGCCCAATAGTGCTCCAAACCCACCTTTGTTCCCTTCTGAAATATGGGTTCTCAACGACCTCCCATCCTGCCAACTCCTCGACCAACTCCTATCAAGCATTTGTCTGAAACAGAGATGAAGGAACGCAGAGAAAAAGGGCTTTGTTATAATTGTGATGAGAAATTCACTCGGGGATGTAGATGTGCTCAACAAAAGCTCTATCTGTTGGATATGGATTCTCCGCCTGCCTCTACAATTGGTCAAGAAACTCCATATACAATGGATGATCAGGTTGACATTCATGAGCCGCCTATTGACCCCCCATCTCGAGATGAACAACCAGAGATATCTCTCCATGATTTATCCGGCGTCACCACCCCCCAAACAATGCGGGTTAGGGGTTACTTCAAGAAGCTTCCTCTTACAATACTCATTGATTCGGGTAGCAATCATAACTTCATTGACCCTCGGACCGCCAAACATGCTGATTGTTTTGTCCATCCTTGCTCCAACTTTGAAGTCATGGTTGCCAATGGGGGCACCTTAGCTTGCAAGGGGAAGTGTCACAATGTGTGTATCTCTCTGGAAGATTATAACCTGCGCTCTGACATTTTTTCCTTGCCCCTAGGCAGATGTGATGTGGTTTTGGGCGTTCAATGGTTATGGACACTTGGCCCCATCTTATGGGATTTTGCTAAACATTGGATGCAATTTTCAGTCAATGGGAAACAACACAAATTTAAGGGCTTACAACAAGGGTCTCTCTGCATCATCAGTTCACATCGCCTGGAAAAGATCCTTAAGAAGAATTCACATGGTGTCATCGCTCAACTCCATTCCATTCAGATGCACCCATCAATGGTCTCCCCTACTTCCTTGGATAGATATGCAGGTGTCCTTGCTGAACCAGTGGGCTTGTCGCCTTCAAGAGACCTTTCTGGTACGAATTTAGCCGCATCTACATCTCAGCAGGAAATGATGGCTATTTTGCATGCAGTACAAAAGTGGTAGCCATACCTATTAGGGAATTATTTCTGCATCAAGACTGATCTCCAGAGTCTGGAAAATTTTCTAGAACAATGGGTCTCCTTCCCAGCACACCTGAAATGGGTTATCCAACTCATGGGTTATTCCTATGCGATCACTTACAAGAAGGGTAAGGACAATATGGTGGCAGATGCTCCTTCTCGCACATTTGATGACCTAGTTTCTCTTCCATCTATTTCTCTGCTTGTTCCAAATTGGTTGCAATATGTTCAACAGGGCTATCTCTTCTATGCACTCCATGCTTC
This sequence comes from Larix kaempferi, assembly GCA_027924585.1. NCBI lineage: Eukaryota > Viridiplantae > Streptophyta > Pinopsida > Pinales > Pinaceae > Larix > Larix kaempferi. The sequence continues at coordinate 6,959,403 of BSBM01000524.1, read as the reverse complement.
TTCATCAGCAGGGCACTCTGGGTTCCTCAAAATGTATAACCAGGAACAATGTAACTTCTTTTGGTAGGGACTGAAAATGACAATTCAACAGATGGTGGTTGACTGTGATACTTGCCAGGACAACAAGGGTGAAACGACACTCCTTTCGGGACTGCTCGAACCCTTGCCCATCCCTACATAGATTTGAACAACTATTTCTATGGATTTCCTAGAAGCACTCCAGTGGTACAATACCACATCTTAAAGGACATCATATGAAGCAGTCTATGGATAGGCACCACCAATTCTTCTTCCATAAACCCTCAGCAGCTCCCCAGTTCATGCAATTGACTCAGTTCTTCGAAACCGCGATCAGATTCTTTTCATTCTGCAAGACAATCTTCACATGGCAAGAATTCCACTGAAACAACAAGCCGATCAGCACCGTTCTGAGTGCACTTTTCACATAGTTGATATGGTTCTTCTTCGTCTACATCCTTCCAAGCAACCCTCCCTGAAACTCACAAGGCGTCAGTGGCCCGGAATGCAACCCGAGGATGCTACAGGGGAACCACTCCTTCAGTTTCTGCATCAATTTCCACATCTAAAGCTTTGAGGACAAAGCTTTTTCTAAGGGAGAGGGGATGTTAAGAACCCATGTCAACCCTTCTACTTACTTTGTTAGTATATTGTTGTTGGATGCATATGCTTTGTAAGTCATCCCGTAGTATTGATCCATAGTTTGTATTATTGTTGTTGGACGCATATGCTTTGTAAGTCGTCCCGTAGTAATTGTTGATCCATATTTTGTATTGGCCCATGGTTTGTATTGACACATGGTATTGACCCATGGTATTGGTGCCTAGACTTAGTATATAAGTTTGTGTTGAGACCAATGAAGATACCGTGAATTTATTTGTATTGAGCTTACTCAAAGGAGGTTGCCCCCTCAAAGTGGCCTGCGATCAATATAAAAGTGATTCTGAGTTATGTTATTTCTGCTATCTTGTGTGTTTTTATTAATTAAATATTGCAGGTTCATCACACATCTAAGGTCCTAATGTTGACAGGGAAAGATTATTTGCAGCAGATTGAAGAGGAAGAACTTAATTATGTTATGGTATGTAAACCTAAAGTGGTAATAATGAAGACCAATATTACAGATCTTCCTGGGGATATTTAGGAGATGCTAGGGGAGTTTAGTGACATTGTGATAGATGATTTACCCAATGAGTTACCACCGAAGAGGGATATAAGTCACCATATTGATTTTATTCCTGGAGCAAGCTTATCAAACAAGGAAGCATACAGGTTGACACCTCAAGAGAATGAAGAAGTTAGAAAGAAAGTACAAAGATTGTTAGATAAGGTGTTGATTCAGAAAAGTCTGAGTCCATGTGCGGTACTAGCAGTACTTACCCCAAAGAAGGATGGTGAATGGAGGATGTGCATTGATTCCGGGGCTATCAACAAGATTACCATCAAATACAGGTTTCCATTATCGAGGATGGATGATATGATGGATTTACTGAGTGGGGCAACATGTTTTTCAAAATTAGATCTAAAGAGTGGATACCATCAGATCAAAATTCGAGAAGGAGATGAGTGGAAGACAACCTTTAATACCAATGATGGGTTGTATGAGTGGTTGGTTATGCCATTCGGACTGTCCAATGCACCAAGTACTTTAATGATATTAATGAATGAAGTCTTGAGAGATTTCATAGGTAAATTTGTAATAGTTTACCTTGATGATATTCTGATTTTTAGTAAAATAGAAAAAGAACACTTAGAGCATCTAAGATATGTCTTGGAGAAATTACAAAAGGAAAATTTGTTGGTAAATGTGAAGAAGTGTACATTTCTGAAATCAGAGCTAGTGTATTTAGGTTTTGTTATCTCAAGAGATGGATTGAAGATGGATCCAGAAAAGGTGCAAGCAATCATTGATTGGCCTTCACCTCGGAGCATATTTGAGGTAAGAAGTTTCCATGGATTGGCAAGTTTTTATAGGAATTTTATAAATAATTTCAGTGGTATTTGTTCCTCTATCATTGAAACAATTAAAAAGGACAAACAATCATTTAAGCAGACAACAGAGGCTGAAAGTAACTTTCGGTTCTTGAATAAAAAGATTAATGAGCAACCAGTATTGAAGTTATTGGATTTCAAACACCCTTTCCAAGTGAAATGTGATGCCAGTGGAGTAGTAATTGGAGTTGTGCTCAATCAGGAAGACAGACCCATATCATATTTCAGCGAGAAGTTGAATAATTCATTACAGAAATACTCATCTTATGATAAGGAATTTTATGCTATTGTCCAAGCACTAAATCATTGGAGACATTATCTTATGCCTAAAGAGTTTGTTGTGTTTTTCTGATAATCATGCATTGCAATACATCATGCAGCAACCTAAATTGAATCAGAATCATGTCAAATAGGTTGATTTCTTGGAAAGATTTACCTTTGTGTTGAAGCACATCAGTGGGAAATCAAATCGAGTAGTTGATGCCTTGAGTAGGAGACAATTGATTGTGCAAGAAAATCAGATCCAAGTCTTAGGATTTGAGCACTTAAGAGGTTTGTATGAGACAGACGTTGATTTTCAAGATGCATATAGAGTTTGTAGGAATCCTGTAGAGGTAGACAGAGAGCCATGGATGGATTATATGTTGCAAGATGGTTTACTCTTTAAAAACAGTAAACTTTGTATTCCCAAATGTTCCATGAGAAGGAATTTGATACAGGAGAAGCATAATGGAGAGATGGCAGGTCACTTGGGATGTGATAATACCTTTGGACAGTTGAGCCATTTCTACTTTTGGCCGAAGATGAGGTCTGAGGTTGAAAATTTTGTGAGCAGATGTAGGGTATGTCAGCATGCCAAGGGGAGAAGCCAGAACACAGGCTTATACACCCCATTGCCTATTCCAACTAGGCCTTGGGAGTCTGTGAGTATGGATTTCATTTTGGGTTTACCAAAAACTCAGAAGGGAAATGATTCTATTTTTGTAGTGGTGGATAGATTTACTAAGATGGCACATTTCGTTCCATGTTATAAGACCAGTGATGCCACACATATTGCTAACTTGTTTTTCAATGAAGTTGTGGAGCTACATGGTTTACCTAAGAGCATTGTATCTGACGGAGATGTAAAGTTCACAGTTCATTTCTGGAGGACCTTGTGGAAGAAGTTGGGAACCAAGTTGAACTTCAGTTCATCATATCATCCATAGTCTCATGGCCAGACTGAGGTGGTAAATAGGAGTCTGGGTAACATGTTGAGAAGTCTGATTGGGGAAAATCCAAAACAATGGGACAAGTTGCTAGCTCAAGCAGGTTTTGCATATAATGACTCACCAAAATGAAGTACAGGAATGAGTCCATTCCAAATTCTGTATGGTATGCATCCAAGAGGGGTGTGTGAACTTCGTGATTTGGGTCAAATGGAGAAGAGAAGTGCAGATGGAGAGGAGTTTGCAACAAGGATTGGTGAACTATAGGATAAATTTAAAGAAAGGTTGCAGTAGAGTAACCATAGTTACAAAACCAAAGTAGATTCCAAGAGAAGAGAGAAAAACTATGAGGTAGGAGATTTGGTTTTAGCACATATAAGGAAAGAGAGATTTCCAAAAGGAGAGCATAAAAAGCTGAAAATGAAAAAGATTGGACCTTGCAGGATACTCAGACAGTTTTCGACAAATGCCTATGAACTAGAAATGACAATGGGTATTGGCATCTCACCTATTTTTAATGTTGCAAACTTGTATACTTATGTGGTTGATGATACCGAACAAATGCCAGAAGAAATGGATCCTATGGAAGATCTTCAGTGGCTGAAGTAGATTCCTATAGCCCAGCCATCAGAAGCTGAGTCTATCTTGGATACTAGAGTGGCAAAAAGTACTAGACAGAGAGACTATTTGGAATACTTGATCAAATGGAAAGGACATCCTGTACAATATTCTACATGGATGAATGCTAAAGAATTGGAGACAAAGGGTTTCTCAATAGTTGATTTACTAAACAGGGGTTCAGAATTCTAACCTTGGGAGTCTGATGCAAGAGCATCGATGTTAAGCCAGCAATGTGATTGCATGTTCACATGTTGTGGCTAGAAAGAGGACAAGCTTCCCTAAAGTGGGAAGAAGATTCATTTGGTAAGTAGTTTAAATAAGTGCAAGTATGTAACCGACTATTATGTTGTCAAAGTTTTGAGAAAATAGGACATCATGGCAATTTGATACTCCCTGCGTGGAGATCAAGCTAGTTAGCCACTTGGTTGTCGAATGATAGTGACCCTTCAATAATGTGGTAGAGTCTATTAGTGAGTTTGTTTTATGGTTCAGCCATTCGGTTTTGGGGGATTTTCAAATGGGTGAAATAGGAGGAGATCAGGAGTTAGTAGAGGAGGCCGGCACAAGCGAGAGCTCTGCATGAGAAAGAGTCGATGGGATATTTTCTTGAACACCAGAGGAAAGTACGGTTGTATAGATATTTTTGCTATAACTTAATGAAAGGAGCAAGTTCTGAGTGTTAATGGTGTTACTGTGCATTTGAACAAGATTTGAGCTTAAATTCTATCAGGTGGAGTAACGTGAATCGTTAACCTGATATCTGTGTGAATGAATCTTTGTCTTTGTGCTTGTATGAACAGTTAAGAATACCCAAATCCTTCGTAAACCAACCATTAATACGTAGCAGAGGTAATTTCTTATCAACTTTAGCTTCTCGTCGTATCTGGACGGAGACCAAGCTGGAATGATCGATCCTCTGATCATTCAACGAAGAAAGTCGTAGATTTGCAGCCGATTCAATTAAAAGAGGTTGGACGGCTCAGATCAAATTCAAAAGGAAAATCGACGGTCGGGAAGGAATCCACCAGGTGAACATGTGTCGGAGTTAGTGTCTCCGCAAGCCAATGTGAAGTATTCTGTGTCGAGCATAGATCAACGGACGAGATCATGTCCACAAGAGATCGACAATTGATACAACATTCCGCAAAAGGAAAGAGCTTGGGAGTTAACGGCGAGAGTTGCGGAAACCACATTGCGGAAGAGTTTTTGCGGAGGCCTCTTCGAACGATCAAGAAAGACGCACACGCAATGCAGAAGGACCGTTGCGGGAAGGAGACTGCGGAAAGATCGTTGCGGAAGAAAACTGCAATTGCGAGAAGATGGTTGCGGAAAGTCAATTTTAACTGTCAGGACGTTGTGGAAAGCCCAGTTGGAAGGTAAGGGCCGCAATTGAGAAGAACTTGGCTAGTTTTTAGCCAATTCTAGTGGTTTGATTTCAGAGAATCGCGGTATTTCCTGGGAAGCGGGTTGGATTGGATTTTGTTCATTCCTTCCTACATCACAAGGGCTTAGGGGTTAGGATGTTTAAAGGTTAATGGATTAGAATTATGGATTACGGATTAAGAGATTAGGGGTTAGGGGTTAGGGGGTTTAGGGGTTAAAGGCTTTAGGGGTTTAGGGCTTAGGGGTAGGGTGTTCATATGAATTAGGGGATTTTGGGGTTAGGGGCTTAGGTGGTTATGGTTTAAGGGGTTAGGGGTTAAGAGTTTATGGTTTAGGGGTTTAGGGGTTAAGGGCTTAGGGATTAGCAATTAAGGGGTTAGGGGTTAAGCAGTTAGGGATTAGTGGATTAGGGTTTAGCCTGGTTGAGGGGATCATAAGGGTTAAGGACTTAGGGGTTGAGGCATTTAGGGTTAGTGGGTTAAGAGAATAGAGTTTAGGGGATTTATGGGTTAGAGGGTTAAGTTCTTAGGGGTTTAGGGGTCAAGGGTTACGATTTAAGGAGTTAGGAGTTAGGAGGTTTAAGGGTTAGGGGGATAAAGGATTAGGGATTAAGGGCTTAAGGGTTTCTCCCAATTTAACTTATTTTCTCACTTCCCTATTAGCTTCCATTTTATCTTTCTTTTTAGCTTCTAATTTAGCGTCCATTTTAGCTTCCAATTTAATGCCTACTGTAGCTTCCATTTTAGCTTCCTATATATCAACGATGACAATGATGAAAATGATGACAATGATGATGATGACGATGACAACGAAGATGATGATGAGGATGGAAATGATAATGACAAACACGGCGGTGATTATGATGACGATGACCATGATGACTAGTGTGGAGTTAATGATGATCATGATCATGTGATTATATGACGATGACGATTATATCGATGATGACGATGATAATGACAATGCATATGACAATGATCACTAGTGTGGAGTTGATGATGATGATGATCATGTGCTTATATGACGATGACGATGACGATCACATCAATGAGGACAATGAGGATGAGGATGATAATAATGACAATGCATATGACAATGATGATGATGATGATGCTGATGACAATGATGATGGTGATGACAATGACGATGAAAATGACATTGATGATGATGATGATGATGATGATGATGATGATGATGATGATGGCGATGGTGACATGATGATGACAACAATGATGATGATAATGGCTTAAAGGTTATGGGTTAGGGTTTAGGGAGTTAAGAGTTAAGGGATCGAGGATTATGGGTTAAGGGCTTAACAGTTAAGGGAATAGGGGTTTGTGTTGGAATATTTTATATTCCTTGGAAGGTAATAATATCTTTGTATTATTTTGGAAGATATCCACAATCTTATGTAAAAGAGTAATAAATTATATCCCATATTCATTATGGTAAAATATACTCTTGATACTCATTATTATATAAAGAGATGTTATTATGGAGAATTACATTATCCCACATATAATATGTGAGATTAATTCCTCCTCATCTCTTAGTATATAATAGAGTCAAGGGAGTCACATCACTCACACATGATCTTTACTTATTCACACAAGTATTGCTGTATTGTATTGGGGTTATTGGCATTGCTCTCTTGTAAGCTTGAGGGAGATATTCTAGAGATAATAGAAGACTACCTTCCCGTGGATGTATCCCAATTGGGTGAACCACATATATCTGGTGTACTCTTGTCTCTTGTTCTCTTTTTTACTTAGTGTTGATATATTATTGTTTTGCATAGATAGGTAAGCTAGTTTAGTTAGATCCATATCTCTGACATGGTATCAGAGCTTGTTACTATAATCTAGCACCTTCTATTGATTTCAAAGCAATATTTTATCATTTGGCATTGTTTATTTCTTGTAGATTTGCTTTCTATCTGGTATCCATTAGGATTCTCTTTAGATTTGAGCATGTTTCTGCAGTTTTTCTTCTAACCCTAACCTTGTTGTGTAGATTTTTGTAGAAATTTTTCAAGGGTTTCTTGATTTTTATTTTGTAGATCTATATGATTTTCTTATTCTCCTCAAGAAGATCTATTTTCTGGTTGTCAAAACGACCTTTTTCGTCCAAGTTTTGGTAGACTTTGTGCAGGTTTCTGTCTTCGGCAGATTCAACACTATTTTCGGCCTTAACCCGTGGTTAACCGCCACTGTTCCTACTACGAACTTGTGAATAAACTGTAGACTCGCGGCTTGTTACTGCGCAGACCCGTGTATGCTTCGGCATACTTGCGACTATTCCACTACCGAACTCGCGTTTACTTCAGTTTATTCGCAACCCTTCCTGTGATGAGCTCGCGAATGCTTCGGAAGAACCACGACTTTACAGTACAAAGACCTGCGAGTAGTCGAGACTCCATTACACCGCAACCCACGACTAACTGCAACCCTTTCTGTACAAAACTTGCGAGTATCAGTGTTTATTCGCTAGTTTCCTATTGGCAGACTCGTGAGTGAATTTTCTTGGATTTTTTTTCAAAAGGGTTGTAAGTAAAATTTTCTTTCCTTTACTGTTTTTTCTACTATTTCTGCAGTCCAGTACGGTAAAGTGTTTCAGTTTTCCTATTATTCATTTTTTCTCTCGTCATTTCTAGCATTTGGGTTTTATTTTTTCTACCATTATGATTTAAGAAGTAGCTTATGTTCATAAACATGTTGGTCCTAACTATCGTGCATGGAAGAGAAAAATGATTGATGTTCTCAGGAGTAAGAATCTATGGAGGGTCGTTAATGGTGAACACACGAAACCTGTTGATGCTCAAGCTTTGGCTATATGGGAAGACAAATGTGATCAAGCAAGAGGGATCATTGGTCAAACAGTTTCAGATAGTCTTCAGATAAGTATAGACGCAGAAGACAGCCCCGTTGAGGTATGGAAAATTCTTCCTTCTTTATTTGATAAATCTGATGATGTTTCTGCTTATTACCTTGAAAATAAGATTTTTGGGCTAGATCCTACTAACTTTGAAAGAGTAGAATTATATCTTTTTGAAGTGAAAACCTTAAATGAATAATTAAATAATTGTGGTAAATATTACAAGAAAACAGACACTGCTCTTATAATTATTGTAGAACAAAAATTGTCATCTTGTTTTGATATGTTCATTCAAACTATGAATAGAGCTCTTGAATTGTCTTCAAATACCACGAAACCTACTTTTGATTATTTTTGTAAAGGGTTGATAAATGAGCAAGAAAGGTTAATTGTTTCAGGACAAGCCTCACTTAATAAAGCTCTAATGGCACATAATAAGAATCCTAAGAAAAGTTTTAATAATGCTAAAGGTTCTTGTTCACACACTTCAAAACCTCCTAATAATTCTGGTAATTCTTCTAATGCACATCATGACTCTAGTAAGAATAAGAAAGTGTATGATCCTTGTAAGCATTATGGTAAAACTAATAATCCTGAAAAGAATTGCTTTAAATTGAAACGTTTAATGTCTAAGACTAAAAACAATGGTTCTGATGAATCACGAGTAGCTTTATGTGCATCTGTTGTTTCTTCTAGTAATTCTTCTTCTAATGTGGAATGGATAATGGATTCCGGTGCTTCTAAACATATGACTGGAAATGTTTCTTTATTTACATCTTATGGCAATATTAAACACACATCTCAGAAAGTATCTATAGGTGATGGTAAACAACTTTCTGTAATTGGTTTTGGTAATGTTAATGTTGCTAATGGTCAATTGGAAGATGTTTTTCATGTTGAAAATATGACCATCAACTTACTTTCTACTTACTTTCTATTTATTGTGCATGTCAAAAAGGATTTAAATTTGAAGCTTGGCATGATAAATATGTTCTTAAAGATATCAATCAAAATTTCAAAGTAGTTTCTTCTGGTCTCGTTGATCATATTGTTGGTTTATATTAATATGTTGATTTGAATTCAACTAAAAGACAACCTTTTTATTCCTATGTTTCTCACGCTGATGAACTATGTAAATTATGGCATGAAAGATTAGGTCATTTGAATTATGGGAAAATGAAAATGTTAACTAAAATGGTACTTGGCTTGCCTAATATTCAATCTACTAACGGTGTTTGTGAAGGTTGTGTTCTTGGTAAACATCACAGAGAAATGTTTGATAAAGGTAAAGCTTGGCGTGCTAAAGAACCTTTGCAATTAATTCATAGTGACATCTGTGGTCCTCTTGAAGTTCTTTCTATATCACATGCAGTCTATTTTCTTACCTTTATTGATGACTTTAGTAGAAAATCATGGGTTTATTTCTGGAAAAATAAAAGTGATACTTTTTCTATGTTTCAAACTTTTAAATCCTTGGTTGAAAATGAATCTAGTATAAATATTAAGACTTTAAGGACTGATAATGGGGGGGAATTCATTAAGAAATAATTTGAATTATTTTTATCTAAACATGGAATTCAACATCAAAATATTGTTCCTTACACACCTCAACAAAATGGTGTTGCTGAAAAGGAAAAATGGAACTTTAGTTGAAATGGCTAGATGTATGCTTTATTCTAAAGGATTACATAAGAAATTTTGGGTCGAAGCCATAAATTGTGCTAAATTTATTTTAAATAGAGTTCCTACAAAATCTGTTAAGCATGTTACCCCTGAGGAAAAATGGAATGGAAAGAAACCAGATATTATTAACTTTAAAGTGTTTGGTTGTGAATGTTGGGCTCATATTCCTGATGAAAAACGGAAAAAGTTAGAACCCAAGTCTCACAAGTGTATATTCAATGGTTATTCTAAGGATTCTAAGGCTTATAGGTTGTTTGATCCTTCTAATCAAAGTGTCATCATTAGAAGAGATGTTCAATTTATTGAAGTCTCTCCACCACCTAAGTATTTTGAACCTCATGTTACTTTGAACATTCCCTTATCACCTATTACTCCTATCTCGATTACTCCTTCTAGTTCTGTGACTGATCTTAGTTCACCTTCTTCTTCTTCTTCAAGTATTCCACTTGAATGTCTCAAAGCTCCTGAAGTGACTTCTGTCCCTTCTAACCTTCCTGTTTGGGCTCGGAAAACTCTTGAATCTGCAGGAAATGATATCAGAATCCCTTCCGATAGTCGTAGAACTAGATCTAACTTTTCTCTTATTACCAAAGTTTTGGCCACAGATGATCCTACCTCTTATGCTCAAGCTAAGGGTAAACCTCATTGGGAACAAGCTATGTCTGTTGAGTATGATTCTATTATAAAGAACAAGACTTGGTCTCTTGTTCCTCTTCCTTCGGGAAAGAATTTAGTTGGTTGTAAATGGGTTTATAAAACTAAATTTACTACAGAAGGACAGATTGAAAAGTATAAAGCTAGATTAGTTGCAAAATGTTTTAATCAACTTGAAGATATAGATTATAATGAAACTTTTTCTCCTGTTGCTAAAATGAATACAATAAGAACCATTTTATCTATTGATGCATCTTATAAATGGGAAATACACCAAATGGATGTTAAAAGTGCTTTTTTAAATGATGATCTTAATGAAGACATTTATATGCAACAGCCTCCTGGTTTTATTAATGTTTAATCATCAAGTTTAGTATGTAAATTACACAAGTCTTTATATGGTCTTAAACAAGCACCTAGGGCTTGGTATGATAAAATTGATGCATATTTCTTGAATAATAGTTTTAAGCATTGTATATCTGATCCTAACCTGTATGTTAAGCATGTTGATGATAATATCATTGTTATTGTTTTATATGTGGATGATATCATTATCACTGGCAGCCAACCTGTTTTTATTCAAAGTATGAAAAGTGACCTTCAAAAGAAGTTTAAAATGACTGATCTCGGTATATTACACTATTTCTTGGGTCTTCAAATTTGGAATCTGGCAGATGGTATTTTTCTCTCTCAATCGAAGTATGCTACAGATTTATTGGCTCGTTTCCACATGAGTGATTGTAAACTTGCTCCTATTCCTTTTAAGTCCAGTGTAAATTTAATTGTTGAGTGTACTACTCCTCGTATTGATGCTACTCTTTATCGTCATCTAGTCGGCAGTTTGATATATTTAACTCACAGTGGACCAGATCTCTCTTTCCCCGTCAGTATGGTTTCACGGTTCATGCAGCAACCTCATGAAAGTCATTGGCAAGCAGCAAAGAGAATTCTGAGATATTTACAGGGGATATTGTACTATGGTGTTTTTTATTCGAGCGGTACTACAGTTTCACTTTCCAGTTATACAGATTCTGACTAGGTAGGTGACAGTTCTGATCGACGGTCAACTGTTGGTTATATATTTCAACTTGGTTCAGGTCTAATTTCTTGTTCCATCAAAAAGGTGAAGACTCTTTCTTTATCTTCGTGTGAAGTAGAGTATAGAGCAGCAAAAGAAGCAGTTTGGTTACGGCATATTCTCACTGATCTTGGTCTGGTTCTGAAATCGTCCACTCTATTGAAGTATGACAATCAAGGTGCAATTCAACTTGCTTATAATATGGTATATCACTCCAAGACAAAGCATATCGATCTTGATTCCCATTACATTCGAGGTCTCGTTGCAGATGGTGTTCTTTCTCTTGAGTATTGTCGTACAAAGCAGAAGGCAGTCGATATCTTCACCAAATCCTTAACAGCAACGAAGTATGTGCATCTTCATTCCTTACTTGGGATGACGGAAGTTGTCATCAAGGGGGAGCAGTAATGACTCCTTCCTTCCTTTGTTAGTGGGATTTTCTCCCAACCATTATTAAGGGGGAGTGTTGGAATATTTTATATTCCTTGGAAGGTAATAATGTCTTTGTATTATGTCGGAAGATATCCACAATCTTATGCAAGAGAGTAATACATTATATCCCATATTCATTATGGTAAAATATACTATTGATACTCATTATTATATAAAGAGATGTTATTATGGAGAATTATATTATCCCACATGTAATATGTGAGAGTAATTCCTCCTCATCTCTTAGTATATAAGAGAGTCAAGGGAGTCACAGCACTCACACATGATCTTTACTTATTCACAGAAGTATTGCTATATTGTATTGGGGTTATTGGCATTACTCTCTTGTAAGATTCAGAGAGATATTTTGTAGATAATATAAGATTACCTTCACGTGGATGTAGCCCAATTGGGTGAACCACGTATATCTAGTGTACTCTTGTCTCTTGTTCTCTTTTTTATTTATTGTTGATATATTATTGTTTTGCATAGATAGGTAAGCTAGTTTAGTTAGATCCATATCTCTGACAGTTAGGGGCTTTAAGGGTTAAGGGCTTTAGGGGTTTAGTGCTTAGGGGTAGGGGTTTTATGGATTAGGGGCTTTGTGGGTTAGGGGGTTATGGTTTAAGGGCTTAGGGTTTAATGGTTAAGGGTTTAGGGGTTTAGGGGTTAAGGGTTTAGGGATTAGTGGTTAGGGGGTTAGGGGTTAAGGGGTTAGGGATTAGGGGATTAGGGGTTAAGGGGTTCAATGGATAAGGGTTAAGGACTTAGGGGTTGAAGCATTTAGGTTTATGGGGTTAATAGAATGGGGTTTAGGGGATTTATGTTTTAAATGGTTAAGTGCTTAGGGGTTTAGCGGTCAGGGGTTAAGGGGTCACAATTTAAGGAATTAGGCCCGGCTCAAACAACCTTGTATTTACCATGGTAAATCCATTATCATGTTCAATAATTATTTTATCGGGATCACGTTGATTCAATCGACACTTGTACCATTTGACAATGAACAAAAATACCTTGAAGGAGTTAAAGTCACACTGAAGAATGTCTTCCAGATACCCATAGTATCGATTTTCAGAGAGTTCTGGATGTCTGTCACTTCTAGAGGAAACATTGGTCACCTCAAAGATTGCAGATATCCCACAATCTGATGTTTTCTTCGTTTCATCCAACTTTTTGATGCGATATATACAACCATTGCACCACATAGCCTTATGGTGTTTTACCTACAACAATCCGTACAAGAAAAGATTACATAATGATCCAATATTTATGATTAAGTGCATGTTTATAATGCCATACGGGAAAAAAAATAAGCGTGTACATCGACAATATGTTTGCAAAAAAAAATAGTGTGGTTGATTAATATGCTTGCCGGCTTATCTTTTAAACCATATGCTAAATTGATTTCCCTTTGTGTTAGATTGGTATCTCCATTGCGATGTGCTACTTTAACCAATGAAGCCACACCTTTTGCATGATATTCCATGACCAGATTGCTCACATCGTTCAATCCATACCTTCATACAGTCAAGATTGCTTTCGATGTATAAATGAATTGCATCCCACTCTCGACCAACTCTTTGATGACAATAAAATTAAAATTCAATACAAATGTATATTTACTTAACAAAGTATATTACACTCTAAATTGATGCAATATATTGAATATAAAAATAGAATATGTATGATATATATACATAAAAATCAACAGTCAAATGGGTTATGTTACCTTTCACCTTCCTCGATCTACCTTTCCCCTTCGGGTACTCCCCTTTGAAACTTTTATTGGAGTCTGGATCACAAATGCGACGTAAATTAAGCTTTGACGCTAATTTAGGAAGATATTCGCTAATATACAACATGTTTTGGTATACCATATATCCCTCCATCATAGAACCCTTAGCATGTGCTCGTTGTCTAACCAAACCCTTCATAAATTTCAAGTGCCTCTCAACCATCCACATGGACCTTAAGTGCACAGGTCCACACAATTCAATCTCCTCAACTTGGTGTATTAGGTAGTGTTCATGTGCATTGAAAAATGTCGAAGGTAGATGCTTTTGCATTTCACACATGAGACGAGGAATTTCTCTCCTCCAATACTTTATATCTTCTTTATGGAATTATATATATGACAACCGTCTAGAAGTGATGCAACCCAATCAAGAGATTTAACAAAAAAAACATTATATTACATAACATGAATTAGAGCAAAAAAATCAAATATAAGTTCTAGGAGGAATTAAACAAACACTAAGCACATGAAAAAAATTGCTACTTACCTCATATATTTCCCGAGATTATATATTACTTGTTTGACATTGTTGTCGAAGTTGTCTGGGAGAGAGGGAGGTAGAACATACTGTAACAATATACAAATCGTTTCATTTTAAAAAAAATAGTAGACAAACAAAATACCAACAATATTCACTGGAATAGAAAAAAGCAATAATTAAATGTATACCATAATAATTACCTTCATGAAGACATGCCAATGATGTGTTTTCACCCCCGCAAAATCACCTTTCTTTGTTATGATATTCTTCATGTTCACACAAAATCCAGTGGGAAATTTAATTTTTCGCATGAATTCTTTTACAACATTACTTTATTGGTCCGTTAACATCCATGGACGTGATTTTATATTAATTTGATATTCATTGCTATGAAATTGAATGATGTCTTTCATTGCTTGGTTTCCTTCTTGAATGTCTTTGCAAATTTTGACAAATTTTTCTTTATCACTCCTTCCATCCAATATTCGTCATAATGTTTCAGTCACATTCTCTCCGATATGCATTATATCAAACAGATGAGCAATTTGTAGGTGCTCATAGTAGGGAAACCTACTAAATTGTCTAAGATAACTTTTCATTCCTCGTGGAATCCCATTAATGCCTTCATGATCACATGAACCACCATCATGAATCGTCGTTTATAAAGAAATTACAGAAATCAATGTCAATTATAGTAACCAACACACAATCAAAAAAATACATAACATATCATATATGATGATTCATATGTACCTTGACGATTTATATTATATTGCAACTTCCATAGGTGAGGTGTCATTCTCTACGGTTTTAATGCAGTCTCTTACTTTCCATTGAACATATGTTTTTCGGTAGTTCGATACCTGTGATTCTTAGAGAGGAAGTGCCTATACTCATCAAACACCTCCTTTCCTAAGCTTTTTGAATGACGAGATTTGATCTTAGGACCACAAACTAGACATGCAAATTTCTCCTTTGTCTAAAGACCTACATAAAGAGATGGAATATCTATGTCAATTATAATTATATACAAAATGAATGGATTATTTAGAAAAACATGTGTGCGTAGTATATTAACTAGTTCATAAAATTAAATGCAAA
This sequence comes from Larix kaempferi, assembly GCA_027924585.1. Classification (NCBI taxonomy): domain Eukaryota; kingdom Viridiplantae; phylum Streptophyta; class Pinopsida; order Pinales; family Pinaceae; genus Larix; species Larix kaempferi. The sequence goes on along the minus strand of BSBM01000524.1, from coordinate 6,944,083 downwards.
TAAAGTGGAACTTATAATTACAAACCGCAAAAATGGGTTAACCCTGGGGCATCATGTATTGTCCATACAAGCATTGCATGGAATTGAAATTTCCTTTGTAGTATTGGTCTAGATACATCATACATAGTGATGTCATTTCATAACTTTAGTAGCTCGTCAATAAGAGGTTTGATATATACATTCATATATTTGACTTGGTACTTACATGATTGATTTGAACATATAAAAAATATAATTATGAAACGTACCATTTAGATATATAAACCATATTGCACAAGAGAAAAATAAAAAATATATATATGACATCATGCAACAAAATACGACAAATGAGATGCCACTACATTAAAAAAAAAAGTTGTAGACACAATATACCTGGAACAATCATCGACAACAGTATGTGCTCCCTCTTTATTTACAACCATGGAGGAATGTTATTGTTGATAACAAAAATAGGCCACACCGAGTAAACGGATCTCATCTCTGCAAATGGATTGACACCATCTGCTGCCAAAGAAATCCTAAGATTACGAGGTTCTTCTTTAAAGTGAGGCCATTTTTCCTCCATATCTCTAAATGCATACCCATATGCAGGCATTCGAATAATTTCATCTTGACTTATGTCCCATGCATGGTAATCCATAAATTGCGCTATGTTTTTGCACCTAAACAGTCGTTGCAAACGTGTTATAATGGGAATAACGAAGAACCTTTCGAGGCACCTTTTTTGTTACTTGATCTGTTCGATATCTAGCGATATGACATTCCGGACATTCTGTTGCAAATTCATGCTGGTTATAATATATAACATGGTCATCGGGGCATGCATGAATTGCTTCATACTGCATTCCAATTTCTTTCATGATGGCAGATAAATCTCAATATGTGCGAAGTAAAATATTTGACGGTGGTAACAAAAATTCAGCTATCATGCTACAACAAATTAAAATAAAAATCTAGTTAATATAATATATAAATAATATTAATGAAACAAATTTCATCTGTATTAATTTGACTTATGAATTAACAATAAAATTATTAGACGAACGGTGATAACCTTTAGCACGATCATATATATTATGTGATGGAATATATTACATACCTTAACATCCGTGTGACTGATATACCATTCATAACCTTCAAGTTCATTATCAACAATATAGCAGAGAGAAGATTTGTGTTGGAGCCCTCAAATAGGGGTTCGTATGCCTTCTCAAGAAGAGGTAAATCATAAATATCATCAAAATGATCATCATCATCCATTCTAACATTAAATGAATCATGGATCATAGTATTTGTACCATCATCTTCAACTATCTTATCAGTATGATCATCTTCTTCAATATGATCATTAACTTGTTCTCCATTATTCATAGCTCCATGTTCCTTCGGTACTTGTTTTGAGAGCACTTCCTCCGGACGATATGCCGTAGGATGTCTTTCCTTTATGTTATAGCTTGAAATGACACCTCTCCGTCCGTGACGACACTTGTTTCCCTTGGTCGCATGACGACACTTCTTGAGATCAAGTTCAGTCACACAACAGGACAATTGTGGATGGAGGAGTCATTTGGGACACTAAAAATGGTTGAAATTACCTCATTCTTGACCCATTTGATGTATATGACCCTTAGGAACATTTTTCCAGACCAAACTATCTCCTGAAAATGAGCAGAAAAGCCTGTTTTTGGCCATTTTTCACTATGAGCGCGACTCTACTGTTATAATAGTAGCGTGTGTACGCGACTTCACCTCATTCATAGTAGCGCCCATTGCCATATGTACGCGACTTTGTATACTGTAGAGTAGGGTACACTCTTGTTTTGGTCAAAATATCGAAATTCGAGTAAGTTAAGTTGGTTGGGAAACCTCTTGAGTGGTTATAACTTCTTTTCCTCTTCCTCATTGATTATATAAGGAGGGTAGAAGGGCCATGTGAAAGGAGCAATCCTAATTGCAAAGTTATGCTGGAGGAATGGAGACCCTCATTCCCCTCTCTTGTGCTTCAGTTTTGGTAAACCCTAGTACAATTGCTTAGAGGCTGGGATACTTGGAGAACGGAAGCAGGAGACCTTGAATCTAGGTTTCGTGAAGTGCCAAGCTTGAAGGAAGGTATAATTGTATGTACTTGCTTTCATTCATCAATAAAGATCAGACGTTCTTCTCTTTCCAAATATGACCTATTAATGTGTATTAGATTTGATTACGTTTTGTTTATAATCTGATGTCTTCTTCTATTATTAATATCAGTCTTATATATGTAGTCAAATGTATTTGAGAAAGGTATCAAGTTGTTTTGCAGGTCTGGGCATTGCGACACTGGATAAGCATTGAAGAGCGAGGGAAGCAAAGCTAGGATCAACCTTCTGAATGAGGTGCCTACATCTCTAAACCCTAATCTCTTCATTTATTTGTTGTACTTGTAGAATGCTTGTAAGTCTATCTTTATCACCGTAAGTTGGTAGTTTCTCCCCTGAACTATAGGTGCATTTTCCCCACAACAGAATGGCGACTCCGCTGGGGAAAGCCTAACTGCTTAGGGGTATCCAAGGTCATTTCTTCAGTCTTGTTTGATGGTCTTTGTTCATTTTCTTGATTAGGATCAGTTAGTAGGCTCTGTTTGACCCTCCTGGGCTTTTTACAGACCCTTCCCAGCCCTTGCAAACCTTTGTGGACCCAGTTTGGGGGTTTTAACCCCGTTTTTTAGACTTTTTTTTTTGTACGCTACTGTTTGTACCACACAGTAGCGCCCATACTACTATGAGTGCTAGTTTCCTTCATACACAGTAGCGCCCATACTGCTATGAGCGCTAGTTTCCTTCATATACAGTAGCGCTCAAAATCTGGGTTTGAAATTTTTGAGTTTTTGGGTTGTGGACCCAAATCTGGGGGCTGTGGCTGCATTTTTGGGGGTCCCTGATGACCTTAGGTCTGTGTTAAACCCCTGTAGGTGGTCTCCCATCCTTGTATTGATCCTACATTCATGATTTGAACCTCTTTTGATCAATTTGGGTTTGTTTGGAAAGTTTTGGGGTTTGTTGACTTAAGTTGGGGGGTTGTGGACCTGTTTGGTGTTTTGTACCCTAATTTGAGTCTGATTGAACTTGCTTGCCCCATTTCCACTGGATTTGAAACCTCTTGAGTCTTTTTGACCCTGTTTGTATCTATTTGAGTGAAATTTCTCTTTTAGGTTGGTTTCTTGTCCTCCCTTATGCTTTTATTTTTTCTTTTGTAGTGAAAGCTCAAGTGTTTTGGCTGTTGTTCAAGACCTTGTTTGCATTGTTATGTGCAGACCTGACTTTACCAAACCATACTTCTTTGTAGTTCATTCGCTTCGTTTGGGTCTAAAAGTAGTTTTTGTACTCTTTTCCCAATGTTTGGCATGCTTACATCAATAAGAATTTGAAAGTCATATTGGTAGCTTTTACTGTTTCATAAAGAGAACCTGAAAGTTTCTTTGCTTTGCTTTGATAGTAGGTTAGTTTCAGTTTTTGTTTCTTACCTTTGAAAAGCATAAAGAATTTTGATTTATCTTATAAATAGAGTACCTTGCAAGTGGCTTAAAAGATTTTAGAGTGCTTTGCATCAAAAAGAACAAGTTTTCTTTTGCATACCTAGTTGCTTGAGTAGCTGCATTCTTAGGTTTTGAGTTTAATTTTTTACATTTAGACTTTATTTTTAACTTTTTTGCATTCAAAAGATTAAAAAATTGCATTTGCACATGCATTCTAGATCAGAATTTTAAGACTTGCATTGAAAAGAAAAAGATTTGTTTGGTGGTAAATATTTCATTTTCAGTACTCTATTTCTATTATAACCACTCTCACACACCCACTACCTTTTTGAGTAATCAAGTAACCTTTAAAATGAACTCTAATAAAATGAACTAGCAACATTTTCTTTTCTAGGTTACACTACACCAACTAGTCTTGGTTAGGATCTTGGGTTTAAAACACCTTAAACCACCCAAGATCACACATTGCGCAAAAATCGTAGTGAGACTATCATCAGGTAAACCCACCTCACTCAAAATTTGCCTGGGATCTATGCAGTAGGTCAATGTGAGATCAGTTTGTGGGAATACCCCTCCTACTTTCTGTTCGAGCATACGCCAGGATCGGATTGCGTATTGGGGACTCTTTCGAGTTTCGGGCTTAGCTACCCTGCCCACGCTTTCTGATTCGACCGGTGACTGTTCCCCCAGGAATTTTCGGTGTTGTGGTATCCTTAGTATCAGACTCTAGGTTCATACACAGGTGACAGCGGAGGGTATATCTGCTGTACCTAGGACAGACGTGGGAGGAAATCCCTTGCAGGTCTTTGGGAGGGCGGTTGGGTGATTCCAGCGCTTGCACCCTTAGTCATTGTATTGTGGACCCCGGGTAACTGTCCTTCATCCTTCGTTGATCTGTTCTGGGCCCTCATCATCCCAGACTCTTCTCCGGAAGGAATCTGTTTGCCTGGTTTGATTTACTTAGGACCTTTTTTTTAGTGGTGTGCTCTTTGTGCTACTTTTTTTTAGTTTGCCTTAGAGAACTTCTTGTTCATTTGAGCAGGAAACTATGTCTAGCATTCCGGCGAGTGCCAATCAAGGTACCCCTGTTCCGGGGGATCCTTGTGCTGTTCCATTCATTGGAAACATTGGTGCTCCCTTAATGGCTACTCTGAATCTTCCTGGATTCACTATTGGGCTGCCGGTTTGGTTGTTTTCCACTCCGAATGCTTTGCATGCTCCTGACGCTTCTTTTGTGAGCACCTCAAATCAAGAGCATCAGAACCCTGTGCCTCCTTTGCCAGTAACATCTTCTCTTCCTCCTTCTACCTCATGTGGCGAAAGTAGCAATACTAGTAACCAGCAGTCTAAAAGGAATAGACGGGGGAAGAATAGGAAGAAGATGCCAAAACAAGGGGGCAAGCACCCTGCCTCTGCAAATCATGCAGGGGGCACCCACCCAGCCTCTAGAGGTCATGCTGGGAGAAAACTTTTAGTCACTGAAAATCATACTGAAAGTTTGTCTTCAACCACTGTCAGTCATGTTGAGGACACGTCATTGATCACTGCTAGCCATATTAATGACAAGTCACCAGTTCCTGTGAGTCATACTGGAGACACCAGATCAGCCACTGCAAGTCATGCTGAGGGAGTTGACATTGTCGACAAACCCAACAAACAGAAGCTTAAGTTCCCTTGTAAGTTTTGCGAGGGAGACCACCTTACTTACTTGTGCCCTGTACTTCCAGAAGTGCAAAAAGTGTGGTCCTTAGTTCAAAAGTCTTCTGCTTCTGAGCAACCAGCCTCTGTGAGTCATGCTGGGGGCAAGCTGTCAGCCAATGCTAGTCATGCTGAGAGTACTGACGTTGTAAAGGAGTCTAAACCAATAGGACGGAAACCAAAGTTCCCTTGTAAACTTTGTAAGGGAGATCACCTTACTCACCGATGCCCTGCCATTCCAGAGGCACGAAGAGTGTGGTCCATGTCTGAAGGAACCTCTGTTCCTGAGTTGTCTATAGATTCCCTGCAGTCAGATCAACCTTTGGTTGATAAAGTGGTTGAACCAATGCAATCTTTGGCCGACCCCACTCTTCCTTCGGAGAGTGAAGTGATTGAATCGATGCAATCTTCGACCGATCCCATTAGTCCTTCAGAGATTGATGCACCTACTACTGAAGTCTTCTGCATTTCCAGTTTGGATGTTCCTGAAAAAGGGGGCACTTCATCTGTTCCATTTGAACCCCTACCAAGCCCTAGGATTGTTTCCTTTGATTGGAATAGTCTAGCCGAGCCTCGTCTTCCTTCTTCGACACCTTTTCAGATAAAGGTTGATATCTGGAACCATACGGTTGATCGATGTATTGTTGATGAAGGTGCTTCTGTTAGTATCTTATCCGCTTATGCTTGGAGAGATTTGGGTTTCCCTAATGTTATTCCAGCTGTTAATTGGCCGTTGACCTTTGATAGAAGACCTAGTGAACCGATCGGATTCCTCCGTCAGGCACCTGTTACCTTGGGTGGAAAAACAGTCTTAGTTGATTTTATGGTTTTAAAGGACCCTATGGACTTTGATATGATCCTCGGGCGTGATTACGTTTATGCTATGCATGCTGTGGTGTCTACGCTTTTTCGTGTGATGCATTTCCCTCATAACGAAAACATTGTCACCATCGACCAGCTTGCATTCGTTGATCCTCCTTATTACCCATCTGTAGACCAGTCTGATCCCTCGTCATTAGGCACTACTATGTCACATGCGCCTCATGTCGCATATTGTTCCTTGAGTTCAACTGCTACTGAGAAGAAGTCTCTGAGTTCATGCTTACCTTCTCGGGACTTGGTCCCAGCTTTTGACCAAGTGACACCTCCATCTGAATGTTTAGATATGTATTCTATCTGGGATGATATACTTCCTTCCGATGAAGTTTTCCTAGAGTCTATAGTACAGTCTGCCATTCATTTGGATGTTGATCCAGTCGCAGTCATGTCCAGCCCCGGTTTGACCTTAAAGTTTGATCTTCCTACTGTTGAGTCTTTGGACTTTCCTATAGATCCGCAAATCAGTGTTCCTGCTGAGTTTGATTCTTCTTCTAGAATTTTCAACTCCCGTGATGATGAATTTGTTTCTGCAGATTCCATCATGTCCTTCAACTTTGATCTTCATCCTGAATTTGATCTTGTTGATTGTAAGTCCTCGGGCTTGGGCACCATAGAGTCCTCATTCGAAAACTATGCTTTGTTTATGCCTGCTGTTGATGATAGTGAAGTTGAAAGTATTTCTACCACAGTGACTTGTATCGGGTCTTCCTTTACATATGTTTTAGATATGATCCCGGTACTAATGTTTCTTGGAGACAGGATTCTTAGCTGGATGTATACTTGCTTACTGGTCCTTTTCGACACCTTGTGCAACCATGTCAGGTATATTCGGAACCTTGCATATAGGTTTAGGCTTCCCCGCTGTTATGTTGCATTTGAACCTTTTGCCATCCGAATTCGCCATAGGGTCGAACCTGTTGGATATTGGTGTGTTATCCATCTCTTTATGCATTGTGCACCAGTCCGACAGCAGAGCCTACCTAACATGGGTCACCCTAGTCAGCACCCTTATGCCATTCTGGTGCCCATGCTGAGTTTTTCTCATAGGATCGGGAGCCTTTTTAGATTTACCATGACTTTGAGAAGAAGCCTCATATCTTTCTTCCTCACATATTTCTGGCCATCCCTGATAAGGCTCCCATCTTTGTGTTCAAATTGCATATGCATCTATTATGATCCCGCTTGCGCTAATGAGCATTGAAGAGCGAGGGAAGCAAAGCTAGGATCAACCTTCTGAATGAGGTGCCTACATCTCTAAACCCTAATCTCTTCATTTATTTGTTGTACTTGTAGAATGCTTGTAAGTCTATCTTTATCACCGTAAGTTTGTAGTTTCTCCCCTGAACTATAGGTGCATTTTCCCCACAACAGAATAGAAAGCCTAATTGCAAAGTTATGCTGGAGGAATGGAGACCCTCATTCCCCTCTCTTGTGCTTCAGTTTTGGTAAACCCTAGTACAATTGCTTAGAGGCTGGGATCCTTGGAGAACGGAAGCAGGAGACCTTGAATCTAGGTTTCGTGAAGTGCCAAGCTTGAAGGAAGGTATCATTGTATGTACTTGCTTTCATTCATCAATAAAGATCAGACGTTCTTCTCTTTCCAAATATGACCTATTAATGTGTATTAGATTTTATTACGTTTTGTTTATAATCTGATGTCTTCTTCTATTATTAATATCAGTCTTATATATGTAGTCAAATGTATTTGAGAAAGGTATCAAGTTGTTTTGCAGGTCTGGGCATTGCGACACTGGATGAGCATTGAAGAGCGAGGGAAGCAAAGCTAGGATCAACCTTCTGAATGAGGTGCCTACATCTCTAAACCCTAATCTCTTCATTTATTTGTTGTACTTGTAGAATGCTTGTAAGTCTATCTTTATCACCGTAAGTTGGTAGTTTCTCCCCTGAACTATAGGTGCATTTTCCCCACAACACTTTATAATTACATGAACCATCAATATATAAAAGTTCATATAAGAAATATTAAAATAATACATACATTTACAAAAGCAATCAATATAAAAACATATATAATGCAAAACTTATAAATGGACGATATTCATGTCCCCCCTCAACGTGTCCATGTTCTCTACAATGTTTTCTAGTTGTTGTGATATTTATTCTTCTCCTCTTAAAGCCCTTGCATTGACTACATGGACAATAACATTTCCCATCACCCTTTATTTTCAGTCCATCCCACAATCTAGCAAGCAATTGTCGATTTTGTTCGTCTGGATCAGGAATATTGCTATTTGACATTTTCTCATAAAGAGCTTCAATGAAGATTATCGATCTTAGAAAATCAAGCTCCACACTTTGTTATTTTTAATCACAAAAACAATAGAAATAATGATGTATTCTTTTACGGAAAACAATCTGTCGAATAAAAAAATTTCCACAAACCGTCGCTTGTATAGCAAACATGTCGGAATGTTTCGAAATTTATAGATTTTAAAATATAAACATTCGTCGAATATCCGACGAATTAAGAATAGTTATCGTTGTGAAATACATGCCGGATATCCTACAACCACGGGCATGATATAGTGTCAGATATCCGACAACCGCGGCCATAATATATTGTCGGATAACTGACATCCGCGTGAATAAGATAGTGTTGGATATCTGACAACCGAGTCGACTAACTCACAAACGTCATCGGATATCCGAGGGATGTCAGATATCCAACCGGCCCTTCTATCAATTTAAAAAAAAATCATCAAATTTCGTAATTTTGAAGGTGAAATCCGACGACACAGTCCTTTTCGTCGGATGTCGTCGGATTTTGGGTCCTAATTCCATAGTGACTTGTTTGATGTCTAGATAACCGCCATAATAAATTCATGGATGCAATCATAGGTGGTGTGTAGATGCCTTTGTCCAATGGCATCCAATATCTTGATATCGTACCTAGTTTTAATATCTCCCTCAATGACCCATGGATCCACAAAGTTTTAGAAGTAAAAATCTTCACTTTTGGTTTTGATATGAAACCCTGTGCACTCAATTTACGCATTCATCATTCTCTAGAACTACGTTTCACCAATACATAAAACCCGATAAATCAGCTCTTATCCCGTGACCAGGACACTGTTGATGTCCTAGTTAAAAGTGATCCATGAAACGGTGCCCTTGTACCCTCAAAAATAACCTTGAATCAGCTCATCTTTCCTCCTGAATGGGTTATTGATGCCCCTAAACAACCACCATCCCAGAAAATCACAACCTCTGACATTTGTGAAACATCCTTCTCTACAGTTATTTCTTTCCCTTCGTATGTTCCACCTTCCATACTAAAACTGGGAAAAATACAAAAGGATGCTGACAAGCCCAAGATAGATCCATCAAATCTTGGTAGTTATGGAGAACTACCCTCTGCAAGCTCCTTGAGCATTCAATCGTCAAATCTTGGTCCTGAAGGAAAAGAAGTATCCCTCATGGTTGTTGAATCAGGATGGGACTATAATAAACCTAGAAAATTTGTTCCTCCTGACCTATACAAAGAAGAATATGGATATCAAGAGTCTTATAACCGAAAGAATTTCTATTACTAGAATTTAGATGACAAAAGTGAAGCTGAAATTCTCGACATGGTTAATAAGATGATGGTTGTTGGGCTTCAATCCACTAATGCAGATCGAACCTTAAATTTATATCAATCTGGGTCAGTAAGCTTAGAGGCATATCCAAGTTTTAGGACTTAGAGCTAGACTTGTTTGGTTAACTTAATTCTCTGTGAATTGAATCTACTGTCAGATGAGAAATACTGTAACTTAAAGATACAAAAATCCTTTTACAGGGATAACTTCGTTTGTTTCTTTTCAAGTACACAGCAATCTATTTAGGAAAGCAATCTATTGGTGAAAGAACTGAGATAGTGAAAGCAATTTAACAATAATTCTAACCCTAAGATACAGACTACAAAGTTCTGCCTGACATCCCAGTGCTGAATGAACAATTAACCATTAAATTCCCTTATAGGACATTGTTCGTAATTGATAATTGTTCTAAACACTTTATCTTCAAATGAGCAGCAATGTAGGACATAATAAAATCACAGTCTGAACCGTTCTTTTAATATTTAACAAGATAAAAGATAGAGCTCATAAAAAGGTAAGTGATGTGTAGCACAATGAAATCGTAGCTTGAACCATTAAATGAGATAACAGAGCTGTAATAAAACCAATTAAAACTAGCTGAATTCGTTCTGCAATAATAAACTAGATACTACAGGAATTAACACATACCAATGGCACAATCTAAATCGCCTGCATCAAATCAAATCACTGCAAACATCTAAATCGCATTCACTGGCAATGTAAGGGTGTGCGAACTCAACAATGGGGGCCCTCCAATGCCTCGTTCCACACACAGTTGAAGATTTACAGAATTGAAACTCTAATTGTATTCACCATTAATCAATTACACAGCAAAAACCACGCAGTTCAGAAGCAATATGCGTTCTTCCCAAAATCGTGATCCCCAATCCAATGTTTTTTGAAGTACTTATACAAATTCGAAAGAAAACTGGAAATGCTATAATCCTGTAAACTAATTAATGAACATAGCCATCGAGATCCTCATTCAAAATCATGAAACTCAACAAAAATCAAAACTGCCCTGCTTTTGTGCTGAGTGGTAGCACAGGTGGTCATCTTTGACCGACTTTGACTTGCCACCTATGAGAGCCACATCATCTATTCGTTGGAAATTCGTCCATCCCTGGATACTGAGGATCTTTCCTCCATCTTTCAGTTAATGCCTAGTTGGCCTGCAAGTGTTCAACTTTGGAGACATTACGGGAAGTTAGCACATCCTGTAATTCTGAATAAAACTTTAGTTTAAATGCTCTAAAATCTCAAAATTCAATTTGTTAACAAGCAATGACATTTATACCTTTTAACCAAAGTCTGTGTTGAACTAAAATCTTTATAGATCAATATGAGGGTTTTATGGAGGAAAATGGAGGATATTTAGATGACAAAAAGAGGTCAAAATGGTGCCCAACAATGGTTTGTTTCAAAGCCTACATGTCAACTGGAAAATATGACCATGCTAAAGCCGTAAATATCATTGTTTCTGTTTTTAATGGCAATTTGGGTGTTTGGTGGAACACTCATCTTCCAACCCCTAAAAAGGTGGAAATACAGAACAACACATGCAACGATGAGCCTAGCATCCTTGGAGCTCTCTTAGCAGAAATCATTGCAGGATTCTGTGGCTATGGCGCCACCATTGCTGAAAAACATAAACAAATTTTGTTGTATCTCCGCATAAAATCGGTTACCCAATTCCATTGGTACCAGAAGCAATGGATCCACCGCATCTATCAAATTGAGTTCAATGGAACTGAAGAAAAGGTCTTTAAAGAAAATTATTTTGCAGGTCTGCCCTCAGGATTCCGAGAACAACTCAGAGATAAATTTCAAGAGTACCTCACCTGACATACATGGGGTCAATTTTGTGCTGCTGTCAAAAAAATATTTCTTCAGTATTGTCAAGCTAAACAAATTGAAAAGGATCTTACCCACAACTCTTCTTTTCGTGGGGATATAGAAGTTTGTTGAATGTTCAGAATAGAACCGCAAAAACCTTCAAATAAGAAGAGAAAACACCATTCCAAGTGGATAGCACAACGAAAGCCATTTCACAAGAATTCCAAAAGAAGACAAAACAATATGCAGCAAACAGAAGAAGCCTACTACAAACAAAAGGATCGATCTCATGAGAAGAAAGAATCAAAATATAGGAAAGAACCAAAAAGAAAGAAAAAAAAGCGCTTCTACCGTGGAAAAGAAGGTCATACTGCTCCAGAATGTCATAAAAAATCCCAAGATTATCACAGGAAGAAAAGGGGAGCAAGAACATGGACAAATAGGGAAAGGACGTTCCCTAAATCCGAGCCAATAGACAATTAATTCAAAGGCCATCCCAGAAGAGGGAAGCCTAGACATCAAGGCCTAATGTATGCAGAAGTAATAGATTCAGATATTCCTGAAAATGAATCTAGCTCTGCAGAAGATGTTGAACTTATGCATATCTAGCAAATGTACAATAGGCCAAGCAAGTGTGGAGGAACTTGCATGTGGAAGGTGGAACATACGAAGGGAAAGAAATAATTGCAGAGGAGGATGTTTCACGAATGTTGGAGGTTGTGATGGTCTGGGATGGTGGTTGTTTAGGAGCATCAATAACCCATTCAGGAGGAAAGATGAGTTGATTCCAAGTTATTTTGGAGGGTACAAGGGCATTGTTTCATGGATCACTTTTAACTAGGACAACAGCAATGTCCTGGTCACGAGGTAAGAGCTGATTTATCGGGTTTTCTGTTTTGGTGAAACGTAGTGCCAAAGAATGTTGAATTCGTAAATTGAATGCATCGGGTTTCATATCAAAACTAGATGTGAAGATTTTTACTTCTAAAACTTTGTGCATCCATGGGTCATTGAGGGAGATATTAAAACCAGGTATGATATCACGATATTGGATGCCATTAGACAAAGGCATCTGCACACCACCTATGATTGCATCCATGAATTTATTATGGTGGTTATCCAGACAACAAACAAGTGTTGTAGCATTTATCCCAGGTCTAACTAAAGGATCTACTCCAATAAGAGCTCGTCCCAAATTTAAAAAATTATTTCCATATTTCTCTTTATAATATTTGACTTCAACGGGATCTATAAGTTTGAGGGTTTGGCCTACTGACCTTGTATTAACTATGACTTCATTGACTCCTTCTTTGAATCTGAATAACTATCTGGATTTTAAATGGAACATAGACATATCCTTATAGATTTCTTCAGCAGAAAGACGAGGAATTTGAAAGGGTTTAGAGGGGTCTTTATTTACAAATTCAGAGTTTCCATGATTTACCCATTGTACATCTTTACTAGGAAATAATGTATCCATAGAAGAAGAAAGAAGAAGAAGCTTCATTTTTCAGATTTGAATTTTAACGTATCATTGTAGGAAATATGAGAATCCATAATGAACCTATAAATCCTGATGTTGAATTAGATCTGATACTAATTTTCTATGCAAGGGCCTCTGCAGTACCTGGTAGACTGGACGATGTCTCGGTGCTGGGCTTGCTTCTTTCTTGTCTGAATATCTGCAACTCATGAGGCTGCTACCTTTCTTTGATCACTCCTTAAATTTCAAACATGAGCGGCGGCTCCTCCTTGAGACTTACTTTGCGACTGACTTCTATTCATGACCAAAATGATGAATCTTGCGAGATAGCTAGGGAATTACATATTCGGGATTTTGGGTGGTACGGCTTTAGATAGACCAAAAATAGACAATCTCAAAACTGGGAATGGTACCCAGAATTTTATTAATCTTGGATCATATCATCATACGGATGTCCGAACCTCCATTCATATGATGGGTCCCACATTTTTGTATATGTGCTCCTTATAATAATTCTTTGGCTGTGTTGTGTCTGCACTCAAATATTTATTATTACCAGCCACTGAAACTTATTGTACATAAATGTATGAAGTAGATGTGTATCATCGCAAGCTTCACTGGTATTCATGTCCTTGGCCTTTGAGCATGGGATACAAAATCTGGCGTGCTCGTGACGTATAATTGTAGGGTCCACTCTGCTTCTGCTTAGTCCAAAATAATTCCACCAACAGTGTGTCCATTCAGGGATGTCGTCCAACACATGAGTTCATTGGAACCCAAACTTTATCCTTGTGAAGTACTCCTGGTCCTGGTTATCTTTCTTCAGGAATCGCCACCACAATTTCTTGTACTTCTCATAGTTTACATCAGTAAGGGGGAAATTGAAAGTGGGATTATTCCTAGTCCGGGAAGCTAAAGTTCTCATGTGATTGATACAGTAATATTTTTGTTGGGCCTGTCCTCCCACCGACTTAGTACTAATAAGTCTAAGATCCTGAAAATTAGTCTGCAACACATGGGAGGCATCAACAGCCTGTCTAATTTTTCGACGATAAACCATGTTAGGAATCTCACAGGTGGATGTCAGATATCTTTTGTGTTCTGGTACTAGATTTATCAGCAAATTTGGATGACGTAGATTTTCATCTAATATCTCTGTAGATCTTAGTTTCCAGGTGGGATTCCATTATTCTGTATAGTCTTCACAGCTCATCTCATCATCTACATACATGCATGAATCCGCTCCATCATACCATTATGTTATCATCATCATGCAGGTTGGGGTTGTGACTCCATAATTGGTCTATAGGTGCTCTCTTGTAAGGAAATCTGCCATACAATTTTGAGTTCCTTTAATGTGCTTGATCTCAAATTGATACTGGGAAAACATGTCTTGCTATCTGGAAAACTTAGCTTTTGTAGTATAGTTTCTGATGGGATTCTCCAAAACAAATTCCATGGCTTGGTTGTCTGTTCGGATCAAGAACTTCTTATTCATTAAATGAATTTCAAATTTTTGTATAGCATTCAAACAAGCTTTGATTTCCTTATCAATGTATGGTACTTTCTTTGTGCATCATTTCATAGTCCCAAGGCATACCAAACTATTTCTTCATCAGTGCCATCACAATTCCTTTGGAACTACTTTAGTACAGCTCCCCATCCTTCTTATGATGCATCCATTTCTAAGATTTTTATTAGGTTTTCATCTATGACATGCAGTACAGGTAGATTTTTTACCTTGGCCTTTATTCTTCGGACTACTTATGTGTGCTACGACCAAGGAGATGGGCTTGTTCCTAGCCGTTTATTTAGCAACTTTTTGTATTGTGCACAATTCTCATAGTAGCCTGCTACATAGTTTAGACATCCTAAAAACCATTGTAACTGCTTCTTTTCCAGAATGATATCTGGAAATTTGTCTACAAAATCAACATCCTGTTGTTGAACTTCTATCTTTCCATTTTTTATCTTATGTCCCAGAAACTTAATCCCGGTCTGGAATAACTTCATTTTCTTCTCTGACAACACAAATCCTTTCTTGTAGAGAACATCAAGCAAAATTCTGAGGTGCTTGATATGTTATTCAATGGATTTAGAAAATACCAATAGGTCATCAATATAAACCATGAGCCAATCCATGTAGGGTTCTAGAACATATTCCATAATTATTTGAAATTCAGAAGGGGCATTTTTCAATCTGAAGGGCATTACCTTCCATTCATACTTCTCATGTGGCACATTAAATGTTGTCTTGAATTGATCTTCTGGCTTAATCCCAATTTGCCAAAATTATGATTTTAAATCAAACTTGAAAAATATTTTAGCTCCTGCAATTCTTTTAAATGAAATCTGATTTGTTTGGGATGGAATACCTTACCCATTCCAGGGCGTCATTTAGAGGCTTATAATTGATTACCATCCTTGGTACTCCTCGTATCTATTCTGAATGTTTGTTCACATAGAAGGCTAAGCATGACCATGGACTCCTTGAGTTCTGGATGAGTCATTTGCTTAGCAAGTCTTTAATTTATTTTCTGCAAAGGCTCTTGTATTCTTTATTCATGGGAATTTCCCTACTTTTACTTGGGTTGCCTCGGTATCCTTCTTTGTATTTAAGGCCTACCCAGAATTGCTTTCTATGAGAAAATGCATTTGGGGTTCTATGGCATACCTTGCTTGCATATTATGTCCCAATCTCCTTGATCTTTTTATGTTTCTCAGGAGTCTTCAATTCTGTGCAGGTGCTTTATCTTTTTTATGGCCCTAATTTGTTCTCCATTTTCTTTTATTTGGTTTTTCAAATTATTTGTAGGATCATACTCCAAATTCCATATGGAGTGTGTAATTTCCTATGTCAAAACCAATGGGAGGAAAATATCCTTCTTCCTTATAGTGAAATGATAGCCAATGTTCCCTTTGTCATCATATTTTACTCCATGGGGAATAGTGGTGGATAGTAGGCTTGTTCCTATTACAAACTCGTGTGCAAAATCATCTTCAACCAGTAGAAAAATGCAATTTACACAGAAGTTTCCCAGGCATACCTTAGCATGGCTGGTTTTGTATTCCACTACTTTCGTTCCTCTGAAACCTCTAACTAGTAACTAGCACGGCTCCTAGTAATTTGGATCGACATATTTTCTCTTTAGAAAACACATGTCCGCTCCTGAATAGATCAAATCTAGGACTGTTATTTCATCTTCATGCACCTTGATCTTTATTTTTACTATCATCTTTTGATGGACGGCCATCATGAGGTGCATTTCATCCTGTTGAGGTGGCAGTTCCCTTTGGGAAGATTTAGTTTCTTCTCTTAGTCTTTCAAATGCATTTCGGAGTTGTTTAACTTCTTGTACCAGCTTCAGATGTTCCTTGTGTAGTGTTTCCAAGTATATTCTTTGTGGCTCTTGGTGCATTTTTCCTGAGTAGTGGATACACATTTTTCTCCATGGTAGGGAGATCTGTTGCTTTCCATTTCCACTTATTTTCTTCTTTATCTGAATCATCTTGTTCTTCTTTAGAAGTATGTACATACTTTCTTCTTAATTTTCCTTTGGATCTTTCTTTTCCCTTTCCCTTCTTATCATCAAGAAAGATTTTGTTAAAGTTGTTTACCAGCTCGTCCTTATTGTTTCCTTCTTTCATCTGGGATATTGCTCGTTTCATTAGGACCTTCGGATCTTCTTATGTGTCATCCATGATGCAATTGACTTCTTCTGACTTCGTTTCGAAATATGATCCATCTTTGTTATGTTGTTTGATCCATGCAAACATTTATCTTTGTTCATCAGAGTGGGGAGAGCGTCCTGATTGATATGTTTCTTGGTCTTCCTGGAATTCTTGGAAAGTTCCTCCACACTTGCATGTCCTATCGTACATTTGTTGGATATGCATAAGTTCGGCATCTTCTGCAGAGCTAGATTCATTTTTAGGAATATATGTTACTTCTGCATACATCAAGCCTTGATGTCTAGGCTTCCCTCTTCTCGGATGGCCTCTGAAGTCATCGTCTATTGGCTTGGATTTAGGAACATCCTTTCCCTATGTGTCCATGTTCTTGCTCCCCTTTGCTTCCTGTGATAATCTTGGGATTTTTTATGACATTCTGGAGCAGTATGACCTTCTTTTCCACAATAGAAGCACCTGATTTTCCTTATTTCTGGTTCTTTCTTGTATCCTAATTCTTTCTTCTCATGAGATCAATCATTTTGTTTGTATTAGGCTTCTTCTTTTTGCCACATAATGTTTTGTCTTCTTTTGGAATTCTTGTGAAATGGCTTTCGTTGTGTTGTCCACTTGGAATGTTGTTTGTGCTTCTTATGTGAAGGTTTTTGCAGTTCAATTCCGAACATTTGGAAAACTTCCCTACTCCCACGAAAAGAAGAGTTGTGGGTAATATCCTTTTCAATTTGTTTAGCTTCACAATACTGAAGAAATATTTTTTCAGCAGCAGCACGGAACTGACCCCATGTATGTCGGGTGAGGTCCTCTTGAAATTTATCTCTGAGTTGTTCTCAGAATCCTGAGGGAAGACCTGCAAAATACTTTTCTTTAAAGACCTTTTCTTCAGTTCTATCAAACTCAATTTGATAGATGCGGCAGATCCATTGCTTGTGGTACCAATGGAATTAGGTAATCGATTTTATGTGGAGCTGCAACAAAATTTGTTTATGTTTTTTAGCAATGGTGGTGCCATAGCCACAGGATTCTGCAATGATTTCTACTAAGAGATCTCCAAGGATGTTGGGCTCATCATTGCGTGTGTTGTTCTGGATTTCCACCTTTTTAGGGGTTGGACGATGAGTGTTCCACCAAACACCCAAATTGCCATTAAAACCAGAAACAATGATATTTACAGCTTTAGCATGGTCATATTTTCCAGTTGACATGTAGGCTTTGAAACAAACAATCATCTTATTAATCATGGCAATAATTTCAACTTCATTTTTGTCATTTAAATTCCAGGAATAGAAATTCTTTGGGTTATAAGACTCTTGATATCCAGAGTCTTCTTTGTATAGGTCAGGAGGAACAAATTTTCTAGGTTTATTATAGTCCCATCCTGATTCAACAACCATGAGGGATACTTCTTTTCCTTCAAAACTGGGATTTGATGGTTGAATGCTCAAGGAGCTTGCAGAGGGTAGTTCTCCATAACTACCAAGCTTTGATGGATCTATCTTGGGCTTGTCAGCATCCTTTTATATTTTTCCCAATTTTCTTGTATTTTCATTTAGTTTATCTGCTATGTAGGAAAAGGAATCTCCTACATTCTTATCTAGATCAAAGATAGAATCTATGAGCTCATCTTTGAGGGATTCACAAATAGGTTTTACTTCTTTAGCAGATACTCGAGGGTGTTCATGCTTTTGGACTTCAATCCTGAGATGTTGGATTTCATCATGTATTCTTCTACAAAGGATTTGTAGAGTCGACCTGGCAGGCCCGCGGCATTTTATTCTGGAGTTCTATGTTTTGGATTGCTAGACCTTTAAGGGATAAATTTGATCAATTGGCCTGTTATGATTTGTCATTGTTGATTATAACAAGGGCTGCAGGTGCAATGCCTTCTTCGTATTCTAGCTTAATAGGTCTGAATGGTGGGAAATTGACCTCTGTATAGGCTTCTTCTCATGTTGGAGTCTTCCAGAGGTGTCCCTTTGAGGTTCTTTCTCCTTTTTCTTCTAGTCATTTTAGCTCAAGTTGAGGACTAGACTACTGTAATGTCCCCAGCTTGACCCTATTGCATGAATATTGTAAATGATGTAAATATTGTTATTTAGTCATGGTGAGGAGCTCAAGGCCAAGGCCCCGCCATTGATTTATCGTTCTATGTATCGGCAATTAGAATAGATGCATAGAGTTCTTGTGCTAGCGGTGCACAATGTAAAATCGAACATCATGTAAATATGTAACTTTTAATGAAAAACCCACAACCAGCTACGCAATGCAACAAAGAGATGGGGGCATGATCTTTACAAGGAATAGGGAGGGAAAATAACCAAACCCTTGAGCCATGGTGTTAAGCCATTTCATTGAGGAAACCCATGAACTCTCAACTACCCATTTGGTCTCATGCACCCAATCATTTAATTCTTCCAAGAATTGATTGAGACAATTAATGCCTTGGGATGGGAGAGGTATGGCTGTCAATTTTCGTGTATGGGCAAGACAACAACCTACGAAATCGAGTTTTGGCTTGCTGGGCAAGAAAACCCCCACGAAATTGGCCCAAAGCCATTCTCCACCCATGGCATTCATCCTCTCACGCAGTCTGAGCTTGTTGGGGTTTTATCCCTCACGTTTTTCTCATTTCCCCTGCATTTTCCCATGCTGGTAACTCGTTTTTGCATATACAGTAGCTTGGGAGAGAAGAGCCACGATTTGGGGATTGTATGGAGGTCGTTTTTGCCCCCGAATGTCCAAGGACGTTTTTCTAAAAACGGATTGGGCTTCCCTGGGTTGTTTCCCAATCTTCCCATTTCGTTTTTGTGTGTTCCCACATTTTTCTGAGCTGGTAGAAACCCCATCCTTGGTTTGAACCTGTGAGCAAGAGATTCAGGAGTGGAAGAGGACAGATTTGGCTTGATGAGCCCAATTAAGTATCCATAGCTCAATGGGTGAGCCACTAGCTAGTAATTCACCTCTGTCCATCTCTGAACAACCTGAGAAACCCAATTGCTGGTTGGATTGGTTGATACTGGTATATCTTTGGCTATGTGAGGGCCTGCTTTTCCCTTTTTCCTTGTGGAGATCATGCCCAGCTCGGGGGGTGGCAGTGGTGCTGAGAGATTGAGGAGCACACTGGCCTACGGTTGGGTGGAACGTTGCAGAAGCGTAGCTGGTTGCTCAGGGACTACTTTCTTATAAGATAAGTATTCTTCTGTATATTCTTGCAATTATTTATTTGATGGATATCTGAATGTATGGTGAGGGTGTAAATGATATTACCTCCGCTGTGTTTTAAAAATAATTATGCATCTACATATCTTCATTCTATTAAATGAATGCTTATCCAATAAGATTATGGGGTTGGATGCCCGGTTTAACCTCACGATCCTCTCCATCGATCTGGTATGATGGGAGGGGACGTGACAGAATGGTATCAGAGCTCTAGGTTCAACACTACGGCTGTTGGGCCCTTCACAGAGATATAAATCATTGTGTGTACATGCATTTTGTATTTGGAACTAAAATGCATTTTGTGCGTACATGCATTTTGTATTTTGTATTTTGTGTGTACAGAGATTAATTGTGAATCCATTGGTTGGATTGTTGAATGTGAGATGAAAGGAAGTTTGCAGATTCTTCCTAAGTGTCTTTGAAAAAAATCCGTTTAAGTCTGTTT
Organism: Larix kaempferi; assembly: GCA_027924585.1. Taxonomy (NCBI): domain Eukaryota; kingdom Viridiplantae; phylum Streptophyta; class Pinopsida; order Pinales; family Pinaceae; genus Larix; species Larix kaempferi. The sequence continues at coordinate 6,923,726 of BSBM01000524.1, read as the reverse complement.
CGGAGAGAATTCCCGAATGACTTCCGCAACTACGGAAGCATTCGGCGAATTGCTCCGAAATTGCGGAAGCATTCCGCGAGTTTTTCCGCAACGCGGAAGAGTTCGGGAGGTCGCCCCGAAATTTGCAGAAGGAATTCCCTTCTGAAATTTGCGGAAGGAATTCTCTTCCGAAATTTGCGAAAGGATTCCACGAGTTGTCCCACAACGCGGAAAAATTCGACGAAATGCTCCAAAAAAGCTGAAAATTTTCTAAGTATTCGGCGTCAAAAAGAAAATTTCGAAAGGATTCCGTGAATCGTTCCACAACGCGAAAGAGTTCGGCGAGGCGTTCCGAAATTTTGGAAGACTTCGGCGAATCATTCCGCAACTGCGGAAGACTTCGCCGAATTGTTCCGCAACTGCGGAAGACTTCGCCAAATCGTTCCGCAACTGCGGAAGACTTCGGCGAATCGTTTCGCAATTGCGGAAGGCTTCCGCGAACCTCCCCGAAGTTTCAGAAGCGTTCGGCGAACCGCCCCGAAACTGCGGGAGCCTTCGCCGAATGGCTCCGCAATTGCGGGAGCGATCAGCGAGCGACCCCACAGTTGCGAGGAGATTTCCTATTTCCAGCCGGAGAAAAAAAAAAAAAAAAAAAAAAGAGATTCTTTTGGATAGCAGAAGCATCCGGACTCAGAATGCGATGATTCATGTGGGGCTCGGAGGCCATTGACGAGGGCCATGAAAGAACTAGTGAAAAAAAAAAAAAAAAAAGATTCTTTTGGATAGCAGAAGCATCCGGACTCAGAATGCGATGATTCATGTGGGGCTCGGAGGCCATTGACGAGGGCCATGAAAGAACCAGTGAAGACCCCTAGCCCATTACACTCTGATTTGACAGAAAATGGATAATAGTGACTTTTGAAGGACGGAGTCCCGAGGCTTGACGGAAGGTCGGTTTGAGATGAAATTGATCAGGCGAGGCCATGAAGTAGGCACGATGTTAAGTTCAGAATCTTGGAGCCAAACTCCAAAGGATGTGGAGTCGGGGTGAGCAAGAAGGCCAAAAAGCACTGTTCCGGGCCACTTTTTCGGGATTTTGGAAAGCTTGTGGGCAGTAAAAGTGACCCTAGATGTGGGAATCAAAAATTTTACTGAACTAGACATTTCATATTTTCATTAAGACAGACAGTTTCCGTTAGACGTAGATTTTCCATAAATGCACCGTTTGGGAGATAGCCATTTTTGGCCCAAAATTTGAAATTTTGGAAAAATGTGAAAAGTGAGAAGTAGTAAAGCCCAGAAATTCATAGAAGATGAATGGTGCATCGGAATTGAAATCCGTGAATTGCTGAGTATTCCTTGATACATGGACTAACTTCGCCCGATAGATAAGTTTTTTTGATTCCTCATAGATTTTCTTCCACAGGTGGCTAAAGTTGGCATTCTTGACCAAAATGCAACTGTGTAAAATGTGCAGAATTGGAGTGAAAGTTGTCATTTTTGAAGAGATGCAGTTTCCGCACCCGATGTCGGAATGGAGCATGAAGACAGGCATTGGAAATCGTGTCCAGCGGGGAACAATGATGCATGACCGGAGTTTGAATGAGGTCTACATATATCATAGATATTTAGTGTAGAAGAGTGCCAGCGGCTATTTTGACCAACAAATTTTGTTGTCAATATGGGCAATTTTTACAATTGCATGATATGGAAGAGGAATTCCATGTTACAATGAGGGATCGAAAAGGGAAGAATTCTTTAAACCCCTGTTTGTTATCATACTTATAATTATGAAATTGTCATATGGCATAAAAATGTTAAAAATGTAAGGGATTACATAGATGTATATGCACTAAATGGCATCTTAACAAACATTGCATAGTGCATATGGAAATACTTGTGCATAAATGGGATATTGCATATTGGTAGAATAATGAAGTCTGCATAGGTAATGAACCACTAATGGAGAATATTGTGGTTGATAATCACTATTGATATTGGTATTGGTTGTAGGACCAAAGATAACAAAGAGCATGGCTAAATGTGTTGAGGATGTTGTTGCATGAAGCCAGCAACCTTATGCAGAAAGGATGGTGCAACAAATCTATGATCATAAAGTTGGAAAAAGGACCGAGCAGCCTTGGTAAGAGGCCAATTGATCAGGTAACATCAGGCGATGTTAATGGTAACCATGCAGGTAATGATTATTGGTGCCAAATTGCATGAATGTTGAAAGAGGATTTGGTAAGATCTCTTCAACTATGTTTGAGCTATGTTGAGTTAGTTTGCATGTGATATTGAATACTAATTGGGACTGTTAACCTACCAAGCTTGGTGAGGTGTGGGTAAGTGAAGGAAATGATCCTTACACCCTATGACTGTTTAGAAATCTCAATGCATTCATATGAATGTATATCATGCCATGTGTATGTCATGTACTTAATAACCAAAGCAAGTGAGGACTGGTGGTCCTGATTATGATAATGCAAGTTATATGAGATAGTCATGTTTCGATCATAATATGCTTGAATGCATAGTACTCATGAAACAATGCAAGGTAGCATTAAGTAGATGAGCATTAAGAGATTTTATAAATCTTGTGATGCATTGTATGAATGCATAGGGATGATGCATATGTTATTGCAAAAAAAATAATGAATGAAGTGATGAATTGGTGATAATTCTAGGATCATTTCATGGGCTGTTATGAATGCAGAATAGTAAGTGCACGAAGAGCCCAATCATGATCGATGGGCTGCTAGAATTCTCTGTGGAAGGACAGAGTCGTATGAATGATATGACTGTGAAATAATGAGTATTCACGATTTATTTAAGTTGCATGGATAGTGTGACTATGTCTTGAAATTCTATTGTGATAATGATGCATATATAGAAATGTATATATATATTTCATTGCATTTCAAATGTTAAACAGCTGAAGGTGTTTGAATTATTGAGTATTATAATTCTGAGATCACTTCGGTAACTGTTATGGCAATGAATGATTATGTGCGTAGATACTTACAAAGCATTTGGCTGATTGAAGTTTCAGATTTCAGGTAGATTGCTTTGGGCATGGCAAATATGGATAAGTCCATGATGAAGATTGGAATCTACCGTGAACAAGAGCCAAACAATATGAGGATAAGCCTCATTGCTAAGCAAATCAATTTCTGTAGGAGACAGAATTGTAAAATTCATGTTGAATTTAATTATTAATGTTATTGATTGGTTATGAAACAATCACATTTGAAGCTTATTGCTAAATGTTGCTGACTGTTTGGCTATTTGATGAAGTGTGCCAGTATGACACATTGCAGGAAGACCAGGTGTGATGGCCTGCAGAAGCCAAACTAGATGGGAAGGATCCCATGCTTAGGAAATGGGTTTCGGGTGAAACGCCATTGATAATGTCTCAGCCAAACCGCATGTCGGTAAACCATGAAAGTGAGATGGTAAAGCTATGCCCAGAAGGCATGTGAGACACATCTGCAAAATGAATGAGTATTCTGTGACCCTAGACAAGAGCATTCATGTCTAAATTATTAGGGTTAATATGCAGAGCATGCTCTATTTTATTTATATCATTGCAGACTGCTTGAGTATGATTAGGGCCTACATGGCACACATCAGGAAGGGGGTGCACACCTTTTTTGGTGATGGGTCATGATAGGGTTTCCAATATTGACTACACCCTAAGGGAATGGACGCATTCCTGGTGTTTCAATACTTGATAGTGAATGATATGAAATATGATTACAATTTTTGGGCAACAATACTGATGAGCCTGCTTATGCTTCTTGTGCTAACAGCTTACCCAAATGAAACTTGGTGTTGCACGAAAGAGGCAAAGTGAAGAGAAGGGTGCTCAAGAGGACTGTATGGGCAGTGATAACCTTTCTACGCTCACACTAAAGGACACGAGAAGGGATGGATAGGCCCAAGGAGCTGTGTTGCAGAAAAGGGGTATCATCCTTGTGTAGTGTGAGTGGGTATTATGGGGCCATGCTAGCCTGCAGTCAAGTGAGTCACCTATGGAGTTCCTGGAGGGAACCACTGGTTGCACAAGAGAAGGAACCACGTAATCATATTATGTTGTTCATATTGCCTGATAAACCCAGTCGATGTACTGGCTTGGCAATGGTTGTTGTATGCCTGATAAACCCAGTCGGCGTACTGGCTTGGCATTGGTTATTTGGGAGTTGTGGCGAAAGGTTGCTGGATGCCTGATAAACCCAGTCAGTGTACTGGCTTGGCATTGGTTACTTGCAGGTTGTGGAAGTATTGGTGAAAAGGTGTTATTTCCTAACAAACCCAGTCGGAGAACTGGCTTGGAAATGGTTATTGTATGCTTGATAAACCCAGTCGGCGTACTGGCTTAGCATACTGATTTTTGAAATGCTTGATAAACCCAGTCGGCGTATTGGCTTAGCATACTGATTTTTGAAATGCTTGATAAACCCAGTCAGTGTACTGGCTTAGCATACTGATTTTTGAAATGCTTGATAAACCCAGTCGGCGTACTGGCTTAGCATACTAATTTTTGAAATGCTTGATAAACCCAGTCGGCGTACTGGCTTAGCATACTGATGTTTGAAATGCTTGATAAACCCAGTTGGCGTACTAGCTTAGCATACTGATTTTTGGGATGCCTGATAAACCTAGTCGGCGCACTGGCTTGGCATTTCCTATTCGGATGATATTGTGGAGCAGCATGTGTGATGGCCAAGCATCCACCCCACAGGTGATCCAAGGCTTGTAAAGCAGAGAAAGAAACCTGTGGAGTAGCGAGGAAACGTACAATTCAGATAAGTATTCATTTTCATTTAATTCTTGTTTGGAATAATGAAGATTTCAGGTATGAATCTTATTGCAACCAAGCTAATACACTGTTGTTCTTTGTTGGAAACCTTGGCCATTACAGGAAACAAGGACCTTGAAAGAGCTATAAATGCTTGGTAAAGCCAGAGAGTAACTGGTTGGAACTATAAAATTCTTGGTAAATTCAGAGGGTAGTTGGTGGGAACATTAACCACTTGATGTTGTGGAGCAGCCGGCGTGCTGGACAAACATTCCCTTAAACAATTGATAAAACCAGTCAGCGTACTGGCCTGGCATTGCCTATTCGAATGGTTGTGGAGTAGCCTGTGTGCTGGCCCAACATTCATTGTTGTATCCACGGGAAATCCAATGCTTGGAAAGAAAAGAAGGATCCTGTGGGATAAACTGAAGACATCCTATAAAGATAAGTATTTGGTTATCTTGCAACTATTGCTTATGAATATACATGTGTATATGATTTAATTATGATTTCTTAAATTTGGAGGTAAACCCTATGAAAATACACTAAACATGTGAATTGACTCCATGATTGAGTGTAGGTATTGCTGGAAGCAAGGACTATGAAAGCGTCTGGAGGATGCATGGGGACATGTGACCGTCCTAAAGAGAGCTCAGTACGAGTGGTAATGAAAAGATGGTGCTAGTGGAACTGTGTGGGTCCTAACAGCCAAAGGTTCTGTAAGCAACAATGGGGAAGGGTTCCCTAGTTGAAAGGCATTAGACAGACCTTAGACACTAAAGTGTCATAGCCAATAAAGGGCAAGTCAAGCATTCACATTGAAGTGAAAGAAGCCAAGGAGCATAGAACCACCAGTGATGGTGTGGCTCCAGATTGGAACAAGACTAAGAGGGGGAAAAACTCTTACTCTTCTCTTTCTTTTGACTGATGTATCTTAGAAACAAAGGATTGTCGAGTGCATGTCATAAATGAAAACAAATTGTGTTTCATTGCTTGAAATGAATTGTGAAGGCTGAAATAGTTATTTTCTTGTGAAAAGATGAACATGAATGAGTTCATGTGTGTGTGGGAAAGCATGAAGTGTGTGGGAGTCTCATGAGTAAAGCATGGGCGTTCCAAGTCAATTAGGAAAATAATTGACTAATCCTATTATTATGTTATGCTTGTCCTAACAGGAATTGCCATGATAAGTCTCACAGATAGTTGCTGGGACAACAAGAAAGATGGCATCCATGAAATTCCAGACATGAAGATCAGTTGGAAGGTGAATAACGGAAAGGGATTGCTCTAGAGCAATGCCCACCTGCAGAGCTGGAAGACCAAAGCTAGCAGGAGCAGTTTGAGGAAACCAAAGGACTTGATCGTGAAAGGTCAAAGTAAAGGGTGAATTGTAGGACAAACCTACCACATTTTGTGAATTTTGGACATATGTAAAGTGGATATTTATTTCTGAAGTGTTGGAACACCAAGGACGGTGTTACTCCAAGGGGAGGGGAATGTAATGTCCCCAGCTTGACCCTATTGCATGAATATTGTAAATGATGTAAATATTGTTATTTAGTCATGGTGAGGAGCTCAAGGCCAAGGCCCCGCCATTGATTTATCGTTCTATGTATCGGCAATTAGAATAGATGCATAGAGTTCTTGTGCTAGCGGTGCACAATGTAAAATCGGACATCATGTAAATATGAAACTTTTAATGAAAAACCCACAACCAGCTACGCAATGCAACAAAGAGATGGGGGCATGATATTTACAAGGAATAGGGAGGGAAAATAACCAAACCCTTGAGCCATGGTGTTAAGCCATTTCATTGAGGAAACCCATGAACTCTCAACTACCCATTTGGTCTCATGCACCCAATCATTTAATTCTTCCAAGAATTGATTGAGACAATTAATGCCTTGGGATGGGAGAGGTATGGCTGTCAATTTTCGTGTATGGGCAAGACAACAACCTGGGAAATCAAGTTTTGGCTTGCTGGGCAAGAAACCCCCCACGAAATTGGCCCAAAGCCATTCTCCACCCATGGCATTCATCCTCTCACGCAGTCTGAGCTTGTTGGGGTTTTATCCCTCACGTTTTTCTCATTTCCCCTGCATTTTCCCATGCTGGTAACTCATTTTTGCATATACAGTAGCTTGGGAGAGAAGAGCCACGATTTGGGGACTGTATGGAGGTCATTTTTGCCCCCGAATGTCCAAGGACGTTTTTCTAAAAACGGATTGGGCTTCCCTGGGTTGTTTCCCAATCTTCCCATTTCGTTTTTGTGTGTTCCCACATTTTTCTGAGCTGGTAGAAACCCCATCCTTGGTTTGAACCTGTGAGCAGGAGATTCAGGAGTGGAAGAGGACAGATTTGGCTTGATGAGCCCAATTAAGTATCCATAGCTCAATGGGTGAGCCACTAGCTAGTAATTCACCTCTGTCCATCTCTTAACAGCCTGAGAAACCCAATTGTTGATTGGCTTGGCTGATTCTGGTATATCTTTGGCTATGTGAGGGCCTGCTTTTCCCTTTTTCCTTGTGGAGATCATGCCCAGCTCGGAGGTGGCAGTGGTGCTGAGAGATTGAGGAGCACACTGGCCTACGGTTGGGTGGAACGTTGCAGAAGCGTAGCTGGTTGCTCAAGGACTACTTTCTTATAAGATAAGTATTCTTCTATATATTCTTGCAATTATTTATTTGATGGATATCTGAATGTATGTTGAGGGTGTAAATGATATTACCTCCGCTGTGTTTTAAAAATAATTATGCATCTACATATCTTCATTCTATTAAATGAATGCTTATCCAATAAGATTATGGGGTTGGATGCCCGATTTAACCTCACGATCCTCTCCATCTAGTTGGTATGATGGGAGGGGACGTGACAACTACATCATAGCAAGAGTCTACTGGAACTCTTTCTTCCATTCATAAAAGGATATCCATTGATTTCGTAGTTCCATTTCAAAATGCCATATTTCTTACAGTCTTCTTCTTTCTCCTTTGGGGAGGTCTTGATTCCAGAATTCTTCTGCTTCTCGATGGGTATGCAAATCCCAATAAAATAGGTTCTTCATTATCCTATCTTTGGGATCAAAGGGAGAGTATCCAAACTTGATGGTTTCAAAGATTTATTTATGGGCCAAAGATGGTTCTTTGATATCTTTGACTGTGCAAAGCTTTAGTCTTGATGGGGGAAGAGATAGTCTTTGCTCTACTTTATATTGTTGCATAGTCAACCTATAGTGTTAATCCTTTTCGCTTTCTTTGGCAGGAAGGTCAAGCAATTGCGTTGTTTGGCTAGACATGGGGCAGAATCCAAGTCTTGTGTGATCTAGATGTGATTTTTGAATTGACAAGATTTTGTTTAATTGTGATGTAGCATCCATCACCTCGTCCTTTTGCATTTTTGTTACAGAACTGGATGGCTTCCTGAAATTTTCTTCCCACCAACTAGGGGGAGAAGAGGCCATTATTAGTTGTGTTTCATGTGGATATTGGCTTAAGGGTGATGGCTCACAATCTGAATTTGGACAAGGGTGTCTTTGAGACCTTTTATTTTATGTGGATGATTCATGATTTGGATATTTTGGGGGGTACCATGCATTGGAAGTCAGGACATACGATTGTGAAGGGGATATTTACAAATGCATGCAGTTAGGATCCTTAAGCATGGGTTCTTTAAGAGAAATTGTTCTTGATAAAGGTTGTTCAAATGGGTCAATATGGAGGGATATGGAGCGTATTGGTAAAGTCCCACCACGTTGGGTTGTGGATGTGGAAGGTGGAACATTGGTGGAACATACGAAGGGAAAGAAATAACTACAGAGGAGGATGTTTCACGAATGTCGGAGGTTGTGATGGTATGGGATGGTGGTTGTTTAGGAGCATCAATAACCCATTAAGAAGGAAAGCTAAGTTGATTCCAAGTTATTTTGGAGGGTACAAGGGCACTGTTTCGTGGATCACTTTTAACCAGGACAACAGCAATGTCTTGGTCATGGGGTAAGAGCTGATTTATCAAGTTTTCTGTATTGGTGAAACGCAATGCCAGAATGATGAATGCATAAATTAAGTGCATTGGGTTTCATATCAAAACTAGAAGTGAATATTTTTACTTCTAAAACTTTGTGGATCCATGGGTCATTGAGGGAGATATTAAAACCAGGTACGATATCAAGATATTGGATGCCATTGGACAAAGGCATCTACACACCACCTATGGTTTCATCCATGAATTTATTATGGCGGTTATCCAGAAAGAAAACAAGTGTTGTAGCATTTATCCCAGGTCTAACTAAAGGCTCTACTCCAATAAGAGCTCGTCCCAAATTTACAAAAAAAATTCCATATTTCTTTTTATAATATTTGACTTCAACAGGATCTAGAAGTCCAAGGGTTTGGCCTACTGAGCTTGTATTAACTGTGACTTCATTGACTCCTTCTTTGACTCTGAATAATTGTCTGGATTTTAAATGGAACATAGACATATCCTTATAGATTTGTTCAGCAGAAAGACGAGGAAGTTGAAAGGGTTTAGAGGGGTAATTATTTACAAACTCGGAGATTCCATGATCTACCCATTGTACATCTTTACTAGGAAATCATGCATCCATAGAAGAAGAAGAAGCTTCATTTTCATATTTGAATTTTAACGTATCATTGTAGGAAATATGAGAATCCATAATGAACCTAGAAATTCTGATGTCGAATTGGCTCTAATATCAATCAAGTACTGAGAGGGATCCACTTTATTGAGGTGTAAACTTTTTTATCTCAAGTTTTTTACACGTCAAGGCTTAGTGCTTGATTGATCCGTGTTTAATAAGCTTGCATGAATTTTTATTTTTATTTTTTGTTTTAATTTTTTTATTTTATAAGCAGACATTATTTTTTTAATTACATTTTTATTTTTTGTATCATAACGTTACGTTAAGTTATGTGACAACATCTCCCCCATACTGGATTGTAGAGCACCTCACTATTCTCTGTGCAATAATGTGGAAATTATTGTGTTGGAACCATTATATAAAGTAGTGGATCTTACACAACCTCAAACAAAAATTCCTTGCTCTTATATCATATATGCATGAATTCCGTCTACAATGATAGTCATTCAACTGTTTTCGTCTTCAAAAGTTACTTGTTGGAGACAAGTAACTCTTATTACCGAATTATTATGATGAATATTGTTATTTCCAAACTAGACTTTAGTTTGCGTCAAAAATTATTTTTTCTAGTTTTGAGCAAAATGAACAAACAAAGCAATCCTTTATCCTCAAGAAAATAGATTCTAACAAATTTACAGTGAAACAAGGAAAAATATATCCTCAAACATTGTCATTGATTCTACCACATTTCCAATGGTATGGAAAAAAAAAACATTCATTCGTATTCTTTAGCTGCACATGCAACAATACATACTTACATACATACATACATATATATATGAGGTTGTCTAATAAGATTGTAGTGCTAAAAAGGATGGTAATATTAATAGTGATTGTCCCAAAAACAAACCTTGAGTTTAACTATTAGATTTCCTCATGAAGCTCTAGTAACCACTTCAAAGACAAATTACACCATCCTATATATTTCAAAAAAGTTAAAAAAACAAAAAAGACAAGATTGTATATAATCTCTTGTCAAAACATAAGCTAGATACTAGATCTAGAATCAATGATAGTGCCATCTTGAAACTCTTCCAAAATAAAAAGACCCACGGAAATGAGTATTAATGTAATTGTAACTTCGGAAGATATTCACTTGTATATTTTATATTGTATTTGTATTTTATTATTGTACCTCCGACGGATATGTTTATTCCTTCGGTCGGAGAAGTCATTATTGTATTTGGGTCATGTAAATTCAATGAAGTTAACCCTCCATTGTATGACGGGGCATTGACCCCAGAGTTGAGTCTTTCATGAGTTATTAGACTCTCCTAGAGAAGTCGACCTAGTCAGTTACACTTAGGGCCGACCTGTTTGGGGTTAAAGCCAAGTGAAAGGTAAAGTATAAATAGAGAGGGTGCTCATCTCTATTTGATCATTCACTCACTCATCAAGCTCGCATAAGTGAGGAGAAGGACAAGTTCGCACAAGTGGAGAAGAGAGAAGTTGTTGAAGACCATTTCTACTTTTGGGGTTTATTGTATTGTTGTTCATTCTATCTATGAGGAAGTTGTGGGGTTTTCTCCTTTATGGTTTCCCCGATAAAAATCTTTGTGTCTCTTGTCTCTTATGTTTAAATGATGTGCATGTTATTCTCTCAAATATGATCCTAGATAATCTTGAATTAAATTGTGAAAAACTAACATGGTATCAGAGCTAACCTAAGAAGAAGACATTGTGCAGCTGCAGAAGCTAGGGCTTCTTAATTTTTGGGTTTCTCTCCACATATCATCAGCAAAAGAAGGCTAGGCTAACTCACCTAAGGAAAGCGCATCTTTCTATCGAAACAGAAATTGATTATGAGCATTTTCAATTTTCGGCCTATCACTGTTGCGGAAAATTAGGGCTTTTCACAGAAGAGGAATTTTGGAGTGCTTTCAGCACAGGGAGATGCTCCTCATCAAAATTGAAATTTAGAGACCAAGATCGAAGTTTTTGGTTGGGTAGAACCCCAGGATAAGTCAAACCCTAGTTTGACTCTAGACCAGAAAATCCAGAAAGGACCAGAAACTGCAAGTCTGAAATTCGCAAGTCACTTTTAAGGGGTCAATTTTTGGAATCTTCAAAAACCAAGTGCACCAGCATGCTTGCCTCATCCAGGAGAATCTTCCTGTGAAAGCAGAATTCAATTTCGAGAATTTTCATTTTTCAGCCCGTCACTACTACCGGAGGAAAACCAAGGCATCGAATATTTTGGGTTTCTGTTCACTGATTTATGGAAGTGAGTACATTGGACAACTCTCCTTGAGGAAGCACATCTATATGTCCAACCAGAAGTTCCAAGTTCCAACTTTGGAAAATTAGGGTTTCTCTAACAAACCCTAGGCTAGCCAGCTCCAGATCCAGTGGTAAGACCTAAAGCTTATCTATTTCCATTTGAGTTTCTCATTAAAGATGTCTCACCGCACCAAGCTTGAGGATAAGCTTGAAGGGGCTGATAAATTTCGAGCATGGAAGTATAGGATTGGGCTTGTCCTAGAAGAGAATGAATTGGACACCTATGTGAATGAAGAGGTTCTAGTTCTAGAGGGAGATGAGGCTAAATCCTTACACAAGAAGAACCTTGTTAAGGCTAAGAGAATCATTGCAGATTCTATCAAGTACCATCTCATACCACATGTGTCATCTCTGAAGACACCTAAAGAGATGTTTGATGCCTTGACCACCTTATTTGAGGGGAGGAATATAAATAGGAAGATGACATTGAGGAACCAATTGAAGAATGTCAAGATACAAAATGCAGAGACCATGCAATCCTACTTTACAAGGGTCTCTCAGATAAAAGAACAACTTGAAGTTGTGGGAGAAGATATAGAGAATGGAGAAATAGTGATGACCACCTTGAATGGTCTTCCTCAGTCATGGGATTCCTTCATCCAAGGAATCTGTGCAAGAAGAAAGTTTACCACCTTCAGTAGGCTATGGGAGGAGTGCTCACAGGAAGAAGCTCGAATTGTAGCTCGAGAAGAAAAAATGGGTAATGAAGACCAGACTCTCACAGCACACACCAAGAAGAACAATAACAAGAGGGAGCATCCTCATCACAAGAAGGGTAAACACCATCACCAGAATCGGAGGGAGAACTTTGGAGGACCCAAGGGAGATCTCTCTCACATTCAATGTTATACTTCTGATGAGAAGGGACACTATTCCAAAGATTGTCCCAGGAACAAAAGCAACTCCCACAAAAAGAAGAACAAGAAGAAAATACATCATGCTCACACTACAGAGGATGATGAACCTCCAAGGAAGAGAACCAGAGAAGACAATGAAGATTCTTCAAGTGATGAAGAATATGTATTGTAATGAAGCTACAAGGGTTTATTTAGAAGGTTCCACCTCATAAGGTGGAGCTAGAGATGACTTCCAATATTACATGAAAGGAGTAGAAGAAGCTACTACATAGTTGGACTCCGGAAAACAAATAAAGATCAATAATCTATGGAAGAACCCCTCATCCATTTTCAGCATTGGTTTAAGGTGCACACTATCAGAGACTCCATTAGTTCCTGCAAGGACGCAAAGATCAAGAGGGAGCAGACTCCAGTAGTTCCTGCAAAGATTGAGAGGGAGTCCACCCAACAACCAAATAAAGATAAGTATTTGAATTGGCATTTATTGTATATTTGATTACTTAAATGATGTTGTTCATTCATATACATGCTTATGTTCCTAGATTTAGGATGTATATCATGCATGTTAGAAAAGTTGCATTAATGAACAAGATATTACTAATATGCAAGTAATGGGTAAGTGGCCTATGGTACTATACAACACTCCATTGCTACTTATCTAGTTTGAAACCTGTTTGCTAACATGTTAGGAGTAGTGCACACTCTTAACAATGTTCTAGTAGAGATGGAAGGAATCTAGAATGTTACGGGATATGGATAAATGTTGTATTGAAGCATTGGCTAAGATAATTGCATGACTGTATGACCTGTGTCTTTATGCGTAAGAATTTGTTTTGAAAACTATGAGATGTTTCTAATCATGCAATTGAACTTTCCTTGTAGGAAAGATTGTATACCATCACCTACAAGAGAGACTTGTTTCGAAGAACAAGTGACAAAGACTCAGCATATCACAAATCCAGAAAGCTACCTATTGAAGGCATCGAAGAACCAAAAGTACCCAGGATTCGAGATACAACAATGAATGAAGTAAATCCAAAAGATTATGGAGAACGTGAGATGGAAGACCCACAAGAACCTGTAGATCCACCACGTGAGAAGAATTCTCACAAGAGGAAACCAACATGGGTACGAGAAGCAATTCAAGATGCAGAGAGATATGGCATTCCAAAAGGAATGCACAGAGAAAGCAAGAAACCAAGGCCATACTCCAATTATGTAGCCCTGTTGTGCGACATCATTGACAAGGAACCTGCCAACTATGAAGAAGCGGTAGAAAGGAAGGAATTGAAGGATACCATGATCAAGGAGTACCAGTCGATCATGAAGAATGATGTCTGGGATGTGGTCCCGAGACCAGTAAGGAAGTCTGTTGTGACTTCCAAGTGGATATACAAGATCAAGCATGTTGCAGATGGCAACATAGAGAAACACAAGGCGATATCTGTGGCACGTGGCTTCTCCCAGAACGAAGGGATAGACTATGAGGAGACATTTGCACCTGTAGCCAGATACACTTCCATCAGATCAGTACTTGCTCTGGCTGCAATGATGAAGTGGAAGGTACACCAGATGGATGTCAAGACAGTGTTCTTGAATGGTGTAGTAGAGGAGGAAGTGTATGTGGAGCAACCACTCGGATTTGAGACACATGACAGGGAGACTCATGTGTGCAAATTGAAGAAAGCCTTGTATGGATTGAAATAGGCACCCAGGACGTGGTACGGCAAAATAGACAGCTTTTTGACTAGTTTGGGATTTACCAAGAGTAAAGCGGATTCCAACCTTTACTACAAGGTTGAGGAAGGAAACCCAGTGATACTTCTACTTTATGTAGATGACTTGTTTGTGACAGGTAAGGATGGGTTGATTGCTAACACGAAGAGGAAGCTTGCTGCCAAGTTCGAGATGAAGGACTTGGGTATGATGCACTACTTTATATGTATGGAGTTGTGGCAGAATGCGGATGGAATCTTCCTTGGACAAAGGAAGTATGCAGTAGAGATCCTGAAGAGATTTCGGGATGATGGACTGCAAGGCCATGACTATACCTATGGCATCGACCCTGAAGCTATTGAGTGATGCTTCATTAGAGTCAGTTGATGCCACGATGTATCGTCAGATGATTGGATCTTTGATGTACCTGACGAATACGAGACCAGATATTTGCTTTGTTGTGAACACATTGAGCCAGTTCCTGACAGATCCAAGACATGTTCACTTCATTGTTGCAAAGCATATTCTGAGGTACCTGAAGGGTACGGTGGATTATGGGCTCAAGTATGATGCGAATCAGAAGATTAACCTGGAGGGTTATGTTGATTCAGATTGGGCAGGAAGTGCCATTGATAGGAAGAGCACTTCGGGGTGTTGCTTCAGTATGGGATCAGGTGTGATCTCTTGGTTTAGCAGGAAGCAGTCCTACGTGGCACTGAGTACAGTCAAAGCAGAGTATGTCGCAACTTGTTCGTCTAGTTGTGAGGCAATATGGTTAAGGAAGCTACTGTCTGATTTATTTGATCTCCAGTTGGATGCTACTTGTATATATTGCGACAACCAGAGTTGTGTGAAGTTGTCTGAGAACCCAGTGTTCCATGACAAGTCGAAGCACATCGAGAACAAGTATCACTATATCTGGGATATGGTGCAGAGAGGAGCAGTGAAGCTCCAGTATGTTGCGACAGACGAGCAGATAGCCGTGTTGGCCAAGCCGCTAGCCAGAGTGAAGTTCGAGTACTTCAGAGAGAAGCTTGGTGTATTCCAGATCGAGGTTCCTTCCAAGGGGAAGTGATGAGTCTGAAAGATGCAAATGCACACGGGCCATTCTCGCATAGTGGTAGGAAAGTCCTCCTATGTTGGTAGATGTAAGGGCCGAGCCAGTCTCACATAGTGGTAGGAAAGTCCTCCTATGGTGTAGATGTAAGGGTTGAGCCATTCTCACATGGTGGTAGGAAATTCCTCCCATGGTGTAGATGTAAGGGTTGGGCCATTCCGGCATGGTGGCAGGAAAGTCCTCCCATGGTCGTTGATCTAAGTGCTAAGCCTTTCCCGAATGGTGGTAAGAAAGTCCTCCCATGTCGGTTGACGTAAGGGCTGTGTCTCACATGCTAGTAGGAAAGTCCTCACATGTTGGTAGACATGTGATGTGCATCTGGGTTGTGCTCCGTTGACGATGAGATGATCTGAAGATGATGAGGTGACAGTAGGGTACATAGGTTTTGCAAAGGCATATAATCAGTCCTGGTATGCTCCTTCAGGTTTTGCAGTGACATATAATCAATCCTGGGAGATCTTGCAAGTTTTGCAGTGGCATATAATCAGTCCTGGGATGCTCCTTTAGGTTTTGCAGTAGCATATAATTAGTCCTGGGAGATCTTGCAGGTTTTGCAGTGGCATATAATCAGTCTTGTGATGCTCCTTCAGGTTTTTCTGGAGTAGTCATTGGATGAGGAATTCAATTCCGCATCCAAGAAGTACCCACTCGGCATACTTTTGATGGACCCCACTTCCCCAAAAACAAGAAATACTTGAAAAACGTGATGATGAAAAAACTACTTCAAATTGTATTTTCAACTTATCTCCCTGTATATTCACTCAAATTTCGATCCGGAGCAGTCATTGGATGGAGAATTCAATTCCGCAACATCATCATCACGTTTTTTCAAGTATTTCTTGTTTTTGGGGAAGCGGGGTCCTTCAAAAGTACGCCGAGTGGGTACTCATTGGATGTGGAATTAAATTCTCCATCCAATGACTGCTCCGAATCGAAATTTGAGTGAATATACAGGGAGATAAGTTGAAAATACGAGTTGAAGAAATAGTTTTTTTACTTTGACCTTTTTACCTTTTTACCCTTTTACCCAAAGAATGGTGATTCATCCCCCATGGTTGACATCATCACCTTGAATCCTATTGGTTGATTTTTATAGTACATTTCTTTTGTTTTGAGGCCCTTTTTTTACCTCAAAATTTCTCTAATGAGTTAAATTGGGACCATGACAGACCTCATCAAAATATTCCCCAACGGGTGGACTTGTCAACCAACACCTCACCTAACTATTGTGGAAACATATCTTAGACAGATCCTGACGCATACGGTGGATCTTTCGATCACAATTTCTATATGTAATAACACTAAATTCATATTTTATGTGACATGATACATTTATCTCCAACTAGGATTGATTGTATAAACAATGATTCTATTTCAAGATACATATATGACCTCAGTTTATCTAACTGTGTGAAGAGTTGGCTTTTATGGTAAAGTAAATCCTTCAACAATGTTGCTATTATATATGTAATTACAGGCTCTAGCATCGCATGGGGCGCTCTCATAATGGATCATAATCTGCTAATTTTAAAAAACATAACCCATTTCTTGCAAAGTAGTAGGCCTACCTATTTAGTTTTTCTGTGAGGAGTTTTGCTTTCAATATGATACGCCTTACTTATGAATTAACAAAGGTGCAGAGCGATGAGGTGCACATATCCTTCAATGTAGCTGTGCATTGGTGGAAAATAGCACAAACCTAAGCGATGACCCAAAAGGTAGGAATAGATCTATCTTCGAATAATATTGCATTATGAGCAATCCAAATACCCCATAGAACTAAATAAAAAATTATTCAAAAACTTTTCATGTTAGACCTCTCATACCAACTCTTAAGATACTCCTCTATACTTGCCTTCGACCACATGTTATTAAAACCCATCCAATGACCCATATCCCTCCATATCTTGCAAGCAGGAATACAATCTTTAAATAAATGAGCAAACAAATTTACTTATTTTTTTAAGCATCTACCAATTGGGGAACTTGTTTGTCAAAACTAACCACATAAAAATTAGTGTTCATGGGAACTTGTTCTTCCAGATCTTCTCATCGCCTTGTAGAGTCCTATAGCCCAATTCAATTGTATAGTAGCCATCATAGTTGTTTTTTTCCTATAAGAGATCAAATTCGTGCTTAAGTTTGGCAAAAGTTTTATGTAACTTAGCTTGGTAGGCATTCCAGGATTGCTCATGTGCTTTCGTTACACCAATATGTTGGGAAGATAACCATCATTTGTGCCAAATGTTTTTAGTTAGAAAATTTCCTATTAAATTTAGTTTACACCTACCTGTTTGTTGTATAAAATATATATCACATTATGAAGAAGATGAACCTTATTTCCACACCCCATGATAACATCACATCCAACCGTTGCATGTTTACCATCACCAACTTTCCAAGCTAGATACTTCTCAATAATCGTAAAAATGGCAATGCTTTCCATTGATTAGATACATTGTTAACATAGACTAATACAGCTAACCACTCAAATAAACACACATGTTATACAAAGCAAACTTAAGATTCACATTCTTAAAACAATTACAGCACAATTTAAATGAAATGTATTATATATGATTATAAATTGACCAAAATACTTATAAACTAAAATTGAAAGAAAAAGAGTAAAACAATTTCTAATGTATTTTATTTAAAATATAAATTAATTTTTTAAAAACATTGAAAAACACTTTAAATGACATATAAATCCATCATAAACTTTTAAACTAAATATTCAAACTTAAATTTTCTTTATCCCTTCCAATAATAAATCCATGTTTAAAAAAATCCATATAAATCAATAAAAATGATAATTAACTTTAAACAATAAAAATATCCTTTGTATCAAAATATTCTCAACTCGCACTTAAATCAAAATATTCTCAACTTTGAAAAGTTTCATATTAAAAAACTCGCACTTAAATCAAAATATTCTCAATTTTGAAAAGTTTCATATTAAAAAACTGACACTTAAATCGACTAGTCTAAATAGGAAACAACCATCTTAATTTAATACCATTTCATATATAATTTTACCATATTTTAAACAAGAAAAATTCTATTTCTTAAAAAGCAACAAGAATAATAATAAATGGTTTCAATCACTCCAATTAATACACCAACCAAATTTTATAAATTTTCAATTAAAATTTATATTACATCTCATTCACTCATTTTCATTTTCATTTTTTACATTAAAAATATACCGATATAAATTCATCTTAATTATAAATTTATTGAATTAAAAAAAAAATCAAATATTACCTATCAAAAAAATTAATTAAAACCCATATAATTTTATTATATATTTTACATCAAGTATATTATAATATAATATATATCAAAACCTTTTTAATTAAAACCCATAATATGTTTTTTACATTAAACATTCTATCTTTCTCAAACACATTAAATATTATATATTTCTCAATACATAAAATCCATATTTCTTATTCCTATTTCTTTTTATAAAACCATATCTCAAATTTTATAATATTCTCTCATAATAACACCAAACATCAGAGTAAGTTTGGTGGGCTAGCTCAAGTGGTTGAGTACTACTGTAGATAGTGAACAAATTGTTTCGGGATCAAATCCCTGGTTGGCTATACATTATTATATAAAGACCTCACTTGATGTCCCATTGAGTTAGCTCCGTAATCAAAACAAACGAAATGCAACCCCTTCAAATGGAACCCTGTGATTTGTTTTCTTACCATAGCAGCCCACTGAGGTAGTGGGGATTTGTGAACCACATGTAAAGACAATAACACCCAGAATAAACAAATTCAATACGTAACCTTTACCCTTAACGTCCGCTGCCTGTCCCTCTTCCCAAGAGATTTAATTATTTCACCTTATTTCCAATTTTTTCGCAACCTGCTCCGGCGTGCCGTAGAGGCTAGGGCTATACTGTATCCAGCAAATGGAATGTATAATCCAATTTGGAGCGTTCCATGCCCTAAGAGATTTTATTATTCCACCTAATTTCCAATTTTTTCGCAACCTGCTCCCGCGTGCCGTAGAGCTGCAGCCTATACTGTGTCCAGTAAATGGAATGTTCCATGTCTAGTCTTCCATTTAATACCCACCTTCCTTGGGACATTTACCTCCATGTTTGCAAATAGCGGTACAAAGGGCGACATCGGACTAGAATTCAAACTTCATAGGCCACCCATGCTGGAGCTCGTAATAATCTCATTAATACTTTGGGCCTCGTTAAACGAATTCATGGAAAAACATGAAACCAAACCAGTGCTTTTGACCTCGGTAGATAGGCGCTAGCAAGGTATCAAAGACAAGTTTGGATGTCAGCCAGTAGAGACATACATTTGGAAAAAAGAAGAGGCCCTAACCTATAGCTCAAGCAGATGTACGCAGTCATAGATGCAGAGAATTGAATCTAATTGGTTGACAACAATGATTTACGGCAAAACAATGAAGAATTCAAAAGGAAGGTTCTCAACAATCTCGTGGTCATCATTTAAGACATGAACAACCGACTTTCATCATTGAACATGGACTCAACCGCCAACAGCCAATGAAGCAAGATCCACATCCAAGTCCAAGATGAAATTGCTCAAAGCAAAATGTTGTCCTTCAACCCTCTATTGATCTATTTCGTTTCAGCTTGTGTGTTCTGTAATGATCAGAAAACCACAATGATATCCACTTCTCTCTGTTCCAAAGCTACAGCGCTTAGAAGTATGAACGACTCTATGGTTCATAGGATGACAAATTTTGCGAAGTTTTAGTGTTTGTTCTACACAACAATTGCAATAAGATATGTCTAAGATATGTCTGCTGGACTGTATAGATCTCTCTTCAAAGAGTAATATATATAGAAAGAATATTTGCAAAAGCAAATGATGACTTTCTTATATCATGCAAAAATATCAAAATAAACTTCAAACGAGATGCGCACAGCAACCTATTAAATAACTAAAACCTTTATTAAATTGTATAACCTATTAAATAACTAAAACGCCTATTAAACTGTATAAAAGGACATGTCTGAATGCAAATCCCTTTTCCAAAGATTAGTATGTGCAATAATTGTGTTTCTTATTCACCTTACCAATATAACACCAAAATCAAAACTTTAAAAAAAAATGTGTCCAGAGATTGACATAAAATATTAGATCTCGAATCACCTTTCTATACATCTTTCTATACAAGAGACTTGTTTCTCAACTATCATATTTAAAGTGAATATTTTGCAACTTAAAATGCCCCTGCATTTAGTTGGATTTCAAGCTGGTGAGACTCCACACTAGTTACATCACACATTCTCTTTTTAAATTTGACTGTATGCACAGGCCATATGATGTGTGATTCGATTTGATCCTAATTACCTGTGGCAAGATCCAAACTCATTTTCTTGGTACAGATGAACAGTAAAGGCTCATTAATTTGCCTATACATGCACTTGAAAAAAGATAGGCTCTACACATATATTCAAACTAACTTTTCTTAGAGCAGATGGGCAGTAAAAGCTCATTAATTTGCCTCTACATGCCCTCAGAAAAGAGTAGGCCCTACCCATACATCCAAGCCATCTTTTCTTAAGAACAAAATGAGCCGTAAAAGCTCAAAAATTCACCTTTACCTGCCCTCGCTCATGGGGTTTGGGTTCTATTTATGTCCAAACAATCATAGGCCTCTTAGATCAACCATCCAACCAGCCCCAAAGGATAACCTAGATAGAGGAAGTGCCTCAACAAAGAGACTCGTGACATGCTATGCACAAAGCATGCAACACCCCTCCCTAGCAGTAACCTAACCAATTAAACAGCCTATTTCAACTCTCCACGCCAAAAAGACTATTGTCATCTTCAACGTAGACACTTCTCTTCCAGATCATTACATTTTGCCTACACATGCAAATGAAACAGCCTTTAGCATCTCATGATGACATGGTAGAGGGAGTCACCGCAGCAATCCCTTGTATTCTTAAGAAACATCAAATACTTTGGATCAAGTCCTTTAAATCTTAAGTTGCATGAACCTTGTCTTTAACCTCTACTATGTCTGACATGATTGACACATGGGTATAAACGAATAATGTTGTCCATGTAGATTCCTGTTACACATCAACTATGCAAAATAAGTGCTGGGTTCCACATCAGGTGATCATCCTCCTCAACCATAAACACGCATCATAAGAAATAAACGTAGGCAGCACTACTATTTAAACAAGAATGGAAAACACAGGACAAAAGAATGCAACCTTAGGCTAATAAAAACACTTTGATCAAAAACTGAACTCCCAACCATCACTACAAGCCATATAATTAATTACAGATTCAGATGGTCTCATACACTCCCGACAATTGCTCCTACAGTGATCTGTCATTGGTTGCCAAAAAGGCATTAGTAGATTAAAAAAGAATATTGACTTGAGCAAAAAAAAACTTATTTCAATGGAGAGTTAATTCCTGCTCAACTATTTGTGAAGTGTACCTGAAAACAATTTTCTGTACAGAATTCGTCATGACAATAAATCTACAAGCCTTCTCCCTCTAGAAGCTACAAAAGACAGCCGGAAATTTCACTGTAAACTTGCTCCTTTAAAGCCAACAATTTCACAGAAAGTGGCAACTGTACATTAGCAGTGTCTAAATGGAGGCTATACAGTTAGCCCAATTCCCTACCCTCGCAAAGGAAGAATTGCAAAAGAAAATCTCCACTCCACACATTGTAGTTTGAAGTCAGGTATTGATTTCACGACCCCAACTAGCACGTGGCATGAATGCATCATTTGGCAACAGTGAATCCTCAATTTTAGATTTTGGGGCCTGGTTGGAACCTAAATCCTGGACTGCTGGGGAACCTATTGTTGTGATTGGGATCAATTCTTCCTGCCTCTTTGAAATGACACAACTTGCAGTAGACAAAGAAGCTGATGGAGATCTATTTGGGCTCTGTCTGATTGTTGCATCATCTTTTATAGGAGAAGGGTCAACCATAGCAGGCTGCCAATGCCCTACACTCACTATCACAGACTCATTTGCCACACCACCGGTTTCATTGGGAAATGGTATTGCCTGACTGCTGACTTTACACCTGTATGTGTCAAGATGCTCACTCTGTGTCTTTTCAACATTCCTATAGTTTACTCCTTGTGCATTTCTTTCAGCAGCTCGTATAGCCTCTGCAGTCACTACAGCTACTGCAGCTCTATGGATAGCCAGATCTGCCTTCTGAAGTAGCCTTTGAGCTTTAGCACGTTTCACTGCAGCAAGTTCAGCTGCATCTCGTGTGGCATTTGTGGCCTCCTGAACCCTTAGTTCTGCATCAAAATCATAAGCTGGAGCATGTCTTGAATTCACGCTTGGCAAGTTATACTTGGGCAAAGTACCAAAATCATTCCATTGATCACCAGAAGCTGTTTCCGAAGAATGAGAAACATATTGCTTTCTATGGTGCGAGTCAAAATGGGATATTCTACCCCTTTGTACGTCTTTAGAGGCCTCAGACATTTTCATTCTCTTTGATTTCTTTTGACTTAGCTTCATCTTCTGCTTTTGCTGGCAGGTATTATTCATCTCAAATCTGAAATCCATAGAATCCAACTGTGTGGCTGCCTCTAACGAAACTGCACCAGTGCTTCCAGGTTGAGAATGAATATCAATGTGTGGAGGACTAGAGCTATACACATAACCCAAGGCATCTGAAGAATTGTCCTCTCCAATGCTCATCCCACCCTGCTTCCTGGTAGCTGCTTATTAACAACAAGAATATTAAAATAGTCATTACACTCAGCTTTTAAATTAATGCACCCTTTTTAAGGCATAACAAAACAGAAATAGCAAATTACCTGGGCAGATGCCACTCTCGTGATCTCTTAAAGTAATCTGCTTCCCAGCATTGAATTTCCTGTGAGGTCTCTGTTTTTGTGTCTTGTTTGGAATTTCCAATCCTCTAGGTTTAAGACAAAATGCAAACAATGATGGCCTTTCCAGCATGAAAGGCTGCTTGTTTGATGCTGGTGAATTTTGTAGTTCACTGATCTGTGATTCCCATTCCTTTATTTGTTGCTGGTACCGCTCCCAAGAAGCTGGCTGCATGAATAAGAACAATATATTTGCATACAAGAAATGAGTCAGAAAATATTAAAAAATTTCTTGGAAGACTAGATTCTTCCTACTTGAAAATATATCTAACCATCACCTGGAAATGCCGAACCAAAGCCATGCCTTTCCTCCACCTCTTCTCTTGCCAATGAGCATGAATGGCTTTCACTACTTCCACAGGTGCAATATCCCAACAGAAATCAGCTACTTCATCACTATTCAATAGCTCACGTTGCTGTGTGAAGGCAGCCTTCTCAAGTAAGTCCATAATTCTCTCAAATGTTTCTTCTGATACCTGACTTGGTTGGCAGCCTTCATCACCAATCCTCATACTGTTTAAGTCAACAAGCCACTCCTCATCCTCACTGTCCATGTCATACATGACACGGGAAGTTGCCAAGGCCATTTCAACTTCACTCTCCAATTGTCGAATGTACCTTGAAATAGGGCGAACAAAATTAGAACTACAATCATTATCCTCTATCTTACGCACTCCAGGTATTGGTATGTGCCTCACTGAGGCAGCTCGCAAATTCCGATTGTAGCATTCTTCATGCAAATCTTTGAACAGAGTCCATTGCTTCCTATCAGGAAACTCCAAGCTCCAATCCTTCCCACCTCTCCATATCATAGCATGGGTGTAACGATTTGTTGTGCCAGATTGAAGAACCTGCTGCGCCTTATGGGTATATTTGGTAAATCCAGATAGCTTCACAGCAAGCATCCATTCATTATGATCTGAAGCTTCAAGCACAACTCGAGCACCACATTCTCTCCACCCTCTTTCAACTTCAACAACCAGGATATTTGCACTACAGAATACAGAATCTAAGTACATTCTTAGATGTGAAGAATTATCAGAGTTTCTCTTCTTCTTCTCTTCCTTGTTTTGCCTTGAAGGCCGGCCCCGTCTCATATGACCTCTGTCCTTGAAAGGAATATCATCAGAATTATCACCAAAGATCAGATTTGAAAAACCACTGCGACGCTTTCTAGGTTCTGTGAAACCATTATAAACATTTTGAGCCCTATGGTCTTGCCACAATTGTGACTGAGATGCTGTGCCATTCCTATTCCGATCCCAAAAGTTGCCCTGACCTGTGAATAACTCAGCATAAACAGCTGGCCTGTCTTGTTTTGTATATGGCTCAACTTGTGTAGAATTAACACAACCGGTGATGAATTGCCCTGCAGGGGCTTCCTCTCTACCATCCATAGCTATGTGAGAACAACCCTCTGCTTCAGAGTCAAATACTGAAGAATTTAATTCCTGAACAGAATGAGGCCTTGAACTCCTGGCAAACTTCCATGAGCCTCTATCCATCAAGCATCTCCGAAGTTTAAGGGCATTTCCATGCATAAAATGATCACAGCTATCTTTCTTTGCTGGGAGACCTGCAGCATTGCCAGTCACATTAAGCTCAGAATATGAGGATCGTGGAGATGATATTACCCAGCCATCGGCAGTGCTTATAGGGGAAGCATCAACATCTACCTTTGAATGCTTAGCAGTTGGACACTTAGGAGCACTGGAATCTGAAGTATGGCCTCCACTGAACACCATTTCAACGGTTTGAACAGTTTTCATTGATGATACTTCCACAGTGGATGCATCACAATTACCCACGTCTGAAGGATCAATCATCCCCTTATTTTCCAAGTCTGACAAATCTGATCCAAGATTTTGGAAACCGATGGAGTCAATGGGCTTCCCAAACAACATCTTTAGATGCAAGCCAAGGAAAAAGCTAGGTGCAGCTGCAAATGTCAAGAAAAATGATGGAATGGCTGGACCACTCTCAGAATTAACACCACCACCATTCCTTCTGCGATTAGTAGATGTACTTCTGCAAAGATTCACCTTTATAGACTGTGTGGTAGAAGAAAACCTACAATCCATATCATGAAGACTCCTCTCTCGCAAAGCCTGGAAAGAACATATGTGCATTAAAAGGCAATTTGAAAATCTGATAGACAGATGAGCTCCTGCCACCATGCTCAAATTAAATAAGCTAAACCTACAGAAACAACAGAATTAAAAAACCATAAGAGCAATGTAATTCTATCTTACTTACATTTAAAGTATTTCGTGTTGGCTGACACATAGGAACAGTCATATCAGAGACTGACACAGTGCCAGAATTCTCCACAAACATAACTGAATCCTTGAAAGCCATATGCCCAGACATTTGACCACTACAGCTTCCAAATAGACATTGATTTGTGTTATTTGGACTTCGCAGAGAACTTTTCTGGAGGAGAACTTCTAGTGTTCTCTTGAGATCCTTTAACTTTGCTCTTGTAATTGCCTGAAATTTGTAAAAAATAAAGCCAAAGGGCTTTCTGAAACCTTGAGACAATGAAATCTGAACAATGACAGATGGAACTGGTACTTGCATATCAACAAGCTTCATAGCTCCTAAGAACATGCAAGAACATTTATTTTCTAATGGATTCAAAACTGAGAACATAAACTTGCTGAATCCATTGACAACTTCCCATAAAGAACCCCCAAACGAAAAAAAGCTTAAACCCGAGAAATTATCCACCACCAAAATTTCCAAACAGCCATCTGGCCACACAGGCAAGACCATTCCACACTGCTTGGGAATCAAATTATTATGACAGCAAACATGTTGCAGTCCATATCCAGGATAAAGTTGAGGCAAGAAGTTCCGGAGAGATAAGATAGGGTGTTCTCTACGAAGTTCCTTGGAAGAAAGAAAACAACGAATAGACACCTCAGAAATTATCACACCACCCAGAGGTTGACATTCTTCCATTGAATGAGTTAACCTAGGGGCAAGGTCAGACCCTTGATAGCTTAGCAAATCTTTTCCAGAGCTTGCTGACAGCTTAGAAAACATCACCCGGTCATTATCAACCTGCAAATGCTTGTGCTTGTTTTCATTAGTGATGATTTCTGGTACCATATTATCTTCAGACCATCTAAGTTTTGAAATTTCACCATCATGACCAGACTGCAAAAGGTTCAAGTCCTTATTGATAGAGATTGTGTTGCAGGTAAAGGGCAGAGGAACAATAGCTCTATCTAACTCTTTTTTACATTCAAGAGATTTTGTAGGCTCACTTTTGTCACCAATTCCAGAATACTCCAAGCCTAATAGAGAATGGCATGCATTACCTTTGCTAGACGTGGGGTATCCTTCAGGTTGCACGTTATTTTTAGGACTTGAAATGTTTCTATGCTTGCTATCATTACTACACAGTGACTGGCCCACATTCTTTCCATTACAGAAATCCTGTTCAAGCTTTTTCTTGGATGAACAAGATGTTCCAGCTTCCATCAACTTCTGAAACACATTCACCTTCCCCTCACCTATCTTAACAACACTCTCAGCTGTGGCCTTTAAGCCAGAACCTGTTTTGCGGTACCGTCTCCTAACATAGACATTTCCAGATTTTATCTTATGTGAACTTGGGTGAAAAGTTACTTTTTTAACACTGGAATCAATATCCTTGAGGGGTACCAAGCTATCATCATCTCTATGGCCACTGCATTCCCTTCCATTCCCGGAAGGCCTACAAGGCACATCCAATACTGTAGAAGTATACTTCTCAAAGGATCCATTTTCAGTTGTGTGTGTAAATGCATCATTATCAACAGTAGACAAGTGAATTTCATTATTGAATTCTTGGGGGTAGGGAGTTTCAGGCACTGATTGAATACCATTTGAAAACCTTCCTCCAACTTTTCCACGGCCCGAATTTTTCAATATTTTGATATGGCCAGAGGTTTCACCTGGAAGAAGCTGAAGCTTGAATTTCTCGTTTTGAAGTGAAAGCCACTCTTCATCACGGTCATCATAACGAACATAATGCAACTTATTTGTTGGATCATAACTCTTGACTGAACCATAATACCACTTATCATCAAGCGGCCAGAAAACCTTGATTCTCCTGTCCAAAATGTTGAAGGCATCTACCTCACTGAAACCAATTTCCTTATAACGCTTTGTGCCACTGGCTTTTTGTCTCCGCTTCCGTGGCCGAAGTGCTCTTACAGTACTCTGTTTTGGAGTGGTTATTCCAGTCTTCTCAGAATCACTCAGACAATGTCGTTGCAAATTGAGGGGAGGTGAGGAATCAACTGGTTCTGCGGTCTGTTGAGACACACTCAAACCATTCAGACCAAAGGTGCCACAATGCGAACTAAACCGAGATGACAACATTCTAGCTGCATTCTGTTCTAAACTTTGCTCTTCATTGGCAACATTGGTTAGCCTAACATTGGAGGCCTGAGATAACAAGGGTGTTTGAAGCCTCTGGTTAGAAACAGTTCTCTTTCTATGTCGAGCCTTGTGGTTACTCCACTTGAGAGGGGCATTATTTATTTCACTTGAAAATATCTGTCGATCCACATGATGGGGCGAATCAGTTATTGATGAAGCAGTTTCAGAATTCCCTTTGTCTTTAGCAGTTTTTGCCACCTTAGTAGAAACAAGTCGATCATCAAAGGTAATTGCAGCTTCCACTTCAGCTTTCTTCAAAGAATGTTCGGGCTGCAGAGCACTGGCCTTGCTCTTCTTTTTTGATGTTCGCAAAGACTTGGTGGCAAAATCTTTCAAAACCGGGAAACTATGTTCTGTTCGTACAATCTCTCCAACAATTTGCAATGGCTTGACAGCATGTTCTGTGGGCCCGTCTGAAAACCGTAAAAGGCTTGGAAGAGGTGTAGTTTTGACAGGGAATTGTGATGTATTTGAAGCATGTTTGGAGTTCTTAGTAGATAGCCGGGAATCATTAACATCAATGGCATGTTTAGCGCGAATGTGAGCTAATTTTGCAGCACTTTTATTAATTTTATTGATGAGGGGTTCCGAATCATCAGAACTCTCCTGATTATTAGCAAAGCAGACATCCGGTTTTTCAGATAGCTCGAGTTCTATGAAATTAAATGAAGTACCTGGAGATGAAGGCGCGTTAGAGGCGGCACTTCGTCTGTTCTTCTTAGCCTCCGAACGAGAGGATTTTACAGAACCGTCCTCTGCACGTTTCCTCTTATTTGATCCCGCTAGAACCCTGCTGTTACTGGGTTCCCGATTCTTGGACGTCTGAGAATTATTTTTCGAACGGCTCCGCACATTTTTCCTCTTAAAATCCTGCGCTGAACGGACGGTCTCATCCGCCACATTCTCGCCGATCTTAGATTCAATCTTTAAACCTTCTCCGTGTGAAGATCTTGATACCGGTGCCAGCAAACGCTGAAATTCCGCCTCCCGATCCATTTAAGAAAGCCAAATAAAATTACACGCAAATTTACAAAAAGCCTCAGGGAGACGAGACTATTAAAAGCATCCATTATTCATCCTGCCAGGGTTGGAACACTAGAACTGAAAATTTCTGCATACCTTAAAAATTTTCGAAGAGAATTCATAAAATTCTTGCAGTTACCCATCCTCCATGGCTGCTGGGGCCACGGCTGCGGCGTCCTCTCGAGGATCAAGCCGCGCAGACAAACCCATCATATTTCAGGCAAAAAAATTCACATACCTTGTAATATCTGGACCAAAACAGACCTCCTTCGATAGATCTGAAGAAAACCCATCCAGCCGTGGCTATTCCTGGACAAAATTTTGACTCAAAAACCTTCAAATCCGTATTCTCATGTACCGATCCATACAAGGTAATTAGGTTTTCATCAATAGATTTACAAGAGTTTCGTGATTCAACAACCAGGCTAGGGTTTAATGGCTTACAGAAACTGTAAAGCCTTTCATTATTCGCCTCCTCCACACAAAAATTAAAAATCAATAATATTTAGTCCCCCCCAAATTAAAGCCAAAATGATCAAAGACTTCGCCGCTCTACCTAGACCGTCCGATCCCAGATCGACGGCTTAACGTCCTCCATTTATAATAGAAACCCTAATCCAATAAATTCTCTCTAAAGCTGGTCTTGTCTTGTAGACCAAGTTAACCACTGCTGCTAGGGTTTGTGGACGAGAAATTATGATAATATATTTTTGGCAAAAATATTTATGTGAATAGCGGGGTTCCATAACTTACGCATTCACGGTTTTTTTTTCTTTTTTCGTTATAGTAGCGGATGGGGGTGCATTGAAAGTTTGACAGTGAGTTTTAAGCCGTCGGTTCCGAGGTATCAATTTCAAAGGAGGTTGCTTTTAGCCCATTTTTATTAGTATTAATAAATGGTTTTGTTTTTATTTTTAATTGAAAACGGTAAATGGTTTTGTTTTTTTGTTGTAAGTTGTGATTTCCACGTCGCATTGACACGGAGTATTATTTTTGGTTTCATTATTTTTATTTAAATATGTGTTTTATATGTTTGAATATATATGCGGAAATTACGGAAGGGGTGTGAACAAGTGATATTACGTGTACAATATCGGAAGTCGTAGAGAAGATTATGTCGCAGATGATGAGGAAACCCTAGTTGAGGTAGATATGGACTAGGAGTAATTACTTGATTATACGGTCTATGGAGCAGGTCTATTTTTACAAGGTATGGCGAATCAAAAGGAAGTGTACCAAATTCCATATCATATAGAGTTAAGTTTACAAGGTACGAGGAATTAATTTTGGATAAGACAAAAAGAGGAATTGATGTTGTTATAAAGAGTAAGATTAATATATTAATTGTATCTTGCTTGAGTGGTTGTGACTCAGGTTGTATTCTCGTAAATGATATGTTGAGCTCATAATGAGTATATTGTTGTAATGGCTTCAACTCATATTGTTGATTTGGCATTATGCCATGAAGAATCTAGTGTTTATCCTAGGTACCATCCTCAAATGTGGGAAAGTGCTTGGGGGTTTGCCCGAGAATAATTACCTGGAAAAAAAAAAGAGTAAGATTAACACCTAGAAATCGTGCACAGGACAAGGTGATGAATTTGAGCATAATGGCATGCTTCTCGAGGGAAGAAAGCCATTACTCTAGCAAGAGAGGCATGCAAAATTCGAAGGAAATCCTACAGTCGAATCATGACATAGTAATGGTAAACAAAACTCTTAACGTTTCGGCCAAAGTCAAGGGAAGGATTTTGGTGCTTTATCTATGACATAATTAGTAGGGGGGAGAGGATGTGAGGAGAGGTAAAGGTCTAGCATCTTCCTACAACCACTATAAATCAAAAAGAAGGAAATGTATATGGGCGAGGAAAGATAAGGTAAATTTGGTTTTGGGCAAAGAGGTTGAGCCAGGAAACATTATTTTCTAATGCACGAAATTCTATCAGGCAATTTTATGGGGATGAAGGTAGTGGATTCGACTATTGGATTCTTTGGATGGAGAGGACATGGTCAAGGATTATAGGTTACATCCTAAAGCTTCATATTCTATTACAAGGTTGGTTAGCATTTAAATTTTATGAGGAAGATGATGTGAAGAAAATTGTGTCAAGGAGGTGGTTTTGAAGGCCTTCAATCCTCATATTAGAGGAATGGAATCCAAGATTTGAACCCAAAAATCAATATGCTATGTTTAATCAGTATAAGTTAAATTAGTCAATCTACTTATGCATTTCTATAAAGAAGAAGCATTGACGGTAGTGGGTAACAACTTAGGAAAATTCATCAAGTGAGATCTAGATTATCACTTGAAGAGAGATAGGAAAGTCATTAAAATTTTGGTGGAAATAGACTTAAGAGAGGGATTGTTAGAAGGACTTTAAATTAAATGGGGTAGTTAGAGTTACACACAAATCCTAAATTACTAAAAGGTACCTTTCATAAGCTTAAAATGCCATGTTACTAGTCATATGTGCATGGATTGTGAAAACTTTGATTAAAAAAATTGGATTCGGAAGGAGGTAGAAAAAACAAGTTTGGAAAAATTCATAGACAATGGTCGAAAGGAAGACTGTGTTGCAGAATCTCCAAATGGGACTAATAGGAGGAGGGAGTCAAAGCTTTCAACTCTTATGGCATCAAGTTCAATAGAGACGGCAAGCAAGAAATTCTTCATCTCGATGAAAGTCTTTCCATTTCAAAAGTATAAAATATTACAAATATGGAACTAGGTATTTATTCCACCTCAACAACCTCTAGAAATGAATCTAAGGACCTAGGTAAGGACCAAAAAGAATAGTTTCGAAAAAAACTAATTGTGGGAGGAGAAGACTCAGGTCCAACAAGTGGCTTTTAATCCAAGTGTAGAAATAATAAGTGGGAGGAGGCTTCATCTCAAAATTATGTAAGCCAACTGGAAATATCCCAGGGAAGTAAAGGATCTTATAGATACAAGCAGGGGCCTAGAAAGAATCTTACTCAAGAGCAAGATTTTGGAGAAGTGGGAGGTCTAGCCATGGACCTATACATCCTCTCCTTGGAGGGAGAAAGCCAATCTTTGGCAAAGAAAAAAGCACAAATAAAAATCAAATAAGGAAAACAAATGACAATTATAAGGGCCCATAAAGCAAGGATAGCCTCGGGCAGGGTTAATCAATGATTATCCTTTCTTTGAATGCGAGATGAGTAGGGGTGCCCAAAAAAGCTAGCCCTCTAGAGACTTCTTTCCAATTATAATCCAAATGTAGTAATAATACAAGAAATAGTGTGTGAAGGGTCTTAGGCAAAGGTAATTCTTTCATTATGTTTAAAATAATAGTCTTTCTACTCTTTGGATTATGGTGGAAAGTCAAGTACTCTTTGGATTATGGTGGAAAGTCAAGGGGAAATGTAATAGGGTGTAGAGATCCAATGGAACTAATAAACATATCATGTCTAAAGAATGTGTACAAACAATCATGAAATCTAAATACTTACGAAAGGTGTTCTCAATTATTAATTCAAATGGTCTCCATGGGGAAAGAATATATTTTTTCGGATAGATTAAGAGTAATGACTCAATTGAATGAAGCATTTGTTATCAGGGGAGGTGGCATGAATCTTACATGGAAAACAAATAGAATCTTGGGGGAAGGCACAAGGTTAAACCCTTTGGTGGATTGCACTACAAGGAAAAGTCCCTTTAGCAGAGGTTATAGCAGATGCTCTTCACAAAAGAGCCCAAATATCCATTTATAGTGGAGGTCACTAGTGGAGGCCAATGGCCAAAGGTTTTAGTGGAATTTTTTTTATTTTTTTAGTACATTTTATCAACACAAACGCCTTGGCATGTTTACTATGAACAAGCACCAAGACAACCACAAATTATGTTGCACCCCGACCAGGAAAACCATCAAGCACAAAAAAAAATGCAACCAGTGCGCTAAATAATATAGATTGCATCGGTGTGTATACAAAAAAATGTGCCTCGGTGCATATTGTTTATGCGCATCAGCGTAAAAAAAGTTATTTTAAATTTCTATAGCAATGCGTTTAATAGTAGAGAGCGCCTATGTGCGTTACCTAAACGTACGCACTGTGTTAGGGCAAAAAAAATGAAAATAAAAAAACATGGGCTTTTATATTTTCTTTTAAAATTATATCTATGGTGCGGTTTATATTATAAATCACTCTGGTGCTTCAAATAATAGGGCACAACAACAAAAAATTCAAGTGGAAAAAAGCTATATTTTCACAACTGGTGCGTTAAACAATCTACATCGCACCGCGGCATATGTAAAAATGGTGCACACGCGTTAGGGTTAAAATTTTAAATTCCAGATTTCTATAGCAGTGCATTTTAAAGTAAGGACTGCACCGGTGCATGATTAAAACATACACGCCATGTTAGGGAAAAAAATAAAAAATAAAAAACACCAATTATATTTTATCTTAAAATTATCTTTTTGGTGCGGTTCTTATGCTAAATAGCACCAGTGCGTCCACAATTATGGCGCACCGCAAGGGGATTTTATAAAAAAAAATTACCGCATAGTAAAAATTATGTTTACCTTCTACAGTGCTTTTGAGCTCTACAGCACCAGTGCCACACATCACCCCCTTAGACGCCCTGACATTTGTGCTACAAGTGGACACATTGATCGTTCACATTGGCTCCTGGCTACAGTTTGAATTTTTCCAAACAGTGGGCAAATTTTCAAATTTTCCATACATTTCCACGATGCCTCCCCAACGAGCAAGAGTCTAGGTAAATTGATTATTACCTCACAATTTAATTTTTGTGCAGATTGATTTTAAAAATTCACCCTTAAATTGCCATCTTTAAAATAAATAAATAAAAATTCGTGCAGTGCGTTCAAAAGGTTTGGCTCGCACTGCAGGATGGTGCACACTGTAAATTTTACAGGGTGCACGGTTGGCGATGCAAGCCGAACTTAACAAACGCGTCGCTATGATAGTGCACTATTATCTTAGTAGTGCACCAAACACCTTAAATATAAAAAACCATTAAATGTAAACATGTGCGCATATCAAATAAACCATACCACTACCTGGTGCGTTGACATGCCTAAGCGCACCAACCACATTAATTAAAAAACATTTTACTGTATTACGGTGTGGGAAAAACACCCTGCTCTGAAAGTGCACTATTATTTTTGTAGCGCATTGGACACCCTAGTTAAAAAAAAACCATTAAATGTAAATCGGTGCACATATCAAATAAACGGCACCACATACCGGTGCGCTGACATGCATCAACTGGTGCGCATTAAAAAAACTCACCACACTTTACACCAATGCGTTGACATCTCCTAGGTGCACCGTAAATACATAACAATAATATCAAACCTACTATGGTAAACGTTCTGCATTGTCATATCAATGCGTTGATGTGTGACAGGTTCACTGTAGTCACAACATCTCTATGTTTTGTTAGCACATCGGCACATCCTAAAATTTTATTTAAAAAAATAAAGAATGTTTCACGGTGCATTCTGTACTGTACAACGCATCGTATCCTCAGTGCTCTAACGTGTAACGAATGCACCACCAAAACAAAACAAAATCGACGGTGCATCAGTGTGCTAATGTGTATTTGGCGCACCAAATACCCCAGTTTCAAGTAACGCTAAAAGTAACATATTCGACGGTGCTTCCAGTCCATGCCAACACACCGGTGACGGTGCCCTGACTGTTCTCAACGCACCAAAGAAGCGATGATATGTAAAAATATTACTATGCATGGTGGTGCGCTTGTGTATATTTGTGCATTGTTAACATGTTTCGTGTGTCATAGAGCACCGTTAGTGGTGCTTTCTAGTCTAAAGTGCACCGTATGCGGTGCGTTCCTGTTATTCAAGCGCACCGTTTATCAAATGTATTTATTTTGAAAAAAAAAATTGTTATTTGATGTTAATAAGTAGCTCGCTCATTTAATGAAATATTTTTATTTTTTTTTCGATTGAGACTGATCAATGTTTATATATGTATTAGAGACATGAGGAGCAAGAGGCACCTTAGTAGCCCCAACCTCAAGTTGATCCCTACAATTTCCAGCGTGATTGGGAGGCACGAGAGAGGGAGAGGGAATTGTACCCTCACCCCATCACAACCCATACATGATACCTCTTAATGGTTGTAGGCCTCCTATATTTCTATGAGGAGGCTACATCCCTTAAGGGGAACTCGACTCTATTACAGCAGTTCATCCATCATTGGGACCACGGTAGACATGCATTTCGTATTGGTCCTAGTCAGTGGTTTCGGTCCACCGAGGAGCATATCTACTTCATCATTGGCTTGTCTAGGAGAGGGGAGGATTTTCCCCAGTTCCCTGATGTCCTAGTAGGAGTTGTAGCATAGAGTCAACTTGCCTACTCTCAGAGATATATCGTTGATGAGATCTTTGATCCTGGTGATTTTCAGGTGTGTAGGGGACATCTTCGGATTGGTGCTTTCGATAGAGAGAATATTAGATGCCTCTCACTATTGGTTACCACCATCGCGCACTCGACCATTGATGGGCAACGCATTAGTTTCCCTCCTTTTTTATGTAGATTCTTTAGTGCGGTCACTTAGATGCATTAGGTGGTTTGCCATTTTTTAATGGCAATTTTGGTTTGCTCTAGATCGATGCCATGTGGCTTATGATGGGATGGCCAACTTCCCTTTTGCTTCAGACCTTTTTTGTTTATTTTTTGGGAGGATTCCAACCATGAGGCCATCATTTGGCCATCACACTCCTAGGCCACTAACCAAGGTGTGTATGCGAATGTGGGGGTAGATGATGCCCAAGAAGGGCAACCAGAGTTCCCAACACGGATTTCAGTAGATGTGTTGGAGATGCTCGCCAGCGAGGAGGACCATGCATTAGACCTTCTGCTATACCCGTACACTAGGTTGGATTAGAGAGTATGTCCCAACATCTTTTTCACCCAAGATGAGTCACCATATGAGAGAGGTAATATTAGCGTTATGTTTAAATTAATATATTTGTAGCATTTTATTGTTTTATTTAATGCAAATGAAATATATTCTAACATTTTCTTTAAATTGTTTTATTAATTTTTTTAATGAAATTGTCTAATTATATTTGCTACAGAAATTGGGACATTTGATCAAGATCAGGTGCCTCCTCCCATTCAGGAGGATGATGTGGATATGCAGGAGGTTGAGGTTCCTACATTACCCCAACCCGACCTATGGTGTAGGTCGGAAGGGAATGGGCCCCAGTCTCTCAGTTTCCTCAAACTGCGGTAAAATAGGCTTATGATCTGATGTCAATTTTTGTAGAAGTGTAGAGGATATGATCTTGTTTTCTAGCAGAAAGGAGTTCTGAAGTAAGAATATGTCCAGCCGAGCAGATATATGATAGTCCCCAACTCGATTATTGGTCCAGGTGTATAATCCCTTTTTAGGTTTGAAATCAATTAAATCCCACTGTTGAATTAATTCTTCAACTACCGGAAGAAACTGGTCTCTATTGATGACTCCACCACGCTCCTTAGGCTCAAACACAAGGTTGAAATCTCCAGCAAGAATTATATTCTTAGGTGAGTGAGCCTCAAGAAAGACGAACAGAGTTTGTCAACACTCTCTCTTTTCAGCATAATGTACAAGAACATATAAATTGACAAGAGCTAAGGACATCTTATTTACCTTATGCCTGAGTTCGGTATAAATCTAGTGCTGAGTCTCAAAAGAACTTTCAAGATGAAATTTGTCCTCATCCCATAGTGTAGCAAGACCGCCGAAGGAGCCCCTAGCACTAACAACCTTCCCTGCATTTTTTTTCCAATTCAATTTATTGAGTAGAAGGAGGGCTCCCCCTTCAATTTTAGTCTCTTAGAGCATGAGGATTTCAAGAAACTCTGATTTTACCAGGTTTTTCACTGCTTTAGCTTTTACGGGATTCCCCAAGCATCTGCAATTCCAAGAGACTAATCGCATTATTTGTTGGCTAGTGAGGGTGCAGCTCCTCCCTTGGGAGGTCTGTTTCTGGTATTTCTGTCGATAGACATCTCGATCGTTGGCTGACCACCTTTCATTTTTTGTCTCTCAGCTTCGTCGGCCCTTGTCTCTCTATGAGATTTTCTCCAAACTCTTCTCGTTGGCCTCTCAAAGGTCTCATCTTCCAAAGAGCCTGATATCTCCGGGGACTTCTTTCTTGTCATTTCAGCATAGGAGAGAGGGCTCGAAGCTCCGATAGGAGATCCATCCTGTAAAGAGACAGTTTCTTCCTGGATTTTGTCTTCCACCATTGAATTGGGTTGCTGTTCAACCTCTTCTTCAACTAATGTTGGAGGTTCTTCTGGAATTCTGAGATTTTCAAACGGATTACTAGATGTCTCCATCCTTGGTGGACCTGAGCTCCCTTATTATCCATACAATTTTGACCATTTGGAATATAACTTATTTATATATCATACAATAAAGTTATGATTTTTTTAAAAGAATCAATTTTGAATTTTATTCTCAATAAAAATATCAAAATTTAGAATTTCCATTTTCAATAAAATATCAAAATTTAAATATATTCATATTTTTTTTAAATTATTCAAAAATACATTAAAAATTAAAAAAAATAAAACTATTAGTATCCAATAAAAAGCACTGCTCATATAGTTTAAAAAGCTATTTTTTACAACTTCAATAACTCATCAATTATATTTTCAATTTAAAAAAACAAAAAAAATTAAAAACATTAAATTTCATCATATGTAAACAACAACAAAATTTCAAAACATTAAATTTCATCATATTTAAACAACAATATTTAAGAAATTCAATTGTTGTTGTAAATGAGCAAACAATGAACTTTCATTAAAATGTTAAACATAATATCAAATTTTTAACTTAGTTCGCATTCCATACATTTCACAAACTAACAGCTAATAAATGACTCCATGATGGCCACATTCTCATCAATGTGGCAATTTCTCGCTTCCACATGGCATCCATCTCTATATTTGAACCTGCATTGGTGTCTATGATATAACACGTTTTATTTCCTGCAATCTGATGTGTGATTAAAAGTACATCTTTGGAACATACATACAGAGCTGAAACTTCCATCAAAATAATGAAAATGTTTCTCAAGGCAACTATTTTCTCCATGGCCAGACACTTGTAAGGATACGAAGATTAAGTTCACATGTTTGAGACACTTGTAAATGATAAGTTTACTTGTTAGAAGGCATGTCATACATCAATGTAAAAGCAGTAAGAAGCATCTTGTTGCGCGGGGATTTGGATAAACTGATAAATTGAGCATCTTCAAACTGTTTCAAGATAAGTTGTTGAGTAAAGGGAAAATAAAAGATGGAAGTTTGATTTTGAAGATGAAAGTTTGATTTCGAAGCACGGGGTGAGTAGTTGTTGTGCATTGCAGCCTAAGAAGCATGTGCTTGAAGCCATTGTGGAGGGTCAGAAGGGGTTGTTGTTGTCGAGGACCCCAACATTTAACTCCAAGCTTTGCAGGGAGCTTATCAAATCTGAGACTCCATTGGACAGAGTCTAAGAAGAGCCATCGATGGATAGAGAAGATACCGTACTTGGAAATCCTGTGGAATCATGCGACAGTGGAATTGATAGTGATATGGAATCATAAGAGATGATATGGCTGGATGTGAAAACAAGGTTTTTATGAGATAAAAACTGTGTATCAAGAGGAATATGTCATTTATTGGGAAAAGTATGTCACATGTAACAAATTATTATTACGATTAGTGTCTTTTTTGGACAAGAATATGTGTAGTTTCTTTTATTCATATTATGAATAGCAAGAAGCTCTTTTTCTTCTGGAAAAACAAACTCTACTAATTTTTTAATCCCTAAAAAAGTAAAACATAAAACTAATCACTTTTTCAATTTCATAACAAAACATATTTAGTGAACTTATACTTCACTTTCCTAACATTAAAAAAAAATGTTTTACACTTTGCAGATTTATATGGCTTCTTGATATTTCCTAAACAAGGATGTTAGATATTGGGTTACAGTTTGCAGATTTGGATGGGTTGTTATTAAATCATCTAAAGCTTTGATATATGTATATATAAAGCAAAATAATCCCTCACAAACCATCCCCACTAACTAAACCCATGGGTTAAAAATCGAAAATCTCAAGTGACGGAATAACTGGAACATACTATATTTAAATCTATCAATGCTTTACAACTAAAACGAAAGCAACTGCGACCAGTCATGGAAACTATGGAAACTTCTCCCCCCTGCACAAAAAATTTTCCTCTCCAACAAATAATCCAGAAACAAATCCTCGTGACAGACTCTAACATTAATGATTTAACTGGAGTTTCTAGACGCATTCCAAAGAAAAAGTTGGCCGAGCCTATGAGGGCTTAACTGCTGAAATTCACCTATTTCACGCAATCCAAGAAAAATAGCATGAAACAGTCCGTCCAAATGGATTGATTAAAAAAACACAAAAATTATAATTTGTTTAGATATGAGTGGAGTTTTAAGATTGTAAGTACTCAAAATTCTTGTTTGATATAACTTTTCGAAAAATAGACAAATTTTTTCTAGGTTTTTCTAACACATGATGGGAACCTGAGATATATATTTATATATTTTTGGATAAGTATAGTGATGCAGACTACTGTCGGGGTTAAGGGTAGAGTTGTAGACTCATAGTTAGTAGATTTTGTCTCTGCCTACCAATGGAAGTACCTCGTAATGTTAAAATTTCATCGAAATATAAGTTTAGTGCGTGTACCTATATTAATCTATAGGGGGAAGAATTAAAACAGAAAATTGGAACATAGGTAGTGTGAAAAAGAAGATAAATGGGTTGCTTGGCTGGTTGATCATAGGGAATGAATAATGAAGTTTATCTATATAAACTGCTTGTGGGACTCCTGTGAGCATACCTGAGGTGGTGGGGAGTAGCATGCATAAGCATCTTTTCTTTTGTTGCTTGGCATGTGACTGACAGATGATCTCTTGATGGTACTGAGATTGAACCCCCCACACCCAATCCAAAACGTCCTGCTCAGGATTACATTAAGAGCAGGGTACCTGGAGAAAAGGAAAAGTCTCTTGGCTCTGTGAATGGGAATGATGGGGAATTTGGTTTTTGTATTGTTTTTTGTATTGGGGTGTTTTTGAATGGGAGTGATGGGGAATTTCTCGCACAAAGAACCGTAAAGATAACTTACCGTGATAAACTGAACTATTCTCCCATAATGGTTTAAATGTGCCCATCCATTGAAAAAGACATAGAAATACAGTGAGTATATAAGAAGGAGATAAGAAGGAGATAAGAAGGAGATAAGAAGGAACGAAGTCGATCGCCCATACGGTCTTTGCATTAAAACCCTTGCCCTAAAATCCCCCTTGCCCACAATAGGCGAAATAAAATGAATAACCAATCTAGCTTGCACATGAAGTCCTATACAGATCTGTGCGTTTTTTGTCTCTGTATGTATAAGTGGCTTTCATACAGACATACGTATATTGCAATACAATTTAACCTTTTTACCTAATTTAAATTGTTGAGTAAAGGAAAAATAAAACATGCCCATGCCTATAAACGCACCGTTTCATGCAGAGCTTCCTAGGAAGAGGGCTTGTGCCACGACTAGCTTTCCCAGGCTCGATCATCCAACCTCCGCTTCCACTCCTAGGAATCGACAACTCTGCATTCGATGACGAAGAGGAGGGCTCCATGTTGTACCACGAGAGATGCAACCTGGTGTGGAAGAGATGAGGGTGAGAGACAATAGTTGGAAGCTTCGACGAAGGAAGGTGAGGCAAGGCAGTTGGTGAGGCAGGGCGGCAAG
The DNA here is from genome assembly GCA_027924585.1 of Larix kaempferi. Classification (NCBI taxonomy): domain Eukaryota; kingdom Viridiplantae; phylum Streptophyta; class Pinopsida; order Pinales; family Pinaceae; genus Larix; species Larix kaempferi. The sequence goes on along the minus strand of BSBM01000524.1, from coordinate 6,883,164 downwards.
TTGTGTTGCACTGAAATTGGTAGAAAAAAATTAATGCAACATGTACCATAGCGCATCGCCTCATTTTCGAGCTGACAGATCGAAGAGCACAACATGTCCCAATCGTCAGACGATGATCTAATGATTGCAAATGAATAAAAAATCAAATTCGAAGAGTTGTTCTCATTTGTAGAAACGCCTTACGGCGTAAATATATCTGGTTTTAGTACACATATTATTTTGAAGCTGAAGGTTACAGTTTATATGTTTTATGTTTGATATATATAGAGTTATATATTTTTAAGTTTATAGGTTTTATATAGATATATATATATTTTAAAGTTTATTATTACAATGTATATGTATTGCATGTGTTGTGTTATTTTTTATATTATATATTATCGTGTTATAGTTTATGTATTTAAATATTTCATGTATTGCGTTTATTGGAGTTCATGTATTTAAATATTTCATATTATTTTGAAGCTTACAGTTTTGTGTTAAGTTTATTATGGTTTTAGGACGCATATTATTTTGAAGCTTGGGCTTATAGTTTATATGGTTTATGTTTGATATATATTCATTTATATATTTTTAAGTGTATAGATTTTATATTTATGTATATTTTTAAAGTTTATTAATACATTGTATATATATTGCCTTTATTGTAGCTCATGTGTTGTGTTATTTTTTATATTATATATTATTGTGTTTAGTTTATGTATTTACACATTTCATGTGTTGCCTTTATTACAGTTCATGTATTTAAATATTTCATATTATTTTGACGCTTACAGTTTTGTGTTGTGTTTATTATGGTTTCAGGATGCATATTATTTTGAAGCTTAGCCTTACAGTTTGTATGTTTTATGTTTGACATATATTGAGTTATATATTTTAAGTTTATAGGTTTTATATTTACATATATTTTTAAAGTTTATTATTATATTACATATGTATTCTATGTTTTATGTTTGATACATATTGAGTTATATATTTTTAAGTTTATAGGTTTTATATTTACATATATTTTTAAAGTTTATTATTACATTGCATATATATTGCCTTTATCGCAGCTTCTGTGTTGTGTTATTTTTTATATTATATATCATTGTGTTATAGTTTATGTATTGAAATATTTTATGTGTTGTGTTTATTACAGTTTATGTATTTAAATATTTTATATTATTTTGAAGCTTGGGTTTCTAGTTTATATGTTTTATGTTTGATATATATTGAGTTATATATTTACGTCAATAGGGGTATTATTTCAACTTTGGGGGTGAAGGTAGGGTTGATGAATTTAAAACAAATAAATTACGTATATTATTAGTCGAGTCCATAAATGAACGTTCATGATTTAAGGACTTAATGAATGTGTATCTATTTTACGGTTACACATTGCACTTATTAAAAAGAATTGAAAATTATTTCAATATAGCTTCCACGTCTTCTCCTCTTCACTGTAAATCTTGACCGCTCCAACATCCATGTACAATCCCAATGCTTCAATGTATCATTGTACCATCCCAACGCTTCATCTCCATTCTCAGCTGCTCCAATATATCATTGAATTATTGTTCAATGGGCATATTCAAAGGTTGGTCTCATGAGAGCACTATAAAGGTTGGTCTTATAATAATGGAGCACTATAACCAAAAAGTGATAGCTCAGGTAATATTATTATGATAATAATTATATGGTGAAGATATTATTTGTATTAATGGTTTGTAGTAATGGTTTGCAGTGGTATTGTAGGTATTAGGCCCAAGCCGAGTGGGTATAAGGGTGATCTCGCAGGTACCTCCCATCCGTAGCTTTCTATTTCTTCACTAGATTCAACGGCCTCCTTCACTCCCTAGGAAGACATCATGTACAGGGGCAATTATTCATGGGGTTTCTTGCATCCATCGCGTGATGGTAATGGTGCGACCCTCTCTTTCACATGAATTTTATCAGAGCCAACCTTTCTATCACTAGTAAGTCTAATGAAAACCATATATTCTTTAGAAAATGATTATATCTTCATTTAGAATGGAAGATATTGTAATCTTTGGTTGATTTTGGCTATTTGTTTGAGTAATTTCCAGGATAGGTTTGTCTAACTTTGTTTATTAGGTGGTGTCATGGTGACTGTTAGCATACATCTATGTCCTTTTCGATTTCACAATTATATCTAAAGCTTTGTTCTATCCTGGCCCTATCTAACACTCCATCCTGATAACTGATTGCCTTCACCAGGAATATAATGGAATGCCTTCTCTAGGCCAAATCCTTGGTCCATCGTGTTAACCAACACTGAATGGCCGTCTCTGGGTTCTTCATTCTCCGCACAGGCAAAAATTAATGCTCAATTTCCCAAATTGTATGATTGCTTTTAGGGTATTAATCCTTTCGTTGCAAGTTTGATAAAGTTGAGGGTAAACAAGAATGATGGCATCCGCATCGGACAGTGCCAGATCCAGATTGAGAGATATCCATAATTTGTAATGACGAGAATCACCAGACATCCAAATTTATAACCGATGATTGCTAGTGATCCATTTGTTAGTGCTTTTAGTTAATATTTTTTTATCTATCTACATTTCCTTTTCTATCATATGTGTTTATTGCCGATGAACATGTATTTATTGCACACAAATTTATAAAGTCCTGCTCGTGCTTAGCCAAACTTTTTAGGGTTTATATGGCATATATCAAACTTTGCTCTATCTGACTTATAATTAATGGGTTTATCTTCAGAACTAGGAATGCACTGGTTGTTTGCTAGCGTGACAAACCACATTACAATTATACATGTCCACAACTATGGACCTATCCACATCATAACCAATAATTAATTGGTATTGTTGAAATGTTGGTGGGCCTATTTGAATGTAGTATTGATTGTTTTGGATATGTTTGTTTCATTGTGCCGCAATATTAGAGATGCAATGGTAAGAGTTGGTTACCAATGAAACTCCAAACCCCATGGATACCCACAAGATAGTTTTCACATTGTTCAAATCGAATGAATCTCGACCCAAATCTCAGCCCAATATCATTCTGCCCAAGTCACGATGGAATTTTAGAACCCGAGATTTTGCATACATTAATGCACTTGGACCTCTGCTGGTTGCTGCTTTTTTCAAATTCAACAACCGGAATGAGAATGATGATAAAGAGTCAAACACATGTAACCGCCATGTACCTACGTTGACGACCATTTGATTATCTGTGAAATTGGTACACTTTTCTGGAAAAAATCGTAATAGAATTTTGACATCCGTGTAATGTCCCCATTCAAATAAATTCCAAAAGGAGAAAATTCCACCAATCTACTAGTTTCCTAGGCTGGAGTGGAGACATTAAAATTGGAATAAGGAGACTAATAAACCCAAAGGGACTTTGGTTTGGAATAAATATATTATGAAGGGCAAAAATAAATACTTATGATGAGAAAATAAGATGGCACTTGGTCATGGAGACACATAGGTGGTAAGGGACCCCCACAAAGCTAGATTCCCCATGCCACATGGCATTCCACTCTCACCCATTCGAATCCAAGGTGGAGTCCACTCTTCTTGGAGTATTTGGAAGGGAATATTACTTGGAATGACTCAATGAGGTCGAAATGTAGAGGAAGAGTAACTCCCATGGGAGAGGAATAGGCATTTTGGAGTTAGTGGGACACTTGGGCTAGATTCCCTAGCTTCTATGACACCAATGTTGAAGATGCCTATGACATTTCTAAAAAATAAGACCTGATGGATGACATATGACATACATGACATGTCAGGGCTAAAAATAGCCTCCAAGAATGCGCCCAAGTGAGTTAGGGCAACCAAAGAGACACCTATTTGAAATTGGTGAAGGAGGAGGCTAGACTTGGAAGGACAATGGGCATAGTTGGGAATCTCTTCCCAAATTGAGTTGGCATGAAGCTCATGGATGGATTTCAAATTAGGGAAGCCTTGGTAAGTTTATAAAAGTCAGGAACAAAGAAGAAAGCAGCTTTTTATCATTTTACATTTTGCATTTTGCATTTGGAGAGAAGAGCTAGTAGAGAGCTAGTCTACTTGCCTTAGCACCAATTTCGAGGGTGAAAGATTCCCATCCTAATTGGAAATTGGAGAGGCCATTCAGACCTTTAATTTGTATATACAATGGAGTCTTTAGTTACAGGTTGAAGCAACAGGGCAGCTCGTGGTTCATTCATCTACAACTTGTTCTTGCATCTCTTTCACATTTTCTTGCATATTTGGTTGGTGAGATGATGATATATTTGTGAGAGTCCAAGAATATCCATTTATTTGTATTCTAATATGTATACTCTGTATTTACTACTCAAAAGACTTTCAGGCTGAAATACCAAGTGAAACTATGTAAAAATACCAAACAATGCATAAATGATGCCATTTTCCCTATATCTTGTTGTTGGAGCTTGAAGAGCCATTATATTGAGTTGTATCAGTCATTATATGTGATTTTGTTGATGTATGGAGTGTCATTAATGTTTTTTAATAAGTTTCATTAGCATTGCACAATTCCTTGTAACATAAATTTCGAATTTCATAACATATAGTGAAAATTACTAGCTTTCCCCCCTATGTGAAGACTTGCATATAAACATCTGATTTAAGGGAGTTGAAGAAGGCCATAAGATCTAATTGATGATAAATTGGGAATATCATTAAAGTAATTTATCAGTACCATACCTCTGTTCTTGAATTTGGAAAGTTTTAACATCATTTGGAGAGCCATCTTTGACCACTACCCCTGGGGATTGAAGCTCGATTTGACTAGTACATTTCCCTACTTTGTCCAGATTGTAAATGAATGTTGTAGAAGTGTTTTAAGGGTTTTTAAGCATCCATCATCGTCACTTATATGTCTGAATACCTTCCAAACTCATTCAGACCACATTTGGAAGCATTTGGAGCCATTCAGAAGCAGTTGGCTTAAGACTAGTCTAAGTGTTGAATTGGTTAAAAATTGCAATTTTTCCTAGTTTGTGCAAATTCTTAAAAAGGGAAACTACAAGTGGTATCAGAGCATGGTCCTTGCACCTGATGTGGATGACCATTTATGAAGACAAGAATCCAAAGAAATCAACCCCCACCCTTAGAAACTGAAAGTACTTTGGTGAAAGGGAAGAAGTAGGAGAAGAAGTGCATTCTTTGGTAACCATGAGTAAGGATGAGAAAGGAACCTTAGAGGAGAATGAGGAGTTTAGAAAATTTCTGAAACCATTCTTTGAAGACATGACAAAACAACTAATGCAAGGGTTCGAATTGTTGGCTAGTCAAATTGTAAGCAAATTGGAAATAGGAGGGAGCCGTGGTTCTCCTTTCGAGGAAAAGAAGGCAATGGATGAAAGAATTTATGTCACAAAGGAGGAAACTCATGTAATTGTGGAACATGATGTACATGTTTATATGCAGGTGCTTGAAGATGCTACACTCAAACAAGAATAAAGACAAGCACTTGTCTTTGTTAAGGGGGATTATGATTTTCCTCATGGAGAGAGTTGCAAAGCCTTGGAGGAGGCACATGATCTCCCAATAGTTGTACCAGCCAATTATGGAGAAGATGAATTAAATATTTCGATGGGTAAGAGTTGTAAATATTTAAGGTTGGTTCATAATTCCTCACCCCCTACTTCTTTTTCAGCCACATCAATTGGGGATGAAAATTGGGTGAAAGGTTTTTTTCTAATGGTTCCACATGAGGGTTCAATTGATGTTAGAGGAAGTTCATCCAATACTTGGGTGAAGAGATACATAATTGGAGCACATTTTTATTGGCAGCAACATCCTTTTTCATTTCTTGATGATACACATATTCATGGATGCACAAATGGTACTTATGTGAGTCCCTTGAAGGCTCATTGTTTTCTTTGCTCCCTACTTGGTTCAGATTTTAGTGGAGATTCTTCATTCACTTCTTGGATGAAAGAATAAATGACTGATTGTTTTGATGCATATTACATATTTTTGGAGCAGTATTATAGGACATGGGATACTCACCTATGTCATTGGAGCATATTTGATTGGTCACTTGATGCTTGTATGCACCTGGAAAATGGTGGTCTACTTACTTGGAGGTACAAGCACTTTCATGATTCTTTGATGAGGCGCCTCCTTGATGTACATTTTTATTATGTTGTCATGTACTTTGATGATCTATATTTTGTACTTATAATGTTTGGAAGAAGGCATACAAGGAAATGGGATCCAAGAATTCTCTTGCCTGGTGGTATGGGTTGGAGAGCACTCTTAATTGTTGGAGTTCAATACAAGCAATGGGACCCTGGAGTAATTTTAGTCTCATTGGTTTCAAATTTTTTGTTTTGGAAAGAAAGCAGGTTCTTCAACAGCCATGCTCGAATTGCTTGAGGACAAGCAATCTTGGGTGGGGAGGACTGTAATTTCCCCATTCAAATAAACTCCAAAAGGAGAAAATTCCGCCAATCTACTAGTTTCCTAGGTTGGGAGTGGAGACATTAAAATTGGAATAAGGAGACTAATAAACCCAAAGGGAATTTGGTTTGGAATAAATATATTATGAAGGTAAAAAATAATACTTATGATGAGAAAATAAGATGGCACTTGGTCATGGAGACACATAGGTGGTAAGGGACCCCCACAAAGCTAGATTCCCCATGCCACATGGCATTCCACTCTCGCCCATTTGAATCCAAGGTGGAGTCCACTCTTCTTGGGGTAGTTGGAAGGGCATATTAATTGGAATGACTCAATGAGGTCGAAATGTAGAGGAAAAGTAACTCTCATGGGAGAGAAAGAGGCATTTTGGAGCTAGTGGGACACTTGGGCTAGATTCCCTAGCTTCTATGACACCAATGATGAAGATGCCTATGACATTTCTGAAAAATCAGGACCCGATGGCTAACATATGTCATACATGACATGTCAGGGCTAAAAATATCCTCCAAGAATGTGCCCAAGTGAGTCAGGGAAGCCAAAGAGACACCTATTCGAAATTGGTGAAGGAGGGAGGCTAGAATTGGAAGGACACGTGCATACTTGGGAATCTCTTCCCAAATTGAGTTGGCATGAAGCTCATGGATGGATTTCGAATTGGGGAATCCTTAGGAAGTTTATAACATTCATGAACAAAGAAGAAGAGCAGCTTTTGATCATTTTACATTTTGCATTTTGCATTTGGAGAGAAGAGCTAGTAAAGAGTTAGTCTACTTGCCTGAGCACCAATTTCGAGGGTGAAAGATTCCCATCCTAATTGGAAATTGGAGAGGCCATTCAGATTTTTAATTTGGATATACAATGGAGTCTTTAGTTACAGGTTGAAGCTACAAGGCATCTCGTGGTTCATTCATCTACAACTTGTTCTTGCATCTCTTTCACATTTTCTTGCATATTTGGGCCCCTAGAGGAATTGCGCCTTTGGTGAGATGCTGATCTCTTTGTGAGAGTCCAAGAATCTCCATTTATTTTTATTATGGTATATATGCCTCTGTATTTACTTCTCAGAAGACTCTCAGGTCGAAATACCAAGTGAAACTATGTAAAATTACCAAACAATGCCATAATGATGCCATTTTCCCTATATCTTGTTGTTGGATCTTGAAGAGCCATTATTTCGAGTTGTATCAATCATTCTCTGTGATTTTTTGATGTATGGAGTGTAATTAATGTTCTGAAGAAGTTTCATTAGCATTGCACAAGTCCTTGGCACATAAATTTCGAATTTCATAACATATGGTGAAAATTACTAGCTTTCCCCCCGATGTGAGTATATAAGAAGGAGATAAGAAGGAACGAAGTCGATTGCCCATTCGGTCCTTTGCATTAAAACCCTTGCCCTAAAATCCCCCTTGCCCACAATAGGTGAAATAAAATGAATAACCAATCTAGCTTGCACATGGAGTCCTGTACAAATTTGTGCGTTTTTTGTCTATGTATGTATAAGTGGCTTTCATACAGACATAAGTATATTGCAATACAATTTAACCTTTTTACCTGACTTAAAATTGTTGAGTAAAGGGAAAATAAAACATGCCCATGCCTATAAAAGCACCATTTCATGCAGAGCTTCCTAGGAAGAGGGCTTGTGCCATGACTAGCTTTCCGAGGCTTGATCATCCAACCTCCGCTTCCACTCTTAGGAATCGACAGCTCTGCATTTGATGATGAAGAGGAGGTCTCCCTGTTGTACCACGAGAGATGCAACCTGGTGTGGAAGAGATGAAGGTGAGAGACGATAGTTGGAAGCTTCGACGAAGGATGGTGAGGCAAGGCAGCCGGTGAGGCAGGGCGACAAGTTGTGCTGCATTGAAGTTGGTAGAAAAAGTTTAATGCAACATATACCGTAGTGCACTGCCTCATTTTCGATCTGGCAGATTGGAGAGCACAACCATGTCCCAATCGTTAGACGATGATCTAACGATTGCAAATGAATAAAAAAATCAAATTCGAAGAGTTGTTCTCATTTGTAGAAACGCCGTAATAAATATATCTGGTTTAAGTACGCATATTATTTTGAAGCTTAAGGTTACAATTTATATGTTTTATGTTTGATATATATAGAGTTATATATTTTAAGTTTATAGGTTTTATATTGATATATATATTTTAAAGTTTATTATTACAATGTATATGTATTGCTTGTGCTGTGTTATTTTTTTATATTATATATTATCGTGTTATAGTTTATGTATTTAAATATTTCATGTGTTGCGTTTATTGGAGTTCATGTATTTAAATATTTCATATTATTTTGAAGCTTAAAGTTTTGTGTTGGGTTATTATGGTTTTAGGACGCATATTATTTTGAAGCTTGGGCTTATAGCTTATATGTTTTATGTTTGATATATATTCACTTATATATTTTTAAGTGTTTAGGTTTTATATTTATATTTATGTCCGGTCCGGATGGCTGGACGGTGGAACTGTTCACACATTTTTTTGAAATTATGGGCGAGGATCTTAGGTTGCGGTAGATGAATCTTGGTCTTTGGGGGCTGGTATCCGGGGCGCTGAATTCTACCTATCTGACACTGATACCAAAAAAATCACATCCTAAGAGTTTCAGTGACCTACCCCCGCCCTATTGCTTTGTGCAATTTAGTCTGCAAGATCATATCCAAGATAATTGCACAACGTATCAAACCGATCTTGTCAAGGTTCATTTCTATGGAACAATATGGATTTCTGGATGGGAGGCAGATACATGATGCGGTTGGCGTGGCTCAGGAGGTTTTCCACAGTATAAATCAGAAGAAGTTGGATGCTCTTGTCCTTCAACTTGACTTGGTAAAAGCTTACGACCGAGTAAATTGGACCTTTATGAAACTGATTCTTATCCAAATTGGTCTTCCTTGGAAGGTAATGAAGTGGATTATGGCTTGCGTTACCTCTGTCAACTTTTCAGTGCTTATAAATGGACAGCCGACTGATTACTTCAAGGCTTCTAGGGGCCTTCGTCAGGGATGTCCCTCTCTCCCCCTTGCTTTTCCTGTTGGTCATAGAGGGTTTGAGTCTCTCCATCCATAAATCAAAGAGTGTTGGCCATATTGTGGGTTTAAAGATCTCCACTGATGTTTCGGTAACACACACTCTCTTTGTGGACGATGTAATGCTTTTCGGTGTGGGCACATTGGAGGAGTGGGTTCAGTATAAGAAAATACTTGATTTTTTTTGTTTGGTAACTGGCATGCTGAAATCTTTTTTCCTGAAGCACTCTCTGGCGGTGAATGTGGAACGCAGAATCTGGGATTCGTTTCCTTTGGAATTCAAGGATTTATCTGAGGGCACTAATATCTCGGCTACCTTATCAAACCTGCTAATTACAGGATAAATGACTAGATTTGGCTTATCAAGCGGTTTGATGATCGCATTGGGCATTGGAGCATGAAATATCTATCTCTGGGTGGCCGGCTCACATTGGCAAAGGCAGTCCTCCAGAATCTGGGAGTCTACTGGTTCTCCCTCAACAAAATTCCTGTGGCAATCATTCGCATTATCCGGGGGAAATTTTTCCGTTTTATATGGTCGGGGGGGGTGGTGAACAAGTTTCACTTAATAAAATAGGAATCCCTGGCCAAACCATACACTCTTGGGGGTTGGAACGTGAAGAATTTGGAGCTTTTTGTGATGGCTCTCCATGCAAAGAGTTTGTGGCGTGTTTTATTCAATAACTCCATTTGGGGCCGTATTATCAGGGTGAAATATCTAAAAAATATCCCTGTTGCTTCCTGGTTTCGGTTGGAGCGACATACCATGACTGGCGCATCCAATATTTGGAGGGGTCTTATGGGTTCGTTTTCTATAGTTGCAAAATGGCTTACTTGGAAGCCGGGAAATGGTCGGGCCATAAGACTCGGCATGGATCCTGTATTGGGGGGATCTCCAAATTATCTTCTCTCTCCCGAACTACTGGCTCATCTACGGGCCAGGGGGCTCTATTGTCTTGCACATGCGGTTTCATTAAATGGCAGGGGATGGATCAATGCTCGTCAACTTGGTATTGGGGGAATTATGGGGAAGGAATGGTCATATTTTATCAGGTATCTCGGTCAAGCAAATATCAGACTTTGTGACTCACCGGACAAGTTGGTATGGTCTTGGGATACTGCGCGAGGCGTGGTCACCTCAAAGCTGGCATATGACTTTTTTTTTGCTGATTGTCAACCTAGGATGATATGGTGGCACTCAGTGATTTGGAAGCTGGCCATACCCCCGCGGATTCGTTGCTTTGTCTGGCTGGCTCTGGGCAACAACATACTTACCTGGGATAATATTTGTAGTCGGGGTTTCTACGGTCCTGGCTGGTGTCCATTATGTGCCTCCTATGTGGAATCGGTCGATCATCTCTTCACGTCGTGCTTAATCATACAGGAACTTTGGTCATTCATTGTTATATCACTTGGTTCACCTGTACCCTGGCATGCTACGACTTTGATTGACTCTTTTAGCAGATGGTTCCGACATCCTCGAGCTCGTCAGTGGCTGGAACTTCCCTGTTTCATGATGTGGGAGGTATGGAAGGCCAGAAATCGCTGTGTGTTCGAGGGTATTACTCCTAATCTGGCTTGGTTTTGTGGGCGGATTATTGCCTATTTCAAGGAGTTTTGCTCCATGTCTAGTCATGCGTGTGGTCAAAGTGCCTTACCTCCAAGGCGCCCTGGATACCGGTTTTCTCCTCCAATTCTAGTGTATCCTTGCGGTTTTTTTGATGGGGCGGCTCTTGGGGGGCGGGGGGTGACAGCGGTGCGGGTGTGATACTGCATCTAAATAACACTATCTCCTATCGTATTTATTTGAATTTGGGTTATGGAACAAACACTCGTAGCGAACTCTGTGCACTTTGGCTACTCTTATACTTTGCTCGTTTCAAACGGGTCTCGTCACTCGTTGTTATGGGTGACTCATCTGCTATTATATATTGGGCACTGGGTTCGTCCCCTCTCAATGTGATGCTCTTAACACATTGGTTGGTTGCTGTCAGGAACTTCATTAATGGTTTTCAGCATATTCACTTTGCTCATGTTTATCGCGAGGTCAATTCGGAGGCAGATCTGCTATCCAAACGGGCTTTGGTTTCTGCGACTGGTTCTTAGGTACTTCATCCAACTACTTGTTGGATATTTTGATCCGGTGTGATATTTCGGCTCTATATTTTCTTATTGTCTTTCGGATATATTGACTTATGTGTCCAGGCCTCTGGCTGTTTTGGACTTTATATTTGTATTATGTCTTTATAGATTGTCGGTTATGTTTCTCCGCTACTATATTTCTCTTGGAGATGGTATTTTTGGTCACCTATGATGTTAATAGGATTATGGGACGGATAGTTATTATGCTGTAGTAGACCTCCATTAGGTATGGATGGGTCTTGGACTATGTGGATGATGTTGCTGCTTGTGGATGTTGGTGTGATATGCTTCACACTCATACATGTTTGCTGTGGTCATGATGTACTAGTTTCATTTACTATTTCGAGTTATCAATAGTAAGCTATATTTTCTTATGAAAAATATTGCCTTTATTGTAGCTTATGTGTTGTGTTATTTTTTATATTATATATTATTGTGTTTAGTTTATGTATTTACACATTTCATGTGTTGCGTTTATTACAGTTCATGTATTTAAATATTTCATATTATTTTGAAGCTTACAATTTTGTGTTGTGTTTATTATGGTTTTAGGATGCATATTATTTTGAAGCTTGGGCTTATAGTTTGTATGTTTTATGTTTGATATATATTGAGTTATATATTTTTAAGTTTATAGGTTTTATATTTACATATATTTTTAAAGTGTATTATTATATTACATATGTATTCTATGTTTTATGTTTGATATATATCGAGTTATATATTTTTAAGTTTATAGGTTTTATATTTACATATATTTTTAAAGTTTATTATTACATTGCATATGTATTGCCTTTATTGGAGCTTCTGTGTTGTTTTATTTTTTATATTATATATCATTGTGTTATAGTTTATGTATTGAAATATTTCATGTGTTATGTTTATTACAGTTTATGTATTTAAATATTTCATATTATTTTGAAGTTTACAGTTTTGTGTTGTGTTTATTATGGTTTTAGGATTCATATTATTTTGAAGCTCAGGTTTCTAGTTTATATGTTTTATGTTTGATATATATTGAGTTATATATTTACGTCAATAGGGGTATTATTTCAACTTTGGGGGTGAAGGTAGGGTTGATGAATTTAAAAAAAATTAATTACGCATATTATTAGTCGAGTCCATAAATGAACGTTCATGATTTAAGGATTTAATGAGTGTGTATCTATTTTATGGTTACACATTGCACTTATTAAAAAGAATTGAAAATTATTTCAATATAGCTTCCACGTCTCCTCTTCACTGTAAATCTTGACCGCTCCAACATCCATGTACAATCCCAGTGCTTCACTATATCATTATACCATTCCAACGCTTCATCTCCATTCTCAGCTGCTCCAATATATCATTGAATTATTGTTCAATGGGCATATTCAAAGGTTGGTCTCATGAGAGCACTATAAAGGTTGGTCTTATAATAATGGAGCACTATAACCAAAAAGTGATAGCTCAGGTAATATTATTATGATAATAATTATGTGGTGAAGATATTATTTGTATTAATGGTTTGTAGTAATGGTTTGTAGTGGTATTGCAGGTATTAGGCCCAAGCCGAGCGGGTATAAGGGTGATCTCGCAGGTACCTCCCATCCGTAGCTTTCTATTTCTTCACTAGATTCAACAACCTTCTTCGCTCCCTAGGAAGACATCATGTACAGGGGCAATTATTCATGGGGTTTCTTGCATCCATTGCGTGATGGCAATGGCGGGACCCTCTCTTTCACATGAATTTTATCAGAGCCAACCTTTCTATGTGAAGAACCTGCAATAATTAATTAATGAAAATACACAAGATATCAGAAATAATAGAATTCAGAATCACTTTTATATTGATCACGGGCCACTTTGAGGGGGCAACCTTCTTTGAGCAAGCTCAATATAATTAACTTCACAGTGCCTTCAATGACCTCAACACACACTTATATACTAAGTCTATGCCCAATACTATGAGTCAAAACCATGGGACATATAATACTACGGGACGACTTACAAAGCATATGCGTCCAATACTATGGGCTAATATAAACTATGGATCAACAAATACTACGGGACGACTTACAAAGCATATGCGTCCAACAACAATATACTAACATAGTAAAGAGAAGGGTTGACATGGGTTCCTAACATCCCCTCTCCCTTAGAAAAAGCTTTGTCCTCAAAGCTTTGGTTGGAGAAATTGCTGCAGAATCTGAAGGAGTGGTTCCCCGGTAGCATCCTCGGTTTTCATTTCGGGCCACTGACGCCTTTGGAGTGTCAGGGAGGATTGCTTGGAAGGTTGTAGATGAAGAAGAACCCTATCAGCTACGTGGAAAATGCGCTCAGAACGGTGCTGATCGGCTTGTTGTTTCCAGCGAATTCTGGCCATGTGAAGATTGTCCTGCAGAATGAGAAGAATCTGATCGCGGTTTCGAAGAACCGAGTCAAGTTCCTGAATTGGGGAGCTGCTAAGGGTGTATGGAAGAAGAAATGGTGGTGTCTGTCCATAGACTGCTTCATATGGTGTCCTTTGAGATGTGGTATTGTACCACCAGAGCGCTGCTAAGGGTGTATGGAAGAAGAAATGGTGGTGTCTGTCCATAGACTGCTTCATATGGTGTCCTTTGAGATGTGGTATTGTACCACCAGAGCGCTGCTAGGAAATCCATAGAAATAGTTGGTCAAAGCTGTGTAGGGATGGGAAAGGGTTTGAGAAATCTCGAAAGGAGTGTCGTTTCACCCTTGTTGACCTGGAAAGCATCACAGTCAGCCACCATTTGTTGAATTGTCATTTTCAATCCCTGCCAAAAGAAGTTACATTGTTCCCAGTCATACATTTTGAAGAACCCAGAGTGCCCTGCTGATGAAGAAGCATGGAGTTCATAGAAGAGATAACCCTATTGAACATATTGCAACCAATTTGGAACAAGCAGAGAAAGAGTTGTAAGAGAAACTGGGTCATCAATTGTGTGAGAAGGAGCATCTGCCACCATATTGTCCTTACCCTTCTTGTAAGTGATCGCATAGGGATAACCCATGAGTTGGATAACCCATTTTAGGTGTGTTGGGTAGGAGACCCATTGTTCCATAAATTTTTCTAGACTCTGGAGATCAGTCTTGATGCAGAAATAATTCCCTAATAGGTATGGCTGCCACTTCTGTACTGCATGCAAAATAGCCATCAGTTCCTGCTGAGAGGTAGATGCGACTAAATGCTTACCGAAAAGGTCTCTTGAAGGAGGCAAGATCATTGGTTCAGCAAGGACACCTGCATATCTATCCAAGGAAGTAGTGGAGACCGTTGATGGGTGCATCTGAATGAAATGGAGTTGAGCGATGACACCATGTGAATTCTTCTTAAGGATTTTTTCCAGGCGATGTGAACTGATGATGCGAAGAGACCCTGGTTGTAAGCCCATTAATTTTTGTTGTGCCCCATTGACTGAAAACTGCATCCAAAGTTCCGCAAAATCCCATAAGATGGGGCCAAGTGTGCGTAACCATTGAACGCCCAAAACCACATCACATCCGCATAAGGACAAGGCAAACATGTCAGAGCGCAGGTTATAATCTTCCATAGAGATACGCACATTGTGACACTTCCCCTTGCAAGGTAAGGTGCCCCCATTGGCAACCATGACTTCAAAGTTGGAGCAAGGATGGACAAAACAATTAGCCTGTTTGGAAATCCGAGGGTCAATGAAGTTATGAGTGCTACCAGAATCAATGAGTATGGTAAGAGGGAGCTTCTTGAAGTATTCCCTGACTCGCATTGATTGTGGGGTGGTGACACCCGTTACAGCATGGAGAGAGATCTCGGGTGGGTCGTCCTGAGATGGGGTGTCAACAGGGGGGTGTTGAATGTCGACCTGATCATTTACTGTATCTGGAGCTTCTTCATCAAGTTCTGAGGCAGGCAGAGAATCCACATCCAAGAGATAGAGCTTTTGTTGAACACATCTATGTCCCTGAGTGAATTTCTCATCACAATTATAACGAAGTCCTTTTTCTCGACGTGCCTGCATCTTTGTTTCAGACAAATGCTTGATAGGAGTTGGTTGGGGAGCAGGCATGATGGGAGGTCGTTGGGAACCCATATTTCTGAAGGGAACACAAGTGGGTTTGGAGCATTGTTGAGCTGTGTTCTTGTCCTTTGCCAACTTCGCCAACCCTAGGACTTCCATCATTGTGTTGGGACAGAACATTTTGACCTCTGAGCGGATTTCATCCTTGAGACCACTGATAAAACAACTCCTGTAGAATTCATCAGACAATCCTTCTATGTGATTGGCCAGTTTCTCAAATTCTGTTTGATACTCTCTCACTGTGCCAATTTGGTGAATTTTAGTGAGTGCTCCTGTGAAGTCATCAAAAGCACTAGGACCAAATTGTGGCAAAAGGAGTTGGCAAAAATCTATCCAGTTTGGTTCGGGATGAGCTTTGATGTACCAACGGTACCATTGAAGGGCTTCTTGTTCCAAATGAAAGGATGCAAGTGGAACTTTCTAGACATCAAAATTATTATGCAGACTGAAATATTGTTCTACTTGGTATATCCATCCAGTCGGATTAGTACCATTGAAGCGAGGAAAATCAAGCTTCGGCCCACGAAAATTGCTGGAAGAAGAGAACCCGGTGGCTGCAAAAGATTCTGGCTATCGGTTATTGTTCATGGCTGAATACTGAAGATGGAGGATGAGAAATTTTTCATCTAGATCTTGGAGTTTGGTTTGGATGGCTGCAAGTGCTTCCTCCGTGGTTTTTGCTCCTGCACAGGTGACAACAACAACCAAGAGTTTTTTTTTTTTTTTGGGGGGGGGGGAATGGATAGAAAAACACAAACAAAAGCTTATTTAGTAAAGGAAGATTTGGATTTGGAAAAAACTCGGATGGGTAATTGGGGTTTGACTAGGTTTTGGACACTTTCTGATGGATAAGGAAGCAAAAAATGGAGATTCCAGAAGCGGGGTGAAAGCATGAGAAAATTTGGTAGAGAGGGACAAAGAAGCAGAATTAGGAAAGGAACACGGTGGCAAAATTTGAAGGCGTCTGGGTGAAAATTGAAGGAGTTATGGCAAACCCTAAAAATAGACAAATGTGGGATTTCTGGTCTTGGGAAGTGGAATTTGGGATAGGGTCTTCAGGAATGAAATATGCAGAATGGGATTGCAGGGATGTCAGTGAAGTTTCAGGGAAAACAGAGTTGAAACAAGGGAGATATGGCCGAAAAATAGAATTTTATACTCTCTTTTTGTTTAATCAGAAATGGATCGACAACAGCGGCACGGAAGGGATCCACAACATATGGATTTGCAACGGCGCGGAAGGGATTGCAAACGGCTAGATCTGAAATGACGACTGGATCTGGAATGACCTTCAGAACAGATCTGAAACGGCTGGATCTGGAGCGGAAGTGATCGGCAACAGTTCAGCTGAAAATAGATATGGACCCCAAGTATGTGCGGCTTCCTATCGGTTCAGGGGATTCACTCAGCCACCAATGCTGTTTGACGGCTTGCATATTAGGGCAGTACCCCTCACTCCACGGCTCAGGTAAAACTGATAACCGCTTTGCCACAAACGACAGCTCTTGGTTTACCTCACGGGTGGGAACTAGTCAATCAGGTAGGGGTCGTTGCCGTTTTCGCTGGCAGGTCCTCTCAATGGGCCAGCTACTTTGGGGTTCCTGTGGTACTCCTCACAATGAGTTTTAGGGCTTATTCCCAAGTACTTCCCATAGTTAAGCGGATAGGGGTTATCCCCAAATCCGAACTTGCAACAGATGCGAAAAAAAAATTGACAGAAATTCCACCCAATGAGCCCAAGAAAGTGCTCTGATACCAGATGTGAAGAACCTGCAATAATTAATTAATGAAAATACACAAGATATCAGAAGTAATAGAACTCAGAATCACTTTTATATTGATCATGGGCCACTTCGAGGGGACAACCTCCTTTAAGCAAGCTCAATACAATTAACTTCACGGTGCCTTCAATGACCTCAACACACACTTATATACTAAGTCTATGCCCAATACTATGAGTCAAAACCATGGGACATATAATACTACGGGATGACTTACAAAGCATATGCGTCCAATACTATGGGTCAATACTATGGGCTAATATAAACTATGGATCAACAAATACTACGGGACGACTTACAAAGCATATGCGTCCAACAACAATATACTAACATAGTAAAGAGAAGGGTTGACACGGGTTCCTAACATTCTATCACCAGTAAGTCTAATGAAAACCATATATTCTTTAGAAAATGATTATATCTTCATTTAGAATGGGAGCTATTGTAATCTTTGGTTGATTTTGGCTATTTGTTTGAGTAATTTCCAGGATAGGTTTGTCTAACTTTGTCTTTTAGGTGGTGTCATGGCAACTGTTAGCATACATCTATGTCCTTTTCGATTTCACAATTATATCCAACGCTTTGTTCTATCCTGGCCCTATCTAACACTCCATCCTGATAACTGATTGCCTTCACCAGGAAGATAATGGATTGCCTTCTTCGGGCCAAATCCTTGGTCCATCGCGTTAACCAACACTGAATGGTCGTCTCTGGGTTCTTCATTCTCCGCACAAGGAAAATTAATGCTCAATTTCCCAAATTGTATGATTGTTTTTAGGGTATTAATCCTTTCGTTGCAGGTTTGATAAAGTTGAGGGTAAACAAGAATGATGACATCCGCATCGGACAGTGCCAGATCCAGATTGAGAGATATCCATAATTTGTAATGACGAGAACCACCAGACATCCAAATTTATAACCGATGATGGCTAGTGATCCATTTGTTAGTGCTTTTAGTTAATATTTTTTATCTATCTACATTTCCTTTTCTATCATATGCGTTTATTGCAGATGAACATGTATTTATTGCACACAAATTTATAAAGTCCTGCTCGTGCTTAGCCAAACTTTTTAGGGTTTATATGGAATATATCAAACTTTGCTCTATCTGACTTATAATTAATGGGTTTATGCTCAGAACTAGGAATGCACTAGTCGTTCGCTAGCATGACATATCACATTACAATTATACATGTCCACAACTATGGACCTATCCACATCATAACCAATAATTAATTGGTCTTGTTGAAATGTTGGTGGGCCTATTTGAATGTAATATTGACTGTTTTGGATATGTTTGTTTCATTGTGCCGCAATATTAGAGATGCAATGGTAAGAGTTGGTTACCTATGACACTCCAAACCTCATGGATACCCACAATATAGTTTTCACACTATTCAAACTGAATGATTCTCGACCCAAATCTTAGCCCAATATCATTCTGCCCGAGTCGTGGTGGAATTTCAGCACCCGATATTTTGCATACATTAATGCACTTGGACCTCTGTTGGTTGTTGCTTTTTTCAAATTCAACAACCGGAATGAGAATGATGATGAGGTGTCACATACATGTAACCGCCATGTACCTACGTTGACGACCATTTGATTATCTGTTAAATTGGTACACTTTTCTGGAAAAAATCGTAATAGAATTTTGACATTCGTGTAATGTCCCCATTCAAATAAATTCCAAAAGGAGAAAATTCCACCAATCTACTAGTTTCCTAGGCTAGAGTGGAGACATTAAAATTGGAATAAGGAGACTAATAAACCCAAAGGGACTTTGGTTTGGAATAAATATATTATGAAGGGAAAAAATAAATACTTATGATGAGAAAATAAGATGGCTCTTGGTCATGGAGACACATAGGTGGTAAGGGACCCCCACAAAGCTAGATTCCCCATGCCACATGGCATTCCACTCTCACCCATTCGAATCCAAGGTGGAGTCCACTCTTCTTGGGGTATTTGGAAGGGAATATTACTTGGAATGACTCAATGAGGTCTAAATGTAGAGGAAGAGTAACTCCCATGGGAGAGGAATAGGCATTATGGAGTTAGTGGGACACTTAGGCTAGATTCCCTAGCTTCTATGACACCAATGATGAAGATGCCTATGACATTTCTGAAAAATAAGACCTGATGGCTGACATATGACATACATGACATGTCAGGGCTAAAAATAACCTCCAAGAATGCGCCCAAGTGAGTTAGGGCAGCCAAAGAGACACCTATTCGAAATTGGTGAAGGAGGAGGCTAGACTTGGAAGGACTGACGGGCCTTGGATTTAGCATATTTTTACCACCATTTCACCTTATTTATAATTCATTTTGCCTATCCATATTCATGTATTAATCCTTTCTTACGCTCATATCCGGGTTTTTATGCTCAAGTAATTTTTCCATTACATGTCTTAGTATTTCATTTGATTTTTGACTAACATTGAGGGAATTAGTGTACTTGTATTTGCTTTGAATATTGAATCCATTGTTGAAAGCAACTACAACATATTTGAGGGAGTTATGTAGTAGTGCAGAACCTTTGTTACGGAAACTCTATCTGCAACATTACAGAAACTTTACAGATATCTGTAGCATTACAGAAACTCTATCTGCAGCATTACAAAAACTCTATCTGCATCATTACGGAAACTCTACAGGTATCTGCAGCATTACACAAACTCTATCTGCAGCATTACGGAAACTCTCCAGGTATCTGCAGCATTACTGAAACTCTACCTGTAGCATTACAAAAAGTCAATAATTCAAATTTTACCTTCAACCACCAACTTTGGAGAAAGATATTCATTAGGAGTAATGGATTTTTATAAATCCATTATTTCTATTATTCTTATATGTCTCAAATCATGATGTTAAATTAAAGTTGGTAAATGGAGGTGGATATGAGTGCATATTTGGCTTATTCACAAAGATTTGAAGATCTCTATCAAATATATGATGGACCTAAGAAGTCAAAAGTTGTTAAGAGACATTTGGGATGAGTTTTGACTATTTTATTATAGCCTCTATCCCTAAATTCGAATTTGACTTCGAAGGTATTCTAAATAGCATGTAGTTAGTAAGGATCTTGGATTAGTTTTGAGATCCAAACTTTTAGGAATTTGTTGAGGATATTTTGGATCCTCATTTATTATTTGTTATGGAGAAATCATGTATAAATAAGAGTTCATTCTCCATTCTATGGGAGGACTCTTAGAGCAATAGTCCAATTGATGATGGAATAAAGCTATACTCTCATTTTGATTCAATTAGATCTTAGTTTTATTATTTTCTTTTTGTAGCATGATTTTATTTATTTTATGTTGATGTAGTTATAATTTGTTGCTTTGTTTCAATTAGATAATTTTGCATTTCTCATTATGTAGTTTCTTTCTGCAATTTGATTTCAATGTATAGATAGTGATTTAAATGTTTATTTTACAATCATTGAGCTTAATGCAATAATGTTATTTACTCCATTGGATCATAAACAGTAACTTGTATTTGGCAATGATAGCTTTTATATTTTATTTATGCAATTTACTTTTCTGTCAAGTGTGTTGTGAACTTAGATTTAGAATTTACTTTCTTGCACAGTGTGAATGTAGTATTAGAATTTACTTTTCCTGCAAAGTGTGACATAGTTCTAGGATTTACTTTTCTGCAGATTGTGAATGTAGCTTTAGAATTTACTTTCAAGTGTGAATTTAATTTTAGCATTTACTTTCATGTCGTGTGTTTTACTTTCATGTTGTGTGATTTACTTTCCCTGCAACTTAGTTTAGTAGTTGTTTAGTTGGTAGTTTCTTGCCAAGACAATGCAACTGCTCATACCATTGTTTGTAAGTAAGGTTATTGAACTACAACTTCAAGTAGGTAAACCATTGTAAGAGGAGATTGTGGTTTCCACATACAGTGCACGGTAACTCGCAAGTTCTCAACGAACCCCGGGTTGACAATTAATGTACACTTCTTAGTTGTTTTCTAAGTAATTAGAAGGCAATTGAAAAGCCCGTCAAGGACAATGGGCATACTTGGGAATCTCTTCCCAAATTGAGTTGGCATGAAGCTCATGGATGGATTTCGAATTGGGGAAGCCTTAGGAAGTTTATAAAAGTCAGGAACAAAGAAGAAAGCAGCTTTTTATCATTTTACATTTTGCATTTTGCATTTGGAGAGAAGAGCTAGTAGAGATCTAGTCTACTTGCCTTAGTACCAATTTCGAGGGTGAAAGATTCCCATCCTAATTGGAAATTGGAGAGGCCATTCAAACCTTTAATTTGGATATACAATGGAGTCTTTAGTTACAGGTTGAAGATACAGGGCAGCTCGTGGTTCATTCATCTACAACTTGTTCTTGCATCTCTTTCACATTTTCTTGCATATTTGGGCCCCTGGAGGAATTGCGCCTTTGGTGAGATGCTGATCTCTTTGTGAGAGTCCAAGAATATCCATTTATTTGTATTATGATATATATATTCTGTATTTACTACTCAAAAGACTCTCAGGTTGAAATACCAAGTGAAACTATGTAAAAATACCAAACAATGCAAAAATGATGCCATTTTCCCTATATCTTGTTATTGGAGCTTGAAGAGCCATTATTTCGAGTTGTATCAATCATTGTATGTTATTTTGTTGATGTATGTAGTGTCATTAATGTTTTGAATAAGTTTCATTAGCATTGCACAATTCCTTGTAACAAAAATTTTGAATTTCATAACATATAGTGAAAATTACTAGCTTTCCCCCCTATGTGAAGACTTGCATATAAACATCTGATTTAAGGGAGTTGAAGAAGGCCATAAGAACTAATTGATGATACATTGGAAATCTAATTAAAGTAATTTATTAGTACCATACCTCTGTTCTCTAATTTGGAAAGGTTTAACATCATTTGGAGAGCCATCTTTGACCACTACCCCTGGGGGATTGAAGCTCGATTTGACCAGTACATTTCCCTACTTTGTCCAGATTGTAAATGAATGTTGTAGAAGTGTTTTAAGGGTTTTTAAGCATCCATCATCCTCACTTATATGTATGAATAACTTCCAAACTCATTCAGACCCCATTTGGAAGCATTTGGAGCCATTCGGAAGCAGTTGGCTGAAGACTAGTCTAAATGTTGAATTGGTTAAAAATTGCAATTTTTCCTAGTTTGTGCAAATTCTTAAAAAGGGAAACTACAAGTGGTATCAAAGAATGGTCCTTGCACCTGATGTGGATGACCATTTATGAAGAAAAGAATCCAAAAAAATCAACCCCCACCCTTAGAAACCGAAACTGAAAGTACTTTGGTGAAAGGGAAGAAGTAGGAGAAGAAGTGCATTCTTTGGTGACCATGAGTAAGGATGAGAAAGGAACCTTAGAGGAGAATGAGGAGTTTAGAAAATTTCTGAAACCATTATTTGAAGACATGACAAAACAACTAATGCAAGGGTTCGAATTGTTGGCTAGTCAAATTGTAAGCAAATTGGAAATAGGAGGGAGCCGTGGTTCTCCTTTCGAGGAAAAGAAGGAAATGGATGAAAGAATTTATATCACAAAGGAGGAACCTCATGTAATGGTGGAACATGACGTACATGTTTATATGCAGTGCTTGAAGATGATACACTCAAACAAGAATAAAGACAAGCACTTGTCTTTGTTAAGAGGGATTATGATTTTCCTCATGGAGAGAGTTGCAAAGCCTTGGAGGAGGCACATGATCTCCCAATAGTTGTACCAACCAATTATGGAGAAGATGAATTAAATATTTCGATGGGTAAGAGTTGTAAATATTTAAGGTTGGTTCATAATTCCTCACCCCCTACTTCTTTTTTAGCCACATCAATTGGGGATGAAAATTGGGTGAAAGGTTTTTTTCTAATGGTTCCACATGAGGGTTCAATTGATGTTGGAGGAACTTCATCCAATACTTGGGTGAAGAGATACATAATTGGAGCACATTTTTATTGGTAGCAACATCCTTTTTCATTTCTTGATGATACACATATTCATGGATGCACAAATGGTACTTATGTGAGTCCCTTGAAGGCTCATTGTTTTCTTTGCTTCCTACTTGGTTCAGATTTTAGTGGAGATTCTTCATTCACTTCTTGGATGAAAGAATACATGACTGATTGTTTTGATGCATATTACATATTTTTGGAGCAGCATTATAGGACATGGGATACTCACCTATGTCATTGGAGCATATTTGATCGGTCACTTGATGCTTGTATGCACCTGGAAAATGGTGGTCTACTTACTTGGAGGTACAAGCACTTTCATGATTCTTTGATGAGGCACCTCCCTGATGTGCATTTTTATTATGTTTTCATGTACTTTGATGATCTATATTTTGTACTTATAATGTTTGGAAGAAGGCATACAAGGAAATGGGATCCAAGAATTCTCTTGCCTGATGGTATGGATTGGAGAGCAATCCTAATTGTTGGAGTGCAATATAAGCAATGGGACCCTGGAGTAATTTTAGTTTCATTGGTTTCAATTTTTTTGTTTTGGAAAGAAAGCAGGTTCTTCAACAACCATGCTCGAATTGCTTGAGGACAAGCAATCTTGGGTGGGGAGGACTGTAATGTCCCCATTCAAATAAATTCCAGAAGGAGAAAATTCCACCAATCTACTAGTTTCCTAGGTTGGAGTGGAGACATTAAAATTGGAATAAGGAGACTAATAAATCCAAAGGGAATTTGGTTTGGAATAAATATATTATGAAGGTAAAAAATAAATACTTATGATGAGAAAATAAGATGGCACTTGGTCATGGAGACACATGGGTGGTATGGGACCCCCACAAAGCTAGATTCCCCATGCCACATGGCATTCCACGCTCGCCCATTCGAATCCAAGGTGGAGTCCACTCTTCTTGTGGTAGTTGGAAGGGCATATTAATTGGAATGACTCAATGAGGTCTAAATGTAGAGGAAGAGTAACTCTCATGGGAGAGAAAGAGGCATTTTGGAGCTAGTGGGACACTTGGGCTAGATTCCCTAGCTTCTATGACACCAATGATGAAGATGCCTATGACATTTCTGAAAAATCAGACCGGATGGCTAACATATGTCATACATGTCATGTCAGGGCTAAAAATATCCTCCAAGAATGCGCCCAAGTGAGTTAGGGAAGCCAAAGAGACACCTATTCGAAATTGGTGAAGGAGGAGGCTAGAATTGGAAGGACACGTGGCATACTTGGGAATCTCTTCCCAAATTGAGTTGGCATTAAGCTCATGGATGGATTTCGAATTGGGGAATCCTTAGGAAGTTTAGAAAATTCATGAACAAAGAAGAAGAGCAGCTTTTGATCATTTTACATTTTGCATTTGGAGAGAAGAGCTAGTAGAGAGCTAGTCTACTTGCCTTAGCACCAATTTCGAGGGTGAAAGATTCCCATCCTAATTGGAAATTGGAGAGGCCATTCAGACCTTTAATTTGGATATACAATGGATTCTTTAGTTACAGGTTGAAGCTACAGGGCATCTCGTGGTTCATTCATCTACAACTTGTTCTTGCTTCTCTTTCCCATTTTCTTGCATATTTGGGCCCCTGGAGGAATTGTGCGTTTGGTGAGATGCTGATCTCTTTGTGAGAGTCCAAGAATCTCCATTTACTTTTATTCTGATATATATGCTCTGTATTTACTTCTCATAAGACTCTCAGGTCGAAATACCAAGTGAAACTATGTAAAAATACCAAACAATGCATAAATGATGCCATTTTCCCTATATCTTGTTGTTGGATCTTGAAGAGCCATTATTTCGAGTTGTATCAGTCATTCTCTGTGATTTTTTTGATGTACGGAGTGTCATTAATTTTTTGAATAAGTTTCATTATCATTGGAGAAGTCCTTGGCACATAAATTTCGAATTTCATAACATATGGTGAAAATTACTGGCTTTCTCCCCTATGTGAAGACTTGCATATAAGCATATGATTTAAGGGAGTTGCAGAAGGACATAAGAACTAATTTATGATACATTGGGAAGCTCATTAAAGTTATTCATCATTACCATACCTCTGTTCTCAAATTTGGAAAGGTTTAATATCATTTGGAGAGCCATCCTTGACCACTACCCCTGGGGGATTGAAGCTCGATTTGACTAGTACATTTCCCTACTTTGTCCAGATTGTAAATGAATGTTGCATAAGTGTTTTAAGGGTTTTTAAGAATCCATCATCCTCACTTATATGTATGAATACCTTCCAAACTCATTCAGACCCCATTTGGAATCATTTGGAGCCATTCAGAAACAGTTGGGTTAAGACTAGTCTAAGGGTTGAATTGGTTAAAAATTTGCAATTTTTCCTAGTTTGTGAAAATTCTTAAAAAGGGACACTAAAATCCGTGAGAATATTAGTTGTGTTTATTATAATTTCAATAGATTGTGAACGTTTCAATCAAGAGATTATGTTTTTTCTAGTGAGGTTTACGTGATGTCACATTAGGTCTATGCATTTTTTCTAGGTTAGTTTTAAATCTATGATGTGAAATTAGGTTAGAGCAATTCACAAAGGTTCTATTGTTTATATTTTTCATGCTTAATGAATATGTTTTAGTCAAAAGTACTATTTTATGATCTGATTATTTTTTAATTTTATTATAAGTATTATTTTATGATGTGAATATTTTATGATGATCGGACTACAACCCTAAATTTTAAATCAAATCAACTCAGTGTGGTATCAACATTGTTAAGATTTTCATTCCTTATTTCATTAATCTCATCATCATTGTGACACAATCTTGACATTTTCTTTTTTCACACACAAAAAAAAAACTTTTATTAAGTAAAAAGTTGTGCCAAAATATACAATCTGTCAAGGAAGGCGAGATGCCAACTCCTTTGGTGATAAAACACACTCAAAAAACATATTAACTAATATAAGCCGTAGATTCCTTACAAAGTAACAACCCACTGCTAAACATAATTTCTTGACATCTGAGCAAACAAGAAAATTTTAGCCGCTGACATCGTGACACTGGAATAGACATTCGTCATAATTGTAGAGTGTCAAAACCGATCATAGATCCATCTTTGAACTCCTCCAAACAAATGGAACCATCCATGGGACCCAGTTAGAAAGTAGATCCACATCCATATTGTGCTCTGTAAAGATATGGTAGAACGAGATGGAAGAGAAAAAATATATGAGTATGTGAATTCGCTTCAACCATCCATCCAACTTTACTGAATGTAAAGCATCTCTACCATTTGCCCAATTGACAACACACCATGAATCTCCAAAAATAAAAAGAGAATGAATTCCCTTAAGCCTAGCAAACCATAATAGTCCCATAGAGCAAGAAGCTCAGCTCTGGTATTTGAACCACTCCCAGCTCTCATATAAAGATGAAACGAGTGGTCCAGAGAGAGTTTTAGAATAATCCCTGCTCCACACAGTCCATCCTGGGTTGCTCCATCAAAATATCCCAATGGGAAAGTAAAGTCCAATTCAGAGAATGGTTTGATCACACGGTGCTTCGGAGGGAGAGGTGTGCAAACAACAGAGAAGTAACCATTTATCCACAAACATAGTATATGAGAAGAGACTTTCTGATCCTGAAATAAGAACCGATTTCAAGCTTTGCAAACCTCCCACACTGCGTAGCAGATAAGTGCAGGGTCAACAAGGTGGCCATCGAACTAGAGTTTGAGATTCCCTTCAAATGTGTCACAAAACCAAGAAAAATGAAAGTTAAAAGTACGTTCCAATCCCTTCCAAAGGTCCTAGAAAAAAATACAGTTCACAAAATGATGATCGACCTCTTCCAAAGCGGCAAAACACATGCAACAACAATAGGGTCCAATGAAACCACGTTTACTGAGGTTTTTCCAAGTAAGGATTTTATTATGAAGCACTAACCACATGAAGCATCTTATTTTCAGGGGACATTTGATAATCCAGATTCTTTTTAACCACCATATTGGAGCATCCCTAGCACCTGACTCCTTCACACAAGTGTAAGCAAGGCTAGCAGTAACCATGCCTGTCGACTTATTGAAAACCGATATTAATTTATCTTCCTCGTGATTCAGAGTAATGCCACCTTGTATTAAATAATTAACATACCTCTCCCATTTTGAGTGAAGACTTGGATCCAACATAATATCCAACACAGAGAACCATTGAGTAAAACCACCCGCTTGTGGAAGGGCAGCCTACTTCAAGACAAATATATTGCGTTTGTGTAGTGCTAAGAGAAGCTCTAGAGATAGTCTAAACGTTGATGCAAGCCTCACAATGGGGTCGATTCCCACATAAACTTGTGTTCCCCTACCTACTGCCCAACAAATGGCTTTATTTATGATAGGGAACGATTTCAACAAGCTCCTCCAAAGGTAGCCATGCGGTTCTTTTTTACCATTGCGCAACCAAAACACTGGAGATAATCTTCCAAGCTACTTTGCTCTCACCACCTTACCCCATAATCTAGGATCGAAAAAGATTGCACCACAGGGACTTTGCACACAGAGATAAATTGAAATCCTATAAATCTTTTATGCCCCAACCATTTAAATGCTTTGGCCAAGTAAGTTCAGCCCAATAAGTAAGATGAAACTTGAAGGTACCGCCATTGCCGACCCAAAGAAACTAGGAGAAAATATTTCTCAGGTCAATGATCACCGATTCAGGAACCAAAAAGAGAGAGAACCAAAAGACCGGGATACTACGTAACAAAGAACAGAGTAAGGTGAGCCGTCCTCTTAAAGTTAATAATTTGAAAGCCCAGATATTAAGCCTCCGTTGGACTTTCTTAATGAGCCAATGCCAGTCTGCTAGGGTATAACTGTTAGGCTTCAAGAAATAACCCAAGTATTTGAAACCACCACCAAGTTCCTTCATCTGGTAAGGTAAGAGTAGACTAACCTGGACCTTCAAACCTGGATCATGACACTGAAAAGGAAATGAAGATTTGAAAACATTGATCTCCATACCAACAACATCACATAAAGTATTGATAATGCTTTTAAAATGTGCCCATTCCGAGATATTACCCCTTCCAAATAAAATTACATCATCAATGAATAAAAGATGCGTAATTGAAAGAGCATTTGCCACTTTAATAAGACCCCCTTTCCTCGCTTCATTAATTAGCAGACTTAACCCTTCGATGGCCAAAATAAAGAGATAAGGTGACAAAGGGCATCCATGCCTAAGCCCTCTGTTCCCTCTGAAGTGTGGTGAAGGCGAACCGTTGATAAGAACAACAAAACTCACAGAGGACACACAAGACATAATCTATCCAACAATATCCACCAACAGTCCCATTTGCAAAAGGATAAACCTTAAGTAAGACCGGTCTAATATGTCATATGCCTTGACATGATCCATCTTCAAAATGAAAGTGACCAATTTTTTTTGCTTAATCAAATGTAAACCCTCTTGAGCAATTCCCACCGCGTCCAAAATTTGCCGGTTATACAAGAAACCAAACTGTTCAGCAGAGATATGACATTCAAGAAAAGGCTTAATACGTTCTGAGATGACCTTAGAAATGATTTTGTACAGAAGGTTACAAAGTGAGATTGGTCTATAATCATCGAAACCATTTGGTCTGTCTTTCTTAGGGATAAGGGTGATATAGGTGGAGTTCAAAATACAAAGAATATGTGCCTTTTGTCTAGAATCATCAATAACCGCAGTAAGCTCTTTTCCCAATAACTTAAAAAAATGTAGAAAAAATTCTACAGTCCACCCGTCCGGTCCCAAACTTTTGTCCTTAGAAAAACGTTTAAGGGTCTTCAAAACTTATGCTTTAGTGATTGGCCCTCTAATAGTCTGACAAGCATCTTCATAAAAGAAACGAGGAAAAAGTTTTAAAATCTATAATTGACTTTCCAGATTATTTGCATTTTTTTTCATGTAGATATCCTTGAAATACTTAATTGCTTCATCTTTCAGCGGAGAATTATCACAAATAACATGACCCTACTCATCTTCAATCTCCCATATAGAGTTAATCAACCGCCTTTGGTTTGCAAACCGATGGAAAAACTTTGTGTTATTATCCCCTGCATTAATCCAAATTGCCGACTTTTTTGTCTCCAAGTTTCCTCTAACTGCCTCAGTATCTTCCTTCTTTCTCCCTCCAAAGAAGCCATTTTATCCAGTCTATTTTGATCGAATATCTGATCATCCACATAAAGGGGGAGCAATTGAATTTCTTTATCAATCTCCATGAGAAGTTTGGAATTCTCCCTTTTCTTATCCTTTTCCCAAATAATGACTTCCTTTCTAAGACGAGAAAGTCTCTTTGTCAAACATAGTAATGGAGGACCCTGGAAATAAGTACAACTGGATTCCCATACTTCCTTGAACATATCACAAAAAGTAGTATCTTCCAACCAAATAGGATTGAATTTGAAGGGATACAAATAAAACCTGTTATCAAAATCCAGTTGTAAGGTAATAGCTTTATGATCAGAGAAGCCCACATAATAAGCCCAAGAACGATACATAAAATCACAAAGGTTTTCAGCCATGAAGAAACGATCAAGCCTTTTGGCAATTCCCGCTTTCCCACACCTACCATTAGACCATGTAGGAACTAGAACATTAGGCACGATATCCAATAACTTGGCTTCATTGAAAATGGAAGAAAAATAGTCAGCGAGTGGGTCCAAAACTCTTCCATCCCCCAGGTTTCTTCGATAGAGAGCGTAAAATTAAAATCTTCAGCCAGTATAAGATCGGGTTCCTATAGAAAACCACAAGCACTAATCCGATCCCAAAAACCTTTCTATTCAGGTAAGAAGCGTAAATGTTTAATATTCGAATAACCCTGGAAAAACCATTCAGCATCCCCTCCACCATTATACATGCAAATGTTTGAAAGGCCCTTAAATCAACAACATCAAGGTTCCAAGCAGTCAGAGTACCACCCAAGAGCCCCAAGGAATCCAGAGCACAAACCCTCCAACTAGGTTTGATAAGGAGGAAAAATTTCATAGCATCTTTTGCACACAACATTGTTTCTTGAAGTAGAATTACAACAGGCTTAAACATGTCTAAAAAATGTTTCAACACAACTCTCTTAGGGCCACTGCAGAGCCCTCTCACATTAAAAGAAGAAATAGTGATGGAATGATGGGGGAACACATTCAAGGGCCGTTGGATCTCTAAGGGCCACCAAAGTAGAAGGGATAGTTGAAACATCTCTACGAAGACATTTCTCAAATAAAGAAGTCACTCTGGGGTTATTACAAACAAGAGATTTATCAAGGTCGACCCCTTTCCCTCGTTTAGGTTTTCTAGTCTTTTGTGTCATCACATTCCCATTCATAATAGATGAAATGGGAATGACACCCAGTGAACTAGAGTCCTGAGCAGAATAAGTAGGTAATGGGAGTCTAGTCTCCGAATTCAAGTCAAGGGGACCAGACTCAAAGTCAGAAAGAGGTGAGGGAGATAACTCTATACCCAGTGTGTTCGGTCTCAGAACTACAGGATGAAACAAAGTAGAGGGCAACGAGAGGGCCTCAGATAGACTTTCAGGCTAAGCAGTAACAGAAACCCGGTGTTCACCAAGCAAAACATCACCCACTCTAGGACTAATATCCGACGGGGGGGAGGAATCAAGAGTAGGAATATATTTAGAGATTGACACGACACCAGAATCTGTGACAGTAGGAAATAAAGAATCACAGGTAAAGGTCAAAGAGTTTAAAATTTCAACAGCTGGTAATT
Source organism: Larix kaempferi (assembly GCA_027924585.1). Lineage (NCBI taxonomy): Eukaryota > Viridiplantae > Streptophyta > Pinopsida > Pinales > Pinaceae > Larix > Larix kaempferi. Next base: position 6,852,035 of record BSBM01000524.1, on the reverse strand, counting down.
TTTTTAACAAAGTAGGTAAAGTTTTTGCAAACATACCTACACAATCCTTGGCCTAACTGTAATCCACAGGGATTTGGCACTGTAAGATATCATCCACCCCCTCCTGAGTAGATGGACTTTTCGATCTCCTATAATCCTTCCAGCCGGGAGAACCTGACAGACAAAATGCCTTGGAATGACCAACCTCTCTACACCGATGACAACGAAAAGGGATACGCCAGTAGTCCAATCTTTGGATAAACGAGCCCCCCTCCCACACTATCTCCAGTTCACCAGGTAATCCCTCATCGTAATCCATGTCTACCAACATCCTCGACGAATTTCGATCCGACCCAACAAACGTTTCATCTTCAATAAGAATAAGACACCCAATGGAGTTGGTGACCTCAATGAAACCCTTAAAATTCCAGCATTGTAAAGGGAAATCCAGAAGGATAACCCAAAAATGCTGCTGGGGTAACGTTTCTTTTTGGGGGTCAAATGAGGCATGCCATCGAGAAAGAACCAATGGACTAGACCCCAAGACCTAGTATCTGTTTTCAATAGTCCACCTATCCTCCTCAGACAAAAAGAGGAAGACCATCCAACCATTTGTGAGTATTAAAACCTTCGGCATACAGTCAATGTGCTGCTTCCATTTACGTCGTATCCATGATAACACTTCAGAACGAGAAAGTTTTAAGTACTCAAACTTACCAATTAAGGCCCTTTGGCTCAGAGTAGACACCATCTCAAATGTTACGTCTTTTCCAAGGACACAGAGTGGCCTTCCCTTCTTTTCTCTTTCAAAGGTTAGTCGGGGACCAACATAGGCAACCTTCTTTTTGTTCAAGGGTTTGTGTCCAGTTTTAACAAGTGACAGTTCCATACCAACAGGATTCGTCCCAACCCCATCCCTAGAGCGAGAATCCCGTGAAGACACATGGGGCCCCCCGCAATATCGAAACTTTCGGCCAGGGTTCAAAGTCCATTGTGGAATGAGGATTAGTCTTGACATTGCTAGAAATGAACCCTCCACGAGATAGTACCGATCCAGAAGACCCCCTATGTTCGGACTATTTGACAAAGATGAGAATAAGGTGTCAGAATCACCAATAGTACCCATCAACAAGGCAACGAAAAACCCCTTAGGGAGCACGTGAACACACCAGGAAGGAGAACAACCTCACATGATTCACCAGATAAAAACCCCGGAGAAAACCACGCTCTCAATGCATTGTGTCAGTCAAACAATGGATTTACAACAATGGTTCCCACTTATTTTTACCTGGTTGGTACTGGGTTTGTCTCAAAAGAGGAAAACTTGACTCCAAGACCATTGTTTGACCTCTAGAGTATGCCCAAGAACTAGGTAACCCAAAGAAACGAAGGCCTGGTTGGGTCCTCCATGCCCAGGACCACTCAAGGGTTTACAGGCTTAGAAGACATCTGTTAGGGTTTGTTACTCCTAGAACTTACTTCATAAGACCAAAAGGTATGTATTTGATTCAATCTTGACATAAAAGTATACGTTAAATTCATTTGATTAAATTTAATGATTTTTTATTCATTATGAAGAAGTGTAAGAGGTCATTCAGTAAGAATTAGTAAATCAATCTCTTACATTACTTCATTATTTACTCCAATCTAATCCATGGTGGTGCTTCACACTTTAAAGCTTTTAAAGTGATGATATGGGAATTTCCAAGTTTTTAATTCGTTTTTTTTTAATATTAAATAAAATAATAGATTGTAAATCAAATCACAATATTGTATTTTAATATTTTTAAGTAAAACTAGATAGCTTAAATTTAAATTTTACATATCCAAAACTTATTTTAAAAAAGAACATCAACATGGTACTAATTTTATTTTTTTCTTTAACCTTTTCAACTACTAGAAAAATAGATTCTCAACTTCTCCCTAACATTGGTCTCAACAAATAAATGCCATTCTTCTAAAATCAAGATAGCTATTGAGATCTCTTTCTAAGTGGTGGTTCATGATTCTCAACTTCTGCCTAACGTTGGTCTCAACAACTAAATGCCATTCTTCTAAAATCAATATAGCTATTGAAATCTCTTTCTAAGTGGTGGTTCATGAATGGTATGGGATGGCTTGCGCCCCTTTTGAAAGATTCATTATAAAGGGAAAATAATAAGTTTTAAATTATTATTCATTGAAGCTCAACCTTGTTATTATTTATTGTTGAATATTGTTTTTGTTTTCTTCAAATTCATGTATAAATACATTTATATAGCTTTGAAAGCTAACATTAACATGATATGAAGGATAAAGAAAATTAAAATTTGTTACATTTTAAAAGAAAAACCCTAAATGAAATAGAGTAATGTTACTATACTAACGTGATAGTAATTAATTGCTGGATAAAACCTTCCACAAAACCAAATTCAATGGATTAAAAAATAATTAAATTGATTGCTTGAATCCAATGGATTAAAAAATAATTAAATTGATTGCTTGAATCCAATGGATTAAAAAATAATTAAATTGATTACTTGATATTAAGATGGATAAAGCCTTCCACAAAACCAAATCCAATGGATTAAAAAATAATTAAATTGATTTATATAAAATAAATTGATTACTTGATATTAAGATAGATAAAGCCTTACACAAAACCAAATCCAATAGATTAAAAAATAATTAAATTGATTTATATAGAAAGATTTTGAAAATAACTAATATCATGCTTTTAACAATTTAATAATGTAGAATCACTATATAAACAAATAGAAGCATGTAATATTACAGTGTCACATCTTGCTCGAGAATAACTTTATGCATCTTTTCACATGTAGAATTCGTTCTCCGGGGCTCTCAATTTAGTTTATCTCTACTATTACAAACTAGATTTTAAAAGACTGAAAGTGAAAATACATCCGGTTTGTTAAAATTGCAGACTCTAAAAATATATCCTATTTAACTATTTGTGAAGTTTATATATAAAATTAATTTATGTCAATTGTTTCAGATTCTACAGTTATAAAAGTAGATTCCAATTACACTCTTTAATGGAATGATCCATCTTAATATACATATTGCTACTATTTGTTATACATTGTGCTGCATCTTTCTTTAATATACAAGTAATGGTGATTTTTTTTCTTAATACAATGAAGAATGGTGAATGATTTCTTATGATCGATAGCTTTATATACGTAGAAAAACACTATAAGTAGAATGGTTAATAGTTTAATTGTAGTTTATATTTATAAATTTTTTTATATTCTTACATATCATTTTTATATTTTTTGAATTTAGTTTAATTTTTTCTTAATATACAAGTAATACTTGAATGGTGAATGGTTTTTTATGTAGGAAATTTTTATATATGTTAATTTTTTGAAAGTAAAATGGTTTTCATCTTTAAATAAAATATGGTCATTCAAAATCAAATATATTCAATTAAAAGTTAAACATGATCCAAAAATTAACCAAATAAAAAATCATCAATCATAATCAATGTTATTTAAGTATATTAAAAATTATATAATAAATTGCGGCAGAATACTAGGACACGAAATCCATATTTGAATAAGATATATATTATTGAATTGATAAGATAAAAGATGATACAATAAGATCGCCTTTATATAGGGCTTGATCCAACATTGTGAAGGGTTACACCCTTTCACCAATAACCTAATAATCTACTAATTAATAAATAATAATATTAAATAAATATTCATAGCATTGCCTTCCCCTTAGGAAAGCTTTGTCCTCAAAGCTTGAGTATTTTCCTAATGTCGTTCGTCATTCAGATTCAGTTTCGGTATTAGAATCAGACGTGATTTCTTGTGTAGATACTTGCACTTCCTTTCCATTGATGATTTTGCACTGTATTGTCTGATTGTTCCTACATTTATGGCCTGGGATCCAATCATCACCGCATCGACGACATATGTTTTTCTTCTTCTTTCTATTATCAGAGTAACTGTTAGATGGCTTTGATCTATTTTCCATTTCATAGGCATATGATTGAGGTTTGTGGCATTGATGGCCGGGTGACCACGTATCTTCACAGTACCTACATTGTGTCTCTTTTTCTTGTCGATGATGGTTGTCGCCTCTTGTTTTTATTCCTTCCAGTTTGCGTTCTGCGGCTTTTGCTTTATGTCTTGCTACCTCTACGTTAGGTATGTCGTGTAACTTTAACTCTCTTTGGAGGTATGGTTTAAGACCTCCTAAATAGGTTTCGAGTCTTTGCTTGTCAGACAACCCAAATACTCGTGTCGACAAGGATTCCCATTGGTGTGTGAATTCTTCAACACTTCCAACTTGTTGTAATCTCGTAAGTTTACTGAAAAACTCATCTTCCTTGATTCCTTGAAACCTATTAAAAAAATCATTTTTGAACAAGTTCCAGGTGTAGGAAAAATTGTCTCTCTTCCACCAAAGGTACCAATTATAGGCATACCCTTCCATATGCATTGATGCATATTTCACCTTCTCCTCATCAGATTGAATATTGTAAATGTCGAAGTATTCTTCTGCCTTGTTTAACCAAGCAACACATTGGTCTTCACTTCCATTGTATTTCGACAACTCTATTTTTGCCTTAGGTGGGTACACTATGTAAGGGTGATATTGATTCCCTCTTGCTTTATGTTTTGATGGTGGATCGGAACTACTGGATGACGTAAGTGACATATTTGAACTGCTTCGTTGTTGGCGGTGATTTTTATCTTTTTTATTCTCTACTATCTTACTGATAGCTTCTATTTGGCTGTTTAATCGTGCCTCCATCTCTGGCAGTACTTTTGTTTCTATCTCTTGCTTAAGCGTCGCATTGTTAATCTTTATTTCTTTTTGCAATTCTTCTTGATTCTTGGCAAGTGCTTCCTGTGTGACAATATGAGATGAGGCATCTAACACATCTGGACTACTGACTTGGTCTGTCTTAGGCGTTAGTCTTTGTAACATCTCCATTAATATATTATGGTTTTGCGTCAAGGTGCTCAAGTTCTGGGTTATGGTGTTTATGTTTTGAGTCATAACACTCATTTTGTCATCCCAGTCTTTTTGTTTTTCGTTTAGAGTGTCAAATTTTTCACTCAGCCTTCTTTCTAGTACCAGAACAACTTCATCTTTGATTTCTTTTTTAAGCACGGCATTGTTATTTTTCATCTCTTCCTTAAAATCTTCTTGAAACACTTTCTCAAGTTTGTCCATTCTAGAGTTTAGACCTTCGACGATTTTTAAATCTCTAATTTGGTCTTTTTCTAATTTTTCTAGTCGGTCTCGTAACTCAGCCATTTTTCTTGACCGGGTGTGGGGAGGTGAATATTTGGAATCGATTTTGGTGTTTAGGATAAGAGTTAGGGAAGGAATAAAATAATAATAAATATTATTAAATTATAATAATAATTTATTGTATATTAAAATAATAATACAATAATTATTATTTAAATTATAATAATTTTATTATGTATGAAAAAATATAATAAAATAAATTATTATTTTAGGAATTAGGGTTTTAACCCTAAATTTTGGATTGCGCAGGTCGTGCGAAGGAAATGTAAGCCAACAGCGTTGGAGTGGCTTGATGGCAGGACGATGGAGGGAAACGAAGGTGAACGCAGGTCGTGGAGGAAAGATTCGTGGAAGGAGCTAGCAATCGGCGACAGGAAACGTTGATGGGGAAGACGCCAGGGCGTGGACGCGAGATGGGATGTGCGGGGTGGATCAACGCTGGGTGGGCTGGCGTGACAGGCAGGCTGGGCGGAGGTGAAGGTGGGACGCAGCGTGGGGGCACGAGGGAGAACTGGGATGGAGAAGACGAGGGCGTAAGGAAAAAGGAGAGGGGTGTGAGCAGGAGATGGCAGGAGGACGCGGGAGGATGTGGACGGGCGTGGGAGCAGGTGGGAAGGAGGGAATGAGAGAGCAACGGACGGATGGGAGGACAACGCGCGACTGGAGGATCTGTGCGGGGAAGTTGTTGCAGGCGTGCAGGCGGTGGGAGAATGCAGGCGTGGGGGTGGAGCAGCGCGGGGTGGATGGGGCGTGGAGTGAAAAGAAGAGGGAGCCGAATCCGAGCTCGCTGGAGGAGTTGATGAGCCGAGTCCGAGCTCACTTGAGGAGGAGCGAGTCCGCTCTGAATGTGAGCCGAATCCGAGCTCAGGCCGAAGGAGCGTTCCGCTCTGATACCAAATGCGGCAGAATACTAGGACACGAAATCCATATTTGAATAAGATATATATTATTGAATTGATAAGATAAAAGATGATACAATAAGATCGCCTTTATATAGGGCTTGATCCAACATTGTGAAGGGTTACACCCTTTCACCAATAACCTAATAATCTACTAATTAATAAATAATAATATTAAATAAATATTCATAGCATTAATTTATTTTATAAAATTTAAATTGAGTGATTAAGAAAATAAATTATTGTTTTTTCATGATATTTGAAAATTAACAAAACAAGAGCTGCATGCGGCAATGTCTGTGACAGAGCATAAAAATAGAGTTTTCCAATACATGTTTTTGCAAGTGTAAATGGTAACTTCACTTTCTAGTTAGAAGGGCAATGCAGGTGGGATGAAACGAGCTAGAGCATGACAAGAAGGATGAAACGACCTAGAGCATGAGCAAAAGGACAATGCAGGCGGAATGGTGGGGTGGGGGAAGAAGCAAACGTTGTATGGAAAAGTAAGGATGGAAAGCGATAAGGGAAAGAACACATGGTGTTTTTTGGAGTAAAGCATTTAAGAACACAAAACTAGTGTTAGTGTGCTCGTGGTATGGAAAATGCATTGGCTTGAATGCAAATGCTATGAGAGGAATCTGTAGCCATGGAAATAGTATGATGGCTTCTATACAATAGTGGTAGAAGTTATAGAACATTGGTACCTTTGCAAATGTTGCAAGCAGGTAGATGCATGAATATGAAGAGGATACAAGGGTTGGAGTAGTGTACAATACTTGGGCCACTATGTGTTTTGGAATGCTATGAGTTAAAAGAGCTTCCCAGTATAGAAACATTGGCATCTTTGGAAGAGTTGCGGGTAGGTGAATGTGTGAAGAAGAAGAGGATAGAGGGGTTAGCGCATTGTACAAAGCTTCAATTTTTGTTTGTTGATGGGTTCTTTAAGTTAAAAGAGATGCCAAGTATGGAAATATTGGTATCTTTGGAGGAGTTGCAGATAGGTGAATGTGTGAAGGTGAAGAGGATACAGTGGTTGGCACATCGTACAAAGCTTTGGTTTTTGTGCGTTGATGGGTGTGGTGAGTTAGATCATTGCTTTATGTGGCAAAACGTACAATTGCCCGAATTTGTGATCTAGCAATGCATAAAACATTTTTGGCCATTGTCTAAGTGGTTGCAAAAATATCATACAGAGTAGGTCATATGATCGAACCCTACGCTGTGATTTGCAGGTCATCCCTCTTGTCATAGATGGTCTTGGTGCGACTTAGAATAGTATTATATCTTCATTCGCATTGCTAAAAAGAGTAGGTCATGCTTGCTCCATCCCTTCTCTCAGTTATCATGAGCTTGCAACGACTATACGACACAACCTGTCTCGCAAACTACTCATCTTTGCCTGCCCTGAGCGTATGTGTTCGGTCACCGGGGCTAGATTTTAAAGCTAAAACCATCATGAATCGACAAATAAGGAATGGAAATAGTAAAATTAATTGGTTATTATAGTCGGACGATATTTTGTCAAAGACACGAGATCTTCGCAATGCAAATATAGGGAAGGTATTATTGCCCACCATTTCAAATCTAATTTACAAAAACTTGTTGTTGGGTTTTTTCAGTCCCATAGCTCGTTTCATCCTTCTTCTCATACTCTAGCTCATTTCATCCTGCCTGCATTGTCCTTCTAGCTGGAAACTGGAAAGTGATGTTATCATTTGCACTTGCAAAAGCATGCATTTACAAACTTTGTTTTCATCTTCTATCACGGACATTGCCCCATATGACTCTTGTTTATATAATTAACTTTGATATGATTAATAAACAAAATTACGAGATACTTGGTTTGATTTTATTTTAATTTTTGTGAATGCTTTACCATTTAAAGAATACATAAAAATTTGACCATATATATTAATAAGCTTACAATTACCACATAGGAAAATCAAATGTTGGATATTAAATCTTTGTTTGTCAAACATGGAATCATGAGCCTCATGGATTTTCATTCTTTTATTACTGCACCAAGTTATGGCTTATTAAGCACATATACATTAATGACCCTTTTCTTTTAAAATATTGATACGAACCGTTACACCAAAACCTCGAGATGTTAGTGAAGGCCGCCCACTAGGATCTTAACATCCCACCATGCTCCGTAGTCCAGACTCTGGGCTGGATGTGCGCCCGTACGGTGGTGTCCCCTTTGCGCCGTACGAGCCCCGGGAGAACACTGTAATGCCGACGTTTCCACCCGCTCTGTGACTTGAACCTTGGTGGAGGCTTTGATACCAAATGATACGAACCGTTACACCAAAACCTTGAGATGTTAGTGAAGGACGCCCACTAGGATCTTAACAAATATATTGTCATTATTGTTAGAAAAACAGGATCGCAGAGCAATAACAATAAACATAAATGCAAATATAATCACACACACATTACAAGAGAGACACAGATATATCGTGATTCACCAAACTTGGGCTACGTCCACACTGAAGTTTCCAGTCCTTATTATTATACCGTCTAGCAAAGTGAAGGGATACATCCTGCAGCACAACCGCTGCACTTCCTCTTCACTGTATCACAGTCTCTCGTACTGATCTCAGAGATCTTTACAATGCATAAAAACTAATATATCAACCCTGGGGATCATGCTTGGATCATAACCAAACCTGGGGTACAGACATGGCTAAATAATAATATCTCTGAATTAGAAGATTAGGCTCCACAACTAACAATCTCCCACTTGGAGACTGATCACAACAACTCCACCGCTGCTGTACTTGCTGGACTTGGACTTGGAAAATTCCTCCTCTTCACCGTCATGCTAGAAAGCCAACTGAAACCGAGAAAGAACTCAGTTTCTCTCTGGTCACTACCTTTGTGAACATGTCTGCAAGATTCTGGCTAGTATGTATCTTTTCCAGCTTCAACAGTTCATCTTCCAGAACAGAGCGTATGAAATGGTACTTGAGCTGTATATGTTTAGTCCTGGAATGGAATGCTGAGTTCTTTGCAAGATGAATGACACTCTGGCTATCACTATACAACCTGCTATCATTTTGCTTCTTACCCAATTCCTCCATAAACCTCTACAACCAAATCATCTCTTTACTAGCCTCTGTAACAACAACATACTCTGCTTCCGTTGTTGAAAGTGCAACAACCTTCTGCAGTTTCGAAATCTAACTTACTGTTGTTCCACCTATAGTAAACACATACCCTGTGGTGCTCCTCCTGCTATCCTTATCACCTGCCATATCTGCATCAACATATCCTTGTAGAACAGTGTCTGAACCTCCAAAACATAATGCCTGAGTGGTAGTACCTCTCAAATACCTGAGAATCCACTATACTGCCTTCCAATGTTCTTTACCTGGATTGTTCATATATCTGCTCACAACTCCCATTGCTTGTACAATATCTGGTCTTGTGCACACCATGGCATACATCAAGCTGCCAATTGCTGATTGATAGGGAATCTTTGACATGTAATCTGTCTCTTTCTGTGTCTTGGGACACATTTCCTTACTTAGACTAAAATGGCTGGCCAAAGGTGTACTTACTGGTTTTGCATTCTACATTCTGAACCTCTCCAACACCTTTTGTATGTACTCACTCTGAGACAATGTCAATTTGCGATTTTTCCTGTCTCTCATTATTCTCATACCAAGAATTTGCTTTGCAGCACCCAAATCCTTCATCGCAAATGAATTAGCTAGCTTCCTTTTGAGTACATTTATATTCTGCATGTTAGACCCTACAACCAGCATGTCATCCACATACAATAACAAGATAATATATCTTTCATTGTCTAGCTTCTTGAAATAAACACAGCAGTCAGAATGACATCTACTATAACCTTGTTCTGTCATAAACCTATCAAATTTTAAATACCACTGCCTTGGAGCTTGCTTCAAGCCATACAAACTCTTTTTCAACCTGCATACCAAGTTTTGCTTACCTTTGACCTCATACCCTTGTGGCTGCTGCATATATATCTCTTCCTCCAAATCCCCACGGAGAAAGGTTGTTTTTACATCTAACTGTTCAAGATGCAAATCTTCTACCGCTACTAGACTTAAAATAGTCCTAATTGAAGTCATCTTAACAAAAGGAGAAAATATTTCATCAAAATCTATACCTTTCTTCTGTGCAAACCCCTTTACAACAAGTCTGGCCTTATACCGCTTCTTACCTCCTTATTCTTCCTTCAACCTGTAAATCCATTTGTTTTGCAATGCTCTTTTACCAGTAGGCAATTGAACCAAATCCCAAGTCTGGTTTCCTACCAATAAGTCCATCTCCTCATTTATGCCTTGCTCCCACTTCTTTCTAGTGTCCACCTGCATTTCTTTTCATAACATTCTGGTTCACCAGCATCAGTCATCAACAAATAATACATTGAAGGAGAGTATCGTTCAGGGAGTCTACTTAACCTGGTAGATCTTCTTGTAGTTGCAGGAGTTTCAGGTACTTGCTGCTGTTCTTGATTTTATGGCACCTTTGGAACTTCATTTTCTTGAATTTCATCAAGTACTGTGTACTCTGTGTTTTCCTTTTCCTGTTTCTTTCCCTGCAACTGATCTTTATACAGATCTTTTCATTGAATATGACATCTCTACTTCTAATGATTTTGTTATTTTCATAATCCCATAACGATAGCCAAAATCATCAACCCCATATCCAATAAAGGTGCATTTATTGGATTTAGCTTCAAGCTTTGTTCTATTATCTTTATCAATATGGACAAATGCTTCACAACCAAACGTTCTCAGAAATTAATAGTAGTTTACATTTTTATCTATCCATGCCTCCTCTGGAATGCCACCATCCAAAGCACTTGAAGGTCCTCTGTTTATTAAATAAACAACAGTATTTACAGCATCCGCCCAAAACTGTAAGGGCAACCCTACATGTAGTCTCGTACACCTTGCAAGCTCCATGATCGTTCTATTCATCCTTTCTGACACACCATTTTCTTGTGGTGTTCCTGGGACTGTCTTCTTTTTACGAATCCCATGGTATGAACAGTAACTATCAAACTCCTTGCCGCAGTACTCACCTCCATTATCAGATCTGAGACACTTCAACCTTTTTCTTGTCTCATTCTCAACCAAAGCTTTCCACTTCTTAAGAGTAGCAAACACATCAGATTTCTGTCTAATGCAATAAACCCAAGTTTTCCTAGTTGCATCATCAATAAATGTAACATAATAATGAGAGCCACCAAGAGATTGTACCTGAGCTGGTCCCCATACATCAGTATGCACAAGCTCTAACTTTTCATTCTTCTTCTGTTTCCCAACCCTGAGAAATCTGACTCTCTTCTGTTTTCCATAAACACATTTTTCACAAAATTCCAAACTTACCTGCTTCAAATCTGGCAGCAACTTCCTTGAGTGGAGAATCCGTATCCCCTTCTCACTCATGTGGCCAAGCCTATGATGCCACGATGTTGTATCTGTTCTTGTGGAAGCTAAAGAGATAGAATGGTCAGTATTATGAGGACATAAATACAACGTACCTACCCTGTCTCCTTTTGCTATCACCATTGATCCTTTAGTGATCTTCCACCACTTTTCTCCAAATGTAGATAGACAACCACCATCTCCCAACTACCCTGTTGAGATCAAATTTCTTTTCATAGCAGGAATATGCCTAACATCTTTCAACAACTAATCAGTTCCATTCTTAACTTTTATCCATACCTTACACATTCCAACAATTTTACATGGCTCATCATCACCCAATAAAACATGTCCAAAATCGCCTGGAACATAATCATGAAAATATTTCCTATGGGGTGTAGCATGACATGAAGCCCCTGAATCTACTACCCAATAATCACTTGTATTATATAATGCAAGAATCAAAGCATTTTGTAACACATCACCTGCTACATTTGCTTCCTGGGTAGTTTCCTTCTGTCCATCTGCTTTCTTCTTTAGAGATCTGCAGTCTTTCTTCAGATGTCCTTTCTTTTCACAGTTCCAACACTCTTTTTTTCTCAGTTTGGACTTAGATCTTCCTGTTTTAGACTTGCCACGATTACCTTGGCTCTTTCCTCTCTCCTTTTGTCTTCCCCTGCTCTCCATTGTCAACGCATTACCTGATGTCTCACCTGTGCTTTTTCTTCGCATTTCCTCACTAAGAATAACAGCAATAACATCATCAAATTTCAAGGTGTTTGAACCAGAGACAGAGTTACTTACAACCATGACCAAGCTATTCTAGCTTTATGGCAATGAACACAAGATTAGAAGATCCCTAACCTCATCATCAAAGTTCACACTTACAGAACTTAGTTGATTTGTAACCATATTAAACTCATTTAAATGATCAGTAACAGATCCACCTTCAAACATCTTCATATTAAATAAATGCTTCATTAGAAATACCTTGTTGGAGGTCGAGGGTTTTTCATACAGGTTACCCAATGCGCTCATCAAACCCTCCGTTGTCGTTTCTTTTGAGATATTGAAAGCCACCGACGAAGCCAGGCTCAGCTGTATTATTCCCAGAGCCTTTCTGTCAAGAACCTCCCATTCTTCGTCCTTCATGGACACCGACTGCTTTGCTCTTCCTCCAAACGACAGGAATAGATCCTTCTGGTACAGATAGTCCTCCATTTGCATCTTCCATAACTGGAAGTTTTGGCCGTTAAAATTCTTGACCTTAAACTTTCCTTCTTCTACCATTGCTCCCACTCCGAACTAGAAACTCTAGCTTCCTGTGGGTTTATCTGCCAAATAGACCTTTGGCTCTGATACCAATTGTTAGAAAAACAAGATCACAGAGCAATAACAATAAACATAAATGCAAATATAATCACACACACATTACAAGAGAGACACAGATATATTGTGGTTCACCCAACTTGGGCTACGTCCACACTCAAGTTTCTAGTCCTTATTATTATACCGTCCAACAAAGTGAAGGGATACATCCTGTAGCACAACCACTGCACTTCCTCTTCACTGTCTCACAATCTCTCTTCCTGATCTCAGAGATCTTTACAATGCATAAAACCTAATACATCAACCCTAGCTATGTTACAATGTCTTTCTTTTATAAGGGAAATACAATGGGAAAATTCCCCGGGTTACCCAAAACCATGGGCCCGAAAACTGGTGGCGAAAACAACCCCAAAAATTTCCTCTGGGGATACGCCCCCGAACCCCCATTTTCTCGGGGGCGTTGCCCCCAAACCCCCTTTCTCGGGGGCACTGGCCCCCGCGCCCCCCAGCCGGGGGAGTGCAACCACTCCCCTCGACCCCCTGGGGATTGTGTCAAGATCATAACCAAACCTGGGGTACGGGCACGGCTGAATAATAATATCTCTGAATCAGAAGATCAGGCTCCACAACCAACAATGATGTTATTCGTGCCTTGTGAATTGCCTATCTAGAATGCATAAATTTTAGAATTTTGGGGTATTGAAGCATATAAGGGCACGTGGTAACTAATTAAAAGCCAAAATCTATTCACATGTGCATAAATTTATATACTTTTTAAACTTGTGTGTTATGATGACATATGGTTTTTAAGTATATAAATGATGGTTTATTACAAAAGTGAATTTAATTCTCTCCTCTTTTTCTCCACATTAATAAATGATGTAAATCGTTGTTCATTAATCTTAAATGTTCTCTTTGACAGGTTGCTACAGACTCATTCACATTTTTTATTATCGAGAGGAGGGAATCAGCTCAACATCTCACGTAAAAACCACCAGCAGTTCATCATATCGTTGGCCATGAATTTTCAGATTGTATGGGATCAATTCAGATTGCAAACAACGATTGCATGCTGCCGGATGGATTAACTAAGAGAAACGTGTTCAAAGATCATAGTAGGAGGAGTATTGAGAGATCTGAAAATCTAACTCGCCACCTACTTATAGTTTAAACACATCATCACATAAAAGAAGAATTTACCGGATCAGAATCATCATGAGTCATGACTACTTGGATCGCTCAGATTCTTAGTCTAATCGCTGCAAAAACGAAGCCAATATATGACATTACACCATAGTTTGATCCAAAGATCAAGGCATAGATGATGTGATTGGCGCCAATCACTCCTTGGACTGTTTGACATCTGCACATAGTTCAAGGTAGTTTGCACGAAGTTTTTTAGGGTGAAAGTCTGTAATCAAATAATGCAATGGACCTTCAACTACCTTGATAAAATCTTGCCAGATCAAAGAATAGGAAGAATACTAGCCAATATTTTTCCCATGCATATCAAATCGAAAGGAAAAACACAGGTTATCTATTATACCTAGATTCATACTGCTAGACAAAAAATATAAATTAAAATAACGTATTCTTGTAACATACTAGTGATCCAATTGACTTCACAAGCGGAAAGACTAACAATTGGTTAGTGTGAGCGAATCGCGGGGACTGGAAGCCGTCCTTCCGTGCAGTGCAGCGATCTTTATTGCAAGGATATAATATTATTCTTATCCCTCCCCCACGTAACCCTAGTTATGACTTCCCTTGGTTCCTTGAGAGTGAAACAGACTTCGACTTCCTCATTCTCCACTATAAATTTCTCTAGATGCTGATTTATGTGACATAAGTTGCAATAATCCATCCTGAAGTTTCGTCGTCATGACCAATGTTTAATCCTAAACACATTTATCAGTTGAGGACATCTAGATTCTATCTGGAATTATATTGTTCACTGGTCAATATTTTTTGCATTTTAGTTGTTTAGCCTAAATATTTAGAATCAAAAAATAAAAACCAATCAAATTTATTCATACCAGAAGCTCAGAGTCTAATAATTGACTGTGGTATAGAAGAACGACCTTGCTCACTTCACAAGTATCATCTTTGCATATTTCTACCTTCTCAGCTTCTGTAATCTCATACACAGCTTCATTCCTTATGGTTGCCAAGTATTTGTAACTATTATCATACAATTTAGCAAAATGCTCAATAATATCAGGTTCCCAGACATCATCAAGCAATATTAAAAGGATTTTTCCAATCAATGCTTCTTGTAGGAGACAACAAACATATTCAAGATCTCCCTTGGTCTCCTCCCATATTTTGTTACTGCAACCAATCTGCACTAGGAATCTAAATATTTTTTTTGCTAAACGTTTGTGATATTCTGTTTTGTTTCCACTTCATGCCATTCTGCTGCACCATTGTCCCAGACCAAGCTCCACTGCACCATGAATGAATCTCTCGGGTGGATTGGAAGCAACTTGTCAATCCAGACATGTTTTTCCAATTCCAGACAGCCCTACCAAAAGAATAACCTGCGGTGAATCATCTCTGTCCAACAACACCCTCACCATCTCACATTTCTTTGACACTGGATAACCTGCTTCCAATCTCACTTTCAACATCGCTGGTAGACGATTTGCTGTTGAATCTATGACTTTTTGCACATTTGCAGAGAACTCTTGAGAGTCAAACCACCAATTCATGTCCCCCTTGATGGAGTGCAGATTACCGTAGTAATCGTTGACTGCGATTGCTTGGCAGCAGTCATAATCGCCTGTTGTCGGATGTAGCAGAGAGGCTGCAGGGCAAGGACAGGTGCAGGGGACACGCGGCGACCAAAACCCCCACACCAAACTACGAGGTAATTCTATACACCGAACTTTTGAAAACCTTATAAAATTTTGCCAAGTGAAATCAAATCAATTGTACAAAATAAGCTAATATGCCCAAATCCGTTACAATATGTCACGAACATAACAATAGATATATAAAATAATAAATATATTAGTAATTTCAATCTTATAAATTAAGAATTTATTTAAAAGTTTAAATTAAAGTTATTTTATTTGAATGTTAAAATTAACGAAACATAGACGCTAATTCGTTATCCAAGGCAGGTTTGGATCTAATTGAAGGTGATCTTCAGGTGAAAAGTGTCCACAAAGGCTCAGATTTTATACCTTCCTCCATATGGGACGTCCAGTCAGATGCTAAGTGAGCAGATTTTGTTTTTAAAAAGATGACGGACTTGTTTAAATTTTCTAGACATGTATGAAACAACTTTGAAGTTATTTTTAAAGAATCCACAGTAGAGATGCTAGAGGGTTTTTCTTTGAAATTGTAACGAAACAAAAAAACTATTATTATTAATAAATAAATTTATCCTAATTCAATCTTGTAATACTAAGATTATTTTTTTTTGTTGGCAAAGTGGTGGAACCTCCTTGACTAGCAAGTTTGCCTTTGGCTAAGTTACCACGAACCAGGGGCATCTAAGCCGTCAAAATCACTCGGGGATCGCACCCGGCCTGAACCGCACCAACCTTTAACATGGTTGTATTTTTGGTATCCGCGGGATTAGAACCGACAACCTTTCCGCTTAGGGGGCGTCTTAACCAAACCCCGCCATCAACTGTTCTACATCTCACGGATGTAATACTAACATTATTATTTATTATTATTATTAACAATAAATTAACATTAATGTTATTATTATTTTTGTTAATGTTAAAATAATATAAATGTTAAACATTAATATTAACATTTAATATTAATGTCAATGATAATGTTAAAATCAAACTTATTGTTAACATTTAGGTCACTTAATAATATTAAATCCATATTTGATATAAAATTTAACATTTAATATTAATATTAATTGTAAAGTTAAGGTTAATATGAATATTAACATTGATGGGACATAACCGTCATGTTAACATAACGCACTCAAAATAACACATCCTCAACCATAGTCCATCCTAATTATTGTTCAAATATAAACAAACATAATAAAATTAATAATAACATTAATAACATAATAATAACATCAACATAAAATTAATAATAACATTGTAAAATTAACCATGGTCAACATAATATAATTAATAATAACATAATAAAAGTAATATATTAACATCAATATATGAAATAATTTATTAGCATTAGCATTAACAACAATATAATTAGCATTAATATTAACATTTTTTTTCCCCGAAGCATTAATATTAACATTAACATTAATGTTATTGTTAATATTAACATTTAATATTTATGTCAATGTTAATGTTAAAATTAAATTTATTGTTAACATTTATGTCATTTAATAATATTTTTTTTTAACAGAAATGAGTAACAAACTTTTATATAAAAAAGAAACCGAGGTTACAAAAAAGTTGGGAAGATTGATCCCAATATAGAAGAGCTGCCACAACTCCTAGCTCATCTTTTTCCAGTCTGATATGTTCATGATAAAATCCTATTCTGCATAAGCTATACCTTCTAACAAACTGACTTTGGATCAAAATATAGAAATAGAGCATTGCTGAGAAAGAGACCTTATAAGAGCTATTCAGCTATTGCTGCATGCCTAACCGGAAAAGACACTATACTATATTTCTGATATAACATAAGAAAGGCAAAAAAAGTTTAAAAAAAACTAAAAAGACGCACGATGGACGAATTACTGGTTGTTCGCCATGCTCCCATCAACATCTCCAGCTATGCCTCCTGTGCCTCCTTTTAAAACCGTGGTGCACTTTCTGATGTCTTCCCTTGTGTTATCGATCTTGGCTTCCACTATCTTGAGACTACTGTGCAGTGCCATGATTTTAGTGTCCAAATTGACAGAACAAGGGCATCCATTTTCAAACTTTCCAGCCAGGATGGAAACCTGCTCATTCAACTTACTGCTATTGTTTCGAATCTCAGAGTTCGTAACTTGGACGAGAGTATAAAGATAGGAAATGTCCCGTTTGAGTTCATATTTCTCCCCTCCGAGCTTGCGAACTTGAACTTCCATTTCTTTCAAATAAGTTTGGAGATCAACTGGAAGGTTGCCAAACCCCAACGTATACATCGGACTGTTGATTCCATTGTTTTCTCCTATGGAGGAGCTCCAATTCTTGCCCATTCCCAATGCCTCTGTTTTGCAGTGTTCGTGCATAGCATGTTGCACCTTGACAGAGCCACCAAGATCCATTTCCTGTGTGACATCATTTGCAAATGGCATTCTCAAAATTCCAACAGACCCATTTCCTAAGGTCTTGATGTTCTTCTTTCATCTCAAACATTGCAGCGAGGGAAGGCTCGATACGACAGTAGGAACGACTTCATCCATTTTTACCCAAACTTCAATCTCCCTGCTCTGTATGCGAAAACTTCCCAACATCATGCCAAGAATAATGCCCTCGACCGTGATGTAGGCTAACATTGCCTCACTTTTCGACCACCTTAAATTCATGCATGTGAACCAGATGTGTACAGCATGTGGAAGGCTCCAGAATCGCTGAAAGGGCGCGGGGAGGATCTGAGGAGGAGGAGGCGATCCCAATATAGTTTAAGAAAAACCTATTCCAATATGTCTCAAAGTTTTATAGATCAAAAGAATAACAAGATGTTTTCTCTAAGCTAGGGGTCGCCGCTACTTCCAATTGCCATGAAAACCAATGCACTTCTTCTTCATAACTAAAAAGGGAGAGGATTAAGGGACCCAATTCTTGCCAAATTCCTGACAATTACTAACCATAATTCCACAATAGAGGCTAGCTCCGACATTAGCCATAGCATCCGCATTCTGGTTATTGATCCTTAATAGATGAAGAAAGTTGATAGAGTTGAATTCACTGACAATGTAATTAAAAATATGATGAATATTTGTGACAGGATTCTTTCGATTCGCAACCAAGGTTCTAGCTTCCCTAATGACAAGCATTGAGTCTCCGAAGACCACCAGATCCTCCATTTCTTCCTTCCTTGTTGTTTCCAGTCCTTTGATAAGCATTAGCCACTCTGCGCCATTGTTGGATCTCCTACCAATTCCCCATGCATAATATTTCAACTTGTTTCCCTCAGAGTTAGAAAGGACTCCTCCCGCATCTGCCAACCCAGGGTTTCCTTTCGAGGAACCATCATAGAACAACGAATTGCGACCGATATTATTCTTCCAGGGTCATTCTTATTTGCCAGTTTTGAGAGTTATGTCTCTTGGAAGGTTGGACCAGAAAGGTATAGGGAGAAGGGGTCAGGAAATCAACCGCCCAAATTTTTTCCTCTGTGTTTAAAGGTTCTTTGTTAATGTTTTTCATTCCCCTCAAGGACAAGGTTTCAATCTAGAGAGCCTTTGCATAGGTGAGAACCTTACCTGGGGTGACTCTATTATCTTCAAAGATTTATTTGTTCCTGGCTGTCCAGATCTTCCAACAGATAAATTTGGGGAGAGAATCCCATGCTCTTTTGAAATCCGGCTTTCTAAAGAACGTTCCTTGATAGTAATCTTTCCAGCATGCAAAAAGAACGTTCCAATTTGTTGGAAGGATCAAATTGGGTTGTATTTCTCGATATGCTCGGTGACAAACCTCCTGAGAAAATTTGCACTCCAGAAAGAGAATGCATCTTGCAGGTCCTTCGATTCCCCTTTTTCTAAGATTCTATGCGGTTAACGTCTTTCAATGTGCAAGAATCCAAGTGAAGGCATTAATTTTCAGGAGCCCATCCTTTCCCCAGACTTTGCTCCACTTTGTATCCTTATTTCGACAATTGTTGAGAACATCCACAAAACTATATCCCTCCTTGACAGAGTATGAGCCCGAGTTTCCCCATCCTCTTCTATCGTTCAAATTTTTGTGTATAGGGAGTGAATCGTGAAACAAGGGTAGGAGAGCATTATAATCTGGGATGAGTTGATCCGGTAAATCCAGCTCGCTCTAGCCTGCCCATCTTCGCCGATTTTTCCAGGAAGACAAATCGTATAATGTGTGGATGTTAGCTTGAGCCATCCATTCTTTTAATTCAGAGAATTCATGCAGATAATTTGCAGGGGAATTTAAACCAAGATTGTCTTCCCAGATATTTATTTGTTTTCCGTTGCTAGGGATCCAATATAGGTTGTTTTGAATTATGAAAGCCGCTCTCTTGCAAAGATTCCAAGTAGGAGTGCCTCTCCTGTCCTGGTCGATTTATTCCACACATCTTCTTCTGCTACCGGTCATGTATTTTTTATGGAGGATCTCCTTCCACCACGCCTTTTTTCCAGATACAATTCTCCAGATAATTTTTGCTCTGAGAGCTAGGTTCATAGTCATTGGATCTTTGATCCCAACACCTCCATACATTTTAGGCCTACACGCCATGTCCTAATTAACCAGATGGAATGTTTTAGTGTTGTTAGAATTCCCTCCTTGCCATAAGAACTTTCTGAGTTCGTTTGTGATATCCTTCATTACTTTTTTAGGAGCTAGATAAATCGAACAAGCATAAATAGGGTATGCTGAAAGAATTGAGTTTATGAGGACAAGTTTGCCTGCAGGATTGAGCCATCTAGAACCCCAAGAGTTTATTTTATTCTTTATCTTGTCAGTCATTCCTTGCCAGTCAACAACCCTTTTTTTCCCTTTGAAAATTGGGATTCCCAAGTAATTGAAGGAGTTCCATGTTGTATTTCCTTTAAAACAAAAGATCCTTTCAATCTTGACTAGCTCCTCAGGTGGGAAATTCCAACCATAAACATTAGAATTAGCGGAGTTAACTTTTCCGTCTGAAGATTTTAGGAAGGTGGACAATACATTGTTAAATCTCTTGGCAATGATAGAGGATGCACCCCCAAGAAGGATAGTGTCATCCGTAAATTGAGCATGATTGACAACTTTGACTCCTCTGACTATCTTTAAACCTTTTAAGTCACCCAACTCTTGCAGATGTTGAAGCTTCCTACTCATCGGCTCTGCTACTAAGAGATAAAGGAAAGGGGACATGGGGAAGCCTTGACGAAGTCCCCTTGAAGCTTGAAAAAAGTTAGTGGGTCTTCCATTAACAAGGGGATCTATCCAAGGGCTGCTAATGCAAGCTTTTACCCATCTAACACATCTTTTGGAGAAGCCAAACTTATTCATAATTTAAAAAAGAAAAGGATGATTTACTCTATCGAAAGCATTAGCCATGTCAAGCTTGATGGCCATACCTTGTTGCTTTTTTGGATACTGGAATGAATAGATTCCTGCACAATAACGATATTATCAAGGATCTGGCGAAGTGCAATGAATCCTCCTTGAGAGTTTGAGATGAGGTGGCTCGTAATGTTTTTCATTCTAGTTGCAAGGATCTTTCAAAGGATTTTGTAGGAGGTATTACAAAGAGAAATTGGTTTGAATTATTCTATAGAGCTTGGAGTTTATTTATTTATTTTGGGATTAATGCCAAGAAGGATGAGTTGGTGGCCCCACCAATTTTGTCTTTCTTCCTGGTCCAGTTAAGCATTCGTTTCAGATCCTCTTTGATAATATCCCATGTAGCCCTGAAAAAATTTATAGTAAACCCGTCTGGACCAAGTGCTTTGTCGGCGTGAAGAGACCAGATAGCATTTTTTATTTCATATTCCATGATTGTCTTGGATAGTTCTCTATTCTCTGAATTTGAAATAAGCATGGGGATACCAGAGAGAAGATTCGCTTGTGCATCCGGTTCTTTTTCTTCATTGTCAGTATAGAGTTCACGGAAATGGTTGACTATGTGGAGCTTTAGGTCCTCCTGCCAATTTATATTGTCTCCATTTTGATATTTCAGCTCCTTAATGGCGTTGTGACTGAGACGAGCCTTAGTTTGTTTGTGGAAAAATTTCATATTGCTGTCACCTCCCTTTAGCCACATCTATCTAGACTTGATTTTCCACATTTCTTCTTCATGCCTGGCACCGTTGAGGATTTTCATATTTAGCTCCTTTTCTTGACAAATAGTGGAGGGTGTCACCTCTTCATGCTCCATTCTGGAATGAAGAATGACTAGCTCCGTTTGAAGAATGTTTTTGACATGGCCAGGTTTCTTATAAGAGGTCTTGGCCCAAGTTTTGAGCGCATACCTCACGGATCTAAGCTTGGACTCCCGAATGTAGCTGGGAAACCTGACAATTCGACTGTTCCAGGCATTTTGGACTAGATCAAAGAAGATATTATCATGCACCCAATGTGGATTGAACCAGAATGGTATTGGTACAAGGTTTTCCGGCGAGGAGAGGGATAAAACGATGGGCTTATGATCATAAACGATAGAAGGAATAATTTGATATATTGAAAGGAGATCAGATTGGAAAAAAGAAGAGCTTACCTGAAAACGATCGAACCTTGCTGTGATATGTCCTGCTCCAATTCTTCTATTGTTCCAAGTATACTTTCCATTTTTCAATGGTATATTCAGCATGTCCAGGTATGCAATTAGATCTTCCATCCCGAATGGGTCCCTGACTGTAATGCCTCCATGCTTTTCCAGCTGAGATTTGGTAGCATTAAAATCTCCAGCTATGATAAGATATTTCCCGCTCAGGTCCTCCTTTAACTTGAGAAGGTCCTCCCAAAAAATTGTCTTATCCCTGTAATGAGTGGGTCCATAGACATTGCAAATAAAGAAGAGTTTGTTGCTTTCTTTCTCTTGAATTTCGGGTAGTAGCCAGTGATGACTTTCCCTGGTTGATTTTAACGAGAATTTGCTAGATATAAGGGTAATGATTCCCCCAGATGCTCCACGAGCACTGAGAGCTTTTCCATGGAAATCCTTCCAGAGGAGGCGTGAGAGTGCCATGGCATCCACGTCCTTCATTTTAGTCTCTTGAATTAGTAGTGTTATCTCCTCAAATGGTTTTGCAAATCTTGAGGAGCTTCATTCATTCATGCTTAAAATTGTCATCTTTCTTGGCCTTTTGTCATCGTTCATATTTTCAAATTCCCCATTAGGTCTTCACGGATCATGTTTGCTCCAGACTCTTCTGACTCTGTCTTCAACCTGCATTACAAAAGCACAAGGAATGGTTACATTTCCTAAAACCTAGTCTTACGCTTCTTTATTATTTTCATCATCCAAAGTAAGAAGTGATGGGTGCTTGAAGTATTCAATTTCTAAGCTAGTGTTATTTTCTTAATCCATTTCCATTATAAGTCAAACCACAAGTCATAGACAAAGCTATAAGTCGAATCAAGCTAAGTCTACGAGCCACAAGCCTTGAGTTAAGTCACGAATCAAACCCCAGCTCGATATTACTTTTTCACAACTCATCAAATATATTAAAGTGTCAAGTGATTACAGGTGTCAAGATCAGAGTTTGTTGTGCAGATGCCCTAAAGAGATGATTAGCCCAGTTTTCAGTTTGCAAATATAGAGGTGTCAAGTTAAGGTCTAAGGCACCGATATTGATGCCTGTCATTACACATCGGGTGCTAGGTGTCAAATTGATTATACAGTGTAAATTTTAAGGCAGTATTGAATATTTTTTGCATTAATTCATGAGCAGAATCGATGGCTTAAAAGCACCATCATTTCTCTGTCTCTGTATTTCTGGGCAGCGTATTAAAATTTTGAAGAACCATGCATCAGAGGACAAACAAATCTTGCGTGTTCGGGTTGTTCTCAAGATGCAAAAGTTATACCCATGTGCTCAACAACTGACAGTGAAAGAGGTGCGTACAACTTATTGTAAAAAACAGAGGACCACGATGGGCAAGTGCGAATGTGGAATATTTGTGTGCTACATGGTTTCGAAAACAAATTGCCTTCATCCAAATCATGGGTAATCACATTGAGTATCAAAGAGTTCTGCAATATCAGTTATTCCAGCTCCTAAGATGTCATCACTGCCTGTACACTCAAATTATATAGCTTCTTTCAGAAGGTGGATGCAACAACATCAACTAATGATCCTATCAATGTCTCTATACCTCATTTCATTTAAATATGATCTCTTTTTTCTTCAGAGATTCAAATATATGTTCCTTCTTTTCCATTGTTTTGTGGGTTAACATTTAATGGACAGATTTAGAGAAGGAGAAACCACTGGGTCATACTCTACATGATCTCTTCACCAATGTATCATCACTGGTTCAGGGCAAGTTACAGGGCACAAACAATCTGCCGAAGCTGGTTGAAAAGATAAACCTTAGGAACAGCATGAAGCCATTGCAAGATCCACCTGATGAGTGTACTATTTCTATAGTAGTTGACATGGAATTTCCAAAGCCAGCGAAAGTTGAAATGGATGATCCCAGCCTCCATCTTACAGAGCTCAAATTTAGGGATTGTATGAGCTGATGCCATCTGAGTGTGTGCGCTATAAGCAATTAAAGTTATACAACAAAATTTCACTAATTGATTTAGGCAGGGGTATGAATGCATCCAGCCACGAACATTTTGACTGTGGGAACTTCAATGGATTCTACAAGAAATACTAATTATGTGCAGCATATCAAAGAGAGAGTAATGACTTATAACCCAGATGATGGGTAAAGCTCAAGGATTATCATTCAATGAAAGCTATCCCAAGACAGAGTTTTCGATAGTTTATACAGGCTTTCACAGCTATCCTAAGCCACCGAAAGAAGCTTTCGGTGGTTTATAGGCTCGAATTTTGGTTTCCCTATCCACCGAAAACACAAAACAAGACAGAATGACATCTTTTTACACAGATCCAATTTTTGTCATTTCGAATGGCACGAGGATAGTTTCCAAATGAAGTTTATAATTAATAGGAGTTATTCCACGGTGCTGTTCCAGATTGAAGGCGCTAGCAGGGTAAGAAGGGGAATATTCTTGTCTATTTTGGGAAAAAGACAACCTGGAGGTTCTCTAGGCAGCGGTTTCAACCTCACTCTTCAGCCTCTAGAGGCTCATTACAACTGTCGAATATAGGTGCCTTAGCAAGATGTCAGTTACTTTTGAGTGTAGGACGCTGTCATATTTTTCAGAAAGCTGTTTTTAATTAACTATTTTTAGCAGATTCGATCCATCTTTTCAGGATCTTAAAAGTTTCGTAAAGGCTATAAAGCCCACGACTGATGTAGAACAGGGGTTCGGTTTTGGATATTTTATGCAATATAGCTCTCAGGCTTCTCATTTTCATCTCGTTTGTATAAGGTTCTTTTTCCATTTATGTTCAGATCCTTTCTTCCTATCTTCTTGTACTTGCAGTGAAATGTTTATTTCATACTTATTTTGTTTATCTAACGTTTGATAGCTGTCATCCTATCAGTGTTGGTGAATCAAATACCAAGTACCATTTTCATATTGTGATCAACCATTCATGTATGTTCTTTATATGTGTTTGCTAGCATAATATTTTCTACACACATCTACTTTTATAAAACCTTATGAGCAGTAGTGGTTAAAAGCCTTGACTATCTGAGTATGTCTATGCATGTTTGAGTGAGTGAGTTTCGTTATTTCATTATTTCTTAACCGATTTAGATCCTGCTCAGGATCTGCCATCCGATCTGGCCCCACCTTGAATTTTGGTGTTCTGAAGGAGATTCATTTCCTCTAGAATTTTTTGTTTGCCCAACTCTAACTCTCTTTCTGCCTCCAGCTCTCTGTGATATCTTTGTGATTTTCTTCCTCTAGTATTTGGTGGCAAAACCGCATCATGCACTTCCGGGGTTTCAATTGAGAGTGAGTTGTCTGGGGATAGATTCTGCGGAATGATTTTTTATTTATTTACCTTTTATGCCCAAGAGATTCCAGGGGTATTGGATCCACCCAAATAAGTGAAGATCTACTCCTCTCTGGGAGAAGAGGGAGGAGAACTTGCATGGATTGGAGTTTCTTCCGTTTATTTTTCCAACGGGGTAGGTTCCGAGGTTGGAATTTCTCCATCTTCTAGTGACAAATCTTGAAATCTGTTGCTGGTTGAAGCTTCCTTTACTTCTTGAGTGTTTTCCTTTTTTTTTCTTGATTATGTCCCATTTGATGGATGCATTGCTGAAGTCGTTTTCCTTCCTTTTTTTATTTGCTGCCATCCTTCTTCTTGATTTTTTTCTGGGGCTTCTTGGGCTATTTTTGGACAGTTTTTAATGAAGTGCCCATATTCATGGAACTTCTTGCACTTAAATGGTAGTTGTTTGTAATCTACTTTTTGCATGTGCTCCCATCCATCCATAAACAAATTAACTGCTTCAGGTAAGCCTTTTTCCAGATCTACTTCTGCACAGATTCTTGCACAGGAGAACAGTGGCCCTTTTGGTTCTGCTTTGTCAATGTAATTGCCGAGGTAGTTTCCAATAGCTTGTAGGGTTTCATCATTCCAACAGTGCAGCAAAAAATGGGTAGGCGTACCCAAACTGGGACAACAAAAGGTACATCCTTCTCTGGATTGAAAGATAAATTCCATCGATTTAGATGCAGGCCACGGGGCCCCATGAAATACGGGCCACTTCTGAATATAAGGTCCCTATCAGCTTTATTTTCAAACATGAAGGTGAAGAACCCCTTACCACAAAAGCAATGTTGCAAACCCCCATAGATCAGGGGCATCCGGTTCTTATTAATCCATGCATCCATGGATTTTGGAGAAGGCCAGATTCCAGTGAGATGCCCAATCAGGCCCCTCTCGCTCAAGGCGAGGGATTTCAGTCTTGAAGCTGCCGACAAGATCTGGATTCGTGGGGCAACCGCTCACTTGATGAAGCTAGCATCACTGGAATCCACCATAGAAGAAAGGTGGGGCGTGGAGGCCACCAGGGCACAGAAGGATTCATCCAATCACCACCTTCATTCCTCCAGATTCAGATCCAGAGGAGAATCCATTGCAGTCCTCAGGAAGGACAAAGCACCCAATTGATCGACCTACCCAGGACGAGCCCGCGGGCACACAGCGAAACCACTCACGCTTGATGCAGCTGGTGCTGCGAGCTAGGGTTCAACGCAGTTGAATGACGCCATGTTAAAAGGGGCTTTCTAACCTAAAAATAACAACACTTATAATTGTGAAGTGTGAACCATGTTTGATTTTTCTTCTTCCGAGAAACATTAAATGCACTGAACCAATGTATGTCATTTAATAATATTAAATTAACAATTAATAACAAATTTAACATAAATATTAATATTAATTTGATCTCCTTTGATCACATTTATCGTCAGCATAATACTTTGGCGGATAAACTGTTGAAGCAAGCAATGGATGGTGAGGAAGGATTTATTCAGTGGGAGGAGATACAAGAAGCACAAGTTACAGATATGGGATCTCTTAAAAATTTTGAATGTTAAACACATGACTTTATTTTCAGTTTTTTTGTGATCTATGTATGGGATGGGATCTAGTTTATACAGAAACTGTTGATAGTTCTTTTTGCTTATAAGTATGGGAAGGGTATTGGT
The DNA here is from genome assembly GCA_027924585.1 of Larix kaempferi. Lineage (NCBI taxonomy): Eukaryota > Viridiplantae > Streptophyta > Pinopsida > Pinales > Pinaceae > Larix > Larix kaempferi. The sequence goes on along the minus strand of BSBM01000524.1, from coordinate 6,824,788 downwards.
ATATTTGTTATGTTAAGAGAGGAGATGGTCTATTTTGTAGATTTTAAGTCATACTGACTTAAACATATTGTACTATTTGATTCATATGAATAACAATAGTATTCTTTTTTTTTTGCGGTGGAAAAAAATATTAATATTAATTTTAAGGTTAAGGTCAACATGAATGTTAACATTGATAACCCTTGATGGTCATGTTAACATAACACATTCAAAATTGCACTTTCTAAACCATATTCATGGTTAATATTGTTCAAACATAAACAAACATAATAAATTAATAATAACAAGACAAAGCTGCAATGCAGCTAATTCCTTGCCAATAGAAGTTAGTAATGATTCGCACATGATTTGAGTCATGGAAAGCATGCTTCACTTGATATCCGAGCATTATTTCATGTTGCATGCACTGATTGAGTCTCCAGACACTCCAAAAGCACCGCATGCAAGTCAACTGAGAATTAGAAGATAAAGTGACCTAATTAGGTCAAAAGTTAGGTCTGATAGGTGAATGTTATGAAAGAAAGGTAAAGCTAGTAAAGAAGAGGTGCTTATATGATTATTGATTTGTGGAGCTAAGTTGGGGTTGAGTGCATGCACTTAGCTAACCAGTGTATTTCGACAGCGAAATTTATCTGCCCTAGTCACTATCAGGTTGGATCATCAAGATTCAACACAACTTCATCATCATACATGATTCGAGTTTTCAGTGATTTGAGGGATTCACCCTCCTTGCATGGGCGCATCATCCAAAGAGAGATCTATTCGCTTTCCATCCTACAGGGCCTGGAACTATTGCATGCTACTCCCAGTCTTCTCAGAGCGATGATATTACCCTTCCCCTGGAAGAAGGGCTCTTCAAATTGAGTTTCAGGTTACTTCTCAGCACATCTATCCTTAGAAAGATGTCTTCCTGCATGTGGGTGACTTTCCCAAGGAAGGGATTCACGTTTTAGGTTGTTGAGCCATCAATTTGTCTGCATGTTGCTTCTATCTTCATCAGAGGAGCACTATAACCCCAACACACCCTTTCTGGAGCTTCTTCTGTTGATTATTATTTACTGAGGAGCATATTAAGTTTGGGGAGGGCGCATTCTCTGGAGGAGGTTCAACCTTATCTCCCTATTCCACCGGCACAATCCATGCATGTCGGGTTTATATTGATCTTCATCAACCGATCTATCTATTGGTACGTACATGCATCACTTCTTCCTATTTTATAGCATTTCTGATTATCTGGGTATTAGGTCTGCATGCGGGCGCATGTAACCCTAGATTAGTACATCATCCATTCATGAGTTGAGATATAAGAGCATATAGCAACAAAAATAAAAAAAATTACCAGTTTGGGATATTACAGTGGTATTAGAGCATGTTCCTCGCTAGCTATGGGATCATGCCATTTTGAACAGTAAATGAATTCAAAGGACGAATTCAAAGGACCCTTACAACATTACTTACCGAAGGCAGAGGTTTAGGAACAGTGGGAGAGAAGAAAAGGAGTTAGAGGATATAGATTTGGGGGATACAGAGTTTCAGTTTGGAAAACGAACAAGCAAATAAATAATGGAAGATGATGAGAAGGCAGATTTCCATAGTCTTATATCCGCTATAAAGGATCTAACTACTGGATATAAAGAAATGGTGAGTGCCATCAGACAACTGACTGATAAATCAGGGCCCACCCCACACAGTCCTATGTTTCCCAACAGTGATAGAGTATTACTAGTAGCAATGGGGAACATTTACATACCAACATGCAGAGCCACCCCCATATATACAACAATCCCTCCCGACCTACCATACCTCAGTTCTTAGAGAGCCTAGCCGCAGTACCCTAAGTACAGGTAGAGCCAGAAGAACCCATGGGAGCATATTTGAGAGAGTACAGAGTACTGGGAGATGACTTCCAGTCAACCATGACCTTCACTGACTTTTTCCACTTTAAAAGTAAGAATAGGCCCAGAGCATACAATAGGCCTTTCAACCAGAACTTTGAGTTACAACACACGGTAGGGAAACTTACTATTCCTACCTTTGAAGGGACCTGGGGTGGACCAATGCGGAATTGGGTACAAAAGTTGGATACATACTTCCAGCTCAACCCCATGATTGAGACAAATGCCATTAAATTGGGTACCTTACATTTGGACGGGGAGGCCCATGAGTGGTGGTACCACGGGTTGGTGACCTTGGGTCACAATGCCATCACCTCATACACAGATTTTACATAGAGGCTCATTGAGCGATTTGACAGAAAAGATACCGAGGTACATTTCAGAGAGCTAACACAACTCAAGCAGATAGGTAGTACAGAGGCATTCCTTTCAGAGTTTCAGAGGGTAACAGTCACGGTGATAGATATTTCAGAGAGCAGGTTGATTATGTTATTTACCAAGGCCCTCACTGAGCCCTTACGTGGATGGGTCAAGGCTTATAGACCCACCACCCTAGCTGATGCCATCAATCGAACTAGAGATTTACGGGATTTAGTACCAAAGAATAGATTTCCTCCCAGAACCAATTTCCCTATTAAAGATAAAGAGAGGAAACCCTTCCAAAAAGAATGGCCCAAGAAAGAATGGATGGACAATGATACCCGCCAAGACCTTAGAAGAAAGAAATTATTTTTCACCTGTCAAGAACCATGGGTACCAAGTCATAGATGTTCAAGGAAGGGAAAGGCCCACTACATAGAGGTCTACTCCGACAGTGGGGAGGATGAGGATTATCAGGATCAGGAGTAGGCAGAGGCACATGAGATAGCAGATGAGGTACAGTCACCAGAAGGTGCCATTGCTACATTGTAGGGGGTTCCTAGATTCCACACTCTTCGGATCATAGGTGTTATACAGGGAAACATAGTAGGAGTATTGATAGATGGTGGGGAATCCCACAACTTTATTGATGTTTCTTGGGTAAAAAAGAAAGGCATTCAGACTCAGAGTTTTGATGGCTTTTCATTAGTTGCAGCAGGTCACCACACCATGGAGTGTAGTCAGAGGATCCAAAAACTAAAGGTAACACTTGGTCACTATACAATGATAGAGACATTCTATGTGGTAGACGTACTAGACACGAATGTGGTTTTGGGAGTTCAGTGGATTTATTCCGTAGGGAAGTATTCTACGAACTACCAAACCATAGAGATAGAGTTCATGGGGACTGAGGGACATAAAGTAGTGTTGAGAGGGATGAATACCTACCCCCCCACAACAGTATCATCACACAAGATGGAGTCAGTGCTCCGACAGGGAGACATAGAGTGGGCGACAGAGTGCTTGGTTACCTTCAGGAAACCACCAGATAAGGCCACACAACACCAACACATATAGAGGCCTTACTGTAGAAGCACAAAGCAGTATTTGGAGACCTTCCAGCAGGTCGAACTCCAGATAGGGGATTTGAGCACATTATTGAGTTAGAGGAGGGGACTCAAGTAGTTATCACTACCCCTTATAGACACCCCAAGAGGTGCAAAGATGAAATAGAAAGTACAATCAAGGAACTGCTCAAACTAGGGTACATTAAACCTAGCTCCAATCCATTTTCATCCTCAGTGGTGCTAGTAAAGAAAAAGGATGGAATCTTATGCACGTGCATTGATTACAGGGCACTTAACAAGAAGACTATAAAAAATAGGTATCCAATCCCTAGTATTGATGAGTTGATGGATGAACTACAAGGGGAAAAGTACTTTTCCAAGATTGACCTCCGCTCAAGTTACCATCAGATTCGGGTTTGGGAACAGGATGTTCCAAAGACCACTTTTTGTTGCCACTACGGACACTGTGAGTTTCTAGTGATTCCATTTGGGATCACTAATGCACCAACCACTTTCCATTCATGCATGAACAATATCTTCAAGGCTCAGTTACGCAAGCATCTTCTGGTATTCTTCAACGACATATTGATATACAATAGAACTTGGGAAGAGCATTTGAGACATCTAGATGAAGTACTTGGGATTTTACAAGGACAATCACTATATGCCAAGATGTCCAAGTGTGAGTTCGGCATGTAGGAGATGTTATATTTGGGACATGTGATAGGGGCCAATGGGGTACAGGTACACTTAGAGGAGATTCAAGCCTTATTGGATTGGCCTACACCCAAAAATGTGACAGAACTGAAGGGCTTTTTGGGCCTTTGCACTTACTACAGGAGATATGTCAGTGGATTTTCATAGATGACCACACCCCTCACCGATCTTACCAAGAAGGGGGAATTCATTTGGTCAGAGATAACACGGCAGACATTTGAAAAAATGATGAAGTTAATGAGTTCATGCACAGTACTAGCTCTACCAGATTTTTCTGAGCCATCCGTGTTAGAATGTGATGCCTCAAGAGAGGGAATAGGGGCAGTATTGATGCAAAACGATCACCCCATTGCATTTGAGAGCAGGAAGCTCAAGGACTATGAACGCCACTGTTCGATATACGACAAGGAAATGTTAGCTATTCTCCATATGCTAACCAAGTTCAGGAAATAACTAGTGGGTGGTAGGTTCAAGATTAAGACAGATCACAACATCTTGAAATACTTCCTGGAGCAGAAAGAGATAAATGAGAGGCAACATAAATGGGTAAGAAAAATTCAGGCCTATGACTTCGAGATTGAATACATAAAGGGAAAGAACAATGTGGTAGTGGATGCACTTTCTAGACGAACAACCGCTTTATCCCTTATGAGCATCTCATTAGATTGGAGATATCATCTTTTGGTTGAGTATTCCAAAGATAAATTTTCCTGTGAACTATTGGACAGACAGATTCAAGACGACAGGTACAGAATCATTGATGACATCATATACTACAAAAACAGAATCTACTTGGTTCCTGAGTCTTCCCTTAAGAAAAAGATTTTGCAAGCTTCGCATGACTCACCTTTAGCAAGACATTAGGGGTTCCTTAAGACTTACAGGCAGATTAGAGAGAGGTTCTCATGGAAGGGCCTCAAGAATGACGTGATGCAACATGTAAGAGAGTATAGTTTGTGCCAACAGAACAAGATAGAGCACACCCACCCGATCGGGTTACTACAACCATTGCCCATTCTCAAGCAGAAGTGGGAAAGCATTTCCATGGATTTCATTACAAGGTTGCCCAAGGTTCAGGGAAGAGACTGCTTGTACGCAGTGGTGGACATGTTGACCAAGTTCGCTCACTTATTTGCCATTCCCTCAGATTATTCAGCAACACAGGTGGAATAACTATTTTCCAGAGAGGTATTTAGACTCCACGGGTTACCCAAGACCATTGTCAGTGGTTGGGATAGTAGGTTCACTTGAGCGTTTTTTAAAATAACTTTTCAGGTTAGTGGGAACCGAGTTAGCTATGAGCACAAGTTATCATCCACAGAGCGACGAAAAGACATAGATAGTTAACAAGTGGATTGAGGGATACTTGAGGAATTACGTAGCAGGTTAGCAGAGGACATGGATCAAATGGATACACTTAGGAGAACATTGCTACAATACCACCCACCATATGACCATTGGGATGAATCCCCTTAGAGCTTTGTATGGATATGATGCCTTAAATTTTGGAGATCTGATATTTGGTGATAGCAGGGCCACCAAGGCCAAAGAGTGGATTTAAGAGAGTCAAGATATTCTTAAAATACTCAGAGAAAACATACAGGTTGCTCAGAATCAACAAAAGATATATGCAGATAGACACAGGATTGAACGCAGTTTTGAAGTGGGAGACTTAGTTTATTTATGCCTACAACCTTATCGACAGTAATCTCTTAAGAAGAAAGGAGTAGATAAAATCAAGCCTCGCTTCTATGGTCCCTACAAGATAATCCGGAAGGTCGGAGAGGTTGCATATGAGATAGAATTACCCCTAGAGAGCAAGATTCATAATGAATTTCATGTATCTAACCTCAAGAAGGTAGTGGGTCAACAAATTGTTACATCATCTGAGCTTCCCCCCCTGATGATGAGGGGCAATTGATTCTGATTCCCGAGTGCATCCTAGAGGTGCAAGAGCGGAAACTGAGGAATATAATCATCAGAGACTACTTGGTTCAATGGAGATATTTTCCTATAAAAGAGGCCACTTGGGAAGGAGAACAGGTATAACAGCACCCAACATTACAGTTGCTTGAGGACAAGCAATTTCGAGCGAGGAGGACTATAATGTCCTCTTCTGCTTAAGCATAGAGGACTATCCCGCTAACCTATCTGATTCCCATAGGTTCGAGCGGGAACTGACATTCAGGGAATTAACTGAGGATTGATGCCATATACACCCTAAGAAGATATCTAGCATGTGTATTATATAATCAGTAGGTAAACAGGGGCCACAGGAAATAAAGGCCACCTGTGTGCATGACATCCGAGCATTATTTCATGTTGCATGCACTGATTGAGTCTCCAAACACTCCAAAAGCATCGCATGCAAGTCAACTGAGAATTAGAAGATAAAGTGACCTAATTAGGTCAAAAGTTAGGTCTGACAGGTGAATGTTATAAAAGAACTGTAAAGTTAGTAAAGAAGAGCTGCTTATATGATTGTTTATTTGTGGATTCGAATTGGATAGCTGAGCGAGCTAAGTTGGGGTTGAGTGCATGCACTCAACTAACTAGTGTATTTCGGCAGCAAAATCTATCTTCCCTAGTCACTATTAGGTTGGATCATCCAGATTCAACACAACTTCATCATCAGATCAGGATTCAAGTTTTCAGTGATTTGAGGGATTCACCCTCCTTGCATGGGCGCATCATCCAGAGAGAGCTCTATTCGCTTTCCAGCCTACAGAGCTTGGAACTGTTGCAAGTTGCTCCCAGTCTTCTCAGAGCAGTGATATTACCCTTTCCCTGGAAGAAGGGCTCTTTAGATTGATTTTCAAGTTACTTCTCAGCACATCTATCCTTAGAAAGACGTCTTCCTGCATGTGGGTGACTTTCCCAAGGAAGGGATTCACGTTTTAGGTTGTTGAGCCATCCGTTTGTCTGCATGTTGCTTCTATCTTCATTAGAGGGGCACTATAACCCCAACAAACCCTTTCTAGAGCTTCTTCTGTTGATTATTATTTAATAAGGAGCATATTAAGTTTGGAGAGGGCGCATTTATACCAAGGGCACATTCTCTGGAGGAGGTTCAGCCTTATCTCCCTATTCCACCGGCACAATCCATGCATGCCGGGTTTATATTGATCTTCAACAGCTAATCTATCTATTGGTACATACATGCATCACTTCTTCCTATTTTATAGCATTTATGATTATCTGGGTATTGTATGCGGGCGCATGTAACCTTAGATTAGTACATCATGCATTCCTGAGTTGAGATACAAGAGCAAATAGAAAACAAAAAATAAATAAAAAATTACTAGTTTGGGATATTACAATAGATGAGCCTATGCAACACAAAATATTTAAAGCTCATTATTTAAGCAAACCTCCTGATGCAGTAACATATACTTTCCATGGTCATTTCAAATATATGCTTCTAATCGCTGAGTATGGATGATGAAGAGTTCGGTGATGCATTTTCAAATGAATATCCTCCTATTGACTTCTCAAACATCCCAGGTGTCCCTAATTATCATACTTGTAGAGACATATCTGATCATTTTCTAGTCTCTTGGGGAAATGGTGATTTAGAGACACAGCATGTCATATCCTTTCTTAAGGTCCTGGCCGATTTCAAAGTTTAATATGAAGATAACATGATGGAAATTTTTGTTAGCACTTTGAGGGGGGATGCTTGTTATTGGTGGTATAATGGTCTCTCGGATAAATGTATCATTTCCCTTCCGAGCTTCCTTAGAATATTTTTGAGGCAATGACACAATAAAGGATTTGGTATGGGAGCATTAGACAGTATCCTTGAGAATTTTTTTCCCATATTCCTACCTTGGATAGAATATCATGAGGAGGACCCTAATGCTCCTTGCCTCATCATAGTAGAAAACGAAAAATATTCAGAGCTGCCTCTGAGTTATTGTAGTGACAAAGAGATTAGGCAGCTTATTCAAGAATATCGTTCCTCTTTCCATCAAGCACAGTGAGACCCTATTGAAGAGATTCATGAAGATCCGGTTATTGAAAATGTTGTTGAAAACTCTCATCATGCCACCATAACAAAAGAAATTGAAGATTGGGTGTTTTCTTAGGACTATTTTAGTGATGATGAGCACATGTGTACTCCTGATCCCCCTCCAGAAGAAACCATTGCAGAAGCCCATATTGAAATTCATGAAGAAATTTGTAATGTATATGATGATGAAGTCTTGGAGGGTTTACTTCCTTATGACCTTTTTCCCGACGAGGATGATTATGAGCCTGAAGAAGAAAGATATAGCCTGGATCATGATATGAGTGATGAAGAATCACTCATGACTGACATAGATGTTGTTGATGATAACTGGACATTTATAGAGAAACCCATCTATGCCATGTCCGAAGAAGAGAATGATGCGCTTAAATATTTTGAGAGCATAATTGAAAATCCCATATATGACATATCTGAGGAAAGGAAGGTTGAGCCCGAGTCCCTTGGTGGTTTGATTGAAAAACCCATTTGCGGAGGTTTTCACAGAAAGCATGGACATTAATACCTTGGGACATCCGCTTGCATGGAAAAGGAACATGAAATCTTTTTACACGATCAGTATAAGCCATGAATGAATAAGGAAGACCTGAAGAAGCGGTGTAGTAAATAAATACAACTAATTGAAGAGCAGTCTTAGCCATTGTCTCCGCATACATAAGTTCCTTATGATGTGGAGCAGCTTGGGGTTTATGCTTTCACAGAAAATTAATATCATAAGATCCCTTCGGATCATTATGATGAGGTAGTTGGTCTGCCCTATCATTCAAAAAAAATTCTCATCCCTATCCAGTGATGGATAGAAGAAGCTTGGAGGACTTACCATTTGGGGAAGCACTTCAAAGATCTATCACATGATTTTGATTTCCCATCCAGCCCTCCCATTCAGAATATCCATGCAGGTTTGCACTTTCTAATAAACTTATCCTTCCTTTGGCTGGTAATCGAAGACAAGGAAAAAATCTATTATAATGATGAAATATTAAGATGGTTAAATTGGATTTCTGATTACACTTAGCATTTTCTTTATGTCATGCTTAGAGTAGGAAAATAACCTCCTCAAAGAGAGCAGTTGCTTTACGCATTTCTTCCTAGTACTTAGGAATAATAACTTTTTTCCTTAGTTAGTTTTTATGAATAAATGCAATTTGTGATTCATTGGTTTCTTCATAAAACCTGTGCTGCTGAAGGTTTTTCTTGTCAAGTTGAGATGTTTTTACAGGTTGTATAAACCAAAGATTCTGGTGTTCTCGCATCCTCTCCTTGCCTGAAGGCCAGTTCAAGCACACGTCCCGTAGTTGGATCCAGATGTTACCACCTAAGTTGTACTTAGGTGGACTCCTTGTGAACCTCATAAGACTTGAACAACTTACATTGTTCATTGTAAGAGTTCAGAAGTTCATCAGGCCAAATTTTTGGCCCTTTGTAAAATTTGCATGTCCAAACCCCCATGCGGGAATTGTAATAAGTTTGTCTAAGCATGATACTTTTGTAAAATTCTTGGCCTACCTTAGGGTTTTCCATCAAGGGTTTACTCTAGAGTGTTTTTTCCTTAGGAATTATGCGTTACGCTTCATTGGCGTATAATTCCTGAGTTTTTCAACAACTCCAAAGATGGAGTATTTCCCATGGTGGTCGATCGTAGGGAGGTTATTAAAGCCTATGTGTCTATGTATTTTTAACATGCTAGCCATCAATAATAAGTCGTATGGACATGCACTGGGTCCCCTAGGAGTTTGAGTCGATTCGGACATTTTTTTTTTCTTCGTAAAACTAGATAATTTTTTAATGGTTTAAATGGAAAAATTCAAATTACAATAAAAGTGAGGTATGGAGGCATAATTTGGCATGGGGATGCTCATTTTGATGCTCAGAGCGTCCTTTTTACCCTAAGACCCACTTTCTCCATGTTCCGGGTGATTATGTCGCCTCTCGGAGCATTATTCATTTAAGATGCGACAAAATGGCATTTTAATGCTAAAAAAACCCAAATTGCACCAATGGAAAATTAAAAAAAATATATATTAAAAAAGAGTCATTTGGCATGTGAAAAATGAATTGGAATCTTATCCAACATGGAGGGCGACATCATTCTTTGGAAAAAGCGTTGGATTTTTGTCACCTACCCAAATTTCTGAAAATTATTATTTTATGTGCAAAATACTTTATGATAAATTTAATTACAAAGTTTTGTAATTATGATCAATTTTGATCAATGATGAATGTAATTACAGAATATTATTATTTAAATAAATTAATTGGGAGACAAACACCCAAGGGGACTGTTAAATGAGTGTTCACTGACCCACTAAGAGGAATGGAAGCTGTTGGAAGGTATGGGATAGATGGCAGCAATTGCATCACACCACTAGCTGTTGGTTATGAGACAACTACCCCTAAAATGTGGCATTATCCCCCAGGTGGTGGGAGTGGGAAGGCAACTCATTAAATTACCCAGTAACAACTGAAAAGGCCTAGACAGCCTACATAAGGCAAATTTGAATTGGGGAGGTAGCCCTTACACAGTATTTCTGCAGGAATATTTCCTCATGTGCATCAGGTGATCACCGAGAGATTCGAATAGGGAGGCTAGTGGTGATTGCAAAGCATAAGTCTGCAAATTATTTGTTAAGGAGAACCAGAGGTGCTGGAGCAGGTCTTTTGGACTACTAGTTCTTGAAGATTCAACAGTTAGTGCTACTGCAAGTGGAGATCCTAAATTCCTAAGCTTCTTCCTCCTGGTGATTCAGTGAACAGGCTCGGGGGTCCTAAGGCAGTACTTGACTATTTTCAGGAATTGGTTGGGTGGAACAGTCTTCTTGGGCTGTTTGTTCCCCTACAGATTTTATCCAGGTTTTACAAATTTTCTACTTTATCTCAACTAATAGTTTTGTTCAGTAAAGTTAGTAATCTTTGTTTTTTTATTTTTATTTTCGAAAAAGAATCTATTTCTAAATATGTTTAAAGTCTTAATGTTAAAGTTTAATGATGATTTGGAATTGATAAACCAATATCTACATTTTTCCACATGTTGTTTTTTGCATCGTACTCTAGTGTAGATACGCAAATTAAGAATAGATTAGAAGATAGGCAAATGCCACTGATTCAAATAGACAAGTGCAGTGATTGAATTATGTTTTCATTTCTGCCCTATAATTAACAGTAGTAATTACTATACAGTACCTATTACAGTATAGAGGGGATTCTATTGTTTTCATGAAAAACAAATATAGATTATTGACTGTACAATTTCATTGTGTTTTCTTACCTCTATCATTTACATAGGAAATCAATACATTTTAAAGTTCTGTACATTATATTTAGAAACAAATATTATTGTTGCAATAACTAGAAGTTCTAGCTATGATCACAAGTCACAAATTACAGTCATCTTACACAGTCTTCATATCTTCATATTTCACTTACACATTGTTTTCATTTTTCCTTTTTAAACATTGCAAAGATTATTTTTTAGCAATAATGATAACATGATAAACCATATTTTGTTTTACTTTCATCTTATTCATCTATATTATAAACTATATATATTATGAACTGCATTTATTGTTTTCCAAAAAAACTTGGTTCCTATCAAACCCTAAGTTAGAATTTCGATTTCCTTTACCATCGTTTTTCCATATAAACAATCTCAATCTACACAAACTATGGATCGAATCCAGTTTTGGCTTCAAGATCTTTTAGAAGTCATTTTCAAACACTTATCCATTTTCAAAGACCAAACGTGAACTAGGGTATGGCCCTGTTCGTTTCCATTACAAACGAAATGAACACCATTTAGAACATCACTTATGACAGAGTTATCATCCACAACGAGCATTTAGACTCTAATCTAATATCAACACACAAAAATAAACATATAACACAGGAGAATTTCACAGAACGAAAACAGTAATTTTATTATCTTTGCCGACAAGAAAGCATTGTAATCACAGATGAACGAGCCTTGACTCTATTTCTTTCTCTTCATTTCTCATAACATAAACCCACAGGACGTGATCGAAGTGTAAAACAATATGAGTCCCATTTCCAATTTTAAAACAATGTTCCCAGAAACGAAATATTACATTACGTTTCCAACAATTTCGCACAGGGTTTATTTCCAAAACTTTTAACAGTGCAGAACAAGTCCAACAAACCCTCAGTATTGACGAAGTAACATAACCCTCAGTTTGACGAGTTAAACAACAGAGTTTAAAAACCAAGTATCATACATTTAAACGAAGGTCACAACCCTGTACAAGCATCACTCGAATAACAAGAGAGTTTTCAAGTTTTCCAACTGACAGACAATGCCGAGGCATGGTGAAATACTGATTATTCATCCTCCTGAAAACACATCAACCACAGACGAAGGGCACCTACGAGGGTTTTAGACCCGGATCTTACCAGGAATAGAAGTGCGCCTTTCCAAACCCTTGCTCAACATGATCTTCACAACCTGCAACTGACACAATAACAGTATTGAGGTTAAGTAAAAATTATTTGCCAAACCTTAAAACGAAGATTCAACAGAAGAAAACACTAAGTTTTTCGAAAGCATTTACCTTCCCGACGAACGGCCAAGTTCTTGGCATTCACCAGAACAACGACGAGAGCTCTGCTGCAGATGAGACCAGGGCACTGTTTTTTTTTTTGACCGTAACATAGGGGAAGATTGTATTAGTGCCGGTATTGAGCAACCGAATGCTAATTACATAGAGTTCTTAGATACAATACACCTCCATAGAAGAACAACGAGCTTACAGAGATCGCCCAAAACTTGGCAGGGCTCCACTACTCCCAAATGCCAGTGATTATTTAACTATAACTGTGGAGAAAGGCGTATTGTGCTTCAGGAGCGATATTCATTTTTCCAGCTTAGCTTTCAGAGTGGTGACTTCAGCTTCAAGTGCTGCGATCCTATGCCCGAAGTTGCCATGAGTATTTGCAGCGTCTTTGAAACCGGTTCGCATCTCATCTTTCATATCTTCCATTTGTTCAGAGAAGTCTGCCCTGAGTTGCATGAGTTCTTTGTTTAACAGGTCCCAGGATTGCTCTCCTGCCTTGGAGAGCGGATCCAACTTAGCTTTCTGGTCATCGTGCTTTGCCCTCAGACACCCCAGGGCAGCTTCCAGGGCCCCAATCCGTTCTTCAGCTGTGAATCCGGAGCTTGAAGAGCTGTTCGACGCCATCTAGTTCAGGAGCACAACGTGAACCTCGATCAGAGCTCGGACTTGACAGAGGGAACTCGGAATGCTTGATACCTTAAGCCTATTAACAGATCGCGCTTAACAGAGAGGAATGAGTTCGAGACAGGGGAGGAGCTCCTTTAAGAGCATACAGGGAGACTCCCGAGGGCATAAGGACCTATCTCTGAGCTATGGTGCAGGGAATCTCTGCATTCGCATGAAATACGTGTTTTGGGGAAGCCAAAGAGCGTGCTGTGAGAAGATACAGTATCCCTTACAGCTATGGGATGTCACATCGTTGACGCGAGCCATCTATGCTTAATATGCCTTGAGCCAGCTCGACCCCTTTATTTGCTTCCATGTCTGCTTGCTTATTCAGCACACGCAGCACATGGTAAAATCTGATTTTTTGGAAATGTTTGCTCACTTGTAGAATTCTTTGAAATATATGGCACAGTTTGACATTCGGAGGGGACTTCTTGGTTATGAGGGCTCTGATCAGAATCCTGGAGTCCCCAACGACTGTTAATTTGCTAATTCCTTGATCACGCGCAATATTTAATCCTTGCCAAAGACTGCAGAATTTAGCAGTGTTATTAGACTCAATTCCAAGACCCCAGGCATAATTGGAGCATGTTATCCCACTAGCTGATCTGATAATTCCTCCGGCACCGGCAGGGCCTGGGTTTCCTTTCGAAGCCCCATCGAAGAAAAGGCAATGCTCATTCAAGGAGACTTCCCAACATCTGAAATCTACTTCCTCAAGTCTGATTTCCCAATACTCAGGCTGAGGAACACAGCAAGTGGTACGAAGTGGAAGTTTGGTCATTAGTAGACTTAACCAACTGATCTCCTCTTGCAGAAGTTGGGCGGAGTTATTTAAAGGGTTGCAATCCAGGGCTTCTCCAAGAATGGCTCTAGCCTTCACTGCAGTTTTCCAGGGAGGGGCTTCATGACTGCGAAAAATTCTGTTGTTTCTCTCAAGCCACAGTTTCCAGCATATGGCTTTTGGGAGCCATTCCCAAGCAGTTTGAAGCAGGATCTTGTTGTTCAACTTGAAGGGTGACAGGGACTTCCAAATGGAGAAAAGGTTTTGAACAGTTTGGGGCAGGATAAGGGCATTGTTAAGGCTCATAGCGTGGAGCCAAACTTCATTAGCATAGGGACACTCCAGCATGATGTGATCCATAGTTTCATCATTGCATTTACAGAGGGGACAACAGGATGGGCCTTCCATTCCTCTTCTCTTGAGGTTGTCGCCGGTGAGGATGCTCTTATGGGCTAAAGACCAGCAGAAGATATCAATTTTCGGGATGAAAGGTTTAGACCAAATAAACTTCCAGATAGTAGGGTTTGGGGCAACATAGGGGATGGACTGGATTTCATTGTAGCCTTCACCAGTAGTGTACACTCCAAAAGTTCCCCAACCCCTTCTATCTCTGGAGCTCATTTTGGAAGGGGACTTACCTTGGAGGAGGACAATTAGAGCTTCTGCTTCAGTGTTTAGATCAGGGGAAATTTGGCCTAAGTCCCAACCTTTCCAATTATCGTTCTCCCAGACAGAGAGGTCCCATAGTGTGGTGGAACCCTTGTCAAGAAGCCAGTTATGAATGTTACTGATGTCGGTATTAGAACCAATGGGGGGGCTTCCCAAAATAGAGTCTTCCCAGACGTTGATAGAGCTACCATTTCCAGGGATCCAGTAAAGCTTATTATGGAAAGGGGCCAGAGCTTTTATGCATAAATTGTAGATTGGCGAGCCCTTACCAGGGGGAGGGTGCTGGTCCAAGCATCTCTTCCTCGGCCCAGGGAAATATTTCCTTCGGAGAGCTTCTTTGCTCCAGCTAGTTTTTCCTGAAATCATCTGCCATAGTAATTTAGCTCCCAAAGCAAGATTTTGGGTTGTTAAACTTCTCACCTGAAGGCCGCCTTCATTCCGAGGCTTTTTGATCTTTTCCCAGCTGACAAGATGAATTTTGTTCCCATTCCCTGTACCTCCTTCCCAAATGAATTTTCTGAGCAACCCTTCAATCTTGTTAACTACAGAGCAGGGAGCAAGCAGTATAGAGGACTGGTAAACAGGCATGCTATTGAGGACGGATTTGATGAGAGTGGTTTTACCTGCAAGATTGAGCCAGCTGGCCCCCCATTTTTGGATTTTGCGTTTGATCTTGTCCACTATAGGATCCCAGTCTGCTGAAGTGATTTTGTTTTTACAACTGGGAATTCCGAGATAAATGAAGTTGTTCCAGTCTTTGGTATCTTCCATCTCCAACGTTCTGCTGATGTTCCTTAGCTCCCTGGCAGCACAGTTCCAGCTGAAGATTTTTCTTTTGTGGAGATTTATTTTGCTTCCTGAGACTTGTTTGTATAACTCCAGTTCTCTTTTGAATTGCTCCGAAGAGTGGACAGAAGCTCCTCCCAGGAGCAGGGTGTCGTCAGCAAATTGAGCATGGTTGATGTCCCTGACATTGTTCACAATTCTGAGCCCAGGAAGCATGTGGATGTCTTGACTGAAGTTAAGTTGATAGCTGAGGATAGAGGCTTGGATAGCATAAAGAAGGGGAGAGAGCGGGCAGCCTTGCCTTAAACCTCTTGAGGCTTTGAAGAAGCGAGTAGGCCTTCCATTTACTAGAGGGGCAATCCAAGGGTCCCCCACACAACCTTTGATCCAGTTAATGAAATTGGAGGAGAAGCCAAATTTATCCATAACAACAAACAGGAAATCATGTCTGACACGGTCAAAGGCGTTAGCTAAGTCGAGTTTGATGACCATGCCTTTCTCCTTACGCTGGTTGCTAGAGTGGATAGCTTCTTGGACGAGAATGATGTTATCCAAGATTTTCCTACCTTTGATGAAGCCTCCTTGGTTCTCCGGTATGATCCGAGGGAGCATTCTTTTCAGAATGGAGGCAATGATCTTTGTAATAAGTTTGTAGCCCGTGTTGCAGAGGGAGATGGGCCTGAATCTGTTGAAGGTATTGGCTCCTTTTTCTTTAGGGATCAGGGCCAGGAAAGAAGAGTTAGTGCTGCCTCCCAGCTTGCTGGTTTTCTGGGAATGCCTAACCATTTTGAGGAGATCATACTTGATGATTGTCCAATAGCAGATGAAAAATCTCGTTGTAAAGCCATCCGGACCCGGCGCACTATCCAGTTTCATAGCAGAGAGAGATTTTTTAACTTCATCCATGGTGATAGGCGCAGACAGGAAGTTGTTATCCTCCAAGTTGATGATCTGAGGGATGAGATCAAAGGGATGGGATGTGACATCGAGAGGCTCTTCAATAGGAGCAGTGAAGAGATCAGAAAAGGTTTCCACAGCTGCATTCTTGATTCCTTCAGCATCTTGGATCAGCTCTCCCTCAAACCGAATTTCGGAGACTGCTTTGTAGTTCTTACGAGCTTCAGCTTGTTTGTGAAAGAATTTAGTGTTTTTGTCTCCACTAAGAAGCCAGAGGTTACGGGATTTTTGACGATGGAACTCTTCTTCAATCCTACAGGCAGAGAATAAATTTTTTTGCAGGGTTTCTTCCTTTATGAGGAGCAAATCAGACGCAGGGGAGGAATCAGCTAAGGCTTGATGCGTTTCTAGCTCAGCTTGGGCGGATTCTCTGTTGGAAGCAGGAGAGGGAAGATTTTTGGCCCAAGTTTTAAGGGTAGATTTGAGTCTTTTAAGTTTGGATTCCCAGATAAAGGAGGGCGAGCCAGGGAGGTGGGTATTCCAAGAATCAACTACAGTTTGCAGGAAGCCATCCTGTTGAATCCAAATTGGACTGAACCAGAAGGGGATAGGTCCAAGATTTTGATCGGTAGCAAGCTCAAGCAGGATCGGCCTATGGTCAGAGGTGCAGTGAGGGAGGATTTTGGAGGAAGCTAGAAGACCCAAATCGAGAAAGGAGGAGTGGACAAGGAAGCGGTCTAGCCTTGCTGCAACATGGCCTGGCCCATTTCTTTTGTTTGTCCAAGTAAATTTACCATTGATGGGTTTGATATCGAGCAGATCCCAGCCAGAGATGATATCTTCTACCCATTCTCTTGAAGGGTCTCTAACTGGGTTTCCTCCTTTCTTTTCATTAGCCGCCAGAGTTACATTCAGATCTCCAGCTATAATAATATTATCTCTGTTCTGTAGTTGAAGAAAAGATTCAAGAGTGTTCCAGCACTCTTTTTTTTCCACATGCAGAACAGGAACATAGAGATTAAAGAGACTTACCTTGTGACCAGAATGCTTGTGGTTCAGTTTTGTGAAAACCCAGTGAACAGTTCGTTCTTCAGCTTCAACATCATATAGGAGAGGATCCCAGAAGGTGGCTATTCCTCCTGAAGCGCCTCTTGAGTTGTTGCCTATATCAGTGCTTTTTTTCCAAAATCTTTTCCCGATTTGGAGGGCCTTAATCTCCTCCATTTTAGTTTCCTGGAGAAGCAGAATCTCTGGCCTATGTATTCGGATTAGATCTCTCATTGCATCTTCCTTCAGGGTAGAGCCTAGCCCTCTGCAATTCCAGGAAATGTATTTCATTAATGTTTATGGGGGAAGGGTTTGGCCTCTTTAGAGGCCTGAAATGTACCTTTTTTTGAGTGGGTATTCATGATGCCTTTTAGATTTTTTTGAGATCCTTCGAGGACTTCGAGATAAGTAGCTTCTTCTCTTTGTTTCTTCTTGGATTTCCTTCCTCTTGGAGTTTTGATAGGGAAGGAATAGAGTCCGCTTGAGGATGTCTCTCCCTCAGTTTCTTCTTCAGGATCTGAGTCTTGCATCAGGGGTTCTTCATTAACCTCTTTGGGTGAGCCTGGATTATCATCTTCTGCTCGAGGTTGGGATAGTTCCCCTGGTTCTAGAAGAGCTGCGTTCAGGGTGCCAGTCTCTTCCCTGTTTGTTTGCTTGGACGACTGAGGCTCATCATAAGTTGTAGATTGCTTCTTCTCGGAAGGATTGGGCTCCTTCCGATCTTTAGGGATTGAGACTATGATTGGATCATCTTTTGAGGTTTCGCTGGGGGGCTTATTTGAACTTGAAGGTTTATTTTGCATGTCCATTGTGGTCTTTCCAGGATTCTTTGGAGTTGCTTTGCCTTTCTTGACTTTTTGCCATCCTTCCTCATCTTCTGAGATCTGATTTTTCGGACAGTTTCTTTGGAAGTGACCATGTTCATGACATTGGCGACATTTGAATGGGATCTGTTCGTAGTCAAGCTTTTGGTAGTATGTCCAGTCTCCTACTTTGAGTTTAACAGCTTCAGGGAGGCCTGCTTCAAGGTCGACCTCGACACATATTCTGGCACATGAATATTGGCCCTTGTTATCGGCTTTGTCGATGTATTTTCCTAAGGTGTTTTCGATTTTTTCCAGAGTAGGAGTGTTCCAGCAAAGGATTGGGAGATTAGGGAGCCTTACCCAAACTGGAACTTCTGTCGGCACATCCGTTTCTGCATTGAAGTCAGGCGTCCATCTATTGAGATACAGTCCTTGAGGTCCCATGAAGTATGGACCATTTCTGAATATCAGATCTCTGTCTTCTTGAGCTATAAACTCAAAGATGAAGAAGCCTTGGCCGACTGGGTAACAGGTGACACTGTGCTTAATCTGGGGTCTCCAGTTCCTTTAGATCCAGTCATCGGTGGTCTTGGTTGATGGCCAAAGCCCCATAAACTGGCCAATCAGTCCCCTATCGACTAGAGCCAAAGCAACTTTGATGGGGATTTCTCCTGGCAGATCGATTTCAGGGATTGAGTCGAGCTTCTTGATGAATTTCGGGATGGCAGGAACTTTGGGTTTGGATCCAGAGGAGCGAAGGAGCAGGTTGAAGGCGTCGGAGGCAGATGAAGAGGTGGGAGGGGGAATCCCTCCCTCAGTCGCAGGCATGGCGCCTGATAGCACCAGAACGGCGGCGCTAGCTAGGGCATCCGCATGCAGTCGATCCCATTACTTTATTTTATCTATTGATATGTTTATTTGTTAACATAGTAAAAAATTCTCCTAGACCAGGGCACTGTTATCATTTGCAAAATGGCGTCTTTTCACCCAATCTCTAAAAAGATTAATTATAAACTATCAACTCGATGACTACTCGAACCAGAGACCTAGACTTTCATTACAATGGATTAAAACCTGCAACTCCAACCCTGAACTACAGGTCTCGAGGTCGAACCTCTTACAAACCTTCTACCTAAAATTTTGGCAGCCTGTCGGCCACACAGACCAAAATAATAGCACAATAAACGACTTTCCAAGCTCATAAACCAAATCAATGACAACAATTAGGGTTGAAATCGAACGGTCCAAACTCATCACAATCAATGTTTATGAGTGTGCCAGCAAAGTTGCATTGGGTTGAACAACCCTTGCATTTAATACTCTACCACTTCACATACATAGCATTGCCATGATGGATCACGTTGGATCGTTTTACATCCAACTCGGAGGAGTATCAACTTACAACCATTACACAGTGGTCTCGGATTTCATCATTACAGCGATATTACAATACGTGGAATGACAACAATCCTTGTCACCTGGAGTTTCATGTCAAGCTTTTAATGCAGGATCGAGACTCGATCTCCATGACAGCTCGTGGCATACGCCATTAATAAACCATCAACTCGCTACCCTGTCATTTTAAATGCATGTCAGTACCATTGAGATATACGATTTAGTTTCAATGGATATTCAAAACCTTCACGTAGAACCTTATTAAACTCAAAACATTGTTTGCAATGTATTAATTCAAGCTCTAACTTTATGATCACGAATTGTGTATCAAGGCTTAAGTCTAGCCATATGTTTATTAAATTCGATTTTCCTATCACTTTAATATTGTAAACTCTCATGTATATTTTTGTAAATAGTTTATAAGGGTAGGACTATTGTATAGGATCCAACCTATAGAGACTTATATGGTTGGCATAATAACCATAGTTTTTCCATTATTTCATATATAGAATTTAAAATGATAAATAAAATAACATAGGAGTTACACCTCGATGTTTCAACATGACAGATGAATAGTAACTAGCATAGGAACATGCCATGGCTAGGTACTTCATACCCTAACTTTGATTTCAATGCATTTGACGGTTGGTGATACTTTACGACATCGATAACATACAAGTATTAATTATCTTAGGACGACGACCCCAACCAAGCTAGATCTACATATTTGGCTTACGACAACAAACATATCCAGCGTGTATATCTTTTGACGTCATTATTTTCAACATCGGAAAACAAATAAGACAGTGTCAAGGAACTGGGAAGTAGCATTAAACCATCATACCTATAGATACTTGTTTTCTTAAAAGAATTCATAATTTTTCTATTTGACGATTGAATTGAATTACACACGTACTTTTAACTACACAGTTATTGAATCTTTTTACTTGTCATCTGCACATAGAATATTCAAGTGCGTTAGCGTTGCAGCTAAGTAAACTCCAGGGTACCTCGTAGGACACCCTTATGCATCAGTATCTTTGCAAAAGAAAAATGTCGCATCATATTTCCGATCTGTTAGTGCATTTGTTATCATAATCATGTTTACTAATTATGTGTTAAAACTGTCATTATCATATTGCTGCTGAACATAATTTAAAGCATGTTTAGTACTAACAACTTTACAATTAATACTGTCATAGTCACAATTATTATTTCCGCAATTATTATTATCATAATTAATGTTGTTATCAAAAATTTTAAATTTTTATGAAAATTCAGGATGTTACAATTTTGTTTTGATTTGGAGGTCAACAGTTGAAATCAAATTTGATATACGTTCTCTCTCCATTGTGGGCAGCTCTTTCCACATGGCACGAGTTTGTTTGTGGTGATAAATTCAAGATGGGAGGCGCCTACCTCATGGAGAGGTGACACACTCCCATAAGATTGCGATCCTATCAACTCCCTCAATCACATATGCGCCATTCATCATGTGCTCACATGTAGTTTGTGTGGCAGATGAGGAGTGGTTTGGTGGGGATTGGAGTGAGGGTGCATCTCTCTTATGAGATGTGGCGCCGCCACATTGAAATCACCTCAAATATATCCCAACAATCTCTCATTAAACTAGATCTCACGCCCTCTTCATGCCAAGCATGGATTCGATCCTATCCTAGGGCTATTTGCCCTCACCTCTCTCTCATGGCTATAAAAGCGAGGTCTTGCTCCATTGTTTAACATGGATGCATAGAACCTCTGCCATTTTGTAAATTGATATCATCGTGAATATATGTTGAAGACTTTGGAGTTCGTCCCTGTGCAAGTGTGTTGAATAATCATTTTATGAGGTGATGTCGTGGTTTATGCATTTCTTGTTTTCAATTATTGATAGATCTAGCTTAGTTGATATAGAATAAACATTTGCAGATGCCAATTTGTTTATTTGTGCTTGGATTTTAAGATATCTAGAAGTAGCCAAAGATATTCGGTTGTATTTAGGATCTTCCGGTTTTCTTTTATTTCTAACACACTAGATCTAACATTTTTGTGGCAAGTTTTTGTCTTATAAGCTGCAGATCACGAAGCTCATGGGGATTTGAATTCAGTTGTAGCTTCTTTTCTTTGGGAAATACTTTCAAAGCTAACACTTTGTTTACAGGATCCTCCAAGAACGACATCAAACGATCAAACTTTGGCTTGAAAGGCTTCATCCATCATCTTTAACACAACAAAAACCTATTCTTTCCTTTTTGTTTTGTTACATGCTTAAGAAATAGATCTAGATCTCTCATACATAATTATTTCAGATCTGTTTTTCATTAACCATATTTAGATCTTAGCATTCTTAAAAAGCACATTCTATCACTAGATCTATCTTGAAATTTGTACTTCCATTTAAAAATTTTGAATATTTTTTCCAAGTACAAATTCTTTTTATTTTTATTTTTAATTTTTATTCTTGTTTCATTCCACATTCTAACTAGATTTGCTTGCTGGCTTTTAGCAGGTCCAAATAATTACAGAAGGAAGTTCTGGACGTTTTCCGCTAGAAAGTGCCAAAAAGACCTTCCGTGGACCTCCTTTCTTCAGGTTTTCACTTCTAGAATATTGTAAGCCCTTAGATCCATGTAAAATGGACTAAAGTGGAATTCTTTTGAGCACAATATTGAAAATATTTAAAAGAGAGCAGTGGAATACCTAGTGCCCACACCCTTGTTGAAATATTCTAACTTCAAAGAATATTATATTTGTACTTTATTATTCCAGAGATGTTTCATTCCTCCGTGAAGACCTTATTGTATCTCCGGAGATGTTTTATTCCTCCATGGAGAATGTGGTAACTTGGGTTATTAGACTTCCCTAGTGGGGGTCGGCCCTGTTTGTGTCAGAAATTGTTACTAAGGCTAGGGTAACAAGCCAACACAATCTCAAAACTAAAATCAATGCAAACTAGGTTTTTAGGGTTTTGTTTTGTATGTTTTTGGTTAGAAACTTCAAGAGCATAAGGGAATACATTCAGCAGATAAGTAAAAACTAATTCATACACATATATCCATGAAGATGCATATATATCTCAGAAATCCAACAAAATATTGTAATGAAGTTCATACAATAAAAGACAAGCATCACTGGAAATTACACATAAAACCAGAAATGAATTTGTCATTCAAGAAACTATATAAGTTTAAAATGAAGCCAACACATATCAGAAGTGGGGTCAAGAGTCATATATTCATAGTTTCATCAAAAATGCATATGAGAGTTTACAATACCTAGCACTGAACAAGTCTGGAAGAATGAACAGCTTGCAGACCTCCTAATGCTCTCCAAAAAATCAGAACCTTTACAATGTCATTCCTTCCTCTCTAAATAGTTTTTCTTCTCAAAAAACAGTTAGGGTATTTCCTCTAATTCTCCATCGAATGACTAGATTAGGTAAAGTAACAATTACATTTTTACAAAATTACAACTTTGCTAAAAATAGCAAATTCTTTAACAAAATGTCTTAAATGAACCTAACTGCCTCATATCTCTTTCGATGCCTCCACAAGCAAAGATATGCCATCTGGACTTGAGGATCTTTTCTTCATTCTTTTATGCTTCTTCTCCAGCTCAGCTATCCTTTTCTGAAGGTGTTCATTTTTATGCTGCAAAGTTTCGACTGTCTTTTCCAGTTCTGAACAGTGCCTATCAGCAGCCCTTTTCCTTCTGAGTGCTTCCTTTGCATCAACCACTAACTCCTGAAAATTGTCATGAACATCTTGAAGATCTTCTCTTAATCTTCTATTTTCCATCATTAAACCATCATTAACTTCTTGCATGTAATCCATTTGATGCTTATACTGTTTGACAGTCTTCTTCAAATTCTCCTTGTCAGAATTAACCAGTTTTTCTATTGCAGCATCCTGCTCTTCATTTGGTTTCCAAAACATGTCAAACTTCTTAAATATTACTTCCTCTGTCAACGATTTCTCAGCATTATCTTCAATGATGGGGTTTGAAACATTTGTTACCTGTATTGCTCTAATCTCCTCTGTCAGCAATTTTCCAGAATTGTCTTCAATGATGGACTTAGAGCTTTCTTCACCTGTTACTTTTACTGACCTAATCTCCTCTCTTTTATCTGACTGCAATTCATCTTTCTTTGATTTCTCCTCCTCCATGGGCTCTTCATCAGAGATAGTCACCTTATCAGCCTTCAATTTTGGATTTAACAGCTTTTTCATATTTAACCTTAATTTGTTTTTCGACCTAGTTTTAGGTCTCCAGAAAGTAGCTGCCTCTCCCATCATTTTTAATTCCTTCCCTTGGTGTTGTATAGATGCTAACTCTACCACTTCCAGCTTTTTGATTTTCTTCTTAGGCTTTGTGGTTTTATCCTCTATAACTTGATTTTCTTTAATCTCAGTTTTAACCTCAATCTCAGGAATAAATTGCTCTTCTTCTAACATATACCCCTCATCATCTGAGAGGACTGTGATGGGGCTTCTTGGCTGATTATGGACTTCTTCTTTAGCTACAGGAATCACTTTGATATCAACTTTCTTCTCTTCTTGAGAATCTGCTATAGGTGGTGACTTCTTTTCAAGCAATTCCTTTTTGTCTTCAAATAATGAGAACTTGACTTTATTGTGATCTGGAATTTCTTGAGGCTGACTGTCATTCTGTCCTTCATCTGCTACCTGTTTTGTCCCCTTCTTAGCTTTAATGTCATTTTTATTTGCAGGTTTGACTGAATGACCTAACTTTTGTATCATTACCTTTCCCTTGTCAGTTCGTCTTTTGAGTTGTTGATCTTCTCCTTTAGGATGAACCCCTGACCAAAACAAAAAGAAGTCCCAAGTTTTTCCCTCATGCTGCAACACTGTAGTGATGATTAGCTTAATGAGACCATGATGAAAAAGTGATTGAGAAGTGTGATCATCATGCTGTTTTATTTTGCTTGACATTTTCTGCAGGCTTTTAAAGAAAAAGAATGGCAAATTCATTTTAGAAACCCCTGCCATGTGCTGTAGGAACCTGAGATGATATTTGAACACTAATGAGTATCTTCCTTCACAAGTCACATAACTCTGAAGAATCCTTATAGGCTCAATCCATTCCTTCCTGAAATTATGTATGAGAATACCTTTGTTCCAGTCAGGAATAACATTAGGTAATAAATATCTTTGAGGATCAAACTCGAAAGGAGACTTCTTAAACCAGTGCTCACCCTCATTACTGATCTCAGTGGCTTCTGATATTAATTCCACAGTCAACTTGAATCTCAAAGGATCCATTATAATCATCTCATTTTTAAGTCCTTTAGCAAAATTGCAGGACACTTGAGCATTAAAACCATCTATCCTTTTGAAGAATTTCAACCATCCTGCCTGTTGGAACAGCTCTGCACAATATGGAAGTTTCTGAATCCATGTCAAGTCTGTGGGCTCAGCCCTGTTAACCTTACCACTTTTGCTACTTTTTCCCATATCCCTCTTTTCAGGGAACAAGAACAGTTTAGTTTCAGGTTCCAAAAATGTTTTATAAGCTGTTTTTCTGATGCTTTGAGCTCTTTTAAACTCTGCTACACACTCCTGGACAGTCCTTTAAATCAATGTTTTCTGAGCAAGTAATTTTATAGGTTATAACAATTTTCAGTGATATTTAAACCACTTGCACAAACTAACAGACCCCTTCTGTGTAACACCTGTACCAACTAGCAAACTCCCTTCTGTGTAAAAACTGAGTACTACAGATAGCTCTGTGAGTCTTTTCGACGCCCTATTCTGTATATTCTGATGTTTAATGATATTAGGTCATGAGAGAAACATTCATGCACATTTCTCTTAACGGGCTTCAGATAACTACTGCTGTGGTGAATTCCTCATTTTACGATCTATTATATCCTCCTCAGCAACCAATTTTTCAGAAAATCGTGCAGCGACAAAAAAACCAAATTTTTCAGCTATAAGAGTTATATCAGAATACCTGTCAATTACTCGTCCATTGTGGCTTAATGTCTTCAATTTGGGGTGTCAATGATGTTCTCCTTCGAGCACAGGTGTCCTCATATTGATTCTTTAGCCACTGGTGAATGAATTCAGAAGCCCTAATTTTCGCTGGCGATAGACTACACCTGTCCCCTTTCCACAGCAACACAATTCACCGTTCAACAGTGAACTCTCCTTCACAAACACTACCTCTCCTGCAATGATGCGTGCAACAAGAGAAAACTGACAGCTAAACCGGAATTTGCTGGTTTCTGTGCAACTGATCCCGCATACCATGCAATGATGCTCTTGTTTTTTCTTCGTGATTAGCAACCAACTAAAATCATGCTCAAATTGCTGCAAACACGTGTTAAAATACTCGCACAAGGCGATTAGACACTTTCATTCGGCTTCATGATTGAAATCAGATCGAAAAATTGAAAAAACTCAGGCCACGATATTCCTGTAGCGCGCTCTTTGTTAAACTTTGGCGTAGCGCTACAAGAATATCTTTTAGACCAAAATTTAGCGATTTTCTAACTTTTTGCTAATTTGTCGGAGATTCTGGCAGCTATTTGGTTTAAGAGATAAGTTCAACTACTCTCTAAAGCCATTAATGATTCTTCCTTTGAACATATGATTCTCATTGACCCCATTTACAATATAAAACATCACCAAAATCCAATAAAATCTGGAAAAGACTGGACTCAAAACCTATTCAATCATTCATAAAGCTTCTAAGAAGACAAAAACTAAAACTGAAAACCAAAAATTAACTAAGGTAGATTCAAAAACAAACCAAAGTTGGAGAGAATAACTAAAAAAATGAAGAAAAATTTACTGACTTAACATCTGGCTCCAGCTGCGGGATGAAGTCCTCCCTGTGAGGCTTCAAGAACTTGTAGACTAGTGCCTTCAGTATTCCATTGGGCTATGGAGTCTTTATTCAATCTCACTCACACCGGTATATACAATGAGAAGTGACCATGATCCTCATTTAACTGTAGAAATGCTTGAGGAAGCGCCCATTGACAGGGCTGGGCAATTCCTCTCCTTCTAAGGACTGCAATATGAATGTATTATTTTCCAAAACTTTAGCTATCAGAAAAGGGCCAAACCATAAATTATCAAATTTGCCATGTTTCCCCTTCTGTTCCTTTCTTGCATCCCATCTCAAAACCATCTCACCTTCTGAAAAAATATGATCTTTGATATTTCTATCAAACCTGGTTTTCATTTTAGCTCTATACAGCTGGGCTTCTTTGTCTACCTTCTCTCTGTTCTGCTGTAACTCAATCATTTCAAAGATTCTTCTTTGCAGATCATCTGGTTCCTCTTGAGAATTTTGGAGGAACTTCATTACTGGGATTCCCAATTGTACTGGAAATACTGCTTCTGTTCCATAAACCAGCTGAAAAGGTGAAGTACCAATGGCTTGTTTTAGAGTAATCCTATCTACCCATAATGCATATTTCAACATTGAATCCCAAGATTTTTTATTTTGTTTGAGCAATTTCTTGATGCACTGAATGATATTTTTGTTAGATGATTCAGCCTGACCATTTCCCTGAGGATAATAGGGAGTTGAGTGTTTTAGTATAATACCATTTTTCTCACAAAAAGCCACCATTGCCTTGGATTTGAATGCTTTGGCGTTATCAGTAATCAATCTTTGTGGACAACCAAATCTGCTCAAAATATTGTTTTCAATGAAATCCATAATTACCTTATCTGTAGCATTCCTTGTGGGGATAGCTTCCACCCATTTTGTAAAGAAATCTGTGGTGGTCAAAATCCAATGATGCTGGCCTGAAGATGCTGGATTTATTTCTCCAATAAAATCCAGACCCCACTGCTGAAAGGGAGCATTGACCACAATAGGCTTCAAAGGTAAGGACAGTAACTTCTGTTTACCTGCAAATTTTTGACAGGGTATGCAAGCTCTTACATGTTGATAAACATCTGAAAAAAGTGAGGGCCAGTAATAACCGGCTCTTAAAATTTTATAGGCTGTTGTTTTCCAGTATTTATGTCCTCCACAAGCTCCTTCATGAGATTCTGAAATTACTTCCTTTATTTCAGCCTGATCTAAACACCTTAACAAGATTCCTGCTGGATCTTTCCAAAACAATTGACCTTCTATCAGACAGTATTTAGTAGTTTTCAATTTCAGAGACCTGGCAGCTTTTCTGTCTAAGTGTTCTGGACATTGCAAAAATAACAGAAAATGGACAATGTCAGCATACCAATCTGAAGATGAATAAGAATCCATGATTCTTTCTTTTTCCAGATTTACTTGCTTTTCTTCAGGTGCTGATTCCTCTGTCATAACATGTAATCCTAATGCTTGACAATTTGAGTCAGCCAGCAGTTTGGCCAATCCTTGTCCTTTGACCAGCTTAGTAGGTCTGATTTCCACTTCATATTCCATAATTTTGGCAATCCATTTTCCCCTCTTTCCTTCACTATCAGGTTGTGTCAAAACATCCTTCACTGCAGCATTTGGAACAAAGGAAACAACCTTGGAGTGTAAAATATAAATTCTGAAAAATTTTAAAGCCTTTACCAGAGCATAGGCTTGTTTCTCCAAGATACTGTATTTCAGCTCTGAATCTCTAAGTGTTTTGCTGAAAAAGGCAATTGGTTGTTCCAATCCCTCCTCATTTTTCTGAAGTAGAACAGCAGCAATGGTGTCCTCTGAAGCAAAAGAGAATGTAAGAAATTCTTTGGCAAAATTTGGACTTACCAAAACAGGTGCTTCAGTCAAAGCCACCTTGATTTTCTCAAAAGCTGCTTTGGCTTCAACAGTCCACCTGACTTCTTGATCCTTTTTTAACATGGCTGTAATTTGCTTAATGGTTTCAACAAAATTAGGAATAAACCACCGCAGAAAATTGATTTTGCCAATAAATGATTGCACATCCTTTTTACTCCTGGGCAAGCTAATTTTCAGTATTGCTTTGACTCTCTCAGGGTCAATTCTGATACCATCAGCTGATACCAAGTGGCCAAGTAACTTACCTTCTTGCACAGCAAAATGTGATTTTTTAGGGTTCAATGATAAGCCAAATTTTCTGCATTTTATGAAAGTTTGTTCTAAATGCTTCAGATGTTCATCATCAGACTTTGAGAAAACAGTGATATCATCCAGATAGATAACTACAAACTTATCTTTTTCACCCACGAATGCAATGTCCATGGCTCTCTGAAAAGCTGCTCCAGCATTCATCAAAACAAAAGGCATCTTGTCATACATAAACGTCCCCCAGGGGGTTGTAAAAGCTGTCTTTTCTTTGTCATCAGGGTGCATGGCAATCTAATTGTACCCTGAGAAACCATCTAGCATAGAAATCCTGTGAGCTCCAACCACCTGCTGCAAAACCTGTTCAATCTTTGGGAGAGGATAGTTGTCTTTTAATGATGATCGATTCAAATTTCTGAAGTCAACACATAATCGAATCTCCCCATTCTTCTTTCTAACAGGAACCAAATTAGCCACCCAAGAAGAATACCTAAGAGGCACTATTATTTTTGCATCCAACAACTTCTTTAATTCTTTTTCAATTACAGGAAACAAGGCTGGATTGATTCTTCTTAATTTCTGCCTGAAAAGTTTGACATTAGGCTTCAAAGGAACCTTGTGCTGAATAACTGCTGTATCATAAGTTTTTAGTTCCTTGTAAGACCAGGCAAATGCATCTATATATTTTCTCAACAGCTTAATATATCTACTTCTTTGCTCAGCTGTTAGGTTTTTAGACAGTTTTACCATTCTGGGGTGTTCTGCTGAACCAATATTGTAATCCTTTACGTTGTCTTCTGAAGATTGAATTACTGGCTTTGAAGCTGTATCATCCCTGCTGAATATTCTTTCCAAAGGTACTAATCCTTTCGGAATGAAATTACTTTTTAATTCAATGATTTTATGCCCTGCTATATCTTCTGCAGCAAACTCATCTAACTGTTCATCTTTTTCATCTTCTTCTTGATCAATCTGAATATTTGAAAACTCATTTACGAGCTCGAGAAATTTTTTTATTTCAATGTCATCTTCAAAAACCCTCCAATGTTTTATATTGTCTGGAACACAAGGTCTATACCTCACTTCTATAGGATACTTTAGCTGAGTAATTTTAGGGATCCTAAAATATGTGGCAGCCAGGGCTAAAGAATCTGCAGTTTCATTTTGATTCCTGGGAATATGAGTGATATTAAATGCTATAAAGTAATTTTCAATCATATCCCATACCTCATTTCGATATACTTTTAGCAAACCCTGCTTTACTTGATATTTGTTCTTTACCTGTTGAACAACTAGTTCGGAGTCGCCAAATGCAGAAATTTGCTGAATTCCTAAATCTTTAGCAGCTGTCAATCCCAATAGCAAGGCCTCATACTCAGCAGTGTTGTTAGTTGTAACAAACTCCAATTTATACATAAGTTTCACTGTTTCACCACCAGGGGAAATAAGTAAAACTCCAGCTCCAGCACCCTCTCTGCATGAAGATCCATCAAAATATAACTGCCACACTGCATCTGTTTCTTCTATGCTATGTTTTATTGGCTGATCTTTTTCCACATGTAACAGACCAGCAGAATTATCTTCTTCACTAAACTGTAACATGCATGAACCAAGTTCTTTATCCACAGAATAAACTGGGTGATTATTGGGGTTCTTATCATCTGTGACAATATAAGCAAGTTGTAGTTCTCTGTAAAGTCTCCTATTCTCTCCACCAAAAACAGGAATGGTGGCATAAGAGAGGTCCATCTGTAATGTTCCCCCAACCTTCTTAGCCCATGACCTAGACAGAAGCAAGCCAAATTTTGGTGTGATGTCAGCTACCACAACATCCATTATTACACTTTTCATTGGCAACTGAGTAAGGTTGACAACCATGTCTTTTATCACTCCTAGACATTTTACAGCTTGAGAATCAAAGGCATATAGATCATGATAAGGTTTTGTGACATTAAGGCCCAGGGCTTCCATCACAGCTTTTGGCATCAAATTATGGGATGCTCCTGAATCTAGTAGGCAATTATGAATCATCTGCTCATGCACAGTCAAAGTTATATAGAAGGGAGGAGAAGCACCAGCTTCGTTTTCAGTCTTTTCAGCCAAAGCTGATCCAATAAAAATTCTAGGACTTTCTTCCTGCAGATTCACTGTATCTGAAACTGGCTGATTATTAGGCATATTCATCACTTTCAAAACTGTATTCTTGTATGATGGATTTTTAATAAGCTCAGAAAATGGTACAGGAATTTTTAGTTTACCTAACTCATTTTCCAAACTAAAATTTTGACCTGATTTGTTTACCTCTTCAATTTCTATATTCTTTTTAGACTTTTCTGCAGATTGTTTCTTTTCTGCTACAGGATCAGCAACTGATTTATCAGGAATAACTGGAGCAGGAACAACAGCTTTCTTCTTAGGAGCTTGGACTACTTGTTTCGGGCCAGATCTGAGATTAAGAGTCTTCTTAATTCCATTTTGATTAGCAACAGCATTTACAGCAGTTTTTTCAAACGCCAAATCATCTTCAACTTCATACAAGTCTGCATCATAATATTCAGCATTTAGAAAATCTTCTTCTGTTACAAAACTTCCAGATAAGCCATCTCCAAAATGATTCACATCCTGATCTGTCTCAATTTCTTCAAACAGTAATTGTTGATCAATTTCTTCTTCATCCACCAAATTATTTTGAAAAGGTGGGGGTACTTTTTGATCCTCATTCTCCCTTCTTTCTCGCTGAATATCATTATTTCTACGCTCTCTTGGCATGAATCTAGGAGCAAATTGCCTCCTGAACTGATTTTGGTTATTTGGATTTCGATCAGCTTCTGGGGCAGGTTTAGCAGAATTCTTTTCAAGTTCTAGTTTATTCAGTTTGGAAGTGAGAATCTTTACAAGCTTAGCCATTTCATCTATTTTAGCTTCAGCAGACTGAGGTGCAGCACTTGTAGACACAACTTCCTTCTTTCCCTTTCTTTCATACTGCTGCTCAGGTGTTTCTTTCTTGAGCCTATTAGAAGCCAGCAAATTTGACTCTACTTCTAATGCTGCCTCTTGCATATTCATCAAGGTGATAGGTCTTCTCTCTCTAAGTAATAAAGAAAATTCATGATCAAAAGCATTTGCATAGGTCAATTTGGCTGATGTTTCAGTGGGTTTGATTTCTGCAGGAATTCTAGTATACATCTTGTTAAATCTTTTGGAAAAATCAGAAATAGTCTCATCCTTCTTTCTTCTCAAAGCTCCAAATTCAGTTATGTAATAAGTGTGGTCCTTGGTATCTCCCCATTGTCTCAGAAAAAGATCTTTGAGTTCTTCAATTATGGTGATGGAATTAGCAGGCAGTCCTCTGAACCATTTTCTCACATCCCCATCAAGACTTTGTACAAATACCCTCATCCATACATCTTTAATTTCAATGTTCTGATTATCTGCATAACTCTCAAAAGCTTCCCAATGTTCTTCTGCAGTTGTTTCACCTTGTCCATTAAATCGAGGCATATACTTTTGGTAATCATGTGTAGGCAAGGCATGTAAAGGCTGAGGTAGTACTAATGGTGCATACCTAGCTGCCACCATTCTGTCCATCATATCCATAGGTGGATTTTGGGCTGCCATTGTGGGCTGAGGTTTTGAGGAGGAAGAAATTTGACTGGAACTTTTTTGAAAAGGATTCCTTCCTATTTTCAACTGAAAGATGGGTATTTTATCAGGAGAAGAGGTTTTAGCTTTCAAAAAGCTTCGGGGATTAGTGAAAACCTGGAAAGTGCTATCAGGAATAATAGGTTTAACACAAGGTGAAGTTTCAGCTGGGTCTAATGATTCACCCAACTGGTGAGAGTCACAAGAGGCTGGTAGAGATTGAGACCTGCTGAGCTTCCTTGCTGTTTTTATAATCTTTTCAGGGTCTGTCACACCCAGCTGTAATGGAGATGTAGGTCTGCTCCTGGTTCCAACTCTGTTAGAAGCCACTGTGACAATTTTCTGGTGAAAATAGCCTTCAAAAACTGTTGGTTCAAGTTCACCTCTTAAACCAGAAAAATGATGAGTATCCCAGGGAAGATATGCTTCAGCTTCGTCCCCGGCAACGGCGCCAAAGATGTTTGTGTCAGAAATTGTTACTAAGGCTAGGGTAACAAGCCAACACAATCTCAAAACTAAAATCAATGCAAACTAGGTTTTTAGGGTTTTGTTTTGTATGTTTTTGGTTAGAAACTTCAAGAGCATAAGGGAATACATTCAGCAGATAAGTAAAAACTAATTCATACACATATATCCATGAAGATGCATATATATCTCAGAAATCCAACAAAATATTGTAATGAAGTTCATACAATAAAAGACAAGCATCACTGGAAATTACACATAAAACCAGAAATGAATTTGTCATTCAAGAAACTATATAAGTTTAAAATGAAGCCAACACATATCAGAAGTGGGGTCAAGAGTCATATATTCATAGTTTCATCAAAAATGCATATGAGAGTTTACAATACCTAGCACTGAACAAGTCTGGAAGAATGAATAGCTTGCAGACCTCCTAATGCTCTCCAAAAAATCAGAACCTTTACAATGTCATTCCTTCCTCTCTAAATAGTTTTTCTTCTCAAAAAACAGTTAGGGTATTTCCTCTAATTCTCCATCGAATGACTAGACTAGGTAAAGTAACAATTACATTTTTACAAAATTACAACTTTGCTAAAAATAGCAAATTCTTTAACAAAATGTCTTAAATGAACCTAACTGCCTCATATCTCTTTCGATGCCTCCACAAGCAAAGATATGCCATCTGGACTTGAGGATCTTTTCTTCATTCTTTTATGCTTCTTCTCCAGCTCAGCTATCCTTTTCTGAAGGTGTTCATTTTTATGCTGCAAATTTTCGACTGTCTTTTCCAGTTCTGAACAGTGCCTATCAGCAGCCCTTTTCCTTCTGAGTGCTTCCTTTGCATCAACCACTAACTCCTGAAAATTGTCATGAACATCTTGAAGATCTTCTCTTAATCTTCTATTTGCCATCATTAAACCATCATTAACTTCTTGCATGTAATTCATTTGATGCTTATACTGTTTGACAGTCTTCTTCAAATTCTCCTTGTCAGAATTAACCAGTTTTTCTATTGCAGCATCTTGCTCTTCATTTGGTTTCCAAAACATGTCAAACTTCTTAAATATTACTTCCTCTGTCAACGATTTCTCAGCATTATCTTCAATGATGGGGTTTGAAACATTTGTTACCTGTATTTCTCTAATCTCCTCTGTCAGCAATTTTCCAGAATTGTCTTCAATGATGGACTTAGAGCTTTCTTCACCTGTTACTTTTACTGACCTAATCTCCTCTCTTTTATCTGACTGCAATTCATCTTTCTTTGATTTCTCCTCCTCCATGGGCTCTTCATCAGAGATAGTCACCTTATCAGCCTTCAATTTTGGATTTAACAACTTTTTCATATTTAACCTTAATTTGTTTTTCGACCTAGTTTTAGGTCTCCAGAAAGTAGCTGCCTCTCCCATCATTTTTAATTCCTTCCCTTGGTGTTGTATAGATGCTAACTCTACCACTTCCAGCTTTTTGATTTTCTTCTTAGGCTTTGTGGTTTTATCCTCTATAACTTGATTTTCTTTAATCTCAGTTTTAACCTCAATCTCAGGAATAAATTGCTCTTCTTCTAACATATACCCCTCATCATCTGAGAGGACTGTGATGGGGCTTCTTGGCTGATTATGGACTTCTTCTTTAGCTACAGGAATCACTTTGATATCAACTTTCTTCTCTTCTTGAGAATCTGCTATAGGTGGTGACTTCTTTTCAAGCAATTCCTTTTTGTCTTCAAATAATGAGAACTTGACTTTATTGTGATCTGGAATTTCTTGAGGCTGACTGTCATTCTGTCCTTCATCTGCTACCTGTTTTGTCCCCTTCTTAGCTTTAATGTCATTTTTATTTGCAGGTTTGACTGAATGACCTAACTTTTGTATCATTACCTTTCCCTTGTCAGTTCGTCTTTTGAGTTGTTGATCTTCTCCTTTAGGATGAACCCCTGACCAAAACAAAAAGAAGTCCCAATTTTTTCCCTCATGCTGCAACACTGTAGTGATGATTAGCTTAATGAGACCATGATGAAAAAGTGATTGAGAAGTGTGATCATCATGCTGTTTTATTTTGCTTGACATTTTCTGCAGGCTTTTAAAGAAAAAGAATGGCAAATTCATTTTAGAAACCCCTGCCATGTGCTGTAGGAACCTGAGATGATATTTGAACACTAATGAGTATCTTCCTTCACAAGTCACATAACTCTAAAGAATCCTTATAGGCTCAATCCATTCCTTCCTGAAATTATGTATGAGAATACCTTTGTTCCAGTCAGGAATAACATTAGGTAATAAATATCTTTGAGGATCAAACTCGAAAGGAGACTTCTTAAACCAGTGCTCACCCTCATTACTGATCTCAGTGGCTTTTGATATTAATTCCACAGTCAACTTGAATCTCAAAGGATCCATTATAATCATCTCATTTTTAAGTCCTTTAGCAAAATTGCAGGACACTTGAGCATTAAAACCATCTATCCTTTTGAAGAATTTCAACCAGCCTACCTGTTGGAACAGCTCTGCACAATATGGAAGTTTCTGAATCCATGTCAAGTCTGTGGGCTCAGCCCTGTTAACCTTACCACTTTTGCTACTTTTTCCCATATCCCTCTTTTCAGGGAACAAGAACAGTTTAGTTTCAGGTTCCAAAAATGTTTTATAAGCTGTTTTTCTGATGCTTTGAGCTCTTTTAAACTCTGCTACACACTCCTGGACAGTCCTTTAAATCAATGTTTTCTGAGCAAGTAATTTTACAGGTTATAACAATTTTCAGTGATATTTAAACCACTTGCACAAACTAACAGACCCCTTCTGTGTAACACCTGTACCAACTAGCAAACTCCCTTCTGTGTAAAAACTGAGTACTACAGATAGCTCTGTGAGTCTTTTCGACGCCCTATTCTGTATATTCTGATGTTTAATGATATTAGGTCATGAGAGAAACATTCATGCACATTTCTCTTAACGGGCTTCAGATAACTACTGCTGTGGTGAATTCCTCATTTTACGATCTATTATATCCTCCTCAGCAACCAATTTTTCAGAAAATCGTGCAGCGACAAAAAAACCAAATTTTCCAGCTATAAGAGTTATATCAGAATACCTGTCAATTACTCGTCCATTGTGGCTTAATGTCTTCAATTTGGGGTGTCAATGATGTTCTCCTTCGAGCACAGGTGTCCTCATATTGATTCTTTAGCCACTGGTGAATGAATTCAGAAGCCCTAATTTTCGCTGGCGATAGACTACACCTGTCCCCTTTCCACAGCAACACAATTCACCGTTCAACAGTGAACTCTCCTTCACAAACACTACCTCTCCTGCAATGATGCGTGCAACAAGAGAAAACTGACAGCTAAACTGGAATTTGCTGGTTTCTGTGCAACTGATCCCGCATACCATGCAATGATGCTCTTGTTTTTTCTTCGTGATTAGCAACCAACTAAAATCATGCTCAAATTGCTGCAAACACGTGTTAAAATACTCGCACAAGGCGATTAGACACTTTCATTCGGCTTCATGATTGAAATCAGATCGAAAAATTGAAAAAACTCAGGCCACGATATTCCTGTAGCGCGCTCTTTGTTAAACTTTGGCGTAGCGCTACAAGAATATCTTTTAGACCAAAATTTAGCGATTTTCTAACTTTTTGCTAATTTGTCGGAGATTCTGGCAGCTATTTGGTTTAAGAGATAAGTTCAACTACTCTCTAAAGCCATTAATGATTCTTCCTTTGAACATATGATTCTCATTGACCCCATTTACAATATAAAACATCACCAAAATCCAATAAAATCTGGAAAAGACTGGACTCAAAACCTATTCAATCATTCATAAAGCTTCTAAGAAGACAAAAACTAAAACTGAAAACCAAAAATTAACTAAGGTAGATTCAAAAACAAACCAAAGTTGGAGAGAATAACTAAAAAAATGAAGAAAAATTTACTGACTTAACATCTGGCTCCAGCTGCGGGATGAAGTCCTCCCTGTGAGGCTTCAAGAACTTGTAGACTAGTGCCTTCAGTATTCCATTGGGCTATGGAGTCTTTATTCAATCTCACTCACACCGGTATATACAATGAGAAGTGACCATGATCCTCATTTAACTGTAGAAATGCTTGAGGAAGCGCCCATTGACAGGGCTGGGCAATTCCTCTCCTTCTAAGGACTGCAATATGAATGTATTATTTTCCAAAACTTTAGCTATCAGAAAAGGGCCAAACCATAAATTATCAAATTTGCCATGTTTCCCCTTCTGTTCCTTTCTTGCATCCCATCTCAAAACCATCTCACCTTCTGAAAAAATATGATCTTTGATATTTCTATCAAACCTGGTTTTCATTTTAGCTCTATACAGCTGGGCTTCTTTGTCTACCTTCTCTCTGTTCTGCTGTAACTCAATCATTTCAAAGATTCTTCTTTGCAGATCATCTGGTTCCTCTTGAGAATTTTGGAGGAACTTCATTACTGGGATTCCCAATTGTACTGGAAATACTGCTTCTGTTCCATAAACCAGCTGAAAAGGTGAAGTACCAATGGCTTGTTTTAGAGTAATCCTATCTACCCATAATGCATATTTCAACATTGAATCCCAAGATTTTTTATTTTGTTTGAGCAATTTCTTGATGCACTGAATGATATTTTTGTTAGATGATTCAGCCTGACCATTTCCCTGAGGATAATAGGGAGTTGAGTGTTTTAGTATATTACCATTTTTCTCACAAAAAGCCACCATTGCCTTGGATTTGAATGCTTTGGCGTTATCAGTAATCAATCTTTGTGGACAACCAAATCTGCTCAAAATATTGTTTTCAATGAAATCCATAATTACCTTATCTGTAGCATTCCTTGTGGGGATAGCTTCCACCCATTTTGTAAAGAAATCTGTGGCGGTCAAAATCCAATGATGCTGGCCTGAAGATGCTGGATTTATTTCTCCAATAAAATCCAGACCCCACTGCTGAAAGGGAGCATTGACCACAATAGGCTTCAAAGGTAAGGACAGTAACTTCTGTTTACCTGCAAATTTTTGACAGGGTATGCAAGCTCTTACATGTTGATAAACATCTGAAAAAAGTGAGGGCCAGTAATAACCAGCTCTTAAAATTTTATAGGCTGTTGTTTTCCAGTATTTATGTCCTCCACAAGCTCCTTCATGAGATTCTGAAATTACTTCCTTTATTTCAGCCTGATCTAAACACCTTAACAAGATTCCTGCTGGATCTTTCCAAAACAATTGACCTTCTATCAGACAGTATTTAGTAGTTTTCAATTTCAGAGACCTGGCAGCTTTTCTGTCTAAGTGTTCTGGACATTGCAAAAATAACAGAAAATGGACAATGTCAACATACCAATCTGAAGATGAATAAGAATCCATGATTCTTTCTTTTTCCAGATTTACTTGCTTTTCTTCAGGTGCTGATTCCTCTATCATAACATGTAATCCTAATGCTTGACAATTTGAGTCAGCCAGCAGTTTGGCCAATCCTTGTCCTTTGACCATCTTAGTAGGTTTGATTTCCACTTCATATTCCATAATTTTGGCAATCCATTTTCCCCTCTTTCCTTCACTATCAGGTTGTGTCAAAACATCCTTCACTGCAGCATTTGGAACAAAGGAAACAACCTTGGAGTGTAAAATATAAATTCTGAAAAATTTTAAAGCCTTTACCAGAGCATAGGCTTGTTTCTCCAAGATACTGTATTTCAGCTCTGAATCTCTAAGTGTTTTGCTGAAAAAGGCAATTGGTTGTTCCAATCCCTCCTCATTCTTCTGAAGTAGAACAGCAGCAATGGTGTCCTCTGAAGCAAAAGAGAATGTAAGAAATTCTTTGGCAAAATTTGGACTTACCAAAACAGGTGCTTCAATCAAAGCCACCTTGATTTTCTCAAAAGCTGCTTTGGCTTCAACAGTCCACCTGACTTCTTGATCCTTTTTTAACATGGCTGTAATTTGCTTAATGGTTTCAGCAAAATTAGGAATAAACCACCGCAGAAAATTGATTTTGCCAATAAATGATTGCACATCCTTTTTACTCCTGGGCAAGCTAATTTTCAGTATTGCTTTGACTCTCTCAGGGTCAATTCTGATACCATCAGCTGATACCAAGTGGCCAAGTAACTTACCTTCTTGCACAGCAAAATGTGATTTTTTAGGGTTCAATGATAAGCCAAATTTTCTGCATTTTATGAAAGTTTGTTCTAAATGCTTCAGATGTTCATCATCAGACTTTGAGAAAACAGTGATATCATCCAGATAGATAACTACAAACTTATCTTTTTCACCCACGAATGCAATGTCCATGGCTCTCTGAAAAGTTGCTCCAGCATTCATCAAACCAAAAGGCATCTTGTCATACATAAAGGTCCCCCAGGGGGTTGTAAAAGCTGTCTTTTCTTTGTCATCAGGGTGCATGGCAATCTGATTGTACCCTGAGAAACCATCTAGCATAGAAATCCTGTGAGCTCCAACCACCTGCTGCAAAACCTGTTCAATCTTTGGGAGAGGATAGTTGTCTTTTAATGATGATCGATTCAAATTTCTGAAGTCAACACATAATCGAATCTCCCCATTCTTCTTTCTAACAGGAACCAAATTAGCCACCCAAGAAGAATACCTAAGAGGCACTATTATTTTTGCATCCAACAACTTCTTTAATTCTTTTTCAATTACAGGAAACAAGGATGGATTGATTCTTCTTAATTTCTGCCTGAAAGGTTTGACATTAGGCTTCAAAGGAACCTTGTGCTGAATAACTGCTGTATCATAAGTTTTTAGTTCCTTGTAAGACCAGGCAAATGCATCTATATATTTTATCAACAGCTTAATATATCTACTTCTTTGCTCAGCTGTTAGGTTTTTAGACAGTTTTACCATTCTGGGGTGTTCTGCTGAACCAATATTGTAATCCTCTACGTTGTCTTCTGAAGATTGAATTACTGGCTTTGAAGCTGTATCATCCCTGCTGAATATTCTTTCCAAAGGTACTAAGCCTTTCGGAATGAAATTACTTTTTAATTCAATGATTTTATGCCCGGCTATATCTTCTGCAGCAAACTCATCTAACTGTTCATTTTTTTTTATCTTCTTCTTGATCAATCTGAATATTTGAAAACTCATTTACGAGCTCGAGAAATTTTTTTATTTCAATGTCATCTTCAAAAACCCTCCAATGTTTTATATTGTCTGGAACACAAGGTCTATACCTCACTTCTATAGGATACTTTAGCTGAGTAATTTTAGGGATCCTAAAATATGTGGCAGCCAGGGCTAAAGAATCTGCAGTTTCATTTTGATTCCTGGGAATATGAGTGATATTAAATGCTATAAAGTAATTTTCAATCATATCCCATACCTCATTTCGATATACTTTTAGCAAACCCTGCTTTACTTGATATTTGTTCTTCACCTGTTGAACAACTAGTTCGGAGTCGCCAAATGCATAAATTTGCTGAATTCCTAAATCTTTAGCAGCTGTCAATCCCAATAGCAAGGCCTCATACTCAGCAGTGTTGTTAGTTGTAACAAACTCCAATTTATACATAAGTTTCACTGTTTCACCACCAGGGGAAATAAGTAAAACTCCAGCTCCAGCACCCTCTCTGCATGAAGATCCATCAAAATATAACTGCCACACTGCATCTGTTTCTTCTGCGACACTTGGCATAACTCTCTCTCAGAGAATCCAATTGAGGTCAGACCTATGGGGTCGGAAATATGACAGGTCAGGCTACCATAGGTAGAAGTTTCAGACCCTGTGGATCCGAAATTTCAGAGTTACACCAGAAAACATCAGGTGCATATTTCTGTCAAAACATAATTGGATTCTGGGCACCTTCATTCTTGGCTTGTCATTGCTGCGGGAATTTACGGCTTCGGAGAAAGTTGGAATTTTTGGAATTGGAGTCCATGGTTGAATGCTCCTCATCAAAATCGAAATTTAGAGACCAAGATCAAATTTTTTGGTTGGGAAAAAGCCCGGGCTTGATCAAACCCTAGTTCGGGATTTTGATCAGAAAGGTGGAAAATTAGGGCTTCTGCAAAAGTTGGAATTTTTGAAATCTGTGACCACGGCTAGAATCTCCTCAGAAAAATCGAAGTTTAGAGTACAAGATCGAACCTTTTGGATGGGCAGAAGACCGGGTTATCAAACCCTAGTTTGGGATCCTATCCAGAAGATCCAGAAGTTTCAAAGGCAATTTTGAGGGGTCAAATTTTGGAGATTTAAAAATTGAAGTATGCCAGCTTGATCAGCTCAGCAAAGTGCATCTTTCCATCCTTTCAGAAGTTTGAAATTCAAAGTTTGAATTTTTAGGGTTTCTCTGACAAACACTAATCCAGCTCCAGATCCAGTTTCAGCAAATCAAAGTGGATTGGGTTAATCCTAGAAGAGAGTTGGACACCTACATAAGTGAAGAAGTTCCAGTTTTAGGGGGAGATGAGGCTAACGCCTTACATAAGAAGACTACAAGAAATCTCGACAGGTACATCAAGAAAGTTCTAGTTCAAGAACATATGACCATGGTGACATGAATACAAAGACTCATCCATAGTCATGGATCGCATAGAATCTCTACTTACGAGGTATGTATGACTTTGTTCTACTATGCTTAACCTATGAGATATGTAGGTTCTAGCACAAGGTCTCTAAATCATTGAAGAGAACAAAGAAGATATTGTTTGGGTATGTTAAGACATAACCAAGCATGATAATCGAGGTATGTTTTCCTATATCAAGTTAGAATCCTACTTTGTTAGGATCTTAGGTATGTATACCTGTGTATGAAATGATCATGACCATACATACGTAAGATTATTTAGAATTATAATGTTTTGATAGTATTGAGATTATACTAATGAATGTATGTTTGTGTATAAGATCATGAGGATGACACTAGTGCACACTTAAGCATGCATAGTGGTACAAAATGAATAGAATTTCAAAGACATATAGAAATCAAGCGGGAGGCAACCACACAAACATAAAATATAAGTATTTGAGTTGTTATTTGAATTTCTGAATAGTCAATATATATCGCTCGTAATAGTTGTATGCATATTTGTATATATCATGCATAGTGTAAGCATTCATATGGCATTGAACAATATACTACTAATATGCATATGATGGGTAAGTTGGAAAAACATTCCATTGTTGCTTGTCTAGAATGAAACCTCTTTGCTGACATGCTGAGAGATGTGCACGCTCTCGATAGTATGTTTTGGTAGAGAGGGAAGGCATCTAGATAACCACTATATGCATACAGGATATGGAAAAGTGTTGTGCCAAAGTATTGGTCAAGATAGTTGCTTAACCATGTGAATCATATTTTTATGCATTATAGGTTATCATGTCAACATGATTTGATGATTATGAAGTATTACTAATCATGTAATTAACTTTGAATTGTAGGAAATATCACGAAGAATGATGAACACCGAACAAGTGATGGATGTTCAATAAGAAGACTTACAAATCAAACATACTATAGAAGGATCGTGGCTAGAAGATTCTCTTAGAAAGAGGAAGAGGATCATGACGAGATGTTTGCTCCAAGTGGCTAGATAAGACCATTCTCTTAATGGTGCAATTGAAGAAGAAGTGTGAATCGAGAAAGCTCCCAGGATTAAATTGAAGAAAGCTTTGTACGGGTACCCAGGATCGATAGTCATTTGATGAGCTTAATGATAACCATGGGTGATGTAGATTTCAACCTTTTCTACAAGGTTGAAGATGGTTTCTATATACAGATGACATTCATCTCTTAGATGGATACAAGAATGAACTCACCACAAAGTTCGAATGATTTTGAGGCTCATATCAGTAGACCCATCTGACGAGAGATGGCACAATTAGATATGCAGAAGATCACTCAATCCAGAGTGTGAATGATGTTCAACCACAGAGGGAGAATTGATAGCTTCTTGACAAGCTTGGGATTTACCAAAGGTAAAGATGATCCTAACCTTTATCTTAAGGTTATGGATGATGAACCTGTCATACTATTACTGTATGTGGATGATCTCTTTCTGACAGGGAATGAGAAACAGATCATGGAAAGCAAGAAGAAGCTAGCTACATAATTTGAGATGAAAGATCTCAGATTGATGCATTACTTCCTAGGTTTGGAAGTATGGCAAGGCCCATAAGGAATATTTCTCAACCAGGGAAAGGATGCTGTGGAAATATTGAGAAGATTTGATATGTTGGAATGTATAGCCATGACCACTTCCATAGATTCCAACTTGAAGGTGTTAGCTAATAACTCATCAGAGTTAATGGATGTAAATCTGTACAGACATATTATTGGGTCATTGATGTATCTGACAAATACCAGGCCATATATATGCTTGCTGTGAACACCTTGAGTCAGTGGAACCTAGGCATGTTCACCTGATAGCTGCAAAGCATGTGATGAGGTACCTAAAGGGTACGATAGACTTTGGTCTATGTTGGAGATCATGACTTCAGATTGTATGGCTACACAGATGTTGATTGGGCAGGAAGTGTATCAGACAAGAAGAGCACATCAGGCGGATGTTATTGTCTGGGATCTGCCATGATCTCATGGTTTAGCAAGAAGCAGTCTAGTGTGGCTCTCAGCATAGCTGAAGTGAAATATATAGCTGCTTGCTCTGCTAGTTGTGAAGAAATATGGCTTCGAAAGTTGTTATTAGGATTGTTTGACTTAGAGATGGACTCCACTGTGATCCTGTGTGACAACCAGAGTTGTATCAAGATGACAGAGAATCCAGTGTTCCATGATAAGTCAAAGCACATAGAGATATGATATTTCTGTATATGGATATGGTGCAGAAAGGAGCTATCAAGCTCGAGTATGTGAGAACTCATGAACAAGTTGCTGATGTATTGACCAAACCTCTGTCTCGAGTAAATTTTGAGTATTTCTGAGACAAGCTTGGTGTAGTTCAGAAGGACCCTCCTCGAAAAGGGGAGTGATATGGTCGATGATGATATTTGGATATTGGTATCGTTGTGGATACCTGTATCAATGATGAAATTGCCTGCATCAACAGAAAGGTCGATGATGTGGATACCTATATTGATGATGTCGACGATGAGGTCGATGAGTGGTACTTAGACTTGGTCTAAGATGATGAGGGGATTGTATCATCCTCGAACTTCGGTCCCTGAATTGATCCATAGACATATGTCTCCGAGAAGTGGTCCCTAGTGAACGAGAGGGATTGTATCATCCCCGGACTTCGGTCCCTGAATTGATCTGTAGACATATGTATCCGAGAAGTGGTCCCTAGTGTACGAGAGGGATTGTCTCATCCCCGGACTTCGGTCCCTGAATTGATACGTAGACATATGTCTCCAAGAAGTGGTCCCTAGTGGACAAGAGGGATTGCATCGTCCCTAGACTTAAGTCCCTGAATTTATCCGTAGACATCTGTCTCCGAGAATTGATGATAGGACTGCATCGTCCCTGCACATTTGGATTTAAATGTATGTGATAGGATTGCATCATCCTTGGACTCATGTCCTAAATTGATAGGGATTGATCATCCCGAAAGTAGATCAGGATTGCATCATCCTTGGACTCATGTCCTAAAGTGATAAGGACTAATCATCCTGTAAGTTGATTCAGGATTGCATCGTCCCTAGACATGGTGACGTGTCTAAAATTGATAAGGATTGATCATCCTGGAAGTAGATCTGGATTGCATCGTC
Source organism: Larix kaempferi (assembly GCA_027924585.1). NCBI lineage: Eukaryota > Viridiplantae > Streptophyta > Pinopsida > Pinales > Pinaceae > Larix > Larix kaempferi. The sequence goes on along the minus strand of BSBM01000524.1, from coordinate 6,780,320 downwards.
CATAGACATGAGACTTGTCTAAAATTGATAAGGATTGATCATCCTGGAAGTAGATCTGGATTGCATCGTCCATAGACATGAGACTTGTCTAAAATTGATAAGGATTGATCATCCTGGAAGTAGATCTGGATTGCATCGTCCATAGACATGAGACTTGTCTAAAATTGATAAGGATTGATCATCCCGAAAGTAGATCTGGATTGCATCGTCCATAGACATGAGACCTGTCTAAAATTGATAAGGATTGATCATCCCGGAAGTAGATCTAGATTGCATCGTCCATAGACATGAGACCTGTCTAAAATTGATAAGGATTGATCATCCTAGAAGTAGATCTGGATTGCATCGTCTATAGACATGAGACTTGTCTAAAATTGATAAGGATTGATCATCCTGGAAGTAGATCTGGATTGCATTGTCCATAGACATGAGACTTGAGACTTGTCTAAAATTGATAAGGATTGATCATCCTGGAAGTAGATCTGGATTGCATCGTCCATAGACATGAGACTTGTCTAAAATTGATAAGGATTGATAATCCTGGAATTGGATCATGTGTATTGCAGATTATGCTGCTATGATGATACCATTGATTGAGATTATCCAGATGCTTTCGATCCAGATGATCCAGATGTTGTTGATCGAGATGATCCAGATGCTGTCGATCGAGATGATCCAGATGCCGTCGATCGAGATGATCTAGATGTTGTTGATCGAGATGATCCAGATGTTGTCGATCGAGATGATCCAGATACTGTTGATCGAGAAGATCTAGATGTTGATGATGTTGTTGTAGTTATTCGAGTGTTGCAGAAGATGAAGAATCAATATTGACGATGCTGATGTTCTAGTATTGATTATGTTCCAATAACTGAATGAGTTATTGATGATGATGTATAAAGAAAGCTTCCAATGATTTATAGATGTATCATGTATCATGTAGTCAATGACTCCTTGCTCCTGCAAATGTTGTTATAATATCCTTCTCGTTAAGGGGGAGTGTTGAAATATTGTAACTTCTAAGAATATTATATTTGTACTTTATTATTCCGGAGATGTTTCATTCCTCTGTGAAGACCTTATTGTATATTCGGAGATGTTTTATTCCTCCGTGGAGAATGTGGTAACTTGGGTTATTAGACTTCCCTAGTGGGGGTCGGCCCTGTATGAGTCATGTGGGTTAAAGGGTTATTAGACCACCCTAGTGGGGTCGACCTTGTCATATTATGTTAAATGGTTAAGTTGGGGCCGACCTAGTTAGTGTAAAGGTCAAGTTGGAGTTGTGTATAAATAGAGGAGGTGTGTTCCTCATTTAACACACATTCACTCACTTGTGATTGGCGCATAGGTGAGAGAGAGATATGATATGAAGGAGAAGGAGCTCATGTTTGGGGATTACATCTTTGTATTTGCTGGTCATCTATATTGAGGAAGCTTTGCTGGGTTTTCTACCCCATGGGGGTTTCCCACGATAAATCTGTGCCTCTCGTGTTTATGTTGTGCTTGTTGTTCTTTCAGTTATCCTGCATATGCTATTGTTGTGAAATGGAATGTAATGCTGATATTTTCTGTCTTAGCATATTAAATCTTAACAACCCCATCCCCCCTGGGGGGATTTGTACTTGTGTAATTTGTTGTGAATAATTTTTTCTAACAACACAACAAGCGCACACACACACTCAAAAGGAACAAAGTTTACGGACACCCAGACAGCCTGAAAGACACAACGCTAGCTGGAAGGTATATGTTTTTCTTCTAATAAATGTTTTTCTGAGCAGCGTCAAAATTATTTTGAAAACAGAGGTTGATAAGTATTTGTAACATTGGCTCAAAGAACTATAATTTAGTTCTTTATATTATCATGTAAATCAATCCTTCCTCCAAGATTTGGGAAGCCTGAAATTTATTTGAGTGGGAATGATAGTTATTGTTAAAATTTAGAAACTCCAAGTTGTAAAGTTTTCTTATAAGGAAGAGAGGAGTTGTATGTTTTTCTTTTGAAAGTCATAACACTTTTATTTTCCACATTGTAAATGGATTATAAGGCTCATTTTTTGAATTTATAAGGAGATTTGAAGTTATAAGGGGATTTCAAAACTTGTAATTCATTTCTTGGGAGCTAAGTTGCATGAAACGAGGAAACGGGGACGAAATGGGGAAACTTCGAAATGGGGGAAACGTGACCCCCCAAAATTTTAAAAACAAGGAAACACGATACATATATAGATAGATAGATAGATAGATATATCTGTGTGTGTGTGAGCAAGAACATTTTTAAAAATGAATGTGAAATATAAATCACAAATCATACATGTCGACAAATCATTGCCTATATTGGGATCCTATTAATCAATAGAACCCTATGCCTCCCTCCTCTAGGCTCTATCCCTTGCCTCTAACTCGAATTTCAAAGCTGATCCTCCAAGGACATTAGTTAACGACTCAACACCCTACAATTTTGATGAAACTTCCTAACGCAATATTTAAAATAAGGTAGAAAAAGCTTCCCATGCTTAATAAGCGATTTTGCTTGAGTGAAGAGTACATTTTTGTTAAGGTCATGACAAAGGAGTTCAAAAATCAACGCCACCAACACCAAGGGACATATAAGGGTTGATGTGCTTGATTAAATGCCAATTCCATACCCTCATGCATAATAGAATCTGGTGGAAACTTTGCAATCCTGAAATCCTGAAAACTATTAAGTCTGCTGAATTATGAATGGGATTTAAAATTCTACTTTTTGCATATGAAATCTGATGAGGTTGGAACCACTCCCAAACCATTAATATCACCAAATACGACGATATTTTTTTGGAAACACAACCTCATTGACTACATCCGTACCGGAAACGCGTTTCCATTTCGAGAACACATTTCGACCATACAGTATGCGTTTCGGGGTTTCGAAACGACGAAACACTGGAAATTGGGTTGGGGCCCACGTTTCCTGCAACATAGCTTGGGAGACATAAGGTGTTTTTGGAAGTAATAAGGGGATCAAGTATCTTGGAGAATCTTCCTAAAATTGTCTTGAAGTCCTAAACTCACCCGAAATTGAATAAGGGGGTCTTAGTTTTTTTTATGGTCTTATGACTATTGATGTGGTGGCACATTTTTGCATTTTTCTCACTAAGGGACATAATCATTTGCATCAAACATTACACATCATTTAAAAATGACGACAATTAAAGATATGTTTCATCGTTTATATTCAATAATCGGCTCAACTACAGGACCCATAGTTTCATTAAGCAAAGGAATTGTTATGTCTGTACTTGCATGTCTGCAAGTGATGCATAAAAAGGTGGACAAGTTAAAAGTTCAAAATAACTTGTTAACAGATGAATTAACCCTTGTTCGGCATCAAAAGTCTGATTTTATTCCCTTTTAGCACAATCCATTGTTTGATAGTAAATCAAAAGAAAATGATGTCATTAAGGAATAAAACAAGAAACAAGTACTTGTTAATTGTGAGCATTAGTTCAATATAGTTTCGACTAAAGACACCAACAACAAAGCAGATAAAGAGAATGAATTGAAGGATCAAAATACAAATCAACTTAATTTTGTTAGGCCTTGGGAAGAGGTTCAATTTAAATGAAACAAATGTGGTTTAGGCTATGAAAAGGCTAAAGATAATCTTTCTCATATTCCTAATTATACAAAACCAGTCAAGTTTGTGAGTGGTGGATTTATGTTTAATGTTGATGATATGGAACAAGTACAGGATGATATGGATCAGCAACAAGTACATGATGTTGATCAGGGTGCTAATGCAAATGTTGATATGGATGATGATGATGATTCGTTGGACGACGAACCTAAATAGTGCCAACACTGTCACCGAGTTGGACATCAGGAATTCCAGTGTTTTGATCTTCACCCATGCAGTTTTTGTGGGAAGAAAAATCATGTTTCATATAAGTGTTGGAAGCAATAAAAAATTAAGAGGAAAATGATGCATTTTGGTTGGTTATGTACTTGGTGTTGGTTACTAGAATCCAAGTTGTTAGAATGATCTTATAGTCAAATTCATACACATGTACAAACATGTTTGATTGGTGATCTTACTACTGCAGATGGACATGAGTGTTTTGATTCAGGATTTGATGATGTAAGACATGGCTGGGGCCCACACTTTTTGCTATAGTCTTTTGAGTTGAAGATTAAGACTTCATACTCCAATCAAAGACAGTTTGTTTACCCATTTCCTCTTTCGGGGGGGGCTACTTCGAGAATTCTCAACTTTCAGTTAACAAGGGGGGACATTGATGAGGTTGTCGACTTCAAGTTTCGAAGTCCACTTTTGAGGATTGTTTACAGGTTATCATGATTGATGATGGATTATGGTTTCAGGATGATGGTTTTAGGATTGATGTTTGATGAATTTGGATTATAGATTTGAGATAGTACCAGTGAATCACCTGGTTTACTACCCACAAGAGTTTTATGGATACAGGTTTTGGATGCCTTTCGAAACTTTTTTTTGTCAACTGATTATTGGCAATTTTTTTATGTGTCATTATTTGAGAGCTTTTTTGTGAATTTATTTGTTCACTTACAGGGATGATCTTCGGATCTTGCATCTTTGCTTGGCACATTCATATTGTCAGGCATTTTCAATTTATGAGATGTGTTGGACTTTGAAGCCAACTCGGTTCTCTTCAGGGGTTTTGCTCTCATTGGTTTTCAGGTTCACTTTAGTGAACACTTGCAGGTTGTCTAGCTCATTTGTTACACAATGAGTTTTAGATTTGGTCTTGGCATCCATTTGGCACATTTTCAGGCGGATCTTCATCGACATGGACTTGATATCAGCTCTTACACTAGTTTTTTGTTGCTAGCTGATACTTTTGTACAAACTTATGATTAAGGGGGGGATTGTTAGCAATGTTGTCCCTAATCATAAAGTCCTAATTAGCTTACCGTTACTTGACGGTTGAAGGTAGTTATGTGTACACATTGTATAAAATTTATGTTCATGTGAATAATAAAATGAATTGGCTTATGCCCTCTTTCTGCTATCATCTTTCTTGGTCTTTCTAGTTTCTTTAATGTTTATCAAATATGAGCTTCAACTTCAAATATTTTCACTCAAAATGAAATAAAAGATTGAATCCATTCTATGAAAGTTTTATTTTAGTGAATAGTAAAGAAATTTCATTAATACAAGGCAAAATTACAATTTAGCTGATCCACTGACTTGAGTTTAAAAAAAAATTCTTGTAGTCAGGTTGACGTAGGTTTTAAACCTATTTTGGGGTCCCAAGAGAAAGAAAGAAGAAAAAAAAAGAAATAGGAAACAAATCCAATCCCCAAGCTACTATGCTGCAAATTCAATTTGAGTCCTGAGTTGTCATGTCCCCCTCCCATGGACCCAATTTGAGGAAGGGAACATGATACCAAATTTTGGGGCTTTTACATAAAATCATCCCATTTCATTAGATTCATACGAATAATACAAATGTGTGCAGATGCAAACCAAGCAAACATGCACAGTGGAAATAAAACTCATCCACACACATTTCATATGCATTCAACATATCAATAACAATCATCAATTTAAAGCATTGCATAGGCAAAACACATAGATAGAAAAACACTTATCTTTATTGTGAAATGGTCCCAAGCAACTAGCTATGTCTCTGCAATGTTCCACCCAACCATAGGTCTCTGCCCATCCTGTATTCTTTCAGCACTCAGAGACCACCCCCGAGCTGAGCATGATTTCTACAAGGAAAAGGGGACACCAAAGCTCATACACAACCAAATACTCATTGCATCTAATCGAAGCCAGTCCATAGCTGGGTTTATTAGGCTAATCTGAACCCTCTTCATTTCTGGATGCTTGCACTCAAGCTCAAGCCAAAACAATGGATACCCATAACCCATACCCCAACATACTCTATTTACACACAGCAAGCACAATCATTGGGCATGGATACACATGTTTAACAATGGGATTTACAAACATGATGGCCATGGGATTTCCCCAAATCATTTCCAGCAAAAAACGGATTGTGGGATGGGGAAAAACAATCACAGGGAGGAAAACGATTTCTCCCCCAACTATCTAAGCATTCAACAGCCAAAACGGTCTCTAGGGAACCCCAATTCGATTCTCCTTCTTCCCCACTGGTAAACAACACAAAAACACCCTTCTCCTAGCTGAGAATGAAGGAAAACACAGAATTTCGATGGGGAAAAACACCCAGCCATCTCCCAACTCGTGAGAGAGCTAAACCGGGTGATGGATAATGGCTTGGGGAGCAATTTCGTGGCTCCTTTCTTGCCCAAGAAGTCACACACGATTTTCTATGAAGGGTGGCTTTCCCATACCCGAATTTGGACAACCATACCTCTCCATTCCCCAAGGTATTAACTACTTCACCCAACTCTTGGGAGAAATGAATGATTGGGTACAAAAGTCAACATGGGTAGTTGAGGGTTTTATGGGTTCTCTCATTGACACTTGGCTTGACTTGATTGGTTCAAGGGTTTGAATGTTTCGCTACCAATTCCTTGTAAAATCATGCCCCCATCTCGTGTTGCATTGCATAGCTAGTTGTGGGTATTTGATTCAAATGCATATTTACATGATATTTGAAATTCCAATGTGCCTGGCTAGCACGTAAACCATATGCATCACTAAATCGATGGTGGGGCCTTGGCCTTGAGCTCCTCACGATGATTTAATAACAATATTACATCATTTACATTTTAATGCAATGGGGTCAAAATTGAGATATTACAATCCCCTCCCCCTTGGAATAACACCGTCCTTGGTGTTCCAACAGTTAGGAATATATACCCACTTTACACATGCCTCAAAATTCACAAAAGGTGGCACATATGTCTTACATTTCATCTCTTTACTTTGAACTTTTAGGACCAAGTCCTTTGGCTTCCACAAACTGCTCCTGTTGGCTTTTATTTTCCATCTCTGCAGGAGGGCATTGATCCACATCAATCCCTTCCTTTATTTACCTTCCAGCTGATTTACAAGTCTGGAGTTTCATGGCTGCCATCTTTCTTTCTGTCCTAACAACTATTTGAGGAAGATTTTCAGCAAAAAAAATAGATTTTGGTCTGCTGCCATGACCAATGTGCACAACTGGCTCTCACTTGCTTACTAACAACACTTGGCTGGTCATAGTTGCAATCAATGGCTTTCAATTTATCACCTGTGAGATTTTTCATTGCAATTCCTGTTAGGCCAAGCATAAAACAATATTAAAATCAGTCAATTATTTGCCCAATTGACATGGAAAGTCTATGCTTTACTCGTGAGACTTCCACACTTTTCATACTTTCCCAATATACACATGAACTCATTCATGTTCATCCTTTCACAGGGAAATAACTATTTCAGCATTCACAATTCTTTTCAAGCAATTAAACACAATCTATTTTCATCCATGACACGCACTCAACAATATTTTGTTTCTAAGATGCATCAATCAAAAGGAAAGAGAAAAGTAAGAGTTTCCCCCTCTTAGTCTTGTTCCAATCTGGAACCACACCATCACTTGTGGTTCTATGATCATTAGACTCACTTCAATGTGAATGCTCGACTTGCTCTTTCTTGGCTATGACACTTAATGTCTAAGGTCTGTCTAAGGATTTTCAACTAGGGAACCCTTCCCCATTGTTGCCTACAGAACCTTTGGATGCTAGGACCCATGCATGTCCACTAGCACCATCTTTCATTACTGCTCATACTGAGCTCTTTAGGACGGTCACATGTCAACATGCATCCCTATGATGCCTTCATAGTCCTTGCTTCCAACAATACCTACACTCAAACATTGAATCAATTCACATATTTAGTTTATTTTCGTAGGGTTTATCTCTAAACAAGAGTTTGAGAAATCATAACCAAATCATATACACATGTATATTCATAAGCAAGAAGCTGCAATATAACTAAATACTATATGTATTGGATGTCTTCATTTTATTCCACAGGTTCCTTCTTTGCCTTACAAGCCTTGGATTTCCTGTGGATACAATAATGAATGTTGGGCCAGCACGCAGGATACTCCACAACCATTTGAATAGGCAATGCCAGTTTAGTACGCCAACTGGGTTTATCAATTATTTAAGGAATGTTTGGCTAGCACACATGCTGCTCTTCAACATCAAGTAGTTAATTCCCAACCAGTTACTCTCTGTATTTACCAAGCATTTGTAGTGCCCAACCAGTTACTCTCTCGATTTACCAAGAATTTTATAGTTCCAACCAGATACTCTCTGTATTTACCAAGAATTTATAGTTCCCAACCAGTTACTCTCTGGATTTACCAAGAATTTATAGCACCCAACCAGTTACTCTCTGGATTTACCAAGAATTTTATAGTTCCAACCAGTTAATCTTTGGATTTACAACGAATTTATAGTTCTTTCAGGGTCCTTGCTTCCTGCAATGACCAAGGTTTCCAACAAAGAAACAACAGTGTATCAACTTATGTGTTAGAAGATTTATACATGAAATCCTCATTATTCCAAACAAGAAAGAAATGAAATTGAATACTTATCTGTAATGTGCATTTCCTCTCTGGTCCACAGGGTCCTGCTTCGCTTTGTAAGCCTTGGGATCGCCTATGGACTTGGATGTTTGGCCAACACACATGCTGCTCCACCATATCATTTGAATAACCAATGCCAATCCAGTACAATGACTGGGTTTATCAGGCATTCCATTAACCAATATGCTAAGCCAGTTCTCCGACTGGGTTGATCAAGCATACAAAAACCATAGCCAAGCCAGTACACCGACTGGGTTTATCAGGCATACAATAACCATCGCCAAGCTAGTATGCCGACTGGGTTTATCAGGCATACAAAAACCATTTCCAAGCCAGTATGCCGACTGGGTTTATCAGGCATACAAAAACCATTTCCAAGCCAGTACGCCGACTGGGTTTATCAGGCATACAAAAACCATTGCCAAGCCAGTACATTGACTGGGTTTATCAGGCAATAAGAACAACATAATATGATTACGTGGCTCCTTCTCCCATGCAAACCAGTGGTTCCCTCCAGGAAATCCATAGGCTCCACAATACCCACTCACACTACATAAGGATGATACCCCTTTTCTACTACACAGCTCCTCGGGCCTATCCATCCCTTATAGTGTTCTTTAGTGTGAGCGTAGAAAGGTTACCATTGCCCATACAGTCCTCTTGAGTACCCCTTATTCACTTTGCCTCTTAATGTGCAACACCAGATTGCATCTATGTAAGTTGATAGCATAAGAAGAATAAGCAAGCTTATCAGTATTGTTGCTCTAAAATTGTAACCATATTTCATAACATTCACTATCAAGTATTGAAACACCAGGAATGCGTCCATTCCCTTAGGGTGTAGTCAATATTGACAACCCTATCATAACCTAGCACCTGAAAGGTATACATCCATTTCCGATGTGAGTCATGTAATCCCTAGTCACACTCAAGCAGTTTGGAATAATAATGAAACAATAAAACATGTTGTGCATATGAAATCTAATAACCAGACATGTATATTCTTAGTTAGGGTTACAGAATACTCATCCGTTTTACAAATTTATCTTTTCTTCATTTGCGAAGAACGGGGACTCCCTTCTCTGAGTCAACAGTCCTTCGGTTTGCCACCCCAATATTTTCATGTTCCATAACCCACTCATGCCTTCTTGGCATAATTTTATTGTCTCATTCACATGGTTTACCAACATGCAGTTCAACTAAGACATTATCAAAATTTACTATGGCGTTTCACCCGAAACCCATTTCCAAAGCATGGGCTCCCTCCCATGGAGTTTGGCTTCTGCAAGCCATCACACATGGTATTCCTGCAAGGTGTACTCTTGACACACTCCTCAAACATCCAAACAGTCATCAACATTTTGACAATCAAATTCAAATCTGATTTTCCTAATCAGTCAATGGCATTAATAATTAAATTCAAACATGAATTTACAATTCTGTCTCCCACAAAAATTGATTTGTTTAACCATGAGGCCATCCTCATATTGTTTGGCTCTTGTAAGTGGTATCACTCTGTCCATTATGGTTTTACACTTGCTACCATACATGAACATCCACCTACGACATGTCCTCCTGACACAACTTTATATAAGCTAAACAATCATTAGCAATTATTAGCAAAATTTCAAATCTGAAATTTACAAATCTGTTTTCCTACAAAAATTAGATTTGCAACCATGAGATTATTCTCATAAACTTAAACCAGAAAATTTTTAGATTTGTTTCATGCATAAGTTACAACCATGAGAACCTTCTCATAACCTTTGGCTTCTGCACATGGTAGATCTCGGTCTTTACTATGGACTTATCCTCATTTCCATACGCAAGACTTTTCTACCTGAAATATGAACTTCAATCAGCCAAACATGTTGTGAGTATCTATGCATATAATCTTTTCATTGCTACAACAGTCACTGAAGTGATCTCAGAATTATAACGCTTAATAATTCAAACACTTTCAGCTGTCAACATTTGAAATGCAATGAAATATATATATTTGTAGAGGCATCATTATCACAATAAAATTGCAAGACACAATCACATTATCCGTGCAATTTAAATAAAAACTCCAATATTCCTTACATCATAGCCATATTCCTTTTATGCAACTCTGTCCTTCCAACAGAGCACTCTGGTATCCCATCAACATGTCTACCTTCTTCATGCAATCTTTCTCCTGCATTCATAGAAGCTCATGAAATGGTCTCAGGATTAACAATAGTTCACCATTTCATCTATTATGTAATTGCATTGAAACATATATATCGCAACCATGCATTCACACAATGCATCTCAACATGTGCACTCACACATATGCATGCACATTCACAACATTTACATAGTATTTTAATGTGCACTCACTCAATTCTTTCTTGCATGGATTCATGAATACCACAATGTCATATCATTCATTTTACCATGACTGTCTCATAGGGCATGCACTACCACAACATGACTATAAGTTCTTACTTGCTTTGGTTGTTAAACTCACAACCAATATACACAAATGGAATGATATAATTTCATATGAATGCATTAAGGTTTCTAAGAAACTATAGGGTGCAAGGCTCCTTGCCTTTACTTACCCACACCTCACCATACTCGAGGGTTGACATTCACATTCAGGCACTCAATACCACATGCAAACCAAATCAACATAGTTAAAACATAGTTGAAGAGACCTTACCAAATCCTCTTTCAACATTCATGCAATTTAAGCACAAATAACCATTACCTGCATGGTTGTCATTAACATCGCTTGATGTTACCTCATCAGTTGGCCTCTTACCAAGGCTTCGCAATCCTTTTGCCAACCTCATGATCATAGATTTGTTGCACCATCCTTTCTTCATAAGGTTGTTGGTCACATGCAACAATGTCATCAACGTCTTTAGCCATGCTTTGGTTGTCTTTGGTCCTACAACCAATGCGAACGCCACTAATTATTAGCAACCACAATAATTATCTTAAGTGGCTAATTGCATATGTAAAACCTCACTATTTTACCAATATGCAATATCATATACATGCACAAACATTTTCACATGCACTGTGCAATGTTTATTAATATGCCATCTAGTGCATATTCATTTCGTCTATCTAATCTCTTGCATTTTTAGCATTCTTATGCCATAATATATATGCAATGACAACCTCATAATTATAAATACAATAGCAAGAGAGGAGTTAAGGAATTCTCTCCTTCCAATCATAGCATGGAATATCCTCTTCCACATCATAGGTGATTCAAATTCATGGCCTCTCTACCAAGCATACAAGCAATCATTAGCTATGATCTTCTCACTAAGTAGCAATTCAATATATATATATATACACTTGTATAACGTGTATAATCATTCATTCTCGCTACTTTCCAAGCATGCAATTCTTATGTTATAAACATAAACAGTTTAAGGTGAAAGATTTACTTTTTTTATCAACATTGCACTTGCCCACAAGGATGATTTACCCATCATCTTTACAAGTTGCATTTCCTTGACTTGATATCCTATTCCATTACTTATAAAGCAAAACTGCAGCCCCTTCAAAATCGTCAACTTTGTCAAATTTCATAAACATATGAATCACCCTGTTAATTATCCACAACTTGCCAAATTGTCCTGAGAACTATTATCATGATGCAACATTTCTATTTCTATGAATCTTGTCATTACCATACAATTTTCTTACCATCGACGACGTCTCAGGGGGACGACGGAGGTCAAGGGGGCTTTCCCCCTTGTGCCTTCGGTGGACTTGTCGTTTTTCCTTCGACCGTTTCGGTGTTTTAAAGCTTTCATTGCCGATTGATATCTTTCGACCGTTTCGGCGATTTAAAGCTTTCATCACCGACCGATCTCACGCCGACCTACGACTGCCGACTGCCGACCGTTGACTGCTGACCGATTCCTACGCTAAACTTCGACCACCGACCGCTTCCTACGTCGAACTCCGATCGCCGACTGTGTCGCCGTGGACTTGGATAAACTCGTCGACCGTGTTGCAGCAAAAATGGCTAAACCCGCCGACCTTGTCGCAGCAAAAATAGCTAAACTCGTCGACCGTGTCGGAGCAAAAATGGCTAAACTCGTCAACCGTGCCACAGCAAAAATGCCTAAACGCGTCGATCGTGTCGCAACAAAAATGGCTAAACTCGTCGACTATTTCGCTGCCAAAATGGCTAAACTCTCCGACCATGTCACAACAAAAATGGCTAAACTCGCCCACCATTTCAACACTATTTTTCAATTTTGCGCCGACACGGACTTAGCAGAAAACTCAAAAAAAGTTAGAAATTTTTTTTGAAAATTTTGAAAGTTTTCTTTCTTTCCCATTGATTAGTGCTAGGAAGTAGGAAGAATACTTACCTCTGCAACTGTGATAGGTAGCCCATGAAGGCCCAAATGTTTCAACCTTTGCTCTGATATCAATCTGTCACGTCCCTTCCCATGGACCCAATTCGAGGGAGGGAACATGATACCAAATTCTGGGGCTTTTACATAAACTCGGCCCATTTCATTAGATTCATACGAATAATACAAATTTGTGCAGATGCAAATCAAGCAAACATGCACAGCGGAAATAAACCTCATCCACACACATTTCATATGCATTCAGCATATCAATAACAGTCATCAATTTAAAGCATTACAGAGGCAAAACACATAGATAGAAAAACACGTATCTTTATTGTGAAATGGTCCCAAGCAACTAGCTATGTCGCTGCAACGTTCCACCCAACCATAGGTCTCTACCCAACCTATATGCTTTCAGCACTTAGAGACCACCCCCGAGCTGGGCATGATTTCTACAAGGAAAAGGGGACACTCAAGCTTATACACAGCCAAATACTCATTGCATCTAAGCCAAGCCAGTCCACAGCTGGGTTTATCAGGCTAATATGAACCCTCTTCATTTATGGATGCTTGCACTCAAGCTCAATCCAGAACAATGGATACCCATAACCCATACCCCAACATAATCTATCTACACACAACAAGCACAATCATTGGGCATGGATACACATGTTTAACCATTAGAGAAATTTTGAGGTCAAAAAATGGCCTCAAAACAAAGAAAATGTACTATAAAAAACAACCAATCACATTCTAGTAGATGACATCATCCCCCTTGGTGAGGTGACATTGCATGAGTTAAGAATGCTTATTTGTCAAATTTTTTATGGTGGATGAAAACACATAGTTAACCAAGGTAGTGGTGTAAGTACTTTTAAGTCATAAAGTAAAGTACTCATAATGATAGTCTTTTCATAAAATAATATTATTGTCATTTTCAAGGGAAGTACTCTTAATTCATAAAGAGAGTCCTTTCACATTTTTTTATAAAATAATATATTATCATTTTTATGTTTTTAATTTTAAATTATATAATCACTCAATTATATTTAATAACATAATGTCAAACTAATAAAGAATAATAATAGATTTAATAAATAAAAATAATAATAATAATAATGCAATGTGGATTATAATAATATTATTAACATTTTACATGTAAATAAATTCTCAATTAAATTACATTATATTAAATTCATGAGAAAAGTACTAAATATAAAAAGTCAACATAAAATTAAAAAAATAGCTCTTAAAAATATTTTTTATTATTTAATTTCATTTGCAAGTTCAAGACAAATAAATGCTAAAGGACAATAAATTTTTGGAAATTTACAATGAATCTTAGTCACATCAATGTAGACTTATTTTATTAATTTTATTTCTAGTGAATTTTGAAAAGCAACTCAACCATGGTTATTTATATTGTGCATAGCAAATAGTGTGGGAGGTGACTTGTCATATATACCTACCCCATAAAACCCCCAATTCATAATATTTTAATATATCTCATATTTTTGTAGTACATTTCTTAGGAGGCCATTTTTTGACCTCAAAATCTCTCTAATGAATGGGATTTACAAACAGGATGGCTATGGGCTTTCCCCAAATCATTTCCAATCAAAAACGGATTGTGGGATGGGGAAAAACAATCATAGGGAGGAAAACGATTTCTCCCCCAACTATCTAAGAATTCAACAGCCAAAATGGTCTCTAGGGAACCCCAATTCAATTCCCCTTCTTCCCCACTAGTATACAACACAAAAACGCCCTTCTCCCAGTTGAGAATGAAGGAAAACACAGAATTTCAATGGGGAAAAACGCCCAGCCAACTGCCAACTCGTGAGAGAGCCAAACCGGTTGATGGATAATGGCTTGGGGAGCAATTTCATGGCTCCTTTCTTGCCCAAGAAGTGAAACACGATTTTCTATGAAGGGTGGCTTTCCCATACTCGAATTTGGACAACCATATCTCTCCATTCCCCAAGGTATTAACTACTTCACCCAACTCTTGGGAGAAATGAATGATTGGGTACAAAGTCAACATGGGTAGTTGAGGGTTTTATGGGTTCTCTCATTGACACTTGGCTTGACTTGATTGGTTCAAGAGTTTGAATGTTTCCCTCCCAATTCCTTGTAAAATCATGCCCCCATCTCTTGTTGCATTGCATAGCTAGTTGTGGGTATTTTATTAAAATGCATATTTACATGATATTCGAAATTCCAATGTGCCTGGCTAGCACGTAAACTATATGCATCACTAAATCGATGGTGGGGCCTTGGCCTTGAGCTCCTCACCACGATTTTATAACAATATTACATCATTTACATTTTAATGCAGTGGGGTCAAAATCGGGATATTACATGAGCGACAGATGTTTTGAAATTGATTCGAATTCTGAGTAACACATGTTTCAGTAATAAATTGATACCAAAATTTTACAACTTTCTAGAGCTAGCTCTACTCTTACTAAGAAATCTACAGTGCTCAAATCTATAGTTGTCTATATACTCACCGTGCTCAGCTTGACACAAATAATAGTAATCATCTAATGTACATTATCACAAATATTTTATGCCTTCTTATAGAGATAAAAGGGCAATGTTAAGATAAATAAGGTTTCTCTCTTATCTCGTGCTTCACACTGGACCTAATGTCGCATTGTCCTCGGCCACTAGATGTGCTCCTTTACCAACAATACAAGCAGACAATGAACAATAGCGATGAATTAAATGTAAGCAATTATAAATGAATTGTTTTAGATTTGCAAGGAAAATGGATAAGTGAAGGGATAGCAAGTTACCACCAAATACAATTGGACAAAAGGATAACTCATATTTCAGCTTGTCACTTCTCTAAAGCAGCTTCAACCTACACTCTTTATACCCCCAACAATATACTCTGCCTCATGTAAAACAAAACAACCCAATTGGTAGGAATGAATAGAAAATGATGGGAGGGATTTCAAAGAATAGTAGAATACTATCTTAGCTTCAAACAAGACAAGACAGATCGAATCATATAGGCATATGTATCTTTGGGGGAGATTCTTTGAGTTCTAGGAGTTTGTAACCATCTCAAGTTCACAGTGGAGTCTCTCAGGTTCCCAAGCAACAATTCGTTGATGAAGTTAGTTTATTATGATTGTAGGTTCATTTACTTATAACCATGACACAATAGCTCCATCGAAGAGTGAACTTAACCACAGTCATACCTATTACAATCAAATCACCACATTGCTATCACAAACATAATGGAAAGATGACAGATATAAGTATCAAATTTCAAACAGGGATTGAGTTAAAAAAATAAATCTTTCTTTTTCTTTGAATATGTTGCAGAGCAGGTAACCATGAAAGCACAACCAACAAATCTTGACATTTCTTTGTATGAACACCACAACTCAAGACTCCCACCCCAAGACAAAGCCAAATAGTTTTAATCCACCCAAGTGACAAATACAACTTGAACCTACTATACTTCAAAGATACCTACGAGCCAGGGGAATTTACAATAAAATCATCAGGGATTTGGCCAGTGATATCCCACCTACTAAACCCCAAAAGAGTTCGAACACCACAAGCCCTGGATCTCTAAGCCTTCGAAATCCCTAAAACAAGTTACCTCTGAGCCTTATAGATACTTGTGTATTAAACAGACGATGCATATTATGGTAAAAAGCTTATGAAGAGATATCAACCATATGTTGTGCATCATACAAATACCAACCTGTTTATTTTGCTAAGGGGCATTGTGAAATGAAGATGCTTGATTTGAGGTTGACGGGTATTCCAAATTCATGTAATTTTCAATAGAATAGTATATATCCTATAGATTTTCATCCATAGAAGCCAAATTTAGTGTCTTAAAGCTCAACTGATTCTAGGACAATCACTTGGGTTGTGAGAAAGATGTGAAAAAGCCAAATTAAGAGCCTTGCTACTGTGCAACATAAAGGGGCAGTGCCACCTTCTTATTTCTTTCTTGGTGGAGAATTTTCAGAAGTAATACATATGCTCACAAATTTGCATGTGGAAGATCAGGGAAACTTGTGATCTTTATCTTACTAACAACAGATAGGATGTTCAAATCAGAACAATCATTAAAATTGCAGATCACATGCTTTTTTGGATGTCACCATATATGGACAATAAAACGATCAAATCTTAAGAGAAACCACTGATGACCAAATTTTGAATCAATATAACTCATTGGAAAACAAAACATCATATTGTCGGCCAACACAATCACTTCAAAAGCAGTTATAACCCTAGTTGTTAGATATTCAAACTTAACAATCATTGGAGGAGTTGCAAATTGCGAATAATTTGTTGTGAAAGAAAATGAATCAAATGATTATGATTCCCATTGCACAAAAGTTTAAGGACATAAAGAAACTGATTAAATATTAGCATAGCGCATACATTCATATTTTCTGCCCATAACCCGCACAATAAGTTCCAACCAGAGGAGAAACTAACCTATGTACAGAGTTACGGCACCAAGGAATGTTGAACAAATGCAGATTAATGCTGAAACTCGATTTTCCACTCAATCATTGTAAAATTGCAACCGAAATAAATCTTCATGCAAAGCCTTATAAGGCCAAGGATCTGGTACTAGGCAAATTCCAGGTGTTAGCTTGGTTGGCACATAGCCTAGTCAATCCTCAGCGCAGAGGGGCCTTCCAACTCTGTACAACAAGATTGGTCGAAAGCCAGAAAACGACCAAAGAAGACTGAACAACAGAAGGAGATGGAAAGCAGTTAAACGATCTTAAAGATTCTTCTTGTGGATTTTTACTGGGTGAAACGCAGTCCTGAATCCCAAGGCATTATATAGGGAGGAAATCGTTCCCCTCTTTCCTGAGATTTTTGTGAGATCACTCGAAATAGAGATTTGTATTGAAGAATTAGCTCCAAGGTAGATTTATGAACAAGAAGAGGGGTCATCGTGAGAAAGTTGGACCAGAGATGTTGGCTCGAGTTTCCAAGGCATTGAAGGAGTTAATGACTCACCCGATGACTAAGTTCACCGTTTAAGAAATTTTAGAATACAGTTATTTGTTTTTGTCTATTTTTAGATTACGGTTAACAGACTTCCGTTTTGTCCTCAATAGGAAGTCATGCATGATTTATTTTTTGTTCTTTGTCTTTTCTCAACACGTAGAAGCATAGTATGTTATGTAATCGAGAAGTAAAAGCCCTTTTTATGGAGAAGACAATACAGTCACAACGGTAACTATACATGAAACTCTATAACAAAAATTTATCTTAATAAAAAGATCTCCACAAGGATGTTGGTGTTTGAACATACTTTGTTTATTTATTTCAATTAGATTTGTCATATATCTATCATGTTACATGAACTGTGTTTAAAGTAAAACTATTCCATACATTTACTATTTATTTTGTTAAGTAAATCAGAGCATACTCTGTTTTTTTATCTCCTTCTCCTTCAATTGGTATTAGAACGGGTTTCAAGAAGTGTTTTTTGTAGAACTTGCAAGGAAGAATGGCAACTGGAAATTTTACCTTGCAGATTCCACAGTTTGTGTCACATACCCCAATTTTATTAAAATAATGTAATTATTTTATTAATATTCCTAAGACATTATGTTAAATTTAATGCCAAGTAGGAATGGATGACTCAGCAGAGTCTCCAGAAATGGAATGTAAATTCTGAATAATTATTATTAATAAATAAATTATGGAGACAACAGCATGGGAGAGCTGTTAAAAGAGGTTACTGGTCTAACTGGTGGATGGAACTAGGTGGAAAGACAAAAGACAAGTGGCAGCATCCTCAAACACTTCATGAGTTGCAGGTGGCAACTTCCCTATATTTTGGGGTCATAATTCCCCAAGAAAGTGGAATCTGAGCAGGTGGCTCATTAATGACAGTTAACCCAACTAAGACCTAGGCAATCTTTTAAATACTACTCAATGAACTGAGCTGGGGGTTCAGCATTTGTTCTAGAGGGAGAATACATTCAGGTGAATGCTATTCAGGAATCCCATTGAGGAAGTGAGAAAACAGTAAGGAAGTGTTTTGAGTCAGGAAGTTGCAGTAACTTGGTTCCAGTATAGCTGCTTTGGCTAAGGGAATTGTTGGCTGTACCTAGTTCCAGCCAGTTAGACCAGAGCAAGCTCGGGGGTCCTGAGAAGTGCTGTCTGGGCACTCTCCAGGAATTGGTAGGGAGGAACAGCCTCCCATTGCTGTTATTGTCTACCAGAGATACAGGTTCTGCCACTCTTCCTGCTGTGTATTTAATAAATTAAATGTAGAATGGACTATCTCAACTGTGTTTTGAACAGTATTTATTTTCTGTAGATCAGTTTTTCTGTAATTGTCTTTTGGTAGAATTTGCAGAACTCATATGTCTTAGAATTTTTCCTATTATCACTTAAATAGAGTAATTATTCTATGCAGAATATAATTGTTACTATTACAGTAATCAAATATCATGGTTATTTATTTTTAGAATTTCTATTAATAGTTAAATAATAGACAGAATATTAAACAGTAGTCATTCCAGAAGTACACTTATTAAAACAATCATAAGAACAGACACATAGATAAATCTTAGAATTACGGTGAAATATTTCCCAATAGAGAAATGTACAGGAATATTTTCTATTGGAGCAATGTACCAGTTTATATCTGTTTCATATTTCTGTCAACTATAGATACAGGTTAGTCTCGGTATCGAGCTAAAGGAGAACAAAACTTATATCATTACATTTATCTATACTCAGAATATATTGGACTGTTATCGATTATCCAAAAGATGTGGTTGCAATAATGTTTCATTGTATAAAAACCGTAGTCAAATGCAAACACATAAACTGTAAATGGTTTTTGCCTTTTAAAACTAACACTATAGTATTTATAGCCATGTTGTCACAACACAGATTAACAGAGTTATTTGAAAACAAGACAAACACCTTGACTGGCCCGAAGCCAAGTCTTAATATTTAGAGACTTCATTGTTTCATTATCCAAATCATAAACATAGAATTACTGTTCATTATCGAGCTTGTATTACATGAAATACACAGCTCTGTCGTAGGTTGTCCTATCTATAATCAAACATCTTAACACGCAGAGAAGCCATCAACGAACTTAGCCACTGTTGGCTGTTACAAACCCTCATAGTTATTTATTGTAATAAGACTTATTTCATTATCAGTATTTCTCCTCGGAAGTGGATAGCAAACCTAACACGGCCGTAGCCATATCACATTAAGTCGACAGGTTGAAAACAAGAGAAAGGAAATGCCTCATATAACAGATCGAACCAACAGGAGATCGCATACATAGTCCAGGTATCCACAGTTACAGTTAATATTTAAACAAAAACACCAAAATTCCCAACTCGCCAGGGTTAACCCTATTTTAATTAATCATTTCAGTAATGGTAGTAAACCATCAATATTCTTTTTATTAAACACTCAAAATCAAAGAAAACGCAGAGAGATAAATACATGGATTCACCTACAGCAGAGTTATCATCCCTTGCAAGTACCTAAGAACTCAAAACATCCTTATAATTTAAACACTCTATTCATTTAACAAAAACACAGAATGATACATGGCCACATGACAGGCCCAATATTACCGTAACTATTAACTTATACAGCGTGGGTAAAACCCTACACATAGAAAATACAATGACAATAACAACCCCTGGCCTCATACAGTCTGAGCCGTAGATGGTTCTTCATAGACATGCCGGGGTATCAAACCCTTTCTATTATAAACAAAACAATTGATACAGGTGACTCTATTCCATGTCACAAGAACGATAACAACCCCATTATACAGGAGGATCCTTCCAGACTTAACCCTAGCACAACAAAACCAACAAAGGGAGAGACAGCCGTGGATAACCAGGCTTACCCGGAGGAGCCAGCGCTGGAGATGAAGCCCTGTGCACCTTCAGAACAGCGTGACCTGCACATTACCAAGTGCCGAGAGTTGTTAATACTAATGTAAATCTAAACAATCTTTTGCAAAACCAAAACTGTGAAAATAATGATATTATCTTACCTAAGCCAATGGAGAAAGCAACCCCGCGGACAACCAGGTAGCCACAAGTTGAGCCAGGTAGCGAAACCCCATCACATTCGTCAGTTGGATGAGTAATAGAGACTTCCAGTACCTCTCGATTGACAGCCACGACAGGCAACATTTTAGACAAAACCCTTAAGCTGTGAATGAACCAGTCGGGGAGCACACTTCAAAACCCAATACACAACCACCTCATGGATGAAAACAACAGCTAAACCCTGCCTCATACTCACACCAGCGACAGTGGAGGGCTGTAAGTAGCAGGTGACTCAAAATTGGTGATGACAACAAGCCAAGATACAAATGAAACTGTTTCAGACGCCAATAGCAGAGCCCAAGACTTTTAAACTACCAGTGAAATAAACAACGTGACCAGAACCCAAGCAAATAGCATTTACAGTGCCCAACTTCGAGTTCAGACATGGAGGGTTTCTCCCTTACAACCCGAGCCCGAAGGCAGAGATAATGACCAGGTAGGGTTTCAACTCTGACTTATATATCAACCAACGCAAGGAGGAGAGTCAACCACGTAGCCATTAGATTTATCATTTTCACATGGGTCGAATTCTATAGTTCAGTTGCAGCTCGATTAATTGTTCATCGATTCCAAATCATTTGCATAGATATAAACCTTGTTCAACGTATGGAGAAACACTATGATTGATAATCATTGTATTATATATATATTGAAAACCAAGCCATCGATAATGTCAAGAGCCCAATATATTTTACCTACAATCATTTAAACAATGATGTAGTCAACTTTCAAATGAGAACTCCCCATCATATAAAACATTGAAATATTACCATGAACATATGATTGGATACACCATGATTAAATAAGCCCTATCGTTATATTTCTCTTGATACTATTGTTAAATAATCAACAATGAAAATAACAATCTTTATTATTATGATGTTTAAATATAAACTCATCTACAGGTCCATACCATGAACGTAGTTAAAAACAAGGCACAGTTAGATGACATAAGTTAAACAATAATACTACGTAGTCAGTGGACTTTGAATTATAGATGAATATAATGGAACCTCGCCAGAGGCGTCACTTTTCCAACTCATACTAATAACCAGTAATTGTAGCTAATAGTTGACAGTAGGTTACATTATGTTAACATCACGTTATGCATACGATGAACATAATACAAACAATTGTTCCAGTGATAGTTTACAGCATTAACTTAGAGTCATGTTCGTAACGCAATGGATATGACGGAAACATTGTAATTCATCGCAAAACCTGATGATACTATCCAGGATAAGAGATATCATGTCGAGGCAGACTATCAATCTTATTTCAAGCGTAAATTTCATGAAAAGAACCTTACTGTCTTACACGACAACCAGTAATAGTAAATAGATCTTCTTTAAGTTTTTACAGTGCAGGGAAAGGAGTTGATGCTTACAAAAATTAATTTACAGTGATCCATATTACACCGGTGTATCTGCGAACAAAAGACAAATTATGCATTAGCTCGTAAGCTAAGTAAGCCAGTCAGCTATGGCTAGCTCTCCCTTTGAAGTTAGAAACGAAAACAGTCAACATTTAAAATCACAAAAATCACATTTGTATTAAGACAGAATCTTTTAAACAGGATTATGATTAGTTACTGAAATTAAACAGGACCAGAAATGCAATTAATTAACATTTATTGTTAAAAAAAAATAAAAAATAAAAAATAAAAAAAATTTAAATTTTTTTAGAAATTTCGGGTTCTGACAGTTTGCAAGAGAAAATTATGAATAATGGAGCATCCAAATGAAGACCCATTGATGTCTCAAGGTCTCTAGGATCTAGTGCATACAAGGTTTGTTGAGCCTGTAGATCAAAATGCCATAAATGCTTTCACTGCAGATCAAAGAAATTGGCTAAAAGACAACATGATAAGAGATAATTGAGCCCTCTTTGCTATACAGTCTGCATTGGACGTGTCTATCTTTCCTTGTATTGTTGGAGTGACAAAATCAAAGGATGTTTGTTGTCTACCTGTTAATTTTTACATAGCAGTATAATTTTCATCTCCTTCAACTTTAATTTCATAATTATTTCATCCCACAATTATAGCATCATTCATTTGTAGCAAGAAATAAACAAGGATCACTAAAAAATAACCATGAACAAGAGACAAAGATTTATCTTGGGAAACCCTAATGGGAGAAAACCCAACAAAATTTTCTCAGAAGAAATTAATCCAATACAAGAACAATACCAAACATGAAGATTAATCCCTAGCACAAGAGTGTGCTCTTCTTCCACAAGAAACCCTAACAAGGGTAGATAATCTTCCAAGAGAATAAGAGAATAAAAAAAAAACCAAAATTATGCTTCCAGTGAACTTCATTTGTCCTCCTTGAGAAGTGCGCACCAATTGAGTGAGATGAGCTTGCATGAATTTGACAAATGAAGTGTGAGAACACTTCTATTTATATTCTTCAGTTGACTAGAAACTTCCTCAATAGGGCCGACTTGCTAGTTTTATTTTATTTTTTATTAATCATCAAGTCGACTTCTTATTTTGTCTTCTAGGGTCAATTTACCGATTTTGCTACGGCAGTTGTGCTCTTTCTTGCCTTCCACTTTCTCTGGGACTTCTTCAATGGATTGTCTTGACTCCTTGATTATTTCTTCATCATAGAAAATTTATCCCTGTTGATATCTCCTCACATGCAGTCACATTCTTTCAGTAGAGCTCTAATTTTGATTTGACCATACTCTAAGAAGTCTCGAACACTTCTTAGAGCCAATTGTCAAATTCAACATTAGATTAGACTTTGTCTGATATACAAGGAGATACGATCTCCTTGTAACATAGACAAATCATCTCACTCTACAAGAATAGATCACTCCCACAACAGAGCACTCCTACCTGGAGTATGAAATGTGACCACTAGCCTACTACCACTCTAGTCAACGCATGAATGGACGAGGCTAAGCATCCGAACCATAAGACACACAGTCAAGTGCTACGATGGGGCCATTCTCTCTAGGTTGCGAACCCATCCAAGAATATGATCTGTAGAATGTTTGCCCAATGCTAGAACCATGTAGAACATCAACACTACCAAGGTTCAGAAAAAACAAAATTAGTAAGACTTCAAACTTTAAGAAAAGATTTTGAAAGTTTAAAAATGAAATAAGTTGAGTCAATTCAAGTATTTATCAATAGGGTCCAAGATATTGTGAATGGATTGAGGTCTCAACGGGAATCTGTAATAGAACAAAGAATTGTTGAAAATATTTTGAGGTCTTTTCTTCCAAAGTATGATCCAGTTGTTATAGCCATTGAAGAAAGCAAAGATCTTACCACATTGAAACTAGTTGAGCCGGTAGGTTCCATGCAATAACATGAGGAGCGTATGCAACGTTCTACTGAAAACTTAGTACAAGCCTTACAAACATCTATTAAAATTCATGAGAAATCTTCATCTTTACCTCAACAAAATAAAACACAGGGAGAGCCTTCCACCAATAGTAATCGTGGAAGAGGCATAGATAGAGGAACACCATATAATAGAGGAAGAGGCAAGATTTATGCAGATCGTAGAAATTTCAAATGTGGGTACTTCCTGTTACGCCTCAGAGTATCTGCAGCGTTCCGAGTAAGGTCTACCAGAGCAAGGTGTTAAAAATGTTGATGTAAAATCCAAGTTGAAGCGTAGAGTGTTGATTGGGGCTAAATACCCTAATCATGTCATGGATGGTCCGCTTGATTTCCACCTCTAGGAGGTGCTTGCTGTTATCAACTAAGTTGCACTTAGGTGATTTCAACTGAGCCTGTCAAGATAGAACAAGTCTACTTGTTCATAATCAGAAGATCATAAGTCTTAGCAGGCCACCTTGGCCCTTTTTTTTAATAAAATCACATGTCCATGCCATGAGGGGAAATTGTAAAAAATGTCATAGCATGATGGTTTTGTAAAGGACTTGGCTTTCCTAACACTTAGATATCAGTCCGACTAGCCCAGAGTGTTTTTTCCCTTGTCAATTATATGTTGTTGAATAAACGAAATATAATTTTCGAGTTTTTCACTCATACCTCCAAAGTTGGGGCGGTCGACATGATTTCACGGCCTTAGGAGGTTATTAGAGCCCAAGTGTAAATGTATATTACTATGCTAGATATGAAAATTTAGTCCTATGGACATGTGCGAGATCCCCCTAAGTTTTTTTTAATTTCCGAGAAAAATAATTTTTTTCCGTAAACTTAGGCCATTTTTTAATGGTTTAATTGGAAAATTCCAAATTGTAATAAAAGTGTGTTCTGGAGGTGGATTTTGGCGTGGGGATGCTCGTTTTCACACTCAAAGTGTCCTCTTTACCCTAAGACCCACTTTCCCCATGTTTTGGGTGACTACGTCATCTCTGGGAGCATTATTCCTTAAAGACGCGACAAATTGGTAAATAAATGCTAAAAAAGTACAAATTGACACAAATATTAAAAAAAATATAATAAAAAAATTGCTTTGGCATGACATCACTTATGAAGGGCGATCTCTTTGAGGTGATTTACGACTTAAATGGAAGTCAAAGCGCATGGTTGGAGATCAAATCATATGATAGCGATTACTTTGGTTTAGTGAAGTGCGCCCACCATCTTAAGCTCCACGTGAATAGTATGTGGCATCCCATATGTGGGAGGTGATAAAACTGAAGAGAGGGTCGCCTACCTCATGAGAGGTGGCGCACCCTCCTTTACCTCAAATATAAATCATATCAATCAAGAGGGATTCGATCCCTCATATCTCTCCCATGATGCGTCCCCATGCTCCATTGGATTTCATGCGCCCTCTCCTCTCTCAATCGCTATTTAAGCAAGTTCCATTCCTCTATTTTAGACGGAATGTGTGGAACCTCTGCTCTGTTATGTAATATTATTTTTTGAAGTATTCTTGTGAATAAAAAGGCTTTGGAGGTCTAGTTTGGTGTCTCTTGCAAATGGTGGATGATCATTGTCTTTCATATGTGTTGAGGTAATACGTATAAGTTCTTGCTTTCACTTGCTTTCTTTGTCAATACTAGCTTAAGGAAGGATTAGTATTAATTGGTAAGAATGAATATAGAAGTCTCTTTTATTCATTTAAATCATGCTTAGCTCAAGATCTAGAATTTGCATGCTTATTTGTTTACATGTATGCTCTTCTTCCCTTTAGCTTAGATGTTTTACTAGATTTGACAAATTGTGTGGCAAGTGTGAAGGGTTTCTTTTACAGGTTCCTTCGTTGGATTGGTGGATGATCTAGCTTGTTTCTACTACCCTCCAACAATTCGTGTGTTTAAAGAAAACATAGTCTTCCTTAGAATCCATCGGAATAGCTCCATTACCCAAAGTTCCAAGGGGTTTCTTCTCCACATTTATTCTTCCTTCTAAATCAAACTTTTCATTGGTTACTTAAGCTTATTTCTTAGATTTGATTGCTAATAATTTCATATCATATTTTTAGACTGATTTATAAGTTTTACATGCTTAGATCTAGATTGTTTCAAAGAGAGTTAAATCATTTGCTTTAACTAGATCTAGCTTCAAGAAAGTTTTTCTTTTACAAGTCAATCATTAGTAGATTTAAAGGCTTGTTAGATCAGTTTCTTTTTTGGGTATCATAAGTTCATATTTAGCAAATTTAAAAGTGCTTCATTGGCTTCCCTCAAAGGAAAATCAAGATCCACAAGAAAGCTTGCTTTCGTGTGTTCAATTTGCAATTTACACTTAGAAAAAATTTCACATTTTTTTTAGTAATTTTTTTGTTGTTGTCCCAAAACACTTTCAAAGTGTTTTTGGGCAGTTTTAGGAACTAATAACTTGTTGGTTTTTAGCAGGTTGAAAGAAAAAGGGAGAGAAACGTTGGCAACATTTCAATTTTTTGGCCATCCAGGGCACCTCGGGACCTCTCTTGTTCATAAAACTTGTTTTTCTAAAGCATTGTAAGGTTAGTGATCCCATTCTACAAGGAATCACAAGAATTTTATATTTTGTAATAAGTGATAAAAATAAGAGCAAGTGGGCTACCAAGCACCCACACCCCATCCCCCCTGGGGGGATTCGCAATTTTTTTATGGCGTGATTTTTTTTGACAAGTTTTATTTCCTGTTTAAATAAACCAATCTAAAGTTAAAATTTAACGTTTGAAGTGTTCGATCCAAATATAGGCCTTTAAACTCACTCAGGATGTAGGAACACCTAATTTCTTATTTCACAGGCATTATACTCTACATATCAAGCAATTTTTATTTTTTTAAGTATTTTTTGCCAAAGAAATAAATACTAACCCACCACGCTCTACCGAAGTATCGAAGGGAAAATATATTCGTGGTGTAGTAATTAGTTCAAACAACTTACTTTCAGTCTTTGCTTTCGGTAACGAACTTGGCATTGCTTTCCCGAAGTATGCTCTCGCCGTCACATAAAGGGCTTTTCCTGAGTACGTGATCGAATGATCAGAAAAGAGACTCTTTTCCTGTAGTAATTATCATAACATTTTACTTTAGTTATTTATCTTTTTTGCAATCAAATTGGAACAAACATTCAATTTCCAACTCAAATTATTCTCTTTCCCCTTGTGGGCATTTGCCTGGGCCTGTGGGAAATCAGAAAGAGTTGCAACTATTCCTTAATTTTTCACATCTAATAAAGAACTCATACTAATAAAATTAACAACCCTGAACAATAGTGCAAATCCGCCACTTAGACTTTAATTACTGTGCAGGGAAGTTTCTCAGGAGATGCGGGAACCACTGGGAGGAGACCTTAGGGCATAGTTAGGCTACACCCTTGTTGGAGTAGTGTTGAACGCTGCCCTCGAGACTCCATTCTAGCTCACACATCTTCATGTAAGCCACCTTTAGTTAATTTCTGGACATTACTCCTTGTACCTGACGGTATATCTGGAGCTCCCTTTTCTCCTGTAATTGAGTTTCATCCTATAATAAACTAAAACTGATCAAGAAGCACTCGCAAAACATTTACAAATAGAACGACACACATTTTTTGACTCCATTTTGGCACTGATCTTGTCTTTTTTTTATGTTTCAATCTTTGATTCAGATCTCATGTGTTATGTGATTATATTATGTTGTTGATCTAAATTTATACTTGCAAGTGATTTTTGCTTTCAGTTAACTATTATTCAAAAATCCTAAAAACTTACCCATTCAAACTAAATCACTTAAATAGCCTTAGTAACTCATAGGGACTACCCCCCTTGGTTTCGTTAAGAGTTTTGCCTAAATAGAGGAGTCAAGATCAAGTGTCAGTACTTGACTCGAGACTTGCCACCCAAGGAATGCACCTAAGCAGCTTGAATATTTCTACTGCGATAACCCCCGGGTGCGTGTTCTGGCAGCAACACTCGCCCTGTAGGGATTGGTGCCTTTGGGGGGATAATCACTTGGACGCATGTCCACACTCATTTATTTTCCATGTAAAAGGTGATAGTACTTTGTAAAGGGATTCATATCCTAACTAGCACAACTTATTTTCTCACTTGGACATATTTTACCTCTCCTCTGTGTTGTGTTACCCACAAATTGTACTTCCTTATTGAGGAAAGCCTACAAGGATAATGGAGGAGGACGTTGAGGGCACACATCTATTGGGGTTAGTTGGGGCATGACGCCCTCCTTTTGGCACACCTAGCACTTGGTGTAGCCTAATTGCACTTTATTTACTAGTCTTATGTCATTTAGAGATATTTTATTGTTATTATGTGTGGTTTATCCCCCAAATTTGTGGGTGAGCAAGCCAAATGTTATATTGTTACATTATCTTGTAGACTAATAACTTAAAAGTAGGTGAAGCCAGTCTTATATAAATAGTGCCTCCCTCTCATTGTAGAAACACAACAAGATATGGGTTCATTATGAGATCTTTTCTATTTCTCTTGGTTTATTGGAGCTCTTGATGTTATGCCCACCTCTCTTACTATGATTTTTCTTGCTTGAAGGTTAATTTGATGAAGTTCTAGGGTTTCTTTTACACATGCTATTGGTTTATGCTAAAGAATGGTTGTAATAACTCAAGCACAAAGGTGACCTAAAGCGCCATCTTGCTCATCTTTGTTAAATGTTGGTAAGTTATACTTCTAACCTAGCTTAAGGGTGCTTTTATGGTGCATTATCCTAAAGTGTTAGGGTTTCTTGCTCATATTTTATTAACGTTGCACAAGGAGACCTTCTTTTGATAAGAGCTTTGCATTGTTACTGAGCCTCCGACTTCTTCTTTTTCCCTAATTAGGCCCTTCTACCTAACTCTTGTGGTTGCTAATCAATGCCCTTAGTGCAAGTACTAAAATCCATTATAAGAGAGGGATGATGGTATCGATCTCTCAATGCCCTAGGGATTAAGACAAGAATCATATGCCCTATCTTTTCAACAAATCTATCTTTCTTTTATCAATTTACATGCCTTTTATTTGACATGCATCTTTATATATTAAAAAACCCTAAAAATATAATATTGTTGGAAAAACCCTAGAAATCTAAATAAATTCATAACTCCAAAAATAATCATGAGTTTGTAAGTCTGGTTCATCCATCGGATTCGCCCTAGTGGATTTATCCACAGATCTCTGAGGGCGTCCTCATTTTCCTTGGTGCGTTGGGAAACATGAATTTGCCCAAATTAGGGTTTCTACAGGGTTTTTGGAAATTCTAACTAGATCATCAAGTGCACCCTAGTTCACTTGATCTTCTCCCCTTCAGAGGGCACTTTTTTGAGGTAGTGCCTTGGGAAGTGTGAAATCCTACCTTGGGAGTCGTGACATTTATTGATGTTGTGCCATCATCAATATATTGATGATATTTATTGATGTTGACATGTAGATTGAATTAACTTTTTTATATGCTTTATGTGTCTTTATTACTCATTGTTGACTCCATATGAGGCACTAAAATTAACCATAAGGCTTGTAGAAGGGTATTTGCAGGTGTGTTGATGTCTACGAGTGTTCTTTCTCCATTAGGGACTCTCCCTTGGTTTTAGGAGTTACCCAAAGAAGTTGAATAGCTTGGTCGAGGTGACATTGGGTCTAACACCCTTCGTATGCTTACTATCACTAGCACTGGGCATACTTAGTTTTCTTTGAAAGGACTACTAGTTTGAGTGGTAACACTGTCAACGCTTTGGACATTGAGCCTGAATGGAAGATGAAGAAATCTGACTTGAATAAGTCAAGAGCTAACTATACTGAGGAACCAAATGAGCATCCTAAACACTCCACATTTTTCACATGCGGCCTAGAAAAATAAGATGATAACGATGTGTGCTTTTGAGACAATGACTGCTCAAATCATATGACAGGTAATCGTGATTTGTTTAGTAAGATAAATGAAACAGTTCAAAACCAAGTGAAATTTAGAAATGATTGTTTGCACTAGAAATTGTACCTAGAATACAAAGTACAAGCTAGAACATCCAAAACAAAAACTAGAAAAATGGTTCAAATTTTGTAGATTGTGAAGGAATCATTCATGGATAGGGTAATGAAATACAAACAACATATAATGACTAAATCAGAAAACAATCTTGAAGATCTGAACAAATAATTCTGAAACATAGACGTAAACCATATACATACAGTAAAATAACTTAGTTAAGACCACAAACTTAAAAGCATCTTAGGATAAAAGCTTTTATCAAGAAACGAAGTGATAAGCAAGGTGATCAAACTGATCATAAACATCATCCAAAATATAGATCAAAACATGGCTTATATTATATGTTTCATTCGAAATAAACAGTCTTCAAAACTTACTAAGAGTCTGCCATATGTGTTTATGGTACAATAGCTTGATAGCATCTAACCCCTTTCCAAAACAAAAATCCAACCCCTTCTCCTACTATCCTTCTCACTTTTATAATTACAAAAAGCAGTTCAAAGATCCACATTTTAGGGATTCATATCTGTTCAAGAAGTTTACAAAATAAAGGAGTCTTTTAAAATAGGAAAACTAACTCCTGGAATCTATGACTTTCATATCTATCCTCTAAATGTGTCACCAAACTTTGCTTGACAGCTGCATGATAATCCTCAATATCAGATTTGACGAGTTGCTTCTGCGAGAATGGTAAGTCCATCTAATGCTTGAGACCTCTTTAGAAGTCGAACCTGTTCTGCCTCTAACACTTGGACCTTGCTTGATAATTCTTCATTCTGCTTTGTTAATTTTTCATTCTGGTTCTGAGCATTCTTCTTCCTTTTTAACACCTCCTTTGCAGCTGCAATTAGCTCTTGATAATGACCATTCACTTCTTCCAAATCCTCTCTTAACCTTCTATTGGCTTGCATGAGTTTGTCATTCAAATATTCAGTTTGTGTTTTGTAATGCTGTAATGACTTCTTGAGAACTTCCATTATGAACCTATTTTGATGGCTTTCTGATGTACTAGATTTTATTCATTATATGAACTTAGAGGAATTTCAAGCCTTTTAATAAGAAACTCTTCATGTGTTTCATATAATCCCTCTAACTCTTTTACATTTGTGACCTCTGTTAGAACCTCTGAATGAACAGTTCCTGAGCCCGATCCAAAATCAAAATTTTGAAACTTTTCTTCTTCTTGAACTTCACCAGTCTTTTCCTTTAATTCCGTCAAACCCTCCTCTATATCTTTAAAGAGTTGTTCTAACTTTAATTCCATTTTTCTGAGCTTGGGTTCTTCCTCGCTTGAAGAATCTTCAATTGTAATAATTTCTTCCCTTTCCAGTTGAGGATTTAAAGCCCTTCTCATATTCAGTCTTAATTTATTTGTTGCTTTAGTTTTAGGCCTCCATTTTGGAATTTCAATTTCTGAAACAGGCTTGATAACAGTTTCAATATTTGGAGAAAAAACCATACCTTATTCTATTAGTTTCTCCCTAGTGACACTGGGAGTATTAGGGGCAGATGTAATTTCTTCATTGCACAATGCCCAGGGCTTTCCTTCTGGAAGATGTTCTTGTTCCGATTCTTCTGGCATTTCTGGTTCTTCTTGTTTTTCACACTTTTCTGCTAAGTTCACCTCTTCCACTATTGTCCTTTTTAACCTTTTGGTAGTGCTAGGTTCTCTTTGAATTCTGTGCTTTCCTTGCGAATTCTAAGCTTCATTCTGGTTTGCAATCTTTTCAGGTTCAAAACTGGACCAAAAAAGAAAATGTTGCCAAGCCCGGTTCTTTCTCTTAAGCTTTGTTGATACTATCAATTTGACCAAGCCGTGATGAAGGAAAGACTGATTTGTATGATCAATATGTCCCTTTACCCTATTGGAAATCTTAGTAAGACTTTTCAAGAAGTAAAATGGTAAATTCATCTTCAATTGACCATTTAGATGCAACGAGAACCTGAAGTGGTATTTATATATAGTGGCAAACCTCCCTTCGCAATTTATATAACGTTGTACAATGCTGATAACCTCCTTCCATTATGGTTTGACAGTATTAAGGTGAATGCCCTTATTCCAATCCAGAGATTCGAACCCGGGCAATAAGAATAGACTCGGGTCAAATTCGAACGAGAGCTTTTTGAACCAACGTTGTCCATCAACAGATAAGCCTATGGCTTCAGCTATCAAATTCTCGGTTAGCTCGAAGTTTAGGGTTTGGAATTCAACGACAGGATTTGAACAATTTTGCGCAAAGGATCGAGTAACCTCCATATTATAACCTGTGATTTCTTCAAAAAAGGAGAACTAGCCAGCCCTTTTGAACAATTATGCACATTCGGGGAACTCTTCCACCCATTTAGTGCTAACGGGTTCCAGTCTACATAATTTTCCACTCTTCTTCATGTTTATTGCTTCACTGGATACCTGCTGTGTCTGAAACGAGCTCCTTTCAACCGACGAACAGATGTCCCGATCCTCTACAGCAATGAAAATGTGGAGCTAGGGTTAACCAGTGGTGTTTGTTTTCAGGGCATATGCTGTGGAGTAATCAAGCTTGACAGATGTTACGCTTTTCCTAACCAAAATCTCGTGCAAATCCTTCATAAAAACTAGTGTATGAATCTGGGCATGCGCCGACCATGAACTTCAATGATTCAGGATTCCAGTAGCGTCCTTATGTGTGAAGTCTAATGATTACGCTGTCGGAATGTACTAAGTCACATTTCACTCATAAAATGTTCATAAAATATTTATACAAGGGTTAGGAATAATATTAAAACATGTATTTGAAAACTAAAAGGAAGATTAAGTGATAATAATCCAATGTTCAATCCAAAAATAAAATAAAAAGATTTAAATGGTATGACTAAAATAAATAATTAAAATTAAAAAAGAAAAAACAAGAAATAAAGATTAAAATTGGGGTACAATTTCAGCTCTAACAATGATAAAGAGGTTGAAGTGATGGGAAAAGGTTCCCTCACTGATAAGATTAAGCAAGGAGAGACAACATATATACATGATGTTTCGCACATGCCAAAATTGCAACATAATCTTTCAAGTGTAGGACAACTCATTGATAGCAATTACAAGGTTGTATTTGAAAATAAATGCTGCAAAATTTTTGTAAATTTGATAACTAACAACTTGTGTCAAAGGTTCCAATGACAAGGAACAAGATGTTTCCATTGGAAATTTTATCTAACCCTGAGTGTGTCCTCAAAGCAACCACAAACAATATAGACATTTGGGTTTTAAAGTCTTGGGCTTGCTTCATAGCAGGCAAATGGTTAAAGGGTTTCCTCTAATTCAATCAAAAGAAAAAACTTGTTCCAGTTGTACATTAGGCAAGTAGAACAGAGATAGATTTCCAGTCAACAAGTCATGGAGGGCGAATTTTCCTCTTGCGCTCATACATGTGAACATATGTGGCCCTACGCAAACTCCCTCACTAAGGAAGAATATTTATTTGTTGACCTTTATTGATGATTTATCTCGCGATACATGGATTTATTTTCTAAAATAGAAATCAGAAGCTTTTCTTATTTGCAGCACTTTAAAATTATGGCTGAAAACAATGTGGGTATTATCTCAAAGTCCTAGGAACAGATAGATGGGAAGAATTCAATTCAAATAAATTCTCTAATTTTTGTATATCTCATGGCATCAAAAAACAGTTGACTATTGCCTACATCCCCAAACAAAATGGAGTAGCGGAAAGGAAGAATCGTACTATTATGGATATGGCACAAAGCATGCTAAAGGCAAAAAAAATATTCCTAATAGTTTTTGGGCAGAAGCAATGGTTACCATAGTATATATTTTGAACTGTTGTTCCACCAAGTCAGTAAAAAATATCACTCTGAAGGAAGCATGGAGTCATTATAAGCCTCCAGTGGGTCACTTTCGAGTATTTTATTATGTGGCTTATGTACACATTCTAAATGAAAAGCGACAAAAGTTGGATGCAAAATTTCAACCTTGTATCTTTTTGGGATACTCTGAAGAAAATAAAGGTTATAAATTTTATAATCTTTTAACCATGCAGTTGTTTGTAAGTCTGGATGTCTTATTTAATGAAGGAATATGGCATTGTAAAGAAGGAGTACAACAACAAAAGCCAACGGTTGTACTAACTGAAGATGATGTAATCTCTACTCCACTTCCTTTAGCAAGCTCTAACCAAAGCTCAAGTTCACCTGGCACAAGTTCATCTAGCAACACAAGTTATGTGGACAACTCTACTCTAGGTCCTATTTCAAGTTCAGATTCTAGTCCAAGTCCTTCAAGAAAAGGTAAGAAGTCTTAGTAATATATATCAAAGAACTTCAAATCAATTTGAGAATTTTGCTTTATTTAGTAATATTTCAATTGAGCCCACTGTTTTTGAAGAAGCAACAAAAGAGAAGGTTTGGGTTGATGTTATGAAGGTTGAGATGGAAGCAATTCGAAGAAATAACACATGTGAGTTAGTTGATCTTCCAAAAGACAAACAAGCAATTGATATCAAATGGATCTACAAAGTAAAACATGTAGATGGTTTTGTGGATCAACACAAGGCAAGACTGTTGATTTTTGTACCTAAGAAAGTGTTCTCCTAGGTGACTTTTGCCTTAGTCCCTTAAAAGGGGGAAATAAAGTGACCCTTGCATTAAATGACTTGAGATGAGCATTTAATTAGACTTTAGAGAGTAAAGTCACTTTTTGATCAATTTAAGTGAGGTGAGTGAAATTAATTTTTATGAGAATTTAATGAGCTTTTATTCTCATCCACTCATCTCATCTAATCTCATTCATTGGATTGAGTGACCATTCACTCACCCTAGGGTTTAGACAAAAAGAGCAAGGGAAGACAAACACATTCGCTTTTTTGTGGAGAAGAAAGTGGAGAGGGAACGGATTTCGAGGCAGCTCAGTGGGCATTTATTGAGCAACACAATTTTCGAGGTAGAGTGAGTTTAATACAACACAGATCCCGAGGCACCGTACAACAAGGAAGTGGCACAGTTTTCGAGGCATCGTACAATGTGATTCTGGGCACAAATTTCGAGGGAATATCGTGAGGCAGGGCATGGTTTTCCATGCAGTTTGCTGGGCACAAATCCTGAGGCAACAAGCATGGGTTTCTAGACAGAAATATGGGCACATTTTTTTAGGAATTCAGGCACAGAAATCGAGGTCCGTATAGTCTGTACGGACTGTACTTTGGCACAGATTTCGAGACTGTATTTTCTGCACAGAGGCAGGGCACATAAATCGAGGTGCTATGATTTGGCACTGAAATCGAGTCAGCAGCTTGGCACAGATATCGAGGCAGCTTCTGGGTGATAATTTTATGGTGGAGATAAGTACATTTTTACTGTAAAATTTATGTATTGAAGATTTACTGAAGAAATATAAATTCTCTCTCTCTGAGTGATTTTCCCCTTGTGGGTTTTTCCAGGGCTATTGGCCAAAAAAATCTGAGTCTGAAATTATTTATGGTGTGCATGAATATTTAATTTTCTGCCTGTAAAATTGATTTTTAATTATGTTTTTAAAGTCTGAAAATTACATGTCATTTACAGCCATCATGAAACACTGGGTTGGGCATTAAACAATGGCAAGTTGACTTGAAAACCAGGTTGGGTTAAAATATCAGAAAACTTTCAAAGACTTGTTGCCAAGGGTTTTTCACAAAAACCAGTGGTAGATTATTCAGAAACTTTTGCCCATGGCAAAATTGAAGGCAAAGAAAAAATGGTGTATAAATTAAAAAAGACCTCTATGGTTTGAAGCAAGCCCCACGTGCTTGGTATGCAAGAATTGACAGTTATTTCTTAATGAAGGGTTTCAACATAAGCACTTCAGAACCAACCTTGTATATCAAACATGTTGAAAATGCAATACTTCTTGTTTGCATTTATGTTGATGATTTAACTTATAGGCAACAATGAAGGTTTAATTGAAAATTTCTGAGAGGAGATGAAACGAAGAATTTGAGATGACAGATATAGGACAAATGCATTATTTTCTTGGTATGCAAGTGGAACAACAAACAGAGGGCATTATTTATTTCTAAAGCCAAGTATGCGGCAAGTTTATTGGAAAAGTTTGGGATGAAGGCATGCAAGGCAGTGGCAACCCCATTAGCGCTTGGTGAGAAATTAACCAAGGAAGATTCAAGTCCTGCAGTGAATACTACTTTGTATAAAGTCTGATTGGGAGTCTAATATATCTTACTACAACCAGGCCAGATATAAGAATCTCATGAATCCCATTGGTGCACAGCAAAAA
This sequence comes from Larix kaempferi, assembly GCA_027924585.1. Taxonomy (NCBI): domain Eukaryota; kingdom Viridiplantae; phylum Streptophyta; class Pinopsida; order Pinales; family Pinaceae; genus Larix; species Larix kaempferi. Next base: position 6,743,710 of record BSBM01000524.1, on the reverse strand, counting down.
GGATTGTAAGGTATGTCAGTGGTACTTCAAGTTTTGGTATAACGTAATCTCCCACTGACAAGTTTGGAAGTTTTGGTATAATGTAATCTCCAACTAACAAGTTTGGACTGTTAGGCTACACAGACTCAGATTGGGCCGTTTCCTTGGATGATCAAAAATCAACCTCATGTTATGTTTTTTCTATATCTTGGAGCAGCAAAAAACAAAGTATTGTGTCTCTTTCTTTTGCAGAAGATGAATACATGGCTGCTACAGCAGAACGCACTCAAGCCATTTGGCTTATGCAACTCTTGCAAGATTTAAATCAGTCACCAAAGAATCCAACAGTCGTCAATTGTGATAACCAGAGCACTATTGCAATGACGAATAATCCTGCGTGCGTTTCATGCTAGAACAAAACACATTAAAATCCGTCATCATTATATCAGGGACTTGGTGCAGAATGGGTAAGAACAGTTACAATTTTGTCCAACAACAGAGCAAGTTTCTGATATTTTCACCAAAGCCCTTCCAAAAGAACGATTTGGAGAACTACGAAGACAGCTAGGAATGATTCCCTTACTCATCACGGGGGAGAATGAAGGAGTTAATTGACATACCTGATGACTAAGCTCATCTTTTCAGAAATTTTAGGATACAGTTATCCATTTTTGCCTACTTTTAGATTATGGTTAAAAGACTTCCGTTTTGTCCTCATTATGACGTCATGCGTTATTTATTCTGTTCTTTGTCTTTTCTTAATATGCAGAAGCATAGTATGTTATGTAATCGAGAAGTAAAAGCCCCATTTCTGGAGAAGACAATACAGTCACACCTGTAACTGTACAGGAAACTCTGTAACAGCAGTTTATCTTAATAAAAATCTCTCCGCAGGGATGTTGGTGTTTGAACATACTTTGTCTATTTATTTCAGTTCGATTTTTGTCATATATCTATCATGATATGTGAACTGTGTTCAATGTGAAACTATTCCAGACATTTACTATTTATTTTCTTAAGTAAAAACAGAGCATACTCTGTTTTTATCTCTTCCTCCTTCAGGCATTTCAGTCCCTAACGATAAATAGTGGGTTTTTTCAAGCACATGACAGTAGTTATTGGTGTCTGATATATTTAATTGGAGGTATGCAGTATTGATTTTGGCATTCTCTACTATTCATTTAAAGAAATACCTTCCCAGCGTAGTTGAATATAAGCTATTGTATTGGAAAAGCATTGCTAAGCATGAGAACAAAATTAAAATTGAACTTCGTTGCCGTCTACAATAATATATTTATGCGGCAATATGCAAAACTTGATCTCGGTTGCTCTTTTTACAATAATATCTAATATGCAATAGCTGAAAAGTAAACATAGTTTAGAAAATACAATAATATCTTTATGTGGCAATATGCAAAATTTGAACTTGGTTGTTCTGTCTACAATAATATCGTTGTGGCAATATGCAACAGCTGCAAAGTAAACATAGTTTAGAATAGCTGTTGATTTTACAACATTCCTAGTACATTTTGCATGCTCCTGTGGCTTATGCAGAGTTCAAAAATACCTATCAAGCAAAGGAGCAGGGACATGCCAACAAAAGAGCACAAAAGAACATTCCTACTACATTTCATATGCTTCTGTGGCTTGTTCACGGTTCAAAATACCTTATGCAGAGTTCGAAATACCTACCACACAAAAGAGCAAGGGCATGCCAATAAAAGAGCACAAAATCGCATGTTTCTGTGGCTTATGCACAGTTCAAAAATACCTACCAAACATAAGAACACAGCACAAAAAAGCAGGGACATGCCACAATTTGACTATTTGTAGTAAATTAGTCCGAATCGGACAGTATTGACAAGAACCCCATAGCATTCGAAACACCTTCCACGACCCTCGAAACGTTTCTCGGAGTATTCTGATGGCTTCTCGCTCGCGGGGTTGAAGTAGCCCTAGAAACGTTTTCCGGAGCATTCTCACGGCTTCTCGCTTGTGGGGTTGAAGTGGCCCTCGAAACGTTTTCCGGAGAATTCTCACGGCTTCTCGCTTGCGGGGTTGAAGTGGCTAAGGATGAATTAGTTGCTGTAGGAAAGTGGCCGCTGGGCATCCCAAGTATCACGTGCATTCTCGTCTGTTCCATCGGATCAACAGGTTGTTTAGCGCACGAAATGTGTAAATAGAAATAACATGTGCTACTAGCTTCACAGCGATAGATCCATCTCCCAGGAGTGCAAGCTACTCCGCATAAATCACATATGCATGCAGATTGTCCCTGAACTTCAGGATAACGCTGGAGATGAAGCATGTGGTGTGGATGCACAGGATGCTGCAGCGTCATAGGCAGATTTGCACACGACGGATGAAGGTCGAAATTACACTCGCGACACTCATAAACAAACCCTGATACATGTTCTCCACAAAGGTTGCATACAACATGCGATGGAAATGGCTTCTCCCTGAACACTAGATTCTCGGTATGATAGGGAAGATTTACGGTTTCGGGAGCTCGAGCGCAGGATTCGTGCAAATCGAAGTCACAGGAATTGCATCGATATCTAGGACCAAAACCCACTTCTTTGCAGCCATCGCAATTGTATAATCCCCAACGATGACTGAAGAGAAGAACGTGCTCTCTATGGCTGAAATGTTGAAAGCTCGCCATTCTCAGCCCGCTTCTTCTCTGCCCTGCTACAATCTCTTATCGTCTTGAACGACTATCCGGCTAAGCGATTTCAATTTTACAAAGAAATAAACGAAGAGCATATAGAAGCTTACTCGGATGGTCTCCGCCCGTCTGCTCAACTCGACGCGGCTATTAATCCACGCCGTCGAAATTCTCCGTTAACTCGCTCAAGAGCCATTTACAAGATTTCGAGGAATTGTACGTGAGGCGTTCTTTTCCGCGTTCTTACATCATTCAAAACCCTGATACATTTGCCTCTGACCTGTTTCAAAATGTTCTGTTCAATCCGACGCAGGGCCATGATAGAAGAGAAAACAGGAGCTTTGCAACGTGTCATGATATGTTTGAGCACTTGGATGGAAATGCCCTCATTTTGAAAATGTGATAGTGAAACATTATGAAAAGCTATACTATTTGGAAATTTGTGCAGTGAATCGTTTTGTGATGAAACCATGGATAGTAGTAGCATGTATATCTACCCGCTGACAGACTTCTAACAGTCTACAACAAGCTTAATATAGCTGACAGACTTCTAAGAGTCTGCAGCAACCTGAATATTGCAAGCACCTGAAAATGAAGTGCTATCAGAAAGGCAACCAGGCTCCGGACACAAACCTTATGAACCTTTTAACTCCTCACCACCAATCACCATCTCATCAAACCTCGTTGTAGATGGGAGAGTCTCCGAAGTACAGTTATCGGGATTGATTGTCACAGGAGTACAGCCGGATCTACTATCCTTGGGATCAATCCAAGGGAAAGAGCAGAACTGAGTTGGCCTTAATTTTAATTAGGAAGTATATATTCATGTGTACGTTCTCTATGAAAGGCTTTGAAAATAATCATATAATAAAATAATTACAAATTTCTTAAGAAATTGTGTTAAATAAAATCCTTGCACCGGGTGGGTGTAAACGAGGTGCTTACAACCCAGTATGGGGGAGATCCTGTAACGGATTTCACATGTCACATGTCACATGTAACGTTTTCAAAAGTAATAAAATGTAAAAAGTAATAGTATGGGGGAGATGTTGTAAAGTTTGTCACATTTGTCACGTTTGTCACGTTAGGTTACAACCCACTATGGGGGAGATGTTGTAACGTTTGTCACATTTGTCACGTTTGTCACGTTAAGTTTCCATGTCGGCTCATAACTTATAAAAAATCAAAAGTAATTAAAAATTTCATGTTCGCTCATAACTTATCAAAAATAAAATTAAAAAATTAAAAGAGAGGGATCCAATTTCTTGAGGGGTAATTTTTTTCTTAATGTGTAAAAAACTTAAGATAAAACAAAAAAAAATTACACCTCAAGAAATTGGATCCCTCTCGATGCTTGATAGATCGGGGTTTGAGATGGATCTACGTTGGTATATTCTCAATTAAATTTATACTATTAAAGAACGCAATAAATCCAAAGAAATTGTGTTAAATAAAATCTTATATTTTCAATCAAATTTATACTATTAAAGAACGCAATAAATCCAAATAAATTGTGTTAAATAAAATCTTATATTTTCAATCAAATTTATACTATTAAAGTACGCAATAAATCCAAAATTATCACATTCACAAAAGGTATTGTTTGAATACAACTTTTCAAATTGTATGAACTTTACCATTAAGTTAATCCATTTTTATAATATAAATTATGTTTTATAATATGTTAAAATATCTTTATATATACATAAAACAAATTTAATATGTACTATATAAAATTAATAACATTGAAATTCGTTTATAAAATAAAATAACACTATGATGAAAATCAACCCTGTGGGGTAGCTTAGTTGGTTGGAGCTTCTAATGTAATAGTGGAGGTCGAAGGTTCAATTCTCTGGGTCCTTCGGAGTTAGACTACCGAACTTGGAGTTGAAAGATATAATAGGTTCTAAGTGGTTAGGAAAGAGTAACTAGATAAGGGGTCAAGGTCTATTAGGGCCACTACCATAAACAAACCACGCATGGAGCCACCAATGAGTACTATTAATATTAATATTTCTACTTTTGCATCAACATAATTCAACTGTAAAAAAAGAATACCTTCGAGAAATGAATACAATTGCAAAGTATACCATACCGATGTCCAGGAGAAAGAATACAATTGATGTTGTCTGAGGTAAGAATAAGGCTATGGATATATGAATTTACAAGGTTTGTGGAGAAGACCGAGTCGCGTTGTCTCAATCACAAACTATAAGATGTCTGGGGGTAAGAATAAGGCCGCGGATATAGAAATTTACAGGGTTTCTGGAGAAGAACGAGTCGCCATATCTCAATCACAAACTATAAGGATTTTAGAGAAGATCGAGTCACCCCAACCCAGTAGGGACGAATTTCATAGGGCGAACTTCAAATAAATCTATGACTACCATATAACACAGAAAACAAAATTGAAAAGATCATAGGATTACCTCAAGAGCCTGATTTTCATAGTTCCCATCGTAGTTGCATTGGAATTGCAAAGCATTCCTTCAATTATGGGCAGGACTCAGATGAGTGCCAAGAGCGGGGGCACATGTGCCATGATCTCCTTCACCCTCTTTGTCCTCATCCAGCTTGACATCCATGATGGTTGCTACCAACAGAGGAAGAAAGTCTGCATCCTAACAGTTGCCATTGTCAATGCTAATATCGATACCACTTACTCTTCTACATAATCCAAGACGCGGAAACTTAAGTTGATTTATTTCCCCATGTAAGCTTAACATACCCCGAGAAAACTCCATAGTTGACCTTAATGTTCCACGGCCCACCTGAAGGAAGATGGAAACATAAATGTCCTCATAACTACCAAAGAAGTACTAAATTCACATGATTTAGTGTTGTTGTGGCTTCTTCATTATGAATTGTTGAACAATTCCATCGATCACCTCCTCGGGAAACTGATAATGTTTTTTCTATCCTTGCATCATATAATCTATCCTTCCCTCCTCGAGAAACTGATAGTGGTTCCGTCATCTATACTTGCGGTTCTGCTATCCTCGGGAAACTGAAATTAAGTTGCTCCTTAGCAAGTTGGCACTAGCAACCATAATTAATGTTTGACGAGCAATTCCTAGGACAACCCTTTTAATGAAATTTTAATTTGAATCCCGATTTTTTTTAAATGTCAAAAATAAAAATAAAAATAAAAACATTTTTTATGACAACCAATTTTTGAATGGCACTTCTTGGACGTGTTGGGAGCCCTTTGAAAAGTTGTGACTTGTTCAATTTTGATCCCTGACACAAATCCTTTTTTGGTCCTCTATCCCCACTTCTACATAATTAAATAACCACTCGACCAAAGAGATGATGTTGTCTAGGGACATGGAAATTTGATCCTCTAACAAAGATTTGAGAGAGATGCATAGTTGTCCAAGTTGGCCAAAGTTGAATTGCCAAGCCAAGGAAATCCCATGGAGTTCACAATTATTTTATTTATGTCTAGTTATATCATTTTAATTATTGATTTGATTCGTGTAAATATTTGTTGTGTAATAAACACTAACACAAGCTCATTGCAATGGATGCAACTACCACTCACATAAATAATAATAATAAGACATGCAGGATCAATGCAGTGGATGCAACTACCACTCAGATAAATAATAATAATGAGATAGTTTCATTGCAATGGTTGCAACCAGAGTAAGCTAATCTCTAAACCATTTGCATCTTTCCGACGAGTTTTGTTGGAATCCGACATCTCGATTATTCGTTGAAATTGCAATTTTTATTGTTCAAATTGCAAGTTTGATTGCAGAAACAGATTCAACACCCTCGATTACCCTTGGAGCACCTCGATTATATAATTCCAACAACCCAAAACTGCCATTTCAACAATTCATGTCTAGCTGAAAAACTTGTCAAATATTCAGTGCAAATAGTCTAGAGTTTACCTTACTTTGTTGCATCCTGATGGACAAAACAGGCTCAATGCAACCGTGCAATTGTTAGTAATGAATACTTGTGTGACTGCGTCTAAGACAGAACATGATTGCAGAGACAAAGAATATTTTGTGTCTTTGGAAATGAATATTGTTTTTCAAATTATATGAATTTGGGTAGAGGAAGTATAAACTATTAGCAGACATAAATACACCATTTTTTTAGTTTTGTTTTTCATTTATGTTGCTTTCCTCTACAACACTTTGATGGTTTTACATGCATAGGCAGGTTGATGTTTGGTCGTTCTGACTTTAAATTTCTCCTTGTCTCTTTCATCGAAGATAACATTAAACTTTGTTCTCCTAAAAGTTTGGGTTACTCGCTTCCATTTTTAAATATGGGATGGCCTGGATTTCAGTTAAAATTTAGATGGTAAACTTTAACTCCTATTAAGAACAATATTCAACCGTAATTTACATTTCATGGTCATGCTTCTTAAACCACAAAATAAACCATCTTTAAACATGCATGGTTTTGAACATTATGTCTCTGACTTGAAGCACCTTTTGGTATTAAAAAATAATTAGCATAGCATGGGTTGTCTGCTATGAACGATCCATTATTCATGCATCATGTATCAACTAAGAGTTATCTATGGAGGTACCACTTACCCATGCATCAACTACCCATTATTTTTTATATTTTTTAATAATTGTGTATTTCGAATTTGGAATGACTACCATAAAATTAATCTAGAGAGTATACTTGTCTAATCCTCGTGCAATCTATGAAAAGCATAGGTGTTAGTCGACCCCAATTCTAAAATATAAACACCTATTGATGTAATTCACAAAATACAAAATTGTCAAACTTTAATCCACATCTCAAACAAATTTATTGAAACAAATACAAAAAATAATCATCGTGGAAAAAACTAAAGACAACTAGGATAACCACATTTTAGTGTGGTTGATATATGTCGATCAACGCCATTATTTAAAAACCTTCAAAATAACGCATTAACCACACTATAATGTGATTGTGCTTTCATCCCATGATTAGTTTAGTAATGGTTTATAAAATGCCATTGTAGATAATTAAATGCACTTTATTTCGGCGTGCTTCAGGTTCCATGCTTGGGACAAGCGAAGAGTCCACTATCATATACTAATGACTAAGAGGAAGACTAAACTGGTGGGGCGTAGGCACAATCAGTTGATGAATAAACAGAAGAGGAGAGTTTTATGAGGAGGCCTTCCGAGTAGTGGCGGTCCACCAAAGTTTATGGAGGGAGAAGATAGGTTGTTGGGTTAAGAAGTCGATGGTAAGACCCACTGCTAAGACTTAACAACCAACCTCTAGGATAGCGTTGATGGGAGCCAAACAAGATTAGTTTTCAATAGAGGAATACCATAACAAATGACAAACAAAGCATGCCAAAGTAAAGTGGTGACCCAAATTTAGTAGGTTGATCATGCAAAGCACATCACACGAAGATAATCAGTACAATTGTGCTCTCAACGTTGCAGGAATGTAAGCATGTTTGCGATATGATTTTAATAAATATGTGTAGCATGGTCACGAGATCGGGATCACAATCTATATCAAGGCCAAAAACAAAGAAAAATCCAATCATCCAGTGCTCAAGCCAAGTGTTAGAAGGTGGAGGATAATGTTCAACAATTCCATTCGGATCGACAACACTTGATTGAATGAACCATAATAGCATAACTCGGTCGTATTGACCTTTCATGTACGGAAATTCAAAACAATTTGAATTCGTCGAATATTCATTGTAAGTAAAATACGAATACATTGGAAAATTGAATTTTGAAAAACCAATTCTGAAGTACCACATTTTAATTATTCAATCACTATAAAATGTAAATAACATTCAGTTTCATACTTTCTTATGAAAATAATTATTACCAACTAGTTGTTATCTCTCACACTCTCTATTGGAGTACATTGAGATTTTATATTTTTGTTTTTAAATAGTAATTTTGATTGTAAATAACATGTATAGAAATAAACCAATGATTTTAAATGTACATTTATGATATATCCCTTTATATTTGATTAAAATTATTATTCATATAAGAAGTCTACTTCCATATTTGATCAGTATTGGATTTGTTCGTTACGTATTTTTTCCGTACCAAATCGTATTCATATATGTATTCATACTTGAATTATGCTACTACGGAATGAACACCCCTAATCAAATATATCTAGAGAGAGTACCATAATCAAGCTCTGATCGATCATGAACTCTCAGCAAGTCTTGTTAGATCATGCTTGTTCAATCTTGTATCAACTATCAATGCTTTTGTCTAGATATAGTCAAATAACTAGGTGACCCTTGACTTGCTCCTAGGGGTGAAGAAGATCCTTAAGTGCGAGGGTAAAACCCACCATTTGGAGATCGCCTCTAGCATTTTTGTCAGTCATTCATCTCAAAGATGAATGTGGATGCCATAAGCAGATGGAATTTCTCTTGGCAGAAAGAAACATCGATATGTTTTGCTCTGCCCACCATTTTGGAGGTTTCCTTTGGTCTTTCTGTAAGCCAACCGTCCATAACCATCACCATGTCGAAACTGAGTAAGTTCCTCCACCACTAAACAAAAGTAAAAGTTTACACTACATGCTTCTTGGGTGAGAAACCAAGGGAACCATTCTTAGAAACCCTAACTATCCCATAATGGACTCGTAAAATTCGAAAGTGCAATTAGTTATAAGACATTAACTAAATCAAAATTGCAAGGTCGATACTTCGTTTAATAGCAACCCTTCATATGATGACAACAACGGAGAATATTCTAGGTTATGCAATCTCGTACCTTAATTTCCAAAAGCTGATTAAAAGACCGCAACCCAATTCCCATTGTATAACACGTCTTTTTGATCGACGTAAATATGTGGTTCCTTTGAAAAGCTCAAAAGAATAAAAACATTTGTAAAAAAATTAAAGTTACACTAAATGTATTTCAATTTTTATTTTTTTTCCAAAGAAAATATAACTTACTATTAATAAAGGAAATAGTAAATAGCAACCACATCATCCGGGCAATAAACAGCCCACAAAAGTAAGACATAACAATACAACCATAGGTCCATCAGTACAATTACAGAAGGAATACATCGCTCAAAACAAATAGAAGAAAAAGCTAACAACAATAGCAGTCCAGACAAGTCTAGAAGAACCATAGCTAAAAAACCACCAACCACAGCAAATACAAAGCTGACTAAAAAGAACAGGGCCAAAAAACAAGCCCACCGAAACTCCATGAAACAAATAGTGGCCAAGAATTGTTGGGCCACCCCAAACATAACAGAAACCAAAATAACGGTGGATACCACCCCGTGAACCAAAAACCCAACAAGATGTTAGAAGGTAGAGAACTATTCACCTGCAAAGAGATAAGTGCCGCATATAATAAATAAAATAGGACCCAAAAGAAGAGAAACAAAAATACTAAGTCCAGTGTAAATCCATAGAGCCATAGGTAAGATACTGGTCATCAAGCCACTCTTCCCATAAAATGATACCCTCCACCGAGGACAAAGCTGACTTTGAAAGCATGTCAGCATCCTGGTTGCACTCCCGGAAAATATGAGTGAAGTGGATCGGTGTTCAAAAGCATTAATAGAAAGTCGAACCTCTTCCAGCCAATATGAAAGTACCATCACATTGAGTGAAGCAATATTCTTGGCCCATGAGATGATAGCCAGGAGTCACCCAACACCAGAAGTAATCTCTTTGAAATGGGAAAAATGAAGTAATAACCAAAGAGCACAGAGCTCACTACGAGTATTGGAGCCAATACACGAATTCAATCGAACACGAAAATAGCTGGAAGTGGATAGAAACAAGACCACGCCAGCACCGCAGATACCAGACCCCACTTGCACCACCCCGTCGAATAAACCACAAGGATACACTAAGATCGGAAAAGCCAGCCGACGAGGAGGACCAATCACTGTGTGACTAGCACCACCAACCAGAACATTGAATTCGTTAAAAGCCACAACAGTCATGCCACAGATATGCTCTAGATTAGGAAGAGTGTCTTCAAAAATCCGTCTATTATGGACCTTCCACACCTCCCAGATCATGAAGCACTGGAGCTCCACCCAGGATTTAGCACCATTCAACCACATACCCAGACTATCCGCAAGTGAGATGGGACACCAAACCGCAGTTAGACCAAAAAAACAACATATTAAATCCCAAAGACATTGGACAAAACGACAATCGGAAAATAAATGGTCCACCGACTCCTCTTGCATACAACACAGAGAGCACCTGCTAGGACCAACACCCCCTCTACGGCAAATATTGTCCCATGTCAGAATCTGATTTCTCAAGGCAAGCCAAATAAAACATTTCACTTTGAGTGGAATGACGAGTTTCCAAACGATCTAGTGCCACCACTGCACCTGTGGGATCTCATTAGCAAAGATCGATTCGTAAGCAAGCTTGGCAGAAACAACACCATGTGCTACATCCCATGACCAGACCAGCTTGTCGGGCACCTCGGATAAAAGAATGTTAGAACGACGCAGATCTCTGATATAAGAAGACCACTCCAATCCCATGTTACCATTAAGCCCCAGTTGCTGCACCAAGATCCAGGTTGATCGGTTTCCCACAACAGACACGAGACAAGTCGCATGTGACAAATTGTACAAACCATTAGCTATCAATAAAATAATAAGCTCAGAGGATAGTTTGAATGAGGGAGAACCCCCCATAATGGGATACACCCCCAACCGAACCCGGCTGCCATTCCCGGGAAGCCAAGTAAGCCACAAGGAAATAAGCGAGAAAGAACCGAGAAGCCCATTCCAAAAATTCGACACCCCTCTAGTGCTAGGTTGCCCCTTTCGAAACCAGTCCACCACAGAGGATGATTTTAAGTATTTTCCCGGCACAATCAAACTCCAAACAGAATTGGAAAAGAGTTCCCACCATAAAATTTTAGCTCGAAGAGCCGAGGCAAATGAAACCAAGTTTTTTAAATCCCGTCCACCCATCCCCTAGGGACAAGCAAGTGAATGCCAATTAATCAAGTGAAACTTCTCAGTTTCCGCACCCCCAGAAGAGATGAAACTGAAGATCTTTCTATGCATCCTCTGTAGGATAGTCTTTGGGATTTTACATAAGGATATCCAGTAGACTCACAAGTTTTGCAGCACCGACTTGGCCAAAGTAAGCCTGGTGCCTAAAGATAAGCAACACATGCTCCAATGACCAATCTGCTTATCAAATCTCTTTAAAATCCAAGTCCATTCTGTGATATAGTAATTAGATGGCTTGATAAAAAAACCGAGATACTTGGTACCTCCAACCAGCTCCTTAAAATCAAAGGGGAGATGTATTCCAATCGATTGCTTCACATTGATATCCAAGGAATGATCCAAGAAGCGGGATTTGATATATCTAATCATCATACCTGAGACAATACCAAAAAGATCCAACATTTTCTTGTACTGTAGCCATTCAGCTAAAATACCCAAACCAAAAAGCATAACATCATCAACAAAAAGAGTGTGGGTCACCGAAATACCAATAGACACCTTGATACCAATTATAGATCCCTACATCTTTGCTTTGTGGATCAAAAGACTCAAACCTTCAATAACAAGGAGAAAAAGTAATGGCGAGAGAGGGAAACCTTGTCTAAGACCCCGGGTCGCCTTAAAAAAGTCCGAAGGCTTACCATTTATGAGAACCGCAAAATTCACAGACGAGACACATGCCATTATCCATTTCATCACCCCCTAAAGCAAACCAATTTGAATAAGTATTAACCTAAGAAAAGTCCAGTCCACATGATCATAAGCCTCCACTAGGTCCAGTTTAAGAATGAGAGAAGTTAAATGCTTTTGTTTGATACTGTGAAAAACCTCCCGACCCACCCCAACCGCATCCAAAATCTGTCGATCATCCAGGAAACCGAACTGCTCTGGAGAGATAAATTTCGAAAGACCCAATTTGATCCGCCTCACAATGATCTTGGAAATAATTTTGTAGACCGAATTACATAGAGCAATTGGTCTGAATTCATTGTAAATCTCCGGATGAGAAGACTTAGGAATGAGGGCCAGAAAGGTAGAGTTTAAAGCACCAGAAACCAGCCCCAAACGCCGAGACTCGTCCACTGCAGCCCTGATATCCTCACCAGTAATATCAAAGAAAGAGATAAAAAGTTCCACCGTCCATCCATCAGGACTTGGACTTTTTTCCTTATCAAAACACTTCAAGGTATTTTCAACATCCATCAATGTAATCTCCTCAAATATTTTATCCCCTTCCTCAACAGAAAACATTCTTGGATACTCCTTAATAACCTTAAATTGTCCAATCAAGGTCATAGAATTCGGATCTTGGTAGATGTTTTGGAAGTGATTTATAGCCTCCTTCTGTAAGTCATCCTCCCCCGGAATCCGACGACCAGCATTTTCATTGAGATCCCAAATAGTATTCTAAATTCTGCGGGAGTCAGCAAAACGGTGGAAAATTTTGGCCCATTCAGGTCCCCAGCTTTTAACCAAATAGTACGATTCTTCTGACGCCACGTTTCCTCCTGAATATGTAAAATTTTAAGCTTCTTCTCCTCAAGAAGACAACTCAGCTTTCTTTCCAATTCAGAAGATAGCTCAGCTTTCTTTTTCTTCTCCCAGGAAATCGTGAAGCCTTTTACAGATTTCAATTTTACAGCCAGTTTGTCCATCTCAGAATGCTCCAACAATACATCCACATTCTTCCAATGATTTATCACCTCCGCCTTGAAAGCCAAATCAGATAGCCAAATAGAGTTAAATTTAAAAGGGTAAGATTGGAGAGAAGTCTATGTTTCAAATTGAAGGATAATGGGGAGGTGATCACTAATATGAATCTGATGCATCCATGATCTATAATTCTGAAAACAATCCAGGAGGGACTACGAAACGAGAAAACGATCCAACCGTTTAGAAACCATGTCACCATTTTTCCTTCCATTAGACCAAGTGGGAGCAAGTGGGCGAGGTTCCATATCCACCAAACGATTTGAAGAGAAAAGATCCCTGAAAAGAACCCCCAGGGGATCCAATTTAGCCACAAAGCCCCAAATTTATGCAGCACCTCGCATATAATTTAAATCACCGGCAAGAATCAAATTTTCCAATTCCAATAAGTGATCCGATCGCACCTGTTCCCAGAAGACCGCCCTATCACTGTAGGGGCCATATCAATTCACAATATTGATAGTCTTGTCAAAACCCCTAACTTTCCCATACAAAAGAATTCCCAAAGATACAATGAAGGGATTCAAAATCAGAACCTGAGGGTTCCAAGCCGCCAATAAACCACCAAATAGACCAACCGCATCAACCGCACACATCAGCCAACCAAGTTTAATATTATTGAAAAAAGAACGGGCTTTCTCCCCACACACCATAGTTTCCTGGAGGAAGACCAAATCAGGGTTGATAATTTGAAAAACCCGTTTGAGGGCCAGTTGTTTAGGGAGGCCCCCCACTCCCCTGATATTCAATGAGAAAAAAATCATTAGTGACCCCTGGAAATGGCTTTAATTCCTCTAAGAGACCCGGTTTCAGGAGATAAGGGAAGTCCATTTTTACACAGAGAGTCATCCACCCCCGAAGGAATAAATTTCTTGTTCTTTCGCGCATTGCTCGTCTTCAACGGAGAGAATTCCGGTGCAAGTCCACCCAACCTCGCCCCTTTTGCTTCTTTAATTGTACCGAGCGAAGATGAATGATTAGGACTTGGTAGTGAGTCTAAATCATTAACCACCAGTGCCAGACCATCAGACCCTGTATCCTTAGCAATATTGACAGAACACGGGATGGTAACCAGCTGAGAGTCCAAACCAGCATCCACGACTCGATTCTTAAAATAGATCGAAATAGGGGATTTTTTAACCATTTCACAGTAGGAAGGAATCAGGAGCACATTGGACATAACCCCATGATCAAAAGAGGTCATAGGTGGTGGGGGGGGTGAAACCATCGGAGCATCAGAAGCAGAAAGACTAATCGGCACATCATTGTCCAAGGAGATAAGAATAGTTGAAGCCAGAGAGGGAGCAAAGAAGGGAAGAGCCGAGGCCCCAGGGGTATCACCCATTTCCATAGAGAGGCGAGGGACATTATTATCAGAACCAGATTCATCGGAGGGCAAGGAAGAGGCAGAGTGGCGACCAACAAAGTTCCATCATTACCATTGTTAAGCTCTAATGAGTTAATAAAAGAAATCTCCAAATCATTTAATGAATGATATAAAGAAGGATCGTTGGCTTCCAACTTACGCATTAGATTTGTCGCATTCTCCCTGGGAGGAGGAAGATGATTGGCGAAGCCGTCCAAACTGCTGACCATATCAAGCTCCTGCTCACTGCCATCTTCAGAAGACCAAAAAGGATCCTCTTTAGTTGATCGCTTAGAGAGAGAACCCCCCTTGCATTGACGCCATAAATGATCGACATCCTTGCAATTAGAACACCGGAAAGGAATACCCCAATAATCGATCACTTGGGCAAGTTTGCGGTCCCTCCACTCAATGTGCAAGACATCAATGAGACCGAGAGAAATGTCGACCTCCACCAGCATATGGCCCATCCTACGGTCAATCCCATTCAGGTGGTCTTCATCCACATGGAGGAAACGACCCAAACTATTCCCAATCGCTTTGAATGCTCCATGGTTCCACATAGCCAAAGGTAAACCAGGTAAGAGCACCCACAGGTGGCAGAAACGAACCGATGCCTTCTCCGGATCGAAATCAGTTTTCCAGCGTTGAAACATCAAGCTTCCCGACCCCTTAATCCAAATCTTGTCAAGGATGAGTGAAGCATGAATTTCCTTCTCAAACTTGAAGCCATACCAGCCGCGAGCCAGGACAAAAACCTTAGGGATATAACCCAGAATCGGGTTCCAAGCCCGAGACACCCATCGCACGATCTCCTTCCCGTTCATAGCATTATAGGATAACTTGCCAACAAGAACCATCATATTGTAGTCCACCAACTCCTCCAACCCAACATCCCGCCCCATTGTGAGCCAAAATTTACCCGGTCGACAGCGCCACTTCTCCAAATTTCAACAAGAGCTCCTAGAAGTGCCTTGTTGAATGCCCGCCTTCACCGTCTTCGGTAATTCCTGTACACTGTCCACAGATGGCAAAGAACCCTCCGGTAGAACCGATGCATATGATTTTGACAAGTGTCCCTTTTTGGAAGCATGCTTTCCACGTGGGGATGCATGCCTGTCACCTGCCACTAGGGTTCTTTTCCCCTTGAGTAATTCCTTGTAAAATGTGTTTGGTTTCATAATATCGGCCTCCTCCATCCAGAAATCAGTCGATGTCGGAGATAACAATGCCAGAATATGCTGAGACGGCAAAGGGTCACCCATTATCACCCACAAAAACCCACTTTCAAATCTAGGGTAACCAGACAGAAAACTTCCCCAAGAAGGGCCGACAAATAACACGGGAAAAAACCCCACAAAAAACGCACCGACACCCTGAGAGTATTCAAACCACAATTCCAAGCCCCCAGACACAACCAGCAAAAAACGGTAAACTAACGAAGAGGGACAGGAAACTGAAACCCCACAAAAAAAGTGGTATAAATTCAACCAGGGTAACACAACCCTAAAAATAGAAAAAAGAAACAGACCCAAGTCAAGTCGACCGGATCGGAATATACTGAGTCGGCATATAGACTCCCATTGTCACCTGCAAAGAACACTAACTGACCGGAAAAAAGGACCAGTTTGAAAAACTTGAATAAACATCCCACCCCGATAATTAGACACCCCGCATTCCAAGCCACCCGACAACAAATTATTTACTGACCCTTCAGGCCGCTCCCAGCTGCGACACCATCACTTGTTCGACAACGCCATTGCCAACCCTGTTTTCCATTACCCACCACTGGTCTTAGCTTCTAACGAGGTTATATGCCCTCAATGTCATGTAATCAAATGCCATTACTAGTTATACATAAGTACTTCTCATTTACTCGATTGCTCTCAAGAAGATTATCTTCAAATTTTAATTTTTTCTTCGTTCGATACTGATCAACACTAAAAGTTACATCATTATAAAAGTTTATTATCTCTAATCCTGAATGAGTACCCAGCTAAAAAAAAAATTAAAATGTTATATATAAACTTGCCTCTTCAAAGAATTATTCATAGTGTTGCAAACATTGACCAAGACACAAACCTTTCCTTTTTAAATATCCCTCTTAAAATTGCTTGCAGGTCAACAAAGCTTTACCAATATCGACCATCCTGCACTTGAATGCTCCTAGGACAAAAAATAATAAAAGCAATTATCATGACAATAATAATGAATGATAAATTATTCATACACAATATAACACATGTTCCCTTAACCAAATCCGACTAAGCTCACTTCAAGGTCTTATTACAATGGAGTGTACCAAGCATTTGTATAGGCTTCATTACATGCAATTGTATGGGCACAATACCATGGGCCCAAAAACCACCTGTTTTGACCTAAAACAAGATCAGCACAATGACTCATTTACCGATTTAAGGTTAACCTAAACAACCCCCCCTTTAAACTTGACTTGGAGTAATCACCAACCCCCCTCAAAGTTTATAACTAAAATTTTACATACCCCCCTATCACCTAGGTCTACGCCTATCCTTTTGCGGTGAATTACAAGGGTACACATGCCTAACCAGGCCTTACAGTGTATGTCCATTTACATGTAATTAAATTATACAACCCCAAAGTAATAATTTTTTTTGTGTGTGTTCATGGTGACTCCATCATCACCGCCATTGCCATTGCTATTGCTCTCTTTGTCAAGTACTTATCTCTTTTGGTAGATCCAAGAATTTCCACAATCTCAACATCACAGGTTCATAAATTTTAACTAATGCCTCCTCTTCTTGGCCTTCTTTCTATCTTCAAGGAGTATGTTGTGCATAGGGCCAACCCTATGCTGAGATGGTATTCACTAACTTGATCACTTCTTTTGGCTATGGCCGACCATTCTTTAAAGTTGGATATCCGTACACCAAAGCTCATTGTATTTGAGATTGGTATGTATAAACCCCCTCTTATCTTATATTCAAGCTTCCTTTGGAGCTTTACACTCTCAAGTGTATTTGTGTTGGTTATCCATAAACACACATACATGTTGTATTTGAGAATGCTTTGTCATATTCAAGCTCTTTCATATATACGGAGTTGGATTGTTTCACTATTTCTATATTTTTTTAGGTGGGTACTCCTATGTCCTCACTAGTGCATAATGTTTTCTTCTAACACCTATTTAGATGGACATTTTAGTACCACTCTCCTAGTAAATAAACAATATGGAAGCAATATAGTGTCAGTGGTTTCCAGTAGATGATCCAATTCATGCTTACGATCATCATTTCTATATAGGATGTCTCTTTCGACACCACTTCAAATAGATAGTTCAAATGTACCACTCTCCCACTAGATTAGAAAAATGGTGGATACATTCTTCATTTCTATATAAGTTGTTTCTTCCAGTACTCCTTCGTCATATGAGAAGTTTAGTAGTACCACTCTCATGGTAGGTGCACAAAATGGTACTAGGGATATGTCTTGCTAACCTCCTCCATTGGATGATTAAGTTAGTGGTAGTTTTCTCCAACATATGAATAGTTAAATGGTAGCATTATTTAAGCCTATTGGATCCACTTTTGTATTGAGTTGGGTCATCACAAATCAAACCTCTTTTCTTCTAGCTACAATTGACTCTACTTTGAGTTGGGTATGCCCACTTCTTCATTTCATTTGTATATCATAATGTTTTTCTATGACTACTTGTTCAAATCAAGGGGGGTGTTAAGATAATGGGTAGTTTTAAGTTAATATCATGTGATGACCCACTACTTGGTGTATTGAGGGCTTTAATGAGCCTACATATGGGTAATTTACTCTCTTTATCATTTATGACTAGGTTGGCCTAGTCACCTTCTTAGGACTAGTGACTTGATCCTAAAAGGATGTGTACAAATACACACATAGTCCTCATTTGTAAATATTTCATCCATTATTGGATGTGTCATAAACCCATAATTTCACTTCTCTCTCTTACTGATTCACTACACTTAAAGTATTGTTCATCTATGTTATAGTATGTCTCATGAGTGCACTTATTAATAAATGCTATGATAAATATGAAGGTTTCTACACGATTAGATTAGGGATTGATGAAAAGACACAATATATCTTCTATCTTTGTTTTCTCAACAATTAACTAGAGGGGAAATTACCCAATTTTACGGAGTTTTTTTTTATATATTAATATTTTAAGTGAAAAGAGAAATATTTATTATCTAATAATTAACACTTACAAAATTATTTTCCCAAATGCGGGTGGGGAGGGAAGCCGAAGCAAGTTGGAGGATGAACCACGCAGAGCTTTAATTCCAACATGTGATGAGTAGCCAAGTGTTTTAGAGGATAGGTGTCAACGACTCTCAAATTTGGAGGATCATTATGAGGAGAGTTGGATTGATGGAACGAGGTACGGGTCGAAGAATGCAATCAAGTGATAAGATTGTGACCAGGATTGCTCGAAGGTGGGAGTTGCAAGGCATAAAGTGGGACATCATACTTAGTCCGGATCCCACTATGGATCAGAGTGTGGAAGTATGGATCATAATTAAGATAATATTTAGCAATCAGTGAACTAATGTCATTCGCCCATCCCATGTCTTTTTATCTCGACATCGAGGATCCCTGTGGGACGAATTGAAGGGTGGCGAATTATTATTAAAACCTAAAGCCTTGTTTCCTAGTACATTGGTTTGTGTAAGTTTTGAAGGGATGGAAAAGAGCAGGGAGGAATCTAGACGTGGAAAGGCGAGGTCGAGGAGAGCTAACGAGGAACAATTGCATGTTTCCCGCGCAGCCTGGCTTTGATAAGGCCTCACTTCCTTAGCCAGTCCGACATGAAATTGAGAATGTGGAACATGTCCCGTGGGATGAGCCGGAAGAAACCAAGCCAAATGAAGAGTTCTCTGCACTTGAAACTTGGATTCGGGACCCTGGGACTTCTAGAGCTCGAAACTCCCTGTATGAGAAAATGGTTTCCCTATATTGGATAGTGAAAGTGCTCCTTGGACGCGTGATGTTGGAAAGAGAGGAGAAGAGCAAGGGGGATGATGTCCCCATTCATTTTCGTAAGGAGATTGACTCAAATACCAAACGCATGCACATGAAGATTGATGTGATTGCCAAGAAATTGAGGATTATGTTCCTTCCACGGTCGAATGAAGCTAGCGAATGGGTTGGATTGTCGCAGGAAGGAATATTTGGAGCATCGGCTAGTAACCAAGTCCATAACCATAATTCAAGTTTGGAATTGATGTTATGGTCTGCTTTTTGCTATATATTAGTTTATGTCATGTATGTTGAATTGAAAGGAGTAGTAGAACTTGTGGTTGTTATGGACGAGTAAGGATATGCTTGTTTAAAACCATGTTTTTCCCTTCAGGGGAGGAGTATTTTGTTAACTAATTTATGTAGGTATGGTGGTAGGAAGTGTCACTCAAAAGACTTGGAGAGATATGCATATTTTCATGTTTATATTTAAATAATAGAATGCTTACTTACCTTAAAAACCCCTTACAAAGTTATTTTAGAGTGGCACATGGGGTGAATGATAAATCATGTAATTATAAAATATATTAAATAAATTTTAAGTAAATAGAAAAAATAGAATTATGCATGGGGTTGAGGTGGAAGGCCTCCCTCACCTAGAGGGATTCCTTAGGGTTTTAGGGGAGGAATATAAATTGTAGGGAGATGTTGCTAGAATTTTGTAACTTGTTGAATTCAAGTTACTTGGTTAGTTGGATCTATAATATAGTTCAACTTATTGAGACACACACCCACTTGTAAAATTCGTTTTTGCTTGCCTGACAAGTTCATGCGTGGGCACCTCTTAACACATTTATGATATTCAATTAATCTCTTGGTTTGACCGCACATAGTTGGGGTCCGAGGGAAACAAGTTTTGACAAGTTCAGGCGTGGGCACCTCTTAACACATTTATGAGATTCAATTAATCTCTTGGTTTGACTGCACATAGTTGGGGTCCGAGGGAAACAAGTTTTCACTCGATATGAGTAGGTGGAAACTAGTTAGTAATCTTCGAGTTGCCAAGAGAAAGAAGAATGGAAGTAGAATGCTCATTCAATGAATGAAATCATGAAAATGGAAAGTATAAAATAGTGTTTCGTTTAATATAGTTTTGTAGATGTTTTATAGTTAAAATTTATTGCATGATTGAGTTGTAAAGAAAATAATTCATGTATTTGAATTCTAGATTGTTTAACTAAATTGTATAGTTAAAAATAGTTAACTAACTTGTGGTTGTAGTTAAAGTGACTATGCATTCTAAGAGTGAGGATAATTTTTTAGTCTCTGCCGTAGGCAGAGACTATATGTTCTGCCTTTTACAATTAGTTTGAAATCAATCCATTATAAAACATCATATTTATTAAGGTTAACAAAAATAATGCTATTTTTTTTCTTTAATAGGTTTTTTCTTAATATTTATTGGACTAGAGCTATTGATTTGACATTTTTTATGATTGGACGAAATACTAAAAATTAAAATATAAAATAAAATATCATGACATAGTATTACTTACCAAATCTATAAAAATATTTATGTGTTAGTGGACTGTCATTCTGTCAACAATTTTGTAATAATTGTCACCCATTGACAAGGTGTTGTCAATTCTTGTACGTTACACAGTTTGGATGCAACTAGCATAACCTTCCACCTAGAGGCTTGGCGTGACTATAATAATTGCATGTCTGCCACATGTCAAGGTTTAGGATGCCTGGAGGAAAGTTACGTACTGTATTAATTCAGTTATGTGAAGGAGTACTCGTGCTCAGTTTTATGACTATGTTGTCATGGTCAATCTCATTTACCTCTGGTTAACTTTACTTCTTGTAAACTGCTATGGAAAATTCCGAGAGTAGTGAAGCTTCTAGCTTCAACCCCACTGTAAGTTCTTTGCGAATAACCTCACCACAATTCTTGGACTGTAATGGGGGATATTTACACCGAATTGCGGATAGGGATTTTACAGATATGCTTGTAAATGCTTAAATTCATCACCTTTGCTCGAGCTTTCCTACACCAGTTAAAAAGGGCTTTGAGGAAAATTTAGCTCAACGTTCTCAGTTTGATCTCGTCATCAACGGTAAGATTCTTTTTGTTACTTTCTTATTTAGAGTATGTTATCGTGCTTAATAAAAATCTAATGGGTCTATTGACGGCATTTCCAGTCAGCTACAAAATCAAGAAACATAAGGTATTTGGAGCGTACCCCCGGGGTTGCGAAAATATTAGGGTTAAACCCCTTTGTATTTGTCGTCAGATTGGTAAATTTGTCATTTGCATTTGTTCCTAAGTTTACACATTTTATTTTTTAACCAATAAATTTTGTTTACTACACAGGTTACAACTTCATAGTAAGGATACTTCTTTTCCATAATCCTATAAATGGTAAGCGCTTAATTTAGACTCACTACCTTCTTGTATTTAACAAATCATTTAATTGTCTTGTTTTTGCATACAGGTTTACGCCCCTTTTGTTAACCTGCTAATGGCTTCATCTTGAGTTTTCTATTGATTCAGGTATATTAAAAAAATTCACCAGGTTGCATAGAAAATCAATCTCAAAATTAATGTTTTTAATTCATATTATGAAGACTATGTCTCTTCGATTTGCTAAGATGTTTGTTTGTTCTTGTTTAGCTCCATGGATGGAGGAAGGTAGCAACCCTCGTGAGATGCTTATTTATTGATGACTTTTTTTAATTGAAGACAATATCTAAACAATAATATTGATGGCTTTTTTTAATTGAAGACAATATCTAAACAATAATATCTTGTAATTTGATATTTTTCCTTAGGTATGAGTTGAAGATTGGTTCCCAATTTATCTTCCTTTTTCTTCTCTTCCGTTAGCAGAAGAATTCTTCAACTCCTTGGAAAAATCGTTTTGGATTGCATACCTTTGCATTTGAATTTGATCTCTTGATAATTTTTTTAAATGAGGATTCTGAGCGTGATTTTTTTTATCCTACAGGAAGATTATTTATTAGTACCCCAATTCCACGCCGGATTTTGCCCCGAAACCGACAAAGGCACTCATTCGCTGTCAGGGAATGTAGGGTTATCGATTTTAACAGAAAGTGACAAACTCTCCGTTGATGTGTTGTGTTTAAAGCCCAGGTCTCAAGCTATGTGACATGGGTGTAAAATGAATATGTTTTTTTATTATAGAGGGGATAGCCAATCTGGACCTATATGTGTTTTATGGGATAAATAAGTGTGGTCAATGACCAAAACTTGTCGCCCTGTAGAAGCAGCCTCTTAACCTTGTCCTACCGTGTGTGACGTCAAGTTTGTACATTATAGATCAAAAACATCTGCACGTCTAGCTCAGTTGGTAGAGGGCAAGGCTCTTTGAGCCCCGCGGTGGGCATTGAGATTTCTTCTCTCTTTCTCCTCTAGGTGAAAAGTTAGATGGATCTCCAAATGAAAATTTTAAACAAGATTCTCTTGACTTTGGAACTATATAAATTTGGTTACTCGATATCTCAATGTTGTAAAGCTAAAGCTCTTCACTTCATCCCTGTCTCTTCAGAATCTCAATATTTGTTTCTTCCGATTGAAGTAATGTTGTAAGAGCATAAGGCTTTGATCTATTGAAAGAAAAAGGCTTCCTACATTTTTGGATTACCTCAAATTTCATCCATTATCTGAGTCTGTATTCTGTGATATTGTGATATTTTAAGTAAATAAACATATCAACTGACCTCTTAGTTCAGTTGGTTAGAGCGTTGTGCTAATAACGCTAAGGTCGCAGGTAGGTTCGAGACCTGCATAGGCCAAACCATTCAGTTGCAGGTTTGTGATCTGCAGAAGTATGTAAGAACCTGCTAATAACACTAAGGTCGTAGGTAGGTTCGAGACCTGCATAGACCAAACCATTCAATTGTAGGTTTGTGATCTGCAGAGGTATGTAAGAACCTGCTGATGCGTAAATTTTTAGCAAAGCCAAGAAAACAATGTAGGTTGTTGATATATATAATGGCTATAGGTGTTTTTCTTGTTTGAACGTAATTATTCTTATCATTTTAGCGATATAAACATTGCTTATGATGCACCGAGATCTAGATGGAGAGGCCGCCACACTAGACATTTAAATGGCCACCCAATGGTATTTTGAAAATCACATAAGAACTTGTAATTTAATTATTATAATTGGTAGTTTTTCTTTTATATTATTGTGGGATAATATGCAACTCAGGTTGTTATTGTCAAAGTGATGAATTATAACAAAATTACAAGCAAGTTTCATTATATTATATAGTATACTATTTACTTGGAAATAGTTGGAGTTGGAGAAGGATATTTCATTGTCATGCAATGAGAACAGTCAAACTTCCGTTACAAACTTGAATCTTTTCTAAAGAGAAATATTACGACCCTTAGAATTTAATACAGGTCCTTAAACCATAGTTTAGATTTGTAGGCTTTAATTCTTACTTTGAGATGAAAACAATTGGCGTAATTGGTATAATCCTTTACAAAGGAACGTTTCTCATTATGAGTTTATTGACTAAGAAGTTGTATATAAAACTTTATTAGTAACCCATGCCACTATGACATTTGAATTCATGTTAATATCTTATTTTGTAATCAAAATTAAAGTTATATGATATTTGAAATCATGTTAGAATTTTTTTCTAATCAAAGTTATGACATGATTTTTTAAATTATACTTTATTAGCATAGATACATTTAAATCAAACATCAAATATTTTAAAATGTAATTTTTCTCTAGAGTGTATAACTTGAGAAAAACTTGGTACTTAGAGGGATTGGATACCATTTAGTGCATGATAGATCTAAGGTTTTGATTTGTAAAGAGTAAGCTTATAGCGTGTCCATTCAACCAACATTGATTCCTAAAAAAATTATAATCTCCTCACATTTCTATTGGTGCTTTTGGTATTGAGGTAACCACATGATTATAAACTAAGTTGTCAACTTGTAACTGCTCGAATAAAAACTCAAATCAATGGTTTGGATTTAGGTGCTTGGAGCAATCTATTCTAAATGGAAATAACCCATGGAATAACCAACTCCATTCAACATTTACATTCAATTATAGTGCCAACCTTCTACACTACAATTTTGGTCGATGCCATTCATTTGGTTTAGGATGGACTCACTTCTAGGTTTCATGTGCATATAGTCAAACTCTATCTCAACTTTAGCAAAAGTAATTTAGATAAATGAGAGGGTGGTCCATCGATATCAAGGTCAATGAGATGAAGCCATGAAGAGGCTATACCATACCAAAATGAACCAATCCCATGTTGTAACTATTCCATAGAGGACTTGACAGTAAGATATGGATATCTAAGAAGACCCCTTTGTGAGTTTCCCATCGATCTGCCTCATCCTCTATATCATTGTCACCACATGAAATATTATTGAAGCAATGAGTGGGGTTGTGCCAAATTCTACAATAATGATATCATGAGGCATTGATATCTTGGCATGAAGATGTTTGGATAACACCATGACAAACAAGTCTATCATATTTTGGTATACTCTCCCAATGTATTTCATCTTGAAATTGACATTGAAGCATTGGTTTTGAAAGGTGGCAAAAGTTGCATTAAAGCGTGTTTTGAAGAAGAGGACCCCAAATATATATATGAAGATAATACCTAAACCATGTCACCTTTATAAGTAAGAATCATATTTCCAATGGCTCAAGTGTTATCCATAATACAAATTAGCATTGAAACGTTGCTTTTGAAAGGTGGCAAGAGTTGCATGTCTCTTGCTTAGTCTAGCCTTTATTTTTGTACTCAAGCTAAAGCATGTTTTGAAGAAGAGGACCCCAAATACACATATGAAGATAATACCTAAACCATATCACCTTTAAAAGTAAGAATCATATTGCCAATGGCTCAAGTGCTATCCAATACGAATTGGTAATCTCGAGTAACTCTATTGGAATTGAACCTATGACTTATGGTTTTCTCATCGACAATGTAACTTGGATAAATTATTCGACCAATTAAAATAATTATTATATATTTATTCAAAATCAATTTACTAAATTTTAGGTGATATTTTAATAATGAAACTAAATGTAACGTTTTTTTATTTAATTAAAAATATATAATAAAAATGACCTAAAATAATTGTGTAATTTTCCATGCATCTTCTATAACATAATCACAATCACAATGAAGTTGTTCAATCCATTACAAAGAAATAACTTATTTGGCCTTGTTTTCAATGATATAATATATGGAAGAATTAACACATCTCAACTTAGGAATATTATTTTTCACATAATTTTAACGACATAGACATAGATTAAATCTATAAACAAATTTGTAAGCTAAGTGAGAATGTCAACCAAATCACTCCCCTAGATAATAAATACATGAAAACAACTCCAATATACATAAATAAGAGAACCAATTATGTTTTTGTCTTTTGTCTTTATATTGTACAAGTTTGGAAAGAAGTGGAGAGTATAATATGTATTAAGGATGTTTGGATCGCTTATTATAGCTTGGGGAGTGTGGCTTGTAAGGAATGCAAGATTGTTTGAATATAAGATTATTCTAGTTATCCAATGTGTTACAATCTTTAAAAAATTAAGTAAATGAAAAATGAAAAATCCTAAAGATTATTAATTATTGAATTTATGGAGAGATCAAGGGCCAAGGCTTACTTTGATGGTGTTTCTGAAAATAATTAGGAGGCAAATGGTGTTGGAGGAGCTATCTATATTAATGATTTGCATTAAATTTGACTCTTATACTTTTTGTAGAAAAAGGAGTTACAAAGATTCATATTTTTGGTGATTATCTTGTGGTTATCAAATAGATTCCAGGTTTGGGTGTCCTAAAAGAGCGGTAAATATAGGAGCGCTACTATCTCTATAGTTAAGACCCTCAATACTCTCGTTGTTGTTAGAATGGATATAAATAATGCACAGCCTAATCTCCTCCAACAACGATTAAGGACAGGTTCTTAGCAGTTTGCTATTTTTTTAACCACATTTGGGTACTCTGCTTCTTCCAAAAATAGCCAGGAGGCCAAGGCTTCCTTTCAAAAATTCGGCTCTATGCTTAAAATTATAACTAATCTTAGATAAAGTTGGTGGTCCATGTTATAAAATGATCTGATTTTCGCGTCAGAAAGACATTGTGCCATGATCTAGGGTGGCAAATTTCTAAATATTGAAGGATGATTTTAAATATATAATGTGAAATGTCACCATGGCCAGATGCTCTTTTATGTTTTGAATTTATTTACTAGTAAGGAATAACTATAATATTCAAATTAATTATATTGAACATGCACCTAAGAGTTTTCAAATTGCTTGAACTGCCCATCTGAATTATGAATTTTAACTCTCCGTTGGATCGTACACCATTGAAGTTAGATTTCAAATATCTTGAAGCACCAATCTCAATAGCCAAATTTCAACTTTGGCTCTCTTTTAAACCCTTTTTCTTATCTTGAATCAAACAATTTTCATTGACATTGGGTATTTATACGGTCGAAGGAGGAGGTTTGAGAAATAAATGGAGAAGAAAGGAAAGTTTTACATAGTCCTATCCGATCTCAACTCTCATGTGAAGATTGCTACTTATTTTGAAAAAATGATTATTTAGTATATTTTATCAAAAGTTAATAAAAATACAAGGTAAGAAATAATCTACTCACTTGTTGGGGTGGGTAAGTGGTTAAAGCTTGTGTATTGTTAAATATGGTTTCAAGTGGATAAACCTTGTGTATTGTTTTGTTTAGCAACCAATCATCTAGTAAGTTTTTTAGGTACCCATGCTTCATGAAGTTTAATAAGTGGACAATCTAAAGCAACAATGATACTCCAATTAATTCATGGTTCACATGCCAATTTTGTAAATTTCAAAAAAATCTAATTAGAAATGGCGCAAGACATTGCCACCTCATGGCTCTTGTTAAATAGTATTCAGTCCGCGCTCCTCCAAGGCGGCCAAGTGATTCCCTATAAAAAATATATAGATCAACTAGGCTAACTCATGATAACCTCGGGAAAAGTGTAGTAGGATGACAGAGTTGTGCGCTGACAGAGGTTGTGGGTTGACAAGAGTTGTAGTTGTAAGCTAACCTTCATACGCAACTCCTCAGCTATCATTTCAATAAAAACATTTAATCGGCTCTCCATTTCCCTATGTTGGCACTTCGCCTCCCAGGGTAAGAGAAGCATGAAGCAACCTATGTGTTGGATATGGGGCAATGCGCTTCCCAAGGTGAGAGTAGCGTCAATCCTTAGGTTGGTATCTTCATTCACCATGGGCTCAAGAACTAATGCATTTTTATCTTGTCCTGTTATGTTTCTCAGTTCATTTTAGCTTCTGCAAGTATTGTCTCTTTGTAAGGCTCGATACCTTGGCCTACTCATCTTTATGCTCGTGTTTCTATTGCTTTGGTTGGAAGCTGTGAGAAGGAGATGCAGAGAAGGGAAAACAGCTGCTGGCCCAATTTCTTGATACCTTGAGATCACCTTTTGCCACAAACATGAAGATGGATATAGATTGATTGGATCGCCTTTCCTGTTAATAGATTAGTTGTTGAATCATTATATAAAATAGAAAGCTTGATTCCCGGCATTTACGACCTTCAAGTATAGTCATGTATTGTGCCATCCGTAGTGATATATTTATACCAAGTTTCAGTCGCCCCTTAGCAATAACTAACTAACAACCTATCAGCTTCATTGGCCCAATAACATAGTGGATTTTGTTCCAGTTTCTTTTTCTAAATGGTTCAATATATATAATTTGATGATATTGTTTGAACCTGAAATGATATGATTTTGGATTTTATTTTGTAGATGCTGGAAAGAATCCAAGATTCAACAAAAATATTGTTCTTCGTTTGATTGAAGGCCTTTGTGAAATAAATATTCAGTCTGGGATAGCAACAAGGTAACAATTGATGATCTCTCCATAATTATTTTATGCTTGATTTCCTCTTGTGGACATGGGTAAGCACTGCATTAGTAATTAGAATAAACTATAGTATTGGAATCATTTGATTTACACTGCTAACAAGAGGAACACTATGATTCTAGTGGAATTTTGGCTTAAAATCTCGTTTCCACAAGAAGTTTTATAGGGTCATTATGTGAAGCGTCATTGGGTAAGTATGCCGATAAATCTTATGGGGTACGCCAATAAGTACCCCATATTCACATTGCCACAATCTTTGGAATTTGTAGTCGTCTAGCTCTAGATATTTCAAAAAGGGAAGATTAAATTCTTATGGAAACTTTGCTAAAGACATATTCATTGCTACAATATTTTCTAGGTGCTTCAGTTTCCCTAATGCCTTTGGAAACTCTACCAATGGAGCATCAATAATTAGATCTTGCAACTACAGAGGTGCCTCCAATGTTCACGGTTTCGATCAAAAGACATACAAATACAATTATTTTGATCTACAAATTACTACATGTACATCTATCTACTCCATATTCGCATTGCCACACTCTTTGGAATTTGCATCCACGTATCAATAGATATTTCAAAGAGGGCATAATAAATTCTTCTAGAAACGTTGTTAGAGACGTGATGTATGCTCTAATCTCTTCCAGGTGCTTCAACTACACTAAAAAATTTGGAACCTATAAGTGGCCCACGAATATGAAATTCCTGCAATTGCAAAGATGCCTGCAATATTTACTTTTTAATCATAAGTGACATTAAAATACAATGATTCTCATGTTGAACTTAGTAGATGTACATGTAAGGTTTGCTGACGTTCATGTTCCCACAAATTTTCCAATTTGAGACTGGTCACTTCTAAAACTCTTAAATCGTGCATTGGAATCCCAGATGGCAGGGAAGGGTAGGGATAGAGATGTCAGCAAAGACATACAAGCTCTGGTGACTGTACTCGAGTCAATATGCTTTCTACAAAATAGCCATAACCTACTAACAATTTCAATTTCCTCATTTCCAACACTTCATGACTGCGACTGTGTCTATGATAAAGATTGTTATCAACATAACCCATTATAAATCCATGCACCTTTGGTATTAACTGTTTGCAATTTAAAATCAATAAACAATTATTGCATGGTATGTTGCAGGTTACATTGAACACAATATCTTGAAATATTTTGACACACTCAAAAGTTGGGATGATCCTATTTTTATCTTGTTTTGTTAATTTTATCAATTGCTTTTGCACAGTACTTCATTGGGTTGTTTGTGTTTATGTGCAAGGTGGTTGTGCAGTTTATATGTAGATATGTCACGCTTCCACTTTATGCACTCGTGGTAAACATTTCTTTCTTTAAAAGAAAATCAGATTTGGAATTTTTAAAATGGAGATTAAATTTACGTGTTGAATTTTCTTAATATAAAATTGGAATGTGTCAACCATTTTCAATCTCATTATATTCTTATTGTATTTATACATAAAGTGTAGGTAATTAAGCTATATACCATGTTCATGCTTAAATTTTACACTCTGCATTTTATTTTATTTGACTAAATAATTTATTCAATCAAAGAGAGCATTTGATAACTGGCATTTATATTGTTGCGTTTCAGGTGACTCTGGAATTCAGGCATCTCAATAATGTTGAAAATTTGAAATTGTTTTTTATTATTATTTAAATGGTGATTTCTGTCCTAAATTTTATCTCTCGCCATTCCCCTCAAAGAGGACTCTGTTATCAAGTAAACATCCTGCAAAGACAATAAATATTGAAATTTGGTTCCATTTTGTTTCTTCAATTCAATGTTTTTAAGCCCCAATTTAAAAAAAAAATTGTTTATATATACAATTTTTACCCTCAAATGATTGATAGTGTTGAATGGGGTATATATAAAGCATTTTTTTAAGGTAGTTATTTATTTTTATTTTTTAATTATTTGTAAAAATATGCTTTGTATTTCTTTTTATATTTTCAATAATATTGTTTTATTTTAATTTTTAAAATAAATGGAATTTATTGATAAGTAATATTGATTTGTGTATTGATTATGCTATTGTTGCTTTTATATTATAAGGCGGGGACTAAGCTGCATGCAGGTCTTGTTAAGGAAATATGCTTATACTAAGGAAATACAAGTATGTTGTCCTTGTAAAGAATGAAATATAAGTATATTGTCCTTGTAAAGGAGGGGAAACAAATTGATTTTTCCAACAATGGATGTTGCATTAAACCTTAATTAGGGTAAACTATGTTATTCCAATGGGTTCTTAATTTTTCCTTTAAAGTTTCCTTGTTTAATGTTTCTTTAGGGATTTCATTGTGTCTATGATTTAGTTATGATAAATTATAAATTATTTATATGTAGATTTAGTTTTAGGCCGAGTTATTAACAAAGGGGAAAAATTAAGTGAGATTTCTAAGGTTCAAAATTCCATGGTTTAGTATGTGATTGTGGCTTGCAATGGCAATATGTGTGATCATATTTCACTTGTAAAATGTATATGGTGCAATTTGATTGAAAATGTTCTAAGAAAATCAATGATTGCCTTTGTAGATGTTAAAAGTGTATATCAATTACAAAATACGAGAAATGAAGGGCGATTATAGAAGGCTAATTCCTTGTAGATGATCCCTAATTCTGTTATTAAGAAATTGTAGGAAATATTCTTTAGAACTAAGGCTGTGTGTTTTATGTTATTTGCTCTTGTTTTATGAACATTGTTGGAAAGATGGTTAGTTATTATTAGTTTGAGATTATTAGTTTGAGGTTGCTACAGAGAAATTATCTTGAAAGCATGTTTGCATAATGTGGAAGTTGTGTGAATGTTGTTTTGTTCTAATTTCCTTTTATTACAAATGCTTATAATAATGTGGAATGCAAATACCATTACAGTTAATAATGGTCATATTTCTACACTAAAATTTTAGAAGACGATAGTTTTCTGAAAATTTTCCAAGTGTTTTATTTATGCACTAAAAGAATAAAGTAAGTTAAGAGGGTATTCTCTATGATATACACATATGTCGATGTTTTAGGTGCTTTTTTATATGGCATTGCCTTATGGGATAGTTCAAAATCTCTAGGCAAGTATACTTGATTGTGAACTCTTAAGTGTGAATAAATGTGGGTTCATGAGGAATAGCCAAGCTCTCTATATAAAAAGTGATTATGTTCCAGCCATAAGAGAACCTCTTGGTAGATGAGTGTGTTTGAAAAAGGTTGCATAATAATCTAATTGGAAAAATTGTGTTATACTTTTTCAATGAGGACAAATTAAATATGGTGTACATTTGTGTACAATATAATGGAAACCACAAGAATATGTGGTATCTTTGTCAATAACAGTTAACTTGATTTGTGTGTGGAGTTGTAGCTTGTTGAGTTAGCACAAGCTAAGTTCAACACTATGGCCCTGGTCCTACACATTTGCTTATAGAAATGATTGGTAGAAGCCTTATCTGTTTTGTGAAAAAATAAATTATTAATGATGTGTTATTTGATTTGGTAGAGATAATATGGTTAAGTCCAGGACAAGGAATGAGTTCCTTTTATCTCCTCCACTTCCTCCTTCTTAGGGCAGTGATGAGGACCGTGTATGTGTTATTAGGGCCAATCGCCTACGAAAAGTGGACGATGAAGCCCACTGAGGGCCTTAAAGCTTGAGAATTGCATTTCCTCTTCATGTTACTTGTTTATTATCACCAGCATAGATCCATCTAAAAGGGGATCTACCAAGCACCGAGAGGGATCAAATATCTCATAGGTGTAAACCTCTTTTTAAACAAATGTTATGAAAATGTGTAATGCAATGTTTATGGTTTTAATTTATCTAATTTGTGTGTGTGTGTGTGTGTAAATATATATATACATGTCGTTCTAAATATTTTAAATCTAATTTGAGCTAACATGTTACTTTTTATAATATTTTACTATTTTTTATAAAGAACACGTGTCAACTATAGGATGAGCAAGGAAGGAGTTACACATTTCCCCCTATTGACTATAGAATGCGCCTCTTCAGCGCAATAAAATATTTATTTCAATTTCTTATGGTATGGGTTATATATTTTATTTCAATTTGTTATGGTAATGCTTATAATATGATAATTTATCGAAATCAACACGGGTTAAGTTAAACATAGATTCCCATTAAGTTAAACATAGAAACCAACCTCAAATTCGGAAATGGATCATCTCTCCATATTATCACCTTTGTAGGTACCATTCTCTGTGGCAATTTCTTCTTTATATAGATCAACTGCATATGCAGTCTTTTGCCACATCGCAAGCTTACAATATGTGCATGTTTGCTTGAAGGTTATCATGTATTTAGAGAGACCCATTCCAGCTTGAAAACGTGGCAGCTCCTTCTTTGCAGCGATCTCTGTTTGATTTGGTAGTGCAATGTGGCATTTCACTAAAATCAATGCTATATTGTGGAACGATCTCAGCAATCTTGTGAAACGAAGAATTTGCAAGAGCTTTCGGAGATTGCCTTCATTCCTTGACTAACATATTCTATTTGCATGGCGGGATTTCCATAAATGGTTCCTTTCTTAACAACATTGTAGCGATCCCTCCATGACATGAAAGCAGAAGAACTCGATAAATAGATTGTCCAATAGACAAGTGGCGCGATATCTCTGTGTCGAAGTGAGATTATTATTTCAATAATGAACAAATATAACACTATTCAAAGTGTCCATCTGGAGAAAACGGAAATATGAAAATAAGACAAATACAATCTGAGTGGTTTGATGGGTATTAACTCAATAACCAGTCATTTGCCAACAATTTTGAAATCTAAGCACTAGTTGACTAGAATTTTCACTACGCATAAGATCAAGCGACTTGCTAGTCTTGGTAGCATACTATCTAGTTGATCTTTTTCATGTGTGAAATCATCTATTAAGTTTCGGTTTTAGTGGGTTGAGGCATCTGTCTTTCCTTTAGAATGTTGGCGTATTTGTGAAATTAAGTTCAACGGTCACCCTTCTTCAAGCTCGCGTTTAAATTTTGCTTGCAATCTGGTGGAACCTGTGCAAACTTTAATCCTCACTATGGAGAGCTAGGACGCTAAATTAGCTTGATTGCATGAGTGGACAAGTGGTGGTGATGTTCCCTTTACAAGCCATCCCCTTTAATTCAATGCATACATTTTATAAATGCATTTTGGGTCTATTCTCTTCTATGTAATTTTCTGATATTGCGTGAAAACTATTTTGGCATTTTTTGAAAAAGCATTTGTCTTAATTTCCAAAAGGAAGACATTGATCACCATAATTCTTTTACATGTGGTTCACAAACCCCAGGTGGAGCTGTTACATCCACGATAAGAAATCACAAGGGGGCCACCCGAAGGTGCCGCACCCAGTTCGCTTTTATTACGGAGCTAACCCGATGGGGACATCAAGTGAGGCCCTTATATAGCAATGTATAGTCACACGGGGATTTGACCCCGAGACCTTCTGCTCACAACTTACAGCACTTAACTACTTGAGCTATACCACCGGACCATTGGCCGCCTTAATCACCTGCATAGTCATTAAAATAAGAGTGAGATTCATACAATTTTTTAGCCAAAAAGGAGGTAAGTCAACTTTATTTTATTAAAATTAACAAGCATTCAAACTGAGCTTTTATATCAAGTTTAAACCAACGTTATTTGAAAGATGATAAAAACAGTCTTGAAATTCGTGTGTTGTTTTTAATTGAAGATTCACATTGAGGTAGTTATATAGGTTTATCACTTGCTTAGAAACACTGTAGAACATTACAACATTTATAACAATTGTGCAAGTCCACAATTTTAGGAATTGTTCTTTCGACTTGTTTTAAGTAATTTTGATAATATAGGTATTGTGATGGTTATTTTTACTAAACATGTGGACATCATAATAAAGTTTATAATGATTCAAAAAACACCTTAAATAAAATTGGTACGTCAAAGTTATCAAAATGAGAAATTGATATACTAACTAGGCTCTCCATACCCATGTTCCTCTCCCTACTTCACTTCCTAAGTTTCATTTTTTTGGACTCTAAGGTTTTTCCTCAAGATTTTTGGCTTTTTTACTTAACCGTGTTTCAATGCTTTGTAATGGGATTTTTGCCAATGGGTTACTACCATTTAGCCATCGTGTATTGTCATCTACATTGTAGTGTTTTTCATCATTTAATTCATTAATAGATTTTGGTTTGAACACTATAATACTTTGCTTTTGTATTAACATGTGTTTTCTACAGAGTATTATACTTTTCCATTTCATTCTAAATACAATCTAGATCATTAGAATTAAGTAAATCTTGTCTAGATATATTTTTCTATGCATATCCCTAATGGCATTAGGGTACTAGGATTTGGGCCTCAAACTAACCTAGCATGTTGAAGATATCCTACTTTGACCCAAGCACCTCCCATGGTGGACAAAATAAAAATAATGAGTAAGAAGGAGATCCTATAAACCTATTTCTCAGGATCCGTTGATACACAAAGGAAAAAGATGATGAGTTTTGGGAACCCATGAGGTCGATGGCTAGAGTTTTGTCTTTTCTGTTGTCCATCTCTCACTTTTTACTGAAACCTTAGAGAAACTCCATGATGGTAGAGATCTCCATTTAAGAATTGTCGAGGCCGCTTAGAGTACTCAAGGAAGTGTGTAATATTATTGCAGAAATTTAGTTTATATTTCCATCGACTGCAATGGGTATTTGTTTTGAGTGTTCTTCATCAACAACACATGATCAAGCAATGCATTGATTCTCCCCTAACCAAAGCAACAAAAATCACCAACTCCACGTGATTCAAAAACTCTTGAATGTAGAATCGAAGTTGCAGTGTTATGGGACTAATCATTCCATTCAAATTAAGTTTCCTTCCTTCTTTCCTACTACTCACACGAAGTTGATTTTTCATGCAAATCATGCAGAAAGAGAAGTAGCTTACAAGTTCAAGGTTAGGATACCTCCAAACTAGCTATCTGGGAATTCTTTCCAGGAAAATATGAGAAAGGAAGAAGCTTTGGAAACCATTACGATGCAAAAACAAGGTGCTAGACTTGGTGTCAAGTGTAGAGATTTTTTAAATTCGTGGAGACCTTCTCTAGAGACTGCTCATGTTTTTGTCATATTCATTAAAGTTTCCTTTGAAGATACAATTATTTTACTAGATTATGTCAAATACTATTTATAAATTATTATGGAGTGTTTAATTTGGCATTTAAGATGTCTACAGTACAGATCATGGCTCTAAATAATAGGTAGGGGTTGCTCTTGAAAGTAATTTTTCTTTTGTTTAAGAATTTATCCACCAAGGTGAGGTTTATTTATTTTTAAATAGTTTAATTTAATTATAAAAATAGAATGTCATAAATATTTATTAAGAATAATAATAATAAATCATTATTATTATATAAAATATTAAATGATTTTCCAATATATAAAGTAAAAAACAATGTTGAATTTTTAAAAATTATATTATTAATTTTTTAATATTTTTAAGTTTTTAAATTCAAATTTCATTGCAGCTATGCTTCCATCTTTATGTGTAGGTTCCAATTTTATACAAGAATCAAATCAATTGTTGACTCCAATGCCCAAGGACAAGGCACTACAAGTTTAGCTTGATCGAAGATCAAGCTCTAGAATTGGTTTACTTTACCTTTTATCATCCCACTATTTCATTTGCAATTCCAAAAACACCCCACAGGGGCATCGCCACCTCGTGGCTCTTGTTTTATATTCGAACTTTTTTCCATTTTCTCATAAAGTGTTCTATTTATTATTAAAAATGTATTTGACCCATTTAAAAAAAACCACATTTTTAAAAATATATTTGATCCACTTTTTAAAAATGATTTATCTACGAAGTCTCAAATACCTCAAAATGTAACGATTTCGATTATTCGTTACAAATTTTAGGTTTGAGAGAAATATCTCTAGCAATGGCTATGTTTTATGTTGTTTGCAGGGTTTCCTTGTCTATTACACTGGTGGCCTTCAAAGCCTTAAATTATCAGAGATTCATAAATTCAGTCGCAGGGTCTACATTTCAAAATTGATGTAGGAGAGAAATAGCGAAGGGAAAATCATGGGTTCCAAGCTGGCCAGCTACTTCGATAGTAGCTAGGTTGAAATACAAAGAAAACCTCATGGCAGTACTCGATGAGAAGATACAATCTGTCGTCGAATCAGACCCTCTCGTTCAGGTGAAGTAAAAGAAAACTCCTTACAAACCTATACTCTCACTATGAAAAGTTTCACATAGTAATGATTTCCTTGTGTTGATTGTATTCGTAGGATTTCAAACTCGTGGGAACCATACCCTTCGAGATTGAATATTTTTCAGTGATTCAAATGATTACACTTTGATGGCAATATTGCAACGAGGAGATAGAGTTTTAAGTTCTTCCTGAGGAAGTTGGTGACATTAACAATGAAGAAGCAGTGGTAGTGATACTAATTCAAGTAGAATCCAAGTAAATTTAATGATCTATGTTTCTAAAGGAGGAGGTCCCTCCCTCGATTTATTTGCACTGGGTATGCTAATGAGGTTTCAATCGAGAGCATGGTCATCAAACAAAAGTAGCCAACGGAATCAAACACGGTTGATCCAATTCTATATGAGGGGCTTCCATTCAAATGCATATCACGATGCATAATTCCTTGTATGTTTTTCATCGTTTTAGTTTTCTTAGGTTTTTTACGGCCTTTAATGTCTAGGGTTTTATACTTATGTGTCTCTTAGGGTTTTATGGCTTGTATTTCAATTTTATTGGAATTTTAGGGTTTCAGTGGCAAAAGGATGGACTGTGCAGGAATGAAGGAACATCAATTTATCATCAGTACAAATAGGGTTCTTTACAAAACCCTTCTTATATGAGAAGGTCTTATCATAAATTAAGAGTTTTGGGATCTGAGTGACCGCTATATTGAATTAGAGTGGTGATCACAATTGACATTTTATCTTGTCACCTGTAGTATTGCAATCGTCATTCCGACAAAGGAATCCCAACTTACTCTCCAAAATAAATTTGATTATGATATCCAGGGCTTATCCATTTATGACCACGACATGATATCTTTGATTCCTAAATTTTGTCTTCAAGTTCTGAACTATTGGTTGTACCAAAAAAGAAGAAAAAAATAAAACTATCCATCTTCAAGTAAAACTTCTGCAACAAATTCCTTTTTTGTTAGGAAGCATCTATTATGGGCAAGCTTCAACACCTACCATTTGTGGCAACCCGTTTTATGTATTACAAAAGACTCAAAGTTGTAGTTATGTTGTGACAAGTACCGTGACCACAACTTCACTTGTTGCTCCAAGAATACATACATGAAGTTGGTTCAAATAACAGAGAAGAAGCAATGGCTACTTATTTTCCATGTTCTAATATTCCAGCTAACAATATGCAAACCCTCTACTTAATGAACCCAGGTTATGTAGGTTATACATATGCAACAACTTCAGGGAACATGGTCCTCCTAAACCACTCAGTAGGAAATACTCCACCAACAAATAATTTGTCTTGTGGGAAACCTTCACGACAGTTTATTGGAATCCCACTTCTACAAAGCTCTTCTCTTAGGCTGATGGGAAATTCTCCTACAGCTCAGCAGGACATCAACTCAAATTTACTTGCATCAGGAATTGGAGGCCATCCTTACAATGTTTGGCGAAATGGAGGAAATGAGTTGATATTTATGCATACAACAGATGCAATTGGCAGTAATTTGTCCCTATCTAGACATTTAGACCACTCAGGGAACATGGTCCTCCTAAACCACTAAGTAGGAAATACACTGCCAGCAAATAATTTCGCTGGTGGGTAACCTTCACAACAGTTTAATGGAATCCCACTTCCACAATGCTCTTATCTTGGGTTGATGAGAAATTCTCCTACAGCTTGGCATGACATCAACTCAAATTTACTTGCATTGCAAATCGAAGGTCATCCTTACAATGTTTGGTGAAATGGAGGAAATGAGTTGACATTTATGCAGAAAACAGACATAACTGGAAGTAGTCAATCCTTGTTTGGACATCTGAATAATTCTGGCAGTATGACTATCAGCTAGTTGTTGAGATATCCCAATTGGGGTTGAGACGGGCACCCATATCTTTCATTCAAGAACAACACTTTAAATATTGAAAATGTATTTGACCCATTTAAAAAAACACATTTATTTTTTAAAATGTATTTGACCCATTTTTTTCAATTAAAATTTCACTAACATTTAACTTACCATGTGCACAAATTCATTTACATGTTACTATTTGTCAAAATGCAGTTAACTCAATATTTTTAAATTTAATTAATTTTATGTATCATTGCCTATTTACTGGTTATCCCTTCTGGAGATTCCGGTTCATATTGTGAAGACTCTCAGGAAGCTCTTTTCCAATTTTTTGTGGTCTGGAAGTATTGAAAGATCCAATCTGGTGATGGTTAAATGGGATGTTTTAGCTCGCCCAGAAAAATTTGGTGGATGGGGAATTAAGGATATTGTTTCTTTCAGCAAGGCACTTCGTCTCAAGAGTCTTTGGCGTGGTTTATTTGGTGATACTCTGTGGTTGAAAGTCCTCCAGGTTAAGTATCTAAAGACTGGTGTTTTAAATTGGTTAAGGAAACCGAAATTCATTGGTGGGCAAATTTCTCCAATTTGGAGAGGTTTTTTGAAGGTGTATGATTGGATTGCAAATGATATATGTTGGCAGGTTGGTGAGGGGAGCAAAGTTTTAATTGGAGTAGATCCAATCCTTGGTATGAAGGGTTCTGTTTCTCTATCTGTTTCTTTGATTTCTTTTCTGAATTCAAAGGGGATTACCACTCTATCTGATATTAAAAGCTGGAATGGTGGTATTCATCCTGGGAGTGTTTGGTTAAATGCATCGGAGATTGATATTGTGGGTCACGAAGCTCTTGAATGGGAGCGTTATAGTTTGGCTATAAAATATGCGGGTATTGCATTAACTGCATGTGAGGATAAAATCATTTGGGCTGGTAATCCAAAAGATGGTCTTGTTACTATAAAATCTGCCTATGATCGAGTGATACAAGATATTTGTATTTACCCTCAGAATTGGTGGTATCGGAAAGTTTGGAAGTGGTCTATACCTTTGAAAATCAAGTGCTTCATGTGGCATGCATTTAATGGCAGTTTGAAGACTTGGGATATTTTTTTAAGGCATGGTTGGATTGGGATGAATTGGTGTTGTTTATGTAAACAGAATCCTGAATCTATTAATCATATCTTTATGGAGTGTTCTTTTACGCATGAAGTCTGGAATTTGTGTTGCAAAGAACTTAATATCAATCTGGATTTGGGGGAAGTGGATCTTGGACTTTGTTTTCTCAGCTGGATTAGCAATTCCAAAAGACCTTTGTTCCTGCTCATTTTTGTCTCTTGGTCGCTCTGGCATATGCGTAATGCTGTTATTTTTCAGGATAAAGTGTCGGAGGTGTCTTCTTGTGTGGTGACTATCATGAGAATGCTTCAGACTTTTCAAGAGGAAGAGATTTCGCAGAAAGTTGACAGAACTTCCAATTTTACTTTCAATTTCACACAACCAATTTTGTTCTTTGATGGGGCTTCACAGAATGGTTTGTGTGCAACCGGTGGTGTTGTTTATTTAAATGATGGTCACTACTTTTCCTTGCGTCTAAATGCTAGCAGTGGGACAAATACAAAGGTTGAGTTGTTGGCTCTCTGGGTTGTGATTAAAGTGGCAAACATCTTCGGTTTGGTCAATCTGCGTGTTTTTGGTGACTCGAGGATCACCATAAAATGGGCTTTAAAGGAATTTAATCTGAATGTTACAGCTCTCAGGCAATGGTGTCTTCGTACACATCAGGAGATTTCACGTCAAGATCATATTTCTTTTGAACATCTCTTTAGAGAACACAATACTTTGGCAGATAATCTTTCAAAGTCAGCTTTAGAGGGACCCGAAGGTTTTTTATTTTGGGAAGAATGGATGGACTCTTGTCTGTTGGATAAGGTTGAATGCTTCTTTTTTTTAATATTGGACACAAACTTTTTTTTAGAATGGTTTGTTTCCAGTTTTTTTTATTTTTGGAAGTTTGTAGCTCTTTATGTATATGATACAGTTGTAAAGCTATCTTGAAGAACTTGATCAATTGGTTGTTCTTGATCTATCTTTGTACTATTTGATTCAGCTGAATAATAATAGTACGGTTTTTTTTTTCTGTTGAAAAAAAAAACTTTCCTTCAAAACTTCATTAACATTTTATTTACCATGTTTAGAAATACATTGACATATTACTTTTTGATATTTTGTTATTTGTAAAAAATGAAAAAGATAGTGAACAAAGTATTTTGAATATCATGAGTTTTATGTATTGTGAGGATTAAAACTATTTTAAATTTGATTTTTTTTAAGAATGGTTGAAAATGATCAATCAATTATCTAATGTAATGGTTTTGAAATAGAGAATATTGTTTTTTTTATAATGAATGCAAGTTGGCATATAAATTATGGGAAGAATAAAAGAAAAAGTAGAGAAAATTGTTTATTTTAAAGATTTGAAGTTTAAAAATGAAAAAAAAAGTTTTTGTTTATTCCTTTTATAGTTTTGGATGAGTGAAAATAACAATATTGAAATAAAAGAATAAAAGACAATTATAAAAATGTTCTATTTTATCAATTAAATTAAATTATATGATAAATATAAGTTGGTATAATGATTTTAAATGATGAAAATATAAGATAATAATAAATTTTACTTTTATCAAGATAATTTGAACTATTTTTTCTTATTGTTGTTGTCAAAGTTCCTTCCACAAATTACAATGCATTTTCTTGAGTTGTATTATGTCAATGTCAACTTAACAAGGCATAGTTGTGTCATCCATGTCGCTCTGTGACCTACTTGAATATGATATAATGATTGCACCGAGTGAAACGAGGTGCTCTACAGCCCAGTATGGGGGAGATATTGTAACGTTTGTAATGTAACAAAATAATTAAAAAAATTCATGTCGGCTCATAAAATAAAAAATTATGGAAAGTATTTAAAAAAAAATCCATGTTGGTTCATAAAATAAAATATTATGAAAAGTAATTAAAAAATAGATGTTCGTTTATAAAATAAAAACTTAAAACTTAAACACGGATCTATCAATCAAGAGAGATCAAATTTCTTGAGTTTAAATTTAAAAAAAGAAATACACCTCAAGAAATTGGATCACTCTCGGTGCTTGATAGATACAGGTTTAAGATGGATCTATGTTGGTTTATGCTCATTTAGGTTGTATGGTCATTATATGATGATACAACATGACAACTATTAAAT
Source organism: Larix kaempferi (assembly GCA_027924585.1). Taxonomy (NCBI): domain Eukaryota; kingdom Viridiplantae; phylum Streptophyta; class Pinopsida; order Pinales; family Pinaceae; genus Larix; species Larix kaempferi. The sequence continues at coordinate 6,701,754 of BSBM01000524.1, read as the reverse complement.
ACAATATAACCAATTTACAAAATTAATGATGGTGGTTGCTCATAAACTCCCTACATTTCTAGGGCCTCATGAAATTGAATATTGTGGAGTACATAGCCTGTTTGAGGCAAAACAATGGATGAAGACAAATAATTTTAGATCCTAGAGCATTTGAGTGTCCACTTCAGCATCCACAAGTACTAGCAAAACTAAAAATTGGGTGTCCCATATACCAAAGTACCAATATGAAATGATCCCAAAAAGCACTACGCATGCATATTTGAGAGCCCATGATATAACAAACAAAGTTTCCTAAGTCCCAAGCATAAACAAAGAGTCATCACTTTGAGTGACATTGGGTGGAAGATCAACATTGGTTGGATCCCAACCTATACCAATAATAATTCACAAAAAAAAAGCATTACTGTCTTTTCCTCTTCATCACATCTACTTTCCTTCCTTTTTTTTCCTTTCAGCATTGTATTACACCTTCTAGGGCAATTACTAGTATATAAATATTCACAAACTATGTTTAAATGTGCTATAAATTATGCAAAACACTTGCAAATTGATTATATTGTTTTTAGAATCAATAGACATATATGAGTGATGAGTGTTGTTTTGTATATTTTTTTGTTCATTGCATATGGTAATATGGTAGTATGAAATTGGGGAATGAATGGGCACGAGGCATAGGTTTACTATTACTAATATAGCATTTTAGCCATGAGATCAACGAAAAACAACACTTGCAATGTACTTGAAAAAAATTAATAAAAAAACAAAAGGTTTATCTAATTAAAATTGATTTTAAAATAGAAATTTCCAAATTGATATGATAACATTCTTCCTTGACAATAATAAATATTGCTCATTATACTACAATATAGTGATTTGTACTTATCACATATGTTATAGAACTAGACCGCGAATCTAATCTTTTTTAGAATAGAGTTAGATTAATATGGAAATAAAATTTACCGTGTTTTGACCATTATTACAAGTATATTGACATATTATATTTAAGATCTATAGAAAGCATTAATTCATTAAAAAGTTTAATAATTATTAAACTGGGTGGAACAACTCATATACTAATTCAAATTTCACATACTCACATCCAACACGTGGATTCTAGTGCAAGCCAAGAAACCTATCCATTTCAACATCGAGGAGGGATGTATACAGTGGGGATCCTTATGCAGGTTCAGTATTGCAAGACATTAAAGGGACTTTTATTTAAGTTGTGTTTATGGTTTTCAACCCCCCAAAAAATCTACCATGGAGCAAGCTTTCAAAATCTATGGTTCAATGGAGGTCATTTTTAGGCCTTTCTCGAACCTCTATTTTGGACTCTAGTTTTCCAGGACCCTAAAATAGATGTAAAACCTTTTCCTTTATGTAAGAGAATGATGGGGAATCCAAGAGATGGAACATAACTTGCTTCTGTTGTTTGGGTGGATAAATTTAAATCTGGATTGTGTAAAAAATGTTGCAATGTTATGGATATAAAGTCATGAGAAATTATCCACACTGGACAACACGTGATTGTCGAAAGATAATAAGGAGCATCATGTGTTAATTATACTAAGTTTTTTTTTTTTTTTTGGAAATGATCAATGAGTTTTTATTAAGTTCACCCTCAAACACAACAAGGAACTTAATGATTTCTAATAAATTTTTAGAACTTTTCTTTCTTTCTTATCCTTATGTAAAGAAACCTGACATTCAAATTGATTAAGGCTTAAATCTGATAATTCATTAAGTCTACAAGGCAAGGAGGATTATGGGTTCTTTGTTTTACTTTCCCTACACAAGACTATCCCCTAACCCGACATATTATTTAAGTCTATTCTAAACACCTTTTGTGTTCAAAACTCAAGTTAATTCACAACATTGTGTTTTGGTCCCACTCTTATTTGATGCCATCGTACTACCACATCCTTGTGCAACATATCCATCCCCAAATTACATTTATTGTTCCCCTTCCTTGTTAAGGGGATATGCTAGTTTTATTATCACTCCTTGTAGAGTACGGATACTTTATACTCCCTACTCTTGCCACATTATTATTTTCAAGAAGAATATGCAAGGATTGCTTCAGAGGGAAGTATTGACATTTCGATACACAATTTATATTTTATTGATCTCATTATAAGCTCTTACTTCAATCACAATTGTGCAATTCTTCAATCTATGATGTTAAAGATAACACAAACTCCTTGTTACCTCATCCTATATGCCTATGCTTTTATTCACTTCATATTCCAATAACTTGATGTTGAGGTATGCTAGTTTAATGAATGAGCACACACTTTTTAAATTGTGGTTTGTATTAACCATAATTTTGATTTATTATCTCTTATTTACACCCTCTCATTCATATATCTCTTGTTTAGCATAGCATCCAAAACAAATAATTTCTAATTTCTAATTTAGATTTAACATCAAATTATAACTAGATAATTTATTTTTGTTAATTATAAAACACAAATTAGAAATACACACGAATTTATGTTAATAATTTATTATTTACACTATTTTATTTCACATTACATATTTAATATTTTTTTTCATTTTTAATTACATTACACATATTATATATTATATACACACCCCTATTCACTTCAACAATAAAATTATAATATATATTTTTAAATACAAACATTTCATAAACAATAAATAACCAATAATTTTTTTATATCATTTTAATAATATTAAGCACATTTATTGTGTGTTTTTTTTTTTCCTTGGAAAAAGTCGTAATTTTATTTCAATAATATGAACAAAATTACATTCTGCACATGTAATGGAATCATAGAGATCCTTACATTGTCACATATTTACTGTCCCATGTTACCGTTCGAGACTGTAAGTCCCATACATAGATCAATACAAATGTATCCAGCTGTACATACAGCCCACAAAAGAAACCCAAAAATACAGAAAAACCTGAAACTGTAAAAGTATCCAACTCTAGAGAATAATAGCTGCTATGACAGCCCGTATATATCCACCAGCAAGTAATCAAAAAGCCTGTTCAGTAATGGTAAATAAGTGTCCATCCCGATCATCAAAAAATATGACCATATCTTCATGAAATGGAGTGTGGTAGTAGCTGTAGGTACCCCCAGCTGAGTACTTAGTTATCCTCCAAGTGCCAAGAGCTAAACGTTGCAGCGTCGCTTCTTTGGATAACAGATCGGCCAGCCCATTCCGCTCCTTGTAGACATGTGTAAATATGATTTGATCAAATGACTATTTGATCCGAAGTATCTCCTACAGGATAGGAGAGAGGATCAACACATGACATAGGGTAATCTCCTTTGCCCATTCAATAACAAGCAAGGAATCTCCAAAAATCTGAAGAGAATGACAGCCAAGTTCAAGTGCTAATAGCATCAGTAGCCTAAGAGACATGAGTTCTGCATAGTTGTTCGTCCCCCTCCCCAGACCAGCCACAGAATGATAGTAATGTGTCTCTGATTGGTATAATACTCCGCCCCCACCACATACCGATTGATGGTTGATAGAAGCACCATCAAAATATGCCCATGGCATGGTTTTATCAATTCTTTCCATACGCACCGGCCGAGCACAAACCTCTAAATCAGGTGTTTTGTAATGTTGGATAATAGCCACAGTCTGTGCCACGACAGTCGCCTCCGGTACCCTGGAGTCTTGGAAAATGATCCGATTCCGAGTAATCCAAATGCCCCAGGCAAAAATACAAGGGGCGGCCCGAAAGGAAGTGGATTTGTGTACAGTCCACCACTGTAGGAAAGCTTCAATAACATTCGCCCCCCACCATCTCACATTAATATCCAGACAATTGCATATGGCAGCCCATACGGCCTGAGTAAATCGACATTGAACAAAAAGATGATAATTGGACTCTTCCGCCTCCTTACAAAGAGGACAAAACCCCGGTCCCTGAATGAAGTGTCTTTGTAGAATGTCCCAGGTAGGTGCCTTATTCTCCAGTATAGCCCAAAATAGTAATTTAGCTTTACTCAGACACTTTAACTTCCACAGGGATTTCCACCACCAAACTAAGTCCCTATTATGTGCTTCCACATTCATCTATAGATAGCCATCCTTAGGGGAGTAAAGTCTAGAGGGATGGTGCTCCCATATAAGTACATCCGTCCTATTGTTCAGTCGAATATACGAATGTCTTAAAATCCAGAGATAATTCTCCCAAGCGCCATGCAAATTGACAGGTATCTCAAGACGCTGTGCAGAGATCCATCCCTGATGCCAGAGAGAAGATGATCCCGGATCCTCGGCATCAGCCAGAAAGTGACAGCCTCGAGTTGCCAGATAAGTCCTCAATTCCACCGGAAGGACATGTCCACCCCTACAACCCACCCAAGGGTCCAGTCCAATACGTATGAGGCGCCCATTACCAATACATTTATTGTGTGTTACATGATACATCTATTTAATTATTATTGGTTATTGCACCGAGAGGGGCGAGGTGCAACCTAGTATGAGGGAGGTGCTTGATAGATCAAAGTTTAAGATGGAAAGAGATGTAACTACTAAAGATTACAGTGGTGTACGTACCCACTACTAAAGTCTACAGTGTAACTACTAAAGTCTAGAGAGGTGTACATCCCCTACCTCCTTCAGATTTAAACCTATAACCTCCTAGGAGAAAACACATATTCTTAATCGTCAAACCCACACATCTCTTTCATTTCAATAATAAAAATATATTTTACATTTTTAAAATAAATATTTAATAAAGAAAAACATTCAATCATAAAATAAAAAAAATAATGTTAAATTTTTTTATACATTAAAAATAAGTAATCTTGTTAAGAATCAATCACTTTACCAAGTTAATACTAAATTTCAAAATAAATTAAAACTTTTGGTCTTCTAAACTCATTTAAAGAAAAACAAAAACAAATAAAACAACAAATCCACTCCACTTATAAATCTAAACCCATAATTAAATTTTAACTCCCTTACATAACATCTAAAATATAAAGATAACCAAATTGGATTTTAACTTTACCCAAAATTAAATATTAACTCCCTTACATAATATCTGAAATATAAAGATAACCAAATTAGATTTTAACTTTTCTCCCAGTCAAGCATCATATCCAAATCGTATGTAGCTTTGTTTAAGGGATAATAAGAGATGTCAGATGTTGTCACGGAAGGGGTTTTGGAGAGAGCTCTGCAACTAGGGTTTTGATTGGCGGCCTCCGAAGAAGTTTTGGCGGCCGTGGCTCCTTCCATGGCCGCCTTCCCCTATCTTCCCTGAGTTACGCTTCCTGTCAATGGCCGACTAAGGGGTTTTCTTCCACTTTGGGATGAATGGCGGCGACTTGGCGTGGAGACCCATTGGGCAGCTGGTTTCGGCGGCTTCCCAGTGGCGGCGACGGTGGCTTCTGCAATAATGGACGCAGCTCTGGGGCTGGATTTTTCTGAGGGTTTATGCCGGCGACTGTGAGGACTGTTGAGCTTCGAGCTCCAGTTCCCTCTATGGTGAAGGTGGATCCGCAAAGGAGGATGTGCAGGGGGGTCCATATCCCTGATTCGTTGAAGGCTGGCGGGCATTTCTCGGTGGGCTTATGTGAGGACGGTGGATCCGCAGAGGCGGACGCGCGGGGGTTACAGACCCTGATGGCGGGCATGGCTGCAAGACGGCCGCTAGATCCTCTCGATGGTGTTCTCTCTTGGGCGGTCGAGGAGAGGCCTTCTGTCAATGTTTTCTGGGGTGTTGATTGCAGATTCTAGTGGATCTGCTTTTTTTCTGGGGTTTCTGGAAACGTTTTTCTTTTTGTTTCTTTATCCTTACATCTTCGGCATTTTGCTGCTGGTTTCTTTGTAGCGCCATCATGGTTTCCCGGGTGAAGGTTTTTAACTGTAGTTTATTTTCTAAGTTTCCTTTGAATTAGTTTGTTATTGTGTATGAAGCGGAAAAGCTTGTAGTCTCTATAAAATTTCTCGGCACTACTTTGCAGCATAGACACTCTTCAAGAGTGTTGTAGATCTATGTAATTTTGTACTCGCAAGATGAAATAAAATTACGCTTTTTTTTCGAGGAAAAAAAAATAAGAGATGTCAACTTCTTTTCTATTATTCAAGCTTAAAATAGGCACACGTGCAACAAATTCTATGTCACTTGGGCAATCCACTACGAGTAAAAGGATTATTTCTATGAAAAACGAGCTGTAACTTTGCACGTAAAGTCTCGAATAAATGCTCTCACAAAATGCACACTTATGCAAATAATATAAACTATTCAAGAGAATTACCATTTTTGCAATGATGTTGTCTATTAAGATACATTTTCGAGCATAGTAGCAATGCAAAACAACAGGAGAAGGAGGAGGAAACTATCAATTATTATGTAGCAAAATTATCCTATAAAATGAACAGTCTATCATGGCTATACTTTGAGTAATATTCCTCGAAAAATAAATCTTCATAGATCTTATTTTCAAGATTATAAATATCTCATTTTCCTAGGCGATCCTTGCATGAAAGGGGGAATTTCTAAGTTTGTATGGGAGTCAACAATCTTTAAAAATATATAAATGATCGTCAAGTCTAAATTTTTTTTTTTTATTGTTGGTAAGATGGCCATATAACAATCTTGGCACTAAACGAAATCAAATAAGTCATATAAGTGTGCTTTGAAAAGGAGATGTAAAAGGATAATTTACTTCAATGGCCCAAAACATATTTGAGAGTGGGTTTTAATGTTGATAATAATTACATAGACTATAGCAAAACTACAAAATTCTGCATATTATTATAGAAAATAATATGCATAATAAATGTTCGCTAATCAAGTTTGTTAACACCAAGATATGCCATGGACTCCAACCACAGTTCAAGTCTCTCCAACAATATACTTCACTAATGTTTTCATCAAAACAAGGTGCTAAATGCAAAGCATTTCTTTTGCAAAATAAGCATCTCTATCTCATGCCCTATAGGTCAAAGGAAGAATCACATCTCACAAGTGCAGATGAAGCATTACATTGAGACACAAAATTCTTAAAATTTCATTGACACACAAAATACTTAAAATCTCAAAGTATATAAAAAATTATACTATCAAAGGGGTTCATGGTCACAAGTAATACTTGCAATTTGAAAACTTAAAATTTGTTGTTGATATATGGTGATATAACCCTACAACCTAAATACATATCACATATATAAAATTAACCAACTAAATAAAAAATTTATTTAAAAACTAGTAATAATAAATAAACCATCATAAACCCATATTAACCCCAATTTTTTAAACACAAATAAATTCATTTCCATACTACCAATTTTTTAAACACAAATAAATTCATTTCCATACATAATAAATCCAATGTTAGAATGACCTCAATTTTTTAAACACAAATTAATTCATTTTAAAATTTAATAAATCTAATCTTTAAATGAGTCAATGCATAATCATTTTCCATTACTAATTGTTTAATTTCACCAACATTGAAAACCTATATCAAGTGTAAATCCATGAATAACACAATGGGTTGGTGAAATTATGTACGATTCTCAAAGCATGGTAGATAGATGGCATTGATCTAGTTTCATTGAAGCCCAAACGGCTAGAGATACTTTGCCGTAAGAGGCTTCCAACCGTGCTTGCAAAGGACATTGTTTTAATATAGTATTATACTAACCAAGCTTTTCTCCCAACCACAACCACAATCAAAAGATAATGGAAATCAACGCCACCATCATTATAGACATAAATCATTTTCGAGTCCCTGCCGTAGGTAGAGGCTATATGTTCCGCCCTACTTTAATAATTTGTACAATGGCATAAATTGAATATAAAAATAGCTAAAGTTTATAGAAAGTAAAGATTTGTTGATTTTTTAATATTAATTATTTTCAAATGTGTTACACTTCCATTGGATCATAAGGTGTGATTTGACTCATTTTTATCATTGTCGGCGATTAGTAAAAAATATAAATATAAAAAAATACTTCACAACCTTAGTTGCAAACTTTAATTTCTATCAAACTATTATTCATTGCCTCGAGATTGTAAACGCAATTGTTGTGCCATTGGCTTGTTCAGGTCCTATTTGCTTGACATCTTATAAGGCGTGTTTTGGGTGGAGTGTTATCTCGAAGTTCAAAGCAGGTGCTAGGTGAAATTTATGGCGAAGGCTTTATTGCATGGTGAGATTTGTGCCGAAGGATTTATTGCATGTTGCTTTATGGCAATCCAACAACACTAGGAGTATTAATTGTCTTTCCCTGTTTGAATTCCCTCTATTAAATGCATGGATTCTCTAAAGCACTAGAACGCAGAGGGATATCCATGATCAAGAAAATTCCACTGACTCACACCTGTGTAGCCGCTGCCTGTAACAATTTGCCTGGTTTTATACTCGATAGTTGCATCAAATTGTCCACCTAATTCTGTGTGAATTTGGCAAAGGATACTTAATACATAGTTGAATGTATGTGAGAGCCCTTACTACAACAAATCAAATTGTTTTTCGTAAGCAACCTATGATTTTGTGTATGATTTTCTTTGCATTTTCGAGGTTTCCAGATTTTGATTGTTCCACTGTATTTAATGGTTGTAAACGCAAACTCAGAGCATTGGTTTATTTGTGGGATATGGATTTTTCAGTTGTTTAGATATTCCTATGGTTTTCCAGTTCTAGTGGTTGCATTTCGGGTTGCATCTATCTCACAGCAATTGCGAGACTTATGGCGAAAAGGGTTTTAGTGAAGAGGGTTTCCAGGTAAGAGTGTCTTTACCATTTACTCTATCTATTGTTGTTTTATCTTGCAGTTGTGTGGATCCCGGTGTGAATTTCCATTCCGAGTTTTTCATACAATTAGTACATCTCCTTATTATGCCCTTTGTAAAATTCAACTATTGTTAAGTTGGTGAAATAGATTGTTGTATGTCAAACCATTTGTTTTTGCTCCAAGAAACTGCCTCGACTTCAAAAACTTGCGACATACTTTTGCTACACTACAATGGTTTCGAAGGGGGCTCCTCCCCCGCCACCCCTAGATGATGATCTGGATTTTCTATCCCTTCTGTCATCTCTCACCTCCAAGCCTCGAATCTGGAATCTCCCTAAGCGATTTGTGAACAAAACATATGAAATTCCTAAAGCTGAGATGTCGCCGACCTCATTTCGTAGCATGACTCGTGCCTTATCTGAAAGAGGTCTGATCAGTCAATTTAACGGGATGTGGCCTTCACTAGCTACAATGGAGCAATGGTTAGACAAATCATCGAGGTCGCTCGTCAATGGAAACATGGCTCTTTATGCATGTGGTAAAGGTTTTTTTGTATTTCACTTTCAACTATTAGAAGACAGAGATCTAATATTTCGCAATGGACCTTACTTCTTTGGTTCTAAAGGGTTATACCTGAACCGGTCGACTCTTGATTTCAATCCTGAATATGAAATCCCCTCTGCGGTCCTAGTATGGGTGAAGCTCCCTCGTCTTCCACTATATTGTTGGGGGGATGATTTCCTGAGATCCATTGGAAACTCATTGGGTAAATATGTAGATCAATCAGTTCCAAAAGGCAAGTAGTTCTCATGTGTGAGGATGTGTGTCGAAGTGTACCTTGAAAATATCTTACCGACTAAAATCTTGCTTACTTATGGTTCCTGGTCTCATTATCAACAACTAGACTATGAGCAGTTTCCTTTTAAATGTAAAATTTGCCATGATTACGGTCACTTTGCAAGGGACTGCAAGCAGGCAAATCCATATGGAAATCCAAAAAATTCTCATGAAGAGAAATGGTAGACTCATAAAAGGGAAGCAGCCCAAAAAGGAACCTTAACTGTGCACAACCCTCTAAAGGTGTCTTCAACTCAAGGTGCCCACGTCGCCAATCAATGTGATATGTTGGCCTCAATCGAGGAGAAAAATTCTCAAGATCTGGAAGACTATCTTACTATGTCAAATGAAAATCAAGATCTGAATAAAAAGTTAAAGATCTCTTCGGGCAAGACTCCTCCTTCTGCAAAAAGCTACAAAGAAGCCACTACTGGATCTGTTCCAATGCTTCGTCAAATTATAGGTCATCTGATAGCTACAAATGCATTAGATCCAGATGAAGGTCAATTAGCTTCAAAAGCCCCTATTAATGTGAACTCTCTTGAAGTAACCTCTCTTCAAAAACAATTCTCCAAGAATAATCATGGAATTGTAACAAGAAGCAAATCTATTCACAAAAGTGGGAAAAATAAGAATGAAGATAATGAGGGGAACTCGCAGAAGCAATGGGGTAGGAGAACGGATAAAGAAAATTGAGAAGATGAGACTGCTTGAGAACTTTGACAAGGACATCAATCCAGCTTGGATAAGTACAAAGTGGCAGGTGGCTTTGCAACCTCAAACGAACAAGGAGGAGGTAAGCCCTATCCTCACATTGTTAAATAATGAAGGTTGTTTCTTGGAATTGCAAGGGATTGGGAAGCTCTAAAAAAGTATTAGCAATGAAAAAACTCTCTATATCTAAAAATCCTTATATCCTTTGTATCCAGGAAACAAAATTGGAGAAGCGAGAAATGCTAAATCTCAACGTAAAACTATGGAAAAATAGTAAGGCCTTAGCTGTCGGTTCAAGGGGAGCATCAGGAGGGATTTGTTCAATTTGGAATCCATCTTGCCTTGAGATTATTGCTTTTGAAGAAAGACAATCATATATTCTTACTGTCTTTAGGAAAAATGATGATGGATCTTCGATAACGGTCATAAATATTTATGCTCCGGTGGTTTATGGAGAAAAATGATTTTCTGGCAGTCCCTGTCCCAGCTTCAGAACCATGGTTATGCTAATCAATGTGTCATTGAGGGAGATTTCAATACTACTCTTTACAATTCTGAGAAAAAAAAAAAGGGTGGAAATTATGTCCGAGACCTTTTCCGCGTAAAAATGGAGGACTTTATCTCAAGCTGGGATCTCTTTGACATAAAGCCAACAAAAGGCCTCTTCACATGGACCAACAAGAGGTCAGGGATTCATCATATAACAGCCCGCCTTGATAGATTCTTTGTAAGCAACGATCTAAGGTTCCATAATAAGATTTTCTCCTCTGCAATTCTGCCATACAGTGAATCAGATCACAAGCCTATTTCAATTATTTTCTCGTAAATGGAAATTTATGGCCCTCTTCCTTTGCGTTTCAATCCTTTGTGGCTGCAGGACAATGAATCCTTTAAAATCATAACCACATATTGGAAAACATATATTTATGGCTCCACTTCCTTTGTATGGGAATCGAAACTGAAATTGGTCAAACTGGCCCTTAATGATTGGGTCAAGAAGTATTTTAAATCTATTGCATCAAGGAAAGAAGAAATAAGCAATCAGATAAAGGTCCTAAAGGAAAGTATTGAGACAATAGTAGTTACTCCTCAACTTCTCTAGAAAGAGAAGCAACTTAATACCTAGATGCATTCCATTCTGTGAAATGAGGAAGAGCACTAGAGGCTCAAGTCTCGCAACCTTTGGTTACAAGCAAGGGATCGCAATACTTCCTTTTTCCAAAACCAGGCTTGAGCACGAGAAATCCATAATCAAGTTAAAGAAATCATTCCCGAGAATGGAGATCCTATTTGCTCCTTTGATGAAATAAAAAAGGCAGCTAAAGCCCATTTCAGTTCTCTCTTTACATAAGATACAAATCTTGATGAAAACATAGTTAAAGAATTTCTTATCTCTGTTCCCCAATTGGTCACAGAGAAAGATAATATGGATCTATGTAAAGAAATTACTGAGGAAGAAGTCATCAAAGCAATATGGAGTTTAGACCCTGATAAGGCTCCTAGTCCAAACAGTTTTACAATCCATTTATACAGAGCATTCTAGAATACTATTAAGTATGATCTTTGTCGAATGTTGAATAGCTCAAAATTCAAAGACAAGTTAGGAGGAACCATTAATTCAACTTTCCTCACTCTTTACTAAAGATTCAAACCCCACTTCCTTCAACTGATTTAGGCCTATTTCATTATGAAACACCTAGTACAAGATCCTTACAAAGATCTTGGCAAATCGGTTAAAGCCTCTGCTTTCCAAGCTCATCTCTGAAAATTAGGGGGGGTTCGTACCTAATCGTAACATCCTAGACAATGTTATTATTATTCAAGAAGCCTTACATTCAAGCAATTGCGAAGGAGAAAAATGAATGGTTGTAAAGTTGGATATGGCCAATGCATTTGATCGGGCAAAACATTCTTTTTATTTCAAGTTCTAAAGCACTTTGTTTTTTCTAATGGATTCATCAGATGGGTGCAGGAATGCATTGGGAGTCCTTGGATGGCGCCTTTGGTTAATGGAAGGCCAACGGAATTCTTCCAAGCCTCTCGTGGTCTCCGTCAAGGATGTCCACTTTCCCCAATCCTCTGTATCTTGATGGATGATAGTTTCAACAGGAAACTTGAACAAGAACGAGTGACGGGCAATTAGTTGGTTTGCAAATTGCTAGCAATGTTAAAATCCTAAACCATTCTTCGTTTGTAGACGACATGTTGTTACTTGGGGAGCCTCTAAAATTATTGCAAGACGATTCAAAAGAGTTCTCGGTACCTACTTAGAAATTTATGGTGCCAAATTCAACAAGAGTAAAAGCCAAATCGTTGGTTGGAATTGTTCACATCGTATCCTGTGAGCCATTTCCATTGTCCTGTAATTTTTGTTCGTTTCAGATGGGAAATCCTTCAACTACATAGGTCTCTCTATTTCGATTGGTCCCGTACCTATGAAAGAGTGGGAAAGTCTTCTTCATAAATTAAAAAAGAAAATATCCTTGTGGGGCACAAGATGGCTAAATCTATCAGGCATAATTATTCTTTTAAAATCAATTATTTCCTCTTTACCTATCTTCTAGTATGTTTGCTCCTAAAGGCATTCAAGTGCAGATAGGAATTATACTTCATAAATTCATTTGGGAAGAAGGAAAATCCAACAATTTTTTTTCCATCTAGTCAATTGGAATGTGGTTCATTCCTCAAAAAGAAATGGAGACATTGGGGTTTGGGATCCTGCTCTCTTCATTCAAGCTTTGGGAGCCAAACTTGTTTGGAGAATTCTAAATGATGGGGATGCTTGGTGGCAGCAAGCCATCAAAAGTAAATACTTTTCATGGCTCAATCCTCTACGTTCATAGCTAAAATATTGGATTGGAAAAGGTTCTAGCATAAGTAGACTATGCAAGGCCTTGACCTCTCTTATTATAAACCACCTTAATTGGAAAGTAGGGAATGGTGCACACATTGATTTATGGAATGATAACTACACTGTCGAAATCTTTGCTGAAATTCTTAAACAAGTTTTTGAATTAAACGAATGGTTGAGATCGAGAGGAATGAGAACTCTTAAAGATATTTCTCTTTGGGATCCCTCCACAGGAGATTGGAATGGTTGGAATCATTTCCTCAATGCTTCAGGAACAACAACAATTTTTTTTCTCTTATATCAAAGGCTCTTGCCCAAGCAATTTGCACTCAAAGGATTCTTGAGAATATAATTGGAATTCCGGTGGATATCATGTAAAATTGGGTTATTAAAATCTACTTGAATCATCTTCTAACCCCCCTTCTTCATATCTGTGGAAGACCATTTGGCGTCCAGATGGTTTTCCAAAAGTAAATGTATTTTGTTGGATGATGGTTCACAGGAAAAATTTAACGGGAGACAATTTAAAAAAGAATGGCATTCAAGGCCCTTCACCATAGTCCCTCCATGGTGCAGTCTTTGTAAAAAATACCAAGAATCTGTCAAACACTTATTTCAAGAATGTCAATTCACTCTAGGTGTCTGGTGCCATGCATATGCAGAGATCGATGTTAACTCTTGTCTTCCTCCCCCCTGGAAATCCATGTTCAACTGTTGGAAATGTATTCTCTCGAGTCTCCTTCAGTCCAAAGTCTTGATAAAGTGCTTCAGCATAACTCTCCCAAAATATCTCTGTTGGAAAATTTGGTTGGCACGTAATAAAGCTGTGTTCAATTCTGATTTTCTCTCCCCCTCAACGATGGCTTATCAAGCCCAAAGTCTTCTTTCATAAGCCCTTTCAGCTTGGGGATTTCCCCCTCACAATTTGGATGAACTAAGAGATCCTGAGAAGCGTTGGACTTCTAGATTAAAAGTACATGCCTCTAACGCTTCCATAGTTTGAAAACCACTTTGAGACAGGTCTTGGAAATTTCGATTATCTCTTAAATATTTCTCCTTATGGATTGAACATAACATGTACCAATTATGCTCTTCGATGGTGCTTCTAAAGGAAATCCTGGGAAAGCTGGGGCATGCGAGATGATTCTCCTCCTTGATAAAACTATTGAAAATTATGCCTGGGTTATTGGTCTTGCCACAAACAATCAAGCAAAGCAATTGTCCCTATGGCAGAGGCTTATTCTCCTCAAGAAAAAAATGTATTCGATCTGCTTATGTGATTGGGGACTCCCTCCTTACAATTTCCAAACTCCAGCCATTACAACAAGGGGAAATAGAAACTTCTCAAGACTTAATCAGTAGATTCTATCGATTAAGTACATGGTTCTCCTCTTTATCCTTTATCTATGTTCCACGTGAAGTAAATAATGAGGCCGATATCCAAGCCAATAAAGGAGTTTTGTTGCATTATGGAAAACTAGTATTTTCGAATGGGGAGTCTGAAATTAACTATCCTCCATGAAGATTCTATGGATATTTTGCAGGTTTTCTGGTGGCCATTCCATTTTGTTCTTTTGGAATTTCATGGATAGATCAATAAAACCTTGGTTTTATAATTATTCAGAACAGATCTCTGAAGTGGGCTTCTTAGCGTGCTTGGAGCAAAGCATTTGCGTTCAGCATATGGGTGATGCATCAAGCTCAAACTATGGAGAGTTCTTCTACGGTTTATTGGATCGTTCTTATATTCTATTAATGCCTTTAGGTATCAATTTGAAGGGCTGCTACTGTATCTGGATCTCATAAGTAAGGAATTTTATTTGAATCCATAGGAGATCAACCATTGCACCAATCAACTTGTACTATAAGTGTACTTTGTTAAGTTCCTCTTTCTACCGAGCGTATAACAGTCGATTTAGTTTAATCCTGAATAGAAAGTCCATCAAGAGAAGAAAGCAATGTCTTCCTCGCAGGTTTATTTGTAATATTGAACCGTTCTTTTTTGTGTGGAATCTTTCCTTTGCTGAGTTAGCTTAGCCTTTTAATCAATACACAATTACCCATCTTTTTTAAAGGAAAATAGATTGTTGTCTAGCACTTGGAGTTGGAGTGCAAAAAACTTGTTTTGACCATCTCTAGGTTTGTGCGTATTGAAATTTGGGCTCTTTCCATCCTTGTGAAGGAAATCACTCTTCACCTCCTGTAAGGCCAACTAGGGCATTTTAGTTTTGCAATGCTTATGTTTGACTTTTAAATTCCCCCATATTTCTATATATGATATATAAATATATACATTGATCACTCCCTTAAGGTCAGAGCTGGGCTAGGCTCGGGGACAAATAATGTGTCCTCAAACTTTAGATTACTACCCTTATTGGAGGAGAGGAGGTCAGAAGGAGCTGCATTGCATACAACAACATGAATGGCAGATGGGACTCACTGGCCTGGAACACGGATTTCCCCTAACAAAGAACATTCCATAGGAGATCATCCAAGCATAATTCAGGTATCCTCTATAGTAGATCTTGATATCGTTTGTTTTCTTTTTTGTTTGTGCATCAAGAAGCATTCCCTGAGGAGTTGTAGTGCATATAGCATAGCACGTTTGGTTTACGTGCCAGGTCAAAGGGGTAATTATTCTAGCAAACTTTTGAAACTCGCAACTGAAAATGAACTAATAAGAATTTTTAAAGTTGTATTTGAGAATTTAATTTTGATGGAAGTTTTAACACGAACTCTTATTTTAGCTGTGTATAATTACGCCGTAGGCGTTCACCATGGAGAAGCATTACCTCCACGTCAGCAAGATTCCTCGCTCATAGAGCGAATGAAATCTTGCCACGTGGACAATTCTGCTTCTTCACGACCGCCTCCTATGTGCGCGAATCTAACGGAGGAGGAGCGCAATCGTCCCAACGTCCCGACAACTTTGGAGATTGTAGCCACTGGTGTTTTCCCAGTTTACCTGATATTTGGAACGAGTTATTGTATGGGATGTTGGTCATGGCCGAGGGCGCAACTTCTCCATGATTAGTTTGTAACAGTTTCACCGCTAGCTTCAGATATGTTATTAATTCCATTTTGAAAATTGTATTGGCATTTTGGTAAAGGAATCGCATTGGTCCATTTGTAATTGTTGAAATGGCAGCGACTAAATCAAACGACGCAGCTGTACTGGAAAAAAAAAAGTGTATCTTCCCAATAAGCTTCCCGTGCAATTAAATTTAACTCGTTCTATCTTATTTCAGCGAAATAGATTGGATTGGATATTATTTTTTTCAACTTCCAGCGACCATCCCCTCGTTGCAGACTTTCCACTTTACTCATATGGTCGCTGGCTGCACAATATATATTATTGTATGATCACATCCTGATGCTGCGCCCTGCGACCGCCGACCGGTATACACTTTTGTCTATGGTCGCTCCGCTGGTCGTCATTTAACACTCTTTCAATGACACATCCATAGTAAAGGAGTTGTGAAGTAATATGGCGCACCATTATTTACTGTGGTTTCTGGTGTAATCAACTTGAAAGTTGGTAAACTTAGTGGCTTGACCATGAAATCGTGGCAACTCATCAAAAATATTCAGCTCAACAACCTCCTTTCCTTCAATGAGTGGCGTTTTCATAATGCAAGAGTCTCAGAATCTATAGCATAATATCTGTGATCTTCTACC
The DNA here is from genome assembly GCA_027924585.1 of Larix kaempferi. NCBI lineage: Eukaryota > Viridiplantae > Streptophyta > Pinopsida > Pinales > Pinaceae > Larix > Larix kaempferi. Next base: position 6,684,932 of record BSBM01000524.1, on the reverse strand, counting down.
ATTCACAACAATTGTAATGGAAATCACTTCGAAACTGTCTAAATCTCTCTTAACTGAGCAAAATAAATTCTCAATGAGAGACTTCAAATTCAATCATACAGTCTTTGATTTCTAACATCCCAATAAGCTTCTCATGCAATTAAATTTAACTCGTGCTATCTTTGACACTCTCGTAAGGGTTTCCATCATTCCCATATATATATTTTCGTTTGATGGTGATTGTTCAAAGATAGTAATTCAAATTAACGATGGTGGCAAGAATGAGGTTGGTGATTGTTCAAAGATAATAATTCAAATTAAGGATATGTCCCAGTTCTAGTAATCTCTAGATACCAAACCAAAACTCTCACCCGCTCCTTTCTTTAGCAATATATGCAAATCCTTGATCAATTATTTTTTGAACATAATCTTTAATTATATCAATATACTCAGTTACACGTGTAAGTACTATTGGAGGTTTAACACCAAGGTTCTGCATGTCTTCCAAAAACTATTTTTCATTCTTGGCTGCATGCGCACAGTAAATAGCGAAATCTGTGATAGTTGACCAAACCCTTTCGACGAGATGTAGTAGCTTCATCAAATTCACTCTGTGCCACCTTCAACTTCTTCTCTTGCTTCGACAATTCTTCTTCTAATGCCACATTCAATTCGTTGAGCACTGTTTTTGCTTCATGTGCAGTTGCTAGGCACTGCTCCAAATAGATAGTTCGGACGGGCCTTGTTTATGATCTTGTCATCAACATTAGCGATGTTCATAATGTACTGAACTTGGTAGTTGAAGAAACCCTCCAAAATTCGACACCCTTGATCTCTCCTTCTTGCTCTTAGAAATTCCCCAAATCCGTAATGAAGAAGCCCAATAAATATTAAATGTTTTGAATTTCTGTGAGTCTTGTAATCTCATCATTGCTATTGCCAGTGGCTTCAGCACCAACCCCTAAACTTTGAAGTCGTTGCCAAGCAAGCTGGCGCAGATGGCTAGCAGGGGCTGCACCGCCTCCTGGGTTAGCGTCTGGTGCACTGTGCTTAGTTCTGCTCGCATTATTGCCGATAAAAAAAAATAAAAATAAAAAATTTCTTGATAAGTAAATCAATCTTCAGAAACTATCTCTAAATCTCTGTTAACTGAGCAAAATACACTCTGAATGAGAGACTTCAAATTCAATCATACAGTCTTTGATTTCTAACATCCCAATAAGCTTCCCATGCAATTAAATTTAACTTGTGCTTTCTTATTTCAGCGGAATAGAATGGATTGGATATTTTTTTTCCAGCTTCCAGCGACCAGCCCCTTGTCGCAGACTTTCCACTTTACTCATATGGTCATTGGTTGCTGGTCGCACAATATATATTATTGTATGACCGCATCCTGATGTTGCGCCCCGCGACCGCCGACCGGTATACACTTCCGTCTATGGTCGCTTCGCTGGTCGCTTTTCTCAGTTTAACTTTCACTTTCCCATTGTTCGCCTTGCTCCCAAGTCTTTTCTTTTTGAATTTGGCTTCTTGAGTTGCTCAAAGGTTAATTCTGTTGTTTTGGGGGCCGCTCTAGCAGCTAGAATCCTCCTCTTCTTTCCCATTGTTCACCTTGCCTCGAATCTTTTCTTTCTGAATTCGACGGTCTTTAGTGTGGAACTAAGCAATCTTCTATGAACGTAGTGTACGAAGGCGCGGCGATAATGCCCCGCGCTCTACCACACTCAAAGGTGTAGAGTGCATAACAAAGTAACCTTTCTTTTTCGGTGAGATTTGGAAAAAAATAAAATGGTCGTCCGAATTTTTATACAGCTCCTATTTATAATCGAAATTTCCTTCGATTAAATAAAATTATAAATTTAATAAAAATTATTTATAATATTCAATTAAATAAAACTATAAGTTTAATAAAAATTATTTAAAAAAATGAATTTGGACATATCCATTATTCATTTAATTTTAAAATATAATAAGCATTTTAAGAGTGTAAGTGAAAAAGTATTTAGTAAGGTAAGTCTCAACCAGCAATAGGGCCTTGGATCCATTGAATGGTACCACCCCATGTGGCACGCAACCAACAATAATTGATGACTCCAAGAAAATTTAAACCAAAGCCAATGTGTGTAGGTTGAACTTTTGATTGGAAAAAGGTGTTATGGTACATTTTTTTGTTTAAGGTTTTTATTTTGTCACATAGAGAGAAAGGCCAACTAAGCAAGTAAACATACTCAATTCACAACCAATCAACCATTATAAAATGAATTATTAAACAACCTAAGCATAAGCGTCAAACAAAATTCTCACTTTTTATTGTCCACTCTCTACCTTGGTGTTGTCATTGAGGAGCAGAATTATTTTATCTTATGAATAATACAGGAAAGCTGTAAAGTAGTCAGGTTTTGTTTTCACTATATTTATGTTTTATCTTTTGTTTAATGAATAAATTTATAAATATATTATTTTGATATAATAAATTTATTTACATTTATACTAAACATATCTATTTAATAAAATTTATATATACTTTTAGGGTTCATAATGTAGATTTGAACACATCAATTATATATGTTTCATATCTCTCGCATCAAATAGAAACGAATAGAAACTTTGGTAATTCCAAAAGAATTCAAGTAAAAAAAAAAACCACTATTACAACTTTGAAATCCAAAATGGTTAGCAAAGATGTTTGAAATCCAAAATGGTTAGCAAAGATGTGTATTGATCAATTTTGTCATATAAGTAGGTGAAGCATTTCTTACCAAAAATTTGACATAGTAAAGAAACTTACAAATTCATTCTATGTTTTTTAACAAGAACCATTATCATGTAAGTAGATGATTTGTTGTTGACATTTAGATAAACTTTAAATATTATACCAAAATATAAAGAATTTAAATCTTTATTTATAAGAATATATATTAATTCCAATAATAAAAAAATAAATTTTGAGAAGACCATCTAAATCAGGTAAATAAAAACTTTAAATAATTCATTGAAGAATCCAAATAATTAATGTAAATCTTGATATAAATACAAGAACAAATTGAATATATAATCTTAATATGAATAAATGTGCAAAAATCTTAGATATTTAAGTGCTTTAATGTAAATCATTTTTTTTCAAATTAAGAAGATAATATAGTTCAAAGAACTTTAACTAAGGGCAAAATTGCAAGCAAATAGTTACAGGTTTAAAAAAAGAAAAAGAAAATAGAACATATAAAAAATAAAAAATATTTCTGAATGTTTTCAGTCAAAACATAAAATCTTCTTAGATTAATAGAACGAAGTTTTTAAATATTTTTTAATAAATTAGTTAAAAAAATTTAATAATTTAATTAAATTAATTTACTTTCATTCTTTTAACAAGATATTGTAATTTTGAGATTGAATATGATTTGTGAGTTTATTTACATTTGAGCATAAAAAATATGTACAATACAAAATATTTTAATTTTTAAAATGGTTTAATATAAGATAAACTAAATATATAGAAGACAAAAGTAAAATAATTTCTAAAACATAATCTTTTTATAAATACATCAATACAAAACAATGTATATATATTCAATATTTAAAAAGATGACAAAGTTATATATTTACACATAAAATTATAATTATAATAATGCATTCCAAAAAACCCACACTATATTAATTTGCATCAACTTCTTTTTTTGTGAAATTTGTTATTTTATAAATTATAGACCTATCTAACTCCCCTTAAACAAATCGCTCGATTTTCACCACTAAACTACAACACATATACTTCTCACCACTATGCACTATGTTTTGTGCATTTTTATTTTTATTTTTATTTTTTTTGGGACAAACAGACACTTTCCCTCACCCAGGTTCCACTATTTTACACCACACTTCCTCACCCACGCTCCATTATTCTTATTCTTTCCATCCAAAAATGCACCTTCTCCAAACAAAAATGACCCTTCTTGACTAAATAAATATGGTTTCTTCTAAAGTGGCCAATGGTATCTACATATATGAGAAAAGAAAGATTGGATAAAAATATAGTTTTACCAGAGAAAACATGAAAAAGAAAAGCTGAATAAAGATATAGTTTTATCTAACTTAGGCGTAATAATTTTCTCTTGAAATTTTTTAATAAATATCTATCATTCTTCTCTTATAAATATACGATCAAATAATTAACATATATCTTCAATTTAAAAGAACATTACATATATTAGAATTATATATATTTTTCTTTACAAAATTCATAGAATGCTTGAATTTATAAATGCCATACTTTCCCTCTATTTTAAGAATATAGGGAATCTACCCCAACTCTACATATCAATTTTCAATACATATCCGTTTAAATTATATTTAGAAAACTCCTTCAACGTGTCATAGAAGATAAGGAGCCTGGACTTCTATGTTCCAACATTACATACGTACCACGAATATATTTTTAAGTTGCACAAATAAACATAGAAATGACCTATATATATATATATATATATATATAATGAAAATTCATGTATGTATGTCTATGTTACTAAATTCCATGAATCTTACAGTTAGAAATTAAATATTGTCGTTAAAGGAAAAGATTTTGTCGATAATGCAATTATGGAGAAATTTGTGTAGACATTGAGGGGATTAATGTTCCCAAAGATCTTCTATAATACGTGTATGTGGAGAAATAGACATATATGTAATTTGTGGGACATATTTATATGTCTAAATCTTATAATTATGAATAGCGTGTATATCAATATTGTTAAGAAATTATTTGAAAACCAAGTTTTGATATTTAAAAGAAGTTATATTCACCCTCTTACTGATAGCCCACAGATTTATATACCTATTTGTAATTTGTAATTTCATAGCTGATGTTGGAGATGTTTGGATTAGCCTCTATTGAAATCCCGGAGTAGCTTCTCTCGAGGTGTTTGGATGAACCTCTGTTGAAATCCAAGAGCAGCTTCTCTTCTGTTGAACACTAGGTATTATTATTAATGGAATTCAAAGAAAGAAACACAAATCACATCCAAAATACAACAATAGTCACACCGCCATAAATCACAAAATTGGCCGCTATAATGATAAGAAGATTAATGGAGCACGGCTTCCTGATGACTGTTAATGCTTCTCCGATACTGCTATCACTGCATGATGTCTTGCATAACAATGGATACATTCCAATTTCTTTCTCATTCCTTCCAACCATTTTCCATAGCTCTACCATATGCATTTCAAAAAGGATGTTCCAGTTTGAATAAATAACATTTTTCAAAATTTTCTAAATTAGAAAAACAAGCCAAGTGAACAAAGAAGACAACATAAATTCATATACTCTGAAATGGATTCACAAATGCTATTGGGTGTAAGTTTTCATATTACAGTGTTGTAGTGTAATAGAATGCATGACACGCCAAAGATTACATGCTCATTATTGAGTTCTCTCAGTGGTGGCGATTTCCTCGCATTCAGGGTTAGTTGTCCAGGATTCGATTTCAAAAAGGCAGTAATTCCACATGTCTGCAAGCATGAAAGCAAGGTAGTTGGTGTCTATAAGCTAAACAATCTTGCCAGCTTTTTTCTGTAGTGATGCTTAGACAAAGCGCAAAGGATTTGTTCTAGTGATAGAATTTTCAAAGTAGCATGAAAAGCCGCTAACCGCCACACGTCCGTAGAATTTTCAAAAGGTAGTTGCATACAAAGTTGTCGACCACCACATCAAACAAAAAATAATGGTCAAGACACATTCTGCAATTTTGAAATTAGCATCGCCCCCACAAAGGCTTTTCCTTATTGTTTTTTGGCATATGTGATGGTCGATTCAATGGTGACCCTGCTCCAGCATAGATTTCTTTCACAATTTGTAATACAAAGACCCTTATCTAATAATTATATGAACTATCCAATTGAGGGTTTGAATTACTTTTTCTCCTTTATTTTGAGATTTCTTTCCTATTGATATCAATCAATGGTCACTGTTCTATTTTTTTACAGTATTTTCTCGTAACTGTATTTTTTAACTTTTCATGTATATTTATTTTTAAAAAGTTAATATATAATCATTAATTGATTTGGCATCAACTGTGATGTGTATAACACTACTACATTCGTTATATTTAAATATTTAAATATATTTATGAAATGGAAGTTTGGAATGCACACATTCCAAGTTCCAAGTATATGCCTCAACCATATATAAAATATTGCTTACGTTGACAAATATAATAGGTTGTCACATGAAATAATCACATTGGATTTACCAAACCACTTTGCATGGCACATGATTTTCGTAGTTACCAGTGTTGTTGTGTCTCCTTAGGTAGTTAACGAGTATCCTCTACAACGCTCTTGAAAATAAACAATAGTACCAAAAATAAATACTAAAATTAGATATACACAAAATAATTGAATAGTGCTTATGTGAATTATCTATACATTGAGAGATTGTGAAAAGAAAGAAATTGTGATGTTTATGATTCATATAGTAGACTTTATAGAATAAAGCTTGCAGATTTTGGCCTAGCAAGATCATTCTGCAGTGACCAGAATGGAAACCTAGCCAATAGAATAATCACGTTGGTCGGCGGTCGCTGTCGAGATGGAAGATCGTTCTGGCGCCTGACTGTGTTGCTGGTCGTCGGTCGCCTGTCGGTGTCCAAGGACAAAGAAAAACAAAAAAACTATTTTCCAAATCCGCCGCCAATCGCTCCAGCGAAAAGCCCCTCGTCAGTGGTTGTTGGTCGCTTGCCGCACAATACAAATTTTCATTTATTATCCCTTTCAAACCGACCATCGACCGGCGAGAGTCTGCTCGTAGCAACTACTCGCGACCAAAGTTTAATGCCTACATACCCCTTGGTTACTTAACTCCGGCGATCGGTAGAAACCCGCCAGAGCGCATTTCAGTTGACTCGCGAGATTTCATATGGAACGCGACCAGCAACCATTCAAATGGAAAACCTTCTTCTTCTTCCAACAAACAATGATAAACAAACGAACTTCGTTTTCGTTTAATTAGAGTGGGCCATAAATGCAAGCGTGCTTCCCAAAACAAAGCCCATCGGTGGCTTCGACGACTTCACCCTAACCACTGCAAAACAATCGGAACAAAAGCAACAGTTGTGGCGACCAATTGGTGCGACAAAAATTCAAATTGGCGAAAGGCTCGGCCGTCGTTGTTCAAAAAGGGGCGACCAGACAAACAAACGCCTCACGAGAAATGCTTGATCGCTCCGCGGATCAGTGATAGTATCATAAAAAACGCGAAACGGTCAGCGAGATAGTTGAAAGACAAGTGACCGAAGCACCACGAACGGAAGTAAAATCTTTGGGCGAAAAAATATGATGTGATGTGATCACTAGCGGCATAAAAACTTGGTTGACGGAAAAATCATAAGATCTGCGAAACGGTGGGCTGAAAAATCATACGTTCTATCAAAAAGTTTGATTTTTCCTTTCGGCGTTCCTTTTGCCCCTCCAGGGGCAAATGCTAGTTTTAGATTTTAGTACATATCTAAATTTCATTGTACCTTGGATTTTTTTGAAGGGTCTGAATGTGATGATAATGTTGTTCATCGTCTCTAAATTTCATTGTCTTTTGACATTACAGATTAATTTTGAATGAATGTTCATGGTTTAATTGTTTGGTCTTATGGATCACAGATGGGACTCATTGGCTTGGAACATGGATTTCCCTTGACAGAGAACATTCCAGGGGAGATCATCTAGACATAATTAAGGGATCCTCTACACCGGCTCCTGATATTTTTTGTTTTCTTTCTTATTTGTGCATCAAGAAGCATTCCCGAAGGAGTTGCAATGCATATAACATATCTTATTTGGCTTGCACTGCATATAGCATATCTCGTTTGGCTTAAGTGCCAGGTCAAAGGGGTAATTATGCTGCCAAACTTTTGGAACTCCCAGCTGAAAAGTAACTAATGCGATTTTCTAAGTTGCATCTAAGAATTTAATTTTGATGAAAGTTTTAACCCAACTCCTATTTTAGCAATGTATAATTTTAGATTTTAGCATGTATCTAAATTTCATTGTACTTTGGCATTTTTCGAAGGGTATGAATGTGATGGTAATTTTGTTCATTGTCTCTAGATTTCGTTGTACTTTGGCATTAGAGTCTAATTTTGAATGAATGTTCATGGTTTAATTGTTTGGTTTTGCCCCACAGGTAATGTTGGCTCCCCTAAGCTCATAACCTCTAATGGGAAATTATGAAGGGGAGAATTTAATCCACACCACATATGTAAATGTTGTCGGTAACCCAATCGTTTGCATATTCCTAGATGGAGGAGAGGTCCTGCAATTCGTCATTACCAACTCCCACGATTACCTCGATCTCATAATTCGCGAAAGCTTTCAGTGCATCTCCTTTTGTAAATAAAATCCTCATTTTCCTGATGTTGTTGTTTTTCATCAAAGTTACCACCTGATCTGCAGTTGGCAGATTGTCTCCGAGCATGTGGTGGTTCACTCCTATTTTATCACCATATGCACAAGGAATCGAATTACAAACAGTTTTTTTTTTACAGAAACGGTTGAGTAGCTTTGATTATATATAAAAAATGGAAATTACATAGCAAAGAGGACATATTGCTCCCGTAACAGGGTGGCATCCATCACTCCATGTTCATCTTCTTCAAGCTTATAGCTGACAGGATATTTTCCAGATCTATGAAAACTATAACACCTTACAAACTGTATGAGAAGGATAATACATAAATAAAACATAGCTACAGTGCTGCCTTATACAAAAAACTGGAGAATGGAGCTTTCTAAAAGATTGCCAAGCCTATGAAGTGCTCCCATCATGTAAATTTCAGTAGAATAGTGAAAAACACATAAAAACAGAAGATGAAGCATATCAAAACCAAAATATAGAAAGGCCAACCGTCAAATTGCTAATGGAGACCAGTGTCCATGATTGCGCCTTTAGATTTTGCTGTCCCATTCTTATCAGAGTTGAGGTCGACGTAATTTCCAGTATGAGCCATGAACCATTTCAGATTGTCCATCTTCCTCCCGAGGTATGCCATTTCATTGCTCGTAGCATCATTTTTATGAGCTTTGTGGGGATAACAAAGACCCAAAGTCTCTTCTAGATGTTCCACCTTCTCAACCACCTTGCTATTATGAAGTTTAACCTTTGAGTGTGTTGCTTGTGCCAGGGAGAAGAGACAGGTCATAACCCTTTTGAATTCCAGATTCTCATTACGAACTAGGCGAACTTGAACCTCAAGTTCTTGCATGCATTTCAACATTTCCCCATCATTCTTGGTATTACCATGCCTCACTTCGAGACTCTGAAGACTTCCAGACTTGGCTTGCCTACGACAGGGGCCAAGCACAAGGATGCTTATGTTCTTTATCCACCGGGTCGCTCATTGCTTCGTCCACCATCGGGATTGCCCAACTATAGGCGCCATGAGGGCTTCTAATAGCCTTGCTGCATCTCAAGCATTTCAAGTAAACGTCAGCCCCTTCCTTTGGATGCCCAATAATGTGGTGCTCCATGCTCACACACAGAACCAGCGCAGAGATGAATGCGAGCAATTTCCAGACAAAGAAGAAATTCAGGCGGCATGAACTAGCGCAGAGATGAATGCGAGCAAATTCCATCTCGTCCCGTCTTAAGCTGTTTCCCAGACTTTGCATGCCGGCCAATTGGCAATTTGACCAGCTGCCATTAATGTTGGGTTGAGTGGAGATCCCGCGTAGATTAAGGTGGTTGTCGAAGTGCTTGGTTGGAATTCCAAAAAATGAAAATTCATAAGTTCTATAGTTTGAAACCGTAAATTTGTGAAGGCCCCTTATTGGAATGTGGAGAGCCCAAGTTTTGTGGTGAAGGCTATGGAATCCATACATTTTCATAGATGACATCGTCACAATCAAGGGAACCATAGGTGAGCGCAACTCCTTTGTTGGCCATGATGTCTGCTTGCCCATTTAGACCTCTTAGAGCATGGAGATAGGTTACGTCTTTGAATTCCTTACTAATGCTGATTAGGAGATGGTGCATCTTAGTGGAGGGGTTCTTCCTTTTGGTGACGATGTTTCTGGCTTCTCTAATGATGATTAGTGAGTCCCCAATAACTGTCAAGTTCTCGATGCCCAGGTCTATAGCGATCTCCAATCCTTTGATGAGACCGAGCCATTCCGCTCCATTGTTGGTCTTTCTCCCAATGCCCCAAGCAAATTCTCTCTGTTTGTTCTCCTTGGAGTAAAAAATTACTCCTCCCGCACCTGCCAACCTTGGGAATTACAAACAATTTAATAGAACCCAACAAATGTTAAACTTAAATTAAAAAGAATAATTTTTATGAAGAAAACAGATGATGGGTGATGCTAATTTTACCTATGACAATTAAACAACAAAAGATGACAATGAACCCGATCAGTATTATCTTCGTCTGTTCATTAGAAGTTGCCATATTTCTCACTGGAATGAGACACTTGAGAAATGATCCGTGATGTTATTCATTTATAAGAAGCCCGATTGCTCTACACAAACTCAATATTCACAATTGCTAGGCCAAGTTGTATCCTGTCGATCCCGTGCCGTGTGCCACAGTCTACAACCCCAGAGAATTGGTTGATTGCTTATGCCATTTTCCTACCCATCGAAGTCTCTATGATATTGCTCTACATATGTGTAAGAACAAGAGCCACATGCACTCTTAATCCTCGTTGTTTGAATAGTTTCAATGCATAACTTCCCATCCATATTTTGTCGGTCGTGACTGACTCGTTAAATGTTGGGCACCCATTTTCCTATTCAAAGTCTTTGCATTGTTAAATCACAATTCCTCTGGCACCAACGGTGTGTTGTTAAATCACAATTACTCTAGAACCAATGGTTGAGGTAGAGGGCAACGACGAATCTTAACTTACTAGTTTGTTTGCATTCTTCCATTTTTTTAAATGAAATCAAATTATTTAAGAAAGTTTTGATTGATTCATAATTTTCTTTGAAGAATGGATCACTTAACACAAAAAAATGGATTATTTAAGAAAGTTAAAGTTTTAAATCATTTGGAATTTTTTCAATTTTATTCATCTAAAATTTTGTTCAATGTTTTTAATATCTAAATAATTAAAAATGAAATCCTATTTCTATATATTTAATTTTAAAATTAAAGTAATATTAAATACTAAAATTAGAATAATACAGTTATGTTATTGAACTCTGGCCCAAATCGATTTGATTTCTCAAAATTGTTAGACCCATTCAAACATGATTTCTGTTCGTGGATTAATGGCTACTTCTCTGCTGTTAGCTTATCTCCTTCCTCGAAGCTTCGCGTCATCAAACCCTTCTTTGAATTAGATTTTACTTTTCCTTTGGGTTTTTTTTATGGAGCAACACATATTGGATTGTGTGGAGCATGGATGATTTTAAAACCTTCTCCGATACATTCATATCATCTTTATATGAGAGCAGGGTGTGGTTCTAATACCAGAGTAGAGCTTATAGCCCTTTGGGATCTGTTATGGTTTGCTAGGTTAAAGGGTGTCCTTTCTCTCTTTATCTTTGGAGATTCTTAGTATATTATCAATTGGGTGAGTGGTAGAGATGCCTTACTTTCGGTGGAGTTGGATGGATGGTTAAAGTGTACTCACTTATTCTCTTCATCTTTCCACTCTCTTTCTTTCTATCATATTTTTAGAGAGTACAATATGGCAGCAGGTCTACTTTCAGAGAGTACTGGGACCCATGGATGGATCCATTTGCTTGGAAGAATACAGAGCTAGAACTCTGATCAGTTGAGACACTCTTCATTTTTTATATCTGTTTTATACCTGTGTCTCGTTGCCAACGACTCAAATGATCTTTTTAGTCCAGATGACTCTTATGTTTAGCAGTGGGTTGTTACTTTGGAAGGAAATATGTTTCTTATGTGTACAGTGGGATGTTATTATGGAAGGATATATGTTTTTTTTTGTGTGTTCAGCACCAAAGGTTTATTGGATAGAGCACGATTGGGCCATAGCCTAATCAACCTCCTTTACATTTCCTTTAGCCCACTTGAGTGAATAATACCATATCCTACTATTACAGAACTGATGGGTAACTTTGACTACTCAAAAAAATTGTTTTTTCTGTATGAAAAAAAATATAAATGATTTAGTAAATTTTTTAAATAAAATTTCCTTAGTTTAATATTAAATTAAAACTTTTAATATTTTACCATGTATTTTACTGTTGGAGACAATTTGTCTAGGAAAGGAATTCAAGTCCCTTGATGGTAAGCCGTCATTGTAACATCTCTCTTCGACTCCAGAACTCCCACAGGGTCTCTCTCTCTTCTTATACTGATTTCAAAGCAATTTCGTGCTCACATACCGCTGTCCCAGCTCCGTTTCTTTCGATGTGTCACTGAAAGTCCGAGCGAACTGTTCTTCTAAAAAACGCAAAACCTACTAACTACCGTAGGGTTTAGCGCTTCTATTGCCACAAACACTCCGACTCTCCGAGCATTTGCTTTGTTGTTGACTGTTTGCACGTTTAAACGCAAGACACGATTTTTAACGTAATCCGGTTCACATTTTATTTTCGATTCCTCCTTTTGACGGCGGCCTAGTTTACTTGTCCAACATCCCGAGCTACTGGAGGAGAAGATCATGGCCGAGGGATTTTCCAGTTCCTTCAAGAGCTTATGGTAGCAGCAGCCTCATTCGCTACTCTCAATCTCCGCGAAGGAATCGCCAAGGAAGAAGACGTGGTCTCTTTGAATGGGAGCGAGTTCCTCTTCCAATCGACTCCGGAGTTGTCCTTCTTGACATTGCTTTTGTTACAGGCGAGCGCACCCTTACCAAACATTTCCGGTACATACGCGTGTTAGTTTTTCGATTCGCTCGAAAGACGAGGAATCTGAAAGAGTGATCGCGAGCTGATATCTCATTGTGAAAAACTCCTACGGCGTAATTAGGGCTGAAAGGAAGCGGGACCCACTCAAGTTTTGGTAAAATTTCTTTCCTCAGAGCTTTGAGGTTTTGGAGAGGTTTATGTTCTGCAGAAATTTTATTTGTCCGACCTTATCCTGATCACGCCATCCGCTGCTTCCGCCGTTTTACAGTAGCCTCAAGTTCTTCAACAATCATGGGGTCGACGAAAACTCCGAAGAGGAAAAGAAGCGATATCAAACCTTCAGCAGAGACCTTAACCCCACTGGAGGAAGAAGCTCCTGATTTCCCTCGAGGTATATACAATCTTTATTTACTAATCTTATTTTGGTTCAGAATTTGGCTGTTAAGATGTATATATACAGTAGACGTTTGGCATTCTGTAGGCCATTCGAGAGTTTGATTGCCCTATTTACAGTCCTGAGGGTTATATATTTTTATATTAGGAGGTGCGAGCGTGCTGAGTCGGTCGGAGATAGACGAAGCAAGAGCCGAGGCGGATGCCAAGTTCGAAGCCGAGCAGAGAGGGTCTAAAAAGCGGAAGAAAACTAGACAGTCGAATGCTTTCGATCATGAGGGCGACGCTCTTTTTCACAATGGGATCAGCGGAAAACTCCCGAAAATTGTCAAGATTCTTCGTTTCAAGGTATATAATTTGCACTTAGTGCAGGTTTTTAGGTCATTCAATTATTTGTGCAATATAAAGTATGACTCGTTAGTTATTTGTGCAATATAAAGTATGACTCGTTAGAGAACCACATAATCGTTTTCTTGCCAACATAACTGCATACTAATATTGTTTGCCCATATAACTAGCATTTGAAATTCAGTGACCAGACACTCAATTGAAAGTAAATTGTCATTGGATGTTTAATTAACCTAAATATCAATAACTTGCCATGATGGTTTGAATCCTACAAAAATGCAAGCACTCAATCTCCTCTCGTGTGGTAGAAGCATGCATTCTTAGTTGCTGAGTGCATAATTTGTGTCTGAGTGTCACATCCATAACAAAACTGGTGTATATATCAGTAAAATAATGAGTTCAAATCATACATACTAAGTTTTGTCGTTCAACTTTCAACTTATCAATGAATTTTGATAAAGCACATTTAGATAGATAAAACTTAAAAATCACACTAGACATATATGACATAAATGATAAATACCATGTAAATCCATCTCAAATGATGTCCAAAGGAGGAGGCACAGCCAGATATTTATACTCTTCTATGTAATATGTGTTGATGTAATTGTAACTTCGGAAGATATTCACTTGTATTTTATATTGTTATTATTATTGTATTTTATTTGTACCTTCGACGGAGATGTTTTTCCCTCCGATCGGAGATGTCATTATTGCATTTGGTCATGTAAAGTCATTGAGGTAAATACTCCATTGTAAGTCGGGGCAATAGATCCCCTAGGGTCAAATGTAATTGTATTATTGAGTCTCCTAGAGAAGTTGGCCCAATCAGTTTAGTTAGGGCCGACCTAGTCAGTTAAAAGGTCACCCCAAAAGTAAAGTATAAATAGAGAGCAAGGCTCCCTCATTTGGACACACACTCACTCACTCAAGTTTGCATTAGTGAGAGATAGAAGACAAGTTCGCATAGGAGAAAAGAGAGAGAGCTGCAAAAGACTATCTTGTTTTGGGGTTTTCCATTTTGTGATATTGTATTGGTGACGATTCTATCTCTGAGGAAGTTGTGGGGTTTTCTCCTCTATGGTTTCCCCGAGCAAATTTTTTGTGTCTCTTGTGTTATGTTGTGCATGTTATTCTTTCAGTTAAAATCCTAGATAATATTGATTAAAAGTAGAAAAACTAACAATATGGGTGCCAAATATTTATACAACTAGATATACCCTCCTTACAGTTATATGTTTCCACCTTTCAAGTTCGCATTAGTGAGAGATAGAAGACAAGTTCGCATAGGAGAAAAGAGAGAGAGCTGCAGAAGACTATCTTGTTTTGGGGTTTTCCATTTTGTGATATTGTATTGGTGACGATTCTATCTCTGAGGAAGTTGCGGGGTTTTCTCCTTTATGGTTTCCCCGAGCAAATTTTTTGTGTTTCTTGTGTTATGTTGTGCATGTTATTCTCAGTTAACATCCTAGATAATATTGATTAAAAGTAGAAAAACTAACAATATGGGTGCCAAATATTTATACAACCAGATATACCCTCCTTACAATTATATGTTTCCACCATTAAAGATGATATGGTACCCTTTTACAAGGCTTTATGTACGTGACACAGTTTACAGAACATGTCCTCTTTGGACAAACTCATCTTCACGATTCAAACATTCCTCATCCTCATCTTCATTGCCTTCTTTTCGCATCCATGTATCAATTGTCGTTTCTGTGCATGCCCCTAATCATGTACTTTGAGCACTCAATCTCCTCTTGTGTAGTTGAAGCATGCATTCTTAGTTGCTAAGTGCATAATTTGTGTCCGAGTGTCATATCCATACCAAAACTGGTGTATATATCAGTAAAATAACGAGTTCAAATCATACATGCTAAGTTTTGTAGTTCCGATCCAATTTCAATCTCTGTCGAAGGAAAAATGGAGAAACAAAGAATATTAATTACTAAAAATTTGCTCATTTCTCTGATGGGAGATTATGCAAAGTTTCTGTAAAAACCTGAACTATGAGAATCTAAATGTGCAAATAAAATCTTTTCTTATTTTGGCTTACAAAATAAAAGAGGAAAAAAAACACAATTACATTAGCTATTATGTGACCATCATGCATACTTACGGATCCATCCTGTACATGTAACTTAACCTTGAATCTACCTGATTTATCTAAGTTAACAAATGATTTGGTGCTCCATAAACCAACCTGGCCTTTGGGGCAGATTCAGTATTAACAGGACCAAAGCACCTTTATCCTCTTCCCTGTCATATTTTCAACCAAGGCTTTGAATTCACTGAATTTACTAAATACTTCATCCTTCGTTTGTTAAAAATTTGAAAATTTGATAACAGTAACAGACTGTAAATAAAATAGAGAAGGGATGGCTAGCAGTAAACACACATTCACAAAAATGAACACAATAATTTTCACGGGGAAACCTTTTAAGGACAAAAACCCCAAAGCAATTAATAATGGTTTATCTCCTAAATGAGATGACTGAGTTTGTACAAAATCAGGCTAAAACCAAGCCTTTACAACAAATTAGAATTTGTTTCAATGAACAAGAAGAACCCAGATGAAAACAAGTTTCCTGTACACGTCTGTTCAGTCATCAAAGTGCCAGAACAATTCTGTCCCTACTGCCCGAATATTTTCTGAGTTACTGTACTCGAAAATTCTGAATTTTTCTGCTGCCCGAAATTTCACAGAGCTGCTGCCTGAAAATCAGAGTGTTTTACTGCTGCCCGAAAATCAGAGTGTTTTACTGCTGCCCGAAATTCCCTGAACTGATGCTGAGGGTGAACTGATGCTTACGGTGACTGCTGAGTTAGGGAAACTGTAAATCAGTAGTAAAAAAAAGGTAAGAACAAAACAGTGGAGCTGTGACTTCTTCAAGAGGTTAGAATCAGTAGTATAGAGAACCCAGCAGAAAAAATAACCCACGAGCTGAGCAGAGAGTCATTCAAAATCGATGGTCCAAAAATGAGAAATTTTTCTTCTTATTTATAGTGGGTCGAGTGGCAAGAAAAATCCTTGTTGGGGCCGACCTGTGCCTTTGTATTTTTTTATTTCCTTCAATTGAGGCCGACTTGTGCCTTTGTATTTTTTTATTTTCTTCAATTGAGGCCGACTTGTGCCTTTATTTATTTTATTATATTTTTTTTCTTTTAATAAAGAGCTGAGCTCTTCAATTTAGGCCGACCCATGAATGTATATTTTTTTTATTTTCTTTTCTTCAAATTTGTGGGTACAAGGACCAAGCCAAGTGATGCTTGGGTTTCATGGTTCTTCAACAAGTCATCCAGGTGTTCTTCAAGGTCTTCATGTTCACTCCAAGTACATCAACAGAAGGAGATAAATTAATTGCTTTACTTCACCCTCCTGTTGCCACCAAGATCAAGTGCTAGGTATTTCAACAAGGGTTGATCAGTTCCTTGAGAAGGTCCCATAGCCCATAGATCAAGGGGAGGAGTACACCACTTGCCTAGACCCGGTTTAGGGATTACAGAGATATCCTGGTAACTGACCAGGTGCCTCCATTCTCCCAGAGAATGGCTCTCAGCCCCAGGGTGAGTTTCCAGTCGCAGACTGGATCAATATCCTGGTAACTGACCAGGTGCCTCCATTCTCCTAGAGAATGGCTCTCAGCCCCAGGCTGAGTTTCCAGTCCCAGACTGGATCAATATCCTAGTAACTGACCAGGTGCCTCCATTCTCCCAGAGAATGGCACTTGATGCTACTCAGAAAAATCAACATCGTTTTCATAAAACAAATTCCAGGAGGGCATTAACTCTTGGAACGACCAGCACCCTGCATGTTGGTGAGCTCAATCTGGCACCGGACCAACCCTCTTATTGCCTTGATGCTGCTAAGGTAATGGAGTAGTTAATGTTGGATTTTGTGCAACTTCGGAAGATATTATTATTGTACCTTCATAGTACTTGATTGTAACTCCTAAGGGAGATAAACTTAATGTAATTACTTATGTAAACACAAGAAAGAATCAATGTAAACCTTGGGGAGAAAAGAAGCAAAATAAAATATTAAAAATTAAATTATTAATTGCCACCAAGTGAAGTCGTCCCAGTTAGGGATTTTTCATGTTTGCACTTGTATAAATAGAGGTAAAGTGCACCTCATTATTCACTCACTCATTCAAGTGAAGTTCGCATCACCCAGAGAGAGAGAAGTTTGTACTTGCTGGAGAAGGAAGTTGTTTTGGGGTTTCTACTTGTGGAAAGCATTTCCACCTTTTCTCTTTTATCTTTGTACTTTGATCTCGGGATTATCATCTCTATACGAAGGTTGCTAGGTTTTTCCCAATTGGGTTTCCCAGGATAAACTCTATGTTATTGTTTTGTGCTTTATCTTTCTTCTAGTGTTCTTGTTTATGCATTTGAATTATTATTCTATGAATATATGAAATTTAACATGGTATCAGAGCAGTTCTAGAAGAAGCCATTGCTAGAACATTGTCGGAACCCTGTCAGAACTAGGGTTTCATCTTGTGAAGTCTTCACCCAACATTTTGGAGAAAAAGAGCCTTAGGAATTTTGTTTTTGGGAAGGCGTATCTTTTGGTGAAGACAAAAGTCAATTCCGAGAATTTTCAATTTTTGACCTATCTCTGCCACTGGAGCAGAAATTAGGGTTTCAGTTTTGAGCTATTTCTCTCCGCAAATTTGGATCAGCCCTACCTCAATTCAACTCGCCTTGGCAAGGCACATAATACCTGTGCTTTCAAATTATCAACTTTCTTTTTTTTTACCTAGCTCTTGCTAGGGTTTCTAAACCAGATTTGCAGTCAAGATGATTGGTATGAAGGTTGAAGATCATTTCAAAGGAGCTTCCAAGTTTATATCTTGGAAGTCTAGGGTTCTTCTACTACGAGAAGAAAATGACCTATTACAAATTGTAAATGAGAAGGTCCCTGAACTAGAAGCCGAAGAAGACAAACCCCGATGGAGGAAGAATGATGCCAAAGCAAGAAGGATTCTAGTGGACTCAGTAAGAGATCATTTGGTTCCACAAATTTCAGGAAAGAAGACTTCTAGGAAAATGTTCAAGACCATAAAGAAGTTGTTTGAACACACTAGCCTCAATGTATCCATGACATTGAGAAACCAACTCTCAAATATGAAGATATCTAGATCAGAATCCATTGCCTCATATTTCATGAGGATCACAGAACTAAGGGACAAGCTTAGTACCAGCGGAGATCCCATTGATGAAAAGGAGCTTGTCGTCAACACTCTGAATGGTCTTCCACCATCTTGGGAGTCCTTTATCCAAAGCATAAGTGGTAGATCCAAACTACCAAAGTTTGATAAGCTTTGGGCAAATTGCACTCAGGAAGAAACAAGGACTGCAGTATGTCAAAGACTCCATGGCACTCAACTTGAGGAGAACCAAGCTTTTGTTTCCCATGCCAAGAAGGGTAAGGGAAAAGGTAGGAAGTTCCATAAACAAAAGCACCAAGATAGGAGATCAAGTCCTCGCCCAGATCAAAAGGAGAAGAAGGACATATCTCAAGTTCAATGCTATAGGTGCAGAAAATATGGACACTATGCCAGTAGCTGTCAAACTTCAAGTAAAAGGAAGCATGAAGCATCCACTGCTGATGCTGAAGAAGATACTCCTCACAAGAAGTCAAGGAATGACGATCATTCAGAGTTCCTCTTCTAGAAGATATGAAGATCCAGATTGCAAGAACAAAGATCTCTCTTGGTTCCCACAAGAAGGCAGTGGGAGCCCACACACAAAAACAATAAGAGATAAGTATTTGTCCTTCTTGCTTACAAGGATCTGTTTTGTCTTATCTATCTTCATTATATGGAGATCTATATGGAAGTTTATTGAGTAGTTGATATAGTTTACCTTGTTGTATTTATTATGCATATGAGCTACATGACACTTCATTAACACATAATGGTGCTAGTCTAGATGATATCTCCTTCCTGCATGCTTATAGTAGTGCACACTCTTGACGACATGTTCTAGTGGAGATAGCAAACATCTAGATAGTTCCCAAATGTATTTAGAAGACATGTTTATGACTGTTGTGCTAAAGTATTAGCTAAGATGCCTGTGTAAACTATTGCCATTATATTTGATTATACAATGTCACTGATCATCAGTCAGGATTTGACTTGTAGGGAAAAAACCATGTGATTTGGCCTACAAGAGAAGACTTGTTCCGATGGACACATGAATCCTGTTGATGTTCAGCAAGAAGCTTCCTAGAATATGACTCTCAACCTAGAAGGATGACCTCGGAGGAAGCTTTCATAGAAGTAAAACCAGAAGTGGTCCACCTTCAGATATTTGGCTGTCTAGTCTATAGACATGTGCCCAAGTTAGAACCTTCAGGAAAGAAGGGAACCTTTGTGGGATACAATGAGTCTTCAAAGGTTTTCAGAATCTACATCTTAGGATCCAGACAAATTGAAGGTAACAGGGATGTGACCTTTGAAGAAGAAATAACTGTCAGGAAAGGCAGAGGATCAGACATGGAGACCGATGATGAAGAAATGCTAGAACCAAAGGAGATGAGATCATCTCCCCCTCCAGTTCAAGAGGGAGCTAGCAGAAGAGGATGAACCCATCGATTCCATTGATCTAGTTGAGGTAGTTAATGTTCCTAGAGATATTGCAGTAGCCTGGAAGAGGTCCAGATGGGCACAATAGACTTTGCATAGAGCAAATGGGAGTGTTGAAAAACATAAGGCTAGATTTGTTGCCAGAGGGTTCTCTCAAAAAGAGGGAGTCGATTATGATGAGACATTTGCTCGTGTATACTTCCACCAGATTGATCATTGCTATTATTTCAGCCATGGAGTGGATGTTGCATCAGAGTGATGCAGACCCAACCTTTACTACAAGGTTGCAGATGATCAACCACTGATTTTGGTACTGTATGTTGATGACTTGTTTTTCACTGGAAATGAGAAACTTATTGTATGGTGTAAGAAGAAACTCGCCTCCTAGTTCGAAATGAAGGATCTTGGATTGATGCATTACTTCTTGGGATTAGAAGTATGGTAGAGGCAGAAAGAAATTTTCCTAGGACAAGGAAAATACACCATTGATATGTTGAAGAGATTTGGGATGTTGGACTGCAAGTCCATGGCTACTTCGATGGATGCAAAATTCGAAGAAGTTGAGAGATTCTACTTCAGATTCTGATTTGATTGATCCCACCATGTATCGCCAGTTGATTGGGTCATTGATGTATCTGACCAACACCAGACCAGATATATGTTTCGCTGTGAATTCCCTCAGTCAATTCATGTGTGAAATGAGGCAGATCCACTGGATTGCTGCAAAACATGTGCTCAGATATTTACGTGGCACTATGGGATATGGATTGAAGTATGCTTCAGATTGTGACCTAAGATTGTAGGGGTTTACAGACTCATATTAGGCCGGATGTGTTGTAGATCAGAAGAGTACTTCCAGATGTTGCTTCAGTTTGGGTTCCGTGGTCATTTCCTGGTGCAGCAGGAAGCAGGACTCGGTAGCACTCAGTACTGCAGAGGCCGAGTACATGGCTGCTAGCACAACAACTCGAGAAGCAGTTTGGCTTTGTAAATTCCTGGCAAGATTATTCGATCAGATTCCAGAGCCGACCGTGATTCACTGTGATAACCAAAGCCGTGTGCAGATGTCAGTGAATCCTGTATTTCACGACAGGTCGAAGCATATCGAGATTCGATATCACTTCATTCGTGATATGGTGCTGAAAGGCGCGGTTGAGTTACGGTACGTGCCAACAGACGACCAGACTGCAAATGTTCTCACCAAGGCCCTTCCCAGGGGGAAGACTTGAAGTGGAAGAGAACGAGGGAAAGATGACATTGAGATGCTTGCCCTGCTTTTCCCAGGTGCTTCTGCAGTCCAATACTCAGCCAGATATGGGAGAAATCCCATAGGCAGATGAGTCTGACAGTCAGCAGTTGGTTGGGTTCACCTAGGGACCTTCTGCAGTCCAGTTACTCAGCCATATATGGGAGAAATCCCATGGGCAGATGAGTAGGACAGTCAGGTGTTGGTTGGGTTCACACAGGTGCCTCTACAGTCCAGTTACTCAGCCAGGTATGGGAGAAATCCCATCGACAGATGAGTAGGACATTCAGTAGTTGGCCGTATGATTGCACTGGTACCTCTACTCGTTCAGGATCTCAGCCAGATCGCGAGATGAGACGAACAGGTAGTAGATGGTCACGCACATTTGCTTGTCTGAGATCTCAGCCAGGTATGGGAGGACCCCATTGGCAGATGAGACAGACAGGTAGCAAATGGTATAATAGAGATGGCACACCTGATAATCTCAGATATCCAGGATTGAGTATTCTCCTGGACTCACCGAAGGACTGGTGAAGATGATGCATGATGACACTTCTCGATGGACGAAGACTGTGTGGACAACCTTCAGTATGTATAGAGATGATGGAGACAGCATGGATGTACAAGATGAAACCCAGATGATCGTGATGTAGATGAAGACCGAAGAATACCTTCCTCGTTGAGAGAGAGTGTTGGATTTTGTGCAACTTCAGAAGATATTATTATTGTACTTTCATAGTACTTGATTGTAACTCCTAAGGGAGATAAACTTAATGTAATTACTTATGTAAACACATGAAAGAATCAATGTAAACCTTGGGGAGAAAAGAAGCAAAAGAAAATATTAAAAATTAAATTATTAATTGCCCCCAAGTGAAGTTGGCCCAGTTAGGGATTTTTCATGTTTGCACTTGTATAAATAGAGGTAAAGTGCACCTCATTATTCACCCACTCATTCAAGTGAAGTTCGCACTACCCAGAGAGAGAGAAGTTCGCACTTGCTGGAGAAGGAAGTTGTTTTGGGGTTTCTACTTGTGGAAAGCATTTCCACCTTTTCTCTTTTATCTTTGTACTCTGATCTCGGGATTATCATCTCTATACGGAGGTTGCTGGGTTTTTCCCAATTGGGTTTCCCAGGATAAACTCTGTGTTATTGTTTTGTGCTTTATCTTTCTTCTAGTGATCTTGTTTATGCATTTGAATTATTATTCTATGAATGTATGAAATTTAACAGTCAGTGATATTAAGAATATTTTTTACTGAAACTTATCAATGAATTTTGATAAAACACATTGAGATAGATAAAACTCAAAAGCACACTAGACATATAAATGATAAACGCCATATAAATCCATCTCAAATGATGTACAAAGGAGGAAGCACAACCAAATATTTATTCTGTTCCATGTAACATGGGTGCCAAATATTTATATAACCAGATATACCCTCCTTACATATATATGTTTCCACCATTAAGGCTGATATGGTACCCTTTTACAAGGCTTTATCTACGTGACACGATTTACAGAACATGTCCTCTTTGGACAAACTCATCTTCATGATTCAAAAATTCCTCATCCTCATCTTGATTGCCTTCTTTACACATCCATGTATCAGTTGTCTTTTCTTTGCATGCCCCTAATCATGTACTTCCAGCACTCAATCTCCTCTCGTGTGGTTGAAGCATGCATTCTTAGTTGCTGAGTGCATAATTTGAGTCTGAGTGTCATATCCATAACAAAACTGCTGTATATATCAGTAAAATAATGAGTAATCATACACACTAAGTTTTGTAGTTCAACTTTCAACTTATCAGCTTAGTCACCTGACATGAGGACATGAGACACGGAGAACATGGGAATACGAGTATCCGACATGGACATGGCGACCCCAGAATCAGGACACGGAGGACACACACACACGCACACATATATTAAAAATTATATATATTAAAAATATACACACACACGCACACATATATTAAAAATTATATATATTAAAAATATACACACACACGCACACATATATTAAAAATTATATATATTAAAAATATAAACATATAGATCCATTTTTTTTAGAAACTAGAACATTTACAAATATTCAATAGAAATTAGAATCAATACACATTACACATTAACACATATCACAATGCATATGTCAATGGTAGACTCGTATACTCATAAAATTTCTCATTAAGTCATCAAAATCAAAATGTTCTATTACATAGATGTCGGAATTATGTTTCTTATTAAGTCATCAAAATTAAAATGTATTACTAGATGTTGGAAAACCTTCTAATGCTCTTCATCTGCAAAAAATCCCCTCTCAGAACTCAAGCCTCACTGAAAAATGTGAATGAATGATGGTAAAATCATTTTTTCATAACACACAGTCTGCTTTTTTGGGTTACGGGTGTCCTGTTTTTGGGACACGGTCAGGACACGTCCTGACATGGTGTTGGATATGTGTTTTGGATGTGTCCTGAAACATGACATGTCGAAAACATGTGTCTGACACCGTGTCAGGATGGACACTTCAGGCCTAAAGGCCATGTCCTGTTTCATAGCTTATCAATTAATTTTGATAAAACACATTGAGATAGATAAAACTCAAAAAACACACTAGACATAAAAATGATAAACGCCGTATAAATCCATCTGAAATGATGTACAAAGGAGGAGGCACAACCAAATATTTATACTCTTCTATGTACTATGGATGCCAAATATTTTTACAACCATATATACCCTCCTTACAGATACATGCTTCCACCATTAAGGCTGATATGGTACCCTTTTACAAGGATTTATCTACGTGACACAGTTTACAGAACATGTCCTCTTTGGACAAACTCATCTTCAAGATTCAAAAGTACCCTTTTACAAGGATTTATCTACGTGACACAGTTTACAGAACATGTCCTCTTTGGACAAACTCATCTTCATGATTCAAAAATTCCTCATCCTCATCTTCATTGCCTTCTTTTCGCTTCCATGTATCAGCTGTCTTTCCTTTGCATGTCCCTAATCATGTACTTCCAAAGTGCCTTACTCGAGGATATCCTCATGATGTTTTGTTGTAGCAAAGGATCTAAAGACGAACTCATTTACTGCACGAGACCACACATCGTTTAGATGCTGCTGGAGAATAGAGAATGCGTCCTTGATGAAGGACATGCTCTTCATAGATCCTTTGTTTGTAGGTTGAAAGCAGTAGATGTTTAAAGTTTCACTAGTCTTTACCTTGTGTTGCCTTGGAATGGAGCAAAGTGGGGTGGTTGAGTGGGGAGCAATCCTTCCCAAATTTTTTTCGGGATTGAGGTGGTCCTGTTACTGCTCAAATTAACATCCTTGATCAAGGTCATGGATCGCGATGCTATGAGGGGTAAGCACAGGAGAAGCTAGTGCCCAATGTCACCACAACCCAGCTTCTCAACACTTTAGGTCAACTCTTAAGACCAAGGGGGAGCCCCTAATTCCGGCAAAGCATATCTGCAATCACTCCAACAACACACAAATACCCTTCACGAGCAACCTCTTGCTAAGACCAGTGCCTTATGGGGTCGAAACAATGGGGCACAAATATGACACCTCAAGAGGGTAGGAGTTGGAATATTTTATAATCACTTTTGAAATAGATAACTACAATTTTCTTACTGCTGTTATGAAATTGCTGCAGTCAATTACACCTCAGGAAATAGAGGAAAACTAGCTGAAACAATACCAACTTTTCATAGAAGGGGTACCTTATGCATAAGGACATAGAACATACCTCAGAGGGTAATGAGGCCACTAAACCAGATCTGGAAATGACTAACCAGATCTAGTTTAACCCCTAACCAGCCCTCAAAATAGATGGTGGACCTGATTAAACTCTTCCAACAATTGCTCAACTCCGTAGGGAACAAACCTAGGCCTTATTTCAGCTCTTTTGGGCCTTCAAACTCGTTGATTTTACTGCTGTACCTGCTGTATCAAATCTGAAAAATTGCAGCAAAGTTTTCACAAAAAATGTTAATATATCACAATCTAGCCATAGAAGGAAGACGCCCTTGAGGATTTGGCAAGAAAACCCCTAGGGCACACTTTTCTGGTGGATTAATTTTTCCAATTTATGGATATATTTTGAGATATAATTTTTTCTATATTTTTAGGGTTTTCAAAACATTATATTTTTGTAATATATATAACAAAAATTTGATAAAAAATTGAAGAAGAGAAGGGTTTAGTCCTTAGTCTTTAACCTTAGGGAAACAAGAGGTCAAGGTTAATGTCTCTTCTCAATTTGGCTATTCAAGAATTACCAATTAGGGCAAATAAACCCTAGATAGTTCAAAGTTGCCTCAGACTAATTAGGGCAAATAATGAACTTCAATGCACACTTGTGGGGAACTCCTTCAAGAGGAAGGTCTCCTCAAACAAGATTGACAAGATGCAAGCAAAACCCTAACTTGCCTTGCTTAAGGTACACAATAACAACGTCAAATAAGAAAATTGAAAGATCTTACCAACATCCACCAAGAAAGAGCAAGAGATATTTTAGGTCCTTCCTTAGTCTCGAGCTAAAACAATCATTGATTTGGATCAACCTTGAGTGAGATAGCAAACCTTAGAATATTGTCACTTAGCCTTCATCACAAGAAAAACATGCCAAAGAGAGAAGTGTGCTAGCCTTAGAAGCTCCAATATACCAAGAGAAAAGGTAATAAGATCATATTTGAACCATTGTTCCAAATGAGATGAATGTGCTATTTTATATGGAGCAACCTAGCCTCTTTAACTTTGGGGACTAAACTACAAAATAACATAAAATAAGAATAAAATGATGCGAATGGCTTCAACCAAGTGAGGTGTCGAGCCAAGGGAGGACGTCTTGCCCCAACTAACCCCAAGGATGTAGAATTTCCCCAACCCAGCTTCTCAACACTTTATGTCAACTCCTAAGCTCTGTTTTAAAAATAGATCAACTCGGACTCGGATTTGGCCGAGTTGATCGAGTTGACCCTCCACCGAGCTGACTCAGCCTTCAAATCGGATCGGGTGACCGGTCGGTACCGAACCGGTCAACATGGCCGAGTCACAACCTGAACTGGTCGAGTTGTCTATAAAAAAAATATGCTTTGTTCAGTTACTCTGTAGATTTGGCAATACTAAATGGTAATGCTAAATTCTTATAGTAAAAGTGGTATTTTCCTTATCTTTCATTTTCTATCCTTTTACTTAAATTTTTAACATTACCATTAATTGTTTCAGGATGTTTGAGAATGGTTCCAACCTCATTGGACTTCATATGCAAAAAGTAGAATTTTAGATCCCATCCATAATTCAATAGACAACAGTTTTCAGGATTCTGGGATTGCAAAGTTTCCACCAAATTCTATCATGTACGAGGGTATGGGATTGGTATTTAATGAATCACATCAACCCCTCTATATACCTTGATGTTGGTGGTGTTTAGTGTTGAAATCCTCTGTCACGACCTTAATAAAATATGTACTCTTCACTCAAGCAAAATCATCATAAGCATGGGAATCCCTTTCAACCTTATTTTAACAATTGGATTAGGAAGTTTCATCAAAATTGTAGGGTGTTGAGTCATTGACTAATGTCCTTGGAGGATGATTTTTGAGATCAAGGATTAACTTTGTTTTTTATCCCCGTTTCCAAAATTTTGGGGGGTCACGTTTCAAATGCGTCCGTGTTTCAGAAACCCATTCCTAGTTCCCTGTTTCATCCAACTTAGAATCTGACCCTAAAGCTATAAGATGAACCCTAACCTCGTGCTTCTAGACATTCATCTACTACTACTACTACAATTGTAGATGACCTTGAGGAGTTTGAGCTTGAGCCAGATGATGATGCTATTGCCTATGACATTGGGAGTCTTGATTTTCGTTCTACTTCTAGTTCTAGTAGTGGTGATGAGTTTGATGATTGATCATGTTGATCAATGACATGTATGATGTATGATGTATGATGAGTTTGATGATTGATCATGTTGATCCATGACTGGAGCCCCTAATACTGGCTATTAGTGAGCTACATAGGATTCTACACATTTAAACATTACATTTTCTAACACCCACAAGATAGTAGTAAATTTTATTTTGATGACAAAGTGAGGTGCTCTACATCATTGCTGGAGGGATATGTCTTTACTTGAGTGTGTGTGTGTGTTGTCTTTCTTTGTATAACGCTCCTACTGGCATAAAAAACTGTGACTGTATTGCACATGCAGATACACTAGCATAGATCCATCTTAACCTCAGATGTATTAACTGCCAACAGTTTTGCACCACGAACTTTTCAATCCCTCTTGGTGCTTAATAAAATTAAGATGGATCTGAGCTAGTTTAGCTTTTATATTTCACACAAAAGGTGTTTTCTGGTTTTGCAATTCTTTGTCATTACTTGTTTCCATGTGATGAATAGTAGATATTAAGCTGCATTTAAAAATTGAGTAGTAATTGCCCTGTGCTCTTCCCAGTATGCAACCTCTATCTTTGATTTGTAGAATGCATGCAATACAGCAGATGTATTTTGCATCGTTGTCATAATGTTGTGATCATTATCTCTGCACCTGTTCATGACCTTTTACCAAAAAGCCTTGGCACAGACATAAAATTCAAAGAGAGGACTTTGGGTGATGACAATGCCTAACACTCCTGCGTTTTCACGTGAAGTATGTTTATTAATCCTTGCACTCATCTTCAGTAAAACGTATTTACTTTCAAGACAAATGCAAACATTTGCTTGTTCATTTGTCTTATAGAACAGTAGGTTCACATAACTGAAGCTAAATTTGGCGTCTTTCGATCTATACAGACAATTGAAGTCCACTGTTTGCTTTTCTGGTATTAATTTAATGCATGTGCAGAGTTTATCGACTGGAATGAAGCTGTGGGGGGTCATTGCTGAGGTGAATAGTAAGGATCTTGTCATAAGCCTCCCTGGTGGCCTGCGTGGGATTGTCACTGCAGATGAAGCATCTGATTACTTATCTGAGTTACAAAGCATAATGCCAAGTACTACACAAGATGTTATTATAAAGAAGAAGACATTGCATGGGAAAGAAATCTCAAAATCCAGAAATGTAAGTTGTGTTACCTGGATTTTGTCTTTGCTGTCATTTGATTCTTTTCCAACAAAACTTAAATAATTACAGGTTTATTTGTAATTATCAGCTAATAGGTAACCAAGACATGTTTTTTATGCTGTTTTCTTTTTCTTTTTTCGAATCTCTTTCATATCTATCGTTGTAATCCATCTTCCTCCTTCTCTACTGATCATGCTGTTTTGTTAGTAATTATTTGGTATGACACATTTTAAACTTATTTGCTCATTGCTCTGCAGGAAATTGGTAATTTGTCCATAGAGGATTTGTTCACAGTAGGACAGCTTGTTCCTTGTGTTGTCTGCAGACTGGGACGCGGTGAGGAAAATGAAACAATAAAGGACAGTAAAAGAATCTGCCTGTCATTGCGACTTAGTTTGCTCCACAAAGGACTGACTATTGAGGCAGTTCAAGATGGAATGGTATGATCTAATAACTTGTTTATAATTACCCAGTCAATTGAAGTTTGAACATATATGATGGTGTAATATTTTATTCCTAAACTGGAATGCATACAAATCTTATCTAAATGTCTATCATGGCGTAGTCAAGATGAAACAAAGCTATAGTACTAAATGGTAATGTACACATATACGATATAAGACTTTTCTAATTCTCTCAACGGTGGTGTTTCAATTCTTTACTGCTTGAAATATAACACAGGAAGAAGAGGTCCAAATATTATAGCTATGTAAATATTAGTTACCGACCATCTGCCAAGCTGTTTGTTCTGTTATGGGCTAAATTATAGCATTTCTATAATTTGGACACTATTTCCATGCTACCTATACCTTAAGAGGCCTTTATTTTTAATTCTTGATAATAAACTTTCTCCTTTTCAGGTATTTTAAATTATTAATCATGCAGATTAATATTATGAACTTGTTGGTTGGAAGTCCTAAATCAGGCCGTCACACAGGGACATTAAGAATATCTTCCAGGCTGCACTTAGTAATCAAGCCTGTAATTCATGGTTGCAGGTTGTTCAAAATTCCTACATCATTTGTAATTTATCTCTACTATTGTAGGCAGTGAAACAGGAACTGGAATTTGAAACAGAAAATCATGATTCTGACTCAGATTGGCCCTCAGAGGAGCCAAGTCAAACCACTCAAACTCCCGTTGAGCGAGTTTTTGGTCAATTGAGTGAAAATTGGAATTTGAAATCGGCTTGGTCATTTTGACTTGCATTCCTTTTTGATAGAGAATATGCAGATTCCTACACCAACTGTCTTAAGGAGTTGCTTCCCCCCATCTCTCACTTCATGTCACTGGACACAACCATAGCCAAGTACGTGACTCTCTCTCGTAGCTTGTGTTGCACACCCTCTGCATCTTGTAGCCCTTCCTCATGTCGCGTGTCCTCCACCTCCCATAGCCCGCGTTTCAAAGCTTTGCTTTCATGCACTCTCCCTGCTTCTGCGTTCGGGGGAGTCTCGTGAGTTTTTCATCTCCTACGGGCTCGTGCTCCTACAACACCCATGAGCACCTGCGACAGCACCAACGTCGGTAGTTTCTCGTCAGGCTTTATTTCTTTGCCTTCCCAATGCACCCATGACGACAAGCATCCAGTCGGTGTAGAGCTACCCCATCAAGGTTTTAGTGGATCTCCAAGCTAGTTGTTGCCGCGTTGAGCTAGCCTGCGTCCAGTGGCAACTTGACGTGGGCAGCCATGCCCCGTCGCTCCCGTCACCCCTCTATACCTCTGCCCTTCCTCTCCCCCTCTATCGCACCCTTCTCCCCCTCACCCCTCGTCCTTACCCCCCTTCTTTCTGACTCGCTAGCCCCCCTCCTCTCCACGCCCCTCCCTTCCTCTCCCTTCCTCTTCACATCTCCAATGTTAGTAAGTGGCAACAAGGAAGGTCTTATATCATTGCATGTGTCCTTGCACGCTAGAAGACATAAAACAAGAAGCCAAATGTATTAATGTATTTTCCAAAGTTTAGACTTAGGAAAAGTGTTTTAAGTGATCTATTTATTAATTGACTTAATGGAGTCACTTTTATGAAGTTCAAGTGGAAATAATCTAAGCGATGGCTAATCTAATATTGGCCATTGATCTCACCGGAGGATCTTATCCATTGATCCATAGTGAGAAGTTAGGGTTTTCGCTTGGCCATTGAGTTAAAAGGAGGATTGATTTGGTGGAGAGGACACACAGACATACAAAGAGATTTCTTACTCACTCTCAACCGGAGAGTGAGAAAGACAAGTTTGCAGAAGAATTTTACAGAGAAGAAGACAAAGGAACTTTCATCTGGAGGATTGACAGGGCGACTTGAGCAAGAGAGAGAGAGGCCGTACGGATTCGCAGAGGGGCTGTATAGATTAGCAGAGGCCGTACAACAGTCGCAAAGGGCCGTACGAGTGATGCGGGGCTGTACGGATCCGTCCGTACACTGACGCAGAGTCCGTACGGATTTCGTACAGTGACGCAAGAGGGTCGTATAGTTTGTGTGGTTGTCCCAGTGAAGTTTGGTGGCTTGATTTTGCCAGGTTGGGTAAAAATCGATTTTTTGGATTGTATTGTTCAATATCTTCATAATAAAATATCTTCGCAGACTGCTACAGCGGTTTTCCCATCTTGGGTTTTTCCGAGGGTTTATACCCAAAAATATTGGTGTTTCAATTTGATGTGATTGATGTTATATTTCTCTTAGATTTATTTTCCGCTGCATTGTGAAGAAATCCATTTGTGGTTAAAAGTAATATTTGGGGTTTAATTAAAAATAAATTGGCATACTTTAACTCAAGATTGGATTTTAAGGAAATTTACATGTCTCCCTCATGGTTTCTGGGGGGCTAGCATAGTGGATTATGTCATGTCCATCTGAGATCTGCTTCCCCGCATTCACCATCTTTCAGTAACCCCCATCCCTTTAATCGACCATGCCTGTCTCTTCTCCTCCCTTTGAGCCGACAGTTTAACCAATCATGCATGTCTCTGCTCCTCCCTTTGATCTGACACCCCCCTCTTTTGACCCCACCCCCCTTGGGCCCACCTCAAACAATTGTCCTTTTCAATGAAGGGGACCTTGATACTTTCTTCTCATACCTCTGCAGAATGCTCCTTTTCTTAACCCAGTTCTCATCCCTTGACTCTACTTCAGTGGCTCCGCCAAATACAATTGTCTTTCATCTACCATTTGGAAGGCCTCCCTCAAGTCCTATCCCTAAGTTATTCTGGCCATCTCCTCTCCCCTAAAACTCGAGTCTTGTTCGAATTTTGAAAAGCTTTTGATTCTGTCCCTTGGGAGCTCCTATATCTGTAACTTTACTGATTGACATTATTTGTCTTTGCGAGTTGGTCCTTGGTCGTTTATGTATGGCCCACGAGGTAACAAATTTTATTCGGAGCACCATTTTGGTTAAACAAAGTTGCCCCCTGCTCCCCACATTATTTGGGATCTATATTGGTGAGTTGGACGATTTTCTCCATGACCATGTTTAGGACGGTGACAGATGTCTTCTTCACTAGGTTTTGATATCTATCCTACTTTTTGCGGATGATGTGGTTTTGAGCTATTTGAGTTGTCCAGTCTTTTTACATTGAGCTATTTTTGCATTTTTACATTTTTGCATTCCGTACCTTTGATATGGATATATACATGTCTAGGAGACTGCATTATTGCTTGCATTTTTCTTTATTTTATTTTATCTTATCTTAGTTTTGGCATTTTCTAGGAGTTGCGTTTTCACTCCCACATTGTACTCATACTGGACATATCCTTTAGTCCCATTGACCTACTATTGTGGTCATTTGTTGGACATTAATAAAATTATCTTATCTTGGCCTCGTCTCCAAATGGGTTTCAAAGACAGTGTCATAAGCTAATTTTATGATTGAGTTCCCTTTCTATAAACATACATAAGAAGTGTTTTTATTATTTTAAGAACAATTTCTTTCCTTTAAGATATATATAATCAAGAAATGTAGAAGTAATTAATTATAATTTCAATACCATAAGATAAATATTTTATAAAGAATTCATCATTT
The DNA here is from genome assembly GCA_027924585.1 of Larix kaempferi. Classification (NCBI taxonomy): domain Eukaryota; kingdom Viridiplantae; phylum Streptophyta; class Pinopsida; order Pinales; family Pinaceae; genus Larix; species Larix kaempferi. Next base: position 6,652,452 of record BSBM01000524.1, on the reverse strand, counting down.
AATTCACGACATTTAATTAGATATATAACATATGTGCATAGCAACAATGTGCATTTATAGATATGAGACTTATCTGTTCCACATGAGATGGTTGGCCTCTTGGACAGAGAGGCAAATCTTGTGGCTCCTTACCACGACAAGTTTTGTGGGTCCTCACCGGAAAGTCAGGTCTTGATCTCACCTTGACCTCATGTATGTGGCAAAACCCCACATGTGCCCATGCATGGATAACCCCTCACATACATGGCCTATCCCTTAACCCCACTTTCTTCCTCATGGCAATTCCTCCAATGCCCCTTCATTCCAACAAATCATCTTTATATAGTGTATGAAGTCCAATACCAAAAAGTAATGACTTTTCACATTTATGTCATAACTCATTATTTGGTAACAAGTATAAGAAAACTAATTTTCTTTAAATCTTTTACATATTTTTCATTTTTTTTTCTTTTATTTTCAAAACTCTTTTATTTTTCATTTATTTATTTATCACACGAAAAATAGGTCCGTGACATTATACCCTCTTTGAATTGATGATGTCCTCATCATCCTTGACCTCCTCTGCATCAAAAATTCAATATGAGATATCCCTTTTTCTAAAAGTAAATATCTTGAAAAAAATTCCAGACCTCTCTCTCTCTCTCTCTCTCTCTCTCTTTTAATGTTAGAACATCAACCTGAAAGTTATAGATCAATAAACATCAATAAATTAAAACGAGATTGAACAAAATCTAATAATAACAAACATAATTTTAAGAAATTATATTTGAAAGGTGGATATTCATTGGACTCAACAATTCATAAGCATGTTATTAATATCTTGATTTAATTGTATCTATCATCACAAAATTATCTCAGGGAAATGCATCAAACCATAGCTAAAAAAATCAATAATTATTTGCAAGTAATTGATAAATATCCACATAAGAATTGAACATTTACTAAGATGAAACCCATTTTTAAATGCCAATAGCATTCAACTTCTACAATGCTATATTACAAACTCATGTGAACAATTATCACATCATGCAAACTATCACACGACACCAGAACATTATAGAGATCAGCCAATATGAGACCACCACTTTTATCTCCAATATCTCCATCACTCATTCCAATATTTAAAACGCCTCCCTCTTAGGTACTCTTTTAGTCAAGCTAAGATGGGTCCTACTATTATGCTCCCTCATGAAATTATTTTCTAGTCGTAGCAAGGAGGATCATGGATATTTGTGATTTTCTCAACCAAGATACATACGCAAATCTAGCAAGGTGTGACTGTTTTGTGATTTTCTCAACCAAGATACATCGGCAAATTTAGCAGGGTGTGACTCTATAATAGTACAACTTAGTTTGGATAATAAGCTCCTATGACAATGATATTTCTTATGGTCTTACAGTCATATTGATATCACTACCATGTCTACAGTATCACCTCCCATGGTGTATAATCTTAGCATAATCCTTGTAGATTATCATGACATACACATAACACTACATATAATTTTTCCAACATAATATTCACACAACTCTCAACCCTTCTACCTCTTCTACCTCTTCCAAAGGTGAGAGTGATCTACTGTTGTTATAAAGGAAGGAATAAAACCTAACCTATGTTTTCACAAGTTTATTCATGGTCTGGTTCCAAAATCCTCGTACTTAGATGAAGAAGCCAAAAGACAAATAAGGAGTTGGAATACTGTTCAAACTTATATCTATGAAGACTTTTATTTCATGGGGAAATTCGATGAAGTCAAACCTACATTAAGATTGACTAAGGATGCCTTGTTCACCGGTAGGTTGTAGAATTTGAGTAATCCTCCTATCTATCCTTATCATCAATAATTTCTTAGCTTAAAGATACCTGTCATGAGGATGGAGTCTACTCTATATTGCAAAAAAATCGATGATGTGAATGATTTAGATAATATAAGGCAGTTATCATTTAAAGAACCAAAAGGGTTGAGCACTATGGATAGAGAAGAATAATGATGACTATTCTTGCTATTGTTGTGCTAGTGCGATCTGCTTCTTTTAAACAACGTTCTAGCTTATCAATGTATATGATGAAAGGGTATGGGAGAGGGGGTAACCTTGCTTAACTTCAATATTACAATTAATATCTTTCAACCAACCCTCCGTGTTCTTAAACTTGCCAATGACATTCTCGTATAACCTTATTGCAACAGCTCTCAACTTGAAGGGAGACTTTAGCTCTTTTAATATATTCCATAGTTTATCTCTAGGCACGATATCAATTTTTTTAAAAAATCCACAAAGAAACAAAATAGATAAAACTTAATAGAACTTACATTTAAACACATTACTCTTTATAAACCAATCACATAACTCCATATCCTTAACGAATTTATTTTAATATGATCTCAAATTGGAATTTCTCTATAACTTTGAGGTAGTCTAGAATTTCAAAAATAAACTCGTTTTTCACAATTGGAAAAGAATTAGTTCACAGTTGGAGAATAACAAATTCATAGTTGAAAATAAAGGATTTATCCCTAAACCATATATTTAGGTCATGGCTACATATCTAAATCGTATATTTGGGGATTAAGACAACTTAATTATATACATGGTGTACTTAAGAATGTACATAAATTAATTATATGTAGTAACCATGTTTAATAGATTTTTGATGAATTTATATTGGAAAGAATGAGTAATAATTTGCTTAATTATATATGTCCACATTTCATACATGTTTTAAATTGCATTTATGTTATTTGATGTATGTTTTAGACACATCAAACTCCACATCAACAACGAAATTACCTTAGTTTTAGGTTCAACTTGATATTTAAGTGATCAACTTATATAGAGTGGCCAAAGTGTTATTTATATATATTGATGTTGTGACATAATTTAAATGCACCCTTCCCCCATTTGAAATTTCCTCCATCCTTGGAGAAATTCTAACCTCTAAACTTTTTTTTTATCAATCAATTAATTTAAAATATTAAAAATAACATCTTAAATAAAAAACCAACACTAATCCAGTTTCTTGATAATTAAAGGAATCATTTTAAAATAGAATTACTTTTAAAACCTTTGGTTGCTTGATACAGGTTTTTATATCAAGGATATAACCCATTGTTTTTTTTATGGTAGATTGATGATAAAAAATATTCATGTTAGTGAAAATTTAACAATATTATGATGCGGTAACTATGCTTTAATAGGTGATATTAAGAATGCGGTATATATATGTGTGTGTGTGTGTGTGTGTTTCCAAGAAAAATAATCGTATTTCTATTAAAAAATAAACAGAGATACATTCTTTAGAATGGTTTGAGAGAGGATTGTCATCAAACTGAGCTTAAGCATTTTCAAAAAGACTCACAATAGTTCAAAAAACTTCCTCAATGTATCAATTGAGTTGGGCCCTTTACATTTTTAAAGAAAATCTTCTAGACTAGAGACTATGCTTCCTTCGTTTCTTCTATTATCAAATCTCCTGGAGGAAGATTGAGACCTTCTAGAGACTATGGAATTTATTTATTTATTTGTGACCTAGAAAATTCCTTTTAGATTTTAAAATAAAATTCTACAAACAATCTTAGATGATAGGTTTTTTTTTTTTTGCAAATAAAATTTCAAATCAATGTTTAGTGTTAATCTCTTTTACATCTCTAAATAAAAAGGTAATTTTTAAGGTTAGAAATCGAAGAAGGATTCTAGGACACTATATTTCTGTTCGAAGAATTATTTTTATTGAACTCACTAAAGAAAATAAAAATTCCATAACTATATTCAACTTTTTTCTCTTTAATATCTAAGACGGTTCAATAACTCCCAAGAATTATGTTTTTACTCGGATTAAGAAATCTGAGCCATTGGCTTTGATACCAAATGTCAAAAGCTAATTTTATGATTCCGTTTTCGTTCTATAAACATACGTAAGAAGTGTTTTTATTATTTTAACAACAATTTCTTTTCTTTAAGATATATATAATCAAGTAATGCAGAAGTAATTATTTATAATTTCAATACCATAAGATAAATATTTTATAAAGAATTCATCATTTAGTTCATGACATTTAATTAGATATATAACATATATGCATAACAACAATGTGCATTTATAAATATGAGACTTATCTGTTACACATGAGATGGTTGGCCTCTTGGAGGGAAAACTGTCGTACTTGGATAGAGAGGCAAATCTTGTGGCTCCTCACCACGGAAAGTATCGTGGTTCCTTATAATGGCATGTCAGGTCTTGAGCTCACCTTGACCTCATGTACATGGCAAAACCCCAGATGTGGCCATGTATGGAAAACCACTCATATTAGGCCTATCCCTTAACCCCACTCTCTTCCTCGTGGCAATTCCTCCAATCCTCTAATACAAAAAATCATCTTTATATAGTGTATAAAGTCCAATACCGAAAAGTAATGACTTTTCACATTTATACCACAACTCATTATTTGGTAACAAATATAAGAAAACTAATTTTCTCTAAATTTTTGACATATTTTTCATTTTTATTCTTTTATTTTCCATTTATTTATTTATCACGGAAAATTGGTCTGTGACAGACAGTTAGATGCCCTTGCTCTTTTCTTTGATCTTCGACAGTTGATGGCCAACCTGGGTAAAACCAAGGACACGATCTTCAATGGGACCAAGAAGACCATCTCGAACTTGCATTTCTTCTTCATAGGGGCAGAGATTGAGATCATTAACACCTACACGTACTTGGGAGTTCAGTTCCGAGGACCCCGTTTTAGTGTACAGGGGCCCTCCATCCTCGGGTTAACAAGGTTTATGGATCCCTAGCTCTCCTTGGGAGACGATGTTTCAGACACCATTTCTAGGACATCTCATCCAAGATGACTCTCATGGACTCTCTCATTCAGTCCACTGTGCTCTATGGCTCATAGGCCTTGTTTTCTAGAGTCTGATTGGGCCTTAGTCGAGAGTGTCCACACCCTTCTCCTTCGGTACATTATCCAATGCAAATATGCAGTCCCTCTTCCCATTATCCTAGCAGACTTTGGTGCTCAACCCTTTCGACTTGAGACGATGTTTAGCTTGGTATATTTTCTGCGTCAGGTCCGGAGTTTGGTCGACTCGGCGAAAGGTCGAGATAGGTATCCATACTTGGCTTATTGCTCCTCTGAGTCTATTGCCTCTTCTAGTCCTCCAGGACGGACTCAATGTTGGTTTGCAAGGGTCCCAATTCTTTTGGGGTCCTTAGGCATTCAAATGGATCAACTCCCTCAATTTGGATATTCCCTGAATGCTCTTGGAAACCTTCTCTTTACCAGAAAAAAGTTAGACTAGATCATTGGAGATGGCATTTACATGTAGTTTATCTAGACTACTTGGGTTAACCCTTAGGGTAGGTTATGCCCAAAGATGGCCTTCTATGCTGAACATTTTTTGGAGATGGGAGATAGACTCATTTTTCAACCACAATATGCCCTTCGCCATTGGATGCACACTCTCTGCATTCCTTTGGGCTAGTTTAGAGTTGGCTCACATAGCTTTAGGTAGAGATCGATCGGGCAAGACATGCCAACTCTGCCACATTCAGGGGGTTGAGGATAAGGAGCAGTTCATCTTTTGCTGTCCCATATACTATGAGATCAAAGGGAGGTTCCATTGCCTAATTAGGGAGCCCCAAACTCTTTCTAGGTGCTTCATATTTCCAAATCATAGATGTTTGGCCCTTTACATGCAGGAGGCCCTCCGATTATGTTCTCATTCTATCCAACCACCTCAAAGACCAACCTCCACTAAATACATCAGTTTCTTTTTTACAGTGATCCCTTTTGCTCAAGGCACTAAGAGATAGACAGATAGTGACTAGTGCCCAACCTTTGATCAATGAGGCTTCAAAAGGGCTATCCACACTTCACAGAGACCTCAGTAGCATCGCTAGTCCAAATCTTACATCAACAGTCATCACAGATTGTCCAGTCACCATTAATGGGCCTCCTCCATGCATCAACACAATATGTCGTCTAGGTCACTTTCCGACTCTTCCTCTATATATAGTTTTCTATCTTGACCTTCCTCCACTTTAGCTTTGGTACTAGGAGAGACAGATCCAACGGATTGTGAGATGCGCTCCATTACTTGTTGCTTATTTTCCCAGGTCTTGGATCTGTTGATCTTGTATATCATTCATCCATCCTTATTCTAGAGGGCCCTCCCACTCTAGAGTGTGCAGATTGTTTCCACATGGGTTAGATTAGATCCGGATTCCACACTCTTGCTTTTTGCTCCTTGTATTCTCTTTTTGACAGAAGCCGCTTTAGCACTCCCACTTTGTATTAACACCTTCGTCCCTTGTTACTGCTTGAACTAGCACCCCTTTGCAAATCAAGGCTATGTAGACCTAGTGTTAGTGACGGTAAGCTCGGGAGAGAGATAAACCCAATGGCACCACAATTTAACCTCTTGACATTTTGGGTAACTCCAAAACCCAGGGGGAGACCCTAACCAATGAAAGATGCCTGCAACCACCAACAAACCACAATTACCTTCCATGAAACCTTAATAGCTATGATCAGTGCCTTATTGGAGTCAAACAATATCAAATTAGGACACAAGAATCATATATAAATGGGGTTATTCACTTTATTGAAAAATCTAGATAATATTACGCCTTTCGAGACAATTTCATGCCCCCGAAGGCAATTCCACTCTTCCCAAGTTAACTACTCCAAAAACTGTGTCCTCAAGGGAAAGAGGACAATTAGACTAGGGCGAAGTTGCATGATAATCCAGAAACACCACACACCTTCTAATTCATGAATTATGAGGGTTTCACAGATCCCAATGCACTTCCTTAGAAGAGGATTCCTTCTAGGGTTTGTGGATAAAACCTAGGGAGAAATTTTAGGGTGGACCATAAATACTAAATCACGACTATTTTTTGGATTTTTGAATTTATTTAGATTTTTAGGGACTTTTCTAGTAGTAAAGTATTTCTATGCATAAAATAAAATTAAAAACATGTAAAATTTGAAAGAAAGAGGACTTGATAGATAGGGTATTAGATTCTTGTTTCAAACCCTTGGGCTATGAGAGATCGAGGCTATCCTCCCTCCTCTCGAGATGGTATTCGATACTTGCAACTAGGGCTAAGCTGTCAACCTCAAGGGTTAGGTATCAAAACCATAATCAGGGCAAACAGAGAAGTCCAAGACCCAACAAACATTGGAGAGCTCCTTAATAAGGTCTCCTCAAGTAAGTCGATAAAATGCTAGCAAACAAACCCTAATTCAATCCAAGGCACTTCAAGAGCAACGTTAAACTAGGGTTAGGAGATAAACTTACCAACATTAAACAAGATTGAGCAAGATAGTGTTGTTGTAAATGTAACTTCAAAAGTTATTCTTTTGTATATTATTATTATATTATTATTGTACTTTTATTGTACCATCATCGGAGATGTTTTTCCTCCATTCGGGGATGTCATTATTGTATTTGGTCATGTAAGAATATCGAGGTAAAACCTCCATTGTAAGTCGAGGCAATAGTCCCCAAAAGGATAATTGTAAAATGTATTTTTAAGTCTCCCTAGGAGAGGTCGACCCAATTAGTTGAGGAAGTCGGCCCCATTAGGGATTTAGGTCAGTCACACATAAAGTATAAATAGGGAGTTGCTCTCCCTCATTTGGATACACACCAACAAGCAAGTTTGCTCCAAGGAAGAGAAAGACAAGTTCGCTGAAGAAGTCATCTTATCTTTGGGTTTTAATATCTTGGTTTGATATTGTACTAAGTGACGAATCTATTACTGAAGAAGTTGCGGGGTTTTCTCCTTTATGGTTTCCCCGAAGAAAATTCTTGTGTTATTGTGTATTGGTGTGCTTGTCTATCTTCTAGATTAAAGATCTAACATAATTGAATTAAAGTTCAAACACTAACAGATAGAACATGTAATGTCACCCTTGAGCATAAGTTATTACAACCATTCTTAGCATCAACTTGTCATGTGCAAAATCAAACCATAGAACATCATCCATTCATCCTTCAAGCACAAAAGACATCCAAGAGAGAGGTGCACACTAGCTCAAATGCTCCAATAAACTAGTAGGAAAATAAAAGATTTCATAATAATCCTTGTCCATAATTTACAAATGAGTTGAGGTTGTCTTATTTATGTGAGACAACTCTCAACTTTTTATGAATTTGGGCCTACAAAGTTAATGGCAAATTACAAGATTTAAGGTTAGTGCACCCACAAATTGGGGACTAAACCATACAATGACATAAAATAAGAATAAAAATGTCCAATTAGGCTCCATCAAGTATAGTTGAAAAAATCGGTGATGTCTCGAAAAATTGTAATTTTTTTTGGTTGCCAATTTTTTGGGCTGAAAAAATTGTGATTTTTGAAAAAATCAGGGACTAGAAAAAACTGTGAAAAAATCGGCAAAAAACGGGGAAAAATCGGGAAATAGGGGAAAGAATCAACAAGCAAATTTTGACCCTATTAAAGTACAAATTTTCTATTTTATGCTTGCTGCGATTTGTTGATTTTTCTCGATGTTTTAGTCAATGTTACTAAGAAGTTGTATTTCGGACCCTCGCCGATTTTTTGTCGATGTCGATTTTTTCAATTATGCCACCAAGTGCAAGGTGAGCCAAAAAGAGGGTGTCATGCCCCAACTAACCCCAAGAGATGCTTGTCCCTCAATGCCTTCTTTTTTAACAATGTAGGATTTTTAATGAAATGATGTCATGGGTTTGGAGACCAGGAGGAGGGGTTTTGCATCAAAACAATAGGTCCAAGTGGGAAAAATGAGGTGTGCTAAACCGGGTAGGACAACCCTTACACGCTTAATCATCTCTATAAAGCAAAATATGAGCGTGGCCATGTGTCCCAATGATTTGCCTCAAGGACACTAGACACCCATCGAAAGGGTAGTCAACAGAGCCACAAGGCCAACACCTCCTTGAGGTGGAAACCAAGGGGATCTGCCTTGACCCGATCAAGGGTATTTAGCCCCAAAATCAACACTCTACATAATATAACCCCAAAAACTTGGCCTTTACAAAAGAAAAGAAAACCCCTCACTTTGGTGCATCTGGAAGGAATGCTTTAGACACTTTGACGCATAACAACTGGCTCCAACTGCAGGATATGCACTCTTCTCGGGAGTGTATGAGAATCCCCTAGAATCCCTTGGGTACTTGTAGACCTACACACACATCTAACAACAAAGACGTTAAATGCATCGAAGGCAGACACATCCGTCTTGCCTCATTCAAAATGAAATGCAATGAAAATCAAATGACACAACAAATGCAATGCAAGGGTAAACCGTAAAAGTAAAAGCTGAAATCAAATGAAACTATACCTACCTACTCTAAGCATTGTGAAAAAATAGATTAAGTGAAATCATACCACCAGTGCAACGACCTGAGCATGTTATTCATGCAAAGGTTTTTTCCTTTGTCTTTGGAAATAGTGGAAGACAAAACCACATCAATGATGAGATGAATAGATGGTACTACCTTTGTCAGAATGGGGCTGGAATGATGGACAATATCGGAAACCTGCAAGCCTCCAAGCTCTGGCCATTGGGAATTATCACCTTCACATAGCTTTTTGTATCCATGCTTGAATTGGGCTCAAGTAGAAACTGGCTTGATCATAAACCTGACTTCCAGAACCTGTTTTCCCCAAAGGACCTATTATCACAATTCTTGTAGGACCAGACAAAGCACACTTCGCTGTAGGCCAAGCTAAGAGCTTAGCCAAGGGGGAGACCCTTGTCAACCATTGAAGGTTAACTGACAAAGACAAGACACACACAGCGAAAATACAAGCAAAGGCAAGAAGAGGTATCTTGACTTGGAGACCCTAAATGACAAAAAGCCACTACTGAGTGATGACCTAGCGACTAGATGGGAAAATATACGCACATATCAGATCTGAAATATATGTTAAAATTTGTAAGATTTAGTAGTGAAGTATTTAGGCAAAAGTCTAGGGTGAAATTAGTGAAATAATTCTCAAAATTCTGCCCTAGGGGCTGTTAGCTTGTCAAATACAAAAATACTTACGGCATAAAATTATCAGACTTTCATTGGCCATCCTAGCACATGAAATCAGAGTTTGATGAAAGTTAATTCAAATAAAAGACAAACCAGTAGTACCCCAGTCATCAAACAAACCAAACAGTCAATTACCCAAAGGGGGCGGATTGCCTCTAAGGTGACCAGTGCTAAATATTGGGAAAATGTGGTCGGATTCAAACAAGAGATGTTCTCTAGAGGTTTTAAGGGATTTCCTACTTGGGTTTTTAATCTTGAAAGCAAATGGTGACCAGAAACAATTTTTTTTAAAAACGAGGGTTTTAACTTAGTTATTGTGTATGACTTCTTGAAATGGAAAATGAACAAGAGAAATATAGACGATGTACTTACCTAGTTACTGTGGAAGAATGCCGAGATGGTGAAGGTTACTCCCTTAAAGATCAAACATATGATATATGGTGAAGTCCTGACTTGAAACCAAAACGCCAAAGAGACCACTAGCGCCCCTCTTCCTGCCAGGTAAAGATAAAATCCGTTTGCATGACAAGTAAAATGAACAACTAAGAAGCGAGAGACTAATGATTAAGAAGTGAAAAATGCTAAGATAAAGTCACTCCCTGTTTAACCAAACCCGGGGGGGGGCAAAAATGAAGTTTCCCTTAAGTGGTGCGCCTCTCTCAAGCTTGCCTCTCTGCCTGCAAATAAAATCAGATCTTAAATGCACCAAAACTATCACCAAATTCCTCTAATGCAATGGAAAAGTAACATTCAATCACTATCAAACACATTTAGTCCACGAATGACACAAGTTTTTGCTCGGAAAATTTCTCTTGTATTCAATCTCCAAAATGTCAAGAGTCCTTACAAATGAGTGAGAGAGAAAATATATAGAACTCTCATAACATGATCCCTATCATCAATGGTTGGGATTTATTCTTGAAATTGAGTGATCAAGGGCTGGGATTCACTCTCAAATAAACTTTATGACCAGCTAGCAAAAGGGGGGTGATTTTGCCGAAGAGGGCCCCCTCTAGAGAGAAATAAATAGCATATGTGATAAATATGTCAAATGGGGTGTCCTAGGGCATTGCTGCATTCCTAAGGCTGTTTTAGCCCCCAAGGCACTTACAATAGTTGCCAATCAATATTTTTTATGACAAACATTAAGTTAACCTCTAAGTGGTGCGTCCCTGCCTCCATGGCGCGACTTGGTTAGGAGGGCAGGTGAGGAGTGGGGCCACAAATCATGTATAAAGTTTGCGAATTCAAGTTTAAAACATATCCAAGGTACAATACATTAATCCCATGCTGATTTACCACCTTACTTTGCCCTTTGGTTAATTTTACTAAGTCATGGTTTTTTCGATTTAATTAATTAATATGCTGATGTAGCTTCCAGATCTGATAATTGGCCTAAAACGCTACTTTGTTTTGCCCGAATGACGGATTTGAGTGCATAATTGAACTTAGGATGTCCAAATCCACTAGGAACACGTACTCATACGCCCCAAAAACTTTAATATATGATATGGTAGCCAAATTCATGCTTCGACATAAAAAACATGACCATCATGGCCCGAAAATATAAAATCGGGAATGGAATGGAATGTTGTAATGGAGGTCCAAGGGTACCAAAAATATGAAATCGAACGTGTGGATCCAAGTTCAGGTCAAATATTGGTCAAACTGATAACTAAGCACATATGTATCATTGTATATAGATCAATGCCCCTACATGCATGGGGTTACAAACTCATCTTTTAAACATATTAGTAGAAGACTCAAAGTACAAGTAGCTAAATACACTGGTGATAAAAAATACCAAGGTTGGCATAAATACATGTCAAAATGAGAACAATAGTATAGTGCGAATGCGGTCCTGAATGCACACCTGCTTTCACATTCACCGCTTTGAACAATAGAGCCCATCCCTTGCTATCCTCGGGTGAGGGGGAAAACACTAAGGCTCGATTAAGGGATGTGACTAATGCACAGGTTTAGTGGTCTCTCGGAGGAATGGGAAAAGGGGAACCAAAGTGACATATACAAGACATGCAAATACTAGGGGAAGGAGGTGTCTCACACATGGGTAGAGTGCTTAGGATATCCCCATTAGATTCTAGAAAGCATATGTAACTCACATCCAAGCCTAATTCAGGCTCTGTGAGGATGTTTTCTAGAACCATTGTGTCGATTGCACAACTGACTGTAACTTTGATTACAAGGTTCTAGGAGACTCTTAGAATTAGTAGTCCCTCACTCCATCTCACATCCACGTGCTTTGGGCTCCATGAGGAATAATCATTACATTTATTTAATTTCATGATTTGGCCAACAGTCATTTTGATTTTCAGGTGTTCCACATCTGCTTTTATTTTGGCCTTTCTTTGTTTTTTCATTTCATTCTAGCCTTTTTGGCTTGATTTTTCATTTTCTTTAGCCTATTTGGCTTTTTTTCTTTTGATATAGCATAAGTCAACTGATACTTGTAATGATGACAAGATGACTTGCCTGAACTAATGGGGACACGTTCACACTCCAGAGCCGAGACACAAGTAAACATGGGGGCCTATTAATACACAGAGGTCACAGTGGGGAAAGCTCCTTGATCACACCGGTCAAGTCCATAGCCATAGGGTATCCTATTGCATGGATGATACAGATGAATGGAAGGACAAGTGGTAAGGTGGTGCCAGGAAATAGCGGGAGATGAACTCTACCGACAAAGGATAAATCCTACTGGCAACCATACATCAAGGACACACATTGACACTAGTGTACTGTTCCCATTGGCATTCAAGAGGATAATGATCATCGGTGATATCACCACAATGGCTAAGTCTAATCTACTAATATAAGTAAAAGAAAACCATAATGTAACACCCACATGCATATACCTGCCCAATCATATACCTGCTGCATCTGTCCTTGATGTACTGGCAAGGCAAGGAAGTCCCATCAGCCGCATGATCTGTTATTGCTATGTTTAGAACAAACCGTGACCTATCAAGTCTTCCGTCAGGCTCAACAAGAGGGTTCATCAACAAAGGGAAAGGCCACAATGCTTTGGCACTTTGCATGTACTTAACCACTGATCACTGTTGCAGAAATATGCTCATATCAAATGTAGGACTTGCTGTAGGACAAAAATAATAGTATGCTGCATCATGGTAGCTCGACTACTATGGATGTGATAACAGGACCTTCAAAACTATCAAGGAACCTTGCATAATGAGGTTGAAACAATTTGACCATGTTGTTGATAAACCTGTGCATTTGCTTGTCGTCATAAAAAATATGTTGATCCTCAAGGTTACCAAGAACTGAAGGTATGAAAACTACTTGCATTGTTCTTGATTCTACAACGACCTTGCAAGGGTAAAGAACGAAAGCAGATGCTGCTAGGGAATTAGCCAGCTGATTTTGAGCTCTGGGAATCACTTGTAAAGATAAGGCATTGAAATTTTTCGTGGCCAATACACTGTCCTTGTACCTTTTTAGCCCTTGATTTTCACATGCAAACTTTCCTTTGACTTGCATCACAATTCGGCTACAGTTGCCAACAATATCTAAAAACTCAATCCTATAATCTTTTAGCTAATTCAAGGCCAATCAATAGAGATTCATATTCAACAACATTGTTAGTACCTTCGAATTCTTGGCGGAAACAAAAACAATAACTATCGAGACAAGGATAAGTTAACACAATACTTGCACCCATGCTTGACTAAGACTTGGTGCCATCGAAGTTTATCCTCCAAAATTGATTAGCAACATTGGTGGTGAAGGTTGTATATGACTCGATATCGCTTCAAGAGCAAACAATTTCATTCCTTGGATCTTCTGGTTGTTGAAAACTTGCATCAATTTTTGAGAACCATAGTTGAGGGTGTTGGTAGAGATCCCCCCAGGAGAGGGTAAACCTGACTGATCAAGATCTGCAATAGAATTTTTAGTATGCAACCTTATATCATCCTCAGTGGCGAATGAGCATGGTTGAACCAAATCACGAGGGATTTCAAAGGTAGGTGTTTATAGGTCTACGAAATTTAGACTTCCCTTACTAGAGGAATCATGTATGGGTTCTTTAACCATTTTCCAACAATTCACACCCACATCATCATCGCCATAAGAGAAATGCGCATCATTATATCCATGGAAACCATCTTCTTTAACTAAAATATCCCCAAACGTCTCTCCTTCAAAAGTTCTGTCTGTATGGGCGAAAGAGAAAGGAAGGTTCACCTAACTGTCATCATCACAAGGACATGGAGAAACATCCACCACAACTTCATCAACCATATTTCGTTATCTTTCTTAGCTGGAAGCGATTCTTTGACAAAGACCTCTTCATATTGCTTGAAACTTCTATGAAAATCTGGTTGGGCTCAATCTAGACTGACTACTCCTTCTTTATTGAATGGCAGGTAATACGTGTATATTTCTTCTAAATCTTCTGATATAACACCGTCAGGCCTTGAAGAATCATAGATTGGACGATCAAAAAACTTCCAATAATTATCGTCTTCAAGTATCTTGCCATTTTCTTCCAAGATGCCCAAGATATCATAAGAAATTTTGAAATATGGGTAAAGAGAAATCACCATTTTCTTGCATTCTTCAATTTCTTCAATTAGGCCTTCTTTGTCTTCATTTTTTTGAGCATCTTCATCTTTGTATTCAGGAGTACCTTCTTCTTTGAACATGTGTCCTAGAATGTTATCGACAAGATCTTGATCAATGCTTTCTTCAAGCAAGCTTTCCAAGGATTGATCTTCATCAAGGTTTCCTTCTTGCTCTTCAAGAATTTGGACGATCTGATCTTCTTTGCTATGTTCTTCTTCAACATTTCCCTCAAGGGCTCGATATTCTTGGCTTCCTTTCTTGAACAAGCTCTTCACCTCTTCGACGTATGGCATCCATCTCTTGTGTTGATCTGGGCACCAATAGCTGCAAAATACCTCTATCAATTTCATAAGAGAGGATATTGTACCTTTGTCCAGGCCTTTAAACCAAGCAAGGGCCTCTTCTTGCAAGTGCAACACAAATGACTTATTGTAGGTGTCTTCATCTTTATGAATATCGAAATTTGGAGCATTTTCCAGAAACTCTTTGACATAGTCCAAGGGATGATCATCATGATCAGAGAATTCTATCATGAATGTCTCTGGTAACTGATTTGAAGTGCTCGACAAATCAAGAGGGGTAAAACGAACTTCAAGGATTTCTCGGATACGCTCCTTGGAAAGCGAAATCATGGCTGGATTTTATTGTTTCAATTGCAACTCTTTAATTTGTTTCCTTTAATGGAGTCTCCAAATAGGACCTGTAAGGTTAGCCCTTAACAATAATCCTTTCAAAGTACGTAGTAAAACTTGCCTTTTGGACCCGTTCTTGTTGATGTTTCTCCAGGTTACAACATTAGACATACATTCTCCTAGATTGGTCTTGTTGACTTGACCAAGGGGGAATGATACATTCACTCATGGGGCTATGCTAGTGGTGAATGGCCTTGGGAGGGGTAGTCGGACAATCACGCGGGGTTTTGCTAGTGGTGATTGTCCCCAGGGTGCTCTCACATTACTTGCTCCAAGATGGAGTGATCTATTCTATATCAGAGTGAGTTCACACACTTCATTCTCATTATCACATTATGATCACATCTCTTCTCCACTTGTGCGCACTTTTCAATGAAGGCCTAGGAAAGGCAAGAAACAAATAATTTTATTTTCTTAGAGGTTTGCTGGTACTCCCTAGGGATTCTCTAGGGTTTTTTGTGAAAGAAGGGCACACTCTTATGTGCTAGGGTTCATCTTATGAATGGTATTGTACTTGAATTGGATTGATTTCTTTTAAGAAAAGTTGGCTGGGTCTTCTCGCTTTTGGGTATCCTAGGATAAAATTTGTCTCTTGTGCATGGCTATCTTTCTGTCATCCTTTGTTTCTGCTACAATTTAAGTTGATATCTTCAGTGTGCAATTATTTAATGAAAACCGTGGGTTGAAATGAATGCTTGAAATCATTGTGAAATAATTGTCAAGATATGAAAATAGATTAAAAATTCAACATGGTATTAGAGCAGTTTTTTGATAGACAGCAATTGATCAACTGTTTTTCCCTAAAGCCCGAAAAGATAGGGTTGCGAAAAAGTAGGACTGGAAAAAAGCACGTCCGAAAAAAGGTCCAAAAAAGTAGGGCTGAAAAAGTAGGGTCAAAAAAAGCAAGGCCAAAAAATAGGGTGCATCTATTTGTGGAGCTAGATTTCAGTGTCGTCAAATTTCAATTTTGACCTAATTTTTGCTGAGATTAGGGTTTTTGGATCAGATTTCATATTTTTGTCAAAATGCTGACATGTCTCTGAATAAAAGGTGCGTTGGATGATGTTGAGATTGCAAATGAACTCCAGTATTCATTTGTCTCCGCTCTTACAGGCACTATTACAATTAGTAGTGATACCTGGTTGGTGGACAGTGGTGCTTCCAGGCACATGACAGTTCAAGAACAAAAGAAGGATCTTTCAAAGATCAAATTCTATGATGTCATAAACATGGTCACTATGCTTGTTAGTGTCCTCAGAAGAAAAGGATGAGAAAGCAACGTGCACGACAATTGATGTTGATGAGCATCCACCACAGAAGAAGACAAAACTTGATGTTGAAGCATCTTGATTGATAAATAAGAAGAAGTCTTGATAGAGAAGACAATCCTACACTTGCATAATAGCTATCACAAAGAGGTCTTCCAGAGCTTCAAGTAGAGCTTGAGGATATTAGCAAGGGCTATACACTTGGGAAGAATGTCCAGGGATCTTTTCGAGCAGTGATGGTAGATCCAAGGGGATCTTGGAATCTAGTGCATTTAGATAAGGTTTCAGGAGGTCAAGGCTCAGACAAAGAACTTGATAGAGAAGAACATCAAGATTTTGGAGAAGATTATACCTCCAAGGACTTCAATCATTTTTGCAAGGAGGCAGCGATCAAGAAGGAGTCAACAACAAAGATAATTATTTAATGCTTTAAGTAATGAGTTTTCTTTAGTTGATTTGCATTGACTTTTGTTGATGAATTGCATAAATGTTATTGGTTAATTCTTGTGGACAATTCTGTCATGTATTGCAGGACATGTTCATTATGAAGGTTGTGAAAGCAACGATCCATGGCCAAGATTTACCCATGTTCTTATGGGCAGAGGCATCCAGCATGACAGTTTATGCTTACAAGAATGAGTCATATCTCTTGTGAGTGACAAAAGTGAGTCATATCTTCTATATGCCAAGAGTGAGTCATATCTTCTGTAAGTCAAGAGTGAGTCATATCTCTTGTGAATGACAGAAGTGAGTCATATCTTTTGTAAGTCAATAGTGAGTCTTGAATGGACAAGAGTGAGTCATATCTCTTGTAAGTGACAAAAGTGAGTCATATACCTTCTGTAAGACGAGAGTGAGTTATATCGCTTGTGATGGTTAGTACACAGTGAGAGACAAGAGTCTGAGATCCGGTGAGTCATATCCGGAGGCCTGTCGAGATGCAGAGAAGCATACAACTCCCAATGGTACTTTCACGAAGACATGTCTGAGATCAAAGGGGAAGTTAGTGGTGACTTCTAAGTGATCAAGCATGCAGTCCAAACTAGCATCCGAGATGATATATTATAGAGGCCATGGAGTTTGCAGGATTAGAGAGAGAAGTGGATTGTATTCAGTATTCTTGAGAGAACGGGAGGCTCGTCTCAGTGGACTCACTTGGTGGGAGATGACACAAATGGATACTCAGATGCAGAGGGAGCAAAGTGTCCAAATATAGAGGAAGTAGGATACTCAGGTGCAAAGGGAGCAAGGTGCTCCTGCACAAAGGGAGTACCTGTTGCACAGTTTGTTGATGATGGAGGAGATGTCTTAGTCAAGAGTACCTCCCTCACCAAGAGGAAGATGGCCTCAGAGTTCGAGGATCTTGGCTTGATTTCTTGGGATTGGATGTGTAGCAGAGATCAGGTGAGACCTTCCTCAGTTGGGGGAAGTGCACAGATAAGATCTTGAGCATATTTAGTATGATAGACTGCAAATCAAAAGAAGCTGAGTGATAATGCTTCAGATTCATATTTGATGGATCCCGCTATCTATAGGCAGATGATTGGATCTTTGATGTACTTGGTTAACACCAAGCCAAATATTGACTTTGCAGTGAGCACCTCGAGCCTATTTATGAGTCGAGGCAGGTACATTGTGTTGCAACAAAGCATGTGTTGAGGTACCTGCACAATACAGTTGGATATGCCATGAGATATGTCTCAGGTGATGAAGTGAGGCTGTACGGTTTTGCAGATTCTCATTAGGTGGGGAATGTAGTGAATAGCAAGAGCACCTCAAGGTGCTGCTTCAGCTTGAGATCAGTTATGATATTCTGGTTTAGCAAGAAGCAAACTTCTATAGAACACAACAAATACAGAGTATATTGCAACCAGTGTCGCAAGTCGTGAAGCACTATGGTTTCAGATGCTTCTTGCAAGATTATTTCATTAGGAAATCAAATCTAACTTCATCCGAGACATTGTGTAGAAAGGAGCAATGAGGCTCCAGTACATATCCCTAAATGAGTAGATAGCTGACTTTCTCACCAAGCCTCTCTGTCTGAGGCAAAGTTTGTACACTTCAGAGATAAGCTTGGCATGATGGAGAATGTATCCCTTAGTGAGAGGGAGTGTTGATGGACGAGTAGGCAGACATTCACATGCGGTGAATAGCCTAGACACCGTGATGGTTCTATAGATGAGTATGGGGCAAACATTCACTCACGAGGCTATGCTAGTAGTGAATAGCCCAGACATACAGATGAGTAGTATAAGGCAGACATTCACTTACAGGGCTATGCTAGTGGCGAATGGCCCAGGCATACAGATGAGTAGTATAGGGCAGACATTCACTCACGTGGCTTATGCTAGTGGTGAATGGCCCATATATATAGATAATCAACATCGGGAAGACTTTTATTCACGTGGCTATGTTAGTGGTAAAAGAGACATTTATTCATAGGGCTATGCTAGTGGTAAATGATACATTCACTAACGGGGCTATGCTAGTGGTGAATGGCCGAAGTACGATCTTTCTCTAGATAGACATTTTAGTTAGAAGTGGAAGACCGTGATGCATAATGTCTCCCTCACTAAGAGGGAGTGTTGATGTTTCTCTAGGTTGTAGCATCGAGCATACATTCTCCTAGATTGTTCTTGCTGACTTGACCAAGGGGGAATGATACATTCACTCATGGGGCTATGCTAGTGGTGAATGGCCTTGGGAGGGGTAGTCAGACAATCACACGGGGCTTTGCTAGTGGTGCTTGGCCCTAGGGTGCTCTCACATTGCTTGCTCCAAGACAGAGTGATCTATTCTATATTAGAGTGAGTTGACTTGTTTATTTGATAGGGGATTTCATCCCCTTGATAAATACACAATGTCTAATCTAATGTTGTATTTGACATAGGCTCTAAGAAGCGATCGAGACTTCTTAGAGTGGGTCAAATCAACATTAGAACTCTGGGGGTGAATAGACGTGCATGTGGGGAGATAAACATCGACAAGGACAACTTTTCTATGATGAAGAAATGAGCAAGAAATTAAGTCAACCATTGAAGAAGTCCCAAATAGCATCGAAGAAGTTCCAGAAGAAAATTGAGGACAAGAAGACAAGTCGTCCTGAAGATAAAATGAAAGATGAAGACCAAAAGAACAAGTTGGCCCCATTGAAATTGTACAAGTCGGCCCCAAGAGGAAAAATTCTAGTGAATAGAAGAATATAAATAAAGTGTTCACACACTTCATTCTCATTATCACATTATGATGACATCTCTTCTCCACTTGTGCACACTTTTCAAGGAAGGCCTAGTGAAGGCAAGAAGCAAATAATTTTGGGGTTCTTTCTCTTCTTAGAGGTTTGTTGTCCCTCCCTAGAGATTCACTAGGGTTTCTTGTGAAAGAAGGGCACATTCTTATGTGCTAGGTTTCATCTTCATGAATGGTCTTGTACTTGAATTGCACTGATTTCTTCTAAGAAAAGTTGGCTGGGTTTTCTCCCATTTGGGTTCTTGATGATAAAATCCTTGTGTCTCTTGTGCATGGCTATCTTTCTACGATCCTTTGTTTGTGTTGCAATTTAAATTGATTATTTTCAGTGTGCAATTATTCAACAAAAACTGTGGGATGAAATGAATGCTTGAAATTATTGTGAAATAATTGTTAAGATCTGAAAATAGATTAAGAATTCAACAATTTAGTGGCCCGGTGAGACATGTCAATTCAGATCAAAATAAACCTCACCAAAGTACAAAACAAGAATGTACATGCGCAATCACCTCTACAAAGCAAAATATGAGTGTGGCCATGTGTCCCAATGATTTGCCTCGAGGGCACCAAACACCCACGCAAAGGGTTGTCAACAGAGCCACAAGGCCAACACCTCCTTGAGGTGAAAACCAATGGGACCTGCCATGACCTAATCAGGGGTATTTAGCCCCAAAATCAACACTACATAAAATTGCCCCAAAAACTTGCCCTTTACAAAAGAAAAAGGAACCCCTCACTCTGGTACATTTGGAAAAAACGCTTCAGATACTCTGAGACGTAACCTCCCCAACAGTCCCTCTGACCTACTTTAGTGGTCATTTGTTGGGCATTAATAAAATTATCTTATCTTATCTAGAGGAAGAAACCGTTGATTCCTACCCCTACTCCACTGGACAACATACTCATAAACCCACCCCCGACTCTTTCCCCATGAACAGATGGTTTGATGATGAATGCAAAATCCTCCACAAGCATCTCCGCTTCACCCTCACACATGATCCCTCATCTTTCCCCCGTCTCTGCAAAACCTATCGTCTCTTCTAACACTGTAAGAAACAAATGTTCCTCTCCTTGAGGAGACGTGAACTTTGCATGGCCCTCCGCCACTCCCCAAAAACCTTATGTTGTATTCTTTTCCTTAAACACCTCGCCATCTCCCCCTACCTAGACCCACATTCCATGCTTTTCGACATGACCTCCCTCTATGACATTTCCATACAACTCCTCATCCGCATCTCTTTCCCCCCTTTCATGCCATCTATTCTTTGAGAGAGACATCATGGGAGGAGTCAAGGTTATGAGGACTAGTAGAGCAGCAAGTGAGGAAGGCTTGGAGGTTGAATTCCTCAAGCATGGCATCCAATCTCTCAACTCGTATATTGTTGATTTATTTAACCATGTGGTATGCTCTAGTTTTCCCCATTTCTGGACTAGACACATCATTGACACGATCTACAAATCGGGGAGTAGATTTGAGCCAAACAACTACCGAGCTTTATGCCATAGTCTTGCATTTGTGTCTTTCTGACGAGCTGCAGAGCCGACACCGTAGGGCTAGACGATAGGCAGGCTTTCGCCCATAGTATTAGACAATCGATTACTTTTCCACTCTTAGAGCCATTATCGAGGAGGATCGCCATCGTTCTTTGAAAGTCTATTGTTGCTTTGTAGATTTATGGAAAGCATTTGATACAGTTTTGAGGTAGGCATTGCTCCAATGGCTTCGTGATATCGACATATTTGAGGCCCTCTTAACGACCATCATGAAATTGTATGAGTCAGTTTTGGGTTGCTTTCGATTAACGGATGGCCTTTCTGACTTCATCTAGAGTACCATTGGTGTAAGGCAGGGATGCTCCCTTAGTTGACTCTCTTTGGGGTCTATATTGATGACTTAGAGTGCTTCCTCCACGAGAACATCTAGAAGGGAGATGATTGCCTTCTACACCAGGGGCCGATTTCCCTGCTCCTCATTGCCGATGACTTGATCTTGTTGTCCTCCACTCCTATGGGCCTTTAGAGCTAGATTGATGCTTTGGCTGGTTTTTATGATCCTCGACAGTTGATGGTTAACTTGGGCAAGATTGAGGTTATGATCTTCAACTCATCGAAAAGCCTCCTTTGAGAGTTACATTTTTTCTTTTGAGGGGAAGAAATTGAGATAGCAATAGAGTACACCTACTTGGGGATCTAGTTCATAAGACCTCCTTTCAGTATGCGACAAGCCCTCTAGCCCAGGCTAAACAAAGGCTATGGCTCCCTAGCCCTCATCGAGAGACGATGCTTCCAGGGCCAGTTTTAGGACATCTCTTCCATACTTTTCCTCATGGACTCGATTATCAAATCCATAGTCCTCTTATGGTTCAGAGATTCGGGGACTGAGTTTGCTTTAGTTAAACTAGTTCCATACTAAGAGAGTTCAAGTCCTACTTCTCAGTCACATCATTCAATGCAAACATATAGTTCCCCATCCCATCATCTAGGTAGAGTTCGAATTCCACTCCTTTTTCGTCGAGGTTGTTTTTCGTTTGGTCTCCTTCCTACATAAAGTTAGGACCTTTGGAGACTCGACCTTCGGGAGAGAGAGGTACCCTTACTTTGCAATCTGCTCCTCAGAGGCCCTTGCCTCAAATTGCCACACTGGTCATGTGCGAGGTTGGTTTTCAGAGGCCTCCGGACCTCTCCGGTCGATGACCATCTCCCTAGAGCACATTCCCCTTCTGATACTCTCTAGATGCATAGAGCCACCTACTGTTGGCTAAACAAGGGCTAAATTAGGCCAATCAAGAGGACATCTACATATTGTACATCCATGTTACTTGTACCTCACCTTTCGAAAGCATGCTTTCGAAGATGTCTTTCTACCTAGACATGGAGTTGCAGGATGGCATCATCATTTGCCCCCCATACACATGCCAACACAGGATGCACTCACTCGGGATCCCTCTGGGTCAGTGCGAGTTGGTTCTCATAAACTCTAGGTGGAGACTGATCACCATGTTCCTCAACTATATAGGTTCTCCCAGATGTGCAACTTACAGGAGCCAGAGATAGAGGTACACCTCATTTTGAGGTGCTTTTTCTACTACAAGATTAGAGGACGATACCATTGCCTCTATAGGGACTTGGGGGCTTCCCTATCCACTTTGTTCCAATATCGAGATTAGAGATGTCTAGCCTTCTTCATTAGGGAGATATTCAGCCACAAATTCCCAGTCCTTCCAGACCCCATCTCACCATGGGCCTACCAGAAGGATCACCTTATGCTTTCATATTGCTTCATTAGATTGGGGTAACAAGGGGCAGGTAGAGTTCCGTAGTACTTCCGATCGTAGAGTGGTGAGATCTTGTGTCTGCCCCCCAACCTCCCCCCTCAGGAGATGACTGACATCTTTGAGGGCAATTCGGAAGTGCTAGACTAGACATACGACTACACAGCCTCATAGTGACAGAGGGATCAACATTAAACAGATCCATGGCGAGGCGCCTCCTACTCATCAGACTAAGTCCCAACCTTAGTTGAGCATCCAGGTATCCATTCGGAGTTTCTTTCCTTCAGCCTCAAATGGTAGGAGAGAATGGCTCCCTCGATTCTACGTCCCCCCAGGATCATACAACAAGATCCCACTATGGTGCTAGAGGACTTTGACTGCAAGCCAATGGCCCTGTTGCCACCCTCGCCCTCTATCATCAGGCCGAGGAGACGTTGACATCGATGCTTTCATCTTCAGATCTTTGTCTCTCTCTTTCTTTACTAGCACCGAGATGTTTCTAGTCTCCGACGTTCTCACTTTGTATCACCACACCTACAACATTGTTGTATATACATATTTTGGTGTCAACTAGACCTAACGATTTACTTTTCTTCCCCTTATTTTTTGCTTTCAGCATTTTCTAGGAGTTGCCTTTGCACTCGCACATTGTATTCACATTGGATGTATCTTTTAGTCCCATTGAACTATATTGTTGTCATTCGTGGACATTAATAAAATTATCTTATCTTATCTTATCTTCACTTGTGCTACCAATGCTCCCTCTTTGCAACATTAAGAGCAGGTTTATAGCTATGTTGCAGGAAATGTGGGCCCCAACCCCGTTTCTAGCGTTTCGAAACTCGGAAACACATACCCTATGGCCCAGAAACACGTTTCTATATGGACAAAACGTATTTTCAAGATGGAAACGCGTTTCATCTATACGGAAACGCATTTCATCTATACGGAAATGCATTTCCAGTACGGATTCACTCAACGGGGTCGCGTTTCCGAAAAAATATCACCATGGTGCAATATTATTTGGTAATATTAATGGTAATGTTAAATTCTTAAAGTAAAAGCGACATTCTCCTTATCTTTTATTGTAAAAGTGACATTCTCCTTATCTTTTATTGTAAAAGTGACATTCTCCTTATCTTTTATTTTCCATCCTTTTACTTAAATTTTTAACATTACTGTTATCACACAACTTGTAGTTGCCCCTAGTGGTATCCCATCCGGGACGGTAGAGGATATGGACAACTAAAGAGGTGACCCAAGAGATGCCACGGTTCCCAATGCAAGGTGGGAGTCACGTCAACCGAGGCACTCTTCGCTTTAGATCTAGATGAATCAAAACCTAGGGGGAGACCCTATTACCAATCAAAGATGATTGGACCGAAACAAAGGTTCCTAGGGATAAGTAAATGATGAGTTACGGAAACCAATGCAAGGTTAAGTGGACCTAGAAGTTAAAGTATGGTTGAAGGTGGTTTGAGAGATGATTAGTGTTTCGACCAATGTATAATTTAGGCCACATGATGAGCTAAAAAGACAAGATCTAGTACCATGTATTACACAAGTGGGACCCACTTTCTTGGGATGTATGAAATGGCTTAATGTGGACCCACAAGGTGAAATTAGGGGATGCAATTGATACTAGAGGATATGTAATGAGTAGATCTATGGATCTAAGTTGAAAATAGGAGTACCCATTTATTGGATCTAAGGTTTGACACAATTCCCAAGGAGTGCAACTTGCCTAAGGAAGACTAGTGCCTTGTTGGATGGGTTAATGGAGTCAAAAGATATGTCAAAGTGTAGATCGGGACACCTAGAAGTCAAATCAAGTGGGCTAATTGAGATAAAGTGGTTGGATCTTGCTAGATCTAGAATTTCATGAAATGACCCATGTGGACCACAATCCCTTAAAACAAGGAATGCTACCCCCAAGGCAGATCGTCACAAAATGATACTCTAGATATAGGTTTCAAGGTATGCCCGTTCCAAATCCACTGAAATCTCAACTACCCAGGTCCTAGAAGTGGGTAAACTCAGTCACGCAAGGAAGTGCGACCTTGCTCAAGGAGGGCTAAAAGGTGGTTAAGGTGTGTCAAATCAAGTCCAAAGGCCACCAAATTGTAGATCCAAGTGGTTTATGCAATGATCTATATGGATCTTGAAAATCAAGTCAATCCAAGGGTTAGATCTTACTAGATCTGAGTCTTAAGGTGCCAAGTAGTTCAAAAGGGGGTTTTAATCCCTTAAAATGTGGAATGATGTCCACAAGGTAGAAATCACCCAAGTAAAAGTCTAGGGGTAGGTTATCAAATGTGTAGATTGCAGATCAAGTGGGATCTCACCTACCCACATGCTAGATCTAACCCAACAAGCCTCGCCAAGGAAGTGCGATTTGGTTCAAGAGGGCTATATTGCCTTGAAAAGTGTGTCAATTTTAACCCAATCACCACCAAATTATAGATCCAACTAGGGGTGGATGCTATAGAGGTGGGTTCTTAAGATCTTTTCAAAAGCAAGGCTAGATCTAAGTAGATCTATGAAAAGCCAAAATGAGGGTTTTGATTAATTAGGGTTTGTGACCAATGAAGAGAGAATGGATGGAAAGAGGCACATACCTTGTAGATCTTACCTCAATTGCTTGTGGCCACCTTGCAAATTGATAGCATTCTCCTATGTGTATATTCAAGAGTGCAATTTTGATTCTCCAAGCCAAAAGAGAGATATGCTCCACAAAGAAGTGTTCTATTCCAATATTCCAGAGCTCCAAAGGTGAGCTATACAATAGGGGGTCTCCTCCTTATATAGGATAATAAAGATCAAAACCCTATACCACTTTACAATACTACATCAAATGAGTGGTTGAGATTAGAAGATCTCAATACATGATCAATGGCTAATAATGAATCATAACAATATATCACATGGATCACCCGATATAATGATGACGTCATAGTCTAAAATAGTCATGGAGGGTGACGTCATCCACTAGAGGGGGTAAAAGTACCAAAGCCCACCTCATAATGACTAGGACATGACATAAGAAGCACATGGTGGGGCTAGGAGGCATCAATCCTTACTAGCTCATCCCCAAGGCACAATAAAATAATAAAATATGTCCAAGATAATATAAATGATAAAATCTGTCCTCAAAATCTGTGGCAGATAAGCAGTAAAAGACCTCCTGTGATCGTTGTGGGCCTACCCACATGGTGAAAACTGGCTGGAAGATAGTGGGATCACCCTGGAAGACCTTTGTGAAAACCAAATGCCAAAACCTTGCCTCAATTGCCCAAATTGAATTCCTCAGTGACCACTTTATCCCATTTTTTAACTGCCTCGGTAACTGTGAAAGTGCCAAAACTGCCTCCTAGGGCATCCGCGTTGTCCAACTGAGCCCACCAGGCTCTCCAGAAGGGGGGGGGGTAAATGGTAAAAACAAGTGGCTGGACCACCCCCTCCTCATACAGCGCCCTAGGTGAATTGGCCACTCATGGCCCCTACTGCTTAGGCTGGGAAATCAACCCCAAATCTGGTCAACAAGTGTAACACTGCATCAATCACTGTCAAAAGTGCCTGGAACTGAAAGATAAGTGTCTCATTGGATCCACAAGACCCAAATCCACTAGGAATGTGTACTCATACACCATGGGTTGCCCTAATGGGCCCAACTGTAGGGTCCACCATATATGGACAGTGCATAATCTGATGATCTGAAGTAATAATAAAACCTGTTGAATTGCATCAATCATCATCTGAACCATATGTCCATCATATGACATCATCATCAAGTATGTGGGACCATCAATCATCATCAATAGGTATATATATATGGTCCACATCATCACAGATCCCAATAATATACAACCAAGGATAAATCACATCATTAGACTAAGACATGTTTCTCTAATCATTCTCACAGCCAAGCTCAAAGTATAACATCCATTCAGTGGCATTAATCAAGTTAGCATATTTCTTTGCTATATAAAATTACTTGCACAATAGTTCAAATGACAAACTCACCCATTGGACATGGTCAAA
This sequence comes from Larix kaempferi, assembly GCA_027924585.1. Classification (NCBI taxonomy): domain Eukaryota; kingdom Viridiplantae; phylum Streptophyta; class Pinopsida; order Pinales; family Pinaceae; genus Larix; species Larix kaempferi. The sequence goes on along the minus strand of BSBM01000524.1, from coordinate 6,625,284 downwards.
CTGCTAGTGAAGGATGAAGGCTAGGAACAAGGTTGGGCCAAGGGGTTGACTTGTCTTACTCAACTCAAAAATACTTTGGATTGGGAGAAGGGGGAAAGCTACAAACTCTGTGCTGGACAAAATAACACGGGGGATGGCTGTGCCTCACAAATGGATAACTTGTTCAGAGAGTGCTTATTCAACTTAGGCATCATGTCTACATCAAGTTGATCTAGGTTCATTAGGATCATTCAATTTCATTTCATGGCCCTTTTGGCCTACATAACCCTTCAGATTTCAGGTGTGCTGATAGGCACAACTAGTTGCAGCTTGCATTCAGGGCATGTTTTCATATACATATAAGGTCAGCAATTGTTTAGATATAGCTTTTAAGAACCATTGCTTTTTTGACCTTTCTTATACTCTTCGAGGAGTATTTTTAGTTGTTCATCGCTCTTGCCCTTTTTAGTTTCCATGGGCGAATTTATAAGTTTCCATAAGTAGTACATGAGCTTTCAGTTTTAGCCAACAACATCTCAAGTGACTAGGGGGAGTTCGAGCCAATGCCAAACATTGAGACAATCGACCAGAATGATTTAGGCCTACAATCCAACTCACCAAAGGCAAGTTTTGTCACCAACTTAGAGCCGAGACACTGAACATACAGGGATGCGGTCCAAACACAGAGGTAGAAAAATGGGGAAGTCCTCAGTATCAGAAGTCAAATAAGATAGGTCAAGGTTTAAAGTCAAAATAAGGAAAGTCATGTATGGATGGAGTCAAATGAGCATGGAGCCTATACTAGCAGACAACTGGTGTAAGGAAAGACCATATCTATGTAAGGTGGTAAACCAGTGAGTTTTGTCAAACAACCTAAATGTGCAAGTAAATGTCCATTTTATAATTTAGAGTTCATTTTAAACAGTTTGCCACATCAGGAATAATATACCAAGCAGATGCTGTGAACATGACTAAATCAACAAGATAATAATCCACAGTCAATGATAAAACATCGATAGGTCATATAACATCATCACAATAATAATCATCATATATCATCTGAAACACTGCTGCAATACATCTCTGAGCACTGAACTGAAACTGTATCGGATAAAGGGTCACATCGGTCATCAAATCTGAACTCTCAAGGCTCAGCCTTGACACAAGGTCTAACATAAGTCTGAATAATACACTGCTCTGATCATGAGTGATTTCAAAATATACAATCATCATAGCCAAGCTCTGAATAATGGAAGCTCTGGAATGTGCAGATATCTGCTAAGCAAGAATAGTAGCCCTGCTACTATGGTGTGATAACAATTACCATTAATTGTTTCAGGATGTTTGAGAGTGGTTCCAACCTCATCGGACTTCCTATGCAAAAAGTAGAATTTTAGACCCATTCAAAATTCAACAGACTTAATAGTTTTCAGGATTTAAGGATTGCAACAATGCAAAGTTTCCACTAGATTCTAACATGTATGAGGGCATGGAATTGGCATTTAATCAAGCACATCGACCGCTGTATGTCCCTTCATGTTGGTGGTGTTGATTGTTGAACTCCTTTGTCATGACCTTAATAAAAATGTAGTCTTCACTCGAGCAAAATCACTTATTAAGCATGTGAAGCTTTTTCTACCTCAATTTAACGATTGGATTAGGAAGTTCCATCAAAATTGTAGGGTGTTGAGCCATTAACTAATGTCCTTGGAGGATCAACTTTGAAATTCGAGTTAGAGGCAAGGGCTAGAGCCTAGAGGAGGGAGGCATAGGGTGCTATTGATGAATAGGATCCCAATATAGGCAATGATTCAGTGACATGTATGATTTGTGATTTATATTTCACATTCATTTTTTTAAATGTTCTTGCTCATATATATATATATCGCGTTTCCCCATTTCCAAAATTTTGGGGGGTCACGTTTCTCCCGTTTCGATGTTTCCCCGTTTCGTCCCCGTTTCTCTGTTTCGTGCAACTTAGGTTTATAGGGATCTAAGAGGATTGGAAGGAAAGACTGTTATGATAGTCGAATCACTTCGACTGAAACCATTGCTATTCATTCTCCTTTATGCTTTGGCAAGAATGCTCCTTAGACTGGGGATAATAACGATCCAGGCTATAAATTGGCAATAATATAGAGATTTTTAGGGACAATGATATACCAATATGGATATAGATATATGTATACACGATCATATACATATTGTTGTGGATGCATACAAGTTTAGTTTTGTTTGTGGCTAGGTTTCATGTTTCAAAAACATTTTTGAAAATGTGTTTTAGGTGATAGAAGCTTATTTCTAACCACCAAATGACTATCAACTTCTTGCAACCATATAATGCATTAGAGACAACATCTGAGCAGTAGAAACAGCTTTCTATTGAATGAACAGCCCCTTACATCATGGTTTAGATCTGATACAAAAGAATAGAAGAGGATTTTACAACCACACTTCAGCCTCTCTTCCAACAAAGAACAACCCACAATGATAAGCAAAACAGTCCTCTATGGAAAAGATATGGCAGCAATACATCAAATTTAGCTCATTTTAAGACAATTGCATGGTAAGATTCTATGGGAATCTCAATTTAACGAGCAATGGCCATTGGTAAGTGGTTATTATTGTACTTGTTAATGACCTGCTACCTGTATTTGCTTCTTGACCTTTGCTTTCAGTGTTAACCTTTTATATTGTTTCTTTTGGGGTTATTATGAATGTAAGATGATGATATATGGCGATCATTATTGCATGCTGATGTGGTATTTTCTACCTGCACTTAGAGGTTGATGTTGACCTTGGGTTATTATTTCTTGCACTTATGATTTACCACATTCTATGCTTTCAACAATTGCTTTGATATATATGGTTGTATATTCTGTTTACTTTTGCAGGTGATGATGGCTTGTGTGAAAAGTGTAGAAGATCATGGTTATGTCCTATCATTTGGGTTGCCTTCATTCTCTGGTTTCTTGCCGCACAGGGACAATAAAGCTGGTAGACATGCTTTTCTAATTCAGTACTTATTTAACATTATATTTCTTTTATTATACCATATCATGTTTCCTTGCATGAACTTGAAGGTCAGTGTTGTGATACTTGGTGTTGAGGGCTTCAAAAACTAAATTTATGGCAATGCTGGAAATGCTATGCCCTCAATTGCACCCTTAATACCCATTATCAATAATGCCTATTCCCATCTATGATTCATTTGAAGTAGTTGTATAGAATTTTATCTATAGAGTTTATTGCTTTGTCATTTCATGGCAATCTCCACTTTGATGCAGGGAGTACCGGATCAAAGTTGAAGAAGGGCCAGCTAGTCCAAGGAGTTGTTTCAGGCATTGATAGAGTAACATGTGTGATTTCTATGAAAATTGATCCTACGCTGGTGAATAATAATATGGTAAGGTGTGATTGGATGATGTATTTCCCTTCTTATCTTGTTCTAGTTCTCTTGTTTGGCACTGTTCACTGTTACATTTCTGACTGCAAATACCACAAATGTGTAAGGGTCCATCATCATGGAAGAAGAATGTTAAACTTGTATTTATGTTATAGATATGGATATGACATTTTAAAATATTTGGTGTAAATTCCATACGTCTTTTCATTCTAAGAATTTGATAGATATCAAATGTGATCTTTGTGTGGATCTGATGATGACGAAAAGTGTATATATTCTTCCGCAGAAAAATTGTAATGTATTAATTCAAAAATATGAACTTACTTCACATTCAGTATTCATGCTAAAGCATATGGCCATTCTAATTAGTATACATGCCAAAGTATATTGCATGTAGCCATACTAATAATGTGCTAAGGTGTGGTTAGACAATATATTTCCTTTCTTATCTCGTTCTAGTTCTCTTGTTTGGCACTTTTCACTGTTGAATGTCTTGCTGCAAAAACCACAACTGTGTAAGGAGAAATGCTAAACTTGTATGTGCATTAGATATGCATATGACATAATTAAATATTTGGTGTAAATTCCATACTTCATTTTATTGTGAGAATTTTATAGATATCAAATGCGGTCTTTCTGTTGATCCCATGATGAAGAAAAGTGTATATATTTTTCTTTCAACAGAAAAATGCATAATGTATTAATTCAAAAATATGAACTGACATCACATTCAGTATTCATGCCGAAGCATATAGCCATACTAATCCCTACGGATCTGTACATGAGATTTGAGTTCATATGCAACAGCTATAAAGACAAAACAAACAACAAGGAAACCAAGCCTATACTGGCCATTAAATGCCCTTACATATCCAGACTTTCAGTGAATTATCCCAATATAGCCAAAAAGAAGTGTAATGTTCCTACTTTGCAAAGAAACATCAAAACTAGCAATCCACTAGTAGGGAACAGAACCATACAATAACCAGAGGTTCTAATGAAAGTAAAAGAGAGGATTATCTCTGAGAATGCCCTCATTCTCTTCTGAAAACTTTATCATACCAGCCTCCAATTGCAGTCCAGCTTTTGATAATGAATCAAGCAGCATCAAAGAATCCCCACGGGAGTGATTCATCTATCACCAGAGATCCAGCTTGTTGTTGTGGCATCTCCTTCATGGTGTCCATATATTCCTAAAGCAAAATTTAACTCAATAGAATACTTGCTCCAGCGAAAGGGGCACACTTTGGAGAATTGTCTCCTTTCTAGATAGCCAGATAGCCCAGCTAACAACAATAGGAAAGGTTGGAAATCACCTACTGCTCTGTCTTCATACCAATTTTTCAATGCTTATGATAAGGATTCCCTTTCCAATTTGCCAGCGCCACGCAGCAGAGTTTTTGGTGTTTCCCACACCTCTTTTGACAAATGATAGTCCACTAACAGATGCAGTACATTCTCCTCATGATCTCGGCATATCATACAAATGCTGGGTCCTTTTTTGGCCCACTTGAAAAAAGTCCCAGGGGGGGATCTTGTTGGTCAAAGCTTGTTGACGTTTATAGCTTCGGGAGTTCTCCTCCACAAGTCGGCCTGAAGAAGAAACAATAAAATAATAATCATTTTGCTAATTTGCAAGTTGGCCTCACCTAGAAGACAAGTCAGCCCCAGCTAAAGTGAAAAGGTCAACCAAAGAAAAGTATAAATAGAGGTGACGTCTCCCTCATTTGTCCACCAAGCAATTCACTCAAGTCAGCTACACAAGTGCGCAAGAGAGAGGGAAGAAGGTTGAAGGGTAGATGAAGACTATTTCTGGGTTCGCTATTCTGGAGAGTTTCTTCTTTGGCTCTAGGGTTTGTCTAGAGCTTGTCTATGTGATTACTCTTGTATCTGGATGTATTTTGTATCTTGAACTGATATCTCTTAAAAAGAGGTGGTTTCTGGGTTTCCTCCCTTGTGGTTTCCCAGGATAAAATCTTTGTGTCTCTTTGTTTCTGTGCATGGTTATTGTTATCACCTAAACTGTAGTTACCCCTATGGATGGCAGTAGGAAAGGGCAACTCAAAAGGTGCAACCATGATCACTTCGACTTCCAATAGATGGTTGTAACGCCAATCGAGGCAACCTTCACTTTATGTTATCTAGCCCAGACAACAAAGGGGGAGACCCAGATCTACGCTCGACAGGAGAGATCAAACCAAAACACCAAATATAAGTGAAATATTGCAAGGTGTATGGTGTACCCTAGATCTAAGGATGAAGTCACAAGATGAATAAAGGGTTTAATGAGTATAGCTTTGGTTCATTGTTGATGTGAGAGTGACTTATAGTATTTGAAATGAGATCCAGGATTAAAGTACTAGTCAATTGTGAGAAAATCCACTGCCTTGGGAACCGTGTCCAATGCAGGATAGTTTAGGGATTGAATTGGGGCTAACCAGTGCTACAGACAAGCTTGATTGTAAGATATGACAATGTCAAGGGATTCAAAAAACCCAAACAAGGATCAAACCACAAGTTAACTCAACAATCTAGGAAAGTCGAATGAGCTTGGAGAAAGATCAGTGCCTTGGGAATTGGGACAAATGGAGTCAAATTTGAGGTTAACTTGTAGATCATGACCCCTATAACATAAGGCAAGTGGGCTAATAGAAGTTTGATGGATGGATCTATCTAGATCTAATAATTCATGATGTGACCTAAGTGGACCACAATCCCTTAAAACAAGGAATGCTATCCCCAAAGCAAGATTTCACAAAATGACCTAGTAGACCTAAGTTTCAAGGTATGTGTGTTTCAAATCCACCAAAATCTCAACTACCCACGAACTACAAGTGGACAAACTCAATCTCCCCAAGAAGTGCGACTTTGCCCAAGGAGGGTTAAAAGTGTGATAAATGGGATCAAGACAAGTCCAATGGCCACCAAAATTTAGATCCAAGTAGTTTAGGCAAGTGACAATATGGATCTAGAAAATCAAGGCAATCCAAGGGTTAGATCTTACTAGATCTGAGTTTTAAGATACCAAGGGGTCCAAAATGGGGTTTTAATCCCTTAAAATGTGGAATAGGGCCCACAAGGTAGAAATCACAAAAGTGATAGTCTAAGGGTAGGTTATTGGATATGTAGATTGCAAATCAAGTGGGATCTCAACTACCCATATACTAGATCTAGGTTAACTCACCCAAACCAAGGAGTGCGACCTCACTTGGAGAGGCTAAGTTGCCTTGGGAAGGGGGTCAAATGAAGGCCAATCCTCACTAAACTATAGATCCGGGATGCTGTGGATACTATAGAGGTGGGTTTTAAAAATCTTACCCAAGAAGCCACTAGATCTTAGTAGATCTGAAAAAATGTAAAATGGGGGTTTTGATTAATTAGGGTTTGAAGTATTTTAGACAAGTGGATAGATCATGGAAAGAAATTACCTTGAGATCATACCTGAGTGATGTGAATGAGATGCCTTGTTGTTGAGGAAGACTCCCGCAGAGATCAAATGAGAGATTGATGATTTTGCTTGCCGAGATGATGCCCTAGCCCACAAGTGCGACCTCCTCTACCCGTCAATCCAAGGAAAGTGATTTCAATCAGAAAGGTCAAGTATGGAGGAAATACAAGCAAAGTGCAATAGTAACACGAAATAGAAGGTCCTAGGACAATAATACTCCCTGTTACTGACGAAGAAACCCAAAAAAGAAGTAGGGAGGGTCCTCCCCTACCAATACGTCCTCCTTAGATGATTTTGGCCTCCACCTGTAGATGCAAAAAGATGGTAAAAAAATATGGCAAAACAAGATCTCCAATAACTCAGTGCAAAGGAAGAATCAATGAACGAACACCAAATACATTCACCACAACACTTGGAGATAGATGCAATAATAATTTTCTATTCCAATAATCCAGAGCCACAAGTCCCCTTTACAATGAGAAACTCTCTCCTTTAAATAGGAAGGAGAGGCATCAAAACCCTAACCACTTTTTGAATGAGTGGCTAAGATTAAAAGATCAAAATGTCTAATCAATGGTTGAGATGGGCTCAACAATAAAATACATAGATCACTAATAAAATATAACCGTAAGTGGACAAAATCGCCCTAGGAGAGGGGATCCCACCAAAACATGATGACAAAATATAACAACTAGCTAATGGTGGGTCCAAGGGGTAATTTTAGACACCCTTGGTCAATCCCCATAGCACAATAATAATAAAAGTCATCAAAGTACCAAATCGTGCCTCTATGGACAAATCATGAGCCTTAGGAGGCTCCATAAATCATCAGAAAATGCCATAAGTGATGTATGCGGGTCCCGATGAAGCTGAAACTGTTGGAGAAGGTGTGGAAGACATCCCACTCATCATCACTGATCATCCCATGCCAAAACTTTGCCTTAGTAGCCCAAATCAAATTTCTCTGTAGCCATTTCTACCGATTTTGAATTGCCTCGAGAAGCGTGAAACTGCCCAAACTGCCTCCTGGAGTGCCTCCGCTGTCAAGGTGAGGGGCACCAATGTGCATGGGAGGGGGTAATATGGTAAAATCAAGTGGCTGGACCACCCCCTCCATGCATAATGCCCTAGGTGAACCAAATAAAATCCATCTCTGCTTTAACCGGGTCTCCGACAGAGCAAAACTGCACTAGGATAGCCTACTGAGGCTCAATCATCACTGTAACTGCCTGGAACTGAAAGTACACTGTCTCATTGGACTCAGAAGGTCCAAATCTATCCAAGATGTGTACTCATACACCATATGGATCTCTGCATGATCATATAATATATCCAATATGCCTGAACAAGTGAAATAATAATAATCTGTAAATGATCAAATAATGCTGAAAACCATAAATCATCATCATAACCCTGCATTTGATGTATAGAACCATCATGTACATGTACATAGACCATATATCATCTATCTGTGTCATCATAAGGTCTAACCATCTCATGTCCTGTGGCTGACCTTGGTCAAACTGGGTTTGACCAAGTTAACACGACCAAATATAACTCAGAATATCATCGGAAGGTGCTGCAAAGTGTCAGAGGTTAATGCATGCTCTACAATTCATTCAAATAGCAATTATAACAAGTAGCAGTCATTACTGGCGATCTACCAACAAATATATAATGTCATTAATTATTATTATGACTCAAACTATACTTTCAAGACCATACTCACTTCATAGTTGTGATCAATTTGCTAGAGAAGGGTGAAGGCTTAGAATTAACTGGCTAGGCCAAGGGATGACTTACTGACTCAACATTGTGACACTTTGGATATGGGAAAAGGGAAAACACATCATAGCATATACTGAATGAGCAACAACACAGGGAATGGTGGTGTCTCACAAATGGATAAGTTGTTCAAAGAGTATTTATTCACCTTTAACAGATGCGCACAATCCATAATACAAATGAGGCCAGCAATCATTTTGATATAGCTTTTGAGTTCCATTGCTTTTTGGGCCTGAAGTTTCCATAGCCTTTGATCTATGTGTGTTCATAAACACATTACATAGATTTACATTTATTTAGGCTTTTTGCTGCAGGTGTGTTTTTAAGGCACTTGTTTACCTGAGCACTTCTAGGTGTGTCACAGACAACTTGTTTACCTAGGCATTTACATTTCACAAAAGATATAACATTTTATTTCATAGCCATTTTCATTTGACTTGCCTTTCATTCATGTGTGTTTAGAAACACATTGCATGAATGGGCTTTTCGTGCAAGATATAACACTTCATTTCCCATACTTTGTATTCATGGCAGCACTAAAAGTTTCAGGTTTAGTCAACACAACTTTAGTGACTAGGGGGATTTCTCAAGGAAATCCAACTCACCATAGGTAAGTTTTGTCACCAACTCAGAGCTGAGACATAATAAACAGGGAAGCTCATCCAATAAAGAGGCTACAGTGGGGAAAAGTCCTCCATGCCACTAGTCAAGTAGTAAGTCAGGTGATAAACTAAAAGGTAAGTAATGGATGGATGAAGACAATGAATAATGGAGCCAACACTAGCAAGCCAAGGTATGGTGGAATGATCACCTCTATTCTCCCCAAGGAGGGTAAAACCAATGAGTATGAATAGTGAACTTTTAAGTCTGAGTAGGGACAATATAATATAACAAGATCAACCAGGTCCACATATCTATATGATCGCCAGATTATGATACTAAATGCTAAGACATGCCATAAGAATGAATATAAAAGCAATATAACCACAACACCATGATATACCTCCTGAGTCATATACCTGAATGCTCATCCTCTAAACCATCATCTGTCCTCTGAAATTGCTACTGTAACTCTGGGCACTACTGACTTCTCATGTACAAATGGTATGATAGCTACATCGGTCATCTCTCTGAGTGTCCTGAGACTCGGTCATGGCTGAGTCATATACCTGAATGCTCATTCTCTAAACCATCATCCGTCCTCTGAAACTGCTACTGTAACTATGGGCACTACTGACTGCTCATGTACAAATGGTATTATAGCTACATCGGTCATCTCTTTGAGTGTCCTGAGACTCAGTCATGGCATGGGGAAAATATACTGTCCAAAATCTGATAGTAATCCATAATAGATGCTCATCTCAGCATCTCAATGTAAGGGAACTGGCTAAATAGTGTACTAGAATCAGAAAAATAATGTATGGTAGCCTGGCTACTATATATGTGATAACAATTATCCTTCAGTGATCCTATTTTGTTTCTGTTGCAAATAATGAAAGTTATACTGCTATATAAAAAATCTAACAAAGCTAACCAGAAAATAAATTTTCCCTCATTGCACCTTTAATCTTTTAAATGAGTTTCCACAACCATTCCTTTTAAAAGCTTACATCCTCCGCAAACAGTGAAGTATGCCCAAACTGTGTTAGATGGATTTTTCGTCTAGAGAGGCTCATCCTCTCCTTGTTTTCATTTTATAGCACTATTGATTAGGAACTGTGTATATTCAGTCCATCTTGTGCTCAATTTCCTTTCAAACTCAATTCCTTTGCCAACTTTCATGATTCTCTTCACAGGTTAACTTTAGTCACCGATGGAGCATCACTTACAGCTTGAAGATTCACTCCATGGAGATGATCCCTCAGGCTTTGAGATAATGTCGAATTCCCTTTGGCTCTCAACCAGGGACCTGCACCAACCCAAACCTTCTTGCCATCCATCATTTTTTGTGCTAACCACGAGACTATCAACGGAAAAGCTTCAACTAGGGATATTCAAACAATTGAGCAATTTTGGCTCCTTTCTAATGCATTCGTTGAAAGACAAAGGCTGAATTTACTCCAACCTCATAATGTCTTGCCACACATCCTCTCCTTTGAAATAGAATTGAATTTTGTTTAGTCCCCCTCCCCACTGCGCCCCCTCCCCCCCTAAAAGTTTATTAGGTTTTGAGAGTCTTATGCCAATTTATGCATGGCAAAGTGATGTATTTACTATTTTGTAGCCTTTAAAGTTAAGGTGCTTGCAATGCAAGTTGGATAGGAAAACTTAATGAATGCACACCGCTGAAGGAAACTACAAGATGACCAACACCCCTCTTAGTGAATTCCAAGAAGGTGATTGGGTTTATGTCCATGTTGAACCATATGAGTAACTTACACTAAAAGGCAGATAGAGAGAGAGAGAAGCTGGCATTGAAATTCCATAATTCAAATCAAATTTGTAAATGGGGGTGTCAAGTCACATATGCTGTAGATTTGCCTAATAAGGTAAGTCTCTAGATGTATACCTTGTCTCATGTATGATAGATGAATTAGCCTTGTAGTGTTGGAACCAAAAGTTATTTTGTAAGTCCTTACATTTAAAACTAATCTTTAATACTTGATCAGATGTAGAAACTTACTTTCTGAAGAGTCATCCAGGGAGATAGGATTTTTCTAGCAATGCCCTTCTCTCCCTATACATTGAGGAGAAAAACTGGTTAAATGATGGGGACTTATTATGATCCTCAAAATTGAGGAATATTTAATGATTAACTTATTAAGGTTTTTTCCAGTACTAACGGGTACACATCTTTCAAGAACACATAACTGTGCATCGTGGCTATCACACCTTGTATTCATTGCAAATATTCTTTTGTATTACATATATATCTGTGGTCTTCATGTTCTAGGTTACACTAGTGTATGCCTAGAGTGTAATCTGTATCCTGTTAGTGCTTCACAGGGTTGTCAAGTGGGGTGCATTTTGACCCACGAATTGCATTACAATGGGCATTATCTTATATCTGTGCATTTTCTCTTTTTTTTCTGATGTGACTTTAAAGTTTACATGCTTTCTTCCAATCTTACACTATATTTCTTCTAACCAACATTAGTTTGATGGATTATGATTGAGATTGAAGAACATTTTGTGTTTAAATTTAATCCTATATTATTGTTGATTGAGCGACTCAGTCCAAGGAAGGCATGTGGCTACATCTCATTAATGTTTGATTACTATTCTATCTGGTCATGATTTTTGCACATGGACATGTCATATATAAAAGGCACATCTTAACAAGAAATTGGAAAATGCGTGTCACGAAATTTTTAGCCGAGTGAGATTGGTCTATTACCTTCTTAGAAACTGTAAGCTATATTCATTGCAAGCATTTGCAAGTGAAACTGGATTAACTATTTTAAAATTTGCTTACATATATTTCATAAGATGTGTGCAAGTATTATTGAACTGCTCATTACCCACATTGGTTTTGGTTTCCCATGATTGTTATAATCAGACATAATTTTCAATATTCAATCTCAAGTTAAATTCCATTGATGTTTTCAAGCTCTCCATTGATGTCGTTCATTCTCATATTTATTTTCAGATTAAAGACTATGGAGGATTATCAGTGGATCTTCTGGTACCTGGGACAATGGTTAATGCACGCGTGCAAGCAATATTGCGTAATGGATTGTTACTCTCGTTTCTTACCTATTTTACAGGGACAGTAAGTGTTCTGTGCGTTTGTGTGTATAGTGCATTTTATTTCTCTTTTAGTTAAATGGTTGGACTTGAAATAACAAATTTTCTAATATGCACTGTAGCACTCTAGCGATATGTTGTATGTGGAATTGTATGACATTTCAGCATTCTTCTTCACAATTTATTGCAGGTTGATATCTTCCATTTGCAAGATCCATTTCCTAGTTCGAATTGGAAAGAAAAGTTCCCAGAAAATGCAAGGGTAGGGGGTTTCCTAGAATAGTTTCTTTTTATGCTTGGTTTTCTTACAGGGAATGATCTATATGTGGTCATTATGCAAATAGGAATGCTAGTTAATGTGTTTTATTTTTCTTCTGCTTTATTCATCGGAACATGAATCATGCTTATTTGTAATTTTAAAATAATAAGAAGTTTCTTGTTTACTAAATTATGAGCATAGCACTTTTATCTATTGAACTTATTACTAGAAGCTATCTTATTTCACAGTGAAGTTGACTACTCTGGAATCGTGTTTCAGTTGAAAGCAAGGATTTTGTATGTAGATCCCACGACAAAGGCTGTTGGCTTGACACTTAATCCTCACCTCATTCAGAACAAGGTCCCCCCCATGGTATGAGTTTTGATGGAAATTCGTTGTAACTTTTTCTATATTATATAATGAGTTTTTAGGATTTTTTTGCAGAAAGTTTTATGAACATCATCAAAAGGGCAAACAATAAGCTCCAATGTCAATGGCAATATCAATATATTCTGAATAAAGTGACTATGGTTGTATTAAAATGTTAGTGTTATAACATGGCATTAGAGATAAATGCTTTAAATCAGTATTAACGTTCATTTGGTGGTTAGGCCACCTTAATTTTCTTAGGGTTCATAAACTGGTATCAAGGTTCATAAACATGTTCGTGGATAAATGGTGAGCATTTTTCTAGAGGCTCAGAGACATTAGCATTTTTTAGACCCTTTTAGCCACCATTATGAAATTATTTGAGTTGGTTCTTGATCATCTTCGGACAACCCATGAGGTCTCATATTTTATTTAGAGTACCATTGGGGTCAAACAAGGGTGTTCCTTATCCCCCACTCTATTTTTTGATCTACATTGATGAGCTCAAGTCCTTCCCACAGGAGCACATCCAAGACAAAGATGGGTGCCTTCTCCACCTAGTATTGATCTCTGTCATGCTCTTTGTTGATGATGCGGTCCTCTTGGCCTCATCTCCGGAGTGGTTGCAAAGGCAGCTAGATGCCTTGGCCCTCTTTTGTGATCTTTGTTAGTTGATGGTCAACTTGGGTAAAACCAATGTCATGATCTTCAATGAGTCAAAGAAGCTCGTCACAATTTTTCATTTCTTCTTTAGAGGGGAGGAGATTGAGATCACTAACTCCTATACCTATCTAGTACAGTTCACAAGACCTCATTTTAGTCTACAACATGCCCTTTAGCCCTATGTCAACAAAGGCTATGGATCCATAGCCCATCTCGAGAGACTGTGCTTCAGACACCATTTTCAAGACATTTTGTCCAAGATTTCTCTCATGGATGCTCTCATATGACCCACAATCCTCTATGGATCACAGCTTTGGGGGCCATGTCTATTAGGCTCTGGTTGGGCCTCAATAGAAAGTGCAGATCAAATGCAAATAGATAGTGCCTCAGCCCATCATACTTGAAGAGTTTGTTTCCCGCCCCTTTCAACTTAAGGTTGTGTTCAACCTTGTCTCACTCTTACATCGCCTTTGGAGCTTCACTGACTCAGCGATGGGGGTGAGATCGATACCCATATTTGGCCCATCATTCAACATAGTCCATTGGCTTAACTAGCCCTTCAGGCTGCACCAAGTGTTGTTATGTGGGGGTCGTGGATCTTTTGGTGTTTGTTGGTATTGCAATATATTGACTCCCCCCATTTAGGTATTCCCTGGATGCGCTTGGCCGCCTGTTACCTACCAGGCATATGTTGAATAGGAGCACCTGAGATGACTTTTATGGGAAGTTTGTACAGGTCACTTGGATCATCCCTCAGGGATGTTTACATCAAAAGATGACCTTTTACATCGAGCACTTTATGGATCTAAGAGTCGGTCTTATTGTTTGGCCCTATTACATACTCTGCCATTGGGCGCACACTCTTCCTGTTCCTTTAGGCTAGCTTATAGTGGGTTCTTATCGTCTCAAGGTGGAGATGGATACACTCTTCCTGTTCCTTTAGGCTAGTTTATAGTGGGTTCTTATCGTCTCAAGGTGGAGACGGATCACTAGATCGATCAAATAGGAAATGCCATGTATAGACCGAGGAGCTCTTCATTTTTTATTGTCCTATCTACTATGAGATTCGTGAGCAACTCCATTGTCTTTTTAGGGACCTTCTTAGGGAACTTAAGAATTTGACCAGGTTATTCAGGTATCCTAATCAAAGATGTACGACCTTATACTTGTAGGAGGCTCTCCGACTCCACTCCCTCGTCCTCTAATGACTTCCACACCTTGGACGAGCTTCCACTTAGCGGATTACCTACATTTTTTTAGTGCTCCCTTCTTCTTCTCGGGGCACTAAGAGACAAATGAATGGTTGTACTACTTTCGACCCTAGATCAGTTAGGACTCGGAGTACCATCTCCACATCCATTAGACACCAACGTCGTGGCCAATCTCGACACCATAACAACAATCAGACAATTTCATCCATGTCTCGATAGTAGGTCTTCCACTCTAGTGAGCGACACATTACCCATTATAGTTCCTCCTTTAGTTCTATAGACGTAGTACTATTTTGAGATTCCTTCATTTGGCCTCAAATGTTAGGAGAGATGCTTCCAATGAACCATGACAGATTTACCACTTTTGTATCACAGTTTCCTTCCTCCATTCCTCCCCTGGATTGACTCCCCATCTTTGGAGTTCACTTTTTTTGCTCTTTAGGTTAGAGTCATACTATTCCAAGAACCAATAATCAAGAAACCCTAGATAGGGTTACGTTACAGAACCCATGAGAACTCAATATCACTCAACACAATATTATTATTAGATTGTATAGTGCCACATTACATTGAGGGTCGTCACTCTTATAACGAGTCTGAATGACCAAAACTCTAACCATAATGCCTAAACCCTAAGACTCTTATAAACCTAACTTTTGACCCAAGTCACCTAAGTGACTTTATTACATGTGTAGCCTTATATCTTAACACCCCCCAATAAGGCGTACATTGTTGAAAAATAACAAACTAAAATCAAATACATATACTGAATGAAAAGCAAAAACTGAAAACTAAACATCTTTTAGAAGCTTCTTCTTTGAACACAGATATTAGACTAGGTTGAGCTCCATCAGGTTGGCCTTGTAACCCTCGTAAAGGTGTAGTTCCTGAGTTAAATTCTCGAGTTCCTTGATTCCACCTCCCCGAACTCCCAAATCACGATTCTCCCGAAGTCAATTAGTGGACATCAATCCACATGCATGTCTCATAACCTCATTAGTAGACTGTAATCCACATTCATGTCTTAACAACTATTGAGAGCTCATTCCCTAGATCCACAACTCTTAAACTATCTGGACAACCATCCATTCATGAGTTGTTAATTGTTCCCTTTTGTGCCTTAAAAGCATTGGCTTCTTAAAATGTAGAAATCTAATTTTCTTCAGTAAGGAAAACACCAGTGGCAGTGTCTGGTGGTTCTTCTTTGATAAACTCGACAGCATGAGCCGTGTGACCAATTTTTGACCTCAAAAATTCCTTTTCCATTAAAAATTCTTCGACAATAATTGAGCACATTGAGAACAACGTTTTCTTCCTCAGGATCTGAACATGACCCCACTATTCCCATGGCATCTTCATGGCTTTAACAAATTTGAACACTTTATGAATTTCTGCTGCTTAATAAAATAACTCGCGTTCATAATTTTCAAAAATTTCCAGTGCATAACTGATCATATGGAGATTGTATGGAATCAATTGTTGATTGAATTGTTGTTTCAACAATCATTGTACGGTAGTCGTACTACTGCACAGATCGTGGGTAGTGTCCCAAAAAAAGGACGACGTTAAAAATTGACGGCTTCTTCTTAATACTTCACGATATTTAACTTTGTGGCGACTCTTCCCTTTAACTAATGGCCTTTTCTTTCATTGTGGGCCGTTGGCAATCTTTTCTTTGTTGCTTGATCTTTAAAATATGTTGTCTGCCGAGATGCACACTAGCAGTAGAAATCTTTCGAAAGCTGATTCCTCACTACAAGTGGGAAAGTTGTGGCCTTGGGGGCAAGCAATGAGCCAGGTACTGTCACCTGATTCCAGCTCCTCCGTTTAGGCAAACTCCTAACGAAGTCAAGGGGGGTTGTCCGTAACAAAGAGTTGTCTAAGGCTCTTGTGTTTTTTAAGATGTTTTTTGGGTGTATGGGTGTTGTTTAGGAGTTTTTTGATGATCACAGATTTATAATAATTGAAAATTAAACAACACAAAGATAAACTTGCAATAACACTTGAATAAAATGCACCACTGATTGACAATTTAAATAACTCAGATATGAAGCATCCACAATGATATAATTAAAGCAAATGATACATGCACTTCTGATATAATATTCAAAATGAAACAATAGAAGGACCAGTGCCTTATGGAGTAAAAAATAATGTGCTTGGGATGCTGAGATACAAGAGTTCAATGTTGCGTGATACAAGTCTTGGTTTGGTGCTTGAGATTGTTTTGCAAGTGTTCTTTGTAGATTTTATTATAAATTTTGAGGTGATCTTGATTATAATGGCTAAAGGGAATTTCCAACCGATACGCAAGGTACTGGAAATCTGTCCAGGAATACTCTAAGTGGCTCCATTCAAAGACATGACGGACCACCCAGTTTTCTAGCGAGGTGTTCAATAACTAACTAGCCACTAGAACCTGAACATGGCTACGTGGCGTCCCCTCTTGGAATTTGCCCACTTTCGAGTATTGTATCGATCAACGCCGGATTCGTTCGTTATGGGGGTGGTGAATTTTATTATGGTTGAAGTTGGAATTAGTGTGAATAATTAAAAATTCCAATACCGTTTTTGAGTAACCCAACCTTTCTCAAGGAGGGAGGGGCAGAGCATACGTGGTAAGGAAATAATTAACTCCAATTTTTATGGGAAATGATGAGTTGTGAGTGTTTTACTTAGAGCACAAAGAAACAAACCTCTCCGACAGAGAGTGCTCTTGATCCACCTCATGGTGAGATTCAAGGGACTTATCTAAACTAGTATGAGAAATGCAATGCAACAAAAATGCTCTCCGACAGAGAGTGCTTTTGACTTGTCTTATGACAAGTTCAAGAGACTTTTGTGTTCTTTTTATGATTGACAAATATAAGCAAGAAACACAACAAGATAGCTCAATTAAAATAAAAGAAGACTAATCTAACAATTAGTATTCTAGGATGCAAAGGTGAAACTAAACTAGCAATTAGTAATCTACTTGCAAAAATGGAAAACTAATCTATGCACTGAAACCAAATCTAAGCTAAAGATGAAGTAAACAAAGCAAGACACTACAAACTTCCCCAATTGGGGAAGTTGGGTTGTGGGAGCTTAAAAATCCCTCTAGCTCTTTTTATTAATCGATTACAATGCCTGGGATTTTAACCCTTTGAAGAGAGCTCGAAAGAAATGGAAGAAACTTCTTAGGAGCTTTTACAAAAAAGGAGATTGGTTTCTTAGGGTCTTCTCGGTTTCAAAATTTTCTTGTTTGCTCCTTGTTTTTTTGCTCTTCTTGGTTTCTTCTCTTCAAATCTTTGGATTTACTTGTTTGACCTCCTTTTAAGCACCTACATCAAAAATCCAACTCAAAACACCCATTATTGTTAATAAAAAAAAATTGAAATGGAAGATAAACTAAGATCTAAAGTGCTCAAACTTTGGAGCAAACCAGCTAACACTAAGATCTATATGCAACTAGGCTAAGAGTACTAACTACAAATGCTAACCAAGTCTAAACTTTAAACTAGAAATGAATTAAACTAAGAGAAAAACGAACTAGGCTAACATTAAAAGCTAATGAGCAAGCAAAGAGAAGGAGCAAAGGGGGTCAAAAAGAGAAGAGAGAAAAAGAGAGAACAAATGGAAGAAGCTGCCAACTAAATGGAAGATGGGGCAGCCAACAGTAAAGGCAAATGGGCAGCAAACAGAGGTAAGAAACAGTAGTGAAAAAGAAGGTAAGGAGGAGCTGTTAAAGAGTAGAAAAAGCAGTCAAGGGAGAGGTAAAGAAGGGGCTGGAAACTCAAGCAAAAATCAGAAGTGGGAAGGCTCAAAACAGTGAGCAGAAGACAAAGAAAAATCAGAGATTGAAAGGAGGCCGAAAATGACAAAAGGAGAGAAAAAAGAAGACTTAAGAGAAGACTGGAAATAGAGGAAGAAAACAGAGAGGAAGACAAATGGAGAAGGGAAGAAGAAGGAGGACGAGAAGAGAAAAAGGTAAGGGTTGAAGGACTAGAAGAAGAAGACGAGAGCTAAAGAGAAGGTAGGAAAGAAGAGCAAGGAGGAGAGAGCCAAGAAAGGCTAGAGGGGAAGAAGCCAAGGAATAGGACTTGTAGCTTAGGGCTTCTTAATAACTAACCGGTAACTAATGTTTTAAAGTGATTTTGTTGATGAAATATTTGAGAAAGAGCTCTTCTTAGCCCTCTTTAGATGAAAGATTTGAGATTTGTAGATCCTGCAACCACAAGGTGTTAGAACAAAACTTGAAGATGAAGCATGGGTTCGATGCAACTGAACTCTTGCCCTTCTTCACTTTTAGCAACACCTAATCACAATACACAACTCAACCAACAAGTGAAATAAAAAAACATGCTAGTATGCTAGGAAAATCAAATCTAGATCAACAATTTCTATAACTGACTACTCATGTCCATCTTGATCTTAATAAACTTTGCATAAATAACCAACTTAAGACTATAAATGGTTATTCTACTGTGCTAACAATAGCCTTCCTGAGCTAGCAATTAATCAAACACTTTGCAAAATTGAGAGATGAGTTAGAAAAGATGTCACCTCAACAAGAGATGAAATCACACCAAAGAATGAGAGCTCATGGACCTCCAAAGTCGAATTCTTTATTTCAATACAAAGCAAAAGCTATTACAAAAATTCTCCAGAGTAATCTTACATCAAAATATCCATCATAAGAGAGCCAAAGGGCATCTCTTTTATACAAAAACTAGTGACCAAAGACCTAATTCGAACTTGGCAATAGAGAGAGCCAATAGCAATCAATACTAAATCGAATTCCAATCTATGCAAGGGCTTGGAGTTGAGATCCAAGTAGTAACTCGAGTTTGTTGGTTGGTGTGAGTGGGGAGGTGGCCTCCACCTAGGCAAGGTGCCCCCCACTCCTCCATAGTAAACTCCATCACCCCAATACGTGAATGTCAACACTGCAATTCGTGAAGCATGAAGGGAAGGCGTGAGCTATATCAAGGAGAAGCTTGGAGCTTGATGTTGGAGTTAACACGAGTTTGAAGGAGTCAAGCCATGTGAGGTGGCCCTTAATTTAGGAAGCCGCCTACCGTGTAATAAATATTCAACCAACAACCCATTAATACCCTGCCACATCACCAATTTGTGAGCTTGCATGAAGGAGGGCAAATTCTTGAACTGAAGATGACCTGTGGTGACTGTATACTCAACTCAAAGTGTTTGGAGTTGATTGGAATCTTCATAAATGCTATTTGCCATGTCATTTAGCCTGTTTATTTAATCCAATTGGATTATTTTGGAGAGATTTGGATAATTCTCCAATTTATTATTTTTTAATTATTTTTAATTAATATTTCTCTTTTATTGATTTTTTGAGAAAATATTAATTATGACGCTAAATGACTGTCCGAAACTTAGGATAAGTGGGTTTGGGGTTTAACTGGGATTTTTGGCTTAGGAATCAAGTCTCCAATCTCTGAAATGTTAAGAATTTAAAAAATTTGATAGCAGTAATAGACTGTAAATGAAATAGTGCAGAGATGGCTAGTAGTAAACACACATTCACAAAAATGAACACAATAATTTTCACGGGAAACGTTTTAAGGACAAAAACCCCAAAGCAATTAATAATGGTTTATCTCCTAAATGAGATGACTGAGTTTGTACAAAAACAGGCTAAAACCAAGCCTTTACAACAAATTAGAATTTGTTTCAATGAACAAGAAGAACCCAGACGAAAACAAGTTTCCTGTACAAGTCTGTTCAGTTATCAAACTGCCAGAACAATTCTGTCCGTGCTGCCCGAATATTTTCTGAGTTACTGTACTCGAAAATTCTGAATTTTTCTGCTGCCCGAAATTTCACAGAGCTGCTGCTCGAAAATCAGAGTGTTTTACTGCTGCGCGAAATTCAGGGTTTTTACTGCTGCCCGAAATTCCCTGAACTGATGCGGAGGGTGAATTGATGCTTAGGGTGACTGCTGAGTTAGGGTAACTGTAAATCAGTAGTAAAAAAAGAAAGGTAAGAACAAAACAGTGGAGCTGTGACTTCTTCAAGAGGTTAGAACCAGTAGTATAGAGAAACCAGCAGAAAAAGATAACCCACGGGCTGAGCAGAGAGAGTCCTTCAAAATCGATGGTCAAAAATGAGAAATTTTTCTTCTTATTTATAGTGGGTCGAGTGGCAAGAAAAATCCTTGTTGGGGCCGACCTATGCCTTTGTATTTTTTTTTTTATTTCCTTCAATTGACACCGACTTGTGCCTTTATTTATTTTATTATTTTTTTCTTTTAATAAAGAGCTGAGCTCTTCAATTTAGGCCGACCCATGAATGTATACTTTTTTTATTTTCTTTTCTTCAAATTTGTGGGTACAAGGACCAAGCCAAGTGATGCTTGGGTTTCATGGTTCTTCAACAAGTCATCCAAGTGTTCTTCAAGGTCTTCATTTATGTCCACTCCAAGTGCATCATCATAGACATAAGGAGAATTATTAATTGGTTTACTTCACCCTCCTAATGCCACCAAGATCAAGTGCCAGGTATTTCAACAAGGGTTAATCAGTCCCTTGAGAAGGGGTCCCATAGCCCATAGATCAAGGGGAAAAGTACACCACTTGCCTAGACCTAGTCTAGGGCTTATAGTGGAATCCTGGTAACTGACCAGGTGCCTCCAATCTCCCAGAGAATGGCTCTCAGCCCCAAGCTGAGTTCACAGTCCCAGACTGGGTCAATATCCTGGTAACTGACTAGGTGCCTCCATTCTCCCAGAGAATGGCACTCAGCCCAGGCTTAGTTCCCAGTCCCAGACTGGGTCAATATCCTGGTAATTGACCAGGTGCCTCCATTCTCCCAGAGAATGGCACTCGATGCTGCTCAGAAAAAATCAACATGAAATTCACCCCCAAACGACTGACATATTACAAATTAAAATTTTCCAATTAAATATCTGGAAAAATTAATAATAAAATAATAAAAAATAAAAACTGTCCAACGTGTCCGGTAAACTTTTTTCGGACAATATTTTAAATGGACAAGGGATGTAGGAAATGACCATCTAACATACAAATGGTGTCTAGTAGGTTCATATACATCAATTGGACTCTAATAAACCCCCAAGGTTCAGACTCTCAAAATCAGGCATTCCAGCTTTGGAGGAAGCGGAAGAAAACCTCGTCGATTATTACTTGGCTATAGGCAAAGCATAATTGACAAGGGAAAAAGACTCCTTGTAATGCCTTAGTTGATAGTCAAGTCATGGGGAACCGAGCCACTCAAAACCCTGCTAGCACACTTATTACAAACCTCGTGGGGCCATGGTCATTTGAACAGAAAAACAGAAACTGGCTAGCCAAAACTGGCTAGTCACCATAAACTGAACCCCTGATACTCTGGAAGTGAACAATGATCATGTTCAAACACTGGCGGCTTAAGGGAGGTTCAACTATTGTACAAAATAGTTGGTAACAAAATCGACGGCTCAATCTTTAGAATGGACAACGGTTCTAGTGGCCTTTCTACGATTGACGATTAGTGTAGATTTACAATAGAATGGCGGCTGGAACTAATGGCTTGTGCAGCGTCTACCGCGATCTCAATGGCTATAAGGAGACATGATTTCAATGGTGGTTACTGGAAAATGGAAGTGGCAACCCTGTAACGAAACGATGGCTCCCTATTTCATGGCGACAATAGACAACAATTAACAATCTTCACAACTCGTTCACCAATTGTGGATCCTCCATTGATGGCCTCAATTTGATCAGACTTCCTCAGCACTTTGTGGCAGCTTTAACTCATGGAGGTGGCTCAAATACTAAACAATCATAGACAAAACAAAAAATTCTTAACTGATTAACTAATCATGCTTTTCTGATTCTCCAGAACATCTTGCAATACAAGAGAAGAGCATACTTAGCAGATTAGTGCAAGCTGTTCTCTTGCTCTGTACCATATTCCAAGAACCAATAATCATGAAACCCTTGATAGGGCTATGCCATAGAACTTGTGAGAACTCAATATCACACAACACAATATTATTATTAGACTGTACGATCCCACATTACATTGAGGGTCTTCTCTCGTATAAAGAGTCTTAGTGACCAAAACCCTAACCCTAATATGTGAACCCTAAGATGCCTATAAACCTCGCTTTTGACCTAAGTCACTTAATTGACTTTATTACTTGTGTAGCCTTATATCTTAACACATTCTTCTTGCTTTTATAGGATCTGCCTTAGTGTTCTCACTTTGTATTGACATCATGGTTACAGGGAGCCCCATTGACCTACTTTTGTGGTCATCTGTTGGTCATTAATAAATTTATCTTATCTTATCTTGTTCACTTTCAACAACAGATAATCCTAATAATGGATTATCTTGAAGCGGTATGGGTTCAGATTGATGTTGTCAAAGAAGCAATTCATCATTTGACAACCTGTTTTGAGTCTTGAGAATATCAATCTTTTTATGCATGACTTGTATACAAGTGGTCACATCACTGAGTGAATGTTTGTTGATTTGAATAGTTGTTCCTTGTGCAGTGTTGATTAAAGTGTGTAGAAGACTGAACATGTCTTCGATGTTCGCTGCCATCCTGATCCAAAGAAGTGTTTAAGTTCCCAAAACATGTCAAAAAAACACCTAGTGTCACAAATAAGAAACACCAGACACCGATGATCCCCCTCCAATCATAATTCCCATACTGATAGCCTTTCATACATTGCTCTATTCTTCAATATGGGACAAATGGTGATAAGCTCAATTTAAACTCAACTCATTATTCCGGGTTATTGCTTAAACTAGTTTGCATCATTGAAATCATTGCAGCGTTGAAGCTTCGCATGCTTTTCCGTATGTTGTCGTTCTTTTGCTCTTGTTGTAAGGCTGATTGTAGTTTATCATTAGCTTTCCCTTCCTCATCAATTGCTGTTTCTAAAATCATGCACCACCAATTCTCAGCTTGAGGTCTGTCGATCTTCCAGTGCAATTCTTTGTCTTTTATCCATTACTTTCAAAATATTTTGAAATATTTGATAGGCCGGTAATGAAATTTTACAACTGGTGGTCTTATCATGATTTTGATTTTGAACAATCCATATTCAAAATCTGTTTCTTGTTCCTGCCGATAGATTATCATTGACTTGCTCCTCAGTTCAACAATACTGACTTTTATTTCTTCAACCAAACTGTTTAAAGGTTTTTCAGAAGGGTTGTGGTTTACTAATGTCAAAAGATAACATTGTCATCATTTATTTATTTTATTTTCTGACTATTGGTGATCGTTGGGAGTGGCAGCTTCAATACATAAAATAATGCTATAAACTTTTCATCAGAGTTCTTCAACGGGTTGCACTTTTCATCAATGGAATGCTGGCTCTTCCAAAAGTGATCAATATATAAATTCATTAGTCCATCCATTCAATTATGTAGCTCTTAAGACCATTCCGACTCCAGGCGCATGCAATCATAAGCATGCTCTCATACCAATTGAAGAAAATAACATGGAGCAAGAAGATCAAGAATACAGCCTAAGATGATGACAAGGTGGTTTAGGACTTAATGATTAGAGCCAAATTGCTAACACCCAGTACACCATTCTTAAAGACAACTTTTGATAGAGGCTTCATAGCAGGGATTGTTTATTCCCAACCATGCTCCTACCTCCACAGAGAACTGAGGAGAATAAGACCATGTAAGAAAAATATGGGAAGTGTTCTCCTCATGATTCCTGCTGTGCCAGGGCCCTCCTTTCCTCTTTTCTGCAACATTTCTGAGCTCAACACTCTTGAATTCAAGACCAACCACATGAAAAGTTTATTCTTTATTGGAGCCTCGATTTTCCAGAGCTTCCCCCACCACCATTTGTCATTATGAGGACGGGGTCCCTGTCAGACAGTATAGCCTAATTTGGCAGTATAAGTACCAACTGCCCTGTTCGTCATTCAGATTAATTCATCCTGGGATCTGGTTAGTGTGTTGTGTGTCTTTTTAATTCTTTCAAGAATGAGTTCACTTGCTGAATTCCTTCTCCCTCCAGCCCCAAATCTCGAGCCTTCAACCAGCCTTGATTCCAAAGAGAAGTTTGTGTAGGATTGTCAAGTAGATTGAGGGTAAATCTGTGAATATTCTGTAAATCAATGATAAAATTTTTTGGAAGAAATACACCTCCCACAACCCATGACAGCATCAGCTTCGGATCCTCACCTGTGTGCCATCACCACTTTCCAGTCCATGTAAGGACCTATGAATGGAAGGGCCAAAGCTATTGCTTTCCATTGGTTGGAATCTGGGATTCTGGATACATTCTGTTTACTCTTACTCTCTTTCCTAATCCAGTCAATGAGAGAGTCTGGAGCAGTATATTTTTGATTTATAACTTCGCGCCATAGGCTGTCTTTAGTCAGTACACCATTCTTAAAGACAACTTTTGATAGAGGCTTCATAGCAGGGATTGTTTATTCCCAACCATGCTCCTACCTCCACAGAGAACTGAGGAGAATAAGACCATGTAAGAAAAATATGGGAAGTGTTCTCCTCATGATTCCTGCTGTGCCAGGGCCCTCCTTTCCTCTTTTCTGCAACATTTCTGAGCTCAACACTCTTGAATTCAAGACCAACCACATGAAAAGTTTATTCTTTATTGGAGCCTCGATTTTCCAGAGCTTCCCCCACCACCATTTGTCATTATGAGGACGGGGTCCCTGTCAGACAGTATAGCCTAATTTGGCAGTATAAGTACCAACTGCCCTGTTCGTCATTCAGATTAATTCATCCTGGGATCTGGTTAGTGTGTTGTGTGTCTTTTTAATTCTTTCAAGAATGAGTTCACTTGCTGAATTCCTTCTCCCTCCAGCCCCAAATCTCGAGCCTTCAACCAGCCTTGATTCCAAAGAGAAGTTTGTGTAGGATTGTCAAGTAGATTGAGGGTAAATCTGTGAATATTCTGTAAATCAATGATAAAATTTTTTGGAAGAAATACACCTCCCACAACCCATGACAGCATCAGCTTCGGATCCTCACCTGTGTGCCATCACCACTTTCCAGTCCATGTAAGGACCTATGAATGGAAGGGCCAAAGCTATTGCTTTCCATTGGTTGGAATCTGGGATTCTGGATACATTCTGTTTACTCTTACTCTCTTTCCTAATCCAGTCAATGAGAGAGTCTGGAGCAGTATATTTTTGATTTATAACTTCGCGCCATAGGCTGTCTTTAGTCAGTAAGTTCCACAGAGACTTGGCAGCCAAAGACTGGCCAAACAGATGTATATATTTTAACTGCTATCCACCTTGGACTTTGGGAGTAGCAATGACTTTCCACTTTGCCAAATGTGAGGCTCTGTACTCACTGCTACCTTTCCAAGGAAAGTTAAAGCAACACATTCTTATTTTATCCAGTAGATCTTTTGGAATGTGGGCCATTAAGTGGCAGTATACAGGTATGGCTTCAAGGAAAGACTTAATGAGGACAAGTGGTCCAATCCTGCAAAGCCACTTGTTGCACCGGAATTTTATGTTTTTCTCTGTCTTTCTCACCAACCAGTACCAATCCGCCTTTCCATAGTTGTTGGGCTTTAGGGTGAAACCAAGATACTTCACCCCATCTTTCACTTCTAATTTCTGGAAAGGGAACTTTCTAACTCAGTTCCTGGTCACAGTTTCCTCCATATTAACTGTAAACAAAGCTGATTTAGCTACATTAACATCCATACCTGTAGCATCATTGTACATCTGTAAAATTTGGCTGATGCAAGTACTTTCCTTGTCAGATCCATAACCAAAGATCAGTACATCATCAACGAAAAGGAGATGGGTTAGTGATCCACTGCTTCTAATTTTTACCCTCTGCAGGTTCCTTATTCTCTTTGCCTCCTTTATAGACCTGCTTAGTCCCTTAGCCACTGGAAGAAACAGAAATGGGGATAAAGCGCAGCCTTAAAAAATCTAGAAGCAGAACCATTAATAAGCACTGCAAAATAAACTGAGGTTACACATCCCATTATCCATTTTACAACTGGCTGCTCTTGATGTTTTAATTGTATTCAGCCCTTGTGCTGTTCCCACTGTCTCATGAATTTGTCGACCCTCCAGGAACCCAAATTGTTCAGATGTTATGCAGCTCGAGTGGATAGGTTTCAGTCTGACTGCAACAACCTTAGAAATAATCATTTGCAGCCAGTTACATAGTGCAATAGGTCTGAACCCATGAAATGAGTTCGGACAGTCTACTTTAGGGATTAGAGCTAGGAAGGTACAATTGAGACTGCCAGACATTTTGCGATAGGCCCTTATTTCGTTAACCACAGTTAAAAGATCATCTCCTAAAAAGTCAACGAAGTCAATAAAAAAATCAACTGTCCAACCATCAGGGTTGGGACTCTTGTCCTTATTGAATGTATTTAGAACTGATAAGAGCTCTTCCTTTGTAACAGGATCAAACATCCTTTCATTATCCCCCTCCTCCACTAATCTGGGAAAATTAGCTACCATCTTGAGGATTTCTGCCAAGTTTACCCTGTTGGGTTGTTTATACATGTTCAAAATGCGCCACCCCTAACTCTGATAAAACCTGAAAGGTTCTGACTGAACTTCCTTCCCCATCAGGTATCTCCCAAATTGTATTAGTGGTCTTTCTGTAATTGGAAAAATTATGGAAGAATTTTGTGTTTTGGTCACCCAGCTCACCCAACCAGGCTCACTCATCCTGTGGCACTTTTGAGTCCCCAGAGGACATGATCATGCTTTTTTGTTGGTACTTGCACAGTAATTTATGAGGAAGGAGATAGATCTATCCCCTGCTCTTTATCTACCTCTAATTCTAGTGCTGAGAAGCACTTCTCTGTTTCCTAGGGTTAACTCTTTCACTACTATTTTCGCTTGTATTTCCTTATCTTCTGGTGCTTATGAGTTTCCTTAGCACTTCCATTGCCCTGTTGTTTTGGTAACCTGTGGACAGTAATAAAATTACCTTTTATCTTATGTCATATGTTAAATCACCCTGGGGCCTGCATTAAACTCCTTTTAACTGAGTCATCTCTCTTATTGTAGATCATTGTATTCATTGGTTTGTTCTCGACTGTTGAAGTAGTCTCCTTTAATGCCAGGTTTAGTGATTTCTCTTCTTTATAGTAGATTTGTATTTTATCTATTTTTAAATATTTTGAGGCTTCTAATGTAAATTCTTCTTGCTGATTATGAACAAGAACTTTGAACTAGGGCATTATGCATTTCTGAAGTGCTTGCATAACCTAGGTGTTTCCTTTGTGTCTTTGACAAATATACATGTTTCTTAATGTTCTCATGGCTTGCTTTGCTTAGACATTATTGTTGTCCAGTTCTCTATGTGCTGACATTTGTTTGGTTGGTTTGTTAAAGTGGGTTGCTAACATTCTCTTGGGATTTCTGGCCATGATTGGTGAAGGCTGTTAAATTAGGGGAAATTTTTGACGAAGCACAGGTGGTTAGAGTTGATCATGCTTTTGGTGTCTTAGTGGAGCTTCCCTCGAAACCAGTTCCAACGCCCGGCTTTGTAAATGTATGTTGCCACATGGTTTGTAATACTGTATGATTTAGAGTTATCTTATATGATGTTTAGGAAATTAATTGTGCATTTTGTGATATATATTTATTATTTTTTGAATAAATTAAAGGCCTTGATTTAAACAGATTAAAGATGCTTCTGATGACGGTCTTCAAAAGTTGGAGAAGAGATTCAAAGAGGGCAGCAAAGTTCGTGCAAGAGTTCTGGGATTTAGATTCACTGAAGGGATAGCTCTAGCCACACTGAAGGTATGATACATTGTAGGTTTTCCTTATATGCTGCACATCATGCATTAAAATTTGTAATAATCTAAACATACCATGCAAATGTAATATCATCTAAAAAAATGTAGTTGATTGTTGAATATTTTTTTTCCTAAGGAAAACCTAATGGAAAGCCCTCTTAGTACTTCCCTATGATCCACGGATGGTAAACAACTGCTAAACTGTTGATGCTGATTATGGCACCTAACCCCAAGGGAATCAAAAGAGTCGAACCTGTGACTTCCAACCCTGAGAGCTTCCATCTCTGGCTACAAGGAAAATCAAGCCAACCCTCAGGGTTTTGTTGATTGTTGAATCTTACCAAAGCTTGGGTTTTGAATTGATGTGCTATTAGCATATGCAATTTCATTCCAAATTTTGAAACTCATTTTGGTTTCTGAAATTTAAGTTGTTATGGTTATTGCCCATGATATGATAGATATCTAAATGGTTATATTTATAGGGTTGGTGTTGGCATTCTATGGGATAACCCAAGTTTTTTGGCTTGTTTGGTTATCCCATATTCATGTAGAGAAGTGCTTTGTTCATGTATTAATTGAGATGTTGCAGTTTTAATTCACCAGTCAGTCAGATTAGGATATTTTATGCAAAACTTTGTACTTTTATATATAGCAAATTTGGATACTCTCCCCACCTACGATGACTAATTAACTCTTTGCACCACTGGAACAATGACTAATTTGGAAGAAAGTTATAATAATAATAATATTTTTTGTGAGACTGGATGGAATTTCCATAAGGTGGGAAAATGTGGATGAAACAATGGAGGAAGAATGAATGGAAGCAATAGGAAAATGGATAGTAAGATTTCAAGATTGTAAAGGCAACAGTAGGAAAAACGACCAAATGATCACAAAAACAATTGAGTGTCTTTAGAACAGTAAATGTTCATCAGATATGGATATATTTGTGAAAAAAATGTACTTTTAGACATTGCCAATTATGGATGCCCTACCTCCCTATGATGAACAGCGAACTCTTTGCTCCACTGGAATATTGAGTATCTGCAATAAAGATATAACGATAATTTTTTTGTGAGATTGGATGGAATTTCTTAAAGAAGGTAAAACGTGATTGAAGTGGAGGAAGAAGAAATAGGAACACTAAAAACGTGAAAATAGGATATTAACATTTAACTATGGTAAAAGCGGAAGTAGAAGAAAAGGCCTAGATGATGAGAAAGTCCTGGATTCAGTATTATGTGTGCACTTGTTAATATAAAGAAATAAATTGAAAGTAACAAATTTAAGTTGCTATTTGAAAAAATAATTTGATGTTGCCTTCATTTATTTGAGCAATATAGATATTTGTGTTGAAAGCAACTGTTGGAAGTAATTCATGTTAAGAAAGGAAATATTAGAACTAATTCATATTTCATGTCGAACAAGGTGTCAATAAATTAAATCAAGAATTCATTAATATGCAATTAACTTTGTTATCCTATGCAATTAATATACAAACAATTAACAGAAGTTATACAGGCAAACAAAGAAGATTGCACGATATTTAAATTTAGAGTAACTTCCAATCTTCCATTGTCATTCGTGCTAGCTTTGACAGCCCCAAGCTTCTTAGAAGTGAGGGCATGTTGGACCTAAACAATGGCCATCAGATATCTTATGCACATAAGAAATGTCTTAAATGAGTCCAACAATTAAATAATTGTTAATGTCTCAAGTCGATTCATAAAGTTGTCTTGTTAGTAGAAAGTCTTACTGAGCTTAAATATTTTATATTAAGGGCCTAACTGGTCAATTAAATCCCTAATAATACTAAATTTGATAGTGTAATGTTGACCTAAGTCAGCTGGTCAGTGTTTGTGTTTGAATTCTGGGACAATGCAATTTGAAAAACGTTTTTCAGTGAAAAAATATATGATAAAATGTGCCATCAAGTTTCAAGGAGAGAATTAAGTGAATTTCGTTATAACTTCATTATTCAAACAAAAAGCAAAAATAAATATTTTAAAATTTTGCAAAAGATATGTAAAACTAAATGTCAAGATTGAAAGGTTAAAACAATATAGATATTTGTGTTGAAAGCAAGTGTTAGAAGTTGGAAGTAATTCATGTTAAGAAAGGAAGTATCATAACTAGTTCAAATTTCATGTCAAGCAAGGTGTCTATAAAATAAATCAAGCATTCATCAATATGCAATTAACTTTGTTATCCTATGCAATTAATTTAGAGTATCTTTAGAGTAACTTCCAAGCTGCCATTGTCATTTGTCCTAGCTTTGACAGCCCAAAGCTTCTTAGAAGTGAGGGCATGTGGACCTAAACAATGGCCACCACATATCTTATGCACATAAGAAATGTTCTAAATGAATCTAGAGTTAACAATTAAATAAATGTTAATGTCTCAAGTACATTTATAATGTTGTCATAGCGTAATATTACCCTAAGTCAGCTCGTTAGTGATTGTGTTTGAATTCTGGGACAGAGCAATTTTAAGCTTTAGTAGTTCTGGTTTGGCATTTCTGTATTTATGCATTGTAGTTACAAATATGATTGAATATCTCTCTATCTATGTGCTGATGTATTTTTTGATATTTTATGCACATGATTACCTGCTTAATTTTGAACATTGACCCCTAAGAAACCTTTGTAGCCTCCAGTTTAAGAATTGACATGGCATTTCTATTTTTTCTCCAATATCTGCAGTAGTTGTATCCTTCTAAACAAAAGGTGTATTTATCAGCACAGTGATAGTTGAGATAGCTGATCAATGGGAAGAGAGAACAAGTCAGTGTTTTGAATTTTTTTTTCTGCGAACATGTTTTAAGTACTCTGAAAAATGTGAGAAATTTTGTTGTGAACATGTTAGAGCCTTTAGGTACTCTGTCAGTCCATCAATGTTTATTTGCTTAGAGTTGCCTGACTTTATATGTATTTCTAGTATTTCTAGATTCTAAAGCATATGTATGGAAGAGATGCTGAGTTGGTTGACATTATAGTAAGCATTCTATGAACTGGGTTGTTTTCTCAGGCGTCTGTTTTAGAACAATCAGTTTTTCATTATTCAGATGTAAAGCCTGGCATGTTGGTGCAAGCTAAGGTTTCTAGAGTAGTACCATCTGGTGCAGTTCTACAGCTTTTAAACGGTCTAAAGGCTTTCTGCCCTCTTCAGCACATGTCAGAGTTTGGTGTTGCAAAGCCAACCGAGAGATTTCAGGTACTTGATATCTGCATTTTAACCTCCTTTTACTTCTATTTTTTTGCAGTAGACCATAATTTGCTATTATGAGTTTTTGTGAGTTTGCTTTTTGACAATATTAAGTATGCAGGAATTTACTCCTAGCATGAAGGACCGGAAGGGAAGAAAATGCTTGTAGGCTAGTTTGCTTGTTTTTGAGCTATGATGTATAAGAATTTGCTGTAATTATTATAATTATTAAAAGGTTTGACAGTTTTTTCTTCATGAAACATCTGTCCAGTATAATAGTATATATCTATCTTACACCAATTTTCTGGTACGTGGGCATGCTGGTCATGGGTATGTGTGGAAATCGTCCCAAAAAATTTCAGGGTATGCCAGGGTATGGCATGGATCTTGTACACAGGGGACACAAGTACTACTGATTAAAATACCTAGTTTTAAACTAAAGATTGTTATTAAACAAAGAAAATCATGAAAGCAGTAAGATGATAACATCATGATTCACAGTTCAGCTTCAAAGCAAATCCCAACATTAAACGAATGCCCGATACTAATGACACTAAAGCAAATGCTGAAAATCAATTGATTTATGGTTTGTAAGGGTTTAGTAGATGGTAGGAGAGTTGGTGGGACCCATTAAGAAAGATAAGTTACAGTGAACACCACCAACATCTGCTGGGTACATAGAGTGTTTGGTGCTCTTTATTAAATCCCAATCTCATACCCTCGTACATGATAGAATCCAGTCCTGAAATGCTGCAATCCTGTCAGTGCTGAAAGGCTGAAATTCTAAAAATTGTTAAGTCCACTGAATTCTGAATGGGATATGGAATTCTATTTTATTCATATGAATGCCGATGATGTTGGAACCACTCTCAAACATCCTAGACTATTAATGGTAAAGTTAAAAATTTAATTAAAATGGTAGTAAAGGCAAAAATAAAGGAAAATGTCAACTTTTAGTTTTTGCGCTGAGAGTGGCGAGGTGGTCTACAGCCCAGTGTGATGGAGACCTTGTCACGTAACGTGGGTAATGCTCACATGGCAACAACAAAAAATTAAATAAAGCTATTTGGAAGCAGAGTTCTACTTAATTACTAAATTTTACATAAATATTAAAGAACCGAAAACCCTGATATATAGGAATCAAATTTCTTAAGGTGTGAATTTTTTTATGTCAAATTTTTTACACATTAAAAAAAATGATAAAAAAAATTTGATGCCCCTTGGTGCTTGATAGATTCGGGTTTAAGATGGATCTATGCTGGTATAATTTCATATTGTTAGTTACATGCCCCCTTGCATCCCCTGTATACCTGCCCATTTCGGGTAAGAGTGGAATGTACCCAAGATATATCCCACATTCCCCAAATGCAGTCTTTGTCCAGAGCATGTACATGAGGTGCTTGTATGCATACTAGTGTAACATTGGTGTAGATTAACTTATTAAGGCTGTTTGAATTTGACTAGCGAAAAAGTGTTCCTAGATGCATATAACAATTGCTTAGGGAAAAACATTATGTTTGTAAATGAAAAGACTAAATTACAATTATTGCCAGCAATGCTCTGGCTGGTTGGCACCACAAAATGGTTGATTGTCTTTCTACTAATATAGGAGCTAGGATACCAAACTACATGTTGCTGAAATTCATTTGCATTTCTTAGAGTAAGTAAGTGTTAAACCTAGTGTTTGACTGCTGAGAAAATGTTCCTGGATGCATATCACAATTGCTTGTGGAAAGTGCTTATAAATGAAAAAGTGAGCGATACTCTTGCTGGTTAGCATTGGGAAATGGTTGATTGTCTCGCAAGTAAAATAGGAGGTGGTACCCCATATTATAGGTTGTAGTTCATTTGCATTCTTTTAGGGTAAAGTGAAGAACGAGGTTAAGATGATGCTTAGTAAAATGGGTCTTTTTGTAGTATAGGATAAAGTGGTGATGTGAGGACCAGGAAGGCTAGTGTCAATCCCTAGTGCAAATGGAGTTAAAGGAAACTAGACCAAGAAGGGGATGAGTTCTTCAAGGGTTGGGGAAACTAGGGTTGCTTTCACAATCCACTAACAAATCCGAACATGCTACAAAACGATAAATATAATTCACTCGGAGATCCCATAAAGGGGAAACTCAACATTATAACTACGATGTGATTTATACAATAAACTGTTACAAAGGAAATACTCTTAAAGATGACAAGATGCTATAACGATACAAATCATGCCTACATCAACAAAGGATTGGACAATATTTTCTATCACAAGTTACAACCCTTCCAATGAGACAATTGTGATGAATTGTAATACTCCATCCAAATAAATCACTAGAAGGGAAATTTCCACCAATCTACTAGTTCCCTAGGTTGGGGTGGAAACATTTAGATTTGGAATAAGGGAGCTATAAAACCCCAAATGGACATTAGCTTGACAAAACTATATTAAAAGGGGCTAAATAAATATTTATAATAGGAAAATAAGGTGGCACTTGGTCATGAGGGCACAGTGGTGGTGCGGGATCCACACAAAGCAAGATTCTTCATGCCACATGGCATCCTACTCTCACCCATTTGAATCCATGGTGGAGTCTAACGTTCTTGGGGGAGTTGGAAGGGCATTATACTTGGCATGACTCAATGAGGGTCGAATTTGAGAGGAAGAGTAACTCACATGGAAGAGGAAGAGGCATCTTAGAGGTATTGCGGCACTTGGGCTAGATTCCCTAGCTTCTATGCCAACAATGATGAAGATGCTATGACACTTATGACAAGGATCAGACCTGATTGCTGAGATCTGACCTATATGACATGTCAGGGCTAAAAATAGCCTCCAAGAGGGTGCACAAGGGAGTTAGGGCAGCCAAAGATTCCCCCATTCGAATTGATGGAAGATGGAGGCTAGGAAATGTTGGACAAGTGGCACTCATTGGAATCTCTCCCCAATTCGAGTTGGCATGAAGCTCTTGGAGGGAATTCGAATCATGGAGGGCTTGGAAAGCTAATAAAAGATAAGAACAAACGAGAGGGGCTTTTGATCATTTCTCATTTGGTAATTTGGAGAGAATAGCTTGTCCATGCAAGTTGAATGTTTATTCTACTTGCCTTAGCATCAATTTCAAGGGTGAAAGATTCCCATCTTAATTGGCAATTGGAGGTCATTCAGACCTTTCATTTAGGGCTGCAATGAAGTCATTTGTTACAGGTTGAAGCTACAGGGCTGCTCATGATCATTTCTTCTTCAACTTGTTCCCACATCTCTCTCACTCTTCTCTTCATATTCTTGCTCTTGGAGGAATGGCACACATGGTGAGATGCTGATCTCTTTGGGGAAGTCCAAGGGAACTCATTTATTTGTAATATGATCTCTACACTCTGTATTTGATGCTCAGATGAACCTCATATCGAAAATCCAAGTGAAACTATGTAAAAATGCCAAACTATGTATGAATGGTGCCATTTTCCCATATATCTTGTTGTAAGAGATTGAAGTTGTTTGATATGGAATTGTTTCAGTCAATCTCAGTGGTTTTATTGCTGTTTGGAGAGACATTATTGTATTGAAGAAGTTTCATGAACCATATGCAAGTATTTGGAACATTTCTCTCAAATTTCATAGCAAGTTATAGCGTTTTTCTCTCATTTCCTCCTATGTGATGATATGTTTACAAATCTTTGATTTATGTGAGTTGCAAAAGCCTTTAGGAAATGATTATTGATGCATTTGGGTGCCCATTAAAGTCATCTAATTAATCCATGTCTCCCTTCTGAAAGTTGGGAGGGTCGTACTGCACTTGGGATGCCATTTGTGACATCTACCCTTGGGGGTTTGAACCTTGAAATTACTAGTAAATTCCCCATTTTCTCTGATTACAAATGAAGGTTGCAGAAGTCTTTTGAGAGTGTCCAAGCACCTATCAGCTTCATTTTTATGTCCTAATACCCTTCAAATACCTTCAGACCCAATTCAAAAGCCTTAGGAGCCATTTGGAAGCACTTGAGTCATCACTAGTCCAAGGTTCCGATTGACCAAAAAAATGCAAATTTTCCAAGTTTTCCAAATTACTAAAAAGGGACACTACATGAACAAAGTTCGTTACTAAAGAAACATCCATTGTAAATAGGACAAATAATCCATAAATGAATAAGTATATAATAAATGCATAATGAATAAGAGATGTTATACAATAACCATGTGACAGTGTATTTATAACATTGATTGGTCACAACAATAAGTCATATGTCCTTTGAATATGTCTTATCTTTTAGATAGGATGTGTCCTTTCATTAGTCATTAATTGTTAATAATTAATTATTATTATTATCATTATTATTTTTTGTCATTATTATTTATTTATTGTTATTATGTATGTTATATTGCCTATCCTCAAAGCATACAAAAGTTATATCTTCATTATGGATTGTAATACCTTCTCAAGATTCTTCATTCTTACGTTCATTATTGTTGAGGAAACAAGGCAATATGATCTTCTAAGTGATGAATAGAGTTGTTGAACTATGTAAGGGTCAAACCACCATAATTTGACCTTTTGTGATTTTGTTTGGCAATGACCTCTATAATGATAGGATTCAATACTTGAACTTCTTGTCAACAAAGTGCGATCTCTACTTAGCTTTGCATATTTGATTTGTCTTTGGTTAGTTCATTGATGACCTATATAATTCATACGACGATAGGGTATGCTTGTATATGGTGTCATGTTTTCAAAGCCCTCGTCTTTTGGTGCTTCTAGTTATTTATTGGTAGGTAAGATTTCAATTGGATTTTTATTAGTTTCATTCTCTAATATCTCAATTTTTATCTCCGACAACTTCTTTATTTCAACGAGATCGATCATTGTTTCTTTATCAATTATGGGTTCCCTCTAGACAGGTTTCTCTAACTTATTTTTTAGTAACTTCTTGTCATTCTTTAGCTTATTGATTTGGGCAAGTAAGCTTCAATTATGAACCATTAAGCGTGAAAGTTCTTCAGTGTTCTTCAGGGGACGAGAGGACGTTGAGGTCTTTAAAATGATTAAAAATATATAATTTATATCAATCCCAACATATTAACATATAAATTCCTCATCACATCATCATTTACATACTAGAACTTAAAAGTAAATAGTAAATTCATCACTGTAAACATGGTTGTCAATTCAACATTGATTCATGAATCATTTATCATTTGAGTATTTGAATTTCAGATTAGAGTATTTGAATTTCAGATTAATAAATTCTAGATTTATAGTACATGCACATCTTCCATTAACTTTGAATCATTGACATAAACAATAGATGGAATTTTAAAATATTAAAATCATTAAACTGAATCATAGACATGTCACATAAACTTGCCTTGAACACCTTGAAATTTAATGATTCAAAAGAGTGATGAGTCAAAGAATCAGTCTGAGGTCATCAATGATAGTATCTACTTCTAGAGTAAAAAATTAAAACTGAAAACTAATAATGGACTATGAACACTCAAAATAAAAGTAGTGAAAAGAAAGTTGAAAGCATCAAAAGAGCATCAAGGAGATAGTTCCATGGACTTGTCCTCATGCATCCGCTGCGTGAAGCCATCAAGACCATCAATGGGAGTGTGAATATATGAGTCAGAGTCACTCTCATGAGTGACCAATGGCACACTAACCAAACCATGCTTCAGCCTTCGAAGTTCAAACCCCTTGCTCCAGCGTTCAAACCCCCTGCTCTAGCCTTCAAGTAATGAAATCCCTCTTCCCTTGGCAAATCACTCTTTCCCTTTGGCAAATTGGTCCTCTTTGTTAGCATTTAGCTCAGGAGGCACTCCGCATGTTTGTCTTATATGCGGAAGTGACCGTACTTTTACATTACCTAGACACTTGACTTTTATAAAGTTGTAATAAAGTGGCTCTTTAATAAAGTGAATTTTTATGTAATGTTCCTAGTTTATTTTTTTAAAGTGACCTTATGAGATAAAAGGGCACTTATTTCATAAAGTGAAATTAATTTATTAAAAAATTGTAACCGATTCATTTTGGAGGGAATGAATCTTGTCCCTTGATCACAAGATTAGATCTTGTCCGTCAGATTTAGGGATGGGGAAGGTGAAAAGTCATTTTACCATTATAAGAGACAACCTAGGATAGTGTGCAAAACACAATTTTCAAGAGTGAGCATTTTGGTGAGATTTTTGAATTTTGGAGAAGGGGGGCAAGTTTCTCAAGAAGGGGGCTCTATTCCCAAGAGAGGGGCACGATTCCCAAGGAAGCTTCGTTGCATTAATTTGATGGAGGCCGTACTCTGTACTTGTTGGGATGTACTACCTCTGTTGGCATGCAAATTGAGGAGGTGTTTTTGCTGCACAAAATTCAAGGGAGACCATACAACTGTATGGACAGACTGGGAACAGAAATCGAGGTAGTGCTTGGCGCGAGTTTTGAGAAGGGGCTACTATAGTGGAGGCCGTACAAGCCATACTGCTTC
This sequence comes from Larix kaempferi, assembly GCA_027924585.1. Classification (NCBI taxonomy): domain Eukaryota; kingdom Viridiplantae; phylum Streptophyta; class Pinopsida; order Pinales; family Pinaceae; genus Larix; species Larix kaempferi. The sequence continues at coordinate 6,587,064 of BSBM01000524.1, read as the reverse complement.
TTGGGCATGTTTTCCAAGGCGCTGCACTATTTTTGAGGTGCTGGTACAATCTTTTTATGTTGTTTATATGCTGCTGTAAACTCTGAATTTTTGCCTGAGAATGCTTAATAAAATATGCTCTTGAACTGGTTTTCCCCTTGTGGGTTTTTCCAGGGTCTGCATTGACCAAAAATCACTGTGCATGCAATTTTTAGACTGATATTATAGTTATTTTTTCCATTGATAATAGTCTCAACATTAGTGTTTCAGCTTGTTGTTCATTATTTTAAGTGCCTGTAATTTGTCATTGAATTAATGACTACCTAAATCTGAAATCTGGGTTATGTTGGGTGTTTGGATGGATTTTCTAACCTTGTTTTTCATCATGGTATCAGAGCATGGATCTGAGATAACAATAGCTTATTGTTGCAGAAGTGTATTGAGTTGTTGGGCAAGGTTATTGTTGATTTTGACAACTTGTGTACTGGAAAACTCTATCTGCAAGTGTTTTACAGGTGTTGGGCAGACAAGGGAAAACTTGTGTTTGTTTTCTTTTGGACTAGCAGAAGGAAATGGTTGTTTGCATTAGGTTTGAGGATCGGTTGGATGACATTTCCAACTATTTGCAATAGAAAGTCAGGATGATTGCTGTGCTTAAAGAAAGCAGGCCGTGGGTTAATGTCAGCGTTGTTATAACTCCTCACACTTCTGACGCTATTGCTCTTGACATTCATGTTAGAATTTGCACTTAATTCAATTTAACTAGGATCTTTCACTGAAAGAATGACAAGCACAACAAAACACAGTAGACACAATAATTTTCCTCGGGGAAACCATAAAGGAGAAAACCCCACAACTTCCTCAAAGATTGATTCGTCACTAATACAATATCACAAAATGGAAAACCCAAAAAATAAGAAGTCTTCTGCAATTCTCTCTCTTTCTCCTCCAGTGAACTTGTCTTCTCTCTCTTGCTTATGCGAACTTGAGTGAGTGAGTGGTGAGTCCAAATGAGAGAGCAAAGCTCTCTATTTATACTTTATGTTTGGGTGACCTTTTTCTTAATTAGATCGGCTTGACTAACTTGATTGGGCCGACTTGTCTTAGGGAGACTTAATAATACATTTTACTTTTAAATTTTGGGGAGCTATTGTCTAGACTTACAATGGAGGTTTTACCTCAATGACCTTGCATGGTCAAACATAATAATGACATCCCCGAACTAAGGTAGAAGTAAATACAATGATTAATATAAATATAAAATACAAATGAATATCTTCCAAAGTTACATTTACAACAACAATTCATGAAGTAAAAGAGGCTAGAGCGGTTATTTTGGATGGTGTTAAGGACCATCTCATCCCACACTTGACTGAGAAAAATTCAGCTTATGAGATGTGGGGCACACACTAAAACTTGTATGAGGCGAAGAATGAGAACTAGAAGATGGCACTCAAGGATAAATTGCATGCGACCAAGATGGCCAACGATGAGGGTGTGGTATCCTATCTTACACATGTGGCACAAGTGAAAGATTAGTTTGCTGCAGTTAGGGAGGTCATCTTTGATTTTGAGTTGGTGAGGATCGCTTTGAAAGGCTTCACCAAGGACTGGGAAGTCTTCTTGAAGTGTGTGGTTGGTCGGGAGAAACTACTAGATTGTGGGATGATTTCACTCAGGAAGAGATTCGGGAGGGATCTCAGAACAATAAACTGAAGGGGGTTGCTAATGAAGAAAATATTGCTCTTTCAGCTAAGAGCAAGAAGAAGTCTAGTAAGGACTTGAGCAAACTCAGATGTTTTGCTTGCAACTAGTTTGGCCACCTTGCTTCTCAGTGTCCTGAGAAGAAGAAGAAGAAGAAGGAGGAGGATGTGATTGTTGCCGCAACTGTAGAGATAGATGAATTTGCGGATAAGTTTGAGAAAGAATTCTCGTTGTTCTCTCTTGTATCGAGTGCTGACAGTAATGGATTTGTGCCGAATAGTTGTTGGTTCATTGACAGTGGAGCCTGTTGTCACATGATTAGAATGTATCATATATTCCGCAACATTATTGAGACAGATGTAGACCGGGTAGTTCAAAGTGAAGAGGGAACGACACGTGTAGTGCGTGGATTTGGGAGAGTCAGATTCCAGGTTCGATAGGGTGAATTCCTTGACCAAGATGGAGTTCTGTTTGTTCCAGGGCTGGGTGTGAACTTGCTCTTCGTGTCAGCCTTGGAGGATGCAGGGTGTTCGACATTGTTCACGAGGGGACATGTGTACATTTTTCTAGATAGGGCAGTTTTGTGAGATGTTTTTATGTACTTAGAGGGAGCGAAATTCATCCAACCGCATTTGATTGGTGATTGGTTCGGTGAGCTGTACAAGTTAGGTGGACAACCCACGATCTTTGATTCAGACTTTGAAGAGGAGCAAGAGGATTCTGAGGCTGCAGGGGCACCAAGGGTTCAGTCTTGATTTCTGATGGAAGAGGGGGAGTCTCTTTCGAGTATCGACAGGAGGCTCAATTGGTATGAGAGGGCCGATGCTCAAGATTGGAGGTTGGATTCTCCTAGGTGCTCAGGGTTCAGGGTTGATGCCAGGAGGGTGTCTTCATATTTGAGTTTAGTACAGGTGGTGGCATTTGCTCCAGGTTTAGAGGAGCTCCTACTGTGAACAGTGTGATGGACGTGAGGACCGGACCAGCTGATGGTGACGACAATGAGTACCTCCCTCACTAAGAGGGAGTGTTAGCATTTAGCTCAACATGCACTCCGCATGTTTGTCTTGTATGCGGAAGTGACTGTACTTTTACATTACCTAGGCACTTGACTTTTATAAAGTTGTAATAAAGTGGCTTTTTAATAAAGTGACTTTAATGTAATGTTCCTAGTTTATTTTTTTAAAGTGACTTTATGAGATAAAAGTGCGCTTATTTCTTAAAGTGAAATTACTTTATTAAAAAAATTGTAATTGATTCATTTTGGAGGGAATGAATCTTGTCCGTTGATCACAAGATTAGATATTGTCTGTCGGATTTAGGGATGGGGAAGGTGAAAAGTTATTTTACCGTTAGAACAAGCCTAGGGTAGTGTGCAAGACATAGTTTTCAAGAGTGTGCATTTTTGTGAGATTTATGAGTTTTGGAGAAGGGAGGCAAGTTTCTCAAGAAGGCGGATCGATTCCCAAGAGATGGGCATGATTCCTAAGGCATCTCTGCTACATTAATTTGTTGGAGGCCGTACTCTGTACCTACTGGACTGTACTACCTTTGCTGGCATGCAGATCGAGGTGTTTTTGCTGCACAAAATTTGAGGGAGGTCGTACAATTGTACGTACAGACTGGGCACATAAATCAAGGCAGTGTTGGGCGTGAGTTTCAAGAAGGGGCTTCTATAGTGGAGGACATACAAGTTGTACTACTACCTGGGCACGCTTTTCAAGGTGCTGCACTATTTTCGAGGTGCTGGTTCAGTCGTTTTATGCTGCTGTAAACTCTGAAGTTTTGCCTGAGAGTGCTTAATAAAATATGCTCTTGAACTGGTTGTCACCTTGTGGGTTTTTCTAGGGTCTGCATTGACAAAAAATCACTGTGCATGCAATTTTCAGACTGCTGTTATAGTTATTTTTTCCACTGCTAACAGTCTCAACATTAGTGTTTCAGCTTGTTGTTCATTATTTTAAGTGCCTGTGATTTGTCATTTAATTAATGACTATCTAAGTCTGAAATATGGGTTATGCTAGGTGTTTGGATGGCTTTTCTAATCCCGTTTTTCATCACTCTCTTCTTCATTGCTAGCCGCTTATCTCCAAGGAAATTTGTTTTAATAAGATAAATGTTTCAAATTTGAGAATAAGAATGGGTTGGGCTTTTAAGAGAGGGGTTTGGGGTGCCCAGATGTCCCCCACCTCTCCAGGACGTTCCTTGTGTGTTTCCTTGAGTTTTCAAAAAAAGGGACGTGGGGAAACATTTCCCAAGGAGTCCGAAAGTCCTTGGGGCGTGGGAAATGAGGGGAGCGTGCCCTCGACCTTAGGGAACTCGTCCTTGTGGAACACTGTAGATATATAAGTTACTTTGCTTTGATAACCTGGTACATAGGGATTGTGGCTTTTTTGCAAGGGGACATTGCTCACATATACAACATTTATCATTTAGCTACATTTCCCTTAGAGTAATTTGAATCTTTTAACTTTGGCTTTGGGATTCATACATGTGAATAGTATAGAGACCATGAAACATAACATATGATAAGTCAACTACGAAAGGGGGACATGATGGAAATGGGTGACATGCCTAGTGAAATGACATGGTATGAAAAATGGCTGGCTAAAATGTTATAAATGATGTGAAATGAGGGTAACACTTACTTAAATCCCTAGGGATACTTAAATTGGTTGGTTGTAGTTTTGGCTACATAACTTACTGGGGATATTGAGTGAGGCCCACCATATTCACAAAGGCAACCAACCTATGGACTTGACCTTGTGACCTCCTACTTGTAATTCACAACACTTAACCACTATAGCTAACCCACTAGGCTATATATTGATATATATCTATAAATTAAATTTATATGTTTATAACGTTAGATACTTATCACCCAACAAATTTCAAAGGGAATACTTTTAAAAGTTTAATTTCAAGGAAGGGTATCATTAGAAAGTTGGAAGGATTGTTCTCACCTCGAGTAAGAGAAGGGAAATTAAAAACATATCTTTTCATACCCCTTGATTCTAGAGAAAAAGGTTTAAATGGAATTAATTCTACTAGCAGGTGACATGTCAATTGACATTATATATTGGGACATCTTAATTTGTGTACTCACTCAGTATTAAAGGTATTATTAAAATATTTTCAATAGAAACCATGAGGATATTTCATATTACAGATATGGAGATATGTGAGTGATTAAAAGTAGAAATAGAGGAACTTTGCTTTTATTTATTTATTTTCAAGTAGCAATTTCTTGAATATAAAGTCAATTATTTAATACAAGAAGTGGTAAACTGTAGAGTGGAAAATGTAGCTGAAGAGAAAAAAGATAAAGATCTTAAGGATCTTGAAGAAAACTTAAGATATGAAGCTCGAGGTTAATTGCATTAATAGGGTAACAAGACAAATAGCTTCAAAAATCAACTATGAGAATCAAAGAAATAAACACTGATTTGCAAGCTAAGGATAAAGTGCCATTTTTACAAGACATCACAACCCAATGTGGTTGGGAATCACAAGAGAAGTAGGATACCGTGAAGAAATTCAATAAGAACTTATCAGAGGAAGATGTAGAAAATTATCTCCTAAGAAATCTTAATCAAAGATTGCTTGTGCAAATCAAGAAGTTAAAGGATAAGAAGTAGTGCAATAAAAAATTACAACAAGAGAAACGAGATATCAAGAAGACATTCGATAAGAAATTATGAAGAAAGGGGAATAAATTGCTTGCCTAGGGAATCATAGTCAAAGCTTACTAAGGGGAAGAAATTGCTTGCCTAGGGAATCATAGTCAAAGCTTACCTGTACAAATCCATATGTTAGAAAATGAGAAAAAGATGCAAGAAAAGAAACAACTCATTGAAGAAGAAATATTAATCAATACGGTGGAATTAAGGAAGTTTCATGAGGTTAAACTCCAAACCATGGGTAATAGAACTATCACAAGTGCAATTGAAATTGAAAAATTGAGGGACAATTTATCTTTAGTTGACAAGGAGACACTTACCAAACCTGTTATAATGTATGGTCCAAATATGAGGTTAAACTCCAAACCATGGGTAATAGAACTATCACAAGTGCAATTGAAATTGAAAAATTGAGGGACAATTTATCTTTAGTTGACAAGGAGACACTTACCAAACCGGTTATAATGTATGGTCCATATATTACCACTCACAATCCTAGTATATTAGAGAGAAGTTCAAATATAGAACCCAATCATCACCCAAATCACAAAATTTGTCTCACAGATAAAATCAGTGCATATTTTGGAACACTGGAATGCTAATTCAACTCACTTCCAAAGGTTTACCTAGAATCATTGACTTCAAGAGGAAATTGAATTAGGATGGAGTGACTCTGGTGTAAATTTCCTTAAAACCCAACTAGGGCTAAAAGCATGCCAATTAGTTGCTACCAATAACCACACACGGATTTCTTCACTATGCAATGGAATAATAAATACTGAAAGAAATATAGCAGCAATCACATCAATAGAGATAACTCAATCTTTTTCGGTATAAACCTCCGGAAAAAACCCAAGATGGGAAAATCAGTGCAGCAGTATGAGATATTTATTTTATTCAGAAAATATGGAGCAATACAAATCAGATTTCGATTCTGCCCAATTGGCAAAATCGTACTACGTAAAAACAATGAGAAAAACCTGTAAGATGGCATAGATCCCAATGCACCAAGTTGCTACTGCTGTATGGATCCGTACGACCTGCTGCACATAATCCATACGATTGTACAGACAGTACGGAATTCTGTACGGTCACCTTTGCTTACTGCTGTTTCTCTCTCCTGCAAATATGCCTTCGTTTTCCGGTTTTTTGCTCCTCTGTCTTCTTCTCAAATTTCTCTCTCTCACACTCCTTTTCTCCGTCTTTGTCGGAATGCAATTGTGTGTCCTCTCCACCAATTGATCTTTCTTTTATAACTCAATGCTAAGCGAAAACCCTAATCTCACTATAGATCTAAGGTTGAGATCTTCCAATGAGATTGGATGGCCAAGATTAGATCTTGCCCTTAGTTTAAATATTTCATTTACACTTTATAAAAAACGTTTCATTAAGTCAATCATAAATTAGATCACTTTAATTTATTTTCCAAAGTGAACTTAGGAAAAGTAAATCAAATACATTTTATTAGCTTCTCTCATTTAATGTCTTCTACATGCAAGGACACATGCATGCAGGAAGACCTTCCTTCGTTGTCTCTTTCTAACACTCCCTTTCAACAAGGAAGGGATTCGGTAACAACCCCAGCTTGTCTTTGAACTTCACAAACTTGAGTTTGCAAAGTGCCTTGGTGAATATGTCTGCCACCTTCATCTATCTGAATGTACTCCAACCGAATGGTTCCTCTCTGAACACAATCTCAGAGGAAGTGATACCGGATGTCAATGTGTTTACTCCTGTAATGGAACAGTGGATTCTCAGAAAGGTTGATACCACTCTGATTATCACAGTGAACTATAATAGTCTCTATCTCACTCTCGAACAATCCTGAGAGCAACTTCCTCAGCCACATCCCCTCACATGCAGCCATGCTGGTTGCCATGTATTCAGCCTCTGCTGAACTCAATGCAACTGACTTTTGCTTCCTGTTGAACTGAGAGACAACCCCTGATCCAATGTTGAAGCAGTAACTTGAAGTGCTCTTCCGATCCTCTACACATCCTGCCCAGTCAGCATCTCTAAACCCTGACAACTGAAAACTCCCACTGCGCTCATAAACCAATCCATACTCCACTGTACCTTTGATGTAGCGAAGTATGTGCTTCGCAGCTGTCCAATGTACTCTTCGAGGGTTCACCATGAACTGACTCAAAGAGTTGACTGCAAAGCTAATGTCTGGTCGAGTTTTGACTAGATACATAAGCGGCTCGATAAGCTGCCTATACAGTGTAGGATCAAACTCAGCTGATCCCGATACATCAATCTTCCTCCAGTTGGAAACTAGAGGTATAGGCATAGGTCTACCGTCCTCCATCTTGAATCTCTTCAAGATCTCTACTGCATACTTCCCCTGTCCAATGAAGAAGCACCCATCTCTTTGCCAAACCTCCAGACCTAGGAAGTAATGCATCAACCCAGGGTCTTTCATCTCAAACTCTACTGCAAGATTTGACTTGCAGTCCCTGATCAGCCTCTCATCTCATGTAAGAAAGAGATCATCCACATATAGAACCAATATGAGAGGTACCTCACCTTTCAAGAAGTACAGGTTATGGTCTGCCTCACTCCGCTGGAACCCCATCTCTTGTAGATAGTTGTCAATCCTCGAGTACCATGCTCGAGGTGCCTGCTTGAGCCCATAAAGAGCTCTCCGCAGTCTGCATACATGAGACTCTCTACTCTCCACCTCAAACCCCTCTGGCTGCTCAATATAAACCTCTTCCTCAATAACTCCATTTAGGAAGGCTGTCTTCACGTCCATCTGATTTACACGCCAACCCATCTCTGCTGCCAATGATAGGATAGTCTGAATAGAAGAATACCTAGCGACATGGGCGAAGGTTTCCTCATAGTCAATACCTTCCTTCTGCAAATACCCCTTCACCACGAAGCGTGCCTTGTACTTCTCCACACTTTCGTCTGCTACATGCTTTACCCTATAGATCCATCTAGATCCCACCAGCTTCTTACTGTCTGGTCTTGGCACAACCTCCCATACCTGATTTCTTATGATTGAGTCATACTCCTCAACTGTGGCCTCTTACCACACATCATGTTGTGCAGCCTCGTTGAAACTAGAAGGTTCAGAGTCAATCAACTCTGTCATCAGTGCCATATAGCTCAGTCTATCTAGTGGTACGCCACATCTGAAGGATCTCTGTGGAAGACTCACCTGTCTGGAATCCTGAACTGTGGACCTATACCACTTAGGTCGTGGCCTAGTGTCTGCCTGCTGTGGCTGCTGGATGTCCTCCTCTTGCTGCTGCTCATCCTTCCCATCAAAGATCGAAGGATCCTGTCGACATGACTCCCTCTGACTACCAGAGCCTGTGTCCCATGTCTAAAATTGTAGTTGTGACTCCTCCAACTTGACTCCCTTTGAGTCCTTAGCTGGTTGCTCCTGTGCTGGTAAGTCAATAGATCTTCTCAAGGCTCTGTCCTCGTCAAACTGGACATCCCTGCTCACAATGATCCTCTTGCGATTTCGGATATAAACTCTATAAGCCTTGGAAGTCTCACTATACCCAACTAGAAGCCCCTTCTCTCCAGAAGGATCCAGCTTCTTCCTAGTGTCAGCATGAATGTGACAATAGCAGATACTACCAAATATGCGTAAGTGACTCACATTTGGCCTAGTACCTGTGAATACCTCCTCAGGTGTCTTCCTCCCCAATGTTGTGTGGGGACACCTATTCTAGACATATACTGCAGTCCGAAATGCCTCGGCCCATAGGATTAAAGGTAATCCCTGATCAAATAACATGGCCTTAGCTGCACTCATCAGTGTCCTGTTCTTCCTCTCCGCCACTCCATTCTGCTACGGGGTATGAGGAATAGTGTGATCCTTCCTGATCCCCTCTGATGCATAGTACTCCACAAACTCTCTGTCAATGTACTCACCACCGTTGTCTGTCCTCAGTGTCCGGATCTTTCTCCTTGTTTGGTTCTCCACGAGAGTTTTGAACTCTCGGAACCGATCGAAGACCTCTGACTTGGCCTTCAGAAAATAGATGCAAGTTTTCCTGGAATAGTCATCAATGAATGTGACGCAGTAACTGTAACCACTGAATGAATGTACACTCATCGGTCTGCATACATCGGAATGCACCAAGTCTAAGGCTCCCTCAGACTTGTGCTCACTATGTGGGAAAGGTCTCCTCATGTTCTTCCCCAACGCACAACCCTTGCAGTGGTTGTGCTTGTCCTCCTATACTCAAGGAACTCCAATGATTTCCTGTCTGAGATGCCTCAGTGCACCGTGATGTAAGTGTGCCATCCTCCTATGCCATAACTCACCATCACTACTGTTGCTACTGACCAGAGCCTTTGCAGGCTCAAACTGTAGTCTGTAAACCTTCCCACTTTGAACACCGATCATCCCGTCCAATCTCTGATCTGACCCATGTGGCCTGATATATACTTTCCTATCCCGAAAAGTCACTAGAAAACCCTCGTCTTCTAGTGTGGAAACTGATATGAGATTCTTCGTCATCCCTGGGACATATAACACATCAGCAAAGCTGATGGGTTTTCTGGACTCCCTCTAAAATGATACAGTGCCAACACCCTGTGCCTGATACCGCGCATCATCTCCTAACTCAATATGGAGATTTACTACACCCTCCTTCAAGCTCTTGAAGAAAGACCTATGTCCTGTCATATGACAAGATGCACCACTGTCCACATACCGGATATTGCTACTGATGGAACTTGCCATGGAAGCTATCAAGCAAAAATCCTCCTCAAAACTCTTGCTGAAATCATCCACCTCTGTAGAACCTTCCATCTGAGTGTTGTTGTTGTTGTTCTTCTTCTCTGGGCACTGGGAAGCAAAGTGTCCCTGTTTGTGACAAATGAAGCACTTGACTTATGACATGTCCAAGTTCTTCTTGCCACCTTTCTTCTTCTTTGCCTTCCCCTTACCTTTGCTCAATAGGGCTAGAGCCTCTTCATCCACGATCTGTGTAGTACCGCTGGATGAAGCTGAACCTTGACCCACGCGGGTCTCTTCCTGTACGAAGTCATCCCACAATCTTTGCCAGTCAGGGAGCTTCTCCCTAGCCACCACGCCTTTAACAAAGACATCCCATGTCTTAGAAAAGCCATTGAGAGCTATACGAACTAGGTCGTCATCCTCAATCTTAGAGCCCACTGCTCCAAGCTCATCCCTAATCTGTGTGAGCCTTGTAAGATAAGGCACCACTCCTTCACCCTTGGCCATCCTGGTACTGCGCAATCTCTCCTGCAGCACCATCTTCCGGTTTTCATTCTTGTTCTGGTAGAGATTCTCCTAAGCTTTCCACATCTCTAATGCGGTTTTCTTCCAAGACAGATGAGGGACTATGTGGTCCTTCACCCCATCTAAGATGATCAACATTGCCTTGGAGTCTATCTTCTTCCATCTAGCCAAATCTGCTGGATCTGTGGGAGCTACCTTCTTATCATCAATGTGCTCATCAGCATCACTGACATCAAGGATCCTGGTGATCCTCTCTTTCCAAGTAGGAAAGTTCTGTGCCCCCTGAAGTCTATCCTCAACTCTCAACTGTACGGCCATAATGAATAGTACCTATAAACCCTTGGATAGATATGCAGTGATCTATCCAACCAACCTGCTGCTTTCTCTTAGCTTGCTCAGAAGAGTTCTGATACCATGTAAATTTACTTAAAACCCAACTAGGGCTAAAAGCATGCCAATTAATTGCTACCGATAACCACACATGGATTTCTTCACTATGCAACAGAATAATAAATACTGAAAGAAATATAGCAGCAATCACATCAATAGAGACAACTCAGTCTTTTTGGGTATAAACCCCCGGACAAAACCCAAGATGGGAAAACCGGTGCAGCAGTATGAGATATTTATTTATTCAGAAAGTATGGAGCAATACAAATCAGATTTCCTCGAACCACCAAAAACAATGAGAACAACCTGTAAGCTGGCACAGATCCCAACGCAGCAAGCTGCTGCTGCTGTACGGATCCGTACGGTCTGCTGTACGGAATCCATACGGATGTACGGACTGCACTGTATGGAATTCCGTACGGCTATATGGACTGTACTGTGCGGAATTCCGTACGATCACCTCTGCCTGCTGCTGTTTCTCTGTCCTGCAAATCTATCTTCGTTTTTTGGTTTTTTGTTCCTCCGTCTTCTTCTCAAAACTCTCACTCTCACACACCTTTTCTCCATCTCTGTCGGAATGCAATTGTGTGTCCTCTCCACCAGTTGATCTTTCTTTTATAACTCAATGCTAAGAGAAAATCCTAATCTCACTATAGATCTAAGGTTGAGATCGTCCGGTAATCTTGGATGGCCAAGATTAGATCTTGCCATCACTTTAAATATTTCACTTACACTTTATAAAAAAACGTTTCATTAAGTCAATCATAAATTAGATCACTTTGATTTATTTTCCAAAGTGAACTTAGGAAAAGTAAATCAAATACATTTTATTGGCTTCTCTCATTTAATGTCTTCTACATGCAGGAAGACCTTCCTTCGTTGTCACTTTCTAACATCTGGTCCCTTTTACAATGCGATGCTTTGGTTCAGCAGTTTGAAGATTGAACCATTCAGTTTTGTCAACCATGACAGCATCAAGAACAAAGCATCAAGTGAAAGTATTAGATGCGAGAGCAGAGACATGGCCTTTTCTAGATTATGCTTTGAGGAGAAAGCATATTTGAAGGGGGAGGCAATATAACAGAATTAAATGCACCTATAATACTACTACTACTAGTAATAATAAATAACCAAAAGTCTCATGTCTATTCAAGTAGGTGACCATTCAATGTATATTTATATACAAGGTCAATGCTTTGGTTCATTCTATTCTCTTCCCTCATCCTCCAGTTTCCCCATCACTGAACCTTGAGCAGATTCTTATGGAAGATCAGATTTTTATTTTGTATTCTGTTGCAACAGATCTTGTCTGCATATGTCTATGTTTTCAACTTTTTGAGTTTTGAAAGATTGATGATTTTGACATTATAATCTCAAATCTTTGTTATGTTTAGGTTGGAGCAAAACTGCAGTTTCGTGTTTTGGGATGCAAGTCAAAGCGAATATCTGTGACACATAAGAAGACTTTGGTATGTTTTCTTTTTTAAGATGTACATAGTTTTTGTTCATTTTTGAGTATTTAGAAGTAAGCTGTTTATTCTAATTATACATTGTCTTTCAATATTGTCAACTTTCACAAAATATCTCTTATAGTATAAATTAGTTTACAAGACTTGGTAAATTCCTTTTGCAGAACTTGTTTTTGAAGATAGTTACAAACTGTTTATAGATATCATAATTACAGTTGCTTGTTCATTCTTGCTGAAGTCACCGGAAACGTCTAGGAAGAGTGGGAGATATGCCGATCCCCATTTCGGAAACTGAAAATGGAGGGTATATGGCTTGGAAATGGCACTGACATGTTTCCAAGCTGTATCCAAAAATCTGAAATGTATCCATGCCATTTCCAGCAGTTTCCTGAGTTTCCAGCTAAAAATAGTGATTTTTTGACACGGAAAAAGAAAATAAATAACTTTAAAGGAAAACTATAAAACCCTAACCCTAAATTGAGCCTCATAACTTAGATATAAAGCCTCAAAGCTTATAAATCAAGATCTAAAGTTCCAGTGTTACAAATATCGTGTCGGCGAATATATCGCTGAGGGTCCCAAAAGAAATTATCGGATTTATCGGCGAAACTGTCGGCAAACATCGTCAATATATTGGCAGACTTAAAAAAATACAAAAATATTCATTTTTTTTCAATTTTCTAAACATCTAAAGCAACAAGAACATCAAATAAACACATTACCACATGAATATGGAAAGAAAACCGATATATAAGATGTATAAGACTAGTGATAGATCACACATAAAAAATGAATCGTGTCTTGGATCCCGAGTCCCCGACTATTGAATCACCAAAAAAATACAATCAATGTATCTTATATACAATGAAATCAAGTAAATAAACAATTGATTCCCTCTATCCCTTTTACAAGCAAAGGTAATTGCTCTAGTAATGGCTTTGCCTCTAGAGCTAGAAGGTCCTAGTGGTCATGGGGGCTGTAGTGGACTCTATGTATATTTTAAATCGCTATGTATGTATATGCATATTTTTAATTAATAAATGAGCAAGGGCATTTAAAAAAATGAATGTGAAACATAATCCATAAATAATACATGTTGGCGAATCATTGTCTATATTGGGATCCTATTCATCAATAACACCCTATGCCTCCCTCCTCTAGGATCTAGTCCCTGCCTCTACCTTAAATCTCAAAGTTGATCCTACAAGGACATTAGTCAACAACTCAACACCTTACAATTTTGATGAAACTTCCTAATCCAATCGTTAAAATAAGGTAGAAAAAACTTCCCATGCTTAATAAGTGAGTTTGCTTGAGTGAAGAGTAAATTTTTATTAAGGTTGTGACAAAGGAGTTCAACAATGAACACGACCAACATCAAGGTACATTGAGGGCTTTATGTGCTTGATTAAATGCCAATCCCATACCCTCATACATGATAAAATCCAATGGAAACTTTGTAATCCTAAACTCCTGAAAAACTATTAAGTCTGTTCTGAATGGGATCTAAAACTCTACTTTTTGCATATGAAGTCCGATGAGGTTGGAACCACTCTCAAACATCCTGAAACAGTTAATGGTAATGTTAAAAATTTAAGAATGTCACTTTTATTTTAAGAATTTAATATTACCATTTAATATGACCAATTATTATTGAAGAACAGAAGAAGGCAACATTTTTTATGGGCACGACAAATTTTTTTCTTCAAAACACGGCAAATGAGCAAAAAAAAAGGCAAAAAATCGCGATATATTCAAAAAAATCGCCAAAAAATCGCAATAAAATCGGGAAAAAATCGGGAAAAAATCGGGGAAAATATCGGCCGATATATCACCGGAGGGTTAGCATCGCGATATATCGCGATGTTTCCGATATATCGGCGGTGTTTGTAAACCCTAATCCTAAATTGGTGAATGGTAATCTGACTTTTTAAGTTTTTATGTCTTATGGTTTTTTCTCATTGTATTATTCCAAAATTGATAGAGGCTTACTTTTGGTTCAAAAAATCACTGATCTATTGATATTTTATTGTATCAAATGCTTGTCTACTATAGTGTTAGTTTCACAGCCTAGTGTAGAAGTACATTGCCTGTTTTATTGTCTTTTTTCTCAGCTATTTAGCTAATTCCTCATCTTTGTTGCAAATAAACCCCAATGAGTTTCACATGTGATAAAACAACTTCCATATCAAAATTGATGTGGTGGCAGTTTAAGGCTTACAAAATAGCATACTGCATTTATGAATGGTTACATGAACCAACACTTATTTCCAATAATCTACCAACTCACTTCAGTTTTTTTCTTTTCCTTTTTTGAATTAGTATGAACTCTTGACTTATGACCTTATTTACTCCATTGCTAGTGCACTCTCATGCCATGTTGTGGAGAAAATTATGATGATGCAACATTTAGGTAATTCTCCTTATGATATTTTATCTTATTACAAGCAATTTTATCAGTATAAACCATAAAAAGTAAACAAAATATTCAAGGGAACTCAGTGGTGTCTACAGATAGTGTTATAGCATATACTGCAACATTGCATGTCATCACACCTTTGTCATATTGCTCAACACATGAGCTCACTTATTTATACTTGAGTGCTTAACTAATCCCTGTAAAACATGGCTGATTGAGTCAACTTTGATCATCCAAGTCTGTTTGAAATAGTTAGACAATTTTATGAATATAGGCTTTTATGAGCCAGTCAGTTAGTACACTGATTCTCACTCACCTAGTTGATTGTCTTGTTAGTTAGTGGACCAACCGAAATACACCTTAGTTGAGTCACTGACTTACATCCAAAATTGTGTTTAATCACAAGTTCCAACACTGTTCTAGAGGCACAACTGGTGTATTCTTTTGTTAGATGCGAACAATTGGATTCATCCTTTGAGTAATTTTAGGGTTTGAAATTGATGTTTAGAAGTAGCTGACATGTTCTTATTTAAATGCTTGATAGGTGTTGGCTTATCTATGGCACTCAAGCTAGGAGAATATTGTCTATGACAATACTTGATTTATCATTTTGCTAATTTCAATTGTTATATATGACATGACTGCCTCTAAATCTAATTGATGAATGATAATATGAATTATGTATGTCTCCTAGTGTTTTTGAATGTGTGTGTGCGCTGCCGTTTCCATACCGTATCTATCCGACATTTTTCGAAAATTTGCGATATCCATTTCCCTCCCCTTATCCGTATCCATTCCCGTATCCGTTTCGGTGCAATTTAAATTCTTTCTCGCCAAAGTGTATTAAAATGTTCGATTATGAATTCAAATATGTTTAGATGGAGTTCTAGAAAGTTTTAATTAGTTGCTGTGTTTAATTAGAAAAAAATCTAAAATTGGAAAGGTCATGAGCAAATGTATCATAAGTGAACTGCTTGACTTAGTTTGCTAGGATACATAAGCTATATTGTGATATTATAGTAGCTATTATGTGTCATAAACAAGCTCCTGTTCCCTGGAGGGAATGTAGAATACCATTTTGAATGTTAGAAGCATACCATTGATAATTTTAGTGAATTTGCAATGGTCCTTTGCATGCATCCATATTGAAGTATATGATAAAATAAGGGTTTATCTATTTCAGGTCACGTCAAAGTTGGAAACAGTTAGTAGTTATGATGCTGCTGAGGGCATTATCACTCATGGATGGATTGCTGGCATCACAAGTTATGGATGCGTTGTGAAATTCTACAATGGCATCAGAGGTTATGCACACAGGCAAGAAGATGTTTCTTATCACTTGAGTTATCTACTATGTTTATAGTTCATGCCAGTTTCCTGATGCTAAAGTAGCTCTTCATCTGACTCAATATGCCAGTAGTTTTGTTTTATTTTCTTTTAAAAATGGGCCAAGTAAATTTAGGTGCTTCCCAAAGGAATATCGGAGTTATACATACATTAATTAACTCAAGACACTCCAAATTCATTTATTGTAACTAATGATGAATATTTAGTTTTCATCCTGGATAGTGACATTGAAAAGTGTTTAGTTTGCATGAAAATAGGCTTTGTAAGGTTCAAGCTGGTTATGGTTGGAGTTACGACTACAACTAGCACTGGTTTAGTTCAATAAGTTGCATTAGCAAGGGTGATCCTTTAAAATCCAACTGCAAGTATGTCTGTTGTACTGGTTGTTTTACAGTTTCTAAAAGTTCCTCTCCAGCAATTGCAGCTTGGCTCAGCCCAGCAATCACAGCTTGGCTTTTCCTCCTGTTTACAAGGAGCTATTTAGGTAGGCTTTAGCTGTAGGGGATTATGAAGGTTGTGTCCATTATAATATGGTCATGGACATTTGTAGGATATCATGGACATCAGATGTGGTGACGGGCACTAGAGATTTGCATATGTTTATCTACAACCAACACGCATCTTTAGCTATGTACAGATATCATCCAACGAAGCAATTCTTGAAGCTTGCAGATACCGGGTGTGTTAATTATTTACTTTTATTGAAGAGGATGCTTTAAGTGAGGTATTGCACTACATGGTTGTCAGGGTTGATTGGTTTATGTGGAGGGAATACACAACAGATGAGGAAAAGAATGTAAAGCAAAGGTTTTCGATTGATGATTGGTGGCAAAAGTGTATGTATGTATGGACATTTACTGCCCCAATTTTAGAGGTAAATTTGCAGAAAACGTTTCTCCTAGTCTTGGGGAGATATATGAGATCCTTGATAACAAGTTTCACTGAGTCAGAGTTTCCATTTATGAGAGAGACCATATACTAGAGTTGACATGCCTGTGAACTTAATCCTAAGTAGTATTTGGAGAATGCTGGGGGAGTGTCTCCTATTGATGATTGCAATGTATAGGGGTTTAAAATTATCGTGAGACTTAGATTTTAATTAATAATTACTAATAACTATTTTATAGCTATGTTATTTTATTAAATATTATGTTAGGTATGTTACATGCCCTTCCCCATAAGAGATACTTTGTCTTGAAGCATTGGGAAAGGGGTATTGATGTCGAAGTATCTCATGCTTACAAGATCCATCCTTCCAATAAGTTCTTTCATTTGATGATATAATCTTAATATTGTATTGGGATGAGGAGACAAGACAATAGGATCATTGAGGTTTTACACATATTGCTGCATTGTAAAAGTATCGATTTATCCTAGGTAGATTTGTTTTGGGACTGCTTGTTGATTTGGCTCTCTAATTGAACTTCTTTTATTATGACTCCAAGTGGTATAGGAAATCCGATTTGGAACGTAAAGAATGTCGTTTTTGTTCAAAGTAATGTTTACATCAGTGACTTTACTAAACAAATTGGTTGACGATTCTTTTGATCAGGATGATGATAAACTATTCTTCTAACTTCTTTCTTTGGCACGATTCTGGGATACTCCTGTTTCTTTTAATTTGTATATTCAAACATTCATCATATACTTGTGTAGTTTTTGGGTTGATAATATTTTGTTTGTAATGTCAGTTCAATTTTTAGCTTCAATCGATTCTTTGAAGGTCTCTATATCTGTAGTTTCAACTTCTGAAAACATGCTTGATTCAATTGCGTTTATAGATGTTTCCTTGTTGATTTTTAAGATGGTTGTTTCATAATGTTCTAATATTTTAACTTCAGTATGCAAGGTTTGAATTTGCTATTTTTAGTTGAGCAATGTACTTTATCTCTGTGATAAAACTTTGTCAAATTTTTCTTCAAATCTTGCTGTTGCAATTCTTGGTCACATTGTATTGCAACATTTTGTAAAATTGGTGCTTGATCCTTGAACTTCAGGTTATGAATCATTTCAAAATATTTGATTTTACTTGAACTTTTTTCCTGAAATTTTCTGAGAAAAAAAAGTATATTTGGCCTTTGTGGTAGGGTCTCTTTGATAGCAGGGGATGAGATGGTCAGGTTCATGTGGGTCCGACTTAGCAGATCACCCCCTTTCTTCAGGGATATCTACATAGGAGACATGAACTGAGAACTTCCCTTATGCACTCCCCAAAAATTTCTGGCGTACCATTTTCCCCTGCAACTCCCATCTCCCACACCTCTTCTCTCTATGATATCCTGGGGCAGCCCCTCATCTGGGTTACCTGTCCCCCCACCCCCCACTTCCTACTTATTCACCCCCAATGATATTTGGGAGGCTGTTTGGGTCATGAGCTCCAACTGAGGGGCTGATGAGGAAGCGTTCCAAGTTGAACTCTTCAGGCATGGCCTTTGTGCACTCTACTGCCACCTAGTTGATTTGTTTAACCATGCGGTCTGTACAGGTTTCCCAGAACCATGGTCGCATCATATTATCCACTTTCCATATGTCGGGCCCTAGTATTGAACCCAATAACTACAAAACGATCATGGTTGGCCACACGTTTTTCGAGCTTTATGGTACCGTCCTCCATATGCACCTTTCTAGGGAGCTTGAGCAGAGACATCTAAGAGATAAATGATATTTGGTTTATGCAGAATTTTAGCAGACAAACTAGCAAGGCTAGTGTCCAACAAAGAAATGTGAGAGTGTGACCCAATGTCATCTCAGTTACACTTCCACAACTTCTTAGGAGTGTCAAAACCTCTAAGGGGAGAGCCCTTCTCACTATTCTGCAAGACACGTAGACAACAATACTATATCTTCCTTGTCTACTAGACTAGGGATTCCTATAACAACCTCTAGGGTTTGTTATAGGAGCCTATCCAGGGAAAAATTGGAGATCCAAGGCCAAACTTGGGGAAACCTTCTCTAGGGAGCGTTTTCCACCATGCAAAGAAGATATAAGGTTAGACAAAAAGGCCCTATCTAGAAAAAATGCAGCTCTATGGCCATCATTCAATCATTCAAGAAGCAAAAATTTACCTACCTTCTCCAAGCAAGGCTAAAAACTAGACTTACTTGAGCTTGTGTTGTTCCAACAATTCCTAGCATCCACCAAGCATGAGAAAATCCCTAGAGATGCATCCAATTTCATCCACAAGCCAAAGAAGAGAAAACTCCAAGAGGTGCACATCACTTTCCAAGAGACTAAAGTGACAAGAGAGAACTCTTTGTCGAACTGTGTAGCAAAACATTCAAACTCTGCTGTAGTTGCAACCTGCTCCTCTTTCTCCTGCTTTCCCTTCTTCTTCTTAGAACATTGGCCTGCATAATGGCCAAAATCATTGCAGGCATAGCATCTGACTCTGCTCAAGTCCCTCTTCTGCTCACCCCTCTGCTGCTTAGCCCCTCCTGAGCCCTTCTTGGACTTCTTGCCTTTAGCTGATAAGGCAACGTTCTGCTCATCAGTATCCTGCTCAGTCTTCCCTTGAGAACCTTCTCAAATCTCCTCCTGAGTAAAATCGTCCCACAGTCTTTCCCAGGAGGGAAAGTTCTCTCTGCCAACTACACCCTTCATGAACACATCCCACTCCTTAGTGAAGCCTTTCAGCGCTATTCGCAATAGCTTGGGATCGGGAATCACCTCACCAACTACATTCAATTCATCTTTTACCTCTCCGAGTCTAGTGAGGTAAGAGGCTACATTCTCACCTCTCGCCATCTTTGTGCCATGAAGCTTATCCTTTAAAGCCGTTTTACGATTTTCATTCTTGTTCTCATACAAATTTTTCAAAGTATCCCACATCTCCTTGGCAGTATGTTTCTCTGCCAAATGAGGAATGAGGTGATCTCGAACACCATCTAGAAGCAATCTCTGTGTTCTAGCCTCCTTCACCTCATGTATGTCAAGGGCTATAGGATCAATCAAGGGAGGAACCACTGTGGTACTGACGAAGGTCCATAACTTGTTCTCCTTGAGAACCGCTGTCATCCGGGCTTTCCACTGCAAGTAGTTGGAAATCCCTTCCAACTGATCTTCATACCGGATGCAAGCCATCATTTACTAAGAGTAACAGTCCAATAAATCTGCTAGGTGAACAAAGACTAAATCTCCCACTGTCAATCTGCGCTTAATAGGGCTCCGATACCATGTAAAATTTCACTTCTCTAACAGGTTTTCAAGTTAACTCAGATTAACAATGTTTAATAAACCATCTCATTCAACCATAGATAACCGAAAATGAAATTTCACTCATAAACACATCTGAACTCGAAGCACAAGAGAAGTACTACCAAAATACTGAGAACAAAAAGAACATAACAACCAAGCACAAAAAATTTCAGACTCAGATATTTTAGCCAAAATGGCCTAGGAAAAAACCCCGAAGGGAAAACCTGTGAGAGATATTTTATTAATATCTTCTTTAATAATATCAAGCACAACTTATCTCAATCAATAGACTAATAGGCTGCCTCAAATTCTGTGCATAAATTTCTGGGAAATCGTGCCCTTCTCAAGCTACACAGAGCTGTACGGACAACTCCTTGATTTCAGTGCCAAACTCAGTCTTCTGCCTAGAAATTTGTGCCCAACAAAACAACACATTATTTAATTTTTTGCCTTGAAAAATGTGCCTCTCAGACCTCGATTTTCGTGCCACTGTAGGGACTGTACGGAATTGTACGGACTGCACAGAATTAATTTTCTGTACATGTCTCGAAATTTGTGTCTCTGCCTGGAAATGTGTGCCACTGTTTTCTTCTCGAAAATCGTGCCCAAAACTGTTGTATGGTCTTGGAATCTGTGCTATACCTAGCTGCTATCTCAAACAACCACTTTCTCTCTCTCAAACTCCAAATGGAACTTGCTTTCCAACTCTCTTGGAATATCTCCACTTCTCCAACTCTCTTGGGATGTGTGCAAATAAAAGAATGGGGTGCCTTATTTATTGTTTTTCCCTTGTCTTTTCACTTCACCTTCCTGGGGTAGTTGAAAGGACACTAGATCAAGGGCCCACATTTAATTTAGTGTTTTCTCATCAGTGGATGAGAAAAGTCACTTTTCTCTCCATTAAATATTTTCTCTCTCAACCACAACTTAAATAAATTGAAAAGTCACTTTATAACTCTAAAGTGACATTAATTACTTTTCTCAAGCAATTAATGCAAGGGTTATGTACTTTTTCCCTTTTTTAGTGACTTAGGCAAAAGTCACTAGGGGAACACTTCCTTGGTAGAAATTTCAACATACATGTTGCTAGTCCCTTGTATCTTTTGAAGGGCAGTTTGGGCCATAAAACCACAATTTTCAACTAGCTTGAGTTAGCCTATGATCTATGATTTTTTGTTGTATGATTTTTTGTCACTTTTTGAAAATTGTATGTGTTTTCGTAAGTATGTATGAAATGAATGCCTTAGTCTCTTTTATTTGCTTGATTTTTATTCTATCTCAAGTGTGAATTATTCCTTCGTTCTCCCCGTTAATGAATACTTGTTATTGAATCTGGATGGCTGAGTTGTCTTCATCTTTTGTCTCTTGTACTTTACATCATCTTCAGTCTTCTTCATCTTTATCTGTATCTCTAGTTGTTGTCACCTTCTTGTATTGTGCATGAGCTGCACCATACTTTGATAAGTCTGCATCTTGAGCCAATCATCTGTATTGCTTCATCTTCATATCAAGGGTTTCTTTGGCTAACCCTCAACCATCTCAGGGGTTTTCTTCGACTTACCCTCAACCAACACCTCGTATTTGGGGTTTTCCTTGGCTTACCTGTAACCATTACAACATATTCAAGGTTTGTTTGGCTTACCCTTAACCATTACGAGATAGCCCATCTTGTCCCTTACCTATTATGTAGTGATTTAGATTAATCTCAGTTGTACATCTGAGTAAAAAAATAGAGGTTTGGAAGATTAGGATTTCATTTCAAATATAAAGGCATGTCAAGAGAGAGGGTTAAGACACATCCCACTCAAAGACAAGTTTTGTCCGAAGGTGATTTTGTTCATTGGTTGAGCAAGTTTAGAACATTGGAGAGGAGTCGATGTTGAGAAACATGCAGAAATCTGCAAGTAGGTTTGCATAGGTGAATTCATACAATTGTACAAACAAATCCATACAGTTGTACATAACACACCCTGTTAGTTTTTGTAGCTCGGACATGTATTTGTACATAGGATATGTGTCTAGCATGTAGAAGTGGTCCCAAAATTGACTCTCTAGACATTAACTTTTATAGAATGATTTTATAAAGTCAAAGTGACTTTTATATTTAATGATAGAGTGACTTTTATTATATAGTTGAGTGACTTAAGTGATTTAAGTGAGATCTCAACGTGAGATTAAGTCATATCCGTTGGTCTCAAGAGGGCAAGATCTAATCATGGCCATCTATCTCTTAGCATTTCTATGTTAGTTTTTCTACTTTAATTCAATATTATCTAGGATCTTTAACTGAAAGAATAACAAGCATAGCAAAACACAATAGACATAATAGTTTTCCTCGGGGAAACCATAAAGGAGAAAACCCCCCAACTTCTTCAAAGATAGTTTCGTCACTAATACAATATCAAGCCAAAAGTGGAAAACCCAAAATATGTCTTCTGCAGATTTTCTCTTTTCTCCACCAGCGAACTTGTCCTCTCTCTTTGCTATGTGAACTTGTGTGAGTGAGTAGTGTGTCCAAATGAGAGAGCAATGCTCTCTATTTATACTTTACTTTTAACTTGACCTTTTACCTAACTAGGTCGGCCTCAACTACAACTGACTGGGCCGAATTCTCTAGGAAGACTCAATAACCCTATTACATTTTACTCTAGGGGATCTATTGCCTGGACTTACAATGGAGGTTTTACCTCAATGACTTTGCATGACCAAATGTAATAATGACATCTCCGACCAGAGGGAAAACATCACTGTCGGAGGTACAAATAAAATACAATAATAATATCAATATAAAATACAATTGAATATCTTCTGAAGTTACATTTACATCAACAATCTCGGTATAGGGTTTTATCATTAAAGAGAATTATAAAAGGAGATATAAGGATAGAATTAGACACACATTCATTTGAGACAAAGATTTTCTCAAGAAAATAAATCTTAGAGGAGAGGATCTCAAGCAGGATTTTATGCTTTTGCTTTTTACTTTCTAGCTATATGCGTGATTGTTGCTATGTGTCAGAATATGATTCTTGCAATTAAAATACATTTTTTTAAGTCGAGAACATAAAGACAACATCACCTAGGGTTTTAAATCTTGAAAATGGAATAAAAGCTTCTTTGATTGAGAGGATTTGAAGAATTTATGGCAGTAGATCAACTGTTGGAACCAATTGTTGAGAATTAGGACCAACAATTAGAGGGTTTTAAAGGTAGTGTTTATTTGATTTGAGAGTTTGTGTGTTAGAGCTCAAAGATGTCATCATTTAGCCTCAGGTTCAGGGACAAATTGGAAGTTGCCCCAAATTCAGTATCTTGGAAAGTGAGGGTAACCCTCTAATTGGAAGATAATGATCTTTTGGTATATTGTCCAGGATGTAGTGATTTCGTAGATAGATCCATTGGCTTTGGGAGTTCACAACAAGAAATAAGTGAAAGCCAAGCTGATGATCATCGATGCTATTAAGGATCACACAATCCCTCTATATATTTGAGAAGACAATGAAGGAGATGAGAATCCATTTTACAGGTTGAATAGCTTATTGAGTAGGATGGAAATACCTGTTTAATGTTTATGAAACCCAATGTTTCGGACTTCAAAGTGAGTCCATCATCAGGGGTGAGCTTGGTACTCTTCTGAGAAACAGTGTGAGAGAGTAGTTATAGGTGAGTGAGATGTGTGATGTTAGGTTTTGAGAGAAAGTCGGCTAGGTTTAGGTCTTGGTGAATAATTTTAGGTTGTGTGTTAAATAGTGTATTAATTAATGTATTAGGTAATGTATTAATTAATACATTAATTAATGTATAGTTGATGTATTAATTAAATTGTTGTATTAATTAATTTAATGTATTAATTACGAAAATTTAACAATTTAATGTGTTTATTACTAAATGTTAAAGTATTGATAGTGTTAATTGATGTTTAAAGTACTAATAACTTTCTAATTAGTATTAATGTGTTAATTAATAATAATTTATCAATAACTTTATAATTAATGTTAATTGTATTAAAAATTGTATAATGAGTGTATATTATAATTATAATTATTATTGTTATTCTTAATAACATTAATTGTAGATTTTAATTATGCAATTATTATTATTATTTTATGCAATTATTAATATTATTTTTTAATTTTAATAATTATTTTGGAGGTGTAGTATTCTCTTAATGATTAGGCTAACTTATGTGGATGATACATGTTTATCGTGTGATGATGATGTTGGTGTTTTCCTTATCTTTTTGATTACCGGTTTCTAGGAGTCACTTAGTTTTAAGCCATCGTCTCTGTTTAGGGTGTTGTCACGTTTTTCTATTTCTATGGCCTCTTTAACCTTCCTTTTTATGTAGTGCTCTTCCTTGTTGATTATACGTGCCTTTTCTATGCAAATGTGATGAGAGGTTTTGCATGCATGCTCCGCTAGAGCCGATCTCGAGGCTCTTTCTCTGTTTATGTCTGCTGCGTGCTCTTTGAGTCTTGTCTTCAACGATTTCCCTGTCTCACCTGTGTACTCTTCTTCGCAAGAGCATGACACCATGTAAACTCCTTTTTGTAGGTTTGGGTCTAGTGCGTCTTTGGCCGAGTCGACCATCTTTCTAATGGTGGTGAGTGGTGTGAAAGCTACTTGAATGTTGTGTTTTCTGAGGATGCTGACAATTCGGTTTGTTGTACCTTTGATGTATGGTAGGGAGGATTTGGGGACAGTGTTTGAGTGTTTGGGTTGTGGTCTTCTTTTTTGGTTTTGTTGAAGGGCTTTCTTAATCACTTGCTTGTGGTATCCATTGGATGTAAAGACTTGTTGGAGGTGGTCTAAATCCTGTTGTATGTAGTCAGGGTTTGAGATCCTTGAGGCCCTAGTTGCTAGTGTTTTAATAACCCCAATCTTCTGGCTTGGATGGTGGTGAGAACTTGCGTGGAGGTATCTATCAGTGTGAGTTTTCTTTTTGAAAATTTGGTTCCCAAGTCTCCCGTCTTTTTTAGTGAGGAGTACGTCCAGGAAGGGTAACTGATTGTCTTCTTCTAGTTCAATGGTGAACTTGATATGTTCAGAAAGGTTGTTTAAATGGGATAAGAACTCCGCGAGCTTCTCCTTTCCATGTCTCCATTTTGCAAATATATCATCTACATATCTTTTCCAAACTTCGGGGGTTAAGGGTGCTGAGTTGAGGGCCCTTTGTTCGAACTGCTCCATGTATATGTTAGCTACTATGGGTGATAACAGGGAGCCCATTGCCATGCCGTGTGTTTGTTCATAAATAATTCCCTTATAGCTGAAATATGTGGACTTGAGAATTATTTATGAACAAACACACGGCGTGGCAATCTTATGCGTCACTTTTTGATCAACCTTCACTAATCAACAAAATTGCCTTTGGGTGAAGGTGAGAGCATACATCGTTGCGACGAAGATGGTTTTATTTCTATTCTACTTTTGCATAAATGAAAAATTAAGAAATAATTTAAGTTGCAAATTTAAATGGAGGATACACCCTGCACTTTAAAGGTGAGTGTGTGAAAAGGTGGAGTTAGAAAAATTCAATCACATGAAAATTCACAAAAACGCAAATCCCCCCAGGGGGGATGGGATGTGGGTGCTGGTTACCCCACTGCTCTCGTTTAAATCTTTTACAATTTGAATGCCGAAATAAAATGCTTCTTAGTCCATTAAACTTGGATCTAAGAGCTTACAATAGTATACAAATTTTTTTACAACAAATTGGGTTTCCACCGTTTCGTTTTAAGTCTTCTTTGATGGTCTTGGTCACTCCAAAACTCCACTTTTATGTGCAGACCTGCTAAAAACCAACAAGTTAAAAGTGTGTAAATATGATGGGAAAGATAAAACTTTAAATTGAAATATCAGATCTAAACTAGTTTGCAGTGCTGAAAGAAGAATGGATCTAAATACTAAGCATGAAGGTGGATCTACTTCTTAAGCAAAGCAAGAAAGCTAAAACAATGCCAAATCTTGCCGAAAAAAAATGTGAAACTTAGTATGTTAGAATTAACCTAGACCAAATGAATCTAAGTATAACCGAATACAATCGATTACATTCGAATCTCCTAATATCTAAGCATAAACAAACAAATTACAACCGAAATGTTTGCTTCTATATCCAATAGACTAAATCTACACAATGAAAGCATGAAATAGCATAAAATAGCAACAATATCATCTCATATGTATAACATTCGGCATTCCAACACAAGATGCACTCGATGGACCTCCAAAGTCTTCAAAATTATATTACTCAATAGCACAATGTACAAAATAGCAGAGGTTCTATGCATCCATAGAACTCAATGGAGCAATGCCTTGCTTATATAGAAAAAGGAGAGAGGGGGAGGTGCATTTCCCAAGATAGATCTTCTTTGACACTTGGAGAAATGCATTGATACATTTGGAAAAGGCTTGTTGACACATGTGAGGGGTTTGGGGAGGTTAATGACACATTTCTCCAACCATTTGACGCTTTTTAACCTCCACTTGACACCTCTCCAACCACAAATTCGAATTTGTGAAGAAGAGAGATATTTAGGGCATCAAATGACAAGTGTAGGATCCAAATCATGATTGATATGGTGGTTGGAGTGGTATTCAATGGAATGGCTGCCACCTCTTCCCAATCAAATCAATGCTCACAACACTCCAATATTGATTGGGATCTTCTTTAAATGTCTTTTCCAAGTCAACTGGGCCAACTCACCAGACCACCCACCTTTTCTGTAGGAGTTTGGATTTGCTCCAAATCCATTATTTTTGAATTAAAAATTACTTTTTTAATATTTTGGAGAGAAATTTGATTAAGTGAAAAATAATCACTCAATACTTAGGAAAAGTGGGTTTAGGGGTTTTATGGGTGCTCTGGGTTAGAAAACGAGCACCCCCATGTCCAATTTCACCTCCTAACCCATCTTTTATCATTTTTCTCATTTTTTAATTAAATTATTAAAAAATCTCATAAACTCTGAAAAATTAATTTGCTCAGAATGACTCAAAAAACCTAGTGCATGTCCATATGACTCAATACTGATGGCTAGCATGTTTCGAAAATACATTCCAGTAGGTTTTAATAACCTCTCAAAATTCGTCATCATGAAAACACTCCAGCTTTGGAGGTGTGAGTGAAAAACTCGGGAATTATATGTCACTTTTCAATAACGCATAATCCCTAAGGAAAAAACACTCTAGAGTATTTCCCTGATAACAAACATTGAGAAAGGCCAAACCTTTCATAAAAAACTCATGCTAGACCAACTTATTACAATTCCCCGCAGGGTCTGGACATGCAAAAATTACAAAGGGGCAAGTTTTTTTGGCCCGATGGATCTCGGAACACTGGTGATAAACAATTAAATTGTTCAAGTCTTCGACGGTTCACTCGGAATCCACTAAGTGCAATTTAGTGGATAACAGGTTGAAGATAAAGAACTAGTAAATTGGGCACTGAATGGGTTCCCATCTCATTGGGAAACATTTGTCCAAGGTGTTTGTGCGTAGGTGAATCTTCCCTCCTGGGAAAGATTATGGAATTGCTATATCTAGGAGGAGACTTAGATGGAGTTAAAGGCCAGCAAGCAGGGAGTTGACAATGGCCATGCCCTATTTGGTCAAACAAAGAAGGGCAAAGTTAGAGGTCTCAACAAGGGTAAGTTAAAGAGTGAAGAGTCAACATCATAGCTAAGGAAGAAGGACCTGAGTTAAATCAAGTGCTTCATATGTCATAAGCACGATCATTATGCATCACAATGTTTAGAGAAGAAGGGTAAAGGTTAGCAACTAAAGAATCAAGTAGCAACCTTAGTTGAAACTTAGATGAATGGACTTGCCTCCAAGTTCGATAAAGGATTTCTTGATGGTATCTTACCTTTGTACCAACTTGGTTTCAAGGAATGCTTAGTATGTGGATTGTGGAGCATCTAGGCTTACAACATCAACTTGAGAATCATTTTCAATTCTAAAAGAGCATGTCTGAAGAGTTGAGGCTGAGCTTGGTGATGTTGCTAGGTATCCAATAACAAGAGTTGGTACCATTTTTTCCAACTCCAATTGGGCAACTCTTTAGAATTTGACGATGTTATGTATGTTTGAGGCCTCGGGAAAAAATTGCTTTGAGTTTTGGTCATGGATGATGAGGGCTTTGCAGTAGAGTTCAAGAACCAATAAGTCCTTATCAAACCAAAGGAGTCTTTCCCATAATCAACTCAAGTGATAAGGGTTAAGGAAGGCAACTTGTACAGGTAATAGGGTGAACATGTTTGAGTCTCGGTTCATAAAACAAACAACTTGTGCGAGTTATGGTAGGAAAGGATGGGGCACTTGCATCATAGTGCCCTTCCTATCCCGAGGGAGATGGTCGTAGGTCTTCAACAATTCAACATTGAGTAGTAGGGAGTATGCAAAGGGTGCGCGCTTGGAAAGCATGCAAAGGTTGCTTCCCAAGCAACGAGTATAGGTTTGAGGCGATTCAAGACCTAGTGCATTTCGATGTATGTGGACCGATGTTAGTAGCATCAATCACAGTAAGCATGTCTATGCTTCCTTCATTGATGAATTCTCTTGCAAAAACTTGAATCTTCTTCCTAAAGACTAACGATGAGGTCTTTAGCAAGTTTCAGGGGTTCAAAGCTCTAGTTGAAAACCAAATAGGGAAGAATATTAAAGTTTATAGATTGGGCAATGGGGGTGAGTACATCTCCAATGAGTTCATGCAAGAATCAAGAGGGAGTTCATTGTTTTGTACAACCCACAACATAACAGGGTTGTAGAGTGGAAGAATCGATCTATCATCTGGGTTGCTTAGGCCATGATACATGCAACAAAACAATTTACATCATGTACAAGCGTCCTCACATGATTTTGGAACACAAAAAATTAGAGGAGGCATTCTCGAGGTAAGGCATTTTTGCATCTTTGGTTGTCGAGTTTATATGCATAAAGAAGAGGAGTTGGATCCCATGGTGATTTACTGTGGTAATTAGAGTTATATCAATCTCTTTGAGAATCTAGTGTTTCATGACAGGTCCAAGCACCTTGAGATCATATCTGACATCATTCGAGACACGAGTCATAAGGTGGTGGTAAAGCTCTAGTATGTACACACAGTTTAATAGGTTGCTGATATTCTGACCAAGGCCTTAGCAAAAGTGAAGTTTGAAGCATTTTGAGACAAAGTTGGATTATTTGATCAAGAGTTGGATGCCATAGTGATTTACTATGATATCTAGATTTATATCAAATACTTTGAGAATGTAATGTTTCATGCAAGTCCAAGCACATTGAGATCAAATATCATTTCATTCGAGACAATATTCATTAGGGGGTGGTAAAGATCTAATATGTACCCACATATCGACAGGTGGTTAATATTATGACCAAGCCATTAGCAAAAGGGAAGTTTGAAGCATTCAAAGACAAACTTGGATTGGTGTAGAAATCCTTCCTTGGTAAGAGAGGGAGTGTTGAAGAATGTAGCTTGGACAAGAACTTCTGCATAGGTTCAATGTTAACATGTCAGAAGTAGTTTTGAGTTAAATCTATTTTGTAATTCACATTAGTAATAAAGTGAAAGTCTTATATTTAGCTGTTGAGTCTAGTAAAGTTTATTTTTATACACTGGTGATTTAGATTAATTTCAATCGTACATCTCACTAAAAGATAAAGGTTTTGGTAGATTAGGGATTCAGTAACGATAGGTCAAGATACAGGGTTAAGACACATTCACTCAAAGACAAGTTTTGTTGGAAGGTGACTGTGATCATCTATTGAGCAGGTTTAGAGTATCGGAGAGGAGCTGTTATTTTGACTGTTTGTGGAGGTTTTTTTGGTAAGCATTGATTTGTTAATGAAAAGCTGATTTGAAGGTGTAATTACCTGTCTATTGTGTTTATGCCTCCGCTATTTACTTTCCAACTATATGTGTGATAGTTGCTATGTGAAGAATTTAATTTCTGCAATTAAATAACAGTTTTGTTTAGTTGAGAACATGAGGACGACAATCACCTAGGTTTTGGAGTCTTGGGGCTTGGTGTGATGCTTAGCGTGAAGAAGAATTGGAGTTTATGTTGATGTACTCTTGATGTTCCATTATGATATCGTGTGGATGTCTTGGTGCTTGTGTGCTGCAAGAGAAGAAGATGTAGGGTTTGTGGGATGCAAACCCTAGAATGGACAAATAGCATTTGAGTTCATTAGATTGTTGTATCTTATCGATGAACATCTTTTGAGTCTTTGTACTTGTGTTGTTGCAAGGGAGGAAGACACTAGGTTTTGTGAGAGGCAACACTAGATAAGACTTGAAGTACTAGGGTTGATGTTCTTGTGTGATAAGGTCCTAGGGTTTGTGGCATAGAAACCTTAGAGGAGACTTGGAGCTCTTTGCTTGGAGAGCTTGCGAGGCATGTTTGGAGAAATATCAAGGGTGGACTTGTTACAGCAAGTAGAAACTATTTAGTAGTAAACCTCATTAAGGTGGAAGACAGAGGGCAGGTTATTAAATTTTAAAAAATGGGCAATTGGATATGGGGATGCATTTATTTCTGATTAATCATGATTTATTGATAATAAAATTACCCAGCTTTATTTTGACATTGAGGGGTTCTCTCCAGCTGTCTTGGAAACTTTCCCTTCTTACCCCTCATCTTTGGTGAGATATAAATTATGATTGACATTACTAAAACACTTTGAATTGTGAATTCTCTATATGTGAAAGAACCAAAAGTCTTTTTGCTAATTATAATTATTCTTGATGATATTGAGATTTTGTGGGGTTTATCCATTGCTAGTGTGTTCACTACCTGTTCAAAATTTTTAGACAGGTGCATCTTTTTTTTGTTTGCTGGAATCTCCCTGACTTGAGGTAGTGGCCTTTGGTCTAAGAAACCATGACCCAGGGGCATCTAAGCCATCAAAATCACCCAGGGATAGCACCCGGCCTGGGCGAGACCAACCCTCAATTGGTTGGATTTTGGGTGTCTCCTCCCAACTAGCTCACCCCTAAGGGGAATTGAATCTGGGTTGCCCTGGTATTGAGATCCACACCTTAACCGAATGAGCTAGTGGGAATTGACTAGACAACTACATCTTGAAATTTATTGTCCACTACTATTTCTTAGAATTTTGCTTTTTTGGATTTCATTTTATTGTGCTGTCCTGTGTTTCTGTAGGTTCTTAGTCACTTTAGTTGGACTAGTTTATCTAATTGCCAAACATTATTCTAAGCATTTTTACCATTTTGTGTGTCTGCACAACATTTCAATGTCTGATGATTTTTCTACAATTATTACTTTACAGGTCTGAACTCGGTATTGATCCAGAAAAAGAAGTGGGATCAGCATTTCATATTGGACAGGTTGTTAGGTGTAGAGTATTACGTTCGGATCCTGCATTTCATAACGTTCAGCTTAGTTTTATCATCTCCACTGACAGGTTTGACAATGATTTTGATGTTGATGTTATTGATATCATTCTGTTTGCTTTAAGATTTTCTGGATGCCATTAGCTTGAACTGCTTTTAAGACAGTAGTCATTTATTTAAGCTTAGGCTTTTATGGAGTCTTCCTAGTGGGATGACAGGTTGTTCGTAACCTTCAAATGATTCTTTATTGCTGAAAATGGTATTTATAAACAGGGAACTTTAAGCATGTCTCAGTGATAAATCACAGTATAGCCTTCGAAAAGGAATCATGTAGATAGAAAATATGCTTACTAATCTGGTGGAGATTTCCCTTGTAATTTTGTGATACTCCATTATTTAAAGTGTGAAATCATAGCTTTCTGTCCGAAACCAACTGGGTATAATTAATAAATGAATAAGCTGTCTCTTAAAATCCAGTTAGCTGCCAATACTGCTACCTGAGCTTTGATGTCTACCAATCCAAGCCCCCTATTCTGACAGGAGGGTACAAACTACATATGTCCCAAGCAAGTAGTGGGGGCCCCTGTTTCCCTCCTTTTTGCCAGAGGAATTAACTGTTCCAGCTTCGTATTGCTTGAAGTGGTTGGAACCTGGGAATAAGCAAGAGGAAAATACACTTGCCCTGCTGCAAGTATTCTGTTGACTACTGTAATTTCCCCTGCCAGGGGAATCTCTTTGGGGAACCGTTTTTAATGTTTCCTTAAAATTTGGTAAACACCAAATCTCGCTGCTTGCTTCAAGTGGTCATTCTGATGTTTGGAACGTTCCAAACCTTAAGAGAGAACAAATCAGTTTTTTATTTATTTCAGAAACAGAGCAGAAGTGTAATTCAATTATTAAATAAGGGCCACTGAAATACATGAATTGGACAAATTGTGTACTTAAATAATGGAGAAATTAGACATGCTTACTTGTTGACTGAGAAATTTGGAGGAGGCATCTTGGGCTTCTTTAACTGAGTCTTAGTATATCAACTCAGATATTGCCATCTCACAGAACCCAAGATCAACAAACATTGCAGTATGTCAACTCAGATATTGGTAACTTGTCAGGGCAGGAAGGAATGAAACGAAGAGGTCCCTTGATGCATTCTGTTGGAGAGATGACAGTGCTAAAGCAGTGGATACTTGCTTTGGAAGAGCAGGATAGTCCATTTCTAAGTTGAAAGATGAAGGTAGCAAAGAAGTCGAGCAAGAAAAGGTATCTATTCTACTTAGATGGATCAGGTTAGAAAGAACAATGAGTCTATTTGGATGGTGCTTGCCTATGGTTGGGCATAGAT
Source organism: Larix kaempferi (assembly GCA_027924585.1). Classification (NCBI taxonomy): domain Eukaryota; kingdom Viridiplantae; phylum Streptophyta; class Pinopsida; order Pinales; family Pinaceae; genus Larix; species Larix kaempferi. The sequence goes on along the minus strand of BSBM01000524.1, from coordinate 6,553,950 downwards.
GATGCCTTGGGTGCACTCCCTACACCTTGGAACTCTTTTGGATAGATTTTGTAATACACTAAGCCAATCTGAGACTAAAATTTTCTTTACGATCTAGCAGTATGGATATGGATGTTGTTGAAGACTTGGAAATCCTTATGGCTGACTATTGCAAATTGTGAAAGGCTGCCCAACTGACTGTTGTAATTATGTTGTTGAATAACTTGTCTTTTGGTCCTTTATCAAACACTTCACAGTTGGACTGCCGTAGGTTACAGTTGGACAATGTGGTTGTAGTTTCGTCAAACACTTGGTTGTTTACTGCCTTATGCTTCCTGGAGGTGTCTTGAAAACATGGGTCTGATTTTGTGTCTCTTTAATATGTATTTTGTTTGGATATAACATTGTGCTCAGAGAACAAACATGTATGATGGAGGGAACTAAACTATACACATAAAGATAGCAGGAAATTTACCCTTGTAAATTAAAGCATAGTATTTCAGGCTTATGATTCAACTAGCACACCTGAGATAATATCAAGCTGGGCCTTCTATTGTGGTGATTATTGAGGTATAGTGCGTGCTGTAGCAGCCTTTGAGAAGTTATTAATGACTGATATAAAAGGCAGAACTGTGTTGTGCAAAATCGTTGGAGCTGATAATGGTTGATGCAAAGTAGCGCCCTCTTTCCATGCCCAGATTGTTCATAGAAGACCACAATATGACATCAATGGAGTAATTAATACTCAGCAGTGTAGAATAAGTCCTGTAGGTGACTGTTAATATCTCCTTCAAACATCAGCTGCTAGTAAAGACAATATAGGGCATACCACGTCCCCCAATCTTACTCACAGGCACCCAAAATAACCACAGGAAAATTGCTGAGTATATGTGGTTGGCAAACAACTTATAAATGTTTCTTATTTGCCCAAGAACTTGACTTCCTGTACCTGCTTGCAAGTCATACCACTGTGGCTAACTCGCCCTCACAAATGCACTGAAGATTCGACTCAGATTTGGCAAATAAGGGGATGAAATCCCTTGCTCAGAGATGCGCCCTTCTGGTGGTGACCACTAAGGATCGAAAACGCCCCTCTTCTAAAGTGAATACTCCAGTGATGCGCACTCCCACTGTGCAGCAGAACAATAAAGTGAGTGCGCCCCCACCAAGAATGGCAGCCTTTAATAACTAGGATGATGGATGTGTTAGAGTTTGCACTTTAATTCAATTTAACTAGGAACTTTAACTGAAAGAATAACAAGCACAGCAAAACACAATAGACAGAATAGTTTTCCCCGGGGAAAACGTAAAGGACAAAACCCCGCAACTTCCTCAAAGATAGATTCGTCACTAATACAATATCAAGCAAAATAGAAAACCCAAATATATGTCTTCTGCAGCTTCTCTCTTTCTCCTCCAGCGAACTTGTCTTCTCTCTCTGCTTATGCGAACTTGAGTGAGTGAGTAGTGTGTCCAAATGAGAGAGCAAAGCTCTCTATTTATACTTTATGTTAGGGGTGACCTAATTCCTAATTAGATCAGCCTCACTAACGTGACTGGGCCGACCTGTCCTAGGGAGACTCAATAATACATTTTACATTTGACTATAGGGGATCTAATGCCCCGACTTACAATGGAGGTTATACCTCAATAACCTTGCATGACCAAACATAATAATGACATCCCTGAACGGAGGAAAAACATCTCCGTCGGAGGTACAAGTAAAATACAAGAATAATATAAATATAAAATACAAATGAATATCTTCCGAAGTTACATTTACAACAACAATCCTTCTTAACTAGGAAGGTATTCTCTCGCCACAGTCATCATCACCCTGGACACAAATTCTGGACAACGTCATCATCGCTGAATCATCTTCAATGCTGGAACATCATCATCAACACTGGATCATCATCGTTGCTGCTGCAACAATCCTCATTTTGTTGATCATTGATTAGTGACATCTCTCGAATCTATCCATCATAAGAAGCTCTACAAAGCCAGGCCTTTTTCATGCTGGATGTAGGCCTAGCTCTCATCTAGGTCTTCACCATCTCCACAAGCAAGCCATCAAGTAGGTACAGCCTAGGACCACACATTACATTGCCACAACAGACCACCTGCGTCTCCTACTATCATCTCATCATACACAGAGCACAACATAGATGCACACCTCATGTCCAACAGACCACCTGCGTCTCCCATGTAGTTGGTACAACCCAGGAGCACCCCAGGTGCATTACGTCTCTCTATGGTTAACCCGCTTCTACTGTAAATATTTGAGCCATAGATCACTACTCCGTCTGGATCGCCTTGAGATCTCAAGCGGTATGAGACTCGATATCAATATATACTCATAAAAATATAGACTCAAACAACTAGATTTGCATTTACCAACTGAAATATAAATGCAATCACACACATAAACAACAGATATACCCTAGAACCCTTTCGGGAAAAACCAGCTAACTGTGGGGCTATCTTCTCTCTCGAGCCCAGAGCATATAGATATAAATGAGACAATACAATGCAGGATTACCTCAGTAGGTAACTCAATCGGTCCAAAACTGGATAGACTCTACTAACTACTTTGCATGCATCCAGTTGATGCATGCACTAGATGAGTGAGTCCCAACTGTCAAACTGGATCTGAGTAATCTGAAGATGCCTCTGACTGATCTGCCCTCTCTCTGTCTCACTGCTCTGATCTGCTCTAAAACTGAAGAAGCCCTCTGATGAACTTGCCCTACTTTGCATGCACAAGTGCGCCCTCCCTGCAGATGTCAAATGCTCGTACCGGACTGGATCTCAACAGATCTGAGCTCTGATCGTCCCTAACCTTCCTCCAATGCTGAGGCAAGGCTATCTTGGAAGTCTCAGACTCCGAATCGGTCAATCCAGCTTCAAACGAGCTTCTCCCTCCTTGGCAAATACGCCCTCCTCCAAGCTAATCATAAATCACACTGATGAGCTATCTCAGCTCACAGTAATGGGTGTCTGGCAACTCTGGAACTGAAGGTCACTGATCTTTCTCAGATCTGACCTCCCTAGCTCCTGCAACAGCTCCTCTCTCTCTCAGAAAGTCGCTCCATATGGACAGCTATGCCCTCCTCACTCTAGCAGTATCTCTCTCTGACAATGCAACTGAGTAACCTCATCTAGGAACTCCCTGCCTCTATAAATAATCTCATCGATGAATTAGGTTTTCCAAAACCCTAATTCTCGATGCATGCAAAAGGTCACTTTTGCATGCATTCACTGAATGCTGACAGGTCATGCAAAACATACGCATGCAAAGGTCAAACCCCTCCAGAATATCCGCATGCAGCCCCCATTGGACTCATGCCACTGAGTAGAGTGCATCTCACCCTCTACTCCATCTTGATGCCTATGCAGCTAATGTTCCTCCGTGTAAGGCATCTGAACCATGGAGGACATCCTGAAGTTACCACATTCTAACACTCGTCTTAACGAGGGAAGTCCTGACATTGATGCCTGGATCCATCAAGTCCACTGCTGTTGACACTGATCTGCCTTTTACTGCCCTCTGACCTGAAGAACTCTAATCAATCTCCATATGTGTGGCTTCAGAAGAAGCCCTTCTGTCAACCATTGCTGACTCTGCCATTGCACTCTGACTCAGACTCTCTCTGAGTCTCTGCTGCTGTAACCAACCTTGAAGACTGCTGTCAAGAGGATCTACTGCTCTGTAGACCATCTGTCGATAACCCTGAGTTGACTTAGCTCTGTAAGTCAACTCCCTCTGTCTCTGAACTGACTTAGCTCTCTCCTGAGCCAAGTCCATCTCAACCATGTCATACCAATTCACTCTCTGACTGGTGCCTGCATGAGCAACATGCTCATCCATCTAAACTCCATAATCACTGCCCTGATCCTCATCATGGTGAGCATCTCGCCCACCCATCTTTTGAACAAGCCCACTCCTCCTGGCCTCATCTCTGCTATGAGCATCTCACTCATCATCCTCCTTAGCATCCAAAGAAGATGCACTTAGCCATCCAGAAGTGCCCGAAGTAGGCTATCCATGAACCAAGTAATCACCATCGATCCTGTGACCAAATAAGACTGGGTGTACTCCTCTGGGATAGGTGAAGAACTGATCCCTGTGAAACACTACAGGGTAGCCTGCTGCTTCCAAGAGTGCCTCTAAGAGTACACTCCCTCTCAGTCATGGAACAGAGAGGACTCCTGAAACCTCCAGGAGCTCCCCACGGTCAAGCATAAATCTCACTCTGCCCACTCTAGTAACCAAATGGTCAACCCCCTGAATATCTCGAGTCAATTGTACTGAAGTATGCTCTAGGATCAGGAATGCATCTCGCACTCCTGTCAAGTGACTGCTGAGAGTGTTGTCCACTCTCCACCTCAGATCAACCTGAGCCTCTAGTAGGCTACTATCATGTCTTGACTGAACTGAGGCCAAAGAGAACTCCTTCTCAAACCAAGAAGAGAACTCATCAGCGTCCTCTGCTGCTGCTACCTGCTCATCCTTCGCCTGCTTTCCCTTTTTATGCGGACATTGTCTCGCATAATTTCCACAATCGTTGCCGACGAAGCACCTGATCTTGCTCAAATCTTTCTTCTGTCTGCCTCTCCGTTTCTTGCCTGCCGCGAGAGCCACATCCTCCTCTGGAGTAGTAGAAACTAAACTCTGAATGTACCCTCTCCGGATATCCTCCTGTGTGAAATCATCCCACAGGCGATCCCACTTGGGAAGGTTCTCTCGAGCAATGATAGACTGAACAAACACTGTCCATGGCACAGTCACACCATTCAAGGCCTGTCGAACCAGCTCACAATCCTCTATCTTCTCATCAATTGCACCCAACTCATCTCTCACTTGAGTTATCTTGGTGAGATAAGACATCATGCTCCCATCCTTCCCCATCTTGATGCTTCTCAGCTTCTCCCTGAGAACCATCTTCCTATTTTCATTAGAGCTCTTGTATAGACTAGTCAACGCATCCCACATCTCAAACACATTGTCCTTGGTAGAGACATGTGGGATGAGGTGATCCTTGATCGCATCAAGAAGGATCCTCTTAGCCTTCACATTTTTCTTGTCATACATTGCTTTGGCTGTGGCATCAGACGGAACTGTAATGGGATTTGCTGTCGTGCTGTTCACGACATCTCATAGCTCACTCTCTTTCAACAAGAGAGTAATACGTGCCCTCCATGCACTATAGTTGGAGGCACCATCCAACCGTTCCTCCACCCTCAAACTGGTAGCCATACTCACCCAACTGAAGAACTGTAACCCACAGTGAATCAAGAGTCTCTCCCGACCACAGATCTGGTAGAACAATCACAGATCTGACCACAAAACCAACTGATCTGATAGATCTGACCTCTACAACCTCAGATCTGAACTGGGATGTGCAGATCTGGTATATCTGGTCTCTATCTCCACAGATCTACTAGATCTATCTCAGATCTAGTCACCAATACTGTCGATCTATGTGTGATTGCCCACTCTGACCCTCAACAGGGCTTTGATACCATGTAAATATTTGATCCAGAGATCACTACTCCCTTTGGATCGTCCTGAGATCTCAAGCAGTATGAGTCTCGATATCAATATATACTCATAAAAATATAGACTCAAACAACTAGATCTGCATTTACCAACTGAAATATAAGTGCAATCACACACATAAACAACAGATATACCCTGGAACCCTTTCGGGAAAAACCAGCTAACTGTGGGGATATCTTCTCTCTCGAGCCCAAAGCATATAGATATAAATGAGACAATACAATGCAGGATTACCTCAGCAGGTAACTCAATCGGTCCAAAACTGGACAGACTCTACTTTGCATGCATCGAGCTGATGCATGCACTAGATGAGTAAGTCCCAACTGTCAAACTGGATCTGAGTAATCTGAAGATGCCTCTGACTGATCTTCCCTCTCTCTATCTCACTGCTCTGATTTGCTCTGAAACTGAAGAAGCCCTCTGATGAACTCGGCCTACTCTGCATGCACAAGTGCGCCCTCCCTCCAGATGTCAAATGCTCGTATCGGACCGGATCTCAGCAGATTTGAGCTTTGATCGTCCCTAACCTTCCTCCAATGCTGAGGCAAGGCTATCTTGGAAGTCTCAGACTCCGAATCGGTCAATCCAGCTCCAAACAAGCTTCTCCCTCCTTGGGAAATGTGCCCTCCTCCAAGAGAACTCAGCCTCCTCCAATCTAATCAGAAATCACACTGATGAGCTATCTCAGCTCACAGTAATGGGTGTCTAGCAACTCTGGAACAGAAGGTCATTGATCTGGCTCAGATCTGACCTTCCTAGCTCCTGCAGCAGCTCCTCTCTCTCTCAGAAAGTCGCTCCACATGGACAGCTACGCCCTCCTCACTCTAGTAGTATCTCTCTCTGACAATGCAATTGAGTAACCTCATCGAGGGACCCCTGCCTCTATAAATAATCTCACCGATGAATTAGGTTTGCCAAAACCCTAATTCTCGGTGCATGCAAAAGGTCACTTTTGCATGCATTCATTGAATGTTGACATGTCATGCAAAAACATATGCATGCAAAGGTCAAACCCCTTCGAAATATCCGCATGTAGCCCCCACTGGACTCATGCCACTGAGTAGAGTGCATCTCACCCTCTACTCCATCTTGATGCCTATGCATCTAATGTTCCTCCATGTAAGGCATCTTAACTATGGAGGACATCCCGAGGACCCGAAGTTACCACATTCTAACATCTACAACATGGGAGCACAGTCAGGAGCACGATAGGTGCATTACGTCCCAGGGACCACCTGCATCTTCCACCAGGCGAGAAGCCTAGGCGCACACAAAGTGTCTTTGTGACTGGTGGACCTCTCAGCGTCTCCAACATGGGAGTACAACCTAGGAGCACCCCAGGTGCATTACATCCCAAGGACCACCTGCTTCCTCCACCATGCGAGAACCAATTCTAGTGCATCTGCGTCTTCCGGTCTCATCACTCCCTCTTTCGAGGAACCTCAATCTGGATAATACCAGGCCTTTGTTTGAAGTACTCAAACTTCACTCTGATTATTTGCTCGTCTGTCGCCACATACTGGAGCTTCATTGCTACTCTTTGCACCATATCCCGGATATAGTGGTACTTGATCTCAATGTGCTTCAGCTTGTCATGGAACACCGGGTTCTCAGACAACTTCACGCAACTCTGGTTGTCACAGAAGATACAAGTCACCTCGAGCTGGAGATCAAACAAATTTGACAGTAGCTTCCGAAGCCATACTGCCTCACGACTAGCTGAACAAGCTGCAACATACTCTGTTTTGGCTGTACTCAGCCCCACGCATGACTGCTTCCTGCTAAACCAGGAGATCATACTGGATCCCATACTGAAGCAACATCTTGAAGTGCTCTTCCTATATGTGGCACTGCCTGCCCAATCTGAATCAACATAACCATGCAGGTTAATCTTTTGATTCACCTCATACTTGAGCCAATAGTCAACTGTACCCTTAAGGTACCTCAATATATGCTTTGCAACAATCAAGTGAACATGTCTCGGATTCGTCAAAAACTGGCTTAGGGTGTTCATAGCAAAACATATGTCAGGCCTCGTGTCTGTCAGGTACATCAACAAACCAATCATCTGCCGATACAGCGTGGCATCAACTATCTCTGATGAAGCATCACATAGTAGTTTCAAGTTTGATGCCATTGGTGTGGCCATTTCCTTGTAGTCCATCATTCCAGACCTCTTCATAATCTCCACTGCATACTTTCCTTGACCAAGGAAGATTCCATCCACACTCTGCCACACCTCCCTGCCTAAGAGGTAATGCATCATCCCCGAGTCCTTCATCTCGAACTCTGCGACAAGCCTCCTCTTTGCATCTGCAATGAGCTCATCCTCACTCGTCAGGAACAGTTCATCTACATATAGCAGAAGTATAACTAGTCTTCCGCCTTCAACCTTGAAGTAAAGGTTGGAATTTGTTTTACTCTTGGTAAAGCCTAAGCTCATTGGGAAGTTGTCCATCCTGCCGTACCACGTCTTGGGTGCTTGCTTCAATCTACACAAGGCTTTCTTCAACTTGCACACATGAGTATTTCTGTCATGTGTCTCGAATCCCTCTTGTGATGATGGTCCTCCCTCTTGTTATGATTATTCTTAGTTTGAGCAGTTAGGACTTGGTCAGCATCAACTCCCTTCTTCTCTTCTCTTGCTACTAGCCTAGCTTCTTCTTGTGTACATTCTTCCCATAGTCTGCTGAATGGGATCAACTTCTTCCTGGCACATATTCCTTGAATGAATGGGTCCCATGATCTTGGGAGACCATTCAAGGTGGTCATAACGATCTCTCCTTCTTCTACCTTTTCTTCAACTGCTTCAAGTTGTTCATTGATTTAAGAGACCCTTGTGAAGTAGGATTGCATGGTCTCTAAGTTTAGGATTTTTACGTTCTTGAGTTGGTTCCTTGATGTCATCTTCCGATTGATGTTCTTCCCTTTGAATAGCTTCGTTAAAGCATCAAACATCTCCTTGGGTGTCTTCAAGGATGACACATGGGGGATGGGATGATCTTTAATGGAGTCTGCAATAATTCTCTTGGCCTTGACCAAGTTCTTCTTGTGGATAGCCTTTGCTTCATCTCCCTCTGGTGCTGGAACCTCTTCATTAATATATTTGTCCAAATCATTTTCTTCAAGACAAGAGCAATCCTATACTTCCATTCTCCGAAGTTGTCAACTCCCTCAAGCTTATCCTCAAGCTTTGTGTGGTGAGACATTTTGAATGAGAACCTCAAATGGAAATAGTGAAGATGCCCAACCTGGTTTTGGAGTTGGTTGGCCTAGTGTTTGTCAGAGAAATCCTAATTTTCTAAAGTTGGAATCTTGAACTTCTGATTGGACAGGAAGATGTGCCTCCTCAAGGCGAGTTGTCCAATGTACTCCTTTTCCCAAATCTGTGGACATAATTGTAAAATAACTGATGCCCTACTTTTTCTCACGGCAGCAGTGCCAGGGCCAAAAATGAAAATTCTTGGTTTTGATTTCTGCTTCCACAGGAAGATGCGCCCTCCTAGGGCGAGTTGGAATAACCTGCTTTTCAAGCTGATCTGTTGAGGGAAGTGCCCGGAATGGGAAGCCCTAGTTTCTCTGGGTCCTAGTGATAGGGTCAAAAATGAAACTTCTCCAAATTGGGTTTTGCTTCCTCCAAAAGATGCGCCCTCCTAGGAAGAGTTAGCTAGCCCTCTTTTTTTGATGATCTGTGGAGAGAAGACCTTAAACTAGGAAGCCCTAGTTTCCTGTTGCTGCACAATGCCTTCTTTTTAGGCTAGCTCTGATACCATGTTATAGTTTGCACTTTAATTCAATTTAACTATGATCTTTAACTGAAAGAATAACAAGCACAACAAAACACAATAGACACAATAGTTTTCCTCGGGGAAACCATAAAGGAGAAAACCTTGCAACTTCCTCAAAGATAGATTCGTCACTAATACAATATCAAGCAAATTGGAAAACCCAAATATATGTCTTCTGCAGCTTCTCTCTTTCTCCTCCAACGAACTTGTCTTCTCTCTCTGCTTATGCGAACTTGAGTGAGTGAGTAGTGTGTCCAAATGAGAGAGCAAAGGTCTCTATTTATACTTTATGTTAGGGGTGACCTAATTCCTAATTAGGTCGGCCTCACTAACCTGACTGGGCCGACCTCTCCTAGGGAGACTCAATAATACATTTTACATTTGACTTTAGGGGATCTAATGCCCTGACTTACAATGGAGGTTTTACCTTAATGACCTTGAATGACCAAACATAATAATGACATCCTCTAATGGAGGAAAAACATTTCCTTCGTAGGTACAAGTAAAATACAAGAATAATATAAATATAAAATACAAATGAATATCTTCCGAAGTTACGAGGACCAAACAAATCCTGCAGGTTGAGACAGAGACATCCTGGTCTAGGACCAGGGAGATTCTTAGTCACATGGACCAAGTAGGTCTTGCAGGTGGTTTCAGTCTAGGACTGAAAGCTTAGCCTGGGGCTGAGAGCCATTCCTTGAGAATGGAGGTTCTTGGTCAGTTACCAAGATGATGATGTGTGATGGCCTTCTCAAGGGATTGGCCACCCCTTGATGAAGCTAGTAACATTTGACCTTAGGAGTGGTCTAGAGGACCACTCATCCATTGTGGACCCTTCCTTATACAGTGATGATGAACTTTCAGGTTATATGGAACATTTGTACATTTGAGAGAGAGATGATTGGTTGTACCTTCTCCACCTTGATTGATTTACTTTTGGTCCTCACACCTTGTTGATTATTGGTCTTGTGGTACCTGTCTTTGATAGGGCATTTACCCACCTTGAGTTATCTTTTGATTTGTACCACCTTTGATGCTTTTGGTCTTATGGGTACTATGGTTGTTTGTCCACGTTTGAGGTACACCCTTTGGTCCTAAGGGTTATGATTCATGAACTTATGGATCAATATACCCACTCTTGTTTTTTATGGTTTTGACTTGTACCATATTGATTGGTCATTGTTCCCTCACCTATTTAATTGTGTGACCCTAGTACCCACCTAAGACATTCTACTTTATTTTATGTAACTTTCTTTTATTTTTATCTTTTATTTTTTAATTTTACTATTACTTTTTATTTCTATTTTTTATTTTTTATTTTTTATTATTATTTTTTTATCTTTTATTTTTTATTAAGTGGTACCTTCCTAATTTGATTGAATCCTAACTTAAATAATGTTGTTTTGACCTTTTAGAAGTTTTTTGATCCTTTATATTAAAGACCTATCTTTATCATTCATCATCCATCTATCTATCTTAGCTCTGTCTGCTTGACGTCAAGAAACCTGTTCTGCTGATTGGTGAAGCCACCCTTCTGTTGGATGTCTTCCATATCACAAAACTGATGTTAGGGTCAGCTGCTTCCTTAGCCGTGACTTGTTAAAGGAAGGCCGTGGGCTCATCTAAACCCTGTTTCATTTCACATTGCTTAAATCTGTTGTTGAGAGGCTTGTTCTACTACTGAAGAGACCCGTTCTACCTTTTACATGGTTGGTTGAGGTTTAATACCTTGTTTAGAGGCTCGTTCTGCCTATTGTAGTCTGGTTCACTTGTTTGGAGAGGCCGAGACCCTATACCTGTTTTTTGTGCTCCGATCTAATTGATTGAAGAAGGCTACGACCATAGATTTGTTTTCTGGGTGTCTTTTAGAGGAACCTGTGAGGTTTTAGGGTCTGTTGGTCAATGTTACAAATATCGGCGCGGCGCGGAAATCGGCAGGGTCCAGAAAACATCGTTTCGGGATATCTTGGCAGAACATCGGCAAAAATCGGCAAACTTAAAAAACACAAAAATATTCATTTTTTTCAATTTTTTAAACATCTAAAGCAACAATAACATTAAATAAACACATTACCACATGAATATGGAAAGAAAAACCATATCTAAGATATATATATATATATATATATTATATATAGATGTCTAGAGTCTTGACTCTAATATTAAAACACAATTTTAAAACACAATATTAAATTGTTATACAAATTTTAAAACACAATATTAAATTGTTATACAAATTTTAAAACACGATATAAAATGTTATACACATTTTAAAATGTTAATATTAAAACATAATTTTAAACCACAGTGTTATAATGTTATACAAATTTCAGCATAAAAAACCTAGAACGAGAACCGTCACGAATTTCAGCCTCGCCACGAACCGTCGAACAGTTGGACCAACATCAATAATTAGGAGGTTTCGAGAGTGCTTCTAAAAGAGAGCCCGATATCAATGTCGGCAAAGCTTTACTGTAAATTGTAGTTTCGGCAAGCCAAGCGTTGAGCGAATTAGCGATGGCTAGCAAGGCGGCTACAAGTTTTAGCTTTCACCTCACGGTTTCACAGTGCACCTCAATCAACGACTCAACAGAAACGGCGGCTAGGGTTTCCGTTTCCCTATAACGAATTAATTTGATTTTTAAAGAACTGAAATGAAATAACTCGATTTTTCAGATGAATTGAAACAAATTCCCGCAGGCTTTAAAAGTAAAAAACGGACATTTTTAACCCTGTCCCAAAAATCGCAAGTCGACAGAGATATCTCGGCGATTTTTCTGACAAATATTGGCGATTTTTCACGCAAATATCGGCGCGATTTTTTGGTCGATTTTTCCTTGAAAAATCGGGGCCTCCAAAAAATCGCGATTTTTCGGCGTAGCGCGAAAAATCAGCCGATATTTGTAACTATGCTGTTGGTGGCTCACTTGTGTAGACCGTGAGGCCTTAAGGACTGATCTATCACTGCTGTGTATTCAATTGTGGAATCCGGAGCCCCTTTGGTATTGCTCTACTTATTAGCAGTTCATATGTGATGACCAAGATTTTATTTTTTGTATTTGTAAATAATTATGCTTGACTGATCACCTGTGAGTCACTTGATTTCTTGTGTTGTGATTTACTAGACTGATATTTCTGATCTATGTGTCAAGACATTTATTAGGGTCTAATTCCTGAGTTAAAGTCTGCTCTGATCTGCTTGCTTAAAGTTTTTTTTGTTGCCTGAGGTTCAGTATGTTTGTACTGAGTTTTTGACTGGTCTTGACTATTCTTGTTTGACTACTACAACCCTCTCTCTCTCTCTCTCTCTCTGGTTTGTACTAACCCTCTAGTAGGGTCATCTGGTTCCTAGTGATTGACTGGTCTTTGAGAGGCACAATCTTTTTTCCGAAAGCAAAAATTTACTGAGTATAAAATAGGAAGGGTTCCACGCTTCAGGTAAGTACCCTAAAACTTGTCTTCTTTATTTTCTGTTAATAAGCACCGTGTATGTTACTGTTAAAGATTACATGTTACTGAAGATTACTTTAACACAATGACCATTTGGTAGTGTTAAAGGTGAAACATTGAAAATTATGTTTGACTAGAGCTACTGCTGTACTATTTCCTTTTTTTTGTACTAGTTGTTAAATGTTAAAAGTGATTTTGCATTAAAGTACATTGATTGTTTATTATTCTCCATTAAACCAAAAATCAACATGAATGACATATGGTTAGACGTTGATGATATGGCGGATGGTCTCTAATGTGTTTGGATATTTATTGAATATCATATATAGTTAATTTTGGTACCTTAGTCCTTACATGTGTTATTGATGATTGGTCATTGGATAGTCTACACTATATTGCTAATGTTAGTTACCAATTGATGATAACATTCTTACCACTAACACTCTTCTATGCGAGTTTGATATGAATGATATTTCATTGCCATAGAAGTGGTTGGATTATTGAAACTACATACATTGCTCTACAATCATTGACACCTAATTGATTATCTTTGGACACTTGTTATACTTGTTGCTATATTGACTACTGATACTAGTGTTTGCACCTTTGGATGATTAAATAGTATGTCTTCTCCATTCTCTTGAATTTGTTGTCTAAGGCACTGGTTACTAATATTGTTGTCAAAAAAGACATAGTTTATCTTGTCCTAAGGTGTTTTGTAGACCACCTAAGGGCTCTTCCCCTTGGAGGTTCCGACTCTCCTAAGAAGTTAGATAATTGGCTAAGGTGACAGTGGCCACTTCTCTCACATTTGTCATCAGAGACTATCCCTGCTAGTTCATCCAGTAACAATGACATTTAATAATTAATTAATAACCTTCTTCCTCGACTATAGCCTACGGGAAATGGATAGGCTAATAAGCCGTCTCCATGGTGGTCATCAAGAAAGGGACATGACAGATTTGCGGATGATTTCCGTGATTATCCGGTTGATTGAAGATGACCAAAGTAGTGGTGCGAACTTGTCTCTTTAGCAAGAGGGATAGAATTCTTTGGCTGGCTCATCACACTTAGTAGAATTTGGACAGGTTGTTGGTGCATTTGTGGGCAGTGGCTGCAACGGCTAGCTGCCACCTTTTCCTCGTTGATAGTTTCCTTGGGGTGGCTTATTGCTTGGGAAATTGGCGATGGGCGTAGGTGTAGCAAGAAAGATGATCTGTGAGGAAGATGGAATTGTTGGATCGCTGTGGGTAACTTGATGGTAGAGGATGGGTTGAAGACCTTCCTATTGTTGAGCAGATTGTGCACTTTTGGGATGTCGTAAACAATGAATTAATGGAACTACTCTCAAACATCCTGAAATAATTAATGGTAATGTTAAAAATTTAAGTAAAAGTGACATTCTCCTTTATATTTCATTTTCTATTTACCATTTCCCTGAAACGTATCCGTACGAATATGATACCTATCAGTGACGTTTCAAGGCCGTATCCCCTCCGTTTCGGGATCCGAAACGGGGAACGACGTTTCACCAAGGCTGCTTGGGCGTTTCCAGTAACTTAATGAATGCTTTGTTCTCAAAGCACACTAAATAGGATTTTCTCTAGCTGAGCACATTTCTGAGCACTAATCAAGTGATATTCCAGGGCATTGAAGCTTCAATGTAAAGATTGACATCAGATCAGGCCATCATTTGGAGAATGGCATAAGCAACTTGAAGATTTTTCTGCACTGATATTGACTGCCGGTTTGTGTTAACAATTTGTGGTTTTCACCTACAGCCGGTTTTGCATTGGCTGTAGGTTACATATAAAATTTTCAGTAACATTCAAACACGCAATACAATGCTACTAACAGGCAGTAAGTACATTTAACAACATTCACACATAAAATGACTCAGAGATTTTTGGCCAAATCGAGCCCTGGAAAAACCCCCACGGGGAAAACCAGTTGAGAGAGAGAGAGATATTTATTATTTCTTCAGCAAAGTAATGTAACAACAGTACAAAGAAAAACACAACTTATCTCCTCATTAAATGCACCCCAGATTGCCTCGATTTTTGTGCACAACAGTTGCCCAGAAATGTGTGCAGAATCTTCTCGGTTTCTGTGCAAATAATAGCTTGGTTCCTGTGCTTTATCCTCTTTGATTTTAGTGTCAAAACACCCTAAAATGCTGCTGCTGCTGTTACACAAATTAGTGCAATTGCCACACTCAAAACCGTGGCTGTAAGTGACTGCAGTGTGGACCACTGTACCAGTCAATATTTGTAGAACCGTGCAGTCTGCTATCTCCTTATAGCGTGACAGATGACCATGGGATTAGTGCCTGGGTTTGATATCACAATATCTGAGCCTCAACAAAATGAAGCTGCCACGAAATATAAGCCCAGACTGTACCTCGAACTGCGTGCTATAGAATAGTATTGCTGTACGGTGCCTCCACGATTTTAGTGCTTGAGATGACAGCTGATCTCACTGTTCACTGTGCTGATAATAAATGCCTGGAATGCTAGCCTCGATATCTAAGCCAAAACTGGAAACTCGAGCCTGGAAACTCGTGCCAAGGAAATGACAGTCGCTGGTGTCCTTTCGGCTCTCTTCTTCGACCTCTCTCTCATTCACCTTCATTCACTCAACAATGAATTAGGTTATGGAGCCTCCCTCCCTTTTTGTCTAATCTCTAAATGGGATTCTAATCCAACGGTGGTGATGACTTCAATCTCATGGTTGAGATTAGATGTGAGGAAAATATCACATTATTTAATTCACTTAAATAATATTCACTCACCCACTTAAACTTTAGACAAAAAGTGACTTTAAAAACATAAAGTCTCATTAATGTGTTTAATTAATGTGAGGGTCCCATTACCCCCTTCTTAGTGACTTAGGCTAAAATCACTAGGGGGAACACATCCCAAGGTACAAAACTAACACTCCCTCTTACCGAGGAAGGTGTTCCGCATCACTCCCAACTTATCTTTGAAGAAGACAAACTTCCCCCTCCCCAAAGATTTCGTCAGGACATCTGCAACCTGCTGATCAGTGGATATATACTGTAGCTCGACTGCTCCTCTCTGAACGTAGTCCCGAATGAAGTGGTACCTGATCTCAATGTGCTTCGACCTGTCATGAAAAACTGGATTCTCAGAGAGCTGAATGCAACTTTGATTGTCGTAGTAAATCACCGTAGGCCTCAGCTGCTGATCAAATAAATCTACCAATAACTTACGAAGCCACAGTGCTTCGCAAGTCGCGCTGCCATATACTCAGCCTCAGCAGAACTCAATGCAATGGACTTTTGTTTCCTGCTGAACCACGACACTGCTGCCGAGCCCAAGCTGAAACAGCAACCGGAAGTGCTCTTCCGGTCCCTCACACAACCTGCCCAGCCCGAATCTGTGAACCCAATCAAGTTAACTCCACCTGAACCCCTGTAGTCCAGACCATAATCCACCGTCCCTGCAAGGTATCTCAAGATGTGCTTTGCAGCACTCCAGTGTACACTCCTAGGCTGCACCATGAACTGGCTAAGAGTGTTGATTGCAAAGCACAAGTCTGGCCTGGTGTTGACCAGATACATCAATGATCCGATGAGTTGACGATATAGTGTGGGATCCACCAACTTACCATCTGAAGCATGAAGTTGCTTCAAGTTGGTGATCATGGGTGTAGACATAGGCCTGCAGTCGTCCATCCGAAAAGTCTTCAGAATTTCTGCAGCATACTTCCCCTGACCTAGGAAAATATGTCCTGGCTCCTGCCAAACCTCCATCCCCAAATAGTAATGCATCAGCCCAATATCTGTCATCTCATACTCAGCTGCAAGATCTCTCTTGCACTGTGCAATAAGACGCTCATCTCCAGTGATAAATAAATCATCAACATATAGCAGAAGAATGAGTGGATCTCCACCAACCACGATGTAGTATAGGTTGGGATCAGCCTCACTCTTCTGGAATCCCATCGAAGTCAGATATGCATCTATCCTGGAGTACCAAGCTCTGGGAGCTTGCTTCAGACCGTACAAGGCTTTCCTAAGCCTGCACACATGAGAATCTCTCCCATGTATCTCGAAACCCTGTGGCTGCTCCAAATACACCTCCTCCTGCAGAAGACCATTGAGAAATGCGGTCTTCACATCCATCTGGTGGATCTTCCAACCCATCTCTGTTGCAATCGATATCACTGCCTTGATAGAGGAATACCGAGCCACTGGAGAAAATGTCTCATCATAGTCAACTCCCTCAACCTGTGAGAACCCCCTAGCCACAAACCGAGCCTTGAATTTCTCTACACTGCCATCTGCAGCATGCTTGACCTTGTAGAGCCACTTGGAAGTCACAACTGACTTCCCCTCAGGTCTCGGCACAATCTCCCAAGCATCATTCTTCATGATGGAATGGTACTCTTCCATCATGGCATCTCTCCATACCTGATGCTGAGAAGCCTCCTCATATGTAGAAGGCGCAGAGTCACGAAGACTCGCAACAAGGGCCATCCCATATCTGTCTGGCTCAACAATCGTCTTGATCTGCTCCTGAGGTCTGCCAAATGCCTCTGCTTCCTTCAAGGTGCCCTGAAGCCACTTAGGCTTCTTCTTCCTTGAAGGCTCTTCCCAAACTGGTGTGTCCTCATCTGAGGAAGTGCCAGAAGCATGAGGTCTAACACCCCTAGGACCTGTAGCTAATGAACTAGTCCCGAAAGACCCTGCAATCTGTGAGCCTGAAACTGGTGATCCTGAACCCGTGCCAATCCCTGTACCTGTCCCTGAAGTATCTGTAATCTGAACCACTGACCCTGTAGAACCTGTGCCTGCACTCTGTGATCCAGTCCCCCCAGAAACCTGCGGACCTGTAACCTGTATCGAAGAAGCCTGTACCATCTGAGGTGTGGGAGCTAGTGGCTCCCCCTGCTCCATCTCTCTCGACTTCCTGAAGGCCCTCTCCTCATCAAGCTTTACTTCCTGCCTAACTACAACTCGCCTCTGGCCAGGAATGGAAAGCCGATATGCCTTCGAAGTCTCATTGTAACCCACAAAGATACCTCTCTCTGCGGTGGGCTCGAACTTCGTCATCCTCTTAGAGGGGACGTGAGAGTAAGTCAGAGAGCCAAATATCCGAAAATGGCTCACCTCAGGCTTCTTGCCTGAATACATCTCCTCCGGAGTCATCCTCCCCAAGGCACGGTGGGGACTCCTGTTCTGCAGGTACACTGCAGTGTTGCAAGCCTCTGCCCATAGAAAGAACGGTAACCCCTGATCATGAAGCATGGCTCTCGCTGCTCCAACGATCGACCTGTTCTTCCTCTCTGCTACTCCATTCTGCTCAGGAGTGTAGGGAACTGTCAACTGTCGCTGTATACCCTCCTGTCTGCAGAAAGCGCTGAACTCCTTGGAGGTATACTCACCCCCATTGTCTGACCTCAACATCTTGATCTTCCTCCCCGTCTGCTTCTCCACAAGGGCTTTGAACCCTTGGAAGACACTCAATACAAGTGGAGACTTCTTGCTCGTCAAGAAGTAGATCCAGGTCTTCCTGGAGTAGTCATAAATGAAGCTGATATAGTACTCATGGCCAGTCAAAGATACTGAGGACATAGGACCACAAATGTCAGAATGAATCAGGTCGAGCACTCCTGCTGCTCTCGTGTCACTGCTAGGAAACACGGTCTTGGTGTACTTTCCCAAAGCACACCCTCTGCACACATCACACTGCTCAGTGTCAAACTCAGGTAAACCTGTGACCATGCTCCTCAACACTCTCAGAGCGGGGTGATGTAAATGGGCCATCCTCCTGTGCCATAACTCACATAGGTCACTGCTGCTGCTGCTGCTGTGTGCTAGAGCATGCTGTGGCTGAAATAATAACTTGTACGGTCGTCCACATCTAACCCCAATATCCATGGGAGTAGATACACCTGTGGTCTTGGGGAACACCTGCACTCTCCCATCTGAGAAGCACACCCCAAGACCCCTGTCCTCAATCGTGGAAACTGAAACAAGGTTCTTTTTCAGCCCAGGGACGTACAACACATCCCTCAAAGTCATGGGACTCATGGACTCCCTCTCAAATATAACTGTCCCCTGACCCACTGCTCTAACAATGGTGTTGTCACCAAGTACAACCTCCACCTCTCTCTCTGTCCGTGATAACTCGGAGAAGAACTCCCGAGTACCTGTCATGTGTCTCGAGGCTCCGCTGTCAATATACCACGTACCAGTGGTGGATGGACCTGTCTGATGCCCTGTCAATAATGAGTGCTCAATCTCCAAATCCATGTCAATGCTGGTGGCTAAGGAGACTCTCTCTCTCTCACTTTGTCCAGCATATAGGGAAAACTCCCTCTGAAACCTGTCACCAAACTCCTCAATCTCTGTTGAGGCTGCTGTCTGCTGTCCCTTTTTCCTCTTCTTGTTTGGACACTGAGATGCATAGTGCCCAAACGCCTGACAACAGTAGCACTTGATTTTACTCAAGTCCTTCTTCTGCCCACCCTGTGGATACTGCTGCTGCTGCTGCCGTTGCTGCCCCTTGGCCCCATTCTTCTTGGGACCCTTCTTCTTCTTCCCCTTTGCTGTCAGTGCCACGTTCTCCTCATCTGCTCCACCACCTGATGAACTACCCTGTACGAGACCCCTCCTGGTCTCCTCCTGCACAAAGTCATCCCACAACCTCTCCCAAGATGGTAGGTTCTCCCTGCCCACAATGGCCTGCACAAATGCACTCCAGGGCCTTGAAGCCCCATTCACTGCTGTGCGTACTAGCTCTGTAGGGGATACTACTTCACCAACCGCTGCCAGTTCATCCCGAACTGCAGAAATCCTAGTGAGGTAAGCTGTGACTCCCTCTCCTCTAGTCATCCTGATATTCTTGAGCTTCTCCTTGAGAACCACCTTCCTGTTCTCGTTGGAGCTCTCATACAAGCTGATCAAGGCACTCCACATCTCATGTGCCTTGGTCTTCCCGGAAATGTGAGGGATGATGTGGTCTTTTACTGCATCAAGTATGATCCTCCTAGCCTTACAGTCTTTCTTGTTGAAGGTTGAAAGAGCTGTAGCATCCGAGCCATCTGGAATGGTAATGGGGTTGGTGGTGGTGTTCCTCACCACCTCCACCCATAACTCATTCTCCTCCGAAAGCAACAAAATTCTGGCCTCCAAGGCACAAAATTTTCTGTCCCATTCAACCTGTCTTCAATCCTCAAACCTGTAGCCATCTGAAAATCAACCCAATAGAACGCTGCCCACTAACAGAAGGTAAGAATACTGAACTTTCTGAGCGCTGCAATTTTTATGTGTGTCTGCAAACTAACTTGTTTTCTGCCCCCTTTGCTCTGATACCATGAAGATTTTTCTGCACTGATATTGACTGCTTGTTTGTGTTAACAATTTGTGGTTTTCACCTACAGCCGGTTTTGCATTGGCTGTAGGTTACTTATAAAATTTTCAGTAACATTCAAACACGCAATGCAATGCTACTAACAGGTAGTAAGTACATTTAACAACATTCACACATAAAATGACTCAGAGATTTTTGGCCAAATCGAGCCCTGGAAAAACCCCCATGGGGAAAACCAGTTGAGAGAGAGAGATATTTATTATTTCTTCAGCAAAGTAATGTAACAGCAGTACAAAGAAAAACACAACTTATCTCCTCATTAAATGCACCCCAGATTGCCTCGATTTCTGTGCACAACAGTTGCCCAGAAATGTGTGCAGAATCTTCTCGGTTTCTGTGCAAATAATAGCTTGGTTCCTGTGCTTTATCCCCCTCGATTTTAGTGTCAAAACACCCTAAAATGCTGCTGCTGCTGTTACACAAATTAGTGCAATTGCCACGCTCAAAACCATGGCTGTAAGTGACTTAAATGTTTTGTTTTAAGAAAGGAAGATAGGAAATGACTTAAAGGAATGTTGTGAGGTGCCTCTTAGGACCTTCTTTGGGCAGCAGTATAGGGTGATATGTGAGGGACAGGGCTGAAAATATGAGCCGAAAGGAGCAAACTAAAAGTCAAATCCGTCTTTAACCCCGTGGGCCTGCCAGACTGGCGATTTTTTCCATTGTGGCATGATCTTTTAGAAAAAAATCGTTGATTTTTTCTGAGCATTGCGAGGTATGATTTTTGGTAAAAATCGCGATTTTTTCGGCCCAAAAATCGGCAGCCAGGGAAAATCACGATTCATTGGGACATCGCCGTTTTTTCCCTGATTTTTTCAATTATGGTTTGATCAACTTCCAATTACTGCATATCCTATGTTTTACTCTATGTTCCTTTCTAAAATTTCTGAGTTCATCCTTGTTGGAGTGCAATATAAGGAATTGCTGTATGATCCTCTGTATGAAATAATTATGACCAACCACATCATTTTTAGGAAGTTGAGTTCTCGCTGTCATAACTTGTTATATCTGCTGGCATGCTGAATTCATTGTCTAGAAGTAAGAGCAAGCCTATCATTTGTAGGAAGCTGAACTGTTCATTACGGTCAAATCCTGTTATATCTCCTGGCATGTTGAATCCATTGTTTTGAATTATCACTGCAAGATAGTAATTCTGAAGCAACTTTGGCTGGCTTGGTTGTAATAAGATAAGCTAAGATATTTTTATTAATGTCCATGAATGACCAAGAAATAGATCTTTGCGATGCACAAATGCAATCCAGTTGTGAGAACCCAATGGAGTGCCAAAGCATATCCTAAAAGCTGAAAGGCAAAGCATAAAAGTAGTAAGCTAAAATATTAAATACTGTATTAGGAAAGCAGTAAACTAAACTGATGTATAATAAAAGAAGTAAGCTAAATTAGTTTATTAGGAAACAAGTATGCTAAACTAATGTATGAGAAAAGAAGTAAGCTAAACTATTCTATGAGAAAAGTAACCAAAATCAATAACATGACTAGTGGTCACTTCTATAGTTATAATAGGTGTGACTGTTCAGAACACAGTGTTATTAGCTGCTATGCAACTACAGATTATCAGCAGTTAGGTTCATGACATGGATCTACAAGATCATTAGGTTTGGTTTTTGGGATTTCATGCACCTTATCTCATCCAAGGACATTGATATTTCCATTTTCTATCCATAACATTAAGCTATGAACCTGATAAGCGTCTTTTAAGGTGTTGGGATCCTATGAGTCTTATCTTCTTCTCTGGATGAGCTCTTCATCTGTGGAGTTTGCCCTTTTGGTTTTTCTATAGGTTTCGATTTGAGTCTTGCTTATTGCTTTTATAGAATCCGTCTTATGCCTCCTACATTGTATTGATTTCCAGGTACCACACAGTCCCATTGACCTACTTTTGTGGTCATTTATTGGACATTAATAGAATTATCTTATCTTATCTAACCTATGCAATGTTGTTTTCCTTGATTTCTCAAATTTTCAAATAGGTACATTTTTAGTCTGTCTTCTTAAAATTTCTTCATTTAGAAGCATGTGTATCTTGTATTCTTTGAATTTAGAAAATGGTAAATAGTAAATTCCTATTCTGTTAAATGTTTAATTTCATTTTCTCTTTTTATCTTGCAGAGGCTTTCATGGATGTACAGTAGATAAAGTAGATGACCTTAGACCTGGCACGGAGGTCCAGGTAACTGTTTACTTTTCAAAAGTTTAATCTGCAATACTTGGATATTCTTAGTGTAAATTTTTCACTGCTATTCCCCAACCTGGTTTCAAGCTAACTTCTCATTGTTTAATGCCCAACCCAATGAACGTGACAGCTGCAAATGAATTGTTTTCTCATAAACAAATTGAACTGGAATCACTAGCAGAATTTTGCAAACTTTATGAGCAGAAATAAAATCACATTCACACCATGAAATTGCAGACTCAGTAATTTTTGGCCAACTAGCCCAGGAAAAACCCCCGAAGGGCAAAACCTGTGAGAGATAGTGAGAGTATTTATTTCTTCATCAAAAAATGAAATTTACAGCAGTAATGAGGACAGTGAATACAACTTATCTCAACCCAATGAAGACAATAATCCAAGCCTGAAAATTTTAGTGCTGTAGATGACTTGTGCTTAGTACAAAAACAGCATTGAAAATGTGCAAATTCAAATTCAGAAAAGTGTGCATTGAAAAGTGTGCTCACAGAGCTTTCCTCGAATTCTGTGGCCAATTAATACTGTCTTTTTATCGGTTAAAGTTCCCACTGTAACAGCAATGAACTGCCTCAAAATTCGTGTCCACCCTGCGTTGAATTTCGAGCCCACAAACTGCCTGGGAAATTGTACCACAAACAGTATGGCCTCAGTATTTAAGGCTGCTGTGCTTGACCTCGAAAATCATGCCAGTCAAGGGAAAACCCGTGGCCAGCCTCTTCCCAATTTTTGTGCTCATTAATTGCTGCTGTACGGACTTGGAAATAATGTTTAGGAATTCGTGCCACTCAGCCTCCTCTTCTCTCTCAGAACTTGACTTGATCCAAATGCTCATGGAAACAATAATGGAATGCCTTCTTTGGTTTGCCTTGCCTTTTTCTGTTTCTCATGGGGGTAGCTGAGGGGTCACCAAATCCAAAGTTCCACATTGGCTTTGGTGCTCTAAGATCAATGGTTGAGAATAAAAACACTTTTTCTCTCCATAAAAATATTTTCTGTCAACTGTTAGATTTTTAAGATCGCAGTATAATTTCAATCTTATTTGCAGCGGAAACAAAAATAGGATCACTGAGAATAACCATGCACAGAAATACAAGAACACAAAGAATTTATCCTGGGAAACCCTTCAAGGGAGAAAACCCATCAACCTTTTCTTATTCAGTGATGTCAGTCCAAGATACAAGTACAATCAGACATAAGAGTGATCCAGTACAATAGAGATCACATATAAGAAAGAACCAAAGAAAGAACCCCAGAAAACAGTCTTCTTCAACGCTTGAGCGAACTTCTTCCTTGCTTGTGCGAATTTGCTTGATGGATAAATGAATGAGGCTTCACCTTTATTTATACTAATCTTCTGTTGACTTATTCAACTGGTGGGGCTGACTTGTCTTCTCAAACTGGGCCGACTTGTCTTCTGGCATAATACAAATATAATTTATTATTATTTCTTTTAGGCCGACTTGAGTGAGGATACCTCACACAGCTACAAACATCAATGGTCCCTCTTTAGCTAGGGATGTATCATCATGCTAAAACACATATGTACATCACGACTGCCTTGAACATCTCGTCATCATGAGAAAGGTCTTCTGACACAACTCAGTCCATCGAGAATTGTCAACAACTCAACCCAGTCCATCGGGGAGTCTGATCATCACAGACCAACTTAGTTCACACAGAACATCGAGGAGTCCACACAGAACTCATATCAGTTCGCGCAGAACATCGAGGAGTTCACACAAAACTCAGATCAGTTCACACAGAACATCAAGGAGTCCACACGAAACTCAGGGGTCCACACAGAACTCGAGGAGTCCACACAAAAATCAGCAGTCAACACAGAATTCGAAGAGTCCATACAGGACATCGAGGAGTTCACACAAAACTCGAGGAGTCCAAACAAAATTCAGGAGTCCACAAAGAACTTGAGGAGTCACACAGAATTCAGTAGTCCACACAGAACTCGAAGAGTCCACACAGAACTTACTTCATACCGGACATCGAGGAGTTCACACAGTACTCGAGGAGTCCACACAAAACTTAGGAGTCCACACAGAACTTGAGGTGTCCATATAGAACTTAGGAGTCCACACAGAATTCGAGGAGTCCACACGGAACTCAAGGAGTCTGATCACTCGGCTCCATGGCTCCATCTCTCTCTCCCTCTCAAGAAGATACACATCATTGCCCCATTCTTAGGGAATGTCACATTGATGCTGCAACCATTAGCACTCCCTCTCATTGAGGGAGGCTTTCTCCACCACTCTAAGCCGATCACAGAAGTACACAAATTTCCCTCTAGGAACAGGCTTTGTGAGAATGTCGGCGGCCTGATCATCTGTAGGAATACACAGGAGTTGAACTGCTCCTCGTTGCATTATATATCTAATGTAATGGTATTTGATCTCCACATGCTTTGATCTGTCATGAGATACATAATTCATTGAAAGCTTCACACAACTTTGATTATCACAGTGAATCACGGTCGACTCTAGCATCTGATCAAACAATCCTGCAAGTTGCTTTTGAAGCCATACTGCTTCCCTATTTGCAACACACTGCAATATATTCCGCCTTAGCTATACCGAGTGCTACTGAGGTCTGCTTCTTGCTACACCAGGAAAACAAGGCATGACCCAAACTAAAGCAACATCTAGAGGTGCCCTTCCTATCCACAACACTCCCTGCCCAATAAGAATAGCCTTGTAATCTCATCTCATTACTGGAAGCATATCTCGATCCATATCCCATTGTGGTGACTATCTGGATGCCTTCCACCTGTTAAAAAGTTAACCAGGGAAGTTGTTCTTAGGAGGGCATGAAAAGTTTTGCATGCTCAGATGCTTGCAAAAGTGAGTTTTGCATGCACTCACTTTAGGTTTTTGGTAAACCTAATTTACAATTGAGTTGATATAAGAAGACAGGAGGTTTCTGACAATGTTACCGAGCCAACTGATTTGAGATAGATCCAGTTGAGAGGTGGGCGAGTTTCCTAAGGAAGGAGGGCGCATTCTTTGAGAAGAGAGAAGCTCGTATTGCTTCCGGTTGATAGATTGAGCAGCTGAGACTTTCAGAGTATCCTTGTCTCAGCGATTGAGAAAGGACTGTGACGATCAAAGATCAGATTTGTTGAGATTTGATTCCGCACGAGCATTGTCATATTGAGGGAGGGCGCACTTATCCATGCATAGGAGGGCGCATTCAGTTATTGGTCTTCTTCCATAATAGAGCAAATCAGAGTAGAGCAGTGGGAGAGGCAGTATAGTCAGAGCTACCTACAGACAGACTCAGATGCAGATTGACAACTAGGGCACATTTCCTCTGTGCATGCATCATATGATGCATGCAGATCTAGGGTCTTGACCCAATCAAGATTGGGAGTTACATCTGAGGTAACATTGTATGTACTTGTTTGTTTCATATATTGCTCTGGGCTCGAGATAGAAGAAAGCCCCACAGATTGTTGGTTTTCCCCGTCTAGGGTTTCTAGGGAAAATCCAGTGTTGTGTGATTGATTGAGTATTTCAGTGTTTAAGTGTTAAGAGATCTATAGCATTTGATTCTAAGTCTTTAGTATTATTGATTTATAGAGACTCAAACCGCTTGAGATCTTAGGGCTATCCAGAGGGAGTAGTGATCTCTAGATAAAATTAGCATGGTATCAGAGCCCGGGTAAGGGTTAGGGAGAGCAATCACACTCAGATTTGTGAGCTGTATACCAGAGCTATGCAATGATCTTTGTTGGGCATCAGATCTGCAGTTGCAAGAGTTAGATCTGTGCTTTCAGATCACTACGACTATAGGGATGAGGGATGATCAAGTTGTTTGCACCTCTTGCTCCTCAGTGTGCATCTCGATCTTGTCATTATATTGGACATGTTCTTCTTTCTTCTTTTTTTGGTACCTGGATCTTATCAACCTTTCTGAGATGTGGCGTAATGTATTTTGCAATCGGTTGTATTTGGTCTTCGGGAGTAATTGTTTCTATTTGAAGCACATCATCATTTCTATTTTGTTGGGCACATGAGATTGAAGCTAATGATATTTTTGGTTGCCTTTTTTTACCTGGTCTTTTTTCAAGAATTATGGTCGATAATTCAGACTTTTTGGCAGTTTTTCTTTTTAAAGTTTTGGGCTTTAATTTGTACCTGCTGTTTCTCTACAGTACCCTTCCCACATGCTTTCCTCCAAATCGTCCATTACTATGTTGGATACGCCCAAAATCTGTGCACCTTGGAATTGTTTCTAGAACATAAATACCTATCTCCTTGGTTTAGTTTCCTATTTTCCAATTTTAACTTTAATATATATAAGTCAAACATCCCCATGCTAATATCAAACTTCTGCACCTATACAAGTTGGCTTCTGCTTCATTTTCCCAATAACAAGCATGGAAATCATTACAGTTTTTTATTCTTTCATATCTGCAATACCACTTAGCTTAAAATCCACAACATGAAGTATACATCAATGCAATCTTGACGCACACACACACATATGAAAAATATCTGCAATATTGATGAAAATCTACTCAGGAAATATGCACAACATCTGTGCCTTAGCTGTCCCGGGCATATGGGATATGCTCTGATGGTTCAGTTGGCTCTGGCAAATTTTGTCTGGTTTTGGGCTCACTTTATCCAGTTTTGGATCTGGGTCAAGTCATGTCAATTCCAAGTGGAATTGGTTGAGTCAATTCCAAGTGGAATTGGTTGAGTCAATTCCAAGTAGAAGTTGTCAATTCCAAGTAGAATGTCATATATCAGAGCTGTCAGGTAATTATGTTCAATTTTAGACCATGCAAACAGATTACGGCATTGGGGAGAGAGAACAAGTCAAGATCCTTCAGGCTAGTATCCCTGAGTTCATATTTTGTATGTCTTGTAATAGTGAGGGCAACTGTTTTTAAGTTGGGTTTGACTAATGACTGGAATGTGTTCTTTGGTATCTCAGGTGGATGAGGAAAAGAAGCGTATATCATTGGGCATGAAAGAAACTAGTGTACTTACATATAAAGAGTCTGTAGAGGAGGATGTTAGTGAGGACACTGTAAGGGATAATTCTGACCCAAGTTCTGAAGATAACAGGGAATACAAAATACAGGTTTTATCCAAAGAAAATGACAAGGTTGAAACTAGGGATCTGGCAGCTGACATTTTTAATTCTCTTGAACTAGCAAGAGAAGTTGAATCAAGGGCGTCTATACCTCCCCTGGAAGTTAACTTTGATACAGACGCAAATGTGTCTGGGAGTGCAATTGTTGACAAGAGAAAGCATCTTGATAATGAGCCTTCTGAAATGGGAAGCAAGGATGACGAAAAGTTGACCAAGCGAGCAAAGAAAAAGCTTAAAGAAAAGAGGTGGGATGGTTTATGAAAAGCCATTTTCATATGAAAATGGTATTTGAATTTGATATGAAACTTCATATCCATGACATTTTTCTGAAATGTGCCTGTCTTCAGGGAGCTAGAGATCAGAGCTGCTGAAAAAAAACGTTTGGAAGGTGGCCAAGCACCAGATAGCGTGGATGAATACGAGCAGTTGGTGCGGACATCTCCAAATAGTAGCTTTGTTTGGATCAAGTACATGGCTTTCCTGTTATCCATTGCAGATGTTGAGAAAGCACGTGCCATTGCTGAAAGGTAAATTAGGAATCACCATTGAAAACAATGTACCCACTTTAAGAATGTAACCACACTAAAAACAGCATATAATGATTGGCAATGATGTTTGTATTGCAGGGCTTTGCAAACAATAAATTTCAGGGAGGAGGAGGAAAAGCTAAATGTTTGGGTGGCTTTTTTTAATCTGGAAAATGTTTATGGCACTCCACCAAATGTGCGCTCTGATTTTCAACTCAACTCTTGTTTTTTAAACTAGGAAGCATGCAGTCTTTTATCGTTGTAAAAGAAATCATCCATTGGATTTAACTATTTGGTTATTCATTATAGGAGGCTGTTTTAAAAGTCTTCCAGAGAGCACTGCAGTATTGTGACCCCAAAAAAGTTCACCTTGCTTTACTGGGAATGTATGAACGGACTGGACAGCAAGAAATGGCTGATCAGCTACTTAAAGCCATGACCAAAAAGTTCAAAGCATCTGCCAAGGTTTTTTGGAACCGTTCTTTGGAGTTTTACGTTGTGTTCTTCCATTTCTTTATTTCTGAGTACAGTGATTTTGTTTTTTTCCTCAAAAGTTTTGGTTGACGTGGTGAGTGGTGGGCTATTTATTCTAGTTTGGATTCTTTGTATGTTACTGAACCCTGAATTTTGAGATCCCAGGTGTGGCTGAGGAATATGCAAAACCTGTTGAAGCAAGGAAGTGATGGAGCTGAAATGATTTTGAATCGTGCACTAGTTAGTCTTCCACGTCATAAGCACATTAAGTTTATTTCACGGGCTGCAGTTCTTGAATATAAAATTGGTTCAGCTGAAAGAGCACGATTACTGTTCGAAGGAGTGTTAAGGAATTACCCTAAGAGAACAGATCTGTGGAGCGTGTATCTTGACCAGGTAGAGTGCAAAGTGCAAGATGTATTTTCCTATGAGAAAAATGCATTTCTTGAAGATATCTTTCAGAAATTCGATTTGAGATGCATATTCACAGTGGGTTACCCAATGTGAATTTATTGTTGGATCAGGCTGTTTAGTTCTTTACTAAAATTCTTCTTTGCTGCAAGTTGCCATTATTCAGTATATTACTGTACTTTTTCTTATGCAATGTAGGAAATTTGCCGAGGAGATGCATCTGTCATTCGATTACTTTTTGAAAGAGTCACTTGTCTGGACTTGCCCCCCAAGAAGATGAAGGTAATGAAGTTAGCATATTTATGGTACTGAAAGTAGTATGGTGGGTCGTTTCTGTGCAGAATTTGCTTTTGTATTATTATTTATTTTTTAGTTTATTTTTATTTTCGATTTGCATTTCCCACAGAAGAGAGCTCAAAATCTATGTTACTTCAATGTTTTTTGCAGTTTCTCTTCAAGAAGTACCTTGATTATGAGAAATCTCAAGGTGAGGAATCACGGATTGAATATGTGAAGAAAAAGGCAATGGAGTTTGTTAACAGCAAACTTGGTTGAGAAACTTCTTGATTATATATGTTTCAATGGATTGAATATGTCAGCATCAGAGATTCCAGTACTGGTTACATACCCAAAATGCTGGTATGGTTATGGGTATACTGGATACACGACAAATGTATCCTTGCTATGTATGCTAATCTTCTTGCATGCAGATCCTAGGTTCTTTTATCCCTTACCTATATTAATTATTATTTGTACACGAGAATATGGGCTTGTCTTTTGTTCTATGAATGTGAATGGCATCTCGTGACCATGGCCCATGTCAAGGCACATCAGTGGTGGTATTAGCGCAAATTTGGACCTTGTTGGCCTGTGCCTAATATTTCGCTCGTGGCTACTTAACTCTAGCTTACACATGATTCTACTGTAAAACACAACCACAATACTCCTCCTCATTTTAAGAGTGTTCCAGCATAATGTATCAGTTGTGAATTATATTCTGCTAATTTCCAAGCATAAGAAATTCAATATCTCATCATTGTTACTATTTCTACAATCTGCCACAGCCAGAGAGGTAAACTTATAACTTGCCAAAATAATTAGTATTGTAAAAAAGGACGTGGATACTTTTGTTGTTACATGACTCCATGTGAAACCTGTAAGAAGGATAAATCGTGAACAATTGGGTGAGAGGACCTGATACTAATGCAATCTATTTTTAGGGGTATTCAACATTTACTTGGTGCCAGTTTAGACTTTCAAATTTATAGATGTATTGGCATGTTCTTTACCTCTACATTTGTTCTTTAAGCTTGGGGTCCACTCCCGCAACTTCCCTTACTACTATTGCACCCTGCTCAACTTATATGTCCTCCCCTCTACAATCCCAACAATTGTGAGAATTTGTCAAACATTGGTTATAGGCCAAAAATTGGGTCAATCATGGACAACATGATTCATCTACTCTCCTTGGGATTGTGCCCCCCTTGACCCTATGGGTCCCTCACTGTAGCTTCCTCCCTCTCCATCTTCTCCTACAGTGAATTGAAAGAACACTAAAAATTCCATAAACTAATTAATCAAATGTGAAAATTCCCATCCATTTCCTCGTGAACTTGAGTTTGATGACTTGGTATCCGAACATGGCTTCAATGGCTACATCACAAATCTCTCTGCACCTTTAGGTTTATACCCTCAATTAACACTTTCATGGGGGTTACGTTATTCATAACTATAGGGGTGATGAAGTTCTTGTCTAGTTTAGCGTTAAAAGGTTTGCATTCTGTTCAACTTGTTCTTATTTGAAGCACTAGCCATTTGCTGGTCATTTGGGGAGTTTGACATCCTCTTAATTTGAACCTTCAATTCAATCACTTGTTTCTTGTTTTCCTTATCCAGTGCAACTTAGACCATCATATATATCTTTCCTACATGGTGATTTTTAAGGAGCTTTGGATGCAAGGTTAAACAATGTTCATAGATGGACTACTATTGTGGGAATAATCACATTGTTGAGGAGTCTTCCCTCCTGTATGTTGCTCTAGCTCATATGGAAGGGCTTATTTTGATACCTGAATACTTGCATGCTCTTCCCTTTCATCTCAATATACAAGGATTTTGTGCAAGCTTCATCTAATGTTTGGATTTTAAATGACACCAATTCGTGTTGGATATAACTGCAAAAGCCTCAAATGTGTTTAATATGCATGTTGGGTTCATCCTTTGAAATATTTAGTAGAATAGCTAGTTTTTTGAATTCCACCGTGTAGTTTCATACCCACTACCCTCAGCAATCCTTGAGACATTGCCATTGAATTCGGTACTCCCTAGTGTTTAATATGCATGTTGGGTTCATCCTTTGAAATATTTAGTAGAATTGCTAGTTTTTTGAATTCCGCCGTGTAGTTTCATACCCACTACCCTCAGCAATCCTTGAGACATTGCCATTGAATTCGGTACTCCCTTTCATACACATTTGTTGATGATTCTATGGTTAGCAGCATTAGGTAGACATTCTCCCAGATTGGTCATGCTGATTTGGCCAAGGGATGATGATACATTCACTCACGGGGCCATGCTGATTTGGCTAGTGGTGAATTGCCCAGGCACAACCTTCTTACCCATGTGATTTGGCTAAGAGTGAATAGGATCGAGATGCTCTCAGATTGCCTACTCCAGGACGAAGCGATCTATTTTATGTATGAGTAGGTTTGACTTGTTTACAATTAAAGTCTAATGTGGTATTGACATAGACTCTAAGAAGTGTCTGGGGCTTCTTAGTGAGTCTGTTCAACATTAGAACTCTATATTAATAAACGTGCATGCGGGTAGAAGAATAACATCAACAAGGCTCATGGACAACTTTTCTAGTAAAGAAGAAATAACCAAGAAGACAAGTCAAAGCAATTGAACCATTGAAGAAGACCTAGAAAACATTGAAGAAGCCCCAAGAAATATTGAAGAGGAAAAGTACAAGTCGCCCCCAAGAGAAAAATGAAGGTGACTTGAAGTGTATATATAAGTAGCTAAACATTTCATTTCAACACATCACAACGCATCTTCTCTTCTCAACTAATGTGCAACTCCAAGAAGGCCTAACGGAGGTACAAGGAGCATCTTGTTGAATGTTCTTATAATTTCTCATAGTTCCTAGAGGATCACCATCGTGAGCTAGGGTTTCCTCATAAAGGAGGGCGCACCTATGCTAAGGTTTCCTCATGAAAGGATGTTCGCTATCTTGCCAGGGTTTCTTCATGATTGGTAATGTACTTATTGGACTAATTTCTTCTAAGAAAAGTTGCTGGGTTTTCTGCCAAGGTTGGGTTTCCCAGGGTAAAATTTTCGTGTCTACTGTTCATGGCCATGCTTCTATGATCTTTTGTTTCTGCCGCAACATAAGGTTGAAATTTTTAGTGTAATTATTCAATGAAAACAGTGGGATAAAATTACTATTTGAAATCAGTAGGAAGTAATTATCAGATCTGAAAATTGTATTTCTATTGCTATAAGAAAATTCAGCCTGGTATTAGAGTAGAGTTAACTGCATAGTGTCAGATCTAAAACTTTGTCTGGAGGTCATTGAGCATTTATTGGACAATGTTGGGGCTAAATTTGCTACAAGAAAACTTGCCTTGTCCTAGCACATCTATTGGTGCCCTCAGTTTGTCATTTAGTCAAGGTTGAAATTTTAGGGTTTCATGCTTGGACCCTCTCTAGCTGATCGTTGGGCTTCAATCTAGTTTCCTCAAGATCGCCTTGGCAGGGTGCACCTATTGGTGGAGTCATTTCTCAGTTTTGTCAAAGTTTAGTTTTGACATATTTTGTCGATGACAATGTTTCTGGTTCAAATTTCAAACTTATTTTCAAAATGGTGTCTTGTCTCAGAGTAGAAGACATATTAGGTGGTACTTCAAATTTCAGATCTTGGAAGATCAAGATACTCTTCATCTTGGATGAAAATGAGATTAAGCATTATGTAAAAGAAGATTTCTTAGAACCAGATATTGGGGGACAAGACTCTTGAGGAGGCATTCATAGGAGTGAAGCCAAAGGTATGTTATTTGAGGATCCTTAGTTGTCCAGTATACACCTATGTGCCCTGGGAGAAGAGGACGATGTTAGAACCTTCTGGGAAGAAGGGTACTTTTGTGGGATACGAGATTTCGAAGGCCTACAAGATCTACATTTTAGGACAATGTCAGATTGAGGTTAGTTGGGATGTTACTTTTGATGAAAAGGTAGCTTTCAGAAGGTCTAGAGAGTCTCATATGGAGATTGATAGAGAGGAGCAGGAGGCTTTGAAGGATGATGGTACCGATCTCTCTAATCCAGTTGTTCATACTTCAGACTATCAGGAGGAGTTAGTAGAGACATCAGAATTGATGGATCTACCTAGAGATGTTGCAATGATCGGGAAGAGGCCAGCTACGATGAGGCAGTATGCCAATAGCCCTGGAAGGATGCCATCAACCCATCATGAAGAATGATGTGTGGGAGATAGTTCTGAGACCAAAGGGGAAGTTAGTGGTGACTTCCAAGTGGAACCATAAGATCAAGCATGCAGTCCAGATTAATGTCAGGGATGAGCTAGTTTGTAGGCTCAGAGAGAGTTGTGGATGGTATTCAGTGCGCTTGAGAGAGCATGAGGCTTGTCTCAGTAGATCCACTTGGTGGGAGATAACACAGATGGATACACAGGGATCAACAATGTAGAGGGCAACATGTTGCTTCAATGCAGGATACTCAATTGCAGAGGGAGCAAGATACTCATGAGTAGAGGGAGTAGGGTGCTCCCACATAGAGGGAGTAGCTGCAACACAATTTGTTGATAATAGAGGTATCACAGTCAGGAGTACCTTTATACTAAGAGAAAGTTGGCTTTGGAGTTCAAAATGAAGGATCTTGTCCCGATGCATTATTTATTGGGATTAAAGGCGTGACAAAGATCAGGTGAAATGTTCCTCAGTTAGGGGAAGCGCACAATTGAGATTTTGAGTAGATTAAGTATGATGGACTGCAAGTCCATGGCCACGCCTGTGGTGGGAAATCTGAAGAAGCTGAGTGATTCTGCTTCAAATTCAAATTTGGTGGATCCCAATATGTACATGTAGTTGATTGGATCGTTAATGTACTTGGATAACAGTAGGCTAGATATTTGATTTGTAGTAAGCACCTTGAGCCAGTTTATGGTTGAGTCAAGGCATGTACATTGGGTTGCAACAAAGCATGTGTTGAGGTACCTGCATAGTACAATTGGATATGGTTTGAGACATGTCTTAAGTGGTGAAGTGAGGTTGTAGGGATATACAGATTTTGATTGGGTAGTGAGTGCAATGGATAGAAAGATTACCTCAAAGTGTTGCTTTACCTTGGGATTAACTATGATATCCTGGTTTAGTGGGGAGCATACTTTTGTAGCACTCAATACAAGAGAAGTGGAGCATATCACAACCAGTGTCGCAAGTCACGAAGCAGTGTGGCTTTAAAAGCTTCTTGCAGGACTATTTGGTTAGGAGATCAAATATCACTTCATCCGAGCATGGTGCAAAGGGGAGCAATGAAACCCTAGAACATATCCTTATATGAGCATCATCGAGAAGACATTCTCCCAGATTAGTCATGCTGATTTGACTAAAGGGGAATGATACATTCACTCACGGGGCTATGCTAGTTATGAATGGCCCAATCACAATCTTTCTCCAGTTAGCCATGCTAATTTGGCTAGGAGTGAAAAGCTCAAGATGCAGAATGTCTCCCTTGCTGAGAGGGAGTGTTGATGTTTATCTAGTTAGCATCATTGGGTAGACATTCTCCCAGATTGGTAATGTTGATTTGACCAAGGGAGGATGATACATTCACTCACGAGGCCATGCTGATTTGGCTTGTGGCGAATGACCTAGGCGCAACCTTCTTAGACACGTTGATTTGGCTACAAGTGAATAGGCTTGAGATGCTCTCACATTGCTTGCTCTAGGACATAGCAATCTATTTTATATATGAGCAGGCTTGATTTGTTTACAAGTCTAGTCTAATGTTGAATTCACATAGAGTCTAAGGAGTGTCCGGGGTTTCTAAGTGGGTATATTCAACATTAGAGCTCTACTTTAATAGACATGGATATGAGGAGAAGAATAACATCAAGGCTCATGAGAAGCTTTTCTAGTGAAGAATAAATAACTAAGAAGACAAGTCAAAACAATTGAACCATTGAATAAGACATGGAAAGTATTGAAGAAGCCCCAGGAAATATTGAAGAGGAAAAGTACAAGTCGACCCCAAGAGAAAAATGAAGGTTCCTTGAAGTGTATAAATAAGTAGCTAAACATTTCATTTCAACAGATTTTCACTTCTCGGCTAATGCATAACTCCAAGAAGGCCTAGGGAAGGTACAAGGAACATCTTGTTGAAGGTTCTTATATTTTCTCATCATTCCTAGAGGTTCGACATATTGAGCTACGACTTTCCTCATAAAGGAGGGTGCACCTATGTTGGGGTTTCCTCATGAAAGCATTAGAGAAAATTTGAGATCTAAAATGGGCCTCCCAAGGAAAATAATCAAATAATAGTTAAAATAATAAAATAATATTTATGAATTTTGGAGGAAAAGATGAAAAAACTATTTTTTTCTTCTTCGTATTTTCAACATATCTCCTTTTTCGTTTTACTCAAATTTCGAGTGGGAGCACTCATTGGATGCATAATTATATTCTGCATCCAACGAGTAGCCACACTACATACTTTTGAGGTACACCACCCCATGAAAAACGAGAAATACATCAAAAAAATGTTACTCAAAGTTGGGTTTTGTTACACATGAGGCTTGTTGGGATTGAGATTTCCAGAGTGAGTAGTGACTTCTGAAAAATTATCATGGTATTAGAGCCTTATCAAAGGTCTAGGTAATCACATACTAGATATGTGAGTATTCAGATCTGGAAGGGCACATATCCAAATCTGAAGAGCAGAGTCCATATCTATGAGTGCAGATACCAGATCTCTGAGAACTGACATTAGATTTGCGAGGATAGACACCAGATCTACCAGATTTGTGAGGGAAGAGATTGGATCTGTGAGAACACATATCAAATATGAGAGAGAAAACCTTAGATTTGAGAAAGAGAGGGTTAGCTTGTTCAGCAAGGCACATATCTACAGGTTGGTTCTGATTCAAAGATTTTGAATCAACAATGTTATCAGATTTATAGAGTCACGGCTTCATGACTTTGTAGGGTTATGTATCTATCCATATCATGGGAATACGAGAAATGTTCCTTAGTGTTTCAGAGAAACACTCAGACTGCAATGAGAGGTTAACAATGAGGAGAGTTGGTTCAATGATGTTCTAGTTGAAGTCAGAAGGTCTACTGAAGATGGCAAGAGAGATGCACGTACAAGAGAGAGAGATTTACCGTCAGTATCATCTCTGGAGGATGAGAGATAGAATATTGTGTTCCAGGATGGACAAAGGCTTCTATATTAAGAGGGAGTGACCTTGGATGTAGCTGTGAGGCATAGCATCAGATAAGGCAAGTTGTACAGGATGTTGGGAAAGTCTGTATGTGGGTCCAAGGAGATCTTGGATGCAGTCTCAGTGTTAGTGACAGAGGGAGAGCGTGAGGCTTCTCTAAAGATGACACTGATAGAGGCGAAACCTAGATCTTCATATCAAAGTGCAACAATCGTAGAAGTCTTCTAGTTTAGAGGGAGCAGCTACAACAACAAAAGATGTGTTTGATCTTGGTGGATGCTTCTCCAGAAGTACCTTCCTCATTGAGAAGGGGTTTGGAGAACTCCTGGAGGTATCAAGAGTGCTCTACATTCTAGGACTGAAGGTCAATAGACTTTCAGTTTCGGCCTTGGAGGATGAAGGATATGATGTCTTGTTTCAGAGGGAGCTCATATTCATTTACTCGAGTAGATTCCATTTATCCTGTGTTGATGGGTCATCAGATTAGTATGGAGTATGTGGTTCGGGGCTAGCCCACTTCAGGATCATCTGGGTGGATTTTAGAGTCCTCATCAGAGTTTGAGATGGACACAGAGCGATATTCTCTCAGGATTGAAGAGACATTGAGGAGTCAGTCCTCAGATCAACGGGATGAGCAAGAGGCTCATACCGGTACTGGCCATAGATTGAGTTGGTACGAGATGACTGAGCTGGACCAGGCTCAGTAGCGAGATAATAGATCTCAATACAGGAGTGTCAGACACAGGCTAGTGGATATACTATCGATCAGCTTCAGAGGGAGTTTTGAGTAGGGTTTTAGAGGGACTCTGGAACAGGGGTCAGTGTCAGAGAGAGAGAGAGAGAGAGAGAGAGAGAGAGAGAGAGAAAGGCTTCTCTTGAGGCAACATTGATGGAGGTAGATCATGGGTTATCAAATCAGATTGTAGTAGTGGCATCTAGTTCAAAGTTAGTAGTTGTAGCGACAGGGGATGTGATTGATCCATGCATTTACGAGAGTTACCTTGGTAAAAGGGAGTGTTAGAGATAGGTGTATCTCGGGATGTCCTTCATGTTCAAATGCTTAGCATGGAGGTACATTTTCAGTATAGGAATCACGAGAGGGTAGAGGGTGAGATGCACTCTACTAGGTGTCATGGATCCGACGGTGGATGCATGTAGAGATTTCAGTGTCGTTTTCCTTATGCGTGCAATATTTTGCATGTAAGATTTTTAATTACAAAGCATGCAAAAGCAAGATTTTCGCATGCACTCGTATTAGGGTTTTGGAAACCCTAATCAGTCAGTGAGGTGATATATATGGAGGAAAGGAGCAACTGGAAAGGGTTACTCAATATTTTCTTCAGAGAGAAGAGAAACATAGTGAGGGGGACTTTGTGCATGTAGGGGGCTCATTCTTGTGAGGAGGGGCACATCTTCTGGTAGAGAGAGTGGGCAGATTTGGGAGGGATTAGAGGCCAATTAATCTGAGGCATTGAGGAGCCATTTGACTGTGCAGTGAGGCTACTTGCATAGAGGAAGCTTAGAGATTGAGCTAGGGAGAATTCATAGAAGAGAGGAGTGCACTTATCAAGGAGAGAGGGGCACACTTGTTAGTGGGGGTGCACTTCTTGAGGCCAGGAGGGATGAGAGAAGCAGAGGATCCTTCTTCAGTGATTGGGGATATATTCAAATCTCTTCAAAGATTGATAGAGATCCAGAGAGGGGCGTACTTCCAGAGCAGTGGGGGTGGACTTCCAGAGCAGGGACGCACTTTAGAGTTTGAGGTTGCATAATTTCTTCAACATATGAGCAGATCAGAGCAGAGTCAGTGTTCCAGAGATTGGTTGAAGCTAAGATCAGAGATCATACAATACAAAGCAGAGGGCGCATTCCTCAGAGCAGCAGTTGTAGCTGCATGCAGATCTAGGGATTGTCCCTTTAGGTTTCTTTATCCATATATTTCTGATTGTACTACTCTTCTCTATTTGTTCTGGCTCGAGATTGAAGAAAGTCCTCAGTAGCTGGTTTTTCCCCATTGGGGTTTTCCAGGATATATTGTTTTCCATTGTGTGATTGTTGTAGTTTTGAGTAGTTTGATAGATTCCATGTGTCTTGTTCTATAATTATATTGCATTCATTATTCTTCTTAGGCTTAGCGAAGTTGGGTTTTGTTATGCATGAGGCTTGCTGTGATTTGAGGCCAAGTTGGGATTGAGATTTCCAGAGCGAGTAGTGATGTCCGAAAAATTATCATGGGTGAGTTGTTGCCCAATGTCCCCGCTTAATAAAAATTGGACCCACATGCTCAACTTTTCTTAAAAGGAGACCCAACCAAAGAGAGCAAATTTGTATGTTTGCTTCCTCTGCAACTGTCCCATTTTTTTATGGATGGTGTAAACAATAGAAGCAAATAGAGCGCCTTTTCCAGTCAAAGCCAACCCCCAAAACAAAGTCGTTAATCTGATCAGCACTCGACCTCTGTTGCCTGCTAGATTGAGGCAAAAAACAGGCTTGCATGTCCTCCTTGAGTACCATCCTCCAAAATGGGGTTTGGGGTTCATAGGCAAGAGAGCCTTTGGAATCCAGCTCCTTGTTCTGCGAGGATTCAAAATGGCCAAGGATTGAACATTATATGTGATAGTAACTAAAAAAATGTAATATGTGATGGTTTTTAAGAGTGAAGATGTCATTTGATGCAGTTGGCCACTTAGCATGTCAATTACAAGACAAGTCAATTCACAAGTGGCATGTATCAGTAACGTGTCAAGGAAGCTAATTAATTAGGAGTTCCTTTGCAAAATTTTGACTGATCTTGTTAAGGACAACGCTATGCTTTAGTGTCGTATATTCTCTAATCCATCCTATTCCTCTTCTAATCTTCTTTCTATTGAGAAAATTTGTTTCCTCTTATCTTCCTATCTGATTGTCCTTGTTTCTCCTCCTTTCAGTCCACTTCTATCCAGATGTATTTTGGATAATCTCCTTGTTTGTAAGGGATCTAATAGTCCGACCCTTGCTTTTCAATTATGCAATTTACCATATTGATAGGATAATGCCATTAGATGACAATACCACGTTTAATCTTATTTATGTTGTCTGGTCTCCATGAATGTGATCCAAAACAAAATGAAAATGCATCCATCTAGCACTGCAAGGCTTCATGTGCTTTGGCTAGATTGTGATTGTTGGCAATTAAATTCATGGACAATGTTTTGCAACTAAACTCTTAAACAAAGGGCTTGAACAGAGTGTTCGGTAATAAATATCTTGTGGTTGCAATGACCAACGAAAAATGGATCAAACAAAATGAAGGAAACAAAGTACATCTTCTGCCTTGTAGCTTTGTTTCATTGGGACAAGATACAATCAAAGTTTATCAGATATTGATGACATGGCTGTGCTCGAGTATTGGTGGGAAATTTTTCATGGTTGTGGCTATTGAAAACATATAGATGAAAATGAAAAAAGACATCCAGAAATTTAAATAACTTCAAGGCATTGGTAATTTTGTTGTCCTTAAGATGCACAAGTCGTTGATTAACCTTCCTAGAAATGGTGTTTGAAGAGTTCCTAGGTGTTAACCGTCTACAGTTTCCATTGTCATTGTAAAGGACCTACTAATAAACTATTAAAAAATATACAGATAAGTTCAGATTGTACTAGTAATGTTAAATTACAATGTACGAATATTGTGGTGCTTGCAGTAATTTTAAATTAGGATTGCTTGTTTACCTATTTGTTGACCTTGTGGGAACA
Source organism: Larix kaempferi (assembly GCA_027924585.1). Lineage (NCBI taxonomy): Eukaryota > Viridiplantae > Streptophyta > Pinopsida > Pinales > Pinaceae > Larix > Larix kaempferi. Next base: position 6,513,831 of record BSBM01000524.1, on the reverse strand, counting down.
ACTGGGGTAGTTAAAAATGAAATGCAGAATGGCTGCTCATTTGAAGTGTCTTCATTTTGTTAATTTTTTTCCATTTGTCTTTGCAAAAAGAATTTTATTTTTGCAAAGAAATGATTTCTAAAATGACTACACATTGGCAAAACTGAGAATTCATTTAACTATGGTTCATGCTCTGTCTTGGGTTAGTAGATATCATAAGGGATTTTGTTATGCCTCCCAGGAAACCAGTTACACAATCATCCATTGTATTTGCATTCTTATGAAAGAAGTCATTAAATAACGAATGGGAGTATCCTAATCACTGCTACATAAGAGTATTGCTACGAAAGACATATTAGATGCATAGTAGTCTGACCTTAGTGCAACCAACTTGTTTTTGGACCAGGGGACATGTCTACAGTGAATGATATCTCTATCATCCTGGGATTTTGTAGGAACTGAAAAGGGTGGAGTAAATTCAGAGGGATGCTTGATAGTGGATGCGATAAAGCATGAGATTTTATATTTTAAAGAGAAGATGCTAACAGGGGCAATAGAATGTAGACCCAGTTGTTTATTAGAGAGGCCATTATTTGCATTTGGTGTAAATAATAGAGGATGTATAGAACATTAATGTAGAAAAATGGATTTATCATAAATTCAAGCATTTTCACTGAGTGATCTCCCATCCAAAAAATTAGTAACACAGAAAATAGGAAATTACTGGAACGATGTCCTCTACATAAAAGAGAAAATTCATTGCCTAAAAGATTCAAACTCTCATGGGAAATTTAGCAGGCACACGCCTTAACCTCTCGACCAAATATAGTCGGAATGTAGATTGAGTGAGATATGAAGCTTTTATGGAAATCATGGTCTCTTTCAACGTGGTCTTCTCCATTCAAACCCTAGCAAGAATGTATCCGTGGAATTCAAAACACCCATTCTCCTCCTCAAACCTCTGCCGTTGGAAGAACAAAACAATCAAATGTCACATTACCCAAGTGCTCACCCTCAATGCCATCAATCGCTACGCCTCGGCAATGACTATGTGGGACTCGAACCTGATCCATGACAACGATGGAAAACACATAGCAACGACAAAAAACATAAGGAAGGTCATTCTCAGTGACTCGAGATGGGAAGAAACCATCGAATCCGAAGTCTACAAGAATTGATTCATGGCACAATGCTTAAAGAAAGTCATGGGCTTGCAAAACGATATAATTTCCATCCTTTAATTCTTTCTTTGGGCTGTCAATCAACAAAGCTTCCGTCACGAAGATTCTATATATGCCAAGATTATCGATATGATATTTCTAACCCAAACGTTGGAAATCCGCCACAACTTTGTCAAAACACCCATTGTGTTGTTCAAGCTCGGTAATATTTGAGTTAGGGTTAATTGGACCGATTTATTCTCACGGGCGTATGGAGAGATCTAGAGTGATAGTGTTGGTTGGGTAGAATGGTCATTGTGGCTGGGCTCGCCCTTGGGTGCTTCTACATCTATGCTTGGGCCTACTGATGGTGTGACAAACAATAAGGTTAGTTAGGGACTATATAAGGAGGAATTTGTGGCTTATTTGAAATTTACACTGAGCTTGAGATTCTTAGTTTTGGAGCCTAGCTGCTTTGATACCAGAAGTAGGATCCTAATTTCAAATTAAAAATCTAAATTTAAGTTAAGAATAGAATACCTCCAAATAATACAGTTAATAACTTAATTACCTCTAATTGCATTTCATGTTCATGGAAAATTATATTAAGTGAAAACAAATAGCGACAACATAACACAATTACCCATGAACTTACTCCTAATATTTCACCAAGATATCACAACTATGCTTTCAAGTACACTATAATTCCAAGTTAAAAGAGAAGAAGACATACCTATGATAGGAATTTGAAATTACAGAAATACCATAGAAGATGTTATGAATCTGGTGGTGGTAATTGGAAAATCACAGTTGGTGACCACTATCCTCCCAGCCAACCTCTCAGTCATAGAATAAGAGCCTCTGAGCCCTCACTCAACAATATTGAGCCAACCAAACATCACAAAGTGAATCCTATTCTACCATTTCCATAGAACCCCTCTCCGTGCTCCTCGCCCCCCAAACAAAGAGCACCAGTTTAGACCCATCTAAATCCAGTTCTACAAAGAGTCGAGAGGGATCAAATCTACAAACCTTTCACCACTAAACTATAACACACATCCCTCTCACCACTATGCTACAACACACTCATGCATGCATTCTTTTTTCTTTTCTTTTTCTTTTTATTATTATTATTTTTATGGGATAGGCGAACACTTCCCCTCCACTTGGGATGTAGAAATGCGCCTTCTCGGCGCAATAAAAACCCCAAAAAAGACCCCTCAATCAACTCCCAATTCCCCCATTTAAGCAGAAAATTCAAATTTTAATTTTATAAGAAAGAATTATACATGAGGGCCACATGGCCCTCATGCATCCTACTTTATTTAATCAATTTAATTAAGTTAACCTAGATTAATTGCTAATTAAGCTTATTAATATTTCTTTTTATTTTATTTTTGTCATTGAATTAATTTGACTTTATTAATAGCTAATGAATGATTACAAATTCTAATCATTAATTAGCTTTTAGGGATGTTACATATGCCAAACAACCAAAAACTTTGAAATTTGTTACCTATGGTTTCCTTTAAATTCTAATCATTAATTAGCTTTTAGGGGTGTTACATATGCCAAACAACCAAAAACTTTGAAATTTGTTACTATGGTTTCCTTCTTGACCAAGATTCATAAGGGATCTTACTATGAACCACCATTTTTAGAATGCAATTCAACAAAAATACTATTGTCTAAACTACTTCAACAACAAGTTGATCATTGTATTGATGCGCTTTCAACATGCATCTATCCATCTCCATAACTAATTGATTCTTTTGCTTTGTCACACCATTTTGTTATGGTGTTTTGGCAACAAAAATTTGTGTTTGAATACCATAATGACATCAAAAGAAATTGAAATGCATGAGATTCATATTCACCTCTTGTATCACTTGTTAATTCCTTAATGTGATGGAACGCTTTCATTTTCATTAATAGCCTTGAATTGCTTAAAAAATGCAAAAACATCATATTTGTACTTCAATAATATACCCATATTTTTCTCAAAAATGTTGGAGCATGCATTAATCAACAAAAAGAGAAAATAGATTCCCAAATTAATGGTGGTCTTGAGACACCTTTTCACTTAAGTAGAACAACATGATCCACGATGTGATGATAGACGATCCAAGAAGGCTATTTATAAATAGGTTTAGGTAGAATCCCAACCCAACAATCACATGACCAAGTTAGTTACAATTGTCCATAAAAGATGGATTAAAAAATCCAAATAAATTGTTTAGTTGATAAGGTGAGGGTACACCAGACGATAGGTTCCAACACCTCCTCCTAAACTTAGCTTGGAGGAAAGAACAAATTATAGAACATCCCCCCCTTAATTTGATCTGAATTGCAATCACTGATCAAACATGGCACAACAACACACAATAGACGCACCAAATTGATCAACACCAGTACAATAAACACAGTCACCTCCATCATCCAATTCACTGCAGTTGTCCAAACATTCTGCAACATTGCTGTCAAAATATAGTCCCAACCGGTAAGTCAACTAGACAACAAACAATACAAACTAGTAGAGTGATCAATAACGCAATAAGTATAGGCAATATCTGTCAAGTAACACAGTCTCTATCCATTAATCAAGTATGCTCAATCAAATCTCCAAACAAATAATCCAGTTGAACATGGTTCAATTGGTCCAGTCAGTTAACCTCATATCAAGGTTTGCAATCAGTTGAAACTCTCAGTGGACAATCACCCTTGGTTGAAGCTCAATTGACCATGTCCATTCCAGTCGATAAAGCAAAGTAGTCGATCTCTTTAGTCAGTGGGCACGACTAGTCAAAGCTCAATCGACCATGACCATTTTGGTTAGTACAATAGACCACAAACATATTAGGTCGAGCCATCAGGTGACCATCTTAGTTGGTCATCACTAGTTGAGCTATCTATTGACATCAATTGTTGGTTGGGCCATAGTTGACCATGTCTAAAGCAATCAAAAGCACGCGAGAGGAGCATTACATGATTGTACAGTCAAAGATACACATATGTGTGACGTCCTCAAGCCTGTTCAAATGATTCCATGACCATCCATCAATCCAACCACAATCTATCTGAGTAGTTGGTACTGGTCCATGGTTATGTCTTTCATGTCTTTTTTGCAAAGTTCTGAAAGCATAGTTGCCACCTTTCCAAGAATTTTGATTCCTATTATAATTCCCATGAAGAAAAATGACAAAACAGTACTAACAATCTTTTAACACTTTTGTTAAAAGATTGTTAGTACTGTTTTGTCATTTTTCTTCATGGTATCAGAGCGAGAGTTTGGAAAGGATTGTGGACACATTGAACTTGTTGAGATAGCAAGTGGGTTGATACAAGTGACTTGTAAGTGTTGCTTGTAGCAAAAGATAGCCCCTAAAGACAGGATGCATAGTATTGGGATGATTTCAGTTAGGAAGAAGGAGAAGGTTTTCTTCAATTCAAGTTGTGGTAGTACCGGTTACAGGGATGCTAGGACTTGGTTGATTGATAGTAGAGCATATAGGTATATGATAGGAACATGGGCTATGTTCCTCAGTGTTGCAGAATCTGGTGGATGGCTATCAGATTCTGAGGACGAGAGGGAGAATGCAGTGGTACCAAGTATTTAGTCTCTGGTTCAGGGAGAAGATAACGAGTCTCTACAAAGTACCGACAGGAGGCTCAGCCAATACAATGATGATGAGCAGTTTCAAAAGGCTCGGGTAGAGTCTCAGGGTTCAAAGTTTCAGTTTGGATTTAGACACTTATCTCCAGATCATATTCCAGAGCAGGAGGGAGCTGTAATAGGGAACCGAGATCTAGGTGGAGGAGATACATGCAGTGTCGGAAGGAATTCCTTCGTTAAGAGGGATTGTTGAAATTTAACTCTAGATGTCCTTCCTCATGAATTTGTGTTTTTACATGGGGAGGACATAAATTGTATTTCCTAAGTATTTTTTTTAATGTAAAGCGACTTTATATTATTAAAGTGACTTTTGTACTTTATGAACTTAAAGTGTATTTAAGTTGTGGGACCCTGAGCATTTTATTATTAAAGTATTTAATATGAGCATTAAATGTGAGCCCTCATATTCATTTAATCCTAGCCATTGAAAAGGTGGTTAGGGAAGTTAGGGTTAGGGAAAAGGAAGAAAAAATATAAAAGACATCCAGGGGAAGAGAAAGACATCAAGTGAGAGAAAGATGCGAGAGAAATAAATATGAATTTGATTTCTGAGTTGAGAGAGAGCAATTTTCCAAGTCAAATCATTGGCACAATTTCCAAGACAACTTACAACAGAGAAAATCCGTACAACCATCAAATTCCCTATTCGTACAATAGCTTCCTTGTCCTTACAACAACATTTTGGCTTAGTTTTCGAGGTAGGAAGCAAATGCACAAATTTTGAGGTGATTGGAACAGTTAGTACCAGCTCAAATATGGCACAAATCCCGAGGAATAATTTGTACAGTTCAGACTGGCACATGTGGGCATATTCTCCTAGATTTTGATAGATTGAGAGATAAGTACTGTGTATTGTTGCATCTCTGATTTGTATGGTGGAAAGAGAAAATTTCTGAGTTTTATGAAATTTCAGAATTGCTCTTAATTAATACAAATATTTCTCTGGGTTTTCCCCTGTGGGGGTTTTTCCTTGGGTTTCGCCCTAAATATCTTGTGTTCATATTTCTTTTAGTTTGGCAGTTGAAGTGGATTCATTGTGTTTATTTTTCAAGTTCTGATTTGTGGGACAACATTATTTTTTAATTAATGAACAATGAGAACTCAGTGAAAGGTAGATCAAGGTTGAATCTAAAGTGTTTGACAAAAGTGTTAAAAGATTGTTAATAGTGTTTTGTCATTTTTCTTCATAGTAGCCAACAAATCATGTGATGAAACAACATCATCATCACCATCTTTCTTATAATCAGTTAGTTCACAAACAACTGGGCTATAAGCAAGAGCATCAAAGGTGGAAGAAGTAATGGGTGAGTCTGTTGGTTCAATAATGAAAATATGCTACTCAACAGTCGATACAGTGAGATGACCATATCTCTCATGCCATAATTGATTTATGAAGTATAACATGTCAAAAAATCTTTCTATTGCTTTGGAATACCATCAATCCTATGCATATATTTACATTGCAATCCTCTATCAATGATTTTGTTGTTACGATATTTAATTAGACACTAGTTCTTATAAAAGAACAATAATATGATCATCATCAATGATTTTACTAACAAGAAGCAAGGTTGCCTTTAAAATAGGAACATACAAGAAATTCTATATATATTTTTATGCAATCTCCTGAAACTCTTCTATGTACTTCAACTCTTCCTTGCACATCATGAACACTATTATCACTAAGAACATTGATCTCATTATCAAAATGGGCAAGTTTTGAAAATACTTCTTTCTTACTAGTCATAATTTTGGTGGCACTTGAATTAATGTACTAGACACATTGTGTTGCGACCCTTAATCAAAAATTGAATTGCAAACATGAATGACCCTTAAACTTAAAAAATAAACAAATAAATACATAGGAGAACGAACACAAGAATATGGAAATAACCCTTAAGGTAGGGTAACGCCATTAACGATTATGTATGGAAGGAATCACTCCTCAAGCCTGGCTTGCTCAAAATATTACATTCAACATGGAACTTGCTCAATACAATTATACATGTGTATTTATTATTATTCACATTATATTCACGGTCACCACATTACATTATATATTTTTTGAAATCAAGTGTTTTTGAGAGAGGAACTTCAAAGTATGCAGAAAAAGTTTAAAAAATCGATTTGAATACCACCATCCTTTTTTTTCCACCAAATTCCACAACAGGAAAAATAATATTCCCATTTTTTTACCAAGAAAGGCTTTGATACCAAATGTTGTGATCCTTAACACATAAATTAAATCACAAACAAGATAGCATCCTTAAACTTGAAAATAAATACACAAGAGAATGAACACATGAATATGGAAAGAACCCTTAAGGTAATGTAACACCATTAAATATTCTTTATGGAAGGAGTCACTCAATCCATGCTTCCCCCAAATATTACCTTCAATATCCAAATTTCCCAATATAATGACACTCGTATGTACTTATACTATTTCATGAGTCTATGACAATTGCCCTTATTATTATGTTATTTATTTTAACTACATGGTGTGCATATTTATTACCCACCAACTACCAAGTGGGACTATTCACATTACATTCATTGTCCCCTTAGCTACCTCCCTAGGTACAATATATTATGCTCCCTAGATACATTACACATTGAGAAGTATAGATGTTCATATGAAAAGCCACAAACAAATTATCGACAATAGGTTAAGTTTGTGAAACCATTGTATTTCTTTCTACAAAATGATTTAGACACCTTGCCCCACTACTTCTTCCTCTACCACTATTATGATCAACCCCATGGCTTTTCTTAAGATAATAGTCATCCTCATTATGATTACTCTCGCTATAACAATTGCAATGCTTAGAACTTTGAAAAGTACCCAATGAAGATTTATGCCTCCAATTTTGATGCCAATTGTATCATCCTCTTCTTGGACCTTTGTAATGATTTCGTCCTTTTAGTCTTCCTGTAAAATCCTTATCTATTTTTACAGGTTCAATTTTCTTTAGTTGTTGTTCTTCTTGGAGTAATGACCAATGTTTTATTTAAATGTGGGAACTTGATGTACTTATGCCCTAAGATCCTGCAAAACCATAGGCTAGAGAAGAAGTGCACCAACCTTAAGAGGATAATCCTTGAAAACAATTCCAATATTCAAATACACAAGGGAAAGATATGCGCACAAAGAGTTCTCAAGCAAAAATGGCTTAGCTTTATTATGAGGCCAATTGGATTTTATATAGTGTTACAAAAGGTCCACACAAGATTAAGAAAATAATATCGAGCTCCTTCAATCAACCCAAGGGATGGACTATGCATCTATGTGAAGACTTGTAATAAAGTCAAATAAATAGAAAAACAAGAAATAAATAGAAGCCTTGTAACAAATAGATTGCTGAGATAGAAGATGTTGGCTAGATGAGTGAGTCCTCCTTAAGGATGATGCTCAGACTATTTTCTTGGTCAATTGAGCTATATATAGACATTATGAGGGGTGAAACCTTCTTGGGGAGCTCACTTCTGCCTCCATCTACATACTCTCCTCTTGATTTAGTTTAAAAGAATTCTTACTTTTGGCTTAGTGTAGGACTATTAACATATTAGAAGAAAATGAGGCAGAAAGCACTGATGACCTTGATCACCAAGGTTGAATAATTTGGAATTGTTGTATTCTCAAGTGATGTTGAGCATTGAAAAATCTAACGTGTGCTATTACTGGGGTGACTGGCAATATCCAAGACTGTGACATAAATGATGTGTTGTATACCACCCATGCCTCCCAGTTTAAGAATGGACCCATCCCTCTTGCTATCAAAATATGTTGAATTCTATTGTTAGTAATTAGAAAATGATGGGAAGTGGTGCTGTTGATCTTCTATAGTGCTATTGAGGATGATGATCCAGTAATGCAAAGAGAGACTATATGTTGATGTATATGTAACTTCAGAATGTATTTCATCTGTGTATTTTATATATATTTATTGTACTCTTATTAGAGATATGTTATTCCTCTATAAGGAAGTGTCGTCATGTGGATTGACAAGTGTCGCAAGTGTGTGTACTTGCCGATGGGTTATTAGACCACCTTGTGGGGTCGGCCCTGAATTATATATAATATAATGTGAATGTACCTAGCTAGACAAGTCGGCCCCATAAGGTCACTGGGAAAAAAGGTTAGTATAAATAGAGATCGGAGATCTATATTTTACACACTCGGAAAAGTAACTCACTCTCACTCAGAAAGTGGCGCACTAGTGAGGAGGAGGATCATCTGCTACTAGGAGACTATCTCAGTGTTATTTGGTTGTACTTTGGTTGAGCCATTGCTCTCTCTATCTCTGAGGAAGTTGTGGGGTTTTTCACCTTAGGGTTTTCCCCACGGAAACTCTGTGTCTCTTGTCTCTTATGCTTTTGATTCTTGTGATGCTTGTCATATTTTGATTGTCATGCATTGATATACTGTATATGTTATTCTCTCAGCAAAAATCCTAGAGTATTGTGAATTAATGCTCAAAATTTAACATGGTATCAGAGCTAACCTGGGAAGAAGACATTTTGCAGTGATGGAAGCTTGAGTTCCTTGTTTATTGGGTTTCTCTCCACAGATTTTTGAAAATCAATATAGTATATTGACTCTACTCATGAAGGCGCATCTATCTGTCCAATCAAAATTCAATTCCGAGCATTTTCAGATTTGGCCATAAAAATTAGGGTTTCCACAAAAATAGGAATTTTTTGAATTTGAAGGCACAGCTGGAAGCTCCTTGCAAAAATCGAAGTTTAGAGCTTTGGATCGAGATTTTTGGCTGGGTAGATCTCCGGGAAACTCAAACCCTAATTCAAGGTTCTCCCTAGTGAACCCGAGAGGACAAAAATGCAATTCTGAAGGGCAAAACTTTGCTGATCTCAAATTCTAAATACACCAGGCTGATCAGCTCATCAAGGCACATCTTTCTATCCTTTTAGAAATTTGAAATTCACATTTTGAATTTTTAGGGTTTTTTTGACAAACCCTAATCCGGGGCCAGATCCAGTTTTCAGCATTTCAAGTTGTAAGATCTAAATCTTTTCTATTTCCATTTGAAGTACTCTTTAAGATGTCTCACCACACCAAGCTTCAGGATAAGCTTGAAGGAGCTGATAACTTCCGAGCTTGGAATTATAGGATTGGGTTAATCCTGGAAGAAAATGAGTTGGACTCATATGTGAAAGAAGACATCCCTATCCCATAGGATGAAGAATCCAAGGTATTGCATAAGAAGAACTTGGTCAAGGCAAAGAGAATCATTGTTGATTCCATTAAAGATCATCTCATACCCCATGTGTCCTCTCTAAAGACACCCAAGGAGATGTTTGACTCTTTGACCAAGCTATTTGAAGGGAAGAACAAAAATCAAAAGATGACCCTGCGGAACCAATTGAAAGGAGTAAAGTTTCAGAATGGAGAAACCATTCAATCTTATTTTTCAAGGGTCTCCCAGATCAAGGAACAACTAGAAGCAGTAGATGAAATGGTGGAGAATGGTGAAGTGGTGATGACCACTCTAAATGGCCTACCCAGGTCATGGGATTCCTTTATCCAAGAAATTTGTGCAAGGAAGAAGTTGATCTCCTTCAGTAGACTACGGAAAGAATGCTCACAAGAAGAAGCAAGGCTTGTGGCACGAGAAGAAAAGATGGGGAATGAAGATCAAGCTCTCACAGCTCACACCAAGAAAGGGAAGTCCAAGAGAGAGCCATCTCACTCCAAGAAATCTTCACATCACTTCAAAGAAAGAAGAATATGCTTCAACTGTAATGAGAACGGACATATTTCCATAAATTGTCCCAAGAACAAGAAGGACAACAACAACTCCAACAAGAAGAAGAAGGCCAGCAAAAGAAGGTTTCATGCTCATGCTGTCGAGGATGATGAACCACCCAAGAAGAAGGCTAGGGCAGAAAGTGATGATAACTCATCAAGTGAAGAAGAGTATGTTCTAATCTCTGCTCTCATAGGTACCATATCCCATGGTTGTAATGATTGGTTGATTGATAGTGGGGCTTCCAAACACATGATTGGGTTTAAGGAATCTTTTGTGAATCTATCTGAACATGAATCACCCCATAAGGTGAAACTTGGGGATAATTATCAATACCCAATCAAAGGAAGTGGTGAAGCCTCCTACAACCTAGATTTTGGAAAATCTTTGAAGATGAAAGAAGTTCTTTATGTACCCGGGCTCAAGAAGAACTTAATCTCAATCTCTGCTTTGGATGCAAAAGGTATGAGGGTTGCATTTGTGGATGGCCAAGCCCTAATGTGGCCAAAGGGAAAGAACATAGATGATGCAGTAGTGATTGGAGAGCAAGAGGGAGGTTTGTATAAATTGAAGGGACAACCTGAACATGCCATGGTACATGAATCCATGGAGCCAAGTGAACTTTGGCATAGAAGACTTGCTCATATGCACTATAGGGCACTTCCAATTGCAAGCAAGGCTGTAGAGGGTCTTCCTGAAATCAAGACCAAACATGAAGGTGTTTGCAAAGGATGTGCAAAAGGTAAGAACATTAAGAAGGCTTTCCCAAGCAGTGAAAGAAAGGCAAAAGACATCCTGGAAATCATCCACTCAGATGTATGTGGTCCTATGTCATCCAGTTCTCTTAGTGGGTATGTTTATTATGTCTCATTTATTGATGACTTCTCCAGGAAGACTTGGGTATACTTCTTGAAGAACAAAGATGAGGTGTTTGATAAGTTCAAGGAATTCAAAACCTTGATGGAGAATCAAACTGACAAGAAGATCAAAACATTCAGATCCGACAATGGTGGAGAATTCACCTCAAGTGACTTCAAGAAGCTTTGCAGTGATTCAGGGATTAAGAGGGAGTTGACTGCTCCTTATAATCCTCAACAAAATGGAGTTGCAGAAAGGAATAACATAACTATCATGGAAGCAACAAGGGCAATGCTGCATGACCAGGATCTACCTATGCATCTATGGGCATAAGCAGTTAGAACAGCTGTATATGTGCAGAACATAACTCCCCACAATATATTGGACAACAAGACACCAAAAGAGGTCTTTTCTGGGTTCAAGAAGATTGATGTCAGCAAGGATGAATATAAGTTCAAGGACAGGTAATCCGAGAAGCAAAGATCAAGAGGGAGCACACTCCAGCAGCTCCTGCAAGGATGCAGATTTTCAGAGGGAGTTGACCATCTTCCTACATTCCACAACAAAAAGGTGTAGAAAAAGCTACTTCAGCAGCTCCTGCCAGGAAGCTAAGACTCAGAGGGAGTCCACCCAACAAACAAACAAAGATAAGTATTTCAATTATCATTTTTTTCCTATTTTGTTTGTTTAAATAATATTATGCTTATGTTCCTAGACTTAGGAGATGTATTGTGCATATTTGAATGATTGCATTAATGAACAATATACTACTATGCATGTGATGGGTAAGTGGCCTATGGCACTATACAACATTCTAGTGCTACTTATCTAGAATGAAACCTCTTTGCTGACATGTTGGGAGTAGTGTAAACTCTTAACAATGTTCTGGTAGAGACTGGAAGGCATCTAGAAAGTTGTGGAACATGGATAAATGTTGTATTGAAGCATTGGCTAAGATAACTGCATGATTGCATGACATATTTATTTATGTGTAAAGAATTTGTTATGAAAATTATGAGATGTTTCTAATCATGCAATTTAACTTGTTTTGTAGGAAAGACCGTATATCTTCACCTACAAAAGGACTACAACATTTGTTCCAGCAACAAAGATATCTATTGAAGATATTGAAGATATTGAAGTTCCCAGGATCTGGGATGAAGAAATGGAATGCCATGATCCGTCGATCATGAAGAAGATATTTGGGATGCAGTCCCAAGACTTGACAGGGAGTCACATGTGTATGCAGATTGAAGAAAGCCTTGTATGGCTTGAAGCAAGCTCCCAGAACTTGGTATGGTAGAATGGACAGTTTCCTATCTAGTTTGGGCTTTACCAAGAGTAAAGCGGATTCCAACCTTTACTACAAGGTTGAGGAAGGGAATCCTGTGATTCTACTCCGGTATGTGGATGACTTATTTGTAACAGGAGATGATAGACTGATTGCAGATACTAAGAGGAAGCTTGCTGCTGAATTTGATATGAAAGATTTGGGAATGATGCACTATTTCCTAGGTATGGAGGTGTGGCAGAGTGCAGGTGGGATCTTCCTTGGTCAAGGGAAGTACATAGTGGATATCCTGAAGAGATTTGGGATGATGGATTGCAAAGCCATGGCCACACCTATGGCATCAAATCTGAAGCTTCTATGTGATGCTTCATCTGAGCCGGTTGATGTCTCTATGTATCGTCAGATGATTGGGTCCTTGATGTACCTGACGAACACGAGACCAGACATTTGCTTTGCTGTGAACACATTGAGCCAGTTCCTGACGGATCCGAGGAGTGTTCACCTGATTGCTGTAAAGCATGTTCTGAGGTACCTGAAGGGTACAGTGGATTATGGGCTCAAGTATGAAGCGAATCAAAAGTTTAACCTACAGGGTTATGTTGATTCAGATTGGGCTGGCAGTGCTGCAGATAGGAAGAGCACATCTAAGCGCTGCTTCAGTATGGGATCAGGTGTGATCTCTTGGTTTAGCAGGAAGCAGTCCTGCGTAGCACTGAGTACAGCTGAGGCAGAGTATGTTGCAGCCTGTTCAGCTAGTTGTGAGGCAGTATGGCTACGGAAGCTACTGTCTGAGTTATTTGATCTCCCGTTGGATGCTACTGGTATCTTCTGTGATAACCAAAGTTGTGTGAAGCTGTCTGAGAACCAGTGTTTCATGACAGGTCGAAACACATAGAGATCAAATATCACTATATCAGGGATATGGTGCAGAGAGGAGCTGTGAAGCTCCTGTATGTTGCGACGGATGAGCAGATTACAGATGTGTTGACGAAGCCACTAGCCAGGGTGAAGTTCGAGTACTTCAGAGAGAGGCTTGGCGTTCTTCAGATCGAGGACACTTCGAGGAAGAAGTGATGGACACATTTGCTGAAGCCATTCCAAGCATGTTCGAAGGGGGATCCTTCACATGGCTGTGGATGTAAGCGCTGGATGATGAGCATCAGGATGATGTTCTAGTTTCTGCTTGGATATGATCAGTTGGATCATTTTTATGTATGTATGTATGCATCATGTTGGATGCTGGATATGATCAGTTGGATCATTTTTATGTATGTATGTATGCATCATGTTGGATGCTGGATATGATCAGTTGGATCATTTATATGTATGTACGCATCATGTTGGATGCTGGATATGATCGGATGGATCATTTGTATGTATTGTGTATATGCATCATGTTGGATGCTTGGACCATGTATCTGTATATGTATCAGGTGGATACATTGTATGATCAGGTAGATTATGTATATTGATATGTATCAGGTATGATCAGGTAGATCATGTATGTTGATGGATACATTGTGTGGATCATGTATCTATGTATCAGGTGGATACACTATGTATGATGATATGTATCAGGTGATACTTGGTGTGCATCAGATGGATGCATTGTATGATCTGGGTGATCGTGGATGACGAGCTTCTCCATATGACATGCAGCAGGATGTTGCAGTGATGATGATCAGGATGATCATGTGTACATCAGGATGATGTATGATGAGTATCAGATGGTACTTTGTGGCCGTGGATCAGGTTGTGCAGGTAAGCATGTAATTTGTGCCCTGGGAGATTTGAAGATGGTCTTTCGAGGTTTTGCCTATGGTATGTAATTCGGTGCCCTGGGATATCTGGCAGATACTCTTTCGAGGTTTTGTCCTATGGCATGTAATTTGCTCTTGGGAGATCTGGACAGGATGAAAAAGGCCTCAGATGCTTCAGCCAGGTTTTGCCATGACCACATGTAATTTGCTCCTGGGAGATCTGGACAGGATGAAAAAGGCCTCAGATGCTTCAGCCAGGTTTTGTGGTGAGATCACATGTAATGTGCTCCTGGGAGATCCGACAGGTAGAGCCGCGTGCTCGTAACAGCCTGGGATGCTTCAGCCAGGTTTTGTGATGGGTCACATGTAATGTGCTCCTGGGAGATCCTACAGGTAGAGTTGTGTGCTCGTAATAGCCTGGGATGCTGCAGCCAGGTTTTGTGACGCACGTAATATGTCCTGAGGATTCCACAGTATGGCTAGTGATGATGAAGACCTGCAGGTGGTGGGCTACATCTAGTATGAAAAAGAACTGGCTCTGTAGAACTTCCTATGATGAGTAGAGTCAGAGATTGGTTGAGATAGCAGCAGCAGTGACGATGACGATGACGATGCATCGATGATGATGATCCCGAGAAGAAGACTTGTCTAGCAGATCTGTGTTGAGAAATACCTTCCTAGTTAAGAGGGAGTGTTGATGTATATGTAACTTCGGAATATATTTCATCTGTGTATTTTATATATATTTATTGTACCCTTATTAGAGATGTGCTATTCCTCTATAAGAAAGTGTCGTCATGTAGATTGACAAGTGTCGCAAGTGTGTGTACTTGCTGATGGGTTATTAGACCACTTTGTGGGGTCGGCCCTAAATTATATATAATATAATGTGAATGTACCTAGCTAGACAAGTTGGCCCCATAAGGTCACTGGGCAAAAAGGTTAGTATAAATAGAGATCGGAGATCTCTATTTTACACACTCGGAAAAGTAACTCACTCTCACTCAGAAAGTGGTGCACTACTGAGGAGGAGGATCATCTGCTACTAGGATACTATCTCAGTGTTATTTGGTTGTACTTTGGTTGAGCCATTGCTCTCTCTAGCTCTGAGGAAGTTGTGGGGTTTTTCACCTTAGGGTTTTCCCCACGAAAACTGTGTGTCTCTTGTCTCTTATGATTTTGATTCTTGTGATGCTTGTCATATTGTGATTGTCATGCATTGATATACTGTACATGTTATTCTCTCAGCAAAGATCCTAGAGTATTGTGAATTAATGCTCAAAATTTAACACTATATGGTAGGATGCCAAGGAAATTTCACCAAGAGAGATTATACCTAACATTTTGCAAGGAATTCCAATAAGAGAAGACAATAGATGCTTGCATGATATTATGGAAAAGTGGCCAATAATGTTGTATTGGTTCTATGGTTAGAGTGATCTTTGATGGCAATAGTCCCTGGGATGTTTGGGAAATGAGTAGGTTACATATTAGCTAAAGTGGGGAACACATGCTTATAAATTTGGTGCATTTCTATAAATACAAATGGGGAGTCTAAACTATTGAGAAAACCAGAACAAAAAATACTAAATATGTGCTTGAATTTGGGCATTGAAGATGTACTGGTATGTGACAATAGGAATGGTTGGTGTTGAGTCTAATAGAAAGGAAAACTAATAAATGGAGTAGTGGAGGTGCTTCCTAGGAACCAGAGAATGGATAGTGTGTCACTGCTATAAAATGGCACTGTTGTTACGGGGGGTCAAGTTGTTGTGCACACAACTTGGTGGAGTATTTAGAATATGCTTGTGCCTTGTGTGAGCCTATGACCAAGATATGGAAAAATATTCAATGACTTGTGGTTGGTTTCTTGTTGAATGCAGTGGGATAAGGATGAAAATGGGATGAAGGGAAGGGAATATGAGAGTGGGGATATGATATTTGTTGGGAGGCAAGAGGGAATGTAATCGCTGTTAGGGAGAAGAGAGGTGTGGTGTAGACATGAAGAGAAAGACACTTTTCTGTGTTGTGTTGAGTTGTTGTTGCGTGCTGGGCTTAGGAGGAGGGGTATTGGAAGTGGTGATTTTATGGGTGCAATTGTATTGGAACATAGTGTATTTGTTTTGGTGAGTGTTGTAGATACATTGGTGGTGTTATTCTGACGGGAGGCCAAATATGATGTTTGAACTATTAAGTAGTGACATTGTGGTCTACAATATCATTGAATGATTAGTTGGAAATGCGATGGCACAACATTGGTGGATAATCAACTGAAGGCCAATCTATTGGACTCAATGCAGATTGTAGGGAGAGGGGAGAGGTGTTGTATGCAACTTGAGATGCTGAACAAAAGGTTGTGAAATAATAATGTTTGAATTTCGTTATCAAGGACAAGTGTGGCTATCTAATCCTTCTCCTAGCAATTATGTGTGAAGAGGAAGATTGGGGTGGTGACTATATGGTCCCGAGTGAGGAGAGTTAGGGACGGGTTAGCAATGATAGTATTTCACAGGGAACCCCCTTTTTGGGTTGTAGGATGGGATGACTTAATACGCGTTTATTTAATTTTTGAGTATTAGTTATCTATAAACTAATATTGGGATGATGTCCAATTATTGAAGATGCAATAATATGTGGTAGAGTGTATATGGGTGAAATGTAGGTAACATTATTGGTTGAAGGAAGGAGTTGGAGGGGTAACAAACTTATAGTTTAGGGAACATGGGAAGAGGGTATGATAGTAATATAGGCACTTTGAGGATGAGGGTTGGTAGTAAAATTAGGATTTTAGGGAGAAGGAAAATGAGGTATGCATTGGAACTTTAGTTAAGCTATGAGGGAACATTGGAATTCTTGTCCAAAGTACTGCTTTCAAACATGGAAACTTAATCTTAAATAAAATTCAATAAACCTAAATGAAATTTAATAACGAATACCTCATCTAGATATGTAATTTGTAGTTTAACGCAAAGATAAGCAGATCTTTCAATGAACTATTGTGACAACCTACCTGAGTTCATGTCTAATATGAATGGAAATGATCCAATAGCTTGGTGATATACTGAAAAGTAGAAACCCTATTTAAGTGCATTAAAAAAGGCCTCACAAGTTCCGATGCATTAATTTTGAAGTAGATATTGAGTTGGTCTCACCATTGATTTCAATGTATATTGTTTATGTCCAGGTTTTATAGTGTCTCTAGGATTGAAATATGCTCTCCAAGTGATTATTGGATAGAAGCAATTGTTGATCTAGAGTGATATTAGGGTTTGTCTAAAAATAAGCAATGAGTATCCATATCAAAGAATCTATAGTCTCATTGTTCACCTATTCGTCATACTTGGGGAGAGTGATTTTTGTGCCCAAATCAAAGATGATTGGCTAGGGTTTGTGGATGAGGACCTCATGTAGAATCTTGATGATGTCTAGATGTGATGGGGAATATACATAGTCACTATATTTAGTGGGGGTTTATTTACTAGAGACCATGGGGGTTTTTATGGGTGAAAATGATATCCAAGCTAGTCCACCAAAACCCTAGCAACTGGGTTGAGGAGGCACTAAGATGAGATGTGTCGTAATAGGAAGATCCAATAGGATTCACACAAAAAAGGTGAATGGATAAGCTATGTCTTGAGCCAAGACCGAGGGTGCTAAGAAATTAAAACGACAAAAAATGTGTTAAATTCAAATATTGAAAAACTTACTTGAGAGACTAAACTCTAGGTGAGGGTTGGGCTACTACAGACCAAATTTGATAAAAATATTCTTACATGAGAAAGGATACCACTTGAGTGTAGATATGAAGTAGGGTAAATATTTGGAGTAAGTGTTGATGTAGATCTAAGTGGTAGGGAACACACCCGTCGACTAGATTCAGAATTCTACGTCTATGAGCTAAGTAAGTTTAGTGAGGTGTTGATCCCAAGAAAAATTAAAGGAAAGCAAGTCCTATATCAGTGATTCGATACCAATTAATGCACTTATGTCCTTTGAACCTACAAAAACATAAGTTAGAGGAGAAGTACATTGACCTTAAGATAATATCCCTTGAAAATAATTCCAATATTCAGGTCCACAAGATAAAGATATGAGAACAAAGAGTTAATTGGAAAAAATGCCAAGATTTATTATGAGGCCACCTGTCCTTTATATAGCACTAAAACAGGTATACAAAATATGAAGAAAATAATAAAGAACTTCTCCACTTTGCTCGAGGGATAGAATATGCATATACATGAATCCACGTAATAAACTCAAGTCACAATAGAAAACAAGAAATAAGGAGAATCCTTCCAATGACTAGATCACTAGCATGGAAATCAATGGCCTGATGGGTGCATCCGCATTGGGGAGGGCACCCATGATGTTTGGTTGGTTAACTAGGTTGTAAATTTCTATTATAAGGGGTGAAAATTCCTTGGGGAGGTTTCCCTAGCCTCTATCTACATCAAAACATCCTTTGAAGAAGATACATATATTGAAGTTACAAAATTCTCATACACATTAGGAAAACTATTAAAAAATGGTTATGAATTCCTTATCTTTAGTATATGTGTCAATCGATGACAATTCATTTATGAATTATTGCAACTTATGAACATGATCTGCAACATAATATTATGCTACCACCTTCAAATTGGTTAGTTTGTTGCTCAATAATAAAATTTGAAGTTTATTTGAAGTGAGAAATTCGGAGGTTGGGGGATCAAAGACTTGTACTCATTCAGTATGGCTCTTAGAGTTAAGAGTTTGTGGAGGTGTCTTTTCGACAACTCACTCTGGTCCAGAATTATTTTTGTTAAATATATTAATATGGATGTCATTTCCTGGATCAAGAGCTCGATGCCTGCTAGAGTAGGCATTTCTCCTATGTGGCGAGGTCTGATTAAAGTTTCGAAGTGGATTACTGGGGACCTGAAGTGGCAGGTGGGGAATGGTGAGGATATCAGGATTGGGAAAGATAAAATTATGGGCATTGAGGATACTGTATTTCTCCCTCATAGAATCCTGGACTATTTAAAGATTTATGGGATGTTAACTTTAAAGAATACCAGGAACAGTTCTGGTGATTCATATTGGCTCAAATCCATTGACTTGGGTTTGGATGGATATGATGCTTCAGCTTGGGATAATTATATCTATGCTCTCAACTCGGCAGGTTGTAATTTGACCACTCAAAATGATAGATTGGTTTGCTGTGGGAATGGTAAATCTGGGAAGGTAATTGCTAAAACAACTTATGATAGAATATTGCAAGAGAAATATATTTATCCACAAAATTGGCGGTATAAGCAGATTTGGAGGTGGGATCTTCCGTTAAAAATCAAGTGCTTTTTATGGCATGCCTTGCAGGGTACATTAAAAACTTGGGACAATATTTTGAAGCGTGGTTGGTGTGGCCCAAATTGGTGTATCCTTTGTAAGGATGATTATGAAAGTATTAGTCATTTGTTTGTATCTTGTTCTTTTGGCAGAAGTGTTTGGAATCTATGCTGTGCAGAATTGAAAGTTTCTATGGATTGGGAAGAGGGAGATTTTGGATAGTCTCTTCTTAACTGGTATAGATCTACAAAGGATTCATTATTACCAATATTTGTATCTTGGGCACTCTGGTATGTTAGAAATTTGGTCATCTTTCAAGGGATTAAGCCAGAGATTAAGGTTTGTGGAATTATATCCTTGAAATTTGCTCTACAATTTAAATTTGAAAATACAATTGCTGGAGATAAAAGGATTGGACAGTTTTCTTATACGGTTGGGCAACCCATCCTCTTTTTTGATGGGGCTGCATAGCTAGGATTTTGTGCTGCGGGAGGAGTTATACATTTGAATGAGGGTCACCATTTCACCCTTCGGCTCAATTGTGGTAATGGAAACAACATGAAGGACGAGCTGTTAGCATTATGGTGTGTTCTGAAATGTGCAAATATCTTTGGGATGGTAAACTTAAAGGTCTTTGGAGACTCTCGTGTCACGATAAAATGGGCAGCTGGAGAATTTGAACTAAATGTTTTAGCTCTGAATCACTGGTGCTTGCGTGCAAAAGAGGAGATTGGAATGCATGATTACATCTCTTTCATTCATATTTATAGGGAGCACAATGAATTGGCTGATAGTTTATCAAAGCAAGCACTTCTTGGTCCTAAAGGATTACTATTTTGGGAAGAATGGATGGATTCCATTATGCTGGATAATGGAGAAGTCTCTTTCTTTAACGAGTTATTATCAGACTTCAGTATGGGTTTTTGTGTATTTTGTATATGGACATCTAGTATGACTAGTCTTTCTTTTGGATGTATTTAAGACTTGATAGGTGTTTTGGACAATCTGGTTACTGTTTTGATCAGGATGTAAAAACCTTATGAGAAAAGGTTGAATATCTTTGTACTATTTGATTCGAATGAATAGCAATAGTACGTTTTTTTTTTGGATGAAAAAAAAATTCTTTAACTTCTCCCAATGATCAATAACATTAATATGACCGTGAATGTGAGGAAGAATATCATCCTCCAAAGCAAAGGTAAGAAGAACCAATGAATTTTTATTTTTCCACTTATAGTCATTAGTCATAGAGTATGGTTGTGAAACTATCCCAATAACTAGTTCGCAAAGATCATGATAAGAAAATATCTATTCCATTTTTGTTTCCAGGTTAATTTTTTTTCATTTAATTTATGATACATAATCACCATGAAATTATTAACATTGACCATATTTCATTCTTTATAACTCCACACATTTTTTATTATAACTTCAATACAAATACAAACTGCTTATACGTCTTTGAGAATAAAAATCCTTGACTCCTTTGAAAAGTAAATAATATAGAATTTTTTTCTAACTTATAAATGCAGATATTTCCTTTATATTACCCACAAAAGTCTAGATGATTATGCAATGTGCACCTTCTAATGAGTTGAATTAATAAATTAATATGAAATATATTTACACACCCTATTGTGTACGTACCCCGTTCATTAATTATTTCCATTTAATTAATGAGCCATTGTAAGATCTATCACGTGGTCTGCAAATCACAACCGATGCACCTTTATCTTCTTTATTTTTTCAACCTATAGGAGCTGACCTTGTTATTCCGATTTGGAATCAAGGGTAGCAGTAGCCCCCAGGATTAGACCCTGGAACCTATGGGGACTTAACCACCACAAGGTTCCGTTGCACACCATCACTGGGCCTATAGATGCACCTTTATCTTCTATTTTCATTGTCATTTAATTTTTGTTATAAACATTTTTTCAGGTATTTATTGTTTTTGGGGCAGCGGGGTCCATCAAAAGTATGCAATGTGGGTACTCGTTGGATGCCAAATTTAATTCCGCATCCAACGATTGCTCCCGCTCGAAATTTGAGTAAAAACACAATGAGATATGTTGAAAATACGAACAAAAAAGGTAGCTTTTTTTATAACAAATACTCAAGTCAACCATTATGGTCAACTCATTTTTATTGAAATTCTATTGGTTCTTGAATTCCAACTCATCAAGCAATTATGGTTGGCTCGTTTTCTTATATGATGGCTCGTTTTCTTATAAGGCCCATTTTAGACCTCAAATTTCCTCTAATGTTTCAAGGTAGAAGGTTGGGCCTGTTGTGTGAAGTATTTGGCATAGTTTCCAAGAAAAATGTTGTGTACTTTCTGCTGTATGATTTTTGTTATTGTACTCTTTGATATATTTTCCTAAGAATCTCGATAAAATTCTCTCTTGACTAGTTTCCCCCCTAGGGGGTTTTTCGAGGGTCTTTGGACCAAATATACAATGTCAAAATGTGTTTTACTGTATATTGGTTATGCTTTTATTTCTGTTGCAAATGTGTTTACTTAGATTAGTATTTAACATGGTATCAGAGCTAGGGATTTGAGTGATTTAGTGGATTGTTTTGAGGTAGTTATTTGCAAGTGATTTGGTGATTTGTACAACTGAGTTGTGGTTTTTGGAACTTGGTTAGTAGAGTTTGCTTGGTATTTTTATTGGAAAAAGAGCAGAGAGAGGGGGGAGACGAACATCATGTATATGGTATAGAGATCGTTTGGAGGGGATCTCCAACTACTTGCAATGGAAGGCAAGTATGACTGATGTTCTCAAAGAGAACAAGATATGGTTGTTCTTTAGTACCACTATGGTACTGTTAAAGTTACACCATCATGATTCATTCTCCAAGTTAATATTGTGTGTCAATATTGAGCCTCGTGCGTCAAGGTAGTTCCTTATAGGATCCTGATTTGGACTCAAGAAACTTGGAGAAGAATCTTGAGGTTGACTCAAGAATTAATAAATCTCATTTGTTGAGGTAACTGCTTTGTATGTCAAAGTGATGGTGCTGTACAATCTTGTTTGTCAAGAATAAGGTCTTGTCTGTCAAGACAGATCCTCATATGTTGAGGTGGTGCCTCATGTGTTCAGGTAATGCTTTACATGTCGAAGCATGAATGGTGTGTGATGTACTACTAACCATGGTTGAGATATTAAGTCTCCGCTAGAGATTTTCCACCTCTAGAGTGAATTACTTTAGCATATGACCACTTGGAACAATAGTAGAACAAGGCGATCACATAAGTGGAAAAATCTCCTTTGTATATTTGATATGATAAATAAATTAAAGTTGGAACATGTGGACCATGCAGATAAGACAAGAGATAAAGATAAGATGTGATAAGATAAGAGAGAACTCGATTTGGTCACTTCAGTAATGATAAAGGCTTCACTTAAATAAGAGAGAACTCAAATTGTTAAACTTAAGTGATGTTAATAAGAAGGAATTTAGTTAAAAGAGTTAACTAAGTGTTAATAAAGAAGATATAGTTAACTACAATGTTTTGAATGTCAATACTTAAGTTGAACTAAAAGACATCACTTGAGTTACAATGCTTGAGTTGCGACACTTGAGTTGCGGCACTTGAGTTACGACACTTGCATGACAACACTTGAGTTAGCCACCTAACTTAGTGATATGGCATTGAGATGAAGGGGCCAGTTCATCCTGAAGTCAGAAGATAAAAATAGAAGCCAAAGCATGAGAAGTGTGGTATATATATGTTATGCAGGATTGGTGAATTCAATGCGAGAGCGAATTCTCTTCTCTCTTGAAGGAAATTCACATTCATTGTGTAGGTGACCAAAATCAATGAATCGATTTTGTGCAGGTGACCAAAATCAATGAATCGATTTTGTGCAGGATATTATTCTGAGTTCTATTCTTCCATATTCTCTCTTCCTCTGTGATTGCACTAGGGGTGCTTGGTATTTCTCTCTGATAATGCACCAAGGTGCTTGATGTAATATGCTCATTGTAAATACATTCTCTACTATTTATCAATATTCTAAGGAATATTTTGCTAGGGTTTTCTCTCTCAAGTACTAGAGGGTTTCCCCAGGGTAAATACCGTGTCTCATGTGAATGCTTATGCTTTTCATTATTCATTGATTTCAAGTTCTACTATAATTCCGGATTAAAGATAAAAAATTAACATGGTATTAGAGATCAGGGTGTGAATGAGCTAAGTTTTGCAGTGGAGCTTGAGCCTACGTTGATCCTAAGTGGCAAAAGTTGAGCACATTAGTTGAAGAATAATGGCTTCAATCTCAATAAGACTAGAAGACCGACTTGAAGGAACTTTGAACTTCAATACTTGAAAGGCCAAAATTTTGAATATCCTGGAAGAGCATGATCTAGATGGATTCGTATCCAATGTTGTTGAAGAGCCTACTTCTAATGCTGGGTGCATTGCTTTTAAGAAGATTCAAGCCAAAGCAAAGAGAGAATCATTTATGATTCTATGAAAGACAATTTGATGTCAGTGATTACTCCATTGAAGACTGCAAAGGAGTGTTTCGACACCTTGAAAAATATTTATGACAAGAATGATAAATATGATTGTCATTGATGGTAACCCATTAATGACAAAGGCTAAAGTGATGACATGGAGTACATGATCAATGACAAGGTGCAAGCATGACAAGATGTTAATGAAAAAGGTTAAGTTGATGACATGGCAAAAGCACATGGCAATGACTTGATGATTTGATAGAGGTGCTGGAGACATGGTAAAGACTTGAAGAACAAACATGGAAGACAAAGGACAAAGTGGAAAATGGCATTTGATGACAAGGATAATGACATGGCAAGGACAAGGAAATGATGTATGAAAAATGGCAAGCATGGATGACATGGAACAAAGGACAAGGACCTAGATTGATGATGAGGTGGACAGGGCTAATGGAAAGCAAGACGAGGTAGCACAACTACGGGCATTTGAAAGATGGTTGCGGGCATTTGGAGGGTGCCATAGGCATTTCATAGTGCCCTTGCGGGAATTTTAAGGTAGCCCCGCGAGCATTTTTATATGCCCCCACGGGAATTTGGAAGGCCCCTTGCGGGAATTTCAAAGCCCTCTTGCGGGCATTTGATGGAAGAAATTAATGGCCCTGTTGATGCCCCGAAGATCGTAGCATCAAGCAGAAAGGGATTCTCCCCGGTAGACTATCCCAATTAGATTGTCCACTGTTTGGTATGGGGAATCCGTCCGGTTAGCGGTTCCGGCAACCGTTGGGTTTGGAGATTTACTTCAATTATATTGGTTATGGCCCGATCCACCGCTCTTTTTGATTTTATGGTTTAGAATGATATGCAAGTGCCTAAACTAACTTAATCTAAATGCAGAATTTGAAACAAATATGTATTTAAAACCGAAATAAACCTAAACTATCCCTGCAAGGAGCAAAATTATAAGTATGAGTAATGTGCTGGAAGAGTTATCTAAAGATCAATAGACAGCCATTAAATCATAAAGATAGATCTACATCAAGAAAGCAAGAGATATTAGAAGATAGCTTCCAATTCACATATAACACATTCCATTACTCATGTAGGAGAAAATTTATTTGCGCAAGAAACAGTAAGATCATTCAATACAGAGAAATAATTCAAGACAACAAAGAAATATCTCACAGTAGAATATGAAAGTCACAAGAATAATCCAGCATGCATCCAACATCCATTTCCATGCAAAAGATGCCCTCTCCAGGCTCTTATTAGGTAGATTTCATTTTCTTGAAAAAGTGCAAGATAGCTCGTACAAGTTCAGAAAAATTATTTCCCTGCAAAAAGTCCTTTACACTGTTCCCTAAAATTCTATTTATATCTTTAAAAATGCCTCTTGGGCTGCCACCTGGCTCTTTACACATGTCCTCTACAGACTTTTCCTTTTTAATAAACAAATAGTGGCCCTTTTCTTAAAACATAAAATTCCTCAAAAAAGAAAAGGACAACTGTCCAAAGGTTCCATGCTTTAAACATAGGGAGACCAAAATAAAAAGGAACAATGCTGTAAGATCAGCGTGTTAACCCTTGGGAAGGTGCTTCTGCTGGGAGAGAATGACTTGGACTGGCTGCTACTGCTGGGAGAGAAGGACTTGGATTGGCTGCTACTGCTGCTGCTTTCTTTTCCTCCTCTGATATGTAACTGAACTAGATACCAGTGTCTCTGATAACCACATTTGCTGAGGAAGGGAGCAAGATCTTCTGGGAAGTCACATCTTTACCAAGTTCTTCCCCAATACCCTGAATTTCTGTGACTGCTGCTTGGTGGATTTCTTTAAGCAAATGAATGCATATTGATGACAGCCCAATATAGTGCTGGAGATCATCAATGGCTAAGACATCAGTCTTCTTTACATATTCTATTTGAATGCCTAGCTCTTCCTTCAAGTCTGATAAACGTTGCTCTTTGCTTGGTAACTCATCGAGGGACTGAGGAAAACTCAACTTGCACTTATCATGCACTTCATGGATTTTTTGATAAAGATTGTTACTTTTATCCATTGTTCCTTGGATCTTAGCCATTAGCTTAAGGCCACAGTTCCTGCAGAATTCCATAAGGGCTATATCTTCTTTAAAGCCATCTACAGATTTGAATGGGAGATGCTTGGGGAAATCAACCTTCCCCTCTCTCCATTCCATCTAGCTCAGGATGTTTGCTTTAACCTGAGTATATTTACCCTTAAGCCTATTGGCCTCTGCATTGACTTCTTTCAATCTAACCATCATGGCTTTGATCCTGCACACTTCCTCAGTAATCAGCTCCTGAGTGACGTGCATTTGTCTCAGAATCTCACAGGACAGCTCATGAAAGGGAGACATATCTATTGCTCCGCTCTCTACCTGCTCTAACCTCCCAACCATTGCTTGCTTATCTGCTTGCAGATGAAAAACTCTAGCTTCCGAATCGTTCTTTTCTGCTTCTAAAACCATCATCTGGACTGCCAGGTGCTCCTTTTCTTCTTCTAACTAGCGATACTTATCTGACAATTCCTTGTGCTCAACAGACAGGCGATTATACTTATTCACCACAAGATCCTTGTAAGCCTGTTCATTAGCCACAGTATGTTGTAACATGCGAGCTCTCCTCTTTGTCGACTCAAATTCTCTAACCATATCGACCACATTGTCCTGGGTTTCTTTTGCTGCTTCTACAACGGCGGATGCCATGGATATGGGAGCCTTATTTGTATTTTGCATCACCGTGGTCTCCCGCTGGGTAACAATATCTTCTTGGAAGAGTCTCTTTATCCTCTCTTCCGATTTCAAGACTACTGCCTTCCTCTTCCTATCATACACAAATTCATCCCATCGGGACACAGTATGATCTTCTGATGGAGTGTAAGGGACGATTGGGAGGTCTATTACATGTATTTCTGCTTCTATGGATGGGGTTTGAACTGCTTGAGCCGTGTCTGTTCCCACATTTTGGGTGCCAGAAACACCTGCTTGAACTGTGTCTTCCCCCACATTTTGGGTGACGGGAACACTTGCTTGAGATGCATCTGCCTCCACATTTTGTGTGCCGGGAACACCTTCTTGAGATATGTCTGTTTCCATATCTTGGGTGCCGGAGCCACCTGCCTGAGCATCTTCATCGGTCTTAAGTTCTTCTTCCGCCTTTTGTTCCTCTTCAGCTTTTTGTTCCTCTTTAGCTTTACGCCTTCTTTCTTCTTCTTCAACTTGCTGCTGATTTTCATTTTCTTCCATCTGCTTTGCATCTTCAGCTTCTTTCTGCAGCCTTGCACCTTCTGCTTCTTGTTGCAGCTTGGCTTCCTCAACTTCTTTCTGCAATCTTGCATCTTCAGCTTCTTTCTGCAACCTTGCTTCCTCTTTCAATCTTTGTTGCTCTTGGGCTCGGGCATCAGCTACTTCTCTCTCTTTTTGCAGGCTGGCTTTTCGGGCTGGGGTAGAGCTAGAGCTTGCTCCACTTCCTTGACGACAAATATGCGACTCAGTCATGTTGCTAATGCCTATGAACACTTCTTCCTCGACATCATAGTAATGAGCATATTCAAAATGAGCATAAATTTCTTTGCAATGCTCGGCAACCTTCCCCCGCCTATCATTTCTATGGAAAATCATTTCACCGAAGTGGAAAGCCTTCAGCTCTTGAACAAATTCCTCAGCTGATGCAACCCTTGAGAATTTGTAGGCTCCTATGCAGAAGGGCAAAGGAGGGAAATAAGCCTTATGCTGCTTGTTAAGCACTCCTCTTATTCCATCAAGAAAAATTTGCCTGACGGCTTCCTTGAGGACTACATAATCAGTGGCGTATTTTGGCAAAATGTATGGTGCTTTGGTACCTCCAAACATCCTGATGTAGCTGCCCTGCTCTGAGAAATAAAAATCTCCATAGTTTTCTAGGACCTCCATGGCATTATTTGATAGACAGTTGGGCTCTTCCTTGATTATCTGCTCATATAGAGGCATGATGAACTCTTCGTAGATGAGCTTATAGCTTGCTCTGTAATTTTGAGCCCACATTATTTTATAAGTAGTGTAGACTGGGGTGTTGGCTTTATCCCATGTGCAACCTAGGCTGGGGAAAGATAGTTTGGCCAAAATACAGTCAATGAGATAGGAAGACATGTAAAATTCTGACTTTTTTAAGGCCAGACCTTCTCTTGCAGCAACCACTGTGGATGCCAAACTGTCCGAAAGGATAGTATCCCAGGAAAACACAGTCCTTTTGAATGCTACGAAGTGGATGATGGGGGCCCACTGTATCCTATATACAGTGCCATCGGGCATGCGGAAAATTCTGCATAGCATTAGGGCGATTAACCTAAAAGGAGGTCTTAGGTTCTGAACATCATATTCATCATTACCTCTCTTTCTCAAGTGCTTTCCTGTGACCAATAATTTTTTGGACATCTCAATATTGTTCATCTTGCCCAACCATTCATCACATAGAGCTTGCTGGGGACGTGAGAATTTGTAGGCTGCAGCAATATATGCTGGATGGAATGAAGCGAAAGCTTCTCCCTTGCTATCATGTAATACTCTTGTCTCTGGGTCGGCATGTTCCAGTATCCACCCGATCACTTCAGAGCATGAGAACAATTCAGGGCGGGTAGAATCCCTAGCTATGCCGGAAGTTCTGATGTTGAGGTAGATTTGTTCTTCTTCCAATAATACATCTGGGATATCCTGGTCCTTGATCATCCTGTAAACATCTCCCCAACGGACCTCGGGAGGAATGCCGGTGGTACACTTAGTATCTTGGAACATAGTTTCAGTCCTTAGTTGCACTGGCTCTGGTTCCATCACTTTAGCTTTCTTTCTACCACCTTTTGGCATCCTGGCTTATCCTTGCTAGCAACCAAATGTGAATCATTATAAAAATTTGCAACACGTTATGAGGTTATAACATAGAGAAGGACAATTTTAACATGCTAATGAGAAATATAGACAAATTATGAAGCTGCATGCTGGGGAAGCAAAATAGATCACTTCAGAAAAGGAAACAAGGTGCTGAGACTTGATTATTCTAGGGAGACAATCTCTAGTCAGGAGCTTTTAGAATGCTTCCGAAAAGGTAAGCATATGATGTGAGAAAAAACCTGCTTCCCTCCTAGCCCTTGGAGAGAGGGTTCCCTTCATCGTAGCACTTTTAATGGTCAATGGTGGGTCGACCCGGAGTGAAAAAATCCTATGAATAAACGATGAAACAAAGGACTGTTTTCCACATTCATTAACTGAGCCTAAAAAGGTGAGTGGTTGAGCATCTCAAACGCCCATGACTTCCATTAATAACACTTGCGAAATGGTCTGTGGCCAGTATGAGGTTTGAATCAGAGTAGGAAAATGATGGGAATTCAGTTAGTGAAAAACTTGGATGGTCTTGGCTACGGCTTTCAGCTGGTAGGAATGAGGAACCTAAGGGGCCACGGCGGCCGTAATAAACAAAAAAAATGACCTACGCTACCAATGCCTATCGGCCACGTTATGAACGGGAAAACCCAAAAAGTAATTCGACATGGAGATAAAACAAAGATGGTGGTTAAAAAGCTTACCTGGAGGCGAGACAGTGGTTTGGTGAGGTGGACATGGTCGTGGATGCGCTGAGCTGGAGCGACCTGACGCGGTCTTCCTAACGGCGTTCTTTGAACGATAAACAAACAATGAAATCAACTAAACCCCCACCGTCCTTATAAAAGGTTAGACACGTGCGACACTTAAACGGGTAGGTTGTGTCATTAAAATGCGGTTTTAATGCCTTATACGGTGCGGTCATTTCAAGCCGTCTCGGCATTTGTGCGCGACCGTCGGTTGCAGGGTGGATTTACGAGTTTCATCCGCAATTGCGGAACATTATGGTGAATTGCTTCGGCGTTTCAGGAGTACTTGGCGTATCTTTTCGAAATATAGTCTTCCCGGAAGCTTATCGTGAATGGCTTTGCCGAGTCATCCCGCAGTTTCAGGAAGATTCAGGATATCCTTCCGCAACTACGGCAACATTCGACGAAAGCTTCCGCAGTTTCGAGAGAGTTTGCTAAATGCTTTCGCAGTTGCGAGAGAGTTTCGTAGTTTTGGAAGGGAATCGTGAATGCTTCCGCCGTTTCGGGAGACTTTCGCAAATAGCTTCTGCAGCTTCATAAGAGAAACTTAAGTTCTTCCAATAAAAACTCTAAGTCTTTCTGCGGTTTCGGGAGAGAAATGCGAATGCTTCCGCCATTTTGGGAGAGATAGGGAAATAGCTTCCGTAGTTTCGGAAGGGAATCGTGAATGCTTCCGCCGTTTCGGGAGACTTTCGCAAATAGCTTCCGCAGCTTCATAAGAGAAACTTAAGTTCTTCCAATAAAAACTCTAAGTCTTTCCGCAGTTTCGGGAGAGAATTGCGAATGGCTTCCGCAGTTTCGAAAGAGTTCGCTGAATGCTTCCGCAGTTTCGAAAGAGTTTGCCGAATGCTTCCGCAGTTTTGGGAGACTTTCGTGAATGGCTCGCACAATTTCGAGAGAGATAGGCAAATTAGCTTCCACAGTTTCGGGAGACTTTCGTGAATTTTAATTTAGAAGAAAAACTTCAATTTTTTAAAGCAGATTCCTCAGTTGAAAACAAAAACGAAGTTAAAAGCAGAATTAACATCCTTGGGCAGTCTTTCTAGAAAAAATAAAAGGAGGGACCCCAATATGTACAATTTTTTTTTATGGGGGGGATGGTGCTCCAACAACAATTGGCGAGTCGCTGGCGAACACAGATCTCTGATAAAATTTCTTTCGATGATCTGAAACCTTCTTAAAAGATATCCATTTTATATGTAATATTCAGCTGAGCACTTGAATCTTGGTGATGGAAAGTCACTTTACCTGCTAGCCATTGGGGAAAGGGGAGCTTTGATAGAGACATCTTTAAAACTCTCAAAGGGCCAACATATGGTGTTCATTTTAGAAGATTCATCTTTCAGATGGCTACTGCTATCGGACTCCACAGGATTTTCAACACTTTCTCATGGACATTATTGCTCTTGTTCCTCATTCCCATGCCGCTTGCATCCTTTTGGATGTTATACTTTTGACAGCTTTGCTGTTTGATCCTTCCAAAAATATTTTCTTTAGACATGATCTTTGATTTTGGCTCCTCAATCCATAATGTCCTTTTGTGTGAGTGAGAGATTTTATTGATTTGATCAAGCCTCACGGATGGAGAGGAGCCTAATTTGAGCTGAGTCTTTTGGACAGCTTTCTTGACTTACATGCTTTGCTTTTGTCTCAGCCATGCTTCAATTGAGGCGAGAATATCTGGAAAACAGACCCTTGATCATAAGCCATTTTGGCTGTTAAATTTGCAGCATGGAGTAATTTCAATACCCTATGCCCTCGGGATGTGATACTTTCCATGGGTCCAATTTCAATGACCTTCTTGAGATGCCTTTAAGTGTGAGAGTGGATGGAGCCCGAAGATAGTAAGAAAGATAGTCATAGATCTCTGCTATTTAAACAGGATTAGTGTGACTAACAGAATAGGCTTCCTTCCTTCTGAAGAAAATTCAGCAAGAGCACAATACATAGATAAACTTTCATTCGAGGGTAGTTTCGGATTCATGAGTTGTGAGATTTCTTCGAGAGATCTATCTTGATGAGAAACCCAACCACAGGAGATTTCATAAAGAAAACTTTGTACAAAAGGTTCAAATGACGAGAAAAGAAACAAAATGGCTGAAAACAATGAAAACAAAGGGCTAAAGCAACATAATTTTTTTTAATTTATGTACAGAAAGTCTCAGTGAGACTATGCAAAGTATTGTTTCAGGGCGAGGCCATTGAGAGGAAGGGTTACTTCTTCTCCCTCGAGGTCTGTCAACTTATAAGTGGATGGGCCTATCTTTGCCGAAATTTGGTAAGGGCCTATCCATAAATGTTGGAATTTCATGTGCATCCCTTTTCCTTCATGACTATGATCCCATTTCAGGACTAAATCCCCAACTTCAAAACTTCTTTTACCGTACTTCCTCTTATCGAACCATCTCTTGACTATGTCTTGGTGCTGATGGAATCGGTCTTTAGCTTTCTGTCGGGCTTCTTCAAGTTGAAGCAGGGTATTGATCCTAGATTGTAAGGCTTGGCTACCAGACCCTCGAGAGGCTTGGGACAACTGCAAGGATGGGAGCAAGATGTTGGGGGGAAGGATGGCTTCCTTGCCATAGACAAGAGTGAAAGGAGAAACCCCTAATGCATTCTTTGGAGTCACCTTATCTGCCCATAAGGCGTTTGGGAGAGCTATATGCCAACTTCGCTGATTTTCTATCACAGTTTTCTTGAGAATTCGAATGAGGTTTTTGTTTGAAGATTCAGCTAATCAGTTTCCTTGAGGGTAATAATTGGCTGAATAATGAAGCTTAATCCCCCATTCATAAACAAATTCATTTATATTAAAAGACGAAAAATAGGGAGCATTATCAAAAACAAGGGAAATTGGAACCCCAAACTTGGTGATGATGTTTTCCTTCAAGAAATTGATGATCGCATCTTCATTGATCTTGCGCAACGGGATAGCCTCCGTCCATCTAGTGAAGTAGTCGGTAGCTGTTAGGATGTACCGATGTTGCAAAGAAGAATTTGGATTTATCTCTCTAATAACATCTATACCCCACTGTTCAAAAGGTTCAGAGATAATAACCGGCTGCAACGGTCCTGCTGCCTTAGGTAATTTCCTGGCACTTCTTTGGCATATATCACAGTTTCGTGCGTACGCTTGGGAATCTCGGAACAGAGTGGGCCACTAATATCCAACTCTAAGTATCTTGTGGGCTATTGTCTCCCCTGATTAATGTCCACTAGCGGGGCCATAGTGTAATTATTTAACAACTTTATTTGCATCTTCCTTTTCTAGACATCTAAGAAAAATTCCATCATAATTCTTTCTGAAAAGTATCCCATCAATGATTTGGTAAGCTGCTGATTTCAAATGGAGTGCCCTCCTTTGCTTAGATCTCCAGTGCTCAGGTAGGTGTCCTTGATGCAAATAATGCACCAGATCTCGATACCATGACTGAGGAGTTGTGAAGATAGGACATACTTCAACTGAGTTTAGCTCAGCTTCATTCTTCCAATGTTGTTCTTCATCAGTCAAGTTTCCTATAAGCAATTTGCATAAGCCTTGTCCTTTGATGATAGTGGCTGGTTTAAATTCTACGTCATATTCTTGAAGAGGTGTGACCCAGTTTTCCCTCCTTTCTCCTAGTTCCTTTTGAACGAAGAGGGATCTAACAGCTGGGTGGGGAACTATAAATTTAGTTCCGTTCTTAAGAATATAGGGCTTGAACTGTTTGAATGCTTTGAAGATAGCATATGCATGCTTGTCAACCATGGGATAGTTCAACTCAGCCCCTTGCAGACCAGTGCTCATAAACGAGATTGGGTATTCGTCTCCTAGCTCCACCTTTTGCGTGAGTACAGCCGTGAGGGAGTCATCCGAAGCAAAGGTATACAGGATAAAATCCTTATCAAAATCTGGGCTTCTTAAGGAAGGAGCTTTAGCTATAGCTGCCTTAATGTCTCTAAATGCATCCTTTTCTAAATCTATCCATTTGAACTGTATGCTTTGTTTAACCATTTGTTGCAAAGGTTTAACAATTTGTACGAAATCTGGAACAAATCTTTGGACGAAATTGATAGTACCCAT
Source organism: Larix kaempferi (assembly GCA_027924585.1). Classification (NCBI taxonomy): domain Eukaryota; kingdom Viridiplantae; phylum Streptophyta; class Pinopsida; order Pinales; family Pinaceae; genus Larix; species Larix kaempferi. Next base: position 6,479,875 of record BSBM01000524.1, on the reverse strand, counting down.
AAAGGACTGCATAGATTTTTTGTTATAAGGCATTGGAATTCTATTGATAGCTTGTACTCTTTCCTGATCTATTGACACTCCTCCTCTGGAAATGATATGGCCCAAGATTTTACCTTCAGGAACGACGAACACACTCTTCTTGGGATTCAATGAAATACCATATTTCCGACAACGATAAAATTTATGCTTCACATGGACAACATGATCTTCCCTTTTCTTTGAAAAAACTGTCACATCATCTAGGTAGACAACAACAGACTGTCCACGCAATTCTCGGAAGGCGATATCCATTGCTCGTTGGAATGTAGCTCCTGCGTTTATTAGGCCGAATGGCATCCTTCTGTATGCGAAAGTTCTCCACTTAGTGCGGAAAGTAGTCTTAAGACGATCTTCTTCGGCTACTAATACTTGATTGTAGCCAGATAAACCATCGAGAAGAGAAAATAGCTCAGATCCTGACACCATTTGAAGAATTTGTTCCATTGAAGGGATGGGATAGTTGTCTTTATCCGAAGCTCTGTTTAAATTTCTGAAGTCCACACATAGTCTTATATCTCCTGACTTCTTTCTTACGGGAACTAAGTTAGCAACCCACTCAGAATGCCGAACCTTAAAGATTATTTTAGCATCCAGGAGTTTCTTTAATTCCTTTTGAATCAGAGGTTCCAAAGTAGGATGCATCCTTCTTAATTGCTGCTGAAATGGCTTGACACCCGCTTTCATTGGTATAACATGCTGAATAATGCGGACGTCATACATTTTCAGATCCTCATAGGTCCATGCAAAAACATCCTTATATTGCCTAAACAGTTTGATGAACCTATCTCTTTCTCCCGGTGAACAACATTTTCCAAGGTTGACAAATTTTGGTTCAGCCTCCGTACCTAAATTAACTAACTGATGCTGCATTGATGAACTGTTAATTTTGGTGTTTGCTGGCCTTTTGAACTTACTTTGAAGGTCAAACAACATTTCCAGTGACCTTACCCCTTTGGGGATGAAATTTCCTTTATTTACATCCTTCTTAAGCAAATCAGAATCGTGATCTTCTTCATCTATCACAGCTCCTTGGAAACTGTTTTCGTTCGTTAGAAAATTGATAATATGCTCGTCATCATCGAAAAACCTTAAGTTTGTGACGTTGTCAGGAACGGAGGGCCTGAAAATTAATTCAATTGAGCATTTGTTATTAGATGGCACCAATCTAGAAGTGGATGTTGCTAACAAATCAATTGCAGAATTTTGCAATCTAGGAATAGACTTTATATTGAAAGCATCAAAATGCATAATTAAATCCCATACCTTAGCCTGATAACCCTTCAAATGAGGTGAGAGACAATGAATAGTATCTCTTACCTGTCTCACAACTATTTCTGAGTCACCAAAAACCTTCAAGTATTTAACATTTAAATCGATGGCCTTCTTTAATCCGTGTACCAATGCCTCATATTCCGCAGTGTTGTTAGTACAATCGAATTCTAACCTACAGGACAAAAAATACTTATTTCTTCCTGGATCCATCAGAACACAACCGGCTCCGGATCCTTCCAGAGTTTTAGAACCGTCAAAGTATAATGTCCAAAAAATATCTTTTGATTCAGCTAAGTTAGTATCTCTATAGTCTAAGTTAGTGACCAAACTAACTATATTACAGTCAACATCATCAGTCCGAGAGAAATGAAGGAGATCGGACTGTTCATCTGATTCATGGCTGATAGTTTTAGACTGATAATTACCCGGATCAATTTCTAAGAAATAATTCCCCAGAACCGAGGATGAGAAGGTTATAGCTTCATTATTTCCCTCTAGTTGAGTTACATTTTGTTTCATGTGTGGTTCTCTCAGGACTTTGATCTGATTCTGACTATTTTGATAAGGCAACCACAGATGAGACCAATCAGTTGCAAAGTAACCATTGAGCTTTGTGGACCAATCCCTACTTAAGATCAAACCATAGGCCTCAAGAATATCAACTACCATTATGTCAATAAACTGACAGACTCTAGAGTCTGCTGATAATCTAATGAGGACATATTTCATTTCCCTAATAACTCTGACAACAGTCCTATCTAACTGAATAATTTGAGCCGGAGATGGAATAGGTTGCCCGTTAATTTTTTTACAAATTGATAGTGGCATGAAATTTGAAGATGCTCCAGAATCTACCAGACAATTGTGAACATTATGATTGAAAATTTCAAAGGTCAATAGGAATGGCAACGTCTGAGATTTAGACTTCCCGTCGATACTAGCCTCATTAATTTCGGGATCTTCTTGAGTATCCGTTAATGGAGTGCTGGGATGGGGTTGCAGAGCATGCAGTAGCTTATCTCGTTGCTGAGGCAAACTGCACATATCGAATATTGACACATTTTCTTTGACTTTCTTTATATCCTCAATAATGTCATATCCTATATCAGAATCGTTCCCAATTCTGGTCGGATTGTTTGTTTTATTCATTGTGACCTTTGGTTGTTGAATTATGGTGTCAACGTTTGGCTGTTTGGTCGTTGTTTGGCTAGCTTTAGGTTACGGTGGAATGATTGCTATATGTCTTCTAGGTAGTTCTTTTGAAACTTTAGGCTTGGGAGGAGTCGAGTCTGGGACAGGATCCGTAATAGGGCCTTTACTACGAGTATTAAAGTTCACAACAGAAAGAGAGCTTTCTATGGGATCTTCTTCTACTAATTCAGTTAAAGGTACCCAATCCCATAGCACCATAGTGGTGTCCGGAGATGGTTCTTCTAATTCAGGGCTCGATTCCTCTAGAGGATCGTCCTGATCTGGAATCTGTGAATCTAGCATTTGGTTCATGACTAAACTCATAGAGTTAATCCATTGTGGGCAGCTCTTCTCTGAATGCGGTTCTTGATGAAAGGTGCAGAAGTTTTCCATCCCTATTTCATTGAGGTTTAAAACATGGGAAGTATTCATGGGTGGATGAGGTTGATCACTGTCTTCCCTCTTTTTGTAAAATGGCTTGAAGGGTTTCCTAGATGTACTATCAGCCTTATCTTTCTCGAGATCTACAATTTTATTGGACAACTTCTGCATCATCTTAACTACATTCTCCATGTCTGTTGATGACTCTTCTTTACCTCTAGTGAGCAGCAAGGTTTTTTTACTGACTGCTGGTTTTGTTTCAGCATCTAAGGCATGTTTAGCAATGTTATCCGCTTCTTCTTCCACCTTTCTAGCTTCTTCGAAATTCTCTATCAGGGTGGTTTTCTTAGATCTTTTAACGAACATTGCTATGGGTCCTTTAAGAGCTGTTGTATAATATTCAACCAAAGACTCCTCTGCTGGTTTATTTGCTTCACTAAAATTATTTAAGAGCATTGTAAACCTTTGGTTGAAGTCTTGAACCTTTTATTTCTTTTCCATTCTCATGGACAATAGTTCTTTCATAAGTGTAGCTATAGTTTTTTGGTTTCCATATTTCTTTAAGAAACATTTTTCAAATTCATCCCAGCTGGAGATCGAGCTAGATTGTAAGCTAAAATACCAGGACGATACTTTTGGCTCAAATGTGTATGGAAACAGCCTACATACTACATCTTCATGTTGCACATCTAAAAGATTCAGAGCTAAATAAAAAATCTTGAGATGATCTTCGGCCGAAATGGCTTTCCCTGGGTTGAATTTAGGCAAGAATTTCTCTGGATTTTTTGGAAGGTTGTGGAATGGCCCAACTAGATTCAACGTTCCCATTGCTCTCCAAGCAGGTATGGCCATGTCTCTATGTGGAGAATCTGGTGGAGATTTGTAAGGTGAATTTAATGGAATGTTCTTTGGAGTAATAAGTTCTCCAAGACTTTCTTGATCTGAAATATTTTCTGGGTTTTCAAGATCGACCTTGTTTAGGGGTTCAACAATTTCTTCCAAGGTTAAATTCACAAGCTCTTCAAAATTTTGGACAAGAATCGAATCACGGGTGTATTGTCGCTCTTTTCTAGGGGAACTTTTCCTAGGGAGGAAATTCACTGCGTTTAAACCACCTAGCTGTCTAACATAAGATCGTGTATGCCTCCTTAAATCTTCTATTTCTGCAAAAGGCATAGCATACAATGCTTCTTGAGGTTCAGAATCAGAGACGAGGTTTTCTTGGTTTGCTACTTCAAGATTTGAGCTGTCTGAAATTCCTTTTTTAGGCGGGTTTTCAGTAACATTTTTGACAGTGGGAGATTTTTCTTTATCAGCCATGCACTTTCAGGCCCTCCTTCTAGCGCCAAAAACTGTTGATGCCCCGAAGATCGCAGCATCAAGCAGAAAGGGATTCTCCCCGGTAGACTATCCCAATTAGATTGTCCACCGTTTGGTATGGGGAATCCGTCCAGTTAGCGATTCCCGCAACCGTTGGGTTTGGAGATTTACTTCAATTATATCGGTTATGGCCCGATCCACCGTTCTTTTTGATTTTATGGTTTAGAATGATATGCAAGTGCCTAAACTAACTTAATCTAAATGCAGAATTCGAAACAAATCTGTTAGTTTTGTACCTAGGGAAGTGTTCCCCTAGTGATTTTTTCTTAAGTTACTTAGAAGGGGGAAAAAGGTGACCCTCAACATTAAATGTCACTTAATGAGACTTTATAAATTTAAAGTCACTTTTTGATAAATCTTAAGTGGGTGAGTGATTTTATTTATGTGAATTAAATAAAAGGGATTTTCACTCACATTGAATCTCATCCATCAGATTAGATTCAATATTCACCATTGGATTAAAAACTCACTTAGGGTTTAGACAAAAAGGGTTGAGGGAGGCAAACCCATTCATTCTTGACATTTTTGAGAAGAGAGAAAGAGCTGAGAGAGAAGGAAGGTGAGCTAGGGCATTGGCACGAATTCCAAGGAGAGAAAGTGCACAGAAATTGAGGAGGCAGATAGCAGCACGGTTTTCTAGAAGTGGCATAGTTTTCTAGACAGTGATTTTCTTTGTGGGCACACATCCCAAGACAGTACGGATTAGCATTTATTGTAGGCATAGAAATCGAGACAAGGTACAACATTTATTGTTGCACATTTTTCAAGGTGTACGGATCCGTACAGTACGATTCTGCACAATTTTCGAGGCACTGTTGTTGAGATATTGTAACTTCAAAGAATATTATATTTGTACTTTATTATTCTGGAGATGTTTCATTCCTCCTTGAAGATCTTATTGTATATCCGGAGATGTTTATTCCTTCGTCGAAATGTGGTAACTTGGGTTATTAGACTTCCCTAGTGGGGGTCGGCCTTGTATGTGTTATGTGGGTCAAAGGGTTATTAGACCACCCTAGAGGGATCGGCCCAATCAGTTGTAGTAGGGTATTTAACCCACTGGTTAAATACGAGCCTACATGATTTGTGTAAAAGACAAGTCGGAGTAGTGTATAAATAGAGGAGGTGTATTCCTCATTTGACACACACTCACTCACTTGAGAGTGGTGCACTTGTGGAGGAGAGGTCTGCTATGGAGAAGGGGGAGCTTATGCTCAGGGTTACATCTTTGTATATTGCTGGTCATCTATATTGAGGAAGCTTTACTGGGTTTTCTACCCCATGAGGGTTTCCCAGGATAAATTTGTGTCTCTTGTGTTTATGCTGTGCTTGTTGTTTCTTCAGTGATCCTGTATATGCTATTATTGTGAAATGGAATGCAATGCTGCTATTTTCTGTCTTAGCATATTAAATCTTAACATGGTATTAGAGCTAACCTGAAGGAAGGCAATGTATGGCACTTACGACACTTGCTTCACTTGCGACAATTTGAAGGTTTGGGTTTTACATAGCAAAAACTAGTCATCGTGGAACTTTCGCTATAAATCCATTTCTGCAAAGTTTTAGGATCGAAAAATTTTACAGGTCGTAGATAACATCCCCAGGTATCTTGTTTCCAAAGGACACCCTCATATTCGTTGTACTTTGTGAGTTATGATTAGTACAAGTTAGGGTTTCTGCCTCTTCCAGATCTCAGTCAAAATCAGGTGACCTTGGAAAAAAAGGTCATAACTTGGGCTAGGAATCTCCAAATGAAATTTAGTAAAAAGTGACAGGTAGTAAACAGACTGTACTATCTCAGGAAACGTTTTCAGAGGCTGAAGGTAAACCAGTGACACGTGGCACACCGTACAAGTTCGCTCTCCTGTTTTATCCCTTAAATAGGTCACGTTGCGACACTTGGCATAACTTGGGCTAGGAAGCTCCAAATGAAATTTTGTAAAAGGTGACAGGTAGTACACAGACTATACTATCTCAAAAAGATTTTTCAGAGACCGAAGTTGAACCAGTGACATGTGGCACTCTGTACAAGTTCGCTCTCCTGTTTTATCCCATAAACAGGTCACGTTGTGACGCTTGGCATAACTCTCTCTCAGAAAATACAATTGAGGTCAGACCTATCGGGATGGAAAGATGACAGGTCAGGCTACCACAGAAAATGTTTTCAGACCCTGTGGAGCGAACAGTTCAGAGTTACAGAAGAAACAATCAGGTACATATTTATGTCAAAACAGAATTATTTTTGGAGCACCTTCATTCATGGCTTCCAGAATTTAGGGTTTCGGAGAAAGTTAGAATTTTTGGAATCGGAATCCACGGCTCAATGCTACTCAGGAAAATCGAAATTTAGAGACCAAGATCAAATTTTTTGTTGGGTAGAAGACCGGGCTTGATCAAACACCAGTTCGGGGTTTTGATCGAAAAGATGGAAAATTAGGGCTTCAACAAAAGTTGGAATTTTTGAAGTCTGTAACCACGGCTGGAAGCTCCTCAGAAAAATAAGAGTTTAGAGCCTTGGATCGAACCTTTTGATTGGACAAAAGGGTGGGATTCTTCAAACCCTAGTTTGGGTTCCTGTCTAGAAGATCCAGAAGTTTCGAAGGCAATTTTGAGGGGTCAAATTTTGGAGATTTCAAAATTGAAGTATGCTAGCAAGACACATCTTTCCATCCATTCAGAAGTGTGAAAGTCAAATATTGAATTTTTAGGGTTTCTCTAGCAAACCCTAATCAAGCTCCAGATCAAGTTTCAGGGGCAGTTGAGGCTAAGGCCTTACATAAGAAGACTACAAGAAGTCTCGACAGGTATGACTTAAGGAGGTTCAGGTATGTCTTGAAATCTGCTTCTTGATTAAGTTTATGATGTGTTTGTCTTCATATTATTTATTAGTACAATCTTGATTAATGTTAGAATTGTCTTATCACCCTAGTAATAGTATGAATGCATGTGAATGATCGAAGACATTCATTGATTAGGGATATATGATTGTACTAATGCATTATGGTGTTGTGTGAGGTTGATGTTTCCTGCTAACAAGATACAGGTACATCACAAAAGACAAATCAAGTTCCATGACCATGACAACATGAAGACAAAGACTCATCCATAATCTTTGTTTTACTTATGAGGTATGTATGACTTTGTTATATTATGCTTAACCTATGAGACATGCAGGTTCTAGCTCAGGATCTCTAAATCATTGAAGAGATTGTTTAGGTATGTTGTACATAACTAAGCAGGTATACTAATCCAGGTATGTTTTCTTATGTCAAGTTAGAATCTCACCTTGTGTTAGGATCCCTTATATAAGTATACTTGGTATGATTGGTTATGCTTATTCATAAAGTTAGTAATCAAGGGTTTATGCATATTATGTCTCTTGTCTTGATGATTTAATTAACCAGAAGAGTACTATGATCAAACAAGAATATGCATGAGTAAAAGAAGACTTCCTTGAAACCCTGAATACTAATGATCATGACTATACATATTCAAGATTATTTAGAATTAGAATGTTTTGTGAATATACTAATGAATGTATGTTTGTGTATGAGATCATGAGGATGACACTAGTGCACACTTGAGCATGCACAGTGGTACAGAATGAATAGAAGTTCAAAAGACGTATAGAAGATCAAGCGGGAGACAACCACACAAACATAAAAGATAAGTATTTGAGTTGTTATTTGAAATAGTAAATGATATTGCTTGTATGCATATTTGTATTCCTAGAATATATCATGTTGAGTGTAAACATTCATAGAGCATTGAACAGTATACTACTAATATGCATATGATTCGTAAGTTGGAAAAACATTCCATTGTTGCTTGTCTAGAATGAAACCTCTTTGCTGACATGCTGAGAGCTGTGCACACTCTCGATAGTATGTTCTGGTAGAGATGGAAGGCATCTAGATAGCCACTGTATGCATATAGGATATGGGAAAGTGTTGTGCCAAAGTATTGGTCAAAATAGTTGCATAACTATGTAAATGATATCTGTATGCATAATAGGTTATCATGTCAATATGATTTGATGATTATGAAGTATTACTAATCATGTACTTAATTTTGAATTGTAGGAAAGATCATGATGAATGATGAACACTGAACAAGCGATGGATGTTCAACAAAAGATTTACAAATCAAACACACTATAGAAGGCTTGTGGCTAGAAGATTCTCTTAGAAAGAGGAAGAGAATCATGATGAGATGTTTGCTCCAAGTGGATAGATAAGACCATTATCTTAATGGTGTAATTAAAGAAGAAGTGTGAATCAGGTTCTGTATGGGTTCCCAGGATCGATAATCAATTGATGAGATTAATGATCACCATGGGTGATGTGGATCTCAACCTTTGCTACAAGGTTGAATATGGTTTCTCTACACAGATGTTGACTGGGCAGAAATTGTATCAGACAGGAAGAGCACATCGAGAGGATGTTACTGTCTGGGATCAGCCATGATCTCATGGTTTAGAAGGAAGCAATCTAGTGTGGCTCTCAGCACAAGCGGAATATATGGATGCTTGCTCTGCTAGTTGTGAAGCGGTATGGCTTTAGAATGGACCCAACTGTGATCCTATGTGACAAACAGAGTTATACCAAAATGGCAGAGAATCCAGTATTCCATGATAAGTCAAAGCACATAGAGATCTGACATTTCTATATACAAGATATGGTGCAGAAAAGAATTAAAGTTCGAATTTGTAACAAGTTACCGATGTACTAACCAAACCCCTACCTCAAGTAAAGTTTTCCGAGACAAACTTAGAATAGTTCAGAAGGACCCTCCTCGAAAGGGGGAGCGATGTGATCACTTATGATGAGATTGCTCGTATCAATAGTGAGGTCGATGATGTGGATACCTATATTGGTGATGCCAACAGAGAGGTTGGTGGATGGTCCTTAGACAGGGTCTAAGGTGACAAGGGGATTGCATCATCCTTGAACACATGTTCTAAAAGAGAGATGTAGATGTATGTCTTCGAGAATGAAGTCCTTGGTGGACATGAGGGGATTGGATCATCCCTGGACTTCAGTCCCAAAGAGATCCGTAGACGTATGTCTTCGAGAATGAAGTCCTTGGTGGACATGAGGGGATTGGATCATCCCTGGACTTCAGTCCTAAAGAGAGCCGTAGACGTATGTCTTCAAGAATGAAGTCCTTGGTGGACATGAGGGGATTGGATCATCCCTGGACTTCAGTCCTAAAGAGAGCCGTAGACGTATGTCTTCGAGAATGAAGTCCTTGGTGGACAAGAGGGGATTGGATCATCCCTGGACTTCAATCCTAAAGAGAGCCGTAGACATATGTATTCAAGAATGAAGTCCTTGGTGGACATGAGGGGATTGGATCATCCCTGGACTTCAGTCCTAAAGAGATCCGTAGACGTATGTCTTCGAGAATGAAGTCCTTGGTGGACATGTGAGGATTGAATCATCCTTGGATTTTAGTCCTAAAGTGAGCCGTAGACTAGGTCTCAGAGAATGTAGTCCTGAATGAACAGGTAGGGAATTGTATCTTCCCCGGACTTTGGTCCCAGAATTGATCCATAGACTGATGTGTCCGAGAATTGAAGATAGGACTGCATCGTCCCTGGACCTCGGTTCAAAATGTACGTGATGGGATTGCATCATCCCTAGACATGAGACTTGTCTTAAAGTGATAAGGACTAATCATCCTGTAAGTAGATTGGGATTGCATTGTCCTTAGACATGGTGAGGTGTCTTAAAGTGATAAGGACTAATCATCCTGTAAGTATATTGGGATTGCATCGTCCCTAGACATGGTGAGGTGTCTTAAAGTGATAAGGATTAATCATCCTGTAAGTAGATTGGGATTGCATCGTCCCTAGACATGGTGAGGTGTCTTAAAGTGATAAGGACTAATCATCCTGTAAGTAGATTGGGATTGCATCGTCCCTAGACATGGTGAGGTGTCTTAAAGTGATAAGGACTAATCATCCTGTAAGTAGATTGGGATTGCATCGTCCCTAGACATGGTGAGGTATCTTAAAGTGATAAGGACTAATCATCCTGTAAGTAGATTGGGATTGCATCGTCCCTAGACATGGTGAGGTGTCTTAAAGTGATAAGGACTAATCATCCTGTAAGTAGATTGGGATTGCATCGTCCCTAGACATGGTGAGGTGTCTTAAAGTGATAAGGACTAATCATCCTGTAAGTAGATCGGGATTGCATCATCCCTAGACATGGTGAGGTGTCTTAAAGGATAAGGATTGATCATCCTGTAAGTTGATCTGGATTGCATCATCCATAGACATGAGAGATGTCTTAAACTGAGAGGGACTGATCAACCCGTAAGCGGATCAGGATTGTATCATCCTTGGACCTATTTCCTAAAGTGAGAGGGATTGATCATCCCGTAATAGGATCTTGTGTGTTGCAGAGTATGCTACTATGTATTGATGATAGATGTATTAGTGAGAATACATGCTTTTGATGATAGATGTATTAGTGAGAATACATGCTTTTGATGATAGATGTATTAGTGAGAATACATGATTTTGATGATAGATGTATTAGTAAGAATACATGTTTTGATGATAGATGTATTGGTGTGGATACTAATACAGATGATCTAGATGCTGTAGGTCGAGATGATCCAAATGCTGTAGATCGAGATGATCCAGATGCTGTAGATCAAGATGATCCAGATGCTATAGATCGATATGATACAGATGCTGAAGATCGAGATGATCCAGATGGTGTAGATCGAGATGATCCAGATGCTGTAGATCGAGATGATCCATATGCTGTAGATCGTGATGATCCAAATGCTATAGATTGAGATGATCCAGATGCTGTAGATCGAAATGATCCAGATGCTGTAGATCGAGATGATCCCGATGCTGATGATCGTATGATGACGATGCTGATGATCGTGAGGATCCAGATGTTGATCTTGTTGTAGCTGTTCGAGTGCTGCAGAAGATAAAGACTCAGTACTGAAGATGTTGATATTCCAGTATTGAAGATGTTCAAGTAACTGCTTGAGTTACTGATGATGTTGAGAAAGCTTCCAATGATTTATAGATGTATCATGTATGATGTTGATGACTCCTTGCTCATGCAGATACTGTTACAATATCCTTCTCATTAAGGGGGAGTGTTGAGATATTGTAACTTCAAAGAATATTATATTTGTACTTTATTATTCTAGAGATGTTTCATTCCTCCTTGAAGATCTTATTGTATATCCGGAGATATTTATTCCTCCGTCGGAATGTGGTAACTTGGGTTATTAGACTTCCATAGTGGGGGTCGGCCCTGTATGTTTTATGTGGGTCAAAGGATTATTAGACCACCCTAGAGGGGTCGGCCCAGTCAGTTGTAGTGGGGTATTTAATCCACTGGTTAAATACGAGCCTACATGATTTGGGTAAAAGACAAGTCAGAGTAGTGTATAAATAGAGGAAGTGTATTCCTCATTTGACACACACTCACTCACTTGAGAATGGTCCACTTGTGGAGGAGAGGTCTACTATGGAGAAGGAGGAGCTTATGCTCAGGGTTACATATTTGTATATTGCTGGTCATCTATATTGAGGAATCTTTACTGGGTTTTCTACCCCATGAGGGTTTCCCAAGATAAATTTGTGTCTCTTGTGTTTATGCTGTGCTTGTTGTTTCTTCAGTGATCCTGTATATGCTATTATTGTGAAATGGAATGCAATGCTGCTATTTTCTGTCTTAGCATATTAAATCTTAACAACTGTTTGTGCACAGATTTTGAGGGCTGGATGCACAGAAATCGAGGGACAATTCTGCACAGAAACCGAGGCACAATGTTGGCACAAAAATCGAGATAATAGATGCACAGTTTTCAAGAATATTTTTTGGCACAGAAAATGAGGGCCGTACTGCTGTACGGACAACATTAAATTTCTGCACAGAAATCGAGGATAAGCTGGGCACGGTTTTCAAGAAATTTTGAGATGAAATTTATGCTGGAGATAAGTTGAATTTTTCACTGTATTTCTGTTCTGAATCTTTTGCTGAAGATAATAAAAATCTCTCTCTCTCTCTAACTGGTTTTCCCCGTAGGGGTTTTTCCAAGGCTTGACTTTGGCCAAAAATTTCTGAGTCTTTCATTTTCATGGTGTGATTGTTAAATGTGTTTTTCATCCTGTTAGAAGCATTTTACTGTGTGTTTAATTGTTACAGTAATTTTTCATAAGTAACCTACATCCAATGCATAACCGACTGTAAGTGAAAACCACAAAATGTTGACATAAACCAGCAAACAGTAAAGTGCAGAAATTTCTACATGGTATCAGAGCAAGGGGGCAGAAAACAATGATAGTTTGCAGACACACATAAATTTTCAGATCTCAGAAACTTCAGTTTTTTTTTTATCTTTTGTTAGTGGGCAGCGTTTTGTTGGGTTGGTGTTCAGATGGCTACAGGTATGAGGATTGAGGATAGGCTGAATGGAACAGAAAATTTTGTGCCTTGGAAGGCCAGAATCTTGTTGATTTTGGAGGAGAATGAGCTATGGGTGGAGGTGGTGAGGAACACTACTGCCAACCCCATTGCCATTCCAGATGGCACAGATGCTACAACACTTTCAACCTTCAACAAGAAGGATTGTAAGGCTAGGAGGATCATCCTTGATGCAGTAAAAGACCACATAATCCCTCACATTTCCGGGAAGACCAAGGCACATGAGATGTGGAGTGCCTTGACCAGCTTGTATGAGAGTTCCAATGAGAACATAAAGATGGTTCTCAAGGAGAAACTCAAGAGTATCAAGATGAATGGAGGAGAGGGAGTCACATCTTACCTCACTAGGATTTCTGCAGTTTGGGATGAACTGGCAGTGGTTGGTGAAGTGGTATCTCCTACTGAGCTAGTACGCACAACAGTGAATGGGGCTTCAAAGTCCTGGAGTGCATTTGTGCAGGCCATAGTGGGTAGAGAGAACCTACCATCTTGGGAGAGACTGTGGGATGAATTTGTGCAGGAGGAGACTAGGAGGGGTCTCGTATAGGGCATTTCATCAAGTGGTGGGGTAGATGAGGAGAACGTGGCACTGACAGCCAAAGGTAAGAAGAAGAAGGGTCCCAAGAAGAATGGGGCCAAGGGGCAGCAGCAGCAGTAAGCGCAGGGTGGACAGAAGAAGGACTTGATTAAAATCAAGTGCTATTGTTGTTAGACGTTTGGGAACTATGCATCACAGTGTCCAAGCAAGAAGAAGAAGAAGGGACAGGGACAACAGACAACAGCCTCAGCAGAGGTTGATGATTTTGGTGACAGGTTTCAGAGGGAGTTTTCCCTATATGCTGGATAGATTGAGAGAGAGAGAGTCTCCTTAGCCACCAACACAGACATCGATATGGAGAGTGAGCATTCATTGTTGACAGGGCATCAGACAGGTCCATCCACCACTGGTACGTGGTACATTGACAGCGGAGCCTCGAGACACATGACAGGTACTCGGGAGTTGTTCTTCGAGCTATCACGGACAGCTAGAGAGGTGGAGGTGGTACTTGGTGACAACACCATTGTTAGAGCAGTGGGTCAGGGGACCATTACATTTGAGAGGGAGTCCATGAGTCCCATGACTTTGAGGGATGTGTTGTACGTCCCTGAGCTGAAAAAGAACCTTGTTTCAGTTTCCACTATTGAGGACAGGGGTCTTGGGGTGTGTTTCTCAGATGGGAGAGTGCAGGTGTTTCCCAAGACCACAGGTGTATCTACCCCCATGGATATTGGAGTTAGATGTGGACGACTGTACAAGTTATTGTCTCAGCCATAGCATGCTCTAGCACACAGCAGCAGCAGTGAGCTATGTGAGTTATGGCACAGGAGGATGGCCCATTTACATCACCCCGCTCTGAGATTGTTGAGGAGCATGGTCACAGGTTTACCTGAGTTTGACACTGAGCAGAGTGATGTGTGCAGAGGGTGTGCTTTGGGAAAGTACACCAAGACTGCTTTTCCTAGCAGTGACACGAGAGCAACATGAGTGCTTGACTTGATTCATTCTGACATTTGCGGTCCTATGTCCTCAGTATATTTGACTAGTCACGAGTACTATATTAGCTTCATTGATGACTACTCCAGGAAGACCTTGATCTACTTCTTGAGGAACAAGAAGTCCCCACTTTTATTGAATTTATTCCAAGGGTTCAAAGCCCTTGTGGAGAAGCAGACGGGGAGGAAGATCAGGATGTTGAGATCAGATAATGGGGGTGAGTATACCTCCAAGGAGTTCAATGCTTTCTGCAGGTAGGAGGGTATACAACGACAGTTGATAGTTCCCTACACTCCTGAGCAGAATGGAGTAGCTGAGAGAAAGAACAGGTTGATTGTTGGAGCAGCGAGAGCCATGCTTCATGATCAGGGGTTGCCGTTCTTTCTATGGGAAGAGGCTTGCAACACTGCAGTGTATTTGCAGAACAGGAGTCCTCACCGTGCTTTGGGGAGGATGACCCCAGAGGAGATGTATTCAGGCAAGAAGGCTCTCTGACTTACTCTCACGTCCCTTTTGAGAAGAGGACGGAGTTCGAGCCCACTGCAGAGAGAGGTCTCTTTGTGGGTTATGATGAGACTTCGAAGGCATATTGGATTTACATTCCTGGCCAGAGGAGAGTTGTAGTGAGGCGGGAGGTCAAGTTTGATGAGGAGAGGGCCTTCTGGAAGTCGAGAGAGATGGAGCAGGGGGAGCCACTAGCTCCCACACCTCAGTTGAGACAGGATTCTTCGATACAGGTTTCAGGTCCGCAGGTTTCTGGGGTGACTGGATCACATAGTACAGGCACAACTTCTACATGATCAATGGTTCAGATTACAGGTATAGGGACAGGTTCAGGGACTGGCACAGGTTCAGTATCACAGGTTTCAGGCTCATAGGTTACAGGTTCTTCAGGGACTGGTTCATCAGCCACTGGTCCTCGGGGTGTTGGACCTTCTGCTTCTGGGAGTTCCTCAGATGATGATAGACCAGTTTGGGAGGAGCCTTGAAGGAAGAGGAAGCCTAAGTGGCTTCAGGACACCTTGAAGGAAGCAAAAGCATTTGGTAGACCTCAGGAGGCGATTAGGACAGTTGTTGAGCCAGACAGATATGGGATGGCCCTTGTTGCGAGTCTTCGTGACTCTGCGCCTTCTACCTTTGAGGAGTCTTCTCAGCATCAGGTATGGAGAGATGCCATGATGGAAGAGTACCATTCCATCATGAAGAATGATGCTTGGGAGATTGTGCCGATACCTGAGGGGAAGTCAGTTGTGACTTCCAAGTGGCTATACAAGATCAAGCATGCTACAGATGGCAGTGTGGAGAAATTCAAGGCTCGATTTGTGGCTAGGGGTTTCTCACAGGTTGAGGGAGTTGAATATGATGAGACATTTGCTCCAGTTGCTCGGTATTCCTCTATCAGGGCAGTGATATCTATAGCAGCAGAGATGGTTTGGAAGATCCACCAGATGGATGTGAAGACTGCATTTCTCAATGGTCTTCTGCAGGAGGAGGTGTATTTGGAGCACCCACAGGGATTCGAGATACATGGGAGAGATTCTCATGTGTGCAGGCTTAGGAAAGCCTTGTACGGTTTGAAGCAAGCTCCTAGAGCTTGGTACTCCAAGATCGATGCATATTCGACTTCGATGAGATTTCAGAAGAGTGAGGCTGATCCCAACCTATACTACATTGTGGTTGGTGGTGATCCACTCATTCTTCTATTATATGTTGATGACTTATTTATCACTGGAGATGAGCGTCTTATTGCACAGTGCAAGAGAGATCTTGCTGCTGCGTATGAGATGACTGATATTGGGCTGATGCATTACTACTTGGGGATGGAGGTTTGGCAGGAGCCTGGACATATTTTCATAGGACAGGGGAAGTATGAAACAGAGATTCTGAAGAGTTATCGGATGGAGGAATGCAGGCCTATGTCTACACCTATGATCACCAACTTGAATCAAATTCATGCTTCAGAGGGTAAGTTGGAGGATCCCACACTATATCGTCAGCTCATCGGATCGTTGATGTATCTGGTCAACACCAGGCTAGACCTGTGCTTTGCGGTCAACACTCTTAGCTAGTTCATGGTGCAGCCTAGGAGTGTGCATTAGACTGCCGCAAAACACATCTTGAGATACCTAACGGGGATGGTGGATTATGGTCTGGACTACAGGGGTTCGGATGGAGTTAGCTTGGTTGGGTTCACAGATTCAGACTGGGCAGGTTGTGTGAGGGACCGGAAGAGCACTTTCGGTTGCTGTTTTAGCTTGGGCTCGGCAGTAGTGTCGTGGTTCAGTAGGAAACAAAAGTCCGTTGCATTGAGTTCTGCTGAGGTTGAGTATATGGCAGCTAGTCAGGAGACTTGCAAAGCACTGTGGCTTCGTAAGTTATTGGTAGATTTATTTGATTAGCAGCTGAGACCTACGGTGATTTATTGCAATAATCAGAGTTGCATTTAGCTCTCTGAGAATCCGGTATTCCATGACAGGTCGAAGCACATTGAGATCAGGTACCACTTCATTCGAGACTACGTTCAGAGAGGGGAAGTTGAGCTACAGTATATATCCACTGATGAGCAGGTTGTAGATGTCCCGACGAAGTCTTTGGGGAGGGGGAAGTTTGTCTTCTTCAGAGATAAGTTGGGAGTGGTGCGGAACACCTTCCTCGGTAAGAGGGAGTGTTAGTTTTGTACCTAGGGAAGTGTTCCCCTAGTGATTTTTGCCTAAGTCACTTAGAAGGGGGAAAAAGGTGACCCTCAACATTAAATGTCACTTAATGAGACTTTATAAAGTTAAAGTCACTTTTTGATAAATCTTAAGTGGGTGAGTAATTTTATTTATGTGAATTAAATAAAAGGGATTTTCACTCACATTGAATCTCATCCATCAGATTAGATTCAATATTCACCGTTGGATTAAAAACTCACTTAGGGTTTAGAAAAAAAGGGTTGAGGGAGGAAAACCCATTCATTCTTGACATTTTTGAGAAGAGAGAAAGAGCTGAGAGAGAAGTCACTTAATGAGACTTTATAAAGTTAAAGTCACTTTTTGATAAATCTTAAGTGGGTGAGTAATTTTATTTATGTGAATTAAATAAAAGGGATTTTCACTCACATTGAATCTCATCCATCAGATTAGATTCAATATTCACCGTTGGATTAAAAACTCACTTAGGGTTTAGAAAAAAAGGGTTGAGGGAGGAAAACCCATTCATTCTTGACATTTTTGAGAAGAGAGAAAGAGCTGAGAGAGAAGGAAGGCGAGCTAGGGCATTGGCACAAATTCCAAGGAGAGAAAGTGCATAGAAACCGAGGAGGTAGATAGTAGCATGATTTTCTAGAAGTGGCACGATTTTCTAGACAGTGATTTTCTTTGTGGGCACACATCCCAAGACAATACGGATTAGCATTTATTGCAGGCATAGAAATCGAGACAAGGTACAACATTTATTGTTGCACGTTTTTTAAGGTGTACAGATCTGTACAGTACGGTTCTGCACAGTTTTCGAGGCACTATTTGTGCACAGATTTCGAGGGCTGGATGCACAGAAATCGAGGGACAGTTCTACACAAAAACCGAGGCACAATGTTGGCACAAAAATCGAGATAACAGCTGCACAGTTTTCGAGAATATTTTTGGCATAGAAAACGAGGGCCGTATTACTGTACGGACAACATTAAATTTTTGCACAGAAATCGAGGATAAGCTGGGCACGGTTTTCAAGAAATTTCGAGATGAAATTTATGGTGGAGATAAGTTGAATTTTTCACTATATTTCTGTTCTGAATCTTTTGCTGAAGATAATAAAAATCTCTCTCTCTCTCTCTAACTAGTTTTCCCCGTGGGGGTTTTTCCAAGGCTTGATTTTGGTCAAAAATTTCTGAGTCTTTCATTTTCATGGTGTGATCGTTAAATGTGTTTTTCAGCCTGTTAGTGCATTTCTACTGTGTGTTTAATTGTTACTGAAAGTTTCATAAGTAACTTATAGCCAATGCAAAACCGATTGTAAGTGAAAACCACGAAATGTTGACATAAACCAGCAAACAGTAAAGTGCAGAAATTTCTACAAAATCTGTATTTAAAACCGAAATAAACCTAAACTATCCCTGCAAGGAGCAAAATTATAAGTATGAGTAATGTGCTGGAAGAGTTATCTAAAGATCAATAGAAAGCCATTAAATCATAAAGATAGATCTACAACAAGAAAGCAAGAGATATTAGAAGATAGCTTCACTTCACATATAACACATTCCATTACTCATGTAGGAGAAAATTTATTTGCACAAGAAACAGTAAGATCATTCAATACAGACAAATAATTCAAGACAGCAAAGAAAGATCTCACAGTAGAATATGAAAGTCACAAGAATAATCCAGCATGCATCCAACATCCATTTCCATGCAAAAGACGTCCTCTCCAGGCTCTTATTAGGTAGATTTCATTTTCTTGAAAAAGTGCAAGATAGCTCATACAAGTTTAGAAAAATTATTTCCCTGCAAAAAGTCCTTTACATTGTTGCCTAACCTTCTATTTATATCTCTACAAAATGCCTCTTGGGATGCCACCTGGCTCTTTACACATGTCCTCTACAGACTTTTCCTTTTTAATAAACAAATAGTGGCCCTTTTCTTAAAACATAAAATTCCTCAAAAAAGAAAAGGACAGCTGTCCAATGGTTCCACGCTTTAAACATAGGGAAACCAAAATAAAAAGGAACAATGCTGTAAGATTAGCGTGTTCACCCTTGGGAAGGCGCTTCTGCTGGGAGAGAATGACTTGGACTGGCTGCTACTGCTGGGAGAGAAGGAATTGGACTGGCTGCTACTGTTGATGTTTTCTTTTCCACCTCTGCTATGTAACTGAACTAGATACCAGTGTCTCTGATAACCACATTTGCTGAGGAAGGGAGCAAGATATTCTAGGAAGTCACATATTTACCAAGTTCTTCCCCAATACCCCGAATTTCTACGACTGCTGCTTGGTGGATTTCTTTAAGCAAATGACTGCATATTGATGACAGCCCAATATAGTGTTGGAGATCATCAATGGCTAAGAAATCAATCTTCTTTACATATTCTATTTGAATGCCTAGCTCTTCCTTCAAGTCTGATAAATGTTTCTCTTTGCTTGGGAACTCATCAAGGGACTGAGGAAAACTCAACTTGCACTTATCATGCACTTCATGGATTTTTTGATAAAGACTGTTACTTTTATCCATTGTTCCTTGGATCTTAGCCATTAGCTTAAGGCCATAGTTCCTACAGAATTCCATAAGGGATATATCTTCTTTAAAACCATCTACAGATTTGAATGGGATATGCTTGGGGAAATCAACCTTCCCTTCTCTCCATTCCATCTGGCTCAGGATGTTTTCTTTAACTCGAGTATATTTACCCTTAAACCTATTGGCCTCTGCATTGACTTCTTTCAATCTAACCATCATGGCTTTGAGCCTGCACACTTCCTCAGTAATCAACTCCTGAGTGACATGCATTTGTCTCAGAATGTCACAGGATATCTCATGAAAGGGAGACATATCTATTGCTCTGCTCTCTGCCTGCTCTAATTGTTCAACCATTGCTTGCTTATCTGCTTGTAGATGAGAAACTCTAGCTTCCGAATCATTCTTTTCTGCTTCTAAAACCATCATCTGGACTGCCAGGTGCTCCTTTTCTTCTTCTAACTGGTGATACTTATCTGAAAATTCCTTGTTCTCAACAAACAGCCGATTATACTTATTCACCACAAGATCCTTGTAAGCCCGTTCATTAGCCACAGTATGTTGTAATATGTGAGCTCTCCTCTTTGTCGACTCAAATTCTCTAACCATATCGACCACATTGTCATGCGTTGCTTTTGCTGCTTCTACAGCGGCGGATGCCATGGCTATGGGAGCCTTATTTGTATTTTGCATCACCGTGGTCTCCCGCCGGGTAACAATATCTTCTTGGAAGAGTCTCTTTCTCCTCTCTTCCGATTTCAAGACTACTTCCTTCCTCTTCCTATCATACACAAGTTCATCCCATCAGGAACAGTATGATCTTCTGATGGAGTGTAAGGGACGATTGGGAGGTCTATTACATGTATTTCTGCTTCTATGGATGGGGTCTGAACTGCTTGAGCCATGTCTGTTCCAATATTTTGGGTGTCGGGAACACCTGCTTGAGATGTGTCTGCCTCCACATTTTGGGTGTCGGGAACACCTGCTTGAGATGCATCTGCCTCCACATTTTGGGTGCCGGGAACACCTGCTTGAGATATGTCTGTTTCCATATCTCGGGTGCCGGAGCCACCTGCCTGAGAATCTTCATCGGTCTTAAGTTCTTCTTCCGCCTTTTGTTCCTCTTCAACCTTTTGTTCCTCTTCAGCTTTAGGACTTCTTTCTTCTTCTTCAGCTTGCTGCTGATTTTCATTTTCTTCCATCTGCTTTGCATCTTCAACTTCTTTCTGCAGCCTTGCATCTTCTGCTTCTTGTTGCAGCTTGGCTTCCTCAGCTTCTTTCTGCAATCTTGCATCTTCAGCTTCTTTCTGCAACCTTACTTCCTCTTTCAATCTTTGTTCCTCTTGGGCTCGGGCATCAGCTGCTTCTCTCTCTTTTTGCAGGCTGGATTTTCAGGCTGGGGTAGAGCTAGAGCTTGCTCCACTGCCTTGACGACAAATCTACAACTCAGTCATGTTGCTAATGTCTCTGAACACTTCTTCCTCGGCATCATAGTAATGAGCATATTCAAAATGAGCATAAATTTCTTTGCAATGCTCGGCAACCTTCCCCTGCCTATCATTTCTATGGAAAATCATTTCACCGAAGTGGAAAGACTTCAGCTCTTGAACAAATTCCTCAGCTGATGCAACCTCTGAGAATTTGTAGGCTCCTATGCAAAAGGGAAAAGGAGGGAAAGAAGCCTTATGCTGCTTGTTAAGCACCCCTCCTATTCCATCAAGGAATATTTGCTTGACGACTTCCTTGAGGACTACATAATCAGTGGCGTATTTTGGCAAAATGTATGGTGCTTTGGTACCTCCAAACATCCTGATGTAGCTGCCCTGCTCTGAGAAATAAAAATCTCCATAGTTTTCCAGGACCTCCATGGTATTTTCTGATAGACAGTTGGGCTCTTCCTTGAATATCTCCTCATATAGAGGCATGATGAACTCTTCGCAGATGAGCTTATAGCTTGCTTTGTAATTTTGAGCCCACATTATTTTATAAGCAGTGTAGACCAGGGTGTTGGATTTATCCCATGTGCAACCTAGGCTGGGGAAAGATAGTTTGGCCAAAATACAGTCAATGATATAGGAAGACATGTAAAATTCTGACTTTTTTAAGGCCAGACCTACTCTTGCAGCAACCATTGTGGATGCCAAACTGTCCGAAAGGATAGTAGACCAGTCAAACACAATCCCTTTGAATGCTATGAAGTGGATGATGGGGGCCCACTGTATCCAATATACAGTGCCATCGGGCATGCGGAAAATTCTGCATAACATCAGGGCGATTAACCTAAAAGGAGGTCTTAGGTTTTGAACATCATATTCATCATTACCTCTCTTTCTCAAGTGCTTTCCTGTGACCAATAATTTTTTGGCCATCTCAATATTGTTCATCTTGCCCAACCGTTCATCACTTAGAGCTTGCTGGGGACGTGAGAATTTGTAGGCTGTAGCAATATATGCTAGATGGAATGAAGCGAAAGATTCTCCCCTGCTGTCATGTAATACTCTTGTCTCCGGGTCGGCATGTTCCAGTATCCACCCAATCACTTCAGAGCATGGGAACAATTCAGGGCGGGTAGAAGCCCTAGCTATGCCAGAAGTTCTGATGTTGAGGTAGATTTGTTCTTCTTCCAATAATACATTTGGGATATCCTGGTCCATGATCATCCTGTAAACATATCCCCAATGGACCTCGGGAGGAATGCCGGTGGTACACTTAGTATCTTGGAACATAGTTTTAGTCCTTAGTTGCACTGGCTCTGGTTCCATCACTTTAGCTTTCTTTCTACCACCTTTTGGCATCCTGGCTTATCCCTGCTAGCAACCAAATGTGAATCATTATAAAAATTTGCAACATGTTATGAGGTTATAACATAGAGAAGGACAATTTTAACATGCTAATGAGAAATATAGACAAATTATGAAGCTGCATGCTGGGGAAGCAAAATAGATCACTTCAAAAAAGGAAACAAGGTGCTGAGACTTGATTATTCTAGGGAGACAATGTCTAGTTAGGATATTTTAGAATGCTTCCGAAAAGGTAAGCATATGACGTGGGAAAAAACCTGCTTCCCTCCTAGCCCTTGGAGAGAGGGTGCCCTTCATCGTAGCACTTTTAATGGTCAATGGTGGGTCGGCCTGGAGTGAAAAAATCCTATGAATAAACGATGAAACAAGGGGCTGTTTTCCACATTCATTAACTGAGCGTAAAAAGGTGAGTGGTTGAGCATCTCAAACGCCCACGACTGCCATTAATAACACTTGCGAAACGGTCTGTGGCCGGTATGAGGTTTGAATCAGAGTAGGAAAAAGATGGGAATGCGGTCAATGAAAAACTTGGATGGTCATGGCTACGGCTTTCAGCTGGTAGGAATGAGGAACCTAAGGGGCCACGGCGGCCGTAATAAACAAAAAAAATGAACTACGCTACCAATGCCTATCAGCCACGTTATGAACGAGAAAACCCAAAAAGTAATTTGATGTGGAGATAAAACAAAGATGGCGGTTAAAAAGCCTACCTGGAGGCGAGACAGTGGTTGAGTGAGGTGGATGCGGTCATGGATGCGCTGAGCTGGAGCGAGCTGATGCGGTCTTCCTAACGGCGTTCTTTGAATGATAAACAAACAATGAAATCAACGAAACCCCCACCGTACTTATAAAAGGTTAGACACTTGCGGCACTTAAATGGGTAGGTTGTGTCATTAAAACACGGTTTTAATGCCTTGTACGGTGCAGTCATTTCAAGCTGTCTCGGCATTTGTGTGCGACCGTCGGTTGCGGGGCGGATTTACGAGTTTCATCCGCAATTGCAGAACAATATGGAGAATTGCTTCGGCGTTTCGGGAGTACTTGGCATATCTTTTCGAAATATAGTCTTCACGGAAGCTTATCGCGAATGGCTTTGCCGAGTCATCCTGCAGTTTCGGGAAGATTCAGGATATCCTTCCGCAACTACGGTAACATTCGACGAAAGCTTCCGCAGTTTCGAGAGAGTTCGCTGAATGCTTCCGCAGTTGCGGGAGAGTTTCGTAGTTTCAGAAGGGAATCGTGAATTCTTCCGCCGTTTCAGGAGACTTTCGCAAATAGCTTCTGCAGCTTCATAAGAGAAACTTAAGTTCTTCCAATAAAAACTCTAAGTCTTTCCACGGTTTCGGGAGAGAACTGCGAATGCTTCCGCCATTTTGGGAGAGATAGGCAAATAGATTCCGTAGTTTCGGAAGGGAATCGTGAATGCTTCTGCCGTTTCGGGAGACTTTCGCAAATAGCTTCCGTAGCTTCAGAAGAGAAACTTAAGTTCTTCCAATAAAAACTATAAGTCTTTCCGCGGTTTCGGGAGAGAATTGCGAATGGCTTCCGCAGTTTCGAAAGAGTTCGTCGAATGCTTCCTCAGTTTCGAAAGAGTTCGCTGAATGCTTCCGCAGTTTGGGGAGACTTTCATGAATGGCTTCCACAATTTCGAGAGAGATAGGCAAATTAGCTTCCGCAGTTTTGGGAGTCTTTCTTTAATTTTAACTTAGAAGAAAAACTTCAATTTTTTAAAGCAGATTCCTTAGTTGAAAACAAAAACTAAGTTAAAAGTAGAATTAACTTCCTTGGGCAGTCTTTCTAGAAAAAATAAAAGGAGGGGCCCCAATATGTACAAATTTTTTTTGTGGGGGGGGATGTTGCTCCAACAACAGGCCCCTTGCGGCATTTTCATAAGGCATTGTGGGCATATTTGTAAGCGCTTGCGGGCATTTTAACAAGGCCCTTGTGGTCATTTTAACAAGGCCCTTGGGAGCATATTATGGAGACATATTTGGGCATTTAAATGACCCTCATGCAGGCATTTTATGAGCCCCTTGCGAACATCTTTGATGGCCCTTGCGGGCATGTCTAAAAGAAGGCCTGCGTGAATTTTAAAGGCATGCTTGTGGGCATATTTGAGCATTATCTACGAGCATATTGGAAATCCCATTCGGAAATTCTATGAAGGCCTTGCGGGCATAAAAAGGAGACCTTGTGGGCATTATTAGTGGCTAATGTGGGCATATCAAAAGACCCTTGTGGGCATTCTATGGAGCCCATTGCGGGAATTTTATGGACTCATAAGGGAAGACCAATGATGTGGCAAAGAAGACAAAAAAATGATTAAAAATATAAATATATGTTTATTGAGGTCAATATGGAAATGGTGTGATGGGTTCGGCCATCCTAAAATGAATTGATTTATTATTTAATAATAAATTGATAAAATAAAAAATACAATGACATGTCGGCCTCCTAAATTGACGGATAAAGGAAAAGTATAAATAAGTGACAAAGTTTTGAAATTTAAAATGAGAATTGTGTGGAAAATTTTGGGAGGTATAGTAGAGCTCTGTTTTCGTGGGTTTTGAGGAGATGCAGACATGTTCGGTGGCAACAACAGATCAGCAGGTGCAACAATGAAATAATTTTTACATCTCTAATTGTGGGTGGCTAAAATGATGATAGAGACAGCTGGATATTATGGGGAAGCAGATTGCTGAAGACATGGATAGATTGCATGCTTATGATTGGTGATATGATGGCAATTTTGATGATAGGATGTACAGTCAAATAATATGGATAGAATGCAGATGTGCATGATGATGTGATTTTGATGGGCAGCAGGACATGTGATATGATTATGTTGACAAGGGTAAATTGATGAAATTGTCTATGTAATACAAGCTGGGCCTTGTACTATTTTTCTTAGTTGGATCTGAGAAAAAGACCAAGCTATGGTCTTGGAATAGAAGTTGGTGCTTCTGATTTAGTTGTAGCTAATAACACCTCACAGTTGTATCTGGTTGAATCAAATATAAAAATATCACAAAGCTTATCTTGTGTCTCTTATTATGTATTGATGATAACATGTTTAACTTGATGAATGACATGTTGATGATTGCTGAAGTATAGTTAGAGATTGATGAAAGTGTTAAAGTGAAATTGTAAATGATATATGTTAGGTTAAAAAGAAGTTGAAAATTGAATTAAGTGCTGGTCCACTGATTCACCCACCCCTCTCAGTGAGCCATTGTGTCCATCAAAGAAGGCTCCCAGTCAAAAGAGAGCTCTGAAGAACAAGCTTCGTAATCTAAAGATAGAGAAGGAAGAAACTATTGTTTCCTTCTTCACAAATATCTCTCAAGTAAGAGATCTACTCATGAGCATTGGAGTTACTGTCGAAGATGATGATTTTATCAGAATGTTGTCGATGGTATTCCATCCTCATGGGAGACATTCTTGGATGTTGTTAATGGTCTAGAAGTGCAACCAAACTTTGAAAGATTGTGGCTTGATTTCCTTCAAGAAGAAGGGTGAATTCAAAGCAAAACTGCTTCCTCCAAAGAAGAGAACCTTGATATTACGACAAGGACAAAGAGAGGAAAGAAATCATTTTCTCATAAGAAGATTCCTCTTCAAAAGGAAAAAGAATACAACAAGAACTTGTGAAGTCTAAAGTCAAATGCTTCAATTTCAATAAGAAGGGCCACTTTGCAAGAGACTTTCATGCAAAACAAAGAGGAAAGTTCAAGGGTAGATTTCATGATTCTACTGCTACAAAAGATGAACCTATAAGAAAGAATTATTCAAATGATCAAGAGACAAGGAAAAATTACTATCTTGTCTCAGCTCTAGCTAGATCCATTACCACTAGTGCTCAGACATGGATGGTGGATAGTGCCACATCAAAACACATGACTGGATATAGGAACGTTATCATAGGTAAAGGAAAATAAGTTCTCTTGTCAAGTGGAGCTTGGAGATAATACCACCTATTCGATCCAAGGAGTTGGATCCACTTCCTTTCAGTTTAATTCATGTGATGTACTCCATGTTGATGATATTCTGTATGTTCCTAGTCTGAAGAAAAACCTCATGTGTGTTTCAGTTCTAGAAGATAAAGGTTTCAGAGTAATCTTTATGGACAACAAAGTGCTCTTGTGGCCTAAGAATTCACACTTGAATTCTACATTAGTAATTGAAGTTAGAGAGGGAGGTCTCTACAAAGTTCTTGGAAAGTTCATTAAAGACACGATCCATGACACCGATAGTCCTTGTGAACTATGGCATAAGAGGCTTGGTCATCTTCATTTAAAAGCGCTACCTAGCTTACAGAAGATGGTAAAATGTATGCCTATATTTCAATCTGAGCATGATGCTATTTGTTGAGGTTGTGCTCTTGGTAAGAACATCAAGAAAATATTTCCAAACAATACTAAAAGATCTAAAGGGATCCTAGGCTTGATCCATTCAGATATTTGTGGTCCCATGTCTGCACCATCCTTGAGTGGTTATCTGTACTATGCGCTTTTCATAGATGAATTCTCTCGCAAGTCATGGATCTATTTTTTGAAGGCAAAGAGTGAAACTTTCAACACGTCTGAAGAGTTTAAAGCATTGGTTGAGAATCATACTAGAAAGTACATTCATGCTTTGGGATCTGCTAATCATGGAGAGTTCAAGTATCATGACTTTAATGATTTCTGCCAAGATGCAAGGATAATAAGACAACTGCCTGTACCTTATAACCCCCAGTAGAATGGGGTTGCCGAAAGAAAGAACAAAACAATCTGTGAGGCTTCAAAAGCTATGATGTGTGATCAGTATCTGCCCACTTCCTTATGGGAAGAATCCTCTAGCACTACTATTTATATATAGAACATAAGTTATCATGCTATCCTGGGAGAAAAGACTCCTAAATAAGTTTTCAATGGTGAAAAACCAGATGTTGGACACTTGAAGATTTTCGGTTGTCCTATCTACGTTCATGTGCCAAAAGAGAAGAGGACAAACATGGATCCATACAGAAAGAAAAGCACATTTATTGGATAGAGCGCATCCTCCAAATATTATAGAATCTATTTTCTAGGACAAAGGCACCTTGAAGTCAGTAGATATGTAACATTTCATGGAGAGGTTGCCTTCAAGCACTCTAGGGAACATCAATGTGATTTAGATATGGAGAAGCATGAGACTCCCATGATGGAGGATCCAACTTCTTATTCTCCCATTTGAGATGTTGAGAGGGAGAATCCAAAAGAGTCCTTAGATCCTCTTGATCCTAAATATCCAGTAGAAATCGTAGAAAGATCACTTGGTGAATCTCCTGCTAAGAGGAGATGTGCCTGGTGCAAGACATTCTACAAGAGGAAGAAAACCATGGAGCATCATCAGGCACATCTAGAGAGCGAAGACAAATTGAAAAATATGCATGATATGTAGCACAAATGAGTTAAATTAGTGATTCAGAACCCACCACCTATGAGGAAGCTACTAAGAAATAAGTATGGAAAGATGCCATGGTGGAAGAATACAAATCCATGATGAAGATCGATGTGTGGGAAGTGGTTCCTAAACTTGAAAGGAAGTCAATAGTAACTTCCGAGTGGCTTTATAAAATCCAACATGCAACTGATGGAAGTATTGTAAAATATAAATCAAGATTTGTGGCTCATGGTTTCTCACAGAAACACGGAATAGACTATGATTAACCATTCACTCTTGTGGCTAGGTACACTACCATTTGAGTCATGATTTCCCTTGCTTTAGTTTTAGGGTGGAAAGTTCACTAGATGGATGTGAAGAATAACTTTCTCAATGGTGAATTTGAGGAAAAAATATACATATAGAAACCCTAGGGGGTTTGTAGTTCATGGGAATGAGTCCCATGTATGAAAACTTAAGAAATATTTGTATGGGATTAAGTAGACCCCGAGGGATTGGTATTTGAGGATTGACATCTATCTTCAGAGCTTAGGCTTCTCCAAAAGCAAAATTGACCCCAACTTGTACTTCAAGGTAGTGAAGAACCAACCAATAATATTGGTTCTCTTGTTGATGACTTTTTCCTTACTAGAGAGGAACAAAAAATATATCAGTGCAAGAGGGAGATCACTTTTGAGTTTGAAATGAAAGAATTAGGTCTTATGCACTATTTTCTTGGTCTAGAAGTTTGGAAAAGGAAAGATGAAATATTTATTGCACAAGGAAAGTACACATTTGATGTGTTGTATAGGTTTGGTATGATGGATTGTAAATCCATGTCTATACCAATGAATTATAATATGAAGAAACTACATGAGTCAGGTTCCAGATCGAATCTAGTGGATCCTACCATGTATAGACAACTCATTGGTTCCTTGATGTGTTTGATACATAGTATACCAGACATATGTTATGCAGTGAGTATATTGAGTCAGTTCATGTATGAGACAAGACATAGACACTGGGTTGCTTCCAGGCATGTGCTTAGATACCTTCAAGGTACTATTGCTTATGGACTTAGATATGATTCTAGTGGTGGAGTGATGTTACTTGTTTATGATGCTCTCACTAGGGTGGTAATATTGTGGAACGAAAGACTACATTCGGATTTTTTTTTAGCTTGGGATCAACTATGATATCTTGGTCTAGAAGGAAGTAGGGCTACGTAGCCTAGAGTACTACACAAGCAGAGTATATTGGAGCTAGTACCGCTTACCGAAAAGATGTGTGGCTTAGGAATCTACTTGTTGGGTTGTTCGATGAGAAGCTTGAGACTACTAGCATTCGCTATGAAAATTAGAGCTCCATTAAAGTCTTAGAAAACCCCGTGTTTCATGACAGATCAAAACAAATTGAGATGAAATACCACTACATCAGATACATGGTATAGATAGGTGCCATAAGACTTCAATACATTGTTGCTGGTGAGAAAATAACATATATGTTGACTAAGAGTCTTTCCTTGACGAAGTATAGGTACTTCCGAGATAATCTTGGCATGGAAAAGAATGCCTCCCTCACTGAGAGGGAGTGTTAAAGTTACAACATCGTGAGTCATTCTCCAAGTCAATATTGTGTGTCAAGATTGAGCCTCATGTGTCGAGGTAGTTCCTTATAGGATCCTGAGTTGGACTCAGGAACTTGGAGAAGAATCTTGAATTGGACTCAAGAATGAATAAACCTCATGTGTTGAGATAAGTGTTTTGTATGTCAAAGTGATGGTGTTGTACAATATTGTTTGTCAAGACCTAGGTCTCGTGTGTCAAGACAGATCCTCATATGTTAAGGTAATACTTTGCACGTAGAAGCATGAATGGTGTGTGATGTTCTACTAACCATGGTTGAGATATTAAGTCTCCTCTAGAGATTGGTCACCTCTAGAGTGAATTACTTTAGCATATGACCACTTGGAATGATGGTAGAACAAGATGATCACATCATTGGAAAAATCTCCTTAGTATATTTGATATGATAGATAAATTAAAGTTGGGACATGTGGACCATGAAAATAACACAAGAGATAAAGATAAGATGTGACAAAATAAGAGAGAACTCGATTTGCTCACTTCAGTAATGATAAAGACTTCAGTTAAATAATATAGAACTTGAATTGTTAAACTTAAATGATGTTAACAAGAAGGACTTCATTTAAAAGAGTTAACTAAGTGTTAATAAACAATATCTAGTTAACTAAAGTGTTTTTCATGTCAACACTTAAGATGAACTAAAAGACATCACTTGAGTTATGACACTTGCATGCTGACACTTGAGTTAGACACCTTACTAACTGATCTAGCATCCAGATGAAGGGCGAGTTCATCCTGAAGTAAAAAGATACAAATAGAATCCAAAGAATGAGAAGTATGGTATATATATGCTATGTAGGATTGGTGAATTCAATGCGAGAGCGAATTCTCTTCTCTCTTAAAGCTAATTCACATTCATTGTGTAGGTGACCAAAATCAACGAATTGATTTTGTGTAGGATATTATGTTGAGTTCTATTCTTCCATATTCTCTCTTGCTATGTGATTGCATGAGGGGTGCTTGGTATTTCTCTCTGATAATGCACCAGGGGTGCTTGATGTAATCTGCTTATTGTAAAGAAATTCTTTGCTATCTATCAATATTCTAAGGAATATTTTGCTAGGGTTTTCTCTCTCAAGTAATAGAGGGTTTCCACCAGGTAAATACTGTGTCTCATGTGAATGCTTATGCTTTTCATTATTCATTGATTTCAAGTTCTACTATAATTTCACATTAAATATAAAAAAAAATAGGTACCGCCTTCGAATCCCATTTCCCTTGGCTTGCATCAGGTGAAAGAGGTTAAGGCTCAGAGAATACTCCTAGATGGAGTTAGGGATCACATCATCCCACATTTGGATGAGAAATAGATAGCTAAGGAGATGTGGGACACATTGAAGAGCTTCTATGAAAACTAGAAGATGGATTTGAAAGACAAGCTTCACAACACAAAGATTGCCAAGGGAGAAGATGTGTCGTCTTATGTCACCCATCTCAGGCGGGTGAAAGATGAATTGAGCATTGTGGGGGAGATCATTGCTGACCTAGAGTTGGTGCGTATATCCCTGAAGGGATTCAACAAATATTGGGATGTGTTTGTGATTTAAAAAAAGATAGAGCATGGTACTGATGAGTAGGATGTGTCCCTTTCAACAAAGGGAGGGAATAAGAAGGGATCGAGTAGTGGATCCATGTCCGAGAAGGACATGAGAAAGGTTAAGTACTTTGCTTGTCAAAAATTTGGCCACTATGCAATCTAATGTCCAAATAAGAAGAAGTGAAAGAATAAAAATGAGATAGAGGGTGTTGCTTTAGTAGAAGTGGAAGAGCACACCAAGAAGTTTGAGAAGGAGTTCTCATTGATCTTAGGTCTTTCGAGAAGTAGCGTGGCAGAGAGTGTGTAAACTAGAGCATGGTATTTGTATAGCAGGGAATTGCACCACATGACAGGGACATGAGCTATGTTCCTGAGGATTACAGATGTTGACCCATGTATGCATGTTGAGAGTGGGTTCGACACCACACATGCAGTAGGAGGATTTGGATGTGTCAGATTCCAACTAGAGTCAGGAGGTCATTTGGTGGATGCCAATGTGTACTTGATACTAGAGTTGTGGAATAACTTGCTTTCAATGTCAAATTTTTAGGATGACGAATATGTGGTCCTGTATTGCAATGGGAAGGTGATTATTTATCCATTGGGAGAGAGTTTGGATGCAACATGAGAGTTGGGAACTCAAGAGGATAGGATGTACAGGTTGCGAGGACAATCAATAGGTGGTGATTCCAAATGGATATTGGACTTAGTGATGGTACCAGAGGAAACTGATCGAGAAGCTTCTTCTACCTCAATGAGGAGACCAAGTTGATATGAGATGATTCTTGAGGATGAACAACAGGGTGAGGAGAACTATTAGTTCAGAGTTGTCTGGCACAAGTCTTCAACACATGATCCATAGTAGGTAGCAGAGACACCTTCTATTTTAGAGGGAGCAACTTCAACAAAGTGAGGGGGATGGAGATGGATCCAGGTGGAGGTGCCAGCAGTACCTGCCTCACTTAGAGGGAGTGTTAGTTTTGGTAGCTCAGAGGTAATTATGCACCATTGTGCCTAGGTGCAGGGGTCTGAGCACATGTGTCTCACTTAAGTGACATAAAGTGATTTTATAAAGTTAAGTTGAGTTGTAATTTATAAAGTCTAATGTAGATTTTTATTTATTTTAGGGTAAAGTGATTTTTCGAGAGAAAAGTATTTTTATATTGTTCATGATTTAAAAGATTTAAATGAACTTGATATTAAATAACAAGCATTGATTGTGGTGGGATAGGATTTTATCTTGACCATATAAGACTAAGAGTTGGGTAGTTACCCTAAAATGAATAATAAAATTCCTTGAGTGAGACTCATTTGAAATACATTTCGAGAGAGTTTTGTAAAGAAGTGTGATAGGCACAATTTTCAAGAGAAGGAGAGACCATGAGGGCTTGGGTTGAGAAAAAGGAAGACAGAGAGGTAGTTGAGCTAGAGGGGGGACACTTCTCTAGTTGAGAAGAGTGGATCAAATCCCTAGAAGGAGGAAAACAATTATTGTAGCAAAGTGAAGGGCACAATTCCAAGGGAAAATGGCACACATCCTAAGGAGAAATTGTAGTAAAAAGAGTCTGGTCCATACAATAGAAATTGATAGATTTTCATCATTTAATTCAATAGATATAGGATCTTAACTGAAAGAACAACATGTACAACATATCAAGCATAAGAGACAAGAGACGAGAGACACAAACATTTCATCGGGGAAAACCAAGAAGGTGAAAAACCCCGCAACTTAATCAGAGATATAATAAGCACCAATACAAGGATCACAATGATCAAACCCAAGAGATAGATATCTTCAACAGCATAATCCTCGGCCACTTGTGCACACTCCAACTCTCTCTCACTAATGCAAAGTGAGTGAATGAGAGAATGTGTCAAATGAGAGAGTCACACTCTCTATTTATACTTTTACTTTCACTTGACCTTTACTTAACTAGGTCGGCCACAACTTAACCACTTAACATAATGTTGACTGGGTCGACCCCACTAGGGTGGTCTAATAACCCTTTAACTGACATGACTCATACAGGGCCGAACCCATCAAGGTGGTCTAATAACCCATCAAGTATAAGTTACAACACTTACAATATAACTTGCGACACTTGCAAGTACAACTGACGACACTTCCAATTGAAGGAATAATACATCTCCGTTGGGGATACAATAAAGTACACATGTAATACATACAATATACAAGTGAATATCTTCCGAAGTTACAAATACATCAGCACTCCCTCTTAACTAGGAAGGTATTCTCTTGACACAAGTCAGCAATACATATAGGCACAAGTCTTCAATTATGGAGCTGGATCATCGTCACTGGATCACAGAGCATCATTGTCACTGCTGCTGTACTCATCATCTCGATCACTGGGCTATCTATGAATTCTTCTCGTCATAGGAAGTTCTATAGAGCCAACCCTTTTTCATGCTGGATGTAGGCCTAGCCTCTTGCAGGTCTTCATCATCTCTGGCCATACTGTGGAATCCTCAGGACTTATTACGTGCGTCAACAAAACCTTGAAAGAGCATCCTATCTCAGACTATAGAATCTCCCAGGATCTTTTACATGTTGAATGTCACAAAACCTTAAAAGAGTGTCCTGCAACCTGCAAGAACTCTAAAGAGCATCCTAGCACAGACTATAGGATCTCCAGGGCTGATTACATGTGACCCCCACCACAAAACCTCGAAAGAGCATCCTAGCTCAGACTATAGGATCTCCCAGGATCTTTTCTATGTGGTTAGGAAAATTCTTAAAAGAGTGTCTTGCAACCTGCAAGAAATCTAAAGTGCATCCTAGCACAGACTATAGGATCTCCAGGGCTGATTACATGCCTCTAGGGGCCGATTACATGCCTCTAGCAGCAAAACCTCGAAAGAGTATCCTAGCTCAGACTATGGGATCTCTCAGGATCTTTTCTATGATACATGCATAACCTGTCCACGGCCACAGAGTATCAACCTGATACTCATGATCATACTGATCATCATCATAAAGTACATCATCCTGATGCACATCATCATCGCATGATCATCTCTATCATCATCACAACATCGTCCTGATACTCGTCACATATGATCATCTTGATCATCATCATACCATCGTCCTGATGCATATCATCTAGAGCATCGTCTTGATACTCATCATCATCGTATAATCAAACTAATCATATAAAGCATCCACCTGATGCATATCATCACACATGATCCAACTGATCATGTAAAGCATCCACTTGATGCATATCATCACATATGATCATACTGATCAACATCATGCATAACATCATCCAGAGCATCGTCCTGATGCTCATCACACAGCGCTTACATCCACAACCATGGGAAGGACCCTCCTATCACCATGCTTGGAATGGATCCTGCAAATGTGTCCCATCACTTCTTCCTCGAAGTATCTTCTATCCGAAGAACACCAAGTCTCTCTCTAAAGTACTCAAACTTCACTCTGGATAATGGTTTAGTCAACACATCTGCAACCTGATCATCCATCGCAACATACAGGAGCTTCACTGCTCCTCTCTGCACCATATCCCTGATATAGTGATATTTTATCTCAATGTGCTTCGACTTGTCATGGAACACCAGGTTCTCAGACAACTTCACACAACTCTGGTTGTCACAGAAGATATAGGTAGTATCCAATGAGAGATCAAATAACTTAGATAGTAGCTTCCTAATCCATAATGCCTCACAACTAGCCGAACAAGCTGCGACATACTTTGCTTCACTTGTACTCAGTGCTACGCAAGATTGCTTCCTGCTAAACCAGGAGATCACACCTGATACCATACTGAAGAAGCACCCCAAAGTGCTCTTCCTGTCTACAACATTGCATGCCCAATCTAAATCAACATAACCCTCCAGGTTAAACTTTTGATTCACATCATACTTGAGCCCATAATCAACTGTACCCTTCAGGTACCTCAGAATATGCTTCGCAACAATCAGGTGAACATGTCTAAGATCCGTCAGGAACTGGCTCAATATGTTCACCGCAAAGAAAATATCTTACATGGCCTAGTAGTATTCCGATAGGAGTCGCAAAGATGCACTTCTTTATGTTCAGCGATAACAGGATCTGTCGACAACGTTCGAGCATTAACCGTAGCCATTTACAATGGTCTCTCAACATATATTAAATCGTCCAATCATCAAAATAAACAACCATCATTTTGTCGATGTACTCTTGGAAGGCTTTGACGAAAATACGAGAAAAGACCACCGGTGCATTTTTCAGACCAAATGATATGACTTTATAAGCGAACGACCCAAATTCACACACGAATGTAGTCTTCTTTTGATCTTCTTTGGCTATAGGTACCTGATTGTACCCGAAAAATTCATCCGTGAATGAATAACGCTCATGTCCTACAACTTCATTTATGATTTCGTCGGCGAACAATGTAGGGAATGGGTTGGTGAGTGTTACTTTATTGAGTTCGTGGAAATCGACACAAATCCTCAGTCGTGTCGGGTCATGCTAAACATTTTTATAGAAATATTTTGGTCATTGGTTGAGCATATGCGATTGAATTGACTCCCCACTAGTCAGACGATGATCAAGTAAAAACAAGAATGTGGTCGAAAAAATATCAAGCTGCTCATTAAGTGATCTCGTCTACCTTCTAGTCGATAGATAGAATAGTCACTCAGCAGAAACAATATAGGATCGTTTTTTAAAAATTCTGTCAGCACCTTATCAAACCGATGGCTAATGTCACTTTATGCTCATTTTTCTTCCATGTATGCAGGAAACTCATGTAGGCAGACTTGTCCCATTAAAACACATCAATAATTGAGCAACATTTTTATTTCTTTGATTCTTGCAGGGATTCTTTTCTCCTCATGATCTTTTGCAGGTTCGAACCGTCTCCAAGTGATGTTGTTGTCACCCAGACCACCTGAAGAATGACAATGGCACCAGATGTTTTAGTCAAGGGGGTTTCATTGTTACCAGTGATACATAATATATTATACAAGCACACACAAGACACATATACAAGTAGGCAAGATATGGAGAGAAGTACAAGCCTTTATTACTCAGCAATATGCATAACAATACACAGAACATATCTCACTTAACCTAGTATATGGACTCAACAACCTATATATGTGATTTTACATTCAGTTATGTAAATTTCTTGTTGGTTCAACCGACCGGCACAACCCAAATGGACGACACAATTGTCGACATATATTACAATAGGTCGGGCGGGGAGCCTAGTCGATAGGCCAACTTAGGCTCCTCCAACACACACCATCAGAAACTACATTTTCTTTAGATGAATGACTGGATGAAGATGTAGATGACCCCTATTCTTCTCTACTACCAATGAGTGCACCATATGAATATTCATGTATACCCAACATTTCATATTCGATATTCCTTCTAGATATACGCCTTGGTTTAACAAACTCCCATGTTGCAACTATTTTTGCTGCCAACAATATTTTGATGATATCTATAGTCTTGGAGCGAAGAGTTCCTTTCCTTGTCAACTGGAAGCCATAAAATAGTATGTCAACATCCTCTAATTTAAAATTTTTATGCGACGATGATTTACATTTTGACCCTTTCTTTTTTCTCTTTTTGCAAACCTTTTTCTCGATCACCATCTTCAGCTTGTACACACCATCAAATGGGTGTGTGTCTGTTGCATACCAATGTAATTCAATATGTATAACTTCTTCATTTTATTTATTGACCTTCATAAATTTTGCAATTCAGAATGGATAACCATGTGGATCTTCTGTGTCCAAAACTGCAATAATGCAACCCTCCTTAATATCTTGTACTGAGCCTCTATAAAGGTATTCCATCGCCTCACGCCGTGCATATGATCTTCTAGACCCAATGTGCATTTCCATTTCTTTTAGTTGAGAAGGCTCAACATCTTCATGCTCAACATTTCTCTCCTCATTTTCATTTGACATACTTTGTGGCTAAAAAAATGGAGTTTTAAAAAAAATATCTCCATTTGTAGAGTTTGTAGTTATGTCATTTTGCTCCATGAAAAATTAATCCCACCAAACAGAATCAACAATATCAAAATAGTCATATGTATCTTTGATAGAATTTTTTTTATTTCTTGCAAGCATCGAGAAGAATCAGCATCTTTATTGTGTCGGCGTGAATTTTGAATCTCAACAGCTGATTGCAACAACGATAACTTTGAAGCATACATTTGATGACCTGGGTTGAATTTCATAAATGAAAACCTGATGTAGGCCCCCATTCTGCACTTGTTGAGTACTTCTTACCCCATAGTAGTGTTTTCCCATCAATTTTTTTATACAAAATTGATTCTAAAAGCTAATGTCATTAAGTTTCTCAATGCACCTTTCCTCACCATGCGATCCCAAAATAAATCTTCGCATGTCAATAGTTTCCTCCAATGTTAGTACAATAGGCTATGGACTATATGTTTTTCTAATAATTTCAGCTAATAATGGAAGACTCCCAACATTCTTCCTCCCCAATGTCACTGCAAAACGGATAAAAATTTGATCAATATGGTCATGTGTATGCCCAACAAGAATGAAACCAACTTTAACCTTCTGAAAAATTCCCAATTCAACAAGCATGTTCAGATAACCAAACATGATCTAATTTTTGTTTTCCCGGCTGGTGTTGTCCAATTACAGATATAGAACTCGAGGAAGATTACCATACCAATGAGTCAACACATGGTGAATTATGGTAATGTTCATATTTGCATCATTATGAATATTGGTACCTATAAAGTAAACCTTTGGAGACATTTTACCATTAAAATCCATACAACCAACCAAGTGAAACTGAATAAAATTTTCCTCCTTTAAATTCTTTGGTACACGAACAAAATGTGGAAAAAGTGGTTTTTTTGTTGTTGTTGATACATTCCCTCAATTATCAAACCCATATACTTATGTGGTCCATCATAACACTTATTGCGATGTTTGTATAACTTTTTCCGTTCAACTGATTGTTGATTGCGATGTGCTTAAAGTTCTTTAACAACAAAATCTACAAATAAAATAAAAATAAAAATTTGATGAGCTTTCATAATAGATATTTATTCCAAAAAAATAAATTTGTTAGATACATACCTCTCTCTATCCCTTCATATTTATCCCTTCTTTTTTTAAGAGAAGCACAAATACTGCGAACCCCCCTCCTTGACCTCTTAGGTATACAGACATTGTTGAACTTTGTTTTCCATAGTCTTGTAAAATATGCATATCTAATGAAATTGTTATTTCCTTCTACATCTTGAACAAATGCCTTGTACAAGTTGTATATTTCCTTCCTTGAGAAATTATCTGGAATGTGTATGGTTTCTCTATCTGGCATACTCTCTCCATGCTTAGAAAATAAGTCATGCATCCATGACATTGCAATGTTTTTTAACAACCCACTAGCTTGTGCATGATATTCTTTAGAATAAAATGTAGGATCCTTTTCTAGCCTTGTCTGGATTCTTGATAGTCTAATATTACCAATTGAGTGGATTCTTTTGAATGCCCTTCTACAAAGAAAAATACTTCCAATGCGATAATCATAACTTGCCTTTGTAGAAATAAAGAACCCTACCAAATATGAATTTTTCATCTTTTTGTTCATTTATAGATATGATTGTCTTTTCTCTAAGGCATAATTGTAGTGTATTAATTTATTCAGACATTTTTTCTGGCGACACTCACTTGAAATCAAATTAGTAATCGAACTGGTACTTGTGAGAAAATATTTTCTAGACCTTGTATAACTAGAATGCTTTGGATTGATATAAAATGGCCTAGTCCTACACTTAATATTTCTCATTGGTACAATTTCCCTTTGCGTTTCATGAACCATTAAATCATCCTGATTAGAATGAATATCCTCATCAATGTGAGGAATATCATCCCTCTCATTGAGATTATCATCACCAGAATTAGCAGGAGAATGATTATCCTCATCAATGCGAGGATTATCATCACCAACCCATTGAGCATTTGGAGAAGAGCAAGAAACCCTGGTGACTTAGTGCACTACTCACGTATAGCTACAAGGGATCCTACAATCTCACCTTTTGAGGTAACATCATATTGTAAACCATCTTTTACACATTAATACAAGAAAATCATATTTTCATTCACGGGTTCCCATTTGTTTTATTACTACAGTAATTAATTAGTTTAATTGTTATTTTCATTTACGCACTCGCATATTTTAGTTATCTTTTGTTTATTACTTAGTTTTTACTCATTTACATGAATTGCTACTAAGGGTTCCTGAATCCTTAGTAGGTGCTCTTTAGCACGAGCTAGTGTAAAAACACTAGCTATAGTGCTCTTTCTAGTAGTGATCGTCATATTTTTACTTTCAACCTTCATTTCCATCATGAAGGAATTCTCCAAGGATGCTGGTTCAAAGAGACACAACTCATGTTGAATGTTATCATTCAAGGTGCCAATGAAGAGATCCAATAGATTATCTTCTAGAATGTGCTTCACTCTAAGACTTAACTTCTGAAACTGTTTGATGTGCTCTGCAACTGGACCTTTTCTATTGAGATTTATCAACTGGATAAAGACGGTATTTATATTAATATCCACATAATGTGCCATCAATTCTTTGGTGAATATAGACCAAGATATAATATAGTCATTTTTATGGTGACAAAGCCATTGGTACCATACAAATTGATCAAGCTCTAAATATAATGATGCAATAGTTACCTTTTGCAAAGTTGGAACCTGGTGTAGATCAAAGAATTGCTCTATTTGGAATATCCACGTTATTGGATCATTGCCATCAGACTTTCTCATGTCAATCTTGGGAAGTTGGGTACCCCTTGGTGACCATCCCTGGTGACTTCCATTACCAAAATCATTTCCCCTTGCAATATTCTTATTCATGGAAGGTTTCTCAACATGAGAATTATCTTTATCCTCCTAAGTATCCTAGAAAACATCATCACCTGTAGGAAGAGTATACCTTGAAGTTTGTATGAGATTAACAATATTTGTCATATTACCCACTAACTTCTCCTGTAGATTGAGTAAATCAACTGTTCTCATTGAAAATTTCATATTTTTCTCCATTTTATTCAACTTCTCCTCTACATTATCCAAATCAACTTTTTTCACAAACCCTTTAATCATATCTTTCAACTGGGACACTTGAAAAGAGAGGTCTTCTCTTTCATCATGGGTCGAGGATGGATCCTCTGGGTGTTTGGATGTAGTGTAAGTATTTACACTTCCTTTTGGTGTCATTTTGAATAATATAAATAGATATCACACCTTATGTATAACCACAATTAGATCCTTCTACTCAAAGTTAATCAAAATTAAAATTGGCGTACCTTTTCAAACCTTGATTGGAAGACAATTTTAAGGACGACTTGAAACTGATGTAAATTTTAAATTCCTGCTCCTTTAGGTCTAAAACTTTGTACTGTTTTATCCTGATGTATCCTCTTTCCAATGCTGTATGTATGAACTAATTTGGAGTTACCAATAAGAATTTATTGTGAATCTCCCAACACCTCTTATTTTTTGTATTTCCAGGATAGAGAACTTGTATTGTATTCCACGTGTCCAATATTTTGTATCTGAGGTTGAAAACCCTACCAAAGATAATTTGGTCCGTCTTCTTTCATATGCAATAGGTCTCACTCAATTTTGATATTTCATGCCCCATATATGACCTTTTTTCTTAGAACACATGTTTTAGACTAGTTTTTGGACTAGTTAGAAGCCCTAGATTCTATAGCGAATATCTACGAACTTGTAATGATTTAGGATCTGAAACTTGTACCACAGTTATCTAGGAATTTTTCATATATATTTTTTAAGTCTCTCTCTTTGAACCCTTTTAGAAAAAAATTATAGCGAAAATTCAACGATGACTCGTTTTGAAGAAACCAGTCCCAAGGAAAGGGCTCTGATACCAAATGTTATGCAACAAATTTCCAAAAATAGTATGAAAAGAGAAAAAATAGATCTGAAAGAGTAATACATGACTTGATTGAAGAAAATATATGAATAAAAATCCTCTTTGAGGGGGAAACCTCCTTACACAATGTACTAAGTACACAATACAAGACACAACAAGATACTCCAAATGAAATGTCTCCTTCCTATATATAGGAGACTACAAGGTACAATCCCCACTAACTGACCCAAGATGACATAACTAATATAACCATACTAATGAAAATTACCACTAATGGACCAAAGCCGACATCGAAACTAATGTAATGAACCACAATATAGGGGGAAATGTGCCCATATTTAGGGCTTAACATCCCCTATGGTTTTATTAAGCTACTGAAAATCCTCTTTATAGGATTGGGTCCATTTTACATCATTACCTATTGTTAGCATGTTAGTAATGGTCTTTATCAGCTATGCTAAATTCAAAATATATCTTCTCAAAATGTTTATCCTTCCTATGAAATATTGGACTTCTTTCTTGTTCATGGGAATTTCTATTAGTTGGATATCTTCCACCCTTTTAGGGTCTATATTTACCCCATATTTGGAAACAATGTTCCCTAGTAATTTTCCTTCTTTCAAGGAAAAAATGTGACTTTTTGGATTAAGAGGAATTCCATAGTTTATACATTTTTTGAATGTTCGCTTTAAATGTAACAAGTGTTCATAATATGTTTTAGAAAAAAATAATGTCATCAAGGTAAATTACTATGAGCTTGTCTCTCTCACACACAAATGCTGTATCTATGGCCCTTTGTAAAGTGGCTCATGCATTCATGAACTTGAATGACATTTTATCATACATAAAAGTTCCCCAGGGTGTAATGAATGTTGTCTTTTCCATGTCTTCTTTACTCATAGCCAGCTAATTGTAACCTAAAAAACCATCCATCATGGAGACCTTATTTGCTCCAACCACATTTTTCAAAATATGATTCATCTTTGGCAGTGGATAATTGTCTTTTAAAGAGAACTTATTTAAGTTTCTAAAATCCACATACATTCTTATCTCTCCACTCTTCTTTCTAACTGGATCCAGATTTTTTACCCACTCAGATTATCTTAAAGGATTTTTTTTTTCATTTAATAACTTCCTTACTTATTTTTCTATTATGGGTAGCATAACAAGATTAGTATGTCTCAACTTCTTCCTGGAAGATTTCACTCCAGGATTTAAATGTATATTATGCTCATTGATGGATGTATCATAAGTCCTAAGGTCTTCATACTTACAGGAAAACACGTCAATATATTCTGTGAATAATTTCAAATAATTCTACTTCACTTCTGTAGGAAATAATTTGGACAACTTGATGAATGTATGTTCTCTTTCTGTGCAAATGTTTAAACTCTCCACATCTTCTTCACTTGGCTAAACAATAGGGTTTACAAGAATGTCACTTTTATCAAAATGTCTCTCCAATTGTACGAAGCCTTTGGGAATGAAATTGTTCTTGAGATCTAAGATTTTATGATTGGCTATTTTGCTAATGAATTCAGGTTTTTCTTCATATTATTTACCTTTTCCTTAAAAGAATTTTC
Organism: Larix kaempferi; assembly: GCA_027924585.1. Taxonomy (NCBI): domain Eukaryota; kingdom Viridiplantae; phylum Streptophyta; class Pinopsida; order Pinales; family Pinaceae; genus Larix; species Larix kaempferi. The sequence goes on along the minus strand of BSBM01000524.1, from coordinate 6,437,488 downwards.
CTCATATGTTTTGTATTCATCTTAATCTATGCAATAATTTGAAAACTCACCAATCATATCCAGAAATATTTTTATTTGTTGGTCATGATCAAACACTTGCCAGTATTTCAAATTATCAGGTATTGATGGTATGTGTATCATTCAACTTCTTTCTTGTGTCTAGGACCAAATAGATATTTAAATGTACTAGCATCCATAGCCAGTGATTCTACTCTTTGGCTCTCTTCCCATAATAGTAGTTATATTTAAAGCATCAAATAATTTTTCGACAAAATACCATACCTAATTTTTTGTATGCCCTCATTCTGGGATGTTTAATTTGGTACGAATTTCTGATTTATTGTACCACTAATTCTGAATCTCCAAAGGCATAAATATATTTCACACCCATCTTTGAATCAAATTCTAATCCCAAAATCAAGGCTTACTATTCTGCAACATTATTTGTAGTATCAATATTTAGTTTGAAAGATAAGGGTATCTCTTTGTTAGGATATTTCAATACTCCATCCTTGTCCTACCTAACATTATTTATTTTTCCTAGTTTTTGATGATGTCATTTCCCCCCTATTGGTGTGCATATGTCATCCAGGATCCATCTACCACCTTCTAAGCACTGCATGCATCATTTTAGGACCACTTCAATCAATTCTGTATTTTATAGGAACCAACTGAGTGTTCCAGTGCATTCCACCTACGTTAGCTGACACTTGTGGGGGGTTGCATCTCTGGATGCCACTAATTATGGCCTAATGCACCCATTTTTTATTGACATGCATGAAAAAATCACTATTTCACCCTCCTTAGTCAATTAACTGATTGTGACTTTAGTTAGTTGAGTTTAGGTTCTGTTCAGTTGAGTTTGAGTATTTTGGAGCACTCCAGTGGTGATAAACCCTATGCTAGACAAACTAATGTTCTAATTCTTCTGGATGATTCAAATTCTCTCCATTGTAACATCAATTTTTATTATATTGAATATTTTATAGTGTGACATTATTCTGCTCCTATCTGAGTTTTGTCTCATATTATTCTTCAGCTCTTTTTTAATGCCGTTTTCACTCTTATTCAAATTTTCTTCTCATTCTTTCTTTGTGAGGTATCCTCATCTCTTAGATATGATGTGAATTAGAATTTCACATGGTATCAGATCCATAGAGCGAATAGTTTGAGCAACTACTTTTGGTAGTGCACCAGAAGCCTTTGGATTTCCACAACAAATCTTGGTGCCATTGCATTGAATTCATTGGAGAAATCTAATGAGGTCTATCCAGGTGTGAAGGAGCTGGATAAAAGGTACTACTATCCTAAATAAGTGATTAGTAGTAGTCTAACTCCATTATTGAGAGTTTTTTGTAGGTTATTCAAATTTTTTGAGTGTTGCAACAGTTTTTGTTGGAGAAGCAACAATTTCACCTTGTATTCGCTCTAGTGGTTGTAATGGACAATTTGAACTATCCTCTCTCTCCCAAGATCCTGACACCCTTCAATTACCTTGATTGGAGGGCTGATATGCTAATGGTATTGTGCAACAAATCATTGTACATGGTGACAATGGGGAAGGATCACGAACCACCTTCAGCTGTGGAGAAAACCAAGTATCTGAATAGATTGGATGAAGCATTTGGTTTCATGTGTATTCATATTTCCATAGATATACTCTTCCACATAGAAGGATTGAAGAATCCAAGAGAGTTATGGTTGAATTTAGAGACCCTCTTCAGCAAACAAGATGAGTTAAGAGGCCATATTCTGAAAAATGAGTTGATTGCTCTTCAACCGAGCAGTTTCGATACCATTCAACAATTATTTTCAAAATTCGAATCTTTGGTTATGCAATGCAAGAAATGTGGCATTGAGAAGAAGGATGCCAATCTAGTTCTATCCATTCTGAGCAAGCTAGGTCCCGAGTTCTCTATCTTTGTCTCTACCTTCCATTCTGGGCGAATGTCAAGCCCTGGTTGGAAGATGCCCTCCTTAGATTTGATCCAAGAACAATATAAAAAGATACATATGGGCTCCTTGAAGGAATTCAAAGATCAATCTCTTATCTATGGAGAAGCAAAAAGTGCGAATGGGAAGGGGAAGCACAAGGGAAACGACAAGAGGAAATATGAACCCAAGCAGAATGCCAAGTCAAATCCATCAGAAGGAGCCTCCAGCTCCAATAAGGAAAAACAAAAGGGAATTGAGAAATCCAAGTGTTCTTATTGCTAGAAAGGAAACCACCCAGAGAGATCTTGCATGCAGAATAAGATAGATCAGACGACCAAGCTTCTTGAGCAACACAACATTTCCCTCCCAAAAGGTGAAAGAGAGACTGATTCTGGAAGTGAGTCTGATGGTCATGAGAGTTTCCATGCACCGAAGGCTATATTTTCAAAATCACAAGCCCTCCTCATAGATTCTGGAGTCTCCAGCCACATGGTTTCCTCCAGAGAATCATTTTCTTCTCTAGATCTCAAAGATGGCCTGATTATTCACATGGGAGATAACTATCTGATCTTTGTTGAAGGGAAGGGAACAATATATATGTAGCATGGGAAGTTTAAAAATGTTTTGTTTGTGCCTTCTCTGTCAGCAAATTTGTTGTCTATATATCAGATGACTCACACAGTCTCACCGAAGAAAGTGGTATTTGGTCTTGACACAATTGAGATTGAAGAGATCTCTATTGGAAATATTATAGCGAAAGGGTTTGCAAACCATGACTCCAACGCATATGAATTCTCCCATTTTTTTCCATACTCTCTTCCTACCCCATTGGAATCTGATGAAGATGAGAGTGATATATCTTGTAATGAAGATGAGGATCAAGACCTTGATGTTGAGAATAAAGTTCAAGGAGATTCAGATTCAAATATAGATCCAACACATACTCCCAATCCATGTCCAAGGCCAATATGGGCTCACAAAGTCCTTGTAGCTGCTGGGAGCACAATTGGGGATCCATATGACCATAGAACCACCAGATATCAGAATCATGCAAAAATTGCACTATGTCATGTAGATCTTGTTCTCTCAGAGAGGTGCTACATAATGATGGGGTTTGATCCACAATCTCTTGGGGAGGATTTCCATGGGGGATCTACAACCAGGAAACAATATCGGTTGTCTAACAAAAGGTACTCAAATGTTCATGATTTGGACCACAATGAGCCATTCTCTCCAATAGAAAGAAGGGTCCCTGAAAGACTTTTTTTGGAAAATACAACTTATACACAGTGGGAGGTACATCAGAGAAGCAAATCCATATCCAGATCCAGATCTAGCACTCGCATTGCTATCCTACAGAGGAGCAGCTTGCCAATATTTTTGCAAAGGCTTTCACTAAGGAATTTTTTTTCCTTCTCTACTTAGTATGAAGGGTCTTTGAGTTCCCTACTGCTGTTCTTTTTGAGGGGGGGTATTTTTCACATGAGGTTTTTCCCCATTTCCTTGGTTCATGGAAAATTCTTTATTTTTTATCATTTATTTGATTGTATGAGTGACCTTTGGTCTTAGTAACTAGGACCCAGGATGCAAAGTATGGATTAATGGGGGGTGTTAGGAATACTCCATCCTTGTCCTACGTAGAATTATTTATTTTTCCTAGTTGTTGATGATGTCATTTTACCCCTAGTGGTGTGTAGATATCATCCAAGATCCATCTACCACCTTCTGAGCCCTACATGCATCATTTTAGGATCACTTCAACCAGTTCCCTATTTTATAGGAACCAACTGAGTGTTCTAGTGCAGTCCACCTGATTTAGCTGACTCTTGTGGGGAGTTGGAGCTCTGGATACCACTAATTGTGGCCTCATGTGCCCATTTATGATTGACATGCATGAAAAAATCACTATTTCTCCCCCTTAGTTAGTTAACTGATTGTGATAGTCAGTTAACTGAGTTTAGGTTCAATTTAGTTGATTTTGAGTCTTCCAGAGCACTCGAGTGGTGATAATCCCTATACTAGACCAACTGAGGTTCAAATTATTCTGTGTGATTTGAATCCTCTTCATTGTAACATCATTGTTGATTATATTGATTATTGGATAGTGTGACATTATTATGCTCCTATCTAATTTCTACTACATAATTATTCTTCTGCTCTTTTTTACTGCAGTTTTCACTCTTATTCAACTTTTGTACTCATTATTTCTTTGTGAGGTATCCTCAGCTCTTAGATATGCTGTGACTTAGAATTTCACACTCCTCTATAGTTTGAGAGATTAAAATTACACCTACGTCTATCTCTCCATTAGATGAGAATCCATCAAAATAAATTTTCCATAATTGAATTGAAAATATTGAGGATTTAGAGAAAGAGGAGGATACATGTAAGGGTCCTTCTTCTTCTTCATCCATAGAAAAAATCAAATATCCCATGTCTTCTTGCAAATCATACACATGATAGTTTATAGGATTGTTCTGATGACTAACCAATCACATATGCAAATCTAGCTTCCCTATACAATCTTGTGGATTCACCTAGAAACATTGGGATAGTTGCATATTTCAGGTCCATGTGGATGTTTCCTCCCATCTTTTTGGCCCATGTTATGGACGGTAAAATCACATATCCTGTTGGTACATATTCCACTACCACATCCATGACATCGCTCTTGGCAGGGGTTTGTGCTAAGGTAACTACTAAATCTTTAATCTTCCCCATACATTTTACTTTATTGAACTTAAAGTTGTAAAGGTTATGATAAGGTTTAGTAATTTCTATACCTAATTGCTCCATGATGATTTTAGGCATCAGATTATGTGAAGCTACATATTCTAACATAAGTTATGTAATATATTCCCATGCACATTTAGATTTATGTAAATGGGAGCAATATGATCATATTTCTCTTCTTCAAATACTGGACCTACAAATATAGCATGAATTTGATGTTCTAAATTCAAAGTATATGGTTGCATATTTGATCTAGTTAGTTTGAGAGCCTTTTGTTGGTGATAAATAACGTCTTTTAATTAAATCCAAATTAACCAAAATGCACATTAATTATCAATATGAGAGCGTATAACTTTCAAGGCCACTTATAAAATATATGGAGGCACAATTATCTTCTAATGTTGTCAAAATAATTTTAATTGCAATGAAACCAATGAGATGAAGTAGCATTAATTCTACTTTGTAAGGAACACTTCTTAAGGTCTAATGATCAATCACAAACCTCTTACTCTAGTGGAAATAAACAACATCACACCAATCTCTATTTTAACCAATCCTTAAAATAATTTCACTGATGCAAAATGTAATCTAATGATTCCAAATTCATCCACACAACTCTGTTCAAGAATCCTAAATTAATTTTTCATTCCTAGAACAAAACTATGGTATGATAAAATGAATACAACTTCCTGATCTACGAGTAATCAACTGATGCAAAAGAGTAACAACAAAGTAAATCATATACATAATTCTTAAATTAAGAAGTCTGAAGCAATTCTATTGGTGCCAAATACTAATTTCGAGTAAATCAATTATAAATTCATTCGAGTAACGACAATCTCAATTAAATATTCCTGTAGATAAAAAGAAAGCATGGATTCGGATAGAGTAACAACAATGAGTAAACATGCAATCATTTAATCAATAACACACTACAAATTAAAACTAAGAATCAACAAACTACAAAGGTAGCTCCTGGTTAGTGAATGGGGGCCTTCCTTCTCTATTCAGGGCTACAACACACAATTAAGAACTCATAGGATCAAAAGAACATTGCTAATATTAAAAGAGACATTATGATTTACATCAATGTTATAGATTAACACTCTTTCTCCTCCAATCCTTATCCCTCTCTAAATTATATCTAACGTCATGGGATACAAAGTACATCCTTTTATATCCTCCCTCAAGCAATAGCTTCCTAATTAGGATATTTGAACACCTTGAGAATAGGATATTCTCAATATTGTGAATTCAATTTTACATTATATTCCGTTACCTGCTATTGATACTGTTACAACTTTCCTTTAAAAAATATATAATGAAATACAATAATCCATGCAAGTTTGAGAGTTGATACCCCAAAATATCAAATAGACGTTTGTTGTCCAACTGGCGCTGTAGAGACTTGCAGTTAAGCACAAAAAGGAGACAACCAAATATCGAAATATGAGTACCAACAATACTTCTTGGATTCATGGGAGAGTAACTGCATGTCATTCTTTATCCATGATCATCCTGTTTTTGTACTGCCTACACAAGATTGTTAATTGATTCGATTAGTAAGCAAAACACAATCACACGACCAATTTAAATACTTAATTCATAAATTAATACAAACTGATGTCCAAAGGTTGTACCTTAAGTAAAAAATGAGATCATGGAAGGAATAATATAAAAAATGAGTTAGAAGTAAGATCAAATGCAATTGAAACAAGGTATATGAAGAGTCAAAAAGAGGTTGTTTCATGGGTCCAACATCTTCCCCCAACTTGACCTGATGCATGTCCTCATGCTTCCCGATTGATATCTCAATTATCCCTGGCATGAGATGCGTGTAAGGAGCTAAGTGAGTATGAACCATGAGTCTTTTCATGAGCAAACATGAACCCTCCTCAAATCCTCACCTCCAACCCCCATATTCGCTCCACTAAAGTTAGATCATACATGGGTCAGTATTTTTCTACAGGCATCCATATGAGAGGGAAGTGAAACCTCACCCCAATACATATTGACCTTTTATGTTGAATATACTCAATGTATGTGTTCAATCTATCCATTTCCCTGTTAAAATTGGGGAATCCAAAAGGTTCCCATTTTATTACTTCCATAGGGGATAAGTTCCATGTCTTTTTACTATTTCTCAAGGAATCTGTTCAAATTTCAGTAATGCATTATACACAATGAGCGAAGATATCTTTATGAATAGAAAGGACCCTTACAGCTGTAGTAGGATGTACCCGAAATGTAACTTAAGTTTGAATGCATTTTCTCACACCAAGGGGTTCTCCTCTAATGAATAACTCACATGTAGCTCGTCGGATTCCTTCCATAAGTGTCCTAGGTCCTATTCCATTTGAGTTGATTGATCATATAATACAGGAAATCCCTCAATTGGAGATATCCAATGAAAGGCATAGGGTTAAATCTCTTTTTGCGGGAAAAATAAAACTATGCAAATAAAATTCGCATAAAGAGTAATGTGTAAGTACATCTATTTGCATAAATATCCTCCAAAATTATTCTTCGTTTGCAATTTGAGGCCTGTTTCCTTCTACCAATGCCGTTAACTAAAAGAGAAGGGAATGTTCTTTTAAAACAAGGCATATGCAGTCGAGAGTGCACTCCAAACTAGCATCTAAGAAACAACTGTATCCATACTCTTCTTTTCTTCCTATAAATTATTTCTTTCCATCTGGCCCTCCTTCATGTCCTTCTTGTCTTCTTGCCATTCCTTTTCATTTTCTATGTATGAAGCAATTTCTTCCCATTTCTTTCTTTCTATTGTTCGCAAAATATGTTTATGCTCCACTAAAGGTACTGCACTCCCTTGTAATGGTTCAACTATGGCCTTCCACTTATCTCTTTCATCCTGTAATATCATGGGGGAACATAAATCTATTTGCATGGATTCCTCCTTTCTCCCCATTTTGAGTAAATTGTTCTCTTTTGTTCCTCCCTCGATCTTTATGAGTTCCTCAGTGTTGCATTGTTTGAGTTTCTTGTCCTCTTTTTTCTATAGTTTGATCTGCACTAGAGGGAGGTTCTCCACTTTAATATTCTTGATCCATTTGTTTCCTTTATTTTACAATCTGTATTGCATAAGCAAGGGTTTCCAACCCGGGGCCTTCACTAGATCGTCTGAGCCGCTTCTTTAATTCTTGAATCTTCTATTTCAATTTTTTATTTTCCCTCTTTAATTTTTCCACCTTATCATCCAAAGAGAGAATCTTTTCCTTATTCCTATTCTTACCATATTCTTGTTTTACTATATAAACCTTCGCTGGTCCGGGTGCTATTACTGTAGGATCATGGACATCTTCAGTTCCTTCCTCACCTGGATCCTTTTTTACACTACAAACCCTAGTTAGATTAGGTGTTGTTACTGGAGGATTGTGAGTGTTCTCAATCTCTTTTTTGGCCCTGGAAGGTGGTTGTGTAACTGGAATTTCCTCTTCCATGGATACTGGTGGAGAATACCCTTGAGCTGCTTCCATCACATCCTCATCCATCGTCATGGGTACCTCAGCAAATTCTTGTGTACCTCTGTCAAATCTGCTACGACTACTGCTAGACTATTAAGTTTAGCCTAATTTCACAAGCAAGATCATTGAAATAAACACAATCACAAGATAGAAAAATATTTACCCTGGGAAACCCTCATGGGGTAGAAAACCCAACAAAGCTTTCCTCAATATAGATAATCAACCAATACAAGATGTAGTACCCAAACAAGAGCTCCTTCTCCTCCTATGCATATCTCTCTCTCTCTCCTATGCGCCAATCGCAAGTGAGTGAATGAATGAGATAAAAGAGGAGCACACCTCCTCTATTTATACTCATGTTCTAACTGAATTTTCACCCTAATGGGGCCGACCTCTCCTAAGAGAGTCTAATAACCCCTAAACAGCTAACTCAGGGTCGACCTCACATGGGAGATCTAATAACCCTAGTTAGCACACTTTCTCGGAGGAATAAACATCTCCAGATATACAATAAGGTCTCTTTGGAGGAATGAAACAACTGCGGAATAATAAAGTACAAATATAATATTCTTAGAAGTTACAATATTTCAATACTCCCCCTTAATGAGAAGGATATTATAACAACATCTGTAGGAGCAAGGAGTCATCAACTACATGGCATATGATACATCTATAAATCATTGGAAGCTTTCTTCATACATCACTAGTAACTCAAATAATTACTGGAACATCTTCAAGATCTTCAATACTGGATCTTCATCTTCTGTAGCACTCGAATAGCTGCAACAACATCTCTCGATCAACATCATCAACATATGGATCCTCTCGATCAACAACATCATCATCTGGATCCTCTCGATCAACATCATCATCATAGAAACATACTCAGCAATACACAAGATCCTTCCTTTCAGAATTACGGGATCAATCTCATCACAATCAATATTTAAGACTATCCTTCCTTTCGAAATTGCTGGATTTACTGTCTAAGGATGATTAGTCTAATCACAATCAGCATTTAAGACTATCCTTCCTTCGAAATTACTGGATTTACTGTCTAAGGATGATTAATCCAATCATAATCATATTTAAGACTATCCTTCCTTTCATAATTACTGGATTTAATGTCTAAGGATGATTAGTCCAATCACAATCACATTTAAGACTATCCTTCCTTTTGGAATTACTGGATTTACTGTCTAAGGATGATTAATCCAATCACAGTCATATTTAAGACTATCCTTCCTTTCGAAATTACTGGATTTACTGTCTAAGGATAATTAATCCAATCACAACCACATTTAAGACTATCCTTCCTTTCGGAATTATTGAATTTACTGTCTAAGGATGATTAATCCAGTCACAATCACATTTAAGAGTATCATTCCTTTCGGAATTACTGGATTTACTGTCTAAGGATGATTAATCCAATCACAATCACAATCACATTTAAGACTATCCTTCCTTTCGGAATTACTGGATTTACTGTCTAAGGATGATTAGTCCAATCACATACATTTTGAACCAAGTGCGCAGGGACGATGTAGTCCTATGATGTACATTTTGAACCAAATGTTCAGGGAAGATGCAGTCCTATCATGTACATTTTGAACCAAACGTTCAGGGACGATGCAGTCCTATCATGTACATTATTAACCAAACATTCAGGGACAATTCAATCCTATCACATCCATAAATTCTAAGGACCATTCATCGACCTCATAATCAGTGTCATTGACCTCGTCGTCAATATCATCAATACAGGTATCCACATCATCGATACAAGTATCCACATCATTGAACTTACTGTCGATGCAGGCAATCTCATCATCGGCGACCATATCACTCCCCCTTTTGAGGAGGGTCCTTCTGAACTACATCAAGCTTGTTTCAGAAATACTCAAACTTTACTCGAGACAGAGGTTTGGTCAATATATCAGCAACTTGTTCATCAGTGCTCACATATTCGAGCTTGATCTTTCTGCACCATATCTTGTATATAGAAATATCAGATCTCTATGTGCTTTGACTTATCATGGAACACTGGATTCTCTGTCATATTAATACAACTTTTGTTGTCACACAGGATCACAGTGGGGTCCATCTTTAAGTTAAACAATCCTGATAATAAGTTCTGAAGCCATATCGCTTCACAACTAGCAGAGCAAGAAGCTATATATTATGCTTCAGCTGTGCTGAGAGCCACACTAGATTGCTTCATGCTGAACCATGAGATCATGGCAGATCCTAGACAATAACATCCACCCGATGTGCTCTTCCTGTTTGATACACTTCCTTCCCAATTAAAATCTGTGTAGCCATACATGAAGTCATGATCTCCAGGATAACATAGACCAAAATCTATCATACCCTTTAGGTACCTCATCACATGCTTTGAATCTATCAGGTGAACTCGTCTAGGCTTCACTAGATACTGACTCAAGGTGTTCACAACAAAGCATATATCTGGCCTCGTATTTGTCAGATACATTAATGACCCAATAATCTATCTGTACAGAGTCACATCCACTAACTCTAAGGAGTCATCAACTAACAACTTCAAGTTGGAATCCATGGGAGTGGTCATGGATTTACATTCCAACATATCAAATCTTTTCAAGATTTCCATAGCATAATTTCCCTGGTTGAGAAAGATTCCTTCTGGGCCTTTCCATACTTCCAGACCTAGGAAGTAATGCATCAATCCGAGATCTTTCATATCAAATTATGATGAGAGATTCTTCTTGCATTCGACAATCTGTTTCCCATTTCCAATCAAAAATAGATCATCCACATACAAAAGCAGTATGACAGGTTTATCATCCATACCCTGGAGATAAAGATTAGGATCAGCTTTACTTTTGGTAAAGCCCAAGCTTGCCAAGAAACTGTCAATTCTTCCATACCAAGCTCTGGGAGCTTGCTTCAACCCATACAAGGCCTTTAGTTTGCATACATGGGTTCTTCTATCTTCAACCTCAAATCCTTGTGGTTGTTCTATGTACACTTCTTCTTCAATCACACCATTCCGAAAGGCTGTCTTCACATCCATCTGGTGAAATTCCCACTTCATCATGGATTCAAGTGCCATGATGGTTCTAATGGAACTGTACCTTGCAACTGATGCAAATGTCTCTTAATAGTCAATTTCCTCTTTTTGAGAGAATCCTCTAGCCACAAATCTTGTCTTATACTTTTCAATGCTACCATCCGCAACATGCTTTATTTTGTATATCCATTTGGAGGATACCACACTTTTGTCCTTTGGATTGGGAACTATATCCCGAACATCATTCTTCATTATTGACTGGTATTCCTTTGTCATTGCCTCTACCCACTCTTTCTTATGAATTGCCTCTTCATAACTAGTAGGTTGTTGGTCTACAAGATCACACACCAAAGCCACATAGTTGGTGAATGGATTTGGTTTCTTGCTCACTCTGGTGGAGCCTTCAGGAGCTCCATACTTTTCTGCTCCTAGTATAATGTCTCTTTCCCATGTTGGATTTCTCTTTCTTGATAAGTTTGTGATAGGGGTTTCTTATGATTCAATCATGTCATGGCCTTCAGGTGTTATATCTTCAGGGGTGGGTACAACTTCTGCAATTCTGGGAGGTGCATCTTCTTCATATACTTTTTCATACTAGCACTTCCTATATTTCTTGAGAGTTGCCTCTTCATCAAATGTCACATCCCTACTTATCTCCATATGGTGGAATCCTAGGATGTATATTCTGAATGCTTTGGATGCTTCACAATATCCAACAAATATTCCCTTCTTCCCAGAAGGATCTAGCTTGGTTCTCTTTTATTTTGGAACATGAATATATACTGGGCATCCAAATATTTTGAGATGAATTACCTCAGGCTTCTTCCCTGTGAACAATTCTTCTGGGGTCTTGAATTCAATAGCACTTTGAGATAGTCTATTCTGCACATAGACTGCAGTCCTAGCTGCTTCAGCCCATAGATACATAGGTAGGTCTTGATCATGTATCATTGTCTTCACTGCTTCCATAATGGTTCTATTCTTTCTCTCCGCAACACCATTTTGTTGAGGATTGTAGGGAGTGGTTAGTTCCCTCTTGATCCCAGCTTCTTTACAAAATTCTTCAAAATCCTTTGAAGTATATTCTCCGCCATTATCTGTCTTGAGTATTTTGATCTTCTTTTTTGAATGATTTTCAATCAAGATTTTGAGCTCCTTGAACTTTCCAAAGAATTCATTCTTTCCTTTTAGAAAGTATATCCAAGTCTTTCTTGAATAGTCATCAATAAATGTAAGGTAGTATTAATATCCACTCAAGGATGTGGAGGGCATTGGTCCACATACATCTGAATGAATCAATTCCAAAATAATCTTAGTGTTTGTTTCACTCTTTGGAAATGGATTCTTGATATTCTTCCCTTTTGCACATCCTTTGCATGTGCCATCATGATCAATCTTCAAATCTGGTAGTCCTATAACCACCTTGTAGTTAATGTGAGCAAGTATCCTATGCCATAGCTCACATGGGCTAGTGGCTTCATGAACAAGGGCAGCTTTTGGATGGCCCTTGAGTTTGTATAGACCTCCTTCCTCTTCACCAATAACAATTGCATCCTCAATTGATTTTCCTTTGGACCACATGAGTACTTCTCCATCTATGAATGCAACCCTATAACCTTTCTTATCTAAAGATGAGATAGAAAGTAAGTTCTTCTTCAAAACTAGTACATATAATATTTCCTTCATCTTCAATGGAGTTCTAGAGTCAAGCTTGTAGCTTGCTTCACCAAATCCCTTGATGAGATATTGATAGTCATCTCCTAAAGATACTTTTCGTGGAAGGGTATTCTCTTCAAGTTTTGCAAGAGTTTTCTTTTGACCTGTCATGTGCTTTGAAGCACCACTATCAATAAGCCATGTGTCTTCTCCAGGTGTTACAGCCCCAGAGAGTGCAGAGAATAGAACATACTCTTCTCCATACTCTTCTTCTACTTTAGCTCTTTTCTTTTGAGGTCTTTCCTCTTCTTCATCTTCACTATCATCTTCTGCTAGATGTGCTTGATGTCTTTTGTGATGGAAACCCTTTTTCTTCTTTGAAGGATAATCCTTAGCAATGTGTCCTATTTTGTGACAAATGAAACATTGGAATTGTGAGTAATCTCTTCTTTGATTGGTTTTTATTCTCTTTTGAAATCTTTGTGGAGGTTGATACTCCTTGTGATTATCCTTCTTGAAGTTGGATTGAATCCTTCTTCTCTTGGTGTGGGTGGCCAAGGCTTGGTCATCTTCTTTGAGCAAAGCTTCTCTATTGGAAACCCTAGCTTCTTCTTGAATGCAATCCTCCCATACCACATCAAACTTCATGCTTTCTTTTTTGGCACACATGGTTTGACTAAATGATTCCCAAGGTCTTGAGAGACCATTGAGAGTAGTCATAACTAGGTCATCTTCATCAAGTTTGTCTCCAATAGCTTCTAGTTGTTCTTTGAACTGGGAGACCCTTGTGAAGTAAGCTTGGATAGATTCTCCTTGATTCATCTTAGTGCTCTTCAAATGAGATATTAGCTTCATATTCCTATTGATGTTCCTTCCTTCATACATTCTGGATAGGGAATCATACATCTCCTTTGGGGTCTTCTTGGATGCCACTTGGGGAATCAAGTGGTCTTTGATAGAATCAACAATGATTCCCTTTGCGCTGTTATTTTTTCATCATTTAATTCAAAAGATCTAGGATATTAACTGAAAGAACAACATGTATAGAGTATCAAGCATAAGAGAGAAGAGACAAGAGACACAAAACATTTCATCGGGGAAAACCAAGAAGGTTAAAAACCCCGCAACTTCCTCAGAGATAGAATAAGCATCAATACAAGGATCACAATGATCAAAACAAAGAGATAGATATCTTCAACAGCATGCTCCTCCTCTACTTTTGTGCTCTCCTCCTCTCTCTCACTAATGCGAAGTGAGTGACTAATAGAATGTGTAAAATGAGAGAGACACACTGTCTATTTATACACTACTTCACTTGTCTTTTAACTTTAGCTAGGTCGGCCCCAACTTAACCACTTAACATAATGTTGAATGGGCCAACCCCAAATAGGGTGTTCTAATAACCCTTTAACCCACATGATTCATACAGGGCCGACCCCATCAAGGTGGTCTAATAACCCATCAAGTATAAGTTACGACACTTACAATATAACTCGTGACACATGCAAGTACTACTGACGAAACTTCCAATAAGAGGAATAATACATCTCTGTTGTGGATACAATAAAGTACAAATACAATATACAAGTGAATATCTTCCGAAGTTAGAAATACATCAACACTCCCTCTTAACTAGGAAGGTATTCTCTTGACACAAGTCATAATACATATAGGCACAAGTCTTCAATTCTGAAGCTGGATCATCATCACTAGATCACGGAGCATCATCATCATCACTGCTATTGTACCCGTTATCTTGATCACTAGGATATCTTTGAATTCTTCTTATCATAGGAAGTTATACAGAGCTAACCCTTTTTTCATGCTGGTTGTAGGCCTAGCCTCCTGCAGGTCTTCATCATCACTAGCTGTTCTGTGGAATCCTCAGGACTTATTACGCGCGTCAACAAAACCTCAAAAGAACATCCCAGGACATATTTACGAGCTTACCGCTCAACCTATCATATCTCCCAAGATATTTTACATTTTGACTGTCAGAAAACCTTAAAAGAGTGTCTTGCTTCCTGCAAGAACTCTAAAGAGCATCCTAGGACTGATTTACGAGCTTACCGCTCAACCTATCGGATCTCCAGGACTAATTACATGTGACCCCCACCACAAAACCTTAAAAGAGTGTTTTGCTTCCCACAAGAACTCTAAAGAGCATCCTAGGACTGATTACGAGCTGATCGCTCAACCTATCGGATCTCCAGGTTTGATTACATGTGGTTAGGAAAAACCTTTAAAGAGTGTCTTGCTTCCCGCAAGAACTCTAAAGAGCATCCCAGGACTGATTACGAGCTTAACGCTCAACCTATCGGATCTCCAGGACTGATTACATGCCTCTAGTAGAAAACCTTGAAAGAGAATCCCATGAATGATTTACGAGCTTACCTCTCAACCTATCGGATCTCCGAGGATCTTTTCTATGATACATGCACAACCTGCCCACAACCACAGAGTATCAACCTGATACTCATGATCATACCGATCATCATCATATAGTACATCATCCCGATGCACATCATCATCGTATGATCATCCTGATCATCGTCACAGCATCGTCCTGATGCATATCATCTGGAGTATCATCCTGATACTCGTCACATATGATCATCCTAATCATCATCATAGCATCATTCTGATGCATGTCATCTGGAGCATCATCCTGATACTCGTCATCGTCGTATAATCAAACTGATCATACAAAGAATCCTCCTGATGCGTATCATCACACATGATCCACCTGACCATGTAAAGCATCCACTTGATGAATATGATCATCCTGATCAATATCATGCTGAACATCATCCAGAGCATTGTCTTGATGCTCATCACACAACACTTACATACATAGCCATGGGAAGGATCCTCCTATCACCATGCTTGGTATGGCTCCTGCAAATGTGTCCCATTACTTCTTCCTCGAAGTATCTTCTATCTGAAGAACACCAAGGCTCTCTCTGAAGTACTCAAACTTCACTCTAGATTGTGGTTTAGTCAACACATCTGCAATCTGCTCATCCGTCGCAACATACAAGAGCTTCACTACTCCTCTCTGCACCATATCCCTAATATAGTGATATTTGATCTCGATGTGCTTCGACCTGTCATGGAACACCGGGTTCTCTGACAACTTCACACAAATCTGGTTGTCACAATAGCTTCCTAAGTCATACTTCCTCACAACTGACCGAACAAGCTGCGACATACTCTACTTCAGCTATACTCAGTGCTACGCAGGACTGCTTTTTGCTAAACCAAGATATCACACCTAATCCCATACTAAAGTAGCAACCCAAAGTGCTCTTCCTATCTGCATCACTTCCTACCCAATCTGAATCAACATATCCCTCCAGGTTAAACTTTTGATTCGCATCATACTTGAGCCCATAATACACCATACCCTTCAGGTACCTCAGAATATGCTTTACAGTAATTAGGTGAACATGTCTAGGATCTGTCAGAAACTGGCTCAATGTGTTCACCGCAAAGAAAATATCTGGTCTCGTGTTCGTCAAGTACATCAAGGACCCAATCATCTAACGATACATAGTGACATCAACCGGCTCAGATGAAGCATCACATAGAAGCTTCAGCTTCGATGCCATAGGTGTGGCCATGGCCTTGCAGACCATCATCCCTAACCACTTTAGGATATCCACTGCATACTTCCCTTGTCCAAGGAAGATTCCATCTGCACTCTGCCACACCTCCATGCATAAAAGGTAGTGCATCATCCCCAAGTCCTTCATCTCGAACTCAACAACAAGCTTCCTCTTCGTGTCGGAAATCAACCTATCCTCACCTTTCACAAATAATCCATCCACATACAATAGGATTATCTCTAGATTGCCTTCCTCAACCTTGTAGTAAAGTTTGGAATCCACTTTACTCTTGGTAAAGCCCAACCTGGATAGAAAGCTGTCTATTCTACCATACCAAGTCCTAGGAGCTTGCTTCAAGCCATACAAGGCTTTCTTCAATCTGCACACATATGACTCCTTGTCATGTGTCTCAAAACCAAGTGGGTGCTCCACATACACTTCCTATTCGACTACACCATTCAAGAATTATGTATTGACATCCATCTGGTGTATCTTCAACTTCATCACTGCGACCAGAGAAAGTACTGTTCTGATGGAAGTGTATCTGGATACAGGAGAAAAAGTCTCTTCATAATCTATCCCCTCTTTCTAGGAGAAGCCACGAGCTACAAACCTCATCTTATATTTCTCTATGCTACTATCTGCAGCTTGCTTGATCTTGTAGATCCACTTGGAAGTCACCACAGACTTCCCATCTGGTCTTGGGACCACATCCCAGACATGATTCTTCATGATCGACTGGTACTCCTCGATCATGTAATCCTTTGATTACTTCATCCCGGATCCTGGGAACTTCAGATTCTTCAATATCTTCAATAGATAGCTTTGTTGCTGGAACAAATGTTGTAGTCCTTCTTTTGTAGGAGATTGTACACGATCTTTCCTACAAGTCAAATTCAATTGCATGATTAGAAACTTCTCATAGTTTTTAGAACAAAATCTTACACATAAAAATAGATGTCATTCATTCATGCAATTATCTTTGCCAATGCTTCAATACAATATTTGTTCATATCCCATATTCACATGGTAACTTTCTAGATGCCTTCCATCTCTACCAACACTATTATTAAGAGCGTGCACAACTCTCAACATGTTAGCAAAGAGGTTTCATTCTAGATAAGTAGCAATGGAATGTTGTACAGTACCATAGGCCACTTACCCATTACTTGCATATTAGTAGTATCTTGTTCATTAATGCAACTTTTCTAATATGCATAATATACATCCTAAATCTAGGAACATAAGTATGACTCGAAAGCATCATTTAAGTAATCATATATATAATAAATGACAATTCAAATACTTATCTTTGTTTAGTTGTAGGGTGGACTCCATCTCAATCTTTGCTTCCTTGCAAAAACTACTGGAGTGTGCTCCCTCTTGATCTTTGCTTCGTGGATTACCTGTCCTTGAACTTATATTCATCCTAGACCACTATGCATGCTTAAGTGTGCACTAGTGTCATCCTCAAGATCTCATACATAATCATACATCCATTAGTATAATCTCAATACTATCAAAACATTATGATCCTAAATAAACTTAACATGTATGGTCATGATTATTTCACACATAGGTAATTTACCTAAAGCATCAGTATTCAAGGTTTTAGGGAGGACTTCTATTACTCATGCCTATTCTTATTTGAACATAGGACTCTTCTGGTTAGTCATATCATTAATCAAAGTAAGAAACATAATATGCATAATCCCATGATTAGTCAAACTTAACTTCATGAACAATCATCAATCATACAAAGGTATACTTATATAAGAGATCCTAACACAAGGTAGGGTTCTAACTTGATATAGGAAAAACATACCTGGATTATCATGTTAGCTAGTTATGTCTAACATACCCACATAATGTCTTCTTGTTCTATTCAATGACTTGTGCTAGTAACCTACATATCTCATAGGTTAAGCATTGTAGAACCAAATTATACATACCTCGTAAGTAGAGCTTCTATGTGATCCATGGCTATGGATGAGTCTTTGTCTTCATGTCACCATGGTCATATGTTCTTGAACTAGAAATTTCTTGATGTAACTTTCATGTTAGCGGACAACATCAACCTCATACAACAAATCATTGCATTATTACAGTCATAAGTGTCATAACCCTAATCAGTGAAAGTCTTCTATCATGTATTCATACTTTTACTAGGGTAATACGCCAAGTCTAAAATTTAATCAAGATTGTACTAGCCTCAATAATATGAAGACAAACATATCATAAAATTAATCATGAACATATTTCAAAACATACCTATATTTCCTCAAGTCATACCTGTCGAGATTGCTTGTAGTCTTCTTATGTAAGGCCTTAGCCTTATCTCCCTCTGGAATTGGAACTTCTTCACTTATGCAGGTGTCCAATTCATTCTTTTCTAGGATTAACCCAATCATTAGAGAGATTTTGAGGTCAAAAAATGGCCTCCTAAGAGATGTACTACAAAATATGAGATATATTAAAATATTATGAATTGGGGGTTTTATGGGGTAGGTATATATGACAAGTCACCTCCCACACTATTTTCTATGCACAATATAAATAACCATGGTTGAGTTACTTTTCAAAATTCACTAGAAATAAAATTAATAAAATAAGTCTACATTGATGTGACTAAGATTCATTGGAAACTCCCAAAAATTTATTGTCCTTTATCATTTATTTGTCTTGAACTTGCAAATGAAATTAAATAATAAAAAACATTTTTAAGAGCTATTTTTTTAATTTTATGTTGACTTTTTATATTTAGTACTTTTCTCATGAATTTAATAATGTAATTTAATTGAGAATTTATTTACATGTAAAATGTCAATAATATTATTATAATCCACATTGCATTATTATTATTATTATTATTATTATTTATTAAATCTACTATTATTCTTTATTAGTTTGACATTATGTTATTAAATAGAATGGAGTGAATATATAATTTAAAATTAAAAACATAAAAATGATAATATATTATTTTATAAAAAAATGTGAAAGGACTTTCTTTATGAATTAAGAGTACTTCACTTGAAAATGACAATAATATTATTTTATGAGAAAGTGTGAAAAGACATTCATTATGAGTACTTTACTTGAAAATGACAATAATATTATTTTATGAAAAGACTATCAATATGAGTACTTTACTTTATGACTTAAAAGTACTTACACCACTACCTTGGTTAACTATGTGTTTTCATCCACCATAGAAAAATTGACAAATAAGCATTTTTAACTCATGCAATGCCACCTCACCAAGGGGGATGATGTCATCTACTAGAATGTGATTGGTTGTATTTTATAGTACATTTTCTTTGTTTTGAGGCCATTTTTTGACCTCAAAATTTCTCTAATGCCACTTTGATTTGCTGAAACTGGATCTGGATTAGGGTTTGTCAGAGAAACCCTAAAAATTCAAACTTTGAATTTCAAGCTTTTGATTGGATGAAAAGATGTGCCTTGCTGAGCTGATCAAGCTGGTATACTTCAATTTTGAAATCTCCAAAATTTGACCCCTCAAAATTGCCTTTGAAACTTCCAGATCTTCTAGACAGGATCCCGAACTAGGGTTTGATAAATCCCAGTCTTTATCCCATCCAAAAGGTTTGATATTATGTTCTAAACTTCTATTTTTCCGAGGATCTTCCATTTGTGGTCATAGATTTAAAAAATTCCAACTTTTGCAGAAACCCTAATTTTCCACCTTTTCGATCAAAATCCTGAACTAGGGTTTGATGAAGCCCGACCTTCTGCCCAAACAAAAAATTCAATCTTTGTCTCTAAATTTATATTTTGATGAGAAGCATTCAGCCATGGTCTCCGATTCCAAAAGTTTCAACTTTCTCCGAAGCCCTAAATTCCCACAACAGTGACAAGCCAAGAATGAAGGTGCTCAGAATCCAATTGTGTTTTGACAGAAATATGCACCTTATTGTTTCTTGTGCATCTCTTAAATTTCGAATCCACAGGGTCGGAAACATATACCTGTGGTATCCTGACCTGTCATCTTTCCAACCCCACAGATCTGACCTCAAATGGATTCTCTGAGAGAGAGTTATGCCAAGTGTCACAACGTGACCTGTTTATGGGATAAAACAGGATAGTGAACTTGTACGGAGTGCCACGTGTCACTGGTTCAACTTTGGCCTCTGAAACTTTTAGCTAAGAAACTATAGTCCATGTTCTTATTGTCACTTTTTACGGAATTCATTTGGAGCTTCCTAGCCCAAGTTGTGACCTTTCTTCCTAGGTCACATGTTTATGACCGAGATCTGGAAGAGGCAGAAACCCTAGATTGTACGGATCATAAAACAGAAAGTACAGAGACTTAGATGCTGTGCTTTGGACACAAGGTACATGGGGATGTTGCCTTCGACCTGTAAATGTTTCAGAAGTGAACCTTCACCAAAATGGATTTATAGCGAAAGTGACACAATGAATGGTTTTTTCTATATCAAGGCCTATCTTCCAATTTGTCGGAAGTGCAGAAGTCTCATAAATGCCATACCATGCCTTCCTTCAAGATAGCTCTGATACCATGTTAGTTTTTCATCATTTAATTCAATAGATCTAGGATCTTAGCTGAAAGAACAATATGTACACCATATCAAGCATAAGAGACAAGAGACAAGAGACACAAAACATTTCACCGGGAAAAACCAAGAAGGTGAAAAACCCCGCAACTTCCTTAGAGATAGAATAAGCATCAATACAAGGATCACAATGATCGAAACCAATAGATAGATATCTTTAGCAGCATGCTCCTCCTCCACTTGTGCACTCTCCTCCTCTCTCTCACTAATGTGAAGTGAGTGAATAATATAATGTGAAAATGAGAGAGACACACTCTCTATTTATACACTACTTCACTTGTCTTTTAACTTTAGCTAGGTTGGCCCCAACTTAACCACTTAACATAATGTTGACTGGGCCGACCCCCATTAGGGTGGTCTAATAACCCTTTAACCCACATGACTCATACAGGGATGAACCCATCAAGGTGTTCTAATAACCCATCAAGTATAAGTTACGACACTTACAATATAACTTGCGACACATGCAAGTACAACTGACGACACTTCCAATCGGAGGAATAATACATCTCCGTTGGGGATACAATAAAGTACAAATACAATATACAAGTGAATATCTTCTGAAGTTACAAATACATCAACATGCCCTAATTAAGTCCTTCTTATACTTCTCTTTAGCTTCATCTTCCATAGGTTCTGCAACCTCATCTTTGATATATTGGACAAGATCATTCTCTTCAAGAATGAGACCAATCCTATATTTTCATGCCCGGAAATTCTCTATACCCTCTAGCTTGTCTTCAAGCTTAGTTCTTGGAGCCATCTTATCCAGGAAGTTACAGAGATTGAAGTTTCTCAAAAGATAGAAAAATACTTACCAGGAGATGAGCTTGATTGAATTGAGATTACTAGTGTGCTCTGCTTTTGGAAACTTCAGCTTTTCACCTTCCAGATTTGCAACAAATTTTTTGGTTTTCTGGTCTTCACTTTTCTGGTGCACAGGTTCGCAGCTTTTCTGGTTCACTGGTGCACATTTTTTCTGGTTCAGAAGACAAACTAGGGTTTGACAATGCCCAGGGTTATACCCACTCTAAAGTTCGATCTAGGGCTCAAAATTTCAATTTTGAGGAGGGCTATCTAGCCATGCAATCAGATTCCAAAAATTCCAACTTTTGCAGAAACCCTAATTTTCACTGGAGGAGGAGAGAGAGGTATTTTCACCTTGTGAAAGATGTCCTATTCAGGCTAGCTTTGATACCATGTTAATTTTATCCTAATTTCACAAGCAAGATCACTGAAAGAAACACAATTACAAGATAGACAAAGATTTACCCTCGGAAACACTCATGGGGTAGAAAACCCAACAAATATTTCCTCAACATAGATAATCAACCAATACTAGATGTAGTACCCAAATAAGAGCTTCTCCTCCTCCTATGCAGATCTCTCTCTCTCCTATGCGCCAATTACAAGTGAGTGAATGAATGAGATAAATGAGAAACACACCTCCTCTATTTATACTCATGTTCTAATTGACTTTTCACCCTAATGGGGCCGACCTCTCCTAAGAGAGTCTAATAACCCCTAAACAACTAACTCAAGGCCGACCTCACATGGGAGATCTAATAACCCTAGTTACCACACCTTCTCGGATGAATAAACATCTCCAGATATACAATAAGGTCTCTTCGAAGGAATGAAACATCTCTGGAATAATAAAGTACAAATATAATATTCTTAGAAGTTACAATATTTCAACATAGACTAGGAGCTTCAGTTGGAGGTACTTCTTTATTTTACTGGGCCATGCTTATTTCATCCTTGATACCCATGTCTAGTTCTTGTGGAACATGCATGGTATTTTCCACAATTGTTACTCCCATTGTTTCCTACATGGCCATCCCATTTTCCTCCTCCATACCCAAAAATGGTTCTTATGTAGTAGCTGTGGAGGTAATAATAGGTGGCTCAATATTAACATGCTCTAGTCTCATTGACCTGGTCCTTCTCCTGGGTAAGAAAGCCACAAAGTATGAGTCCCTCTTCTTCCCCCATCGCAATGTTGGAGGTGTCAGTGGTCATTCCTCCTGAACAATACGAGGCTGCTAGTCTTTCTGCTGGAGAGTTGGTTCAATTATTTCTATGTCACTCTCCTCCTCAGCGTCATCTTCTTGATCTACCTCATTCTTCTAGATTTTGAATTTCTTCTTCCATTTATTTTGTTCCATTTTCTCCATGGACTAGTTCCTCATTTTATTGTTCCTCCCTCTCATCATCTTCATAATTCTTGTTTTCCCCATCACTTTTTTGGGGTTCCTCTCTATCATCATCCTCTTCTTCTTCATCTTCCTCAACCTCCTAAGATTCATCTTTTGCATCCTCCTCTTGATCTTCTTCTTTTGGGAGACTCAATAGTTGATCCCAGGATGATTGTATATCCTCCAGAGCATCATCAATTAGTATTTTTACCAATCCATGGTGTTTCAATGTTGCTAAGGTGTGTTTTGCACCCCTTGTAGCTTTTTCCATTAAATGTAATGAACCTAGAAGAAAATAAGGAATATTCAACCGTTCTCCATGCCTAATATGAGTGAGCAGTTCAAGATAAGCAAAAATTACCCAAAATATTCCTTTTCATTTCAAGTACATATGGATGTGTATAGATACCTATTTCTTGATTTCGGGCAATGAATCTCAAGAATAGCCTTTCCCCCTTCGTTGCAACACCTCCCTTCCTCTGCAAAACTATTTTGTTGCATGTTAGAGGGATGTTTTCCTTTTTCAAACCACCATTCTCCGATTGGGGGTAAGCATGTAGTAGATAAGCCCAAGTATCTAAGGCCAAATGGTGCTACAGATAAAGCCAAGTATCTAAACAATCTTGATGAAGCGTATGGATTGATGTGCCTCAACATTTACAAAGATCTAAGATTTGATCTCTACGGTCTGAAAACTCCCAAGTAGGTTTGGACAAAGATCGAATATTTATTTGGGAAACAAGATTATTTGAGAGGACATGAATTGGAAAATGATATTATCTCTTTGAGCCCTAGCAACTTCGAATCCATCACAAATTTCTTCATAAGATTCAAGAACTTGGTTGTGTAGCTAAAACTATGTGGAATTGAGAAGGAAGACAAGTAGCTTATTCTTTCTCTTCTTTCAAAACTGGGATCATACTATTCTGTGTTTGTATCCACCTTCCAAACAACAAATATTTCCATCCCAAACTGAAAAATGCCCACTCTATATTCATTCCTCATGTCTCTCACAGAGGATCAGGACAAATTGGTGCAAATGGGAGTAATAAAACCATCAATGGATCAATCTCTTGTTGTAGGAGAAGGAAATAATGTGAATGGGAAAGGAAAGCACAAGGTAAAGGAGAAGAAACAACATGAGCAGAAGTCAAAGGAGTCTCCCAAACAGTCAGCTGGAACTTTGAATGCATCGTCCTTCATTATGGGATGTGGCACTTTGAATGCATACTCCATCATAATAGATTATGGAGCCTCCAGACACATATCTTCATCCAAGGATCCATTCTCTTAATTCGAACCAACTATTGGGCCTTCTATAGTAATGGGAGATGATTATGAAGTTCCTTCAAAAGGGATTGGAAGGATAAATATGGATCATGGATACTTCAATGATGTGCTCTATGTGCCTACCCTGGAAACTAACCTCCTTTCATTTGATCAAATGACCCATACATGAGTTCCGAAGAAAGTAATTTTTACTCCTAATGTGGTTGAAATTCAAGATATCTCTTATGGGAAGATCATTGCACAAGGCATTGTAGATCACCATTCCAAACTCTATGATTTCTCTCATTTATTTCCTTACTCAAAACAAAGTGCACTTCTTACTCATGCAAATGAAGTGAGCATACATTGACATGAGAGGTTTGGTCACCTCAACTACAAATATTATCAATAACTACACAATTAGAAAATGGTTGAAGGCCTACCAAACATCATATTTGCTAAGGGAACCTGTCAAGGTTTCTTTATTGGTAAGCATCTAGAGCACAAATTTGAAAATGAAAAGGAAAAGAGAGCCTCATCTCCTCTCGATTTGATTCACAATGACATATTGGGACCTCTTCCTCACCTATATTTGAATAATGCTAGATACATATTAACATTCATAGATGATTATTCAAGATTCAGTTGGGTATATTTTCTAAATTTGAAATTAGAATTCCTTGAATATTTTAAATTTTTTAAAGCTTTTGTAGAAAAATTCATTGCCAAGAAGATCAAGGTCCTTTGTATTGACAATGGAGGATAGTATGTGAAGAATGAGTTTCAGTTATTTTGTGCAGATGAAGTCATTGAAATTCAACACATTGTTCCTTACACACCACAACAGAATGGTGTAGCAAAGAGAAAGAACATAATTTTGAAAGAGATGGCTACATGCATACTTGGGTCTAAAGCATTGGTTCCTAGAGTTTAGGAAAAAACTGTCAATTGTGCTGCATACCTCCAAAACAAAGTTCCACACAAAGGCCTAAAAAGAAAAACTCATTTTGAAGCATGGATGGGATACAATCCAGATGTGTCTCATCTAAGATTATTTGGTTCCAAAACTTGGGTAAGGATTCCTTTAAAGAATAGGAGAGCGTGAGAACATCAAAGAAAAGAGTGCATATTGGTTGGTTATGCACAGAATGAAAAATCGTATAAAATGTTGGATTTTTCTACCATGAAGACCTTCCTTGAAATAAGTGTTGATTTTGAAGAATGGCCATTGCATGATTCCCACCATTTCGAAGCAGACATATTACCAACTACTCCACCAGTGCATGTTGAACAAGATAGTGAATCATCCTCTCATGAAAGTTCAGATTCTGACTCAGAAAGTGAAGATGAGAGAATGCTAGATCCATATCCACATGAACCTAAATCTATAGCACTAGAAGATCCACCACCACTTCCAATATGGGCTTCAAAGACCATTGAATCTGTTGGTGACATTGTTGGAGATCCACAAGATCCAAGAAGAACTAGATCTGAGTTTCAAAATGCAAGTTTTGCACTATCTCATATAGATCCCTTTCTTCCTGAAAGATGTTTTTTGATGGTTCGATCATATCCAAAAACCTTCTTTGAGGCCTCCTAAGACTCAATATGGATAACAACTATGAAAGAACAGTACCACTATCTTCAAAATAATTAGACTTGGGATCTGGTTTCTCTGTTGATGTATATGTAACTTTGGAATGTATTTCATCAGTATATTATATATATATTTATTGTACCCTTATAAGAGATGTGTTATTCCTCTATAAGGAAGTGTCGTCATGTGGATTGACAAGTGTCGCAAGTGTGTGTACTTGCCGATGGGTTATTATACCACCTTATGGGGTCGGCCCTAATTAATATATAATATAATGTGGATGTACTCAAGTAGACAAGTCGGCCCCAGTAGGTCACTGGGCAAAAAGGTGAGTATAAATAGAGATAGGAGATCTCTATTTTACTCACTCGGAAAAGTATCTATCTCTCTCTCTGAAAAGTAGCGCACTAGTGAGGAGGAGGAGGATCATCTGCTAGGAGACTATCTCAGTGTTGTTTGGTTGTATTTTTGGTTGAGCCATTGCTCTCTCTATCTCTGAGGAAGTTGTGGGGTTTTTCACCTTAGGGTTTTCCCCATGGAAACTCTGTGTCTCTTGTCTCTATGCTTTTGATTCTTGTGATGCTTGTGATGCTTGTCATATTATGATTGTCATGCATTGATATACTGTAGATGTTATTCTCTCAGCAAAGATCCTATAGTATTGTGATTTAATACTAAAAATTTAACATGGTATCAAAGCCTAACTGAGAAGAAGACATTTTGTAGTGACGGAAGCTTGTTTATTGGGTTTCTCTCCACAGATTTTTGAAATTCAGTATAGTAGATTGGATCTACTCATCAAGGCGCATCTTTCTGTCCAATCAGATTTCAGTTCCGAGCATTTTCAGTTTTGGCCCTAAAAATTAGGGTTTCCACAAAAATAGGAATTTCTGGCAACTGAAGGTACAGCTGGAAGCTCCTTGCAAAAATCGAAGGTTTGAGCATTGGATCGAGATTTTTGGCTGGGTAGATCTCCGGGAAACTCAAACCCTAATTCAGGGCTCTTCCCAGTGAACCCGGGAGGACAAAAAGGCAATTCTGAAGGGCAAGACTTTGCTGATCTCAAATTCTGAATGTACTAGGCTGATCAGCTCTCCAAGGCACATCTTTCTATCCTTTCGGAATTTTGAAATTCACATTTTGAATTTTTAGGGTTTCTCTGACAAACCCTAATCCGGGACCAGATCCAGTTTTCAGCACTTCAAGTGGTAAGTTCTAAATCTTTTCTATTTCCATTTGAAGTACTCTTAAAGATGTCTCTTCACACCAAGCTTGAGTATAAGCTTGAAGGGGCTGATAACTTCCGAGCCTGGAAGTATAGGATTGGGCTAATCCTGGAAGAAAATGAGTTGGACTCATATGTGAAAGAAGACATCCCTATCCCAGAGGATGAAGAGGCCAAGGTATTGCACAAGAAGAACTTGGTCAAGGAAAAGAGAATCATTGCTGATTCTATCAAAGATCATCTCATACCCCATGTGTCTTCTCTCAAGACACCCAAAGAGATGTTTGAATCTTTGACCAAGCTATTTGAAGGAAAGAACATAAATCGGAAGATGACCCTGCGGAACCAATTGAAAGCAGTAAAGTTTCAGAATGGAGAAACCATTCAATCTTACTTTTCAAGGGTCTCTCAGATCAAGGAACAATTAGAAGCAGTAGATGAAATGGTGGAGAATGGTGAGGTGGTGATGACTACTCTAAATGGCCTACCTAGGTCATGGGATTCCTTTATTCACGGAATTTGTGCAAGGAAGAAATTGATCTCGTTCAACAGATTGAGGGAAGAATGCTCTCAAGAAGAAGCTAGACTTATAGCTCGTGAAGAAAAGATGGGAGGAGAAGATCAAGCTCTTGCAGCCCACACCAAAAGAAGCAAAACCAAGAAGGATCACCCTCACCCCAAAAGATTCCATCAAAAGAGTAAGAAGGACCTAAGATGCTTCACATGCAATGAGAAGGGTCACTTTGCTTCAGATTGTCCCAAGAACAAAAGGGATAATAAGAACAACTCCAGTAAGAAGAAGAAAGGCAGCAAAAGAAGGTTTCATGCTCATGCTGCCGAAGATGATGAACCTCCAAAGAAGAA
Source organism: Larix kaempferi (assembly GCA_027924585.1). Taxonomy (NCBI): domain Eukaryota; kingdom Viridiplantae; phylum Streptophyta; class Pinopsida; order Pinales; family Pinaceae; genus Larix; species Larix kaempferi. Next base: position 6,409,271 of record BSBM01000524.1, on the reverse strand, counting down.
GGCTAGGGCAGAAAGTAGTAGTGATGATGACTCATCAAGTGAAGAAGAATATGTTCTAATTTCCGCTCTTACAGGTACCATCTCCCATGGATGTAATGATTGGTTGATTGATAGTGGGGCTTCCAAACACATGACTGGGTTAAAGGAATCATTTGTGAACCTTTCTGAACATGAATCACCCCATAAGGTGAAACTTGGGGATGATTATCAATATCCAATCAAAGGAAGTGGTGAAGCCTCTTACAACTTAGATTCTGGAAAATCTCTGAAGATGAAGGAAGTCCTCTATGTACCTGGGCTCAAGAAGAACTTACTCTCCATCTCTGCTCTAGATGCAAAAGGTATGAGGGTTGCATTTGTTGATGGCCAAGTACTAATGTGGCCAAAGGGAAAGACTATAGATGATGCAGTAGTGATTGGAGAGCAAGAGGGAGGCTTGTATAAATTAAAGGGTCAACCTGAACATGCCATGGTACATGAATCCATGGAGCCAAGTGAACTTTGGCATAGGAGACTTGCTCACATGCACTATAGAGCACTTCCAATTGCAAGCAAGGCTGTAGAAGGTCTTCCTGAAATCAAGACCAAACATGAAGGGGTTTGCAAAGGATGTGCAAAAGGTAAGAACATTAAGAAGGCTTTCCCAAGCAGTGAAAGCAAGGCAAAAGACATCCTGGAAATCATCCACTCAGATGTATGTGGCCCCATGTCATCCTATTCCCTAAGTGGGTATGTTTACTATGTATCATTTATTGATGACTTCTCCAGGAAGACTTGGGTATACTTCTTGAAGGGCAAAGATGAGGTGCTTGATAAATTCAAGGAATTCAAAACCTTGATGGAGAATCAAACTGACAAGAAAATCAAGACATTCAGATCTGACAATGGTGGAGAATTCACCTCAAATGACTTCAAGAAGCTTTGCAGTGATTTAGAGATTAAGAGGGAGTTGACTGCTCCTTATAATCCTCAACAGAATGGAGTTGCAGAAAGGAAGAACAGAACCATCATGGAAGCAGCAAGGGCAATGTTGCATGACCAGGATCTTCCTATGCATCTATGGGCAGAAGCAGCTAGAACAGCTGTATATGTGCAGAATAGAACACCCCACAAGATATTGGACAACAAGACACCAGAAGAAGTCTTTTCTGGTAAGAAACCTGAAGTCAGCCATCTCAGAATATTTGGTTGTCCAGTATACACTCATGTCCCAAAAGAGAAGAGGACTAAACTAGATCCTTCAGGAAAGAAGGGCATCTTTGTGGGTTATAGTGAAAGCTCGAAGGCTTACAGAATATATTTTCCAGGGTTCAAGAAGATTGATGTCAGTAGGGATGTAACATTTGATGAGAATTCAGCATTCATCAAATCAAGAAAGGCACCTACCGAAGTTTATGAAGAACCTAAGGAAACAAGATTTCAGGACACTACCATGACTGAAGCAGTTCCAGAAACTGCTCGTGAGTTTGAAGATCCACAAGAACCTGTAGATCCACCCCGTGAGGATAACTCTCACAAGAGGAAACCTGTATGGGCTAGAGAGCTCATTCATGATGCAGAAAGATTTGGCATTCCAGAAGAAGAACACAGAGCAAAGAAGAGAACCAGATCACACACCAGTTATGTTGCTTTACTCTGTGACATCATGAACAAAGAGCCTTCCAGTTATGAAGAGGCGGCAGAAAAGAAAGAATGGAAGGATGCTATGGTTGAGGAATATCAATCAATTATGAAGAATGATGTTTGGGATGTTGTCCCAAGACCTAAAGGGAAGTCTGTTGTGACTTCCAAGTGGATCTACAAAATCAAGCATGCTGCAGATGGCAGTGTGGAAAAATATAAAGCAAGATTCGTAGCTCGTGGTTTCTCTTAGAAGGAAGGAATAGACTATGAAGAAACCTTTGCACCTATAGCCAGATATACTTCCATCAGAACAGTACTTGCCTTGGCTGCAGCAATGAAATGGAAGATACACCAGATGGATGTCAAGACTGCTTTCCTGAACGGTGTAGTAGAAGAGGAAGTATATGTGGAACAGCCACTCGGCTTTGAAATACATGACAGGGAATCTTATGTATGCAGATTGAAGAAAGCCTTGTATGGCTTGAAGCAAGCTCCCAGAACCTGGTATGGTAGGATGGACAGTTTCCTATCTAGTTGGGCTTTACCAAGAGTAAAGCGGATTCCAACCTTTACTACAAGGTTGAGGAAGGGAATCCTGTGATTCTACTACTATATGTGGATGACCTATTTGTGACAGGAGATGACAGAATGATTGCAGATACCAAGAGGAAGCTTGCAGCTGAATTCGATATGAAAGATTTGGGAATGATGCACTATTTCCTAGGTATGGAGGTGTGGCAGAATGCAGGTGGGATCTTCCTTGGTCAAGGGAAGTACACAGTAGATATCCTGAAGAGATTTGGGATGATGGATTGCAAGGCCATGGCCACACCTATGGCATCGAATCTAAAGCTTCTTTGTGATGCTTCATGTGAGCCAGTTGATGTTTCTATGTATCGTCAGATGATTGGGTCCTTGATGTACCTGACGAACACGAGACCAGATATTTGCTTTGCTGTGAACACATTGAGCCAATTCCTGACGGATCCGAGGAGTGTTCACCTGGTTGCTGTAAAGCATGTTCTGAGGTACCTGAAGGGTACAGTGGATTATGGGCTCAGATATGAGGCGAATCAAAAGTTTAACCTGCAGGGTTATGTTGATTCAGATTGGGCTGGCAGTGCTGCAGATAGGAAGAGCACATCTGGGTGTTGCTTCAGTATGGGATCAGGTGTGATCTCTTGGTTTAGCAGGAAGCAGTCCTGCGTAGCACTGAGTACAGCTGAGGCAGAGTATGTTGCAGCCTGTTCAGCTAGTTGTGAGGCAGTATGGCTACGGAAGCTACTGTCTGAGTTATTTGATCTCCCGTTGGAGGCTACTGGTATCTTCTGTGATAACCAGAGTTGTGTGAAGTTGTCCGAGAACCCAGTGTTTCATGACAGGTCGAAACACATAGAGATCAAATACCACTATATTAGGGATATGGTGCAGAGAGGAGCTGTGAAGCTCCTGTATGTTGCGACGGACGAGCAGATTGCAGATGTGCTGACAAAGACACTAGCCAGGGTGAAGTTCGAGTACTTCAGAGAGAGGCTTGGCGTTCTTCAGATCGAGGACACTTCAAGGAAGAAGTGATGGACACATTTGCTGAAGCCATTCCAAGCATGTTGGAAGGAGGATCCTTCACATGGCTGTGGATGTAAGCGCTGTATGATGAGCATCAGGATGATGTTCTAGTTTCTGCTTGATATGATCAGTTGGATCATTTTATGTATGTACGCATCATGTTGGATGCTGGATATGATCAGTTGGATCATTTTATGTATGTATGTACGCATCATGTTGGATGCTGGATATGATCAGTTGGATCATTTTATGAATGTATGTACGCATCATGTTGGATGCTGGACATGATCAGTTGGATCATTTTTATGTATGTATGTACGCATCATGTTGGATGCTGGATATGATCAGTTGGATCATGTGTATGTATTTTTGTATATGCATCATGTTGGATGCTTGGACCATGTATCTGTATATGTATCAGGTGGATACATTGTATGATCAGGTAGATCATGTATGGTGATATGTATCATGTATTTGTATTTGTATCAGGTGGATACATTGTATGATCAGGAGGATCATGTATGATGATATGTATCAGGTAGATACTTGGTGTGCATCAGGTAGATGCATTAATGATCAGGTGGATCATGTATGATGACATGTAGCAGGATGTTGCAGTGATGATCAGGATGATCATGGATGACGAGCTTCAGGATGTTTCTCCAGATGACATGCAGCAGGACGTTGCAGTGATGATGATCAGGACGATCATGAGTACATCAGGATGATGTATGGTGAGTGTCAGGTTGATACTCTGTGGCCGTGGATCAGGTTGTGCAGATGAGCATGTCTGGGAGATCCTATAGGTCGGAGTTGTGTACCCGTAACAGCCTGGGATGCTCTTTCGAGACATTGCTCTCGGAGGACATGTAATTTGTGCCCTGGGAGATCTCAGGTCGGAGTTGTGTACCCGTAACATCCTGAGATGCTCTTGCGAGGTTTTGTCTTATGGCATGTAATTTGGGCCCTGGGAGATTTCAGGTCGAAGTTGTGTACCCGTAACATCCTGAGATGCTCTTGCGAGGTTTTGCCATGACCACATGTAATTTGTGCCCTGGGAGATTTCAGGTCGGAGTTGTGTACCCGTAACATCCTGAGATGCTCTTGCGAGGTTTTGTCCTATGGCATGTAATTTGGGCCCTGGGAGATTTCAGGTCGGAGTTGTGTACCCGTAACATCCTGAGATGCTCTTGCGAGGTTTTGCCATGACCACATGTAATTTGTGCCCTGGGAGATTTCAGGTCGGAGTTGTGTACCCGTAACATCCTGAGATGCTCTTGATAGGTTTTGTGGTGGACCACATGTAATTTGTGCCCTGGGAGATTTCAGGTCGGAGTTGTGTACCCGTAACATCCTGAGATGCTCTTTCGAGGTTTTGTGGTGGGGTCACATGTAATATCACCTTGGGAGATCCTACAGGTTGGAGTTGTGTACCCGTAATATCCTGGGATGCTCTTTCGAGGTTTTGTGACGCACGTAATAAGTCCTGAGGATTCCACAGTATGGCCAGTGATGACGAAGACTTGCAGGTGGTGGGCCTACATCTAGTATGAAAAAGGACTGGCTCTGTAGAACTTCCTATGACGAGTAGAGACAGAGATTGGACGAGATAGCAGCAGCAGTGACGATGATGATGACGATGCATCGATGACGATGATCCAGAGAAGAAGACTTGTCTAGCAAATCTGTGTCGATAAATACCTTCCTAGTTAAGAGGGAGTGTTGATGTATATGTAACTTCGGAATGTATTTCATCAGTATATTATATATATATTTATTGTACCCTTATAAGAGATGTGTTATTCCTCTATAAGGAAGTGTCGTCATGTGGATTGACAAGTGTCGCAAGTGTGTGTACTTGCCGATGGGTTATTAGACCACCTTATGGGGTCGGCCCTAATTAATATATAATATAATGTGGATGTACTCAAGTAGACAAGTCGGCCCCAGTAGGTCACTGGGCAAAAAGGTGAGTATAAATAGAGATAGGAGATCTCTATTTTACTCACTCGGAAAAGAATCTATCTCTCTCTCTGAAAAGTAGCGCACTAGTGAGGAGGAGGAGGATCATCTGCTAGGAGACTATCTCAGTGTTGTTTGGTTGTATTTTTGGTTGAGCCATTGCTCTCTCTATCTCCGAGGAAGTTGTGGGGTTTTTCACCTTAGGGTTTTCCCCACGGAAACTCTGTGTCTCTTGTCTCTATGCTTTTGATTCTTGTGATGCTTGTGATGCTTGTCATATTATGATTGTCATGCATTGATATACTGTAGATGTTATTCTCTCAGCAAAGATCCTATAGTATTGTGATTTAATAATGAAAATTTAACATTCTCTCCCTCCTGGAAGGAAGCTTGTTCAATGTAAGTGGGTACACAGAACAAAGATGGGCCCATATGGATTTAAAAGCAAGTACAATGCTTTCTTTCTTTCTAAATTTTTCTCACAAGTTCAAGGGATTGACTATATAGAGACCTTCGCTCCTGTTCCAAAGATGGAATCCATCCGTCTTGTTTTAGATCTTGTTTCATACTGAGCACTAGGAGGTGCATCACATGGATGTGGAGAGTGATTTTCTTCATGGAGATATAGAGGAGTAGATATACATGAATCAACCTGAAGGATACCTGGATGATCCTTCATTAGTGTGCAGAATCGCAGATTGAGGAATTCCTTATATGGGCTCAAGCGGGATCCCTGAGCATGATATGCTAATATGTACTCCTTTCTATTGTCACAAGATTTCCAGAGATGCAATTCTGATTTGAATGTCTACATGAGGTGTGATGGTAACTCTCTTCTCCTTAATCTCCTCTATGTTGATGATTTACTGATTACAGGGAGTGTCTCTTCATGCATTAGATCTATCAAAAAAACCTTGCACAATTCCTTCTCTATGTCATATTTGGGGCTGCTAAAGAAGTTTCTTGGTCTTGAAGTCTCTCAGAGTGATTCAAGAATCAATATTGCACAGTCCAAGTATGTATCATATCTACTTGAAAGGATTCATATGACATAATGCAAACCAACAACATTTCCTTTTCTTTGAGGTATCAGTCTTGAGGATGGTTCTTATTCACCTTTGGTGGATAGTACCTTGTATTAGAAACTAATCAAGAGTCTTTTTGTTTCTTACACATACTCGCCCTGATCTAGGGCCTATGAAGTGAGTGTTGTCTCCATATACATGTAAGAGCCTCATGAGATTCAATGGAAGGAAGCCAAAAGGATATTGCACTATGTGCAAGAGACGAAGTCCCATGGTATTCACTATGCAGTGGGGCCTCCATTGAACCTAGTTGGGTACACATATTCAGATTGGGCTGGAGACATCATAGATCAGAAGTCTACATCAGGTTTTGTTTCCATGATTGGATCTAGTGCTATCTATTGGCCAATCAAAAAGCAACCTGCTCTTTTTCTTTCATCAGATGAGGCCAAGTACAGAGGTGTAGTGAATGTAGCCACATAGTGCATCTTGTCAGAGTTTGGGATTCACTACAGTGCTCCATTGGTCATCTACTGTGACAATCAGAGTCCTATCAGGATTTCCACAGATCGGGTTCATATACAGACAACCAAACACATTGAGATACACATGCATTACATCCAAGTATTGGTTCATGATCGTACCATCACACTTCTCTATTGTACTTTAGAAGAGTAGATTGCCCATATTTTCACTAATACTTTTTCAGTGAAAAATTTCACTCATCTCTGATCCCTGCTTAGGGTGAGTGATACCTTGGTTGATTAGATTTTTACATTCTATCTTGAGGGGGGGGGGGGTTTGTTCCCACTTGGTTTTCCCTCTTTCCTCATTTATGTTTTAGATTGTTGTATGGGGTGGCGTTTGGTCTTGGTAACCAGGGCCCTATTGTTTCATTATTAATTATATTTTTCCTCATAGTTCATTTTAAGGGGGGGTGTTGGAATATTCTCACCATATTATATTGGTTTGCATGCATTTTTCATGTATGCATGCATTCCATGCATCACTCCATGCATCCATGTATTGGAAATTGAATCTCCTAGCACCTAATCCTTACTTTGCCCCCCCTAGAGCTTATTTTCGACCATCATTAGCCATCCTATCCACTCCGAGCACCTTATTACATCACTTGAGTTCCAATGATCCATCATGCATGATTTTAGGTGTCTATACAGTCAGTTCCATGATTTGGGGCACCTTGTGTTGATGTAATTGTAACTTCAGAATGTATTTCACATATGTATATTGTATTCCTATAGAGATGTTATTATTCCTCTATACGGAAGTGTTGTCATTTATATTGTAAGTGTCGTAACTTATACTTGATGGGTTGTTAGACCACCTTGATGGGGTCGGCCCTGTATATGTCATGTGGGTCAAAGGGTTATTAGACCACCCTATTGGGGGTCGGCCCTGTCAGCATTATGTTAAGTGGTTAAGTTGAGGCCGACCTAGTAAATGTTATTAGGCAAGTCAAGTCATGTATAAATAGAGTGTGGGAGGCACTCTATTTGATCATTCACTTTCTCACTCATACACTCAATGGAGAGTGGCGCACTTGTGGAGGAGGAGAAGCTGCTCCTAGGAGGACTATCTCTTGTACTTGGATTGTATCATTTCTCTATCTATCTCTAAGGAAGCTGCAGGGTTTTTCACCTTCTTGGTTTTCCCTGGTGAAACTATGTGTCTCTTGTGTGCTTGCATTATTGTGTCCATGATTGATATGCTGTACATGTTATTCTCTCAGTTAAGATCCTAGATCAGATTGAAATTTCTGAAAAACTAACATGGTATGAGAGCTAGCTTGAAAGAAGGCATGGTATGGCATTTATGACACTTGTTGCACTTGCAAAGCTAGGGCTTGATATAGAAAAACCCAGTCATCGCATCACTTTCGCTATAAATTAATTTCAGAGAGGTTTCAGGATATGAAAATATTACAGGTCAAAGATAAGATACCCATGTACCTTGTGTCCAAAGGAGAGCCTCTAATTCATTGTACTTTTAGATTTATGATTTGTACAATATAGGGTTTCTGCCTCTTCCAGATCTCAGTCATAAACAAGTGACCTAGGAAAAAAGGTCACAAATTGGGCTAGAAAGATCTAAATGAAATTTTGTAAAATGTGACAGGTAGGGCACATACTGTACTTTCACAGGTACGAGTTTCAGAGGCTGAAATTGAACCAATGACATGTGGCACTCTGTACAAGTTCGCTATGATTTTTTATCCCATAAACAGGTCACGTTGCAACACTTGGAATAACTCTCTCTCATAGAATCCATTTGAGATAAGACCCATGGGGTTGGAAAGATAACAGGTTAGGCTATGACAAGAAGAATGTTTAGAACCTATAGATCTAAAATTTCGGAGTTACACCAGAAAAAATCAGGTGCATATTTCTGTCAAAATAGAATTGGATTTTGAGCACCTTCATTCATGGCTCCGAGAATTTAGGGTTTCAGAGAATGTTGGAATTTTTGTATCGGAGACCACGAATGTATGCTCCTCATGAAAATTGAAATTTAGAGACTAATATCAAATTTTTTGTTTGGGCAGAAGGCCGAGCTTGATCAAACCCTAGTTCAGGACTTTGATCGGAAAGGTGAAAAATTAGGGTTTCTACAAAAATGGAAATTTTTGAAATCTGTGACCATAGCTGGAAGCTGCTTAAAAAAATTGAAGTTTAGAGCTTTGGATCAAACTATTTGGTTGGGTGAAGCTCCAAGAAACTCAAACCCTAATTCAGGGTCCTCCCAAGTGAATCCAGAAGATTGAAAAGCAAATTTGGGGGGTGAAACTTTGCAGTTTTCAAATTCTGAGTATACCAGGTTGATCAACTCATCAAGGCAAATCTTTCTATGCTTTCAAAAGTTTGAAATTCAAATTTTGAATTTTTAGGGTTTCCCTGACAAACCCTAATCCAGCTCCAGATCCAGTTTCTGCAAATCAAGTGGATTGGGTTAATCTTAGAAGAGAATGGATTGGTCACCTGCATAAGTGAAGAAGTTCCAGTTTCAGAGGGAGATGAGGCTAAGGCCTTACATAAGAAGATTAGAAGCAAACTCGATAGGTATGACTTACGGTTATGTTTCGAAATCTATTCATGATTAAGTTTATGATATGTTTGTCTTCATTAATATTAGTACAATCTTGATTAACTTTAGACTTGTCGTATCACCTTAATAAAAATATGAATGCGTGACAGAAGATATTCATTGATTAGGGTTTTGACACTTATGATTGTACTAATGCATTGTGGTGTTGTAGGAGGAGGATGATTTTGTTCGCTAACATGAAAGGTACATCAATAAAGACAAATCATGTTCTAGTTCAAGAACATATGACCATGGTGACATGAAGACAAAGATTCATCCATTGTCATGGATCACATAGAAGATCTACTTACGAGGTATGTATAACTTGGTTCTATAACGGTTAACCTATGAGATATGTAGGTTACTAGAACAAGTCATTGAAGAGAACAAGAAGACATTATGCGAGTATGTTAGACATAACTAGCTAGCATGCTAATCCAGGTATGTTTTTCCTATATCAAGTTAGAATCCTACCTTGTGTTAGGATCTCTTATATAAGTATACATGGCATGATTGATAATGATTATTCATGAAGTTAGAAATGTAAGTAATCATGGGTTTATGCATATTATGTCTCTTACCTTGGTTGATGATATGAATAACCAGAAAATTCCTTTGGTCGAATAAAGGATATGCATGAGTAAAAGAAGTATTCCCTGAAACCTTGAATACTAATGTTTATTATCTGTGTTTGAAATGATCATGACTGTACATGTTTAAGATTATTGTGTTTTGATAGTATTAAGATTATACTAATGAATGTATGATTATGTATGAGATCTCGAGGATAACACAATGATGATACTCATAAGTATGCATAGTGATCGAGGATGGATATAAGTTCAAGGATAGGTAATCCAGGAAGCAAAGATCAAGAGGGAGCACACTCCAGTAGTTCCCGCAAGGAAACAAAGATTGAGAGGGAGTCCACCCTACAACCAAACAAAGATAAGTATTTGAATTGTCATTTCTTGCATATTTGTTTGTTTAAATAATATTGTTCAATGATGTATATGCTTATATTTATAGACTTAGGGTGTGTATTATGCATATTAGAATAATTGCATTAACGAACAATATACTACTAATATGCATGTGATGGGTAAGTGGCCTATGGCACTGTACAACATTCCATTGCTACTTATCTAGAATGAAACCTCTTTGCTGACATGTTGGGAGTTGTGCACACTCTTAACAATGTTCTGGTAGGGATTGGAAGGCATCTAGAAAGTTACGGGATATGGATAAATGTTGTATTGAAGCATTGGCTAAGATAATTGCACAACTATATGACATATTTCTTGTAATATCCCTTTTTCAAATTTTATTAAAATGCCAATTTTTCAACTTTTTCCCCAATTTCGACCTTTGACTAGTTTAACTGTTTTGACCTCCAAATCATCCCAAATGCTCCCAAATCTTCTGTATGAGTGTATTAATGGTATTTAGACTTGAATATCAGGTTCAGGGATGTTTTATGGACCTCCAAATACTGCTGCAAACTTGATTTGTATTCTGATCAATATAGGTAATTTTGACTAGTAATTTGTGCATCAAATCCCCCCCGGGTAACACTGAAAATGGCCTTCCAAATGCCTCCAAACTCCCACAAATTTATGAACAGAGGTATATAATGTGTTAAGTATGTTATTGAGGTCTCATATGCACCATTAATTTATTTTTACTACTGTTATAACTCTCTCACATTCAACAGCAAAAACCCCCAATTCGACACTTGGGGAAATGGCACTATTTCATCTCCCAATACAACTAAACTGAGTAAAAATGCTTCAAATGCTCAAGTACAGTACATGAAACTTGTATAAGACATCCATGGCATTATATTGATCACAAATATTTCAGAGAATCATCCATCCATTCGAAATAATCAACATTATAGTGTCATACATCAATGCATTGGGGAAATGGACATTGTTTGCTCGTTAATCAATAGTTTTGCATACAACCAGTGGGTATTTCGACCTGAGACTTTCTGAATATGAATAACAGAGGATATGAAGCTATTACAATCATAAATATATAATGAGAAGCTCTCTCAAGAAGCACAAGTGCTCACCAAAAACGCCCTCCCTCAAGGAGCATGAATATGCCTTCAAAACTGGAAACGGTGGAGAGAAAGTGCTGCACTAAACCAAACCATGAAACTTCCTGTAGCTAATACCTGCAAATACAAACTCCATTAAAGCACCATGAAAGACCTGAGTGGCCTCTCCAAACACCAACTTGGATGGGAATCTTTCACCCTCGAAATTGGCTAAGGCAAGAAACTAGTCATCCACTAGCTCTCTCTTCACAAATGCAATTTTTCTCAAATCATCAAAAGCCATTCTCATACTTGATTTATACATTTTATAACCAACATTAGCCTTCAAGGGGTCGAAATCCTCTCAATAGATTCAATAATTTTCCATTTAGGAAATATTCCTCATTTGCCACTTGTCTCCTAGTTCCAACCTTCCATCTTCTCCCAAATTCGAATTTGAGTCTCTTTGGATTCCTCCAACTCCATGAGCGCCTTCCTTGAGCCTATTTTTGGGGCTGACATGTCATAATGGTCAGGTGTAAGAATTCAGGTCTGAATTTTGTCATAAATGTCATAGATGCTTCATTATTGTTGTCATAAAACTAGGGAATCTAGCCCAAGTGTCCACTAGTCTCCAATTTGACTCTTCCTCTCCCATGGAGGTTACTATTCCATCCCATTTCGACCTAAGATGCTCAATGCCATGTGTTATGACTTACCAACTCACCCAAGAGTGTTCACCTTCCCATGAATTCGAATTGGCAAGAGAGAGCTGCCATGTGTCATTGAAAAATCAAGCTAGTGTGGGTCCCACCACCTCCATATGTCTCCAAAACCACTTTCCACCTAGAATTTCTCTTGAATTTATTTATTCATCATATTTATTAAATACTTGAACCCTTCTAATGTCTAAATATCATTTATTAGCTTCCTTATTACCATCCCACATGTTCCCATCCAACCTAGGAAACTAGTAGGATTGATGGGATTGTCTTACTATGCACTTATTTGAATGGGGACATTACAGTCCTCCCCACCCAAGATTGCTTGTCCTCAAGCAATTTCAAATTTGGATGCTGCAAAATCTTCTCCTCTTCCCATGTGGCATCTTCATTTGGTAAGTCCTTCCATTGCACTAAATATTCTTTGATGATTCTACTCCTCAACCTTCTTTCCCGTGTCTTCAAAATCTTTTCCGGAACAAGTGTGAGCTGACCTTCATCATCCAAAGGAGGAAGTATTTCTGAAGTGATGATTTGCTGACCAAGAGCTTTCTTAAGATAAGAAACATGAAATACATTGTGGATTTTACTCCCTTCCGGAAGTTCTAGTTCATATGCTACTTCTCCAACCTTCCGCACTACCTTGTATGGCCCATAGTACCTTGGTTTTAATTTTTCTGCTCCATTCTTTTTGAGAGATGTTTGTTTATAGGGATGCAACCTTAAATATACTAAATCATTGATTTGAAAGGTTCTCTCTTCTCTATGTCTATCAGCATATTGTTTTTGCTGATTTTGAGCAACCTGCAAATTGTCTTTCAAGAGCTTTAAAATTTCTTGGCTCTCTTCCACCCAACCTTTAGCCTTTGGGGCTCTACTATCACCAAATATAATGTCAGCAAATGTAAGTGCATCATAACCATATAATGCTTTGAAAGGAGACATTCCTATTGACATATGATAAGTGGTGTTGTAGCAAAACTCACCCAAGTGTAGCCATTTTGCCCATGCTTTTTGCTGCCCTCCCACATAGTTTCTTAGGTATCCTTCTAACCATTGGTTTACCCTCTCTGTTTGTCCATCAGTTTGTGGATGATAGCTGGTACTTGGAGTCAATTGAGTGCCTACCAATCTAAAAATTTCTTTCCAAAAAGCACCCATGAATCTACTATCTCTATCACTGACAATGCTCTTGGAAAGCCCATGCAATCTGAAGATTTCTTTGAAAAAAATATCAGCCACTTGTGCAGCACTAAAAGATGATGTAACAGCAAAAAAATGAGCAAATTTTTTCAACCTATCAACTACCACATAGATACAATCCTTACCCAAGGATTTAGGCAATCCGGTGATGAAATCCATGGAAATACTATCCCATTTTTGCTCCGGAATGGGCAATGGTTGTAATAGGCCGGCTGGACATGTAAGTTCTGATTTGTTTTGTTGACATGCTTTACATTCATTCACATACTTCTGAACATCTTCCTTCAGCCCCTTCCAAAAAAATCTTTGCCTCAACTGTCTATAAGTTTTGAAGATCCCCGGATGGCCCGCTAGTGGGGAATCATGTGCTTCTTGCAAAATTCGGTACTTGAGCTTGGAGTTATGAACTAAATAAATTCTTCCCTTATAATATATCAGCCCATTCAAAATCCTATAATTATCATCCCCTTTGATTCCATCCAACACATCACAAGCAAATTTGTCTTTGGCATATTCAACTAGTAGCATGTTTTTCCAATCCTTGGCAATATCCATGAGAGAAAAAGAAGGCCTTCTTGACAAAGCATCTGCTACTATATTATTCTTTCCTTTGACATATTCAATATCAAAATCATAAGCTTGAATCTTGCTTACCCACTTTTGTTGCCTTTCATTTAGATCTTTTTGGGTGAGAAAGTGTCTTAGACTATTGTGGTCAGTTTTCACCACAAACTTGCTGCCCACCAAGTATTGTCTGAATTTGGCCAATGCATGCATAATGGCCAGCATTTCTTTATCATAAATGGAGTAAAGTTTTTCATGAGGCTGCAACTTTCTGCTCTCAAAGGCTATGGGTTGTTGGCCTTGCTTTAGGACAGCCCCTATTCCTCCACCTGAAGCATCACATTCCACAACAAAAGGTTTAGTAAAATCAGGAAGTGCAAGTATGGGACAACTACTCATTACCTCTTTCATTTTTTGGAAGGCCTTTTCAGCCTCTTCATCCCACTTGAAAGCATCCTTCTTAGTCAAATCAGTGAGTGGAGAAGTCAACTTGGAGAATCCTTTCACAAATTTTCTGTAGTAGGTGCATATGCCAATAAAGCCTCTCAATTCGGTAATATTTTTTGGTGATGGCCATTCCAAGATAGCCCTGATTTTCTCCATGTTTACCTTCACTCCTTCTTGCCCAATAATGTGCCCAAGATACAGTATTTCTTTCATTCCAAATTCACATTTTGATAATTTAGCAAATAAGGACTCTTCTTGCAAGATTTTCAACACAATCTCTAACTGCTGCAAATGCTCTTCCCATGTTTTACTGTAAATGAGAATATCATCAAAGAAAACCAAAACAAACCTTCTTAGTTGCTTGCAAAATATCCTATTCATACATGCTTGAAAGGTGGCTGGAGCATTTGTTAACCCAAAAGGCATGACAAGAAATTCAAAGTGGCCAAAATGACATCGAAAAGCGGTCTTTTGCACATCTTCATCTTTCATTCGAATTTGGTGATACCCTGATCTAAGGTCAATTTTTGAGAAGTATTTGGCCCCATGCAGCTCATCCATGAGCTCATCAATCCTAGGAATAGGATACCTATTCTTTATAGTCTTTTTGTTCAAGGCTCTAAAATCTATGCACATTCTCAATGTTCCATCTTTTTTCTTCACTAGCACAACTGAAGTGTTGATGTATATGTAACTTCGGAATGTATTTCATCAGTATATTATATGTATATTTATTGTACCCTTATAAGAGATGTGTTATTCCTCTATAAGGAAGTGTCGTCATGTGGATTGACAAGTGTCGCAAGTGTGTGTACTTGCCGATGGGTTATTAGACCACCTTATGGGGTCGGCCCTAATTAATATATAATATAATGTGGATGTACTCAAGTAGACAAGTCGGCCCCAGTAGGTCACTGGGCAAAAAGGTGAGTATAAATAGAGATAGGAGATCTCTATTTTACTCACTCGGAAAAGTATCTATCTCTCCCTCTGGAAAGTGGCGCACTAGTGAGGAGGAGGAGGATCATCTGCTAGGAGACTATCTCTGTGTTATTTGGTTGTATTTTGGTTGAGCCATTGCTCTCTCTATCTCTGAGGAAGTTTGTGGGGTTTTTCACCTTAGGGTTTTCCCCACGGAAACTCTGTGTCTCTTGTCTCTATGCTTTTGATTCTTGTGATGCTTGTGATGCTTGTCATATTATGATTGTCATGCATTGATATACTGTAGATGTTATTCTCTCAGCAAAGATCCTATAGTATTGTGATTTAATACTGAAAATTTAACATGGTATCAGAGCTTAACTGAGAAGAAGACATTTTGCAGTGACGGAAGCTTGTATTGCTTGTTTATTGGGTTTCTCTCCACAGATTTTTGAAATTCAGTATAGTAGATTGGATCTACTCATCAAGGCGCATCTATCTGTCCAATCAGAATTCAGTTCCGAGCATTTTCAGATTTGGCCCTAAAAATTAGGGTTTCCACAAAAATAGGAATTTCTGGAAACTGAAGGCACAGCTGGAAGCTCCTTGCAAAAATCGAAGGTTTGAGCTTTGGATCGAGATTTTTGGCTGGGTAGATCTCCGGGAAACTCAAACCCTAATTCAGGGCTCTCCCTAGTGAACCCGGGAGGACAAAAAGGCAATTTTGAAGGGCAAGACTTTGCTGATCTCAAAATCTGAATGTACTAGGCTGATCAGCTCTCCAAGGCGCATCTTTCTATCCTTCCGGAATTTTGAAATTCACATTTTGAATTTTTAGGGTTTCACTGACAAACCCTAATCCGGGACCAGATCCAGTTTTCAGCACTTCAAGTGGTAAGTTCTAAATCTTTTCTATTTCCATTTTAAGTACTCTTAAAGATGTCTCTTCACACCAAGCTTGAGGATAAGCTTGAAGGGGCTGATAACTTCCGAGCCTGGAAGTATAGGATTGGGCTAATCCTAGAAGAGAATGAGTTGGACTCATATGTGAAAGAAGACATCCCTATCCCAGAGGATGAAGAGGCCAAGGCATTGCACAAGAAGAACTTGGTCAAGGCAAAGAGAATCATTGCTGATTCTATCAAAGACCATCTCATACCCCATGTGTCTTCTCTCAAGACACCCAAGGAGATGTTTGAATCCTTGACCAAGCTATTTGAAGGAAAGAACATAAATCGGAAGATGACCCTGCGGAACCAATTGAAAGCAGTAAAGTTTCAGAATGGAGAAACCATTCAATCCTATTTTTCAAGGGTCTCTCAGATCAAGGAACAATTGGAAGCAGTAGAAGAAATGGTGGAGAATGGTGAAGTGGTGATGACCACTCTAAATGGCCTACCTAGGTCATGGGATTCCTTTATCCAAGGAATTTGTGCAAGGAAGAAGTTGATCTCCTTCAGTAGACTTCGGGAAGAATGTTCTCAAGAAGAAGCTAGACTTATAGCTCGTGAGGAAAAGATGGGAGGAGAAGATCAAGCTCTTGCAGCTCACACTAAAAGAAGTAAATCCAAGAAGGAATCATCTCATAATAGAAGATTCTCTCACCATCATCATTATCATAAAGATAAGAAAGAACTCAGATGCTTCACTTGCAATGAGAAGGGACATTTTGCTTCAGATTGTCCCAAGAAGAAGAAAGACAACAACAGCTTCAGTAAGAAGAAGAAGGGCAGCAAAAGAAGATTTCATGCTCATGCTGCCGAAGATGATGAACCCCCAAAAGAAGAAGGCTAAGGCAGAAAGCAGTAGTGATGATGACTCATCAAGTGAAGAAGAGTATGTTTTAATCTCTGCACTCACTGGTACCATCTCCCATGGTTGTAATGATTGGTTGATTGATAGTGGGGCT
Source organism: Larix kaempferi (assembly GCA_027924585.1). NCBI lineage: Eukaryota > Viridiplantae > Streptophyta > Pinopsida > Pinales > Pinaceae > Larix > Larix kaempferi. The sequence continues at coordinate 6,392,183 of BSBM01000524.1, read as the reverse complement.
TCCAAACACATGACTGGGTTCAAGGAATCTTTTATGAACCTTTCTGAACATGAATCACCTCATAAGGTGAAACTTGGGGATGATTATCAATATCCAATCAAAGGAAGTGGTGAAGCTTCTTACAACCTAGATTCTGGAAAATCTCTGAAGATGAAGGAAGTCCTCTATGTACCTGGACTCAAGAAAAACTTACTCTCCATCTCTGCTTTAGATGCAAAAGGTATGAGGGTTGCATTTGTTGATGGCCAAGTACTAATGTGGCCAAAGGGAAAGACCATGGATGATGCAGTAGTGATTGGAGAGCAAGAGGGAGGCTTGTATAAATTGAAGGGACAACCTGAACATGCCATGGTACATGAATCCATGGAGCCAAGTGAACTTTGGCACAGAAGACTTGCTCACATGCACTATAGGGCACTTCCAATTGCAAGCAAGGCAGTAGAAGGTCTTCCTGAAATCAAGACCAAACATGAAGGTGTTTGCAAAGGATGTGCAAAAGGAAAGAACACTAAGAAGGCTTTCCCAAGCAATGAAAGCAAGGCAAAAGACATTCTGGAAATCATCCACTCAGATGTATGTGGTCCTATGTCATCTAGCTCCCTGAGTGGGTATGTTTACTATTGATGACTTCTCTAGGAAGACTTGGGTATACTTCTTGAAGGGCAAAGATGAGGTGTTTGATAAATTCAAGGAATTCAAAAACTTGATGGAGAATCAAACTGACAAGAAAATCAAAACATTCAGATCTGACAATGGTGGAGAATTCACCTCAAATGACTTCAAGAAGCTTTGCAGTGATTCAGGGATTAAGAGGGAGTTGACTGCTCCATATAATCCTCAACAGAATGGAGTTGCAGAAAGGAAGAACAGAACTATCATGGAAGCAGCAAGGGCAATGTTGCATGACCAGGATCTTCCTATGCATCTTTGGGCAGAAGCAGCTAGAACAGCTGTATATGTGCAGAATAGAACACCCCACAAGATATTGGACAACAAGACACCAGAAGAAGTTTTTTCTGGTAAGAAACCTGAAGTCAGCCATCTCAGAATATTTGGTTGTCCAGTATACACTCATGTCCCAAAGGAGAAGAGGACTAAACTAGATCCTTCAGGAAGGAAGGGCATCTTCGTGGGTTATAGTGAAAGCTCGAAGGCTTACAGAATATATTTTCCAGGGTTCAAGAAGATTGATGTCAGCAGGGATGTAACATTTGATGAGAATTCAGCATTCATCAAATCAAGAAAGGCACCTATCGAAGTATATGAAGAACCTAAGGAAACAAGATTTCAGGACACTACGATGACTGATGCAGTTCCAGAAACTGCTCGTGAGTTTGAAGATCCACAAGAACCTGTAGATCCACCCCGTGAGGATAACTCTCACAAGAGGAAACCTGTATGGGCTAGAGAGCTCATTCATGATGCAGAAAGATTTGGCATTCCAGAAGAAGAACACAGAGCAAAGAAGAGAACCAGATCACACACCAGTTATGTTGCTTTACTCTGTGACATCATGAACAAAGAGCCTTCCAGTTATGAAGAGGCAGCAGAAAAGAAAGAATGGAAGGATGCTATGGTTGAGGAATACCAATCAATTATGAAGAATGATGTTTGGGATGTTGTCCCAAGACCTAAAGGGAAGTCTGTTGTGACTTCCAAGTGGATCTACAAAATCAAACATGCTGCAGATGGCAGTGTGGAAAAATATAAAGCAAGATTCGTAGCTCGTGGTTTCTCTCAGAAGGAAGGAATAGACTATGAAGAAACCTTTGCACCTGTAGCCAGATATACTTCCATCAGAACAGTACTTGCCCTGGCTGCAGCAATGAAATGGAAGATACACCAGATGGATGTCAAGACTGCTTTCCTGAACGGTGTAGTAGAAGAGGAAGTATATCTGGAACAGCCACTCGGCTTTGAAATACATGATAGGGATTCTTATGTATGCAGATTAAAGAAAGCCTTGTATGGCTTGAAGCAAGCTCCCAGAACCTGGTATGGTAGGATGGACAGTTTCCTATCTAGTTTGGGCTTTACCAAGAGTAAAGCGGATTCCAACCTTTACTACAAGGTTGAGGAAGGAAATCCTGTGATTCTACTACTATATGTGGATGACCTATTTGTGACAGGAGATGACAGAATGATTGCAGATACCAAGAGGAAGCTTGCAGCAGAATTCGATATGAAAGATTTGGGAAAGATGCACTATTTCCTAGGTATGGAGGTGTGGCAGAATGCAGGTGGGATCTTCCTTGGTCAAGGGAAGTACACAGTAGATATCCTGAAGAGATTTGGGATGATGGATTGCAAAGCCATGGCCACACCTATGGCATCGAATCTGAAGCTTCTCTGTGATGCTTCATCTGAGCCAGTTGATGTTTCTATGTATCGTCAGATGATTGGGTCCTTGATGTATCTGACGAACACGAGACCAGATATTTGCTTTGCTGTGAACACATTGAGCCAGTTCCTGACGGATCCGAGGAGTGTTCACCTGGTTGCTGTAAAGCATGTTCTGAGGTACCTGAAGGGTACAGTGGATTATGGGCTCAGATATGAGGCGAATCAAAAGTTTAACCTGCTGGGTTATGTTGATTCAGATTGGGCAGGCAGTGCTGCAGATAGGAAGAGCACATCTGGGTGTTGCTTCAGTATGGGATCAGGAGTGATCTCTTGGTTTAGCAGGAAGCAGTCCTGTGTAGCACTGAGTACAGCTGAGGCAGAGTATGTTGCAGCCTGTTCAGCTAGTTGTGAGGCAGTATGGCTACGAAAGCTACTGTCTGAGTTATTTGATCTCCCGTTGGAGGCTACTGGTATCTTCTGTGATAACCAGAGTTGTGTGAAGCTGTCCGAGAACCCAGTGTTTCATGACAGGTCGAAACACATAGAGATCAAATATCACTATATCAGGGATATGGTGCAGAGAGGAGCTGTGAAGCTCCTGTATGTTGCGACGGACGAGCAGATTGCAGATGTGTTGACGAAGCCACTAGCCAGGGTAAAGTTCGAGTACTTCAGAGAGAGGCTTGGCGTTCTTCAGATCGAGGACACTTCGAGGAAGAAGTGATGGACACATTTGCTGAAGCCATTCCAAGCATGTTGGAAGGAGGATCCTTCACATGGCTGTGGATGTAAGCGCTGGATGATGAGCATCAGGATGATGTTCTAGTTTCTGCTTGATATGATCAGTTGGATCATTTTATGTATGTATGTATGCATCATGTTGGATGCTGGATATGATCAGTTGGATCATTTTATGTATGTATGTACGCATCATGTTGGATGCAGGATATGATCAGTTGGATCATTTTATGTATGTATGTACGCATCATGTTGGATGCTGGATATGATCAGTTGGATCATGTGTATGTATTGTTTATGCATCATGTTGGATGCTTGGACCATGTATCTGTATATGTATCAGGTGGATACATTGTATGATCAGGTGGATCATGTATGGTGATATGTATCATGTATTTGTATTTGTATCAGGTGGATACATTGATGATCAGGAGGATCATGTATGATGATATGTATCAGGTAGATACTTGGTATGCATCAGGTAGATGCATTGATGATCAGGATGATCATAGATGACGAGCTTCAGGATGTTGCTCCAGATGACATGCAGCAGGATGTTGCAGTGATGATCAGGATGATCATAGATGACGAGCTTCAGGATGTTGCTCCAGATGACATGCAGCAGGACGTTGCAGTGATGATGATCAGGATGATCATGGATACATCAGGATGATGTATGGTGAGTATCAGGATGATACTCTGTGGCCGTGGATCAGGTTGTGCAGATAAGCATGTAATTTGTGCCCTGGGAGATTTGCAGATGGTCTTTCGAGGTTTTTCCTATGGCATGTAATTTGTGCCCTGGGACATCTGGCAAATGCTCTTTTGAGGTTTTGCTTGGGAGGACATATAATTTGTGCCCTGGGAGATCTGTAGATAGTCTTTCGAGGTTTTGCCTATGACATGTAATTTGTGCCCTGGGATATCTGGCAGATGCTCTTTCGAGGTTTTGTCCTATGGCATGTAATTTGTGCCCTGGGAGATCCGATAGGTTGAGCTGTGTGCTCGTAATCAGTCCTGGGATGCTCTTGCGAGGTTTTGCCATGACCACATGTAATTTGTGCCCTGGGAGATCCGATAGGTTGAGCTGTGTGCTCGTAATCAGTCCTGGGATGCTCTTGCGAGGTTTTGTGGTGAGGTCACATATAATTTGTGCCCTGGGAGATTTGCAGATGGTCTTTCGAGGTTTTGCCTACGGCATGTAATCTGTACCCTGGGACATCTGGCAAATGCTCTTTCGAGGTTTTGTGACGCACGTAAAAGTCCTGAGGATTCCACAATATGGCTAGTGATGACGAAGGCCTGCAGGTGGTGGGCCTACATCCAGTATGAAAAAGGACTGGCTCTGTAGAACTTCCTATGACGAGTAGAGACAGAGATTGGATGAGATAGCAGCAGCAGTGACGATGATGATGACGATGCATCGATGACGATGATCCAGAGAAGAAGACTTGTCTAGCAGATCTGTGTCGAGAAATACCTTCCTTGTTAAGAGGGAGTGTTGATGTATATGTAACTTCGGAATGTATTTCATCAGTATATTATATGTATATTTATTGTACCCTTATAAGAGATGTGTTATTCCTCTATAAGGAAGTGTCGTCATGTGGATTGACAAGTGTCGCAAGTGTGTGTACTTGCCGATGGGTTATTAGACCACCTTATGGGGTCGGCCCTAATTAATATATAATATAATGTGGATGTACTCAAGTAGACAAGTCGGCCCCAGTAGGTCACTGGGCAAAAAGGTGAGTATAAATAGAGATAGGAGATCTCTATTTTACTCACTCGGAAAAGTATCTATCTCTCCCTCTGGAAAGTGGCGCACTAGTGAGGAGGAGGAGGATCATCTGCTAGGAGACTATCTCTGTGTTATTTGGTTGTATTTTGGTTGAGCCATTGCTCTCTCTATCTCTGAGGAAGTTTGTGGGGTTTTTCACCTTAGGGTTTTCCCCACGGAAACTCTGTGTCTCTTGTCTCTATGCTTTTGATTCTTGTGATGCTTGTGATGCTTGTCATATTATGATTGTCATGCATTGATATACTGTAGATGTTATTCTCTCAGCAAAGATCCTATAGTATTGTGATTTAATACTGAAAATTTAACATGAAGAAGCATAAGGGCTAGAGCTTGGTCTAATGAGTCCCAACTCTAGGAGTTCTTGGATAGCTTTTTCAATCTCATCTCTAAACCTTTTAGGATGTCTATAAGGTGGTATCTGAATGGGTGAAGTACCCTCCTCCAAAACAATACTGTGCTCAACGCCCCTATCCGGTGGCCTACCATGTGGAAGGTCTCTAAAAACCTTTTCATATTTTTGCAAGAGTCTCTCTATCTCCTTTGGGTGTTTGACAATATTTATAGTTGGCTTGGGAGATGTAATATGACATTCAGCAGCCCATTCTATATCCCCATGCCTCAATATAGATCTCATGCTATTGCAAGTCACTACTTGATTTGGATAAGTGTGTTGCCCTCTCACAACTCTTTGTACTCCTTTTGAATCTTGGAATTTCATTTCGGGAATTTGATAATTTACTGTATGCTCTCCTATTGAATACAACCATTGCACTCCCAAAACCACATTAGTATCAGCAACATCAACCACATAAAAACTATCAACAAAAGTATAGTTACCTACGGTGACTTGCAGCTTTGGAACCCATGTTTTGCATTGCATTGTGTTGTGACCGGGAATGACAACTGTGAAGCCATCAAATGGTTCAATAGGTATCTTTCTTTTCTCTACCATATCTGCATCAATGAAGTTATGAGTGGCTCCTCCATCTACCAAAACTGAAGTTCTTTGTCCTTGTACCACACCTTTGCAGCGGATAGTATGATAGCGAGGTACTGCTGAAAGCACTGCCATTCTTGCTTTGTCCGGTGAAGGCTGATTTTCTTCTTGTCTTTCCTCTTCTACTGCTGTCTCATATGCCTCTTCTTGATCTGAAATATGTCCATCTTCATCCATGCCCCCATCATACCCCTCATTATCAGAAAATACTTCTATGTATTGAGCCTTTTCTTTGGTACATTTGTTCCCCGGTGTCCATGGTTGGAAGCATGTGAAGCATAGTTTTTTTTTTCTAAGTTCATCCCTGTTTAGTACCTCTTTTTTATTCCTCTCAAATGACTCTCTTTGCCAAGGTGTCTTATCATATCCATCCCTTTTCCAAGGTTTCTTTTCAAATTTATAGCTAGGCTTAGGAGGAAATCTCGTTCTAGGAAGCACATTCTGGAGATCCCTAGTCAAGCTCATTGCATCTTTTAATGTAGTTGGCTTGTGGGCTTTGACCAAACCTCTTAAGGGTTCAGCCAAACCTTCAGTGAACAGCAATACTAATCTTCCCATAGATACATCAGCCACCTTGACTGATAATTTTTGAAAGTCCAACATATATTCAGTAGGGGACCCAGTTTGCTTCAATTGAGCTAGTTCTTTGAAAGGCAATTCTGGATCTTTTTGTTCAAATCTTTCTAGTACCCTGTCAACAAATTCTCCATATGTTTTAACCTGATTATGACCCAAGGTTTTCAGCCCATGAAACCACCATTCATTGGCATCTCCTTCCAAATGCAAAATGGCCATTTTTAATGCATCCTCTTCCAACATAGGATTCAGCTGAAAATATACATCCAATTTTTGCACCCAAGTGTTAGCAGAATTTTGAGAAGAACCATCAAAAGTAGGAAGTGACATTTTTCCAATAGCACTATTTAATTCTTTGTTTTGGAATGGACTCCTATTGTCTCCCTTCCTATTAATATTTTGCATAGCATCAATGTAGTCACTGAGTGGTACACCTCTTTTACACTCTTCATTCAAATCATTCCAATCATTTACTAGTTTCTTGTAATCCAATGCAAGATTGGGCTCTTCTTTGGGTGTGAGAAATTTAGGTGCAGGATGCCTTTGTGTGCTTTGAAATTCATCAGGTCTATTATGAGGTCCTGTACTTGAGAAAATATGCTCATTCCCTTTCATCTTTTCCCCTGAGTGTGAACCGCTATTATCTCCTATTATCCCTTTGCTTTGAAGCTGGCTAATCAACAATTCAAATCCTTGCAACAATTTATCACCTATCCTATCCATGTTTGCTGAAAGTTTAGAGAAACATGGATCTAAGGTTGCAATAAGTTCCTCCTTATGTTTTAATTTGTCATCCTCCTCTCTACCCATGGTTTCAGCAAAAGACTCTTCTTCTACTACCTCTTCTTCAACAAAAACCTCTTCAACTACTGGTTCAAAGGGTGGTGGATTATTCTTTTGAATTCTTGTTAGGACCATCAGGTGCCAAGAACATGCTCTGATACCACTTGTAATATCCCTTTTTCAAATTTTATTAAAATGCCAATTTTTCAACTTTTTCCCCAATTTCGACCTTTGACTAGTTTAACTGTTTTGACCTCCAAATCATCCCAAATGCTCCCAAATATTCTGTATGAGTGTATTAATGGTATTTAGACTTGAATATCAGGTTCAAGGATGTTTTATGGACCTCCAAATACTGCTGAAAACTTGATTTGTATTCTGATCAATATAGGTAATTTTGACTAGTAATTTGTGCATCAAATCCCCCCCGGGTAACACTGAAAATGGCCTTCCAAATGCCTCCAAACTCCCACAAATTTATGAACAGAGGTATATAATGTGTTAAGTATGTTATTGAGGTCTCATATGCACCATTAATTTATTTTTACTACTGTTATAACTCTCTCACATTCAACAGCAAAAACCCCCAATTCGACACTTGGGGAAATGGCACTATTTCATCTCCCAATACAACTAAACTGAGTAAAAATGCTTCAAATGCTCAAGTACAGTACATGAAACTTGTAGAAGACATCCATGGCATTATATTGATCACAAATATGTCATAGAATCATCCATCCATTCGAAATAATCAACATTATAGTGTCATACATCAATGCATTGGGGAAATGGACATTGTTTGCTCATTAATCAATAGTTTTGCATACAACCAGTGGGTATTTCGACCTGAGACTTTCTGAATATGAATAACAGAGGATATGAAGCTATTACAATCATAAATATATAATGAGAATCTCTCTCAAGAAGCACAAGTGCTCACCAAAAACGCCCTCCCTCAAGGAGCATGAATATGCCTTCAAAACTGGAAACGGTGGAGAGAAAGTGCTGCACTAAACCAAACCATGAAACTTCCTGTAGCTAATACCTGCAAATACAAACTCCATTAAAGCACCATGAAAGACCTGAGTGGCCTCTCCAAACACCAACTTGGATGGGAATCTTTCACCCTCGAAATTGGCTAAGGCAAGAAACTAGTCATCCACTAGCTCTCTCTTCACAAATGCAATTTTTCTCAAATCATCAAAAGCCATTCTCATACTTGATTTATACATTTTATAACCAACATTAGCCTTCAAGGGGTCGAAATCCTCTCAATAGATTCAATAATTTTCCATTTAGGAAATATTCCTCATTTGCCACTTGTCTCCTAGTTCCAACCTTCCATCTTCTCCCAAATTCGAATTTGAGTCTCTTTGGATTCCTCCAACTCCATGAGCGCCTTCCTTGAGCCTATTTTTGGGGATGACATGTCATAATGGTCAGGTGTAAGAAGTCAGGTCTGAATTTTGTCATAAATGTCATAGATGCTTCATTATTGTTGTCATAAAACTAGGGAATCTAGCCCAAGTGTCCACTAGTCTCCAATTTGACTCTTCCTCTCCCATGGAGGTTACTATTCCATCCCATTTCGACCTAAGATGCTAAATGCCATGTGTTATGACTTACCAACTCACCCAAGAGTGTTCACCTTCCCATGAATTCGAATTGGCAAGAGAGAGCTGCCATGTGTCATTGAAAAATCAAGCTAGTGTGGGTCCCACCACCTCCATATGTCTCCAAAACCACTTGCCACCTAGAATTTCTCTTGAATTTATTTATTCATCATATTTATTAAATACTTGAACCCTTCTAATGTCTAAATATCATTTATTAGCTTCCTTATTACCATCCCACATGTTCCCATCCAACCTAGGAAACTAGTAGGATTGATGGGATTGTCTTACTATGCACTTATTTGAATGGGGACATTACATTTCTTTATGTGTAAGAATTTGTTCTGAAAACTGTGAGATGTTTCTAATCATGCAATTTAACTTGTCTTGTAGGAAGGATCGTATACCATCACCTACAAAAGAAGGACTACAACATTTGTTCCAGCAAGGAAGTTCAAACTATATATTGAAGATATTGAAGAATATGAAGTTCCCAGGATACGGAATACAGTAATGGAAGAATGCCATGATCAAGGAATACCAGTCGATCATGAAGAATGATGTTTGGGATGCGGTCCCAAGACCTGAAGGGAAGTTTGTTGTGACTTCCAAATGGATCTACAAGATCAAGCATGCTGCAGATGGCAGCATAGAAAATTACAAAGCGATATTTGTAGCTCATGGATTCTCCCAAAAAAGGGGATAGACTATGAAGAAAATTTTGCTCCTGTAGCCAGGTACACTTCCATTAGATCAGTTCTTTCCCTGGCTGCAGTGATGAAATGGAAGATACACCAGATGGATGTCAAGACAGCTTTCTTGAATGGTGTGGTCGAAGAGGAAGTGTATGTGGAGCATCCACTCGGTTTTGAGACACATGACAGGGAGTCATTTGTGTGCAGATTGAAGAAAGCCTTGTATGGATTGAAGCAAGCTCCTAGGACTTGGTATGGTAAGATAGGAAGATTTCTATCTGGTTTGGGCTTTACCAAGAGTAAAGTGGATTCCAACCTTTACTACAAGGTTGAGTTAGGAAATCTTGTGATACTCTTATTGTATGTGGATGACCTGTTTGTAACATGAGAGGATAGATTGATTGCCGACACGAAGAGGAAGATTGCTGCCGAGTTTGAGATGAAGGACTTGGGGATGATGCACTATTTCCTAGGCATGGAAGTGTGGCAGAGCACAAATGGAATCTTCCTTGGACAAGGGAAGTATGCAGTAGAGATCCTGGAGAGGTTCAGGATGATGGACTGCAAGGCCATGGCCACACCTATGGCATCGAATCTGAAGCTTCTGTGTGATGCTTCATATGAGCCGGTTGATGTCACTAGGTATCGTCAGATGATTGGGTCCTTGATGTACCTGACGAACACGAGACCAGAGGTGTTCACCTATGGATCCGATAGGTGTTCACCTGGTTGCTGTAAAGCATATTTTGAGGTACCTGAAGGGTACGGTTGATTATGGGCTCAAGTATGATGCGAATCAAAAGTTTAACCTGCAGGGTTATGTTGATTCAGATTGGGCAGGCAGTACTGCAGATAGGAAGAGCACTTCTGGGTGCTGCTTCAGTATGGGATCAGGTGTGATCTCTTGGTTTAGTAGGAAGCAGTCCCGCGTAGCACTGAGTACAGCCGAAGCAGAGTATGTTGCAGCTTGTTTTCCTAGTTGTGAGGCAGTATGGTTGAGGAAGCTACTATCTGAGTTATTTGATCTACCATTGGATGCTACTGGTATATTTTGTGACAACCAGAGTTGTGTGAAGCTATCTAAGAACCCGGTGTTCCATGACAGGTCGAAGCACAAAGAGATCAAATATCACTATATCAGGGATATGGTGCAGAGAGGAGCAGTGAAGCTCCTATATGTTGTGATGGATGAGCAGGTTGCAAATGTGTTGACGAAACCATTAGCCAGAGTGAAGTTCAAATACTTCAGAGAGAGGATTGGTGTTCTTCAGATTGATGACACTTCGAGGAAGAAGTGATGGACACATTTGCAGGAGCCATTCCAAGCATGGTTAAAGGAGGATCCTTCCCATGGCTGTGGATATAAGCACTATGTGATGAGCATCAAGACGATGCTCCAGTTACTGCTCTGTATATGCATCAGTTGGATGCTTTGTATGATCAGTTGGATCATGTATCTGTATATGCATCAGTTGGATATATTGTATGATCAGGTGGATCATGTATTTGTATATGTATCAGATGGATACATTGTATGATCAGGTAGATAATGTATGATGATATGTATTAGGTGGATACATTGTATGATCAGGTAGATCATGTATGATGATATATATTAGGTAGATACTATGTATGCATCAGGTGGATGCATTGTATGATCAAGATGATCATGGATGATGAGCTTCAGGATGTTGCTCCAGACGATATGCATCAAGTGGATGCATTGTATGATCAGGATGATCATGGATGATGAGCTTCAGGATGTTTCTCCAGATGACATGCATCAGGACGATGTAGTGATGATGTACATCAGGATGATGTATGATGAGCATTAGGTTGATGCTCTGTGGCCATGGACAGGTTGTGCAGATGAGCATGTAAGTTGACCTGGGAGATCCGATAGGTTGGGCTGTGTGCCTGTAATCAGTCTTGGGATGCTCCTTCAAGACATTGCTCTGGTTGGACATGTAATATTGCCCTGAGAGATCTGATAGGTTGGGCTGTGTGCCTGTAATAAGTCCTGGGATGCTCTTTCGAGGCATTGTCCTATGGCATATAAGTAGACCTGGGAGATCCAATAGGTTGGGCTGTGTGCCCGTAATAAGTCCTGGGATTCTCTTTTGGGGCATTTCCATGACCACATGAAGTACGTCTTGGAGATATGGACAGGTTGTACTAGTCACGTAAAAGGCCTCAGATGCTCATTAGAGTTCTTGCTAGTCAAGAGACTCTTTTAAGGTTTTGTGGTGGGGGTCACATGTAATACGTCCTGGAGATCCGAACAAGTTGTGCTAGTCAAGTAAAAGGCCTCAGATTCTCTTTAGAGTTCTTGCTAGTCAAGACACTCTTTTAAGGTTTTGTGATAGTCACATGTAAGTGGACCTAGGAGTTCTTGCTGGTCATGCTTCGACACATAAATGATCCCGGGATACTCTTTCGAGGCATTGTGACGCACGTAATAAGTCCCGAGGATTCCACAGTATGGCCAGTGATGATGAAGACCTATAGGTGGTGGGCCTACATCCAATATGAAAAAGGACTGGCTCTATAGAACTTCCTATGATGAGTATATTGGAGATTGATTGAGATAGCAGCAACAGTGATGATGACGATGATTCGATGACAATGATTTAATGATGATGATCCAGTGACGACGATCCAGAGAAGAAGACTTGTGCTAGTAGATCTGTGTCGAGAAATACCTTCCTAGTTAAGAGGGAGTGTTAATGTAATTGTAACTTTAGAATGTATTTCACATATGTATATTGTATTACTATAGAGATGTTATTATTCCTCTATACGGAAGTGTCGTCATTTATATTGTAAGTGTCGTGATTTATACTTGATGGGTTATTAGACCACCTTGATGGGGTCGGACCTGTATAAGTCTTGTGGGTCAAAGGGTTATTAGACCACCCTATTGGGGCTCGTCCCTGTCAGCATTATGTTAAGTGGTTAGGTTGAGGCTGACATAGTAAAGGTTATTAGGCAATTCAAGTCATGTCTAAATAGAGTGCGGAAGGCACTCTATTCGATCATTCACTTTCTCACTCATACACTCATTGGAGAGTGGCGCACTTGTGGAGGAGGCGAAGCTGCTGCTAGGAGGAATATCTATTGTACTTGGGTTGTATCATTTCTCTATCTATCTCTGAGGAAGTTGTGGGGTTTTTCACCTTCTTGGTTTTTCTCGGTGAAACTCTATGTCTCTTGTGTGCTTGCATTATTGTGTCCATGATTGATATGCTGTAGATATGTTGTACATGTTATTCTCTCAGTTAAGATACTAGATCATATTGAAAGTTCTGAAAAATTAACACCTTGTCCCCTTGATTGCTCAGTTAACTAACTGATGCACCTAGTTTGACTGCTATTGAGTAGAGGAGCACTTGTTTTTACCACTGACAGGTAGTTATGAATCCCATTGGAGTATCCTCCCCTATTTTGGTTCCCATATGACTTAGTCATGCTCAGTTCTACCTTAGTTAACTGATCATTCGTCATCGGTGGCAACTAGACCTTATCGAGATATGGTTCCAATGAAAACTAAGCCTAGATTTGAGCTGAATTAGAATCCTATCAGAGTCTATCGAATTCATTCTATTGTAACATATTTTGATTATCATCTTATTGCTAATTAATGTATCAACAACATATTTTCATCTGTTTTTCATTTTTATGAGTGAATTGATCAATGTTTCTTTTTAATTCTTCTCAGTAATAACATTGTGAAATTGTGACGTTTGTTCAAGCTTAGTGATCTATCCCTGTGCAATTTCACAGGGACAAGATCCCAAAAAGGTTTAAAATGTACCTATTTAGGCACCCATAAGATTGATTCTAGCAACAAATTTATCTAAATTAGGTCCTCTTCTAATTCATACTTTTGATATCAAGCATGCATTAAGTAAAATAAAAATCCCAATGCCTCTCTCTGAAGCCTTGAAATACCATGCTCACAAGAAATAAATCTTAGTTGATTTTGCTCTTAGGGAAGTAAATCATGCCTAAGATCTAAAGTGTCCTTCATGACTAGATAAACTTGTTGTATCATCATCACATGTGATGATACTAAGTGGTGAAGCTCCCTTAAAAGCCAACTTTATAAACCTACAAGAGGATGCACCGAAACTTGCATTGGGTAATTTGCATGATTAAGTATATCATCTCATCCCACACTTTTATATCACGTTACAACTCAAAAGCCTACATGTACATGATTGTTTGTATGATTGTGGTGCCTCTCAGTCAATAATTCACTTAGCTTTCATGGAAAATTTACAGTTGGATATTACTGAACCCCACAAATTCCTTTTGTATTTTGATTCCAAGAGGGTACAATGTCTAGGAATGATCAAATACGTAGTAGTTGGTATGGTTTAGAATCCCAAAAAAATGCCATGATGGATTTTTTTTATAGCTAATTTACCTCCCACATATGGTATGTTGCTTTCAAGACATTTGGGAAATTCTATTGGGGGAACCATTTAATTTTAGCTATCTTATGTTACTATCCTAGGCTTTTGTTGAAACCCACATAATATATAGAGATCCAAAAATTACCTTTCATCAATGCTCCCCAAAACCCCATAAACTTTCCTGCCTACACTACTGATGACTTAGGAAACTTCCTTCTCAACCACCATCCCCTAATCAAGGCTGAATATAAAGTTTATTTGGAGGATAGAAACAAAGTATCAACCATGTGGGTATATGTAGCATGTACTTTGATGGGGCCTATAACATAAGAGGAAATTGGGATAGTGTGTTTTTGAAGTATCCCTTGTGGAATTATTTCCCTCATGCTTTCAAAATAAACTTCAAATGCACAAATAATGTGGCAGAATATGAGATACTTATATTGGGACTGTAGATAGAAAGAAAAATGGGAATCAAGTAGAAACATATTTTTGGGGACTCAAAACTGATAGTAAATAAAATATAACAAAAATGTCAATCTAGACACCCTAGGATGAAACAATATAAGCATGTATCCTATGATATTTTTGATAATTTCTTTGAAGCTATTAACATTGCTACATACCCATGGAGTTAAATCACAGAGCATACAATTTAACAAAGACAACAATTGAGTTATTCCTCTAGATTTAAGCGACCTCTCCTATTCTATTAAGGTGATGTATAGGGCTTCCATTCTTGACAATATTAAATAATGGAAGGTATTTGAAGATGATGATCAAGTCAACAATTCTTGAATCTTATGGATGAATATGCACATATACACATAGATTTGGAGGAGGAAAAATAAGAATAGGAGGACATAAGAAAATTTGGGGTTAAAATTCAATGAAGTTAACTGACGATAAAGTCCAACCATAGAAAAATACAGGATAAATATCTAAAATTTATGTAATTTTTAAAATCATCCCACATTTGTCTATCATTTAATGATTGGCCCTAAACTATCAAACAATCCATAGTTGTATGTGACTCACCGGAACACTAACATATGAAAAATTTCATTGCAAGATCAACGAATGGGAGCTCTAATGTCAATCGACCGATGATGGGGAGCTCTAACATTGGTTGACTAATGGTTAGGAACAAGTTGTTGAACCCTTGCAATGGGTAATGTTGATTGGTCAATGATGAAAAGGTCAACATTGACTAGGTCAACAATCGTCGGAATTACGATGGATGCAACATTTATAAATATATAATATTTAAGAGATGTTTCAACACTTTGATATCGGTTGTGTCCATTCACAAGGGTTATAATGTTTCTTTTCGACCATAAAAAAAATTTATGAGGCAATTTCATTAGAAATAATAGATCGACATGTTTATAAGATAGTCATCACTCTATTTTAGTAGGGAAGAATGTTTTATGACATTAGTTGAGAACAAAAACAAAGGATGCTTGATAGGTTGTGGATGGATTTTAGGGAAATGGGTGATAACAAATGTTATTTCCCTTGCACACAATGCAGGGGCTTCGTTCATAAAGAATTTTGATCAAAGAGATGAAAGACATTGTAGGAAATATGGAAACACCGAAGGGGGGAATGCATATCATCCCTTGATAAGCTATATCTATATATATATAGACCATATTTGCAAAATTTTATATCCTTTTAATATTTTTTATACACACGAATTTGTGTGATTATTTATAACTATAAAGACAAGTTCCCCTAGGTATCCAACATTGGAGAATGCACCAAGTAGTAGTATATATAATGGTCTACAAGATGAACATGGAGCGAATATTGAATAACAAGTTAATGATCCTATGGAAGAAGATGATAATAATATCATAGTTGATGATGATGGGACAAATAGATTGATCCAAGACATGTTCACTTGAACATATGAAGACAAATTTTCATGATATTCATTATATACCTATACTTGACAAGTTAAAGCAACAAGTTTATGTTGGCTCAAGAGAAGATCTTCTCTCCACTACATGATTGTTGGTGAGCTTAAAGGTGTTGAATGGCTTGTAAAACAATTGTATGACATAGATCCTAAGGTATGTTTCATCACATTTACATAAAGTTTTACTTTTTCCCTCTACTTTAGTGTTAATTAATGTCATGTAAATTAAGAATTCAATATTTATGATTATTGTTCTTTATATTAACTAGATATAATTTATGTTGTATATTGTTATGTGAATTTCTATTACCATTGTCAAATATTTTATTTCACACATGCCAAGATTTATCTTCCATTATGAAAGATATTGGAATGGATTATCAAGATATTGATGCATAATATATTTTATTTATTTGCTTATATATACATATGGTAGTAATTACGCGTATTTTAAACAAAAAAGGTAAGTACCAAGTTAAAGATATGAATGTATATATCGAGCCTCTTATTGATGATCTAGTACAATTATGGGATATCATCGTTATTTATGATGTCTCTAGGACAATAGGGAAAAAGTAATTTCAATTACGTGGAATACTTGTATGAGAAATTCATGATGCCCCAAGGCTAACACATTATTTTGGTATGTGATATTCCAATGCATGTTTTTAAAATAATCCCTTCAATATATATATATATATATATATATATATATATATATATATATAATTGACATTAATCTATCACTTGTAGGTCTTTAAACAAAGAGTAAACTTGCATGTCTAGTTTGTTGTTCTAGGATGAAATCTTGCCATTCAAGAAGTTTAGGAAAGGAGGTGTTTGATGAGTGTAGGCACTTCCTCTCTAAGAACCACAGAATCAAACCACTAAAAAAAAATATTTTCAATGGGAAATAAGTGACTATATTAAAAACACTAAGAATGAAACCCCACCTATGGAATTTGGAATATAATAGAAATCGTCAAGGTATGCAAATCATCTATGTAATGTTTGGAATATTTATTTATATAAACATGTTTCGAACTGACGATGTTAGCCATAAGTGAATTTTTTATTTTATTTTTATGATTTAGGGACATTAAAAGTGGTATCAGAGCCCAGCTACAACCCTAAGAGACCTATTGGGATCATTATAGAAAAACATCCGCTGCAGATACATATATTTGGAAATTTACTCATGAATTTCTTTTACATACAAACTAACAGAATTCTGTTCTCACAAATTGGTGAAATATTTCACGTACAAATACAACATTATTATGGATACAGAAATACAGCCACTGCAGGAATGCCTTAAAACAATATATTCGTGGGAATTATTTTCTTTACAAACACTAACAAAATTGTTGTTTTTACTGACTGACCAAAATATGCCAGGTATAGAATACAAATTGAATCCTGGACGCAAAAGAGTAACAACGGTATGTAAAATACCTGTTTAGAATTTCGTTATCTTATTGGCATATGTAGTATATATATCAAGTATCAACTAAACTGGTAGGACACTTAGATATTGTTATATATATATAAGTCCAGCAAGTAGAAAAGATTACCCATGAAGGGTAATGATTATGCACTATGACAGATATTTCGGTCCCAATTAAAGATAATAGGGTTTAAATCCTTTTTGCTAGATAAAATGAAGGATAAAGACGAGCAGGTTCACCTCGTGTATAAATGTAAATTCATGCATGCATATACATAGAAATTATCTTCTACATAGAAAGTTAGAAACAAAATATCAAAAAAAAAAAACCTCAAGCATGATTACCACCCAACGATAGAGTGCATCCACAATTTAGTATGGTATAAGAGATTACACATAAGAAAGAGGGACGTAAGCCATTTATAAAGAATACTTAAAACCTATGACAAAGGTCATGACTAATAAAGGTAAGAAAATAAACCCAAAACTTAGCAATATTAGCTAGACACATCAGAATGCATTGACCTTTAGTAATTGAGAACAGATGCTCACATACGTTGCACCATAAATCATAAAATACCAAAGAAGCATAAAATACAATTTGAGATTTGAAAGTGTGATAACCCAGATTGTTAAAGAAATACCTGCTTGGGCAAGGTATGCAATATTTTGATAAAGACAAAAATAATTACCCCCTGCAGGAGTAGCAAGTCAGAGTAGGCGTTTAGCCATAGGGAGTCATAGGAGAGCTAAACCATTCGAATACCTAGTTTCAGAAGCATGAACTAGAAGGATTTATATACTACAATACTAGCGACACATAAACAAAATATCGAAACCTGAGAAGAGTCACCGAAACTCGAGAGGAGTAGTTAAAAGTTGTATTTAGTCAATAAAATTCTGAAGCAGTAGGTATGATTATTATGTAATTTCAAATTACTATGGATAGATGCATCGTATGTTAAGAGTACTAAACACATGCAAATTGGGCCAAATGGAAGACATTAGAGTTCCATAGTAAAACTACAAAGTATATATGCACGGCACGGTTACACACCTAGAAGTCACAAGATGAATCACAATAAGAATATTCGGGAAAATTGTTTTTGCTAACCTCATGTTAAAATTGTCAAAGAAAGGGACATAATTATCAATACCAATACTAAGAGTGTAAAATACAAAGTGTATTAAGGTATAGCCTATTTTTAAATACCAACAGAATAAAGGTATGTCTAGATCCGGTTCTGACTATACTTGTAGGAAAAGAAGTAAATGCATTAGAATTGCGCAAGAGATTTACTTATGAAAACAATATGCTTATAGATAAGCAAAAAGGAAACTTAATAAACGTATGATGAACAAGGGGTTATGATATAATAACATGTGGAAATAAATTTGTAAGTAAAAGGTGCATATGGGTGCAAAAGACTCCACCAAACCCTTGTGAATAGAAGGTAATACATGGGGTAATAATGGTATGACTGTTTGATGATTGATTTACAACTAGACTAAGGTTAGTCAAACTGCATAAATAACATAACCTATTTAGAGGGGGAAACAAAATCCTATTATGAGAAATATTAGGTGAAATCAATGACATCTGCCTGAAAATCAACTTAAGAAATTAAAACTTGTTGAAATAATTAACACATGCATGTTACAAGATATTAGAAGTACCCTGTTTGGTTTAGAAAGATGTTTAGCATGTTAAAATAAACCTAGAGGGTTGAACCAAATCTTGAAAAGTTTAAATAGGACCTAGTGTTGGGTCGGGAAGAAACCTCCAAACACACATAACAATCTTGGACTGCACCATGTTATATAAACCCCAAATCCCTATAAAGGTACTCATCATGACCATTAGAATAGGTCCGAGATAAAAATGTCATAGCCATGTCTTATGCTCCCAGGCTTAATTACCTACATAAGCATATGTTAGTACTATTACAACTATGAGATTTCAAATTATGATTTGATCCATGACATGCTTGCTTCGCATGTGCAAACGTTTTGACAAACCTACGAGTGGGCTAGTAGACAAACCTTGTAACAACCCTACTTTTGTAACAAAGATAAGAAACCTACATGAGTACTTAATAAATACACGAGGGATCACCTAGACTAAAAAATCTTCATTGTATTGAGGAGTAAAAGATACGTGACTCTTAGACACTTGGAGATTAAAATAATGTTGGGACAGGAACTCTGAAGCATCAGTAATCCCTTAGACCACTATTAGTCTAATTTAGAAAAACATACGTAAGGTTATGCTCAGGAACACCGAGTTTAACAAATCCTATTTTATTATGGAGATAGTATACTCTAACACACCCATAGTTGTTTATGATCATGTTATATATATGTATGCATTGTATGCTTAGATTTTGCATAAGTTGCTTTCATACATTGTTCACGTTATGAACATTAATATGTTTCCGTTACCAAGGACAAAGCAAGTAGATAATGACGAAGGGTACTTGGAAAAGAAGTGTCGTGCCAAGAAACTTAAAATATTGTCTTAGATTAGGATCATGTACGAAGGACAGATTTAAAGGTACAGGTAATTACAAAGTAAACTGATTTCGGAACTGAAACATATGAAATTTTGTGTGAAAGAAAGTTATTTCTGATTTCCTAAGTGAACCATATGCAAATTATGTGTGAAGGAAAGTTATTTATTATATCCTAAACTAATTTCTAAGTGAATCACATACAAAATTGCGTGGAAAAAAAAGTTATTACTTATATTCTAAACTGATTTCTGAAGTGAACCATGTGCAATTATGTGCAAAAGAAATTTATTTCTGATTTCTGAAGTGAACCAGATTCAATTCTGTGCAAATAAAAGTTATTATTTATAATCTAGATTGATTATATACATTTCGTTGCAACAGGAATGATTACTTATGTCCTAAAAGACTAAATACATGTGTTTGTTTTCAAAGGGAAGATTATTACTTACGTGCTAAACTAATCATATGAATGAATGTGCCTTATGATAAAACGATAGAAACAAATTGAGTTGTCGAAGAGAAGTATGGGTATGAAAAGCAAGAAATATCAAAGCTTGACTAACAATGAGATGATTATGATATCCTTGCTTACTTTACATTTTGATTATATGTCATGGGGGCTGACAATACCATGAGATTACTACAGGTAAAGGGTTAAGGAAGCCTCAACAAAACCTTGAATTAAAAAGGAGTTTGAATGCATGAGGCCACAGGGGAGAATGAAACTGCGATGAATGAGGCCTACTTTTCCTAGTTTCAGGTTCATTTCTAGTTCCCAGAACACTGGGACGGTGTTGTTCTAAGCGGGGAGGGATGTAATATCCCGAATTTTGACCGATCATGTTTATGTTATATTTTGGGCATAAGCCCCGATGCATATGATTTATTTATGATGTAATTATATTTGGGCATGGACCCTGACTGATGCAGATTTATTGTTAAGTACTGGGCATGAAAACCCCAATGTACTTGATTGATGCTACCATGAGATGTGGGTATAAACCCTAATTTACTAAGATGTTCTTTGATTAGATTGTGCAGAGTTATGATATGCATTATTAGTTCTTATGATGTGTTGAGCGTGGACTCTGGAGCACATGGATGACCTATGTACTAGGCATAGTCCTCGATGTACATGGAGGACTTTATTATGTACTGAGCGTAAGCCCCGATGTATATAGAGTGTTGGGCATAAGCCCTGGAGCACTCCAAGCTTGATAATAATTACCGGATCCGAGGCCATTTGTATATTCTAGATGTAATTCACAAACACATTCTAGTACTAGTGTTGAGCGGGATGCTCTAGAATTGCACTAGCGTAACGCCCATGTGAGAGTGTTGAGCCAAAAACTCTAAAGAGCACTCAAGGTTACTTGATCTTGAAAGTGTTGAGTCGAGAAGACTCTGAATAGCATTACTACTCATCACAATTATTTAATTGGTTAAATGAATTAGTTTCTCATCAAGGACTTTGGGAACTACCATTTTAAACGAGGGAATCCAACATGCAAGAGGAACCTAGAGTCACCTAAACCTAGTAGACTTTCTGAAACCTACTTATAGCCATGTCTTTTAAAGATGACCCTTTCCCTTTAAAAGAAAATATCAAAGTTATAATACCAAATAATTTTGAGTTAATCAAAATATAAATTAAATATAAATGACCACTCAGGTGCAAGTGGTGCACATAAGAGAATAGGTATGCTTATGAAATATATCTAGTATAATTAAAGAAGTCAATTATAGATGAATACCTTTATAAAGTAAGGGACATTATAATTAGTATGATTTATTTATAACTAAAAAAGGTTTAATTATATATAAAGAAATGTTACTTATGAAATATATATATATATATATATATATATATATATATATATATATATATATCAAGTCTTAATAAAAGAAACACTCATTAAATAAATAAATTTAGATTAGATAAACTATCTAAATTATTTAATTAAAATATTAAATCAGAACTGAAAGTTTTAACTAAGAGTTGAAATATTAATTCAAAATAGAGTAATTAACTTAAGTTAAATTATTAAAGGAATTAATATTTCTCCAACTGCCATTTTAGGAAGTTCACCTATTTAAAGAAAGACAATTCCCAAGAGAGGGGGAATCTTTTTCTCTATCAATATCTAATGGTAAGGGAAGAGAACTGCCTACCGAATTGAAGGAGTTATTGTCCTCTAATAAGCAGCCTACCCTAGGTATTTATTCTTCCTATTGCATGTTGGAACCAGCTCGGGGGGATCCATAAATGAACTAGGAACGGTTCAGGGTCAAGGTTGGGAGGAACGTGGTAGTCCCAAAGTCATTCAACTCAATTATTCTGCAGGTAAGCTAGAATCAACACATATTTGTTTTTTGTAATTAGTGTGTGTAAGTGTTGTTATATTTTGAGCATTAATTCAATATGATCTAGGATCTTATATGAGAGAATAACATGTACAACATATCAATCACAAGAGACAATAGACACAGAGTTTCATTGGGGAAAACCAAGAAGGTGAAAAACCCCACAACTTCCTCAAAGATAGAAAGAGAAATGATACAAAACCCAAGTACAAGAGATAGTCTCTTAGCAGCTTCTTCTCCTCCACTAGTGCGCATCACTCAAGTGAGAGAATAGATGAGTAAGTGAATGATCAAATAGAGTGACACCCTCACTCTATTTATACACTGACTTGACTTACCTAATAACCTAACAGGGCCGAATTCTCTAGGAGAGTCTAATAACCCATGATAACTCAACTCAGGGCCGACCTCACACTTGGTAGTCTAATAACCCATCACATACAAGTTGTGGTACATGCAATGCAACTTGCGACACTTGTAAATACAAATGACGACACTTTCGTACAGAGGAATAATAACATCTCTGTAGGGATACAAAATACATATATGAAATACATTCCGAAGTTACATATACATCAACACTCCCTCTTAACTAGGAAGGTATTTCTCGACATAGGTATTCTAGCACAAGTCTTCATCTCTGGATCATCGTCATTGGATCATTGTCATCGAATCATCATCATCATCACTGCTGCTGCTATCTCAATCAATATCCAATCTACTCGTCATAGGAAGTTATACAGAGCCATCCCTTTTTCATGCTGGATGTAGGCCTAGCCTCCATGTAGGTCTTCATCATCTCTGCGAGCAAGCCATCAAGTAGGTACACCTCAGGACTGATTATACTTCCTCTGCAAAACCTGCAAGATCTCCCAGGACAGATTATACTGCCTTTGCAAAACTTGCAAGAGCATGTCAGGACTGATTATATGCCTCTACAAAACCTGTGTACCCTATTGTCACATCATCATCTTCATATCACCTCATAGTCCACGGAGCACAACCTAGATGCACATCACACTGTCTCCAGTATGGGAGGACTTTCCTACCACCATACGAGACCCTGTCTACCAACATGCGAGGACTTTCCTACCATCATGTGAGACACAACACTTACATCAACCGACATGGGAGGAATTTCCTACCACCATTCAAGAATGGCTATGACACTTATGTCAATGGCCATGGGAGCACTTTTCTACCACCATGCTAGGCTGGCCCCAACCCTTACATCTACACCATGGGAGGACTTTCCTACCACCATGTGAGAATGGCTTAGGCCTTACATCTACATCGTAGGAGGAATTTTCTACCACTATGTAAGAATGGCTCAGCCCTTACATCTACCAGCATAGGAGGACTTTCCTACCACTATGCAAGAATGGCCCATGTGCATTTATGTCTCTGGACTCATCACTTCCCCTTGGAAGGAATCTCGATTTGAAGTACACCAAGTCTTTCTCTGAAGTACTCAAACTTCATTTTGGCCAGCGGCTTGGTCAACACATCGGCTATTTGCTCATCCGTTGCAACATACAGGAGCTTCACTGCTCCTCTTTGAACCATATCCCTGATATAGTGATACTTGATCTCAATGTGCTTCGACTTGTCATGGAACACTGGGTTCTCCGACAACTTCACACAACTCTGGTTGTCGCAATATATAAAAGTAGCATCCAACTGGAGATCAAACAAATCAGACAGTAGCTTCCTAAGCCATACTACCTCACAACTAGCCAAACAAGCTGCAACATACTCTGCTTCGGCTGTACTCAGTGCCACACTGGACTGCTTCCTGCTAAACCAAGAGATGATACCAGATCCCATACTAAAGCAGTGCCCCGAAGTGCTCTTCCGATCAATGGAACTTCCTGCCCAATCTGAATCAACATAACCCTCCAGGTTAAAATTTTGATTCACATCATAATTGAGCCCATAGTCAACGGTACCCTTCAAGTACCTTAGAATATGATTTGCAGCAATCAGGTGAACATGTCTCAGATCCATTAGGAACTGGATCAAGGTGTTCACAGCAAAGCAAATATCTGGTCTTGTATTCGTCAGGTAGATCAAGGACCTAATCATCTGACAATACATCATGGCATCAACTGGCTCAGATGAAGCATCACATAGAAGCTTCAGGTTCGATGCCATAGGTGTGGCCATGGCCTTACAGTCCATCATCTCAAACCTCTTCAGGATATCTACTGCATACTTCCCTTGTCCAAGGAAGATCCCATCTACACTCTGCCACACCTCCATACCTAGAAAGTAATGCATCATTCCCAAGTCCTTCATCTCGAACTCGACAGCAAACTTCCTCTTCATGTTGGTAATCAAGCTATCCTCACCTATCACAAACAGGTCATCCACATACAATAGTAGTATCACTGGATTGCCTTCCTCAACCTTGTAGTAAAGGTTGGAATCCGCTTTACTCTTGGTAAAGCCCAAATTGGATAGAAAGCTGTCTATCCTCCCATACCATGTCCTAGGTACTTGCTTTAAGCCATACAAGTCTTTCTTCAATCTGCATACATATGACTCCCTATAACGTGTCTCAAAACCAAGTGGCTACTCCACATACACTTCCTCTTCGACTACACCATTCAAGAAAGTTGTCCATACATCCATCTGGTGTATCTTACACTTAATCACTGTAGCCAGAGAAAGTACTGATTTGATGGAAGTGTATATGGCTACTGGTGCAAAAGTCTCTTCATAATCTATCCCTACTTTCTGGGAGAATCCACGAGCTACAAATCTTGCCTTGTATTTCTCTATGCTACCATCTGCAGCATGCTTGATCTTATAGATCCACTTGGAAGTCACCACAGACTTTCCTTTTGGTCTTGGGACCACATCCCAAACATCATTCTTCATGATCGACTGGTATTCTTCGATCATGGCATCATTCCATTATTTATTTTTCGCTGCTTCTTCATAATTGGAAGGTTCCTTGTTCATAATATCACAGAGTAAGGCAACATAGCTGGTATGTGACCTAGTCCTTTTCTTTCTCTATGTTCGTCTTCTGGAATACCATACCTTTCTGCATCTTGAATGAGCTCTCTAGACCATGCTGGTTTTCTCTTGTGTGAGTTCTTCTCACTGGGTGGATCTACAGGTTCTTGTGGATCTTCTATTTCACAATATTCTTCTAGAATAACTTCATTCATGGTGGTGTCTCGTGTTCTGGGTATTCTTGGTTCTTCATTGTCTTCAACAGGTGTCTTCCTTGATTTGATGTATGCCAAGTCTTCATCAAAAGTCACATCCGTGCTGATGTCATTCTTCTTGAACCCTAGAAAGTAGATTATGTATGCCTTCGAGCTTTCACTGTAACCCACAAAGATGCCCTTCTCTCCTGAAGGATCTAGCTTTGTCCTCTTTTCCTTTGGAATGTGTGTGTATACCGAACAGCCAAATATTCTGAGATGGCTAACTTTGGCTTATTTCTAGTAAATACTTCTTTTGGTGTTTTATTGTCAAGTATATTATGAGGTGTTCTGTTTTGCACATATACAGTTGTCCTTGCTGCTTCTGCCCATAGGTGCATGGGTAGATCTTGGTCATGAAGCATTTCCCTAGCTGATTCCATGATAGTTCTATTCTTCCTTTCTGCAACCCCATTTTGTTGTGGGTTGTAAGGGGTATTCAACTCCCTCTTAATCCCTGAATCACTGCATAGATTCTTGAAGTTTCCTGAAGTGAATTCTCCACCATTGTCGGATCTAAAGATCTTGATCTTCTTGTCAGTTTGATTTTCTATCAAGGCTTTGAATTCCTTGAACTTAATAAAAAACACTTCATCTTTATTCTTCAAGAAATAAACCCACGTCTTCCTAGAGAAATCATCAATGAAGTAAACATAATATCCATACCCACTCAGAGAGTTGGAAGACATTGGACCACATACATTGGAGTGGATAATCTCTAAGATTCCTTTGTCTTGCTTTCACTACTTGGAAATGTCTTCTTTGAGTTCTTTCCCTTTGCACAACCTTTGCAAATGCCTTCATGCTTTGTCTGGATTTCAGGAAGTCCTTCAACTGCTTTGCTTTAAATAGGTAGTACCCTATAGTGCACATGTGAAAGCTTTCTATGCCCAAGTTCACTTGGCTATATTGAGTCATGAACCAATGTTGTTCTGTTTGCCCCTTCAATTTGTATAATCCTCCCTCTTGCTCTCTAATTACTACTGCATCATTAATGGTCTTACCTTTTGGCCACATAAGAACTTGGCCATCTAAAAATGCAACCCTTATTCCTTTTGCATCCAAAGAAGATATGGAGAGAAGGTTCTTCTTGAGACCTGGAACATATAGTACATCTTTCATCTTCATAGATTTTCCAGAGTCTAGCTTATAGGATGCTTCACCACTTCCTTTTATGGGATACTGGTAGTCATCCCCAAGTTTCACCTTGTGGGGTGATTCATGTTCAGATAGGTTTACAAAGGATCCCTTGAATCCTGTCATATGTTTGGAAGCCCCACTATCTATAAGCCAATCATTGCTTCCATGAGCTATAGTACCAGTGAGGGAAGAAATCAAAACATACTCTTCATCACTTGAAGAATCTTCACTTTCTTCCCTAACCCTCTTTCTGGTAGGTTCATCATTCTCTGTAGTGTGAGCATGATGTCTTCTTTTGTTTCTCTTCTTCTTGTGAGATCCATCTTTATTATTTCTGGGACAATCCCTGGAATAGTGTCCCTTCTCATCACATGTATAGCATTGAACATATGACATGTTTCTTCGAGATCTGAAATAACCCTTCTGATTCTGATGGTGGTGCCTTTCTTTCATACTATGATGATGCCCTCTCTTGTCATCATGATTCTTGGAGTGTGTTGTGAGGGCTTGGTATTAATTCCCCATCTTCTCTTCTCGAGCCATAATCTGAGATTATTCCTGTGAGCATTCTTCCTACAGTCTACTGAATGTGATAAGTTTCTTCCTAGTACAAATTCCTTGTATGAAGGAATCCCATGACCTAGGAAGGCCATTAAGAGTGGTCATCACCACTTCTCCATTCTCTATATCTTCTCCAATAGCTTCAAGTTGTTTTTTTATCCGGGATACCTTTGAAAAATAAGACTGCATGGTCTCCGCATTTTGGATCATGACATTCTTTAGTTGATTCCTCAAGGTCATCTTCTGATTTATGTTCTTCCTTTCAAATAGATTGGTCAAGGAATCAAACATCTCCTTAGGTGTCTTTAGAGATGAAACATGTGGTATGAGATGGTATTTGATAGAATCATCAATGATCCTCTTAGCCTTGACCAAGTTCCTTTTGTGTAAGGCCTTATCCTCATCTCCCTTTGGAACTGGAACCTCTTCACTTATATAGGTGTCCAATTCATTTTCTTCTAGGATTAATCCAATCCTATACTTCCATGATCGGAAGTTATTATCCCCTTCAATCTTATCCTCAAGCTTGGTGTGGTGAGACATCTTAAAGAGTACTTCAAATGGAAATAGAAAAGTTATTAGGTCTTACCACTTGAATTGCTAAAAACTGGATCTGGAGCTGGATTAGGGTTTGCCAGAGAAAACCTAAAAATTCAAGTTTTGAATTTCAAATTTCTGAAAGGATAGAAAGATGTGCCTTGCTGAGATGGTTAAGATGATATACTCTGATTTTGAAATCTGCAAAAGTTTACTCCTCAATATTGCATTTGAAACTTCCGGGTTCACTTGACAGGATCCCGAACTAGGGTTTGATCAAACCCGGTCTTTTGCCCAACCAAAAAGTTCAATCCAAAGCTTATAAGTTTGATTTTTCTGAGGAGCAACCAACCATGGACTTAGATTCCAAAAATTCCAACTCTCTCTGAAACCCTAATTTCCCGCACCTGTGACAGGCCAAAAATTGAAAGTGCTCAGAATGAGATTCTGTTTTGATAGAAGGATGCGCCCTTGTTAGGAGAGTCAATCTAGCCTCCTGCCTTTGAAGATCTGTGGAGAGAAACCCAAAAATCAAGAAGCCCTAGCTTCCGCAGCTGCATAGTGTCTTCTTCTCAGGTTAGCTCTGATACCATGTTAGATTTTGAGCATTAATTCAATATGATATAGGATCTTATCTGAGAGAATAACATGTACAACATATCAATCACAAGAGACAATAGACACAGATTTTCCTCGGGGAAAACCAAGAAGGTGAAAAACCCCGCAAATTCCTCATAGATAGAAAGAGCAATGACACAAAACCCAAGTACAAGAGATATTCTCCTAGTGCTTCTCCTCCTCCACTAGTGCGCATCACTCAAGTGAGAGAATAGATGAGTAAGTGAATGATCAAATAGAGTGACACCGTCACTCTATTTATACACTAACTTGACTTGCATAATAACCTAATAGGGCCGACTTCTCTAGGAGAGTCTAATAACCCATGGTAACTCAACTCAGGGCCGACCCCACACTTGGTAGTCTAATAACCCATCACATACAAGTTGTGGTACATGCAATGCAACTTGTGACACTTGTAAATACAAAGGACAACACTTCCGTACAAAGGAATAATAACATCTTTGTAGGGGTACAAAATACATATATGAAATACATTCCGAAGTTACATATACATCAACAAGTGTGCAGGTCTATTCAACAACGGGATCAAGCTACAACTGCACAGGTATGAGAAGTTCCTACCCTATTTCAATTTAGTATTTGACTGCTAGCTTAGAAATCTAATTCCAATAATTCTTTAGCAGTAGTAACTATCGAGAGTAAGGGCCTAAGGGCATTGGCTCTCCTGGGTATTTGTATTTATTTTTCAAAAGATAGGATTCTGAGTTAAAGACTTCAAACCTTAGATCGACTTAGCACAAAAACTACTTAAAACAAAACTTTTCAATTAATTTTGGGTTACAACGGAATCATCTCCTAAAAGGAGATCGATTCGTTTAGTTTGAGTCCAAGTTTACAAACTGCCTCTATCCGTTTGTTTCTTTAAACATAGGGTGTACTGCCTAAATTAAAGATATAAATTCCAGTTCTCAGCACTTAAAACAACTTAAACCTCACGCTGTAGCTATTACCTTAAAAACGTACAAACCCTACCTCTGTTATCTTTTAATTAAAAACTAATTACAAAACAGCAGATCCCCGAGAGGTTTTGGGGAGTCAGTCAAAATTAAATTCAACAAAACTTAGAACCTTCCTTCAAGATTTTACAAACATTTTACCATTTGATTAAAGAGGGACGCCTTACACAGGCTAGGTATCTTTTCTTTTCCTTGATCATAATTATTTTTAAACCACAAGGTCTCAGGGTCGAATCCACTGTTACCTAAACTCAAATACAAACTATGATACAAAGATCCTGATACAACATGGATCTCTGTTGGATCACAACGTAAGGACCAACTTAAAACGTAGCTTAAAACATTTAAATAAATTTATCCATTATCAATTTTAGGGCTAGGGCGTCAAGCCACACGAGAAGTACTTAAATAAAGAAAGCTTCACCAACATCTTCCCTACTATTATGATAAAAATACTTCCATACAGTGAGCCCCATTTATTCTACGAATTAAATCATATGCAGAGATTACAATCATCTACCTCAGTCCTATTGCACTCTCGTTTAATAAACATGGTAATTATTAATTGAAAAACTTTATCAATTACATTCTAGAAGTAAAACGAATGCTAAGATAGAAGTGATAAACCAGCTAGGGCCTACCCCTTTTGGAATTTCATTTCAAACGTTGTCTTCCCCAAAATTGTAGTAAAACCCAGTTTCAAACTGAAAACTCAAATGACGGGAGTATTTTCTTCCCCAAATATGGAGATAGCAAGCTTCCACCACTAGGGAATAACCACACGTTTATAAAAGGAATTAAATACGTAGACATAAAACTCATAAACATTTGACAGAGGACTTCATCCTTCTATAAAAAGAAAACGCAACCAGATACCAAGATGAAGATTATGTAAAAGGAAACCATAAATATCAATGCTTAAACAAATACATTCTTCTCACGGCTTATCAATATTTAAGATAACAATATTAAACATCAAAACCCAGCAATACGTCTTGTTCAAGAAACCAGTAAGGGTTTCTCCATCCTTACAACAAGAAAAACGTTCTATACAAATTGCAGTTGTCTTAAAAAGGCCCGTAAACCATTAACAAGTTTATTCAACTCCAAGAGTGCAAAAAGGGGCAAACCAGCATCCTCCAAAACCAAAATAGCCATATAGGCTTCCACTCAGTCAAAATGCCAAGGATTTACATCACAGGGCACACTACAGGGCATAATACTTATTACATAAACCAACTGATTACAACACTTGACCCAACTATCAAAACTATGGCCTAAAGTGAAGGAGGTGGCCAACGCAAGTTCCAGACTTACCATTCTTGTTCCACATAAGTCGTGACGCTTAGGTCAGGTTCGAGCTGATACCACCAGCTACCCTGTCATTATAAACTGAGCCAGTTCTCAGCACTTAAAACAACTTAAACCTCACGATGTAGCTATTACCTTAAAAACGTACAAACCCTACCTCTATTATCTTTTCATTAAAAACTAATTATCAAACAGCAGATCCCCGAGAGGTTTTGGGGAGTCAGTCTGTGAAGAACCTGCAATAATTAATTAATGCAAATACACGAGATATCAGAATAATAGAACTCATAATCACTTTTATATTGATCACGGGCCACTTTGAGGTGGCAATCTCCTTTGAGCAAGCTCAATACAATTAACTTCATGGTGCCTTCATAGGCCTCAACACACCCTTATATACTAAGTCTAGGTGACAATACCATGGGTCAATACCATGTGTCAATACAAACCATGGGCCAATACAAAATATGGATCAACAATTACTACGGGTCAAAACCATGGGCCAACACAAACTATGGATCAACAAAACTATGGGCGACTTACAAAGCATATGCGCCAACAACAATAACACAAACTATGGATCAACAAATACTACGGGACGACTTACAAAGCATATGCATCCAACAACAATATACTAACAAAGTAAAGACATGGGTTCCTAACATCCCCTCTCCCTTAGAAAAAGATTTGTCCTCAAAGCTTTAGATGTGGAAATTGATGCAGAATCTGAAAGAGTGGGCCCCTTGTAGCATCCTCGGGTTGCATTCCGGGCCACTGGCGCCTTTTGAGTTTCAGGGAGAATTGTGTGGAAGGATGTAGACGAAGAAGAACCATGTTAGGGACGTGAAAAGTGCACGCATAACGGTGCTGATCGGCTTTTCTTTTCAGTCAAATTCTTGCCATGTGAAGATTGTCCTGCAGAATGAGAAGAAGTTGATTGTGGTTTCGAAGAATTGAGTCAATTGCCTGAACTGGGGAGATACTGAAGGTGTATGGAAGAAGAACTGGTGGTGCTTGTCCAGAGACTGCTTCATATGGTGTCCTTTTAGATGTGGTACTATACCACTGGAGTGCTTCCAAGAAATCCATAGAAATAGTTGTCCAAATCTATGTAGGGATGGGCAAGGGTTCGAGCAGTCCCGAAAGGAGGGTTGTTTCACCCTTGTTGACCTGGAAAGTATCACAGTCAACCACCATCCGTTGAATTGTCATTTTAAAGCCCCAAAAGAAGTTACATTGTTCTTGATCATATGTTTTGAGGAACCCGGAGTGCCCTGTTGATGAAGAAGCATGGAGTTCATAGAAGAGATAGCCCCGTTGAACAGATTGCAACCAATTTGGAACAAGAAGAGAAATAGCTGTAAGAGAAACTGGGTCATCAAATGTGCGAGAAGGAGCATCAGCCACCATATTGTCTTGACCCTTCTGGTAAGTGGTCGCATAGTCATAACCCATGAGTTGGAGAACCCATTTCAGGTGTGCTAGGGAGGAGACCTGTTGTTCCAGGAAAGTTTCCAGACTTTGGAGATCAGTCTTGATGCAGAAATAATTCCCCAATAGGGATGGCTTCCACTTCTTTACTACATGAAAAATAGCCATCATGTCCTGCTGAGATGTAGATGCGGAAAAATGCTTACCGGAAAGGTCTCGTGAAGGCGGCAAGCTCACTGGTGCAACAAAGACACCTGCATATCTATCCAAGGAAGTAGTGGAGACCATTGGTGGGTGCATATGAAGGGAATGGAGCTGAGCAATGACACCATGTGAATTCTTCTTAAGGATATTTTGCAAGCGATGTGAACTGATGATGCAGAGAGACCCTGGTTGTAAGCCCATAAATTTGTGTTGTGTCCCATTGATTGAAAACTGCATCCAAAGTTCGACAAAATCCCATAAGATGGGGCCAAGTGTGCGTAACCATTGAACACCAAAAACTACATCACATCCACCTAAGGATAAGGAAAACATGTCAGAGCGCAGGTTATAATCTTCCATAGAGATACGCACATTACGACACTTCCCCTTGCAAGGTAAGGTGCCCCCATTGGCAACCATGACTTCAAAGTTGGAACAAGGATGGACAAAACAATCAACCTGTTTGGCAATCCGAGGGTCAATGAAGTTATGAGTGCTACCAGAATCAATGAGTATGGTAAGAGGGAGATTCTTGAAGTATCCCTTGACCCGCATTGTTTGTGGGGTGGTGACTCTAGTTATAGCATGGAGAGAGATCTCGGGTGGGTCGTCTTGAGATGGGGTATCAACAGGTGGGTGCTAAATGTCGACCTGAACATCTGCTATATCTAGAGCTTCTTCACCAAGTTCTGAGGCAGGCAGAGAATCCACATCTAAGAGATAGAGATTTTGTTGAACACATCTATGTCCCCAAGTGAATTTCTCATCACAATTATAATAAAGCCCTTTTTCTCGGCGTGCTTGCATCTCTGTTTTAGACAAATGTTTGATAGGAGTTGGTCGAGGAGCAGGTGTGATGGGAGGTCGTTGGGAACACATATTTTTGAAGGGAACAAAGGTGGGTTTGGAGCGTTGTTGAGCTGCGATCTTGTCCTCTGCCAACTTAGCCAACCCTAGGACTTCCATAATTGTGTTGAGACAGAACATTTTGACTTCTAAGCAGATTTCATCCTTGAGACCACTAATAAAACAACTCCTGTAGAATTCATCAGACAATCCTTCTGTGTGATTGGCCAGTTTCTCAAATTCTGTCTGATACTCTCTCACTGTGCCAATTTGGTGAAGTTTAGTGAGTGCTCCTATGAAGTCATCAAAAGCAATAAGACCAAATCGTGGCAAAATGAGTTGGCAAAAATCTGTCCAGTTTGGCTCAGGATGAGTTTTGATGTACCAACGGTACCATTGAAGGGCTTCCTATTCCAAATGAAAGGATGCAAGTGGAACTTTCTGGACATCAAAAGTATTATGTAGACTAAAATATTGTTCTGCTCGGTATATCCATCCAGTCAGATCAGTACCATTGAAGCAAGGAAAATCAAGCTTCAACCCATGAAAATTGCTGGAAGAAGAGAACCCAGTGGCTGCAAAATATTATGGGTGTTGGTTATTGTTCATGGCTGAATGTTGAAGATGGATGTCACGTCCCCTCCCATCCAACCAGCTAGGTGGAGAGGATCATGAGGTTAAACCGGGCATCTAGCCCCACACTTAGAAATTTATCATTCAATTTAAGAAGGAGATGAACATATGCGATTTCATAAACACTTGAAAACACAGCGGAATTAAAATCATTTAACACATCCACACACATTCCAATATTTATCAAAGGAACAAATGCAAATTTACACACACACAAGAGAATACTTATCTTATACAGAAGTAGTCCCACGCAACTGGCTATGCAACTGCAACGTTCCACCCAACCGTAGGCCAGTGTGCTCCTCAATCTCTCAGCACCACTGCCACCCCCGAGCTGGGCATGATCTCTACAAGGAACCAGGGAACAACAGACTCACACATAGCCAAGCATACACCAAAATGAGCCAAGCCAATCTACAATTGGGTTTATCAGGCTGCTAGGATATGGAAAGGAAGAGTTGCTAAGCTAGTGAGCTCCAGCACAGAGCCAGGGATAACCTTGCAAGATCTATCTAGCTTGGCACCCACAATACCTACACACCCAGCACAAGGAAGTATTCTTTTCTCTGCTATACAGTCCCTCAAGCCATACCTTCCCTATCTAGTGCTCTCAGGGTATGCATAGAAGAGTAACCAAAGCCCTCTTGATCTTCTTGAGAGGTTGTCTCCCCCACTAGGTTTATCAAGCTACTTCTGTCCACTACCACTCCAAAACTTCAATTCACAGGTTCAAACCAAAAATGAGGATGCACACCACAGCAGAACACAATCATGGGGCAGGATAAAACGTTTTTACAGGTAGATGCATGAGATGGGGTTTCAGCTAGCTCAGTAAAACGTGGGAACCCACAAAAAACAAAATGGGAAGTTGGGAAACAACCCAGGGAAGCCAAATCCGTTTTTAGAAAAACGTCCCTGGCCATTTAGGGGAAAAAACGACCTCCATACAGTCGCCAAAACGTGATCCCTCTCTCCCAGGCTGCTATATATGCAAAAACGAACTTCCAGGCATGGAAAAATGCAGGATTTGGATGAAAAACGTGAAGGGAAAGGCCCAGTTATCTCCCACTGCGTGAATGAGTGAAGACTGCCCATTCCCCATGGCTTTGGGCACCATTTCGTGGGTGATTTCTTGCCCAACAAGCAAAAACACGAATTTCCAGGTTGATGGCTTTCCCATGCACGAAAATGGCTTGCCCATCCTTCTTCATTTCCAAGGAATTAACTGCCTTAACCAATTTCTTGGAAGAATTAAATGATTGGGTACATGAGACAAAATGGGTAGTTGGTGGTTTATGGGTTTCCCCATTGACACATGGATTAATGCCATTGGCTCAAGGGTTTGAATAATTTCCCTCCCTATTCCTTGTAGAACCATGCCCCATCTCTTTTGTTGCATTGCATAGCCAATTGTGGGTAATTCATTAAAAATTCGTAATTACATGATGTCTTATATACATTGTGCCCATCTCGCACAAGAACCATAGGCACCTATTTTAATTGCCGATACATGAAATGCTAAATCAATGGTGGGGCCTTGGCCTTGAGCTCCTCACCATGATTAAATATCAGTATTTACATCATTTACAAAGGGGGGGTCAAAATGGGGACGTGACAATGGAGGCTGAGAAATTTTTCATCCAGATCTTGGAGTTTGGTTTGGATGGTTGTAAGTGCTTCCTCCATGGTGTGTGCTCCTGCACAGGTGACAACCATAACCAGGTTTTTTTTTTTTGGTGGGGGGGGGGATGGGTAGAAAAACACAAACAAAAGCTGATTTAGTAAAGGGAAATTTGGATTGGGGAAAAAATTTGATGGGTAATTGGAGTTTGACAAGATTTTGGACACTGTCGAAAGGACATGAAAGCAGAAAAGGGGGATTTCAGAAGCGAGGTGATAGAATGAGAAAATTTGGTAGAGAGGGACAAAGAAACAGAATTAGAAAAGGAACTCTGTGGTAAAATTTGAAGGCGATTGGGTGAAAATTGAAGAAGTTATGGCAAACCCTAAAAATAAACAAATGTGAGATTTCGGGTGTTCGGAAGTGGAATTTGGGATAGGGTCTTCAGGAATGAAATATGCAGAATGGAATTGCAGGGATGTTAGTGAAGTTTCAGGGAAAACAGAGTTGAAACAAGGGAGATATGGCCGAAAAAACTGTTTTTTTTTTTTTCCAGAATGGAGCGGCTACAACTCGGAAGGGATTTGAAACAGATAGATCTGAAACAATGCCGAATGGATTGAAAACAAATGGATCTGGAACGACTTTCTGAATGGATCTGAATGACTGGATCTGAAACGACGCATCAGTGATCGACAACAATTCAGCTGAAAATAGATATGGACCCCAGGTATGTGTGGCTTCCTAACAGTTCAGGGGTTTCACTCGGCCACCAATGCTGTCTGACGGCTTGCGTATTGGGGCAGTACCCCTCACTCCATGGCTTAGGTAAAACTGATAACCGCTTTTCCACAAACGACAGCTCTTGGTTTACCTCACGAGTGGGAACTAGTCAATCAGGTAGGGGTCGTTGCCCTTTTCGCTGGCAGGTCCTCTCAATGGGCCAGCTACTTCGGGGTTCTTGTGGTACTCCTCACAATGAGTTTTAGGGCTTATGCCCAAGTATTTCCCACAGTTAAGTGGATAGAGATTATTCTCAAATCCGAATCTGCAATAGATGTGAAAAAAACTTTGGTAGAAATTTCACCCAGTGAGCCCAAGAAAGTGCTTTGATACCAGATGTGAAGAACCTGCAATAATTAATTAATGCAAATACACGAGATATCAGAATAATAGAACTCAGAATCAATTTTATATTGATCACGGGCCACTTCGAGGGGGAAACCTCTTTTGAGAAAGCTCAATACAATTAAATTCACGATGCCTTCATAGGCCTCAACACACACTTATATACTAATTCTAGGCACCAATACCATGGGTCAATACCATGTGTCAATACAAACCATGGGCCAATACAAAATATGGATCAACAATTACTACGGGTCAAAACCATGGGCCAATACAAACTATGGATCAACAAAACTATGGGTGACTTACAAAGCATATGCGCCAACAACAATAACACAAACTATGGATCAACAAATACTATGGGACGACTTACAAAGCATATGCGTCCAACAACAATATACTAACAAAGTAAATACATGGGTTCCTAACAGTCAAAATTACAGTCAACAAAACTTCGAACCTTCCTTCAAGATTTTACGAACATTTTACGAACATTTTACCATTTGCTTAAAGAGGGACTCCTTACACATGCTAGGCATCTTTTCTTTGCATTGATTAGAATTAGATTTAAACCACGATGTCTCAGGGTCGAATCCATTGTTACCTAAACTCACATACAAACTACGCTACAAAGATCCTGATACAGCGTGGATCTCTGTTGGATCACAACGTAAGGACCAACTTAAAACACAGCTTAAAACATTTAAAGAAATTTATCCATTATTAATTTTAGGTCTAGGGCATCGAGCCACACCAGAAGCACTTAAATAAAGAAAGCTTCACCAACATCTACCCTACTATTATGATAAAAATAATTCCATAAAGTGAGTCCCATTTATTCTACAAATTAAATCATATACAGATATTACAATCATCTACCTCAGTCCTATTGCGCTCTCGTTTAATAAACACGGTAATTATTAATTGAAAAACATTATCAATTACATTCTAGAAGTAAAACAAATGCTAAGACAGAAGTGATAAACCAGCTAGGGCCTACCCCTTTTGGAATTTCATTTCAAACATTGCCCTCCCCAAAACTGCAGTAAAACCCAGTTTTAAACTGAAAACTCAAATGACGGGAGTATTTTCTTCCCTAAATCTGGAGATAACAAGATTCCACCACTGGGGAGTAACCACACGTTTACCAAAGGAATTAAATACGCAGACATAAAATTCATAAAAATTTGACAGAGGTCTTCATCCTTCTATAAAAGGAAAATGCAACCAGATACCAAGACGAAGATTATGTAAAAGGAAACCAGAGATATCAATTCTTAAACAAATACATTCTGCTCACGGCTTATCAATATTTAAGATAACAGTATTAAACATCAAAACCCAACAATACGTCTTGTTCAAGAAACCAGTAAGGGTTTCTCCATCCTTACAACAAGAACAACTTTCTATACAAATCGCAGTTGTCTTAAAAAGGCCCAACGTAAACCATTAACAAGTTTATACGACTCTAGGAGTACAAAAAGGGGCAAACCAACATCCTCCAAAACCAAAATAGCCATATAGGCTTCCACTCGGTCAAAATGCTGAGGATTTACATCACAGGGAACACTACAGGGCTTAGTACTTATTACATAAACCAACTAATTACATCACTTGACCCAGCTATCAAAACTATGGCCTAAAGGGAAGGAGGTGGCCAATGAAAGTTCCAGACTTACCATTCTTGTTCGACACAAGTCACGATGCCTAGGTTCGGTTCGAGCCGATACCATTAGCTACCCTGTCATTATAAACCGAGCCACAATTATTACAAACATCACAACCTCTAATAAAATAATCTAAGAAATGAAAGTAATGGGTTTGATACTTGAACTCTTACCTCGAGAAGTCAGTA
This sequence comes from Larix kaempferi, assembly GCA_027924585.1. NCBI lineage: Eukaryota > Viridiplantae > Streptophyta > Pinopsida > Pinales > Pinaceae > Larix > Larix kaempferi. Next base: position 6,353,888 of record BSBM01000524.1, on the reverse strand, counting down.
CCAATTGCCAAGGTGCAGAATGAAGTTGGCCATGAGCGTCTCTGGGGCATGGAGAGCAGGGATCTACCTCCCCCTCCAAATAAACAAGTAAAAAAAATCACGCTTTGGGATAAACAAAACCCTCAGGGGTTTAGTCTTTAATGCTCCAGCTGAACTCCATTGGAAAGCTATCGTAGAGATACATTAAAGGCCTTTCCAAACACCACCAAACCTTGTTTCGCAACCCATTCCATATGGTAAATGACCCTCTCATTATCATTGCATTATTTTACAAGTTTTGGGGTCCAACACTATAGTCATAAACCCATACATCGATTGTTTTACAAAGCCTTAGTGTGGGCACGTTAGTGCATACAACTAATTCTTTCACTTAGCTTTAAATTTATATAAATTCCCTTCATATAGTGAATACCCTTCTTTGGCATTTACAAGCTTCACCTTTGTTTTTACATAGATCAAAACCATAGGGTTAAACACATGTATTGGAATTGGGAAAGTAGTTAGCCTTTAAACGATTACCTACAAAAGCAAGAAGAATGAAATAAACTTTAGCATGAAAACGCTAAGTAAGTCTAGCCATTTTGGCCACCAAATCCTTTTCCCCTCAAACCATTGAGCTCATAAAAGAAATTACATCTATCCAAAGCTAGAGTTTATTTAGACACATAATCTCAACATACCGCAGGAAGAGTATTTAAACTAGACACAAGTACGAGAATAGATTTTAGAGTTTTAACCAAGTACCGAGACTAAAGATCCAAATGAGATAATCAACGTAAATCCAATGAAGTATTAAACAAAATAGTTTCCCTTTTTACAAACGCTTCCGCAAAGCCTTTAAGTGAAGTCAACCACAGTAGGTTCATCACACTGTAAATCTTATGTAGAAATATGTAATCATGCATGTTCTTATATATTTAAAGTGAGTCTTATATTTTAAACCCCAATACTGAAGTTAATTTGATAAACATGTTCCGAACTGATGATGTTATCCATAAGTGAATTTTTTATTTTATTTTTACGATTTAGGGACATTACAACACTAGTGCACACTTAAGCATGCATAGTGGTCCAGGATGGATAGAAGTTCAAAGACATATGTTAAATTTTGAGCATTAATTCACAACAATCTAGGATCTTTACTGAGAGAATAACATGTACAGTATATCAATGCATAACAATCATATCAATCATGTCAAGCATCACAAGAATCAAAAGCATGAGAGACAAGAGACACAGAGTTTCCGTGGGGAAAACCCTAAGGTGAAAAACCCCACAACTTCCTCAGAGATAGAGAGAGCAATGGCTCAACCAAAGTACAACCAAAATACACTGAGATAGTCTCCTAGTAGCAAATGATCCTCCTCCTCACTAGTGCGCCACTTTCTAAGTGAGAGAAGTGTGAGTTTCCGAGTGATCCAAATAGAGATCTCCCGATCTCTATTTATACTTAACCTGTTTGCCCAGTTACACTATGGTGCCGACTTGTCTAGCTAGGTACATCCACAATATAATATATGTTTCAGGGCCGACCCCACACATGGTGGTCTAATAACCCATCGCCAAGTTCACACACTTGCGACACTTGTCAATACACATGACGACACTTCCTTATAGAGGAATAACACATCTCTTATAAGGGTACAATAAATATATATGAAATACATAGATGAAATACATTCCGAAGTTACATATACATCAACACTCCCTCTTAACTAGGAAGGTATTTCTCGACACAGATAATCTAGACAAGTATTCTTCTCGGGATCATCGTCATCGATGCATCATCATCATCATCGTCACTGTGGCTGCTATCTCAACCAATCTCTGACTCTACTCGTCATAGGAATTTTTACAGAGCCAGTCCTTTTTCATACTGGATGTAGGCCCACCATCTCCAGGTCTTCGTCATCACTGGCCATATTGTGGAATCCTCAGGACTTATTACGTGCGTCACAAAACCTCAAAAGAGCATCCCAGGCTGTTACGAGCACACGACTCTACCTATAGGATATCCCAGGGCCATATTATATGTGACCTCACCACAAAACCTTGCAAGAGCATCCCAGGCTGTTACGAGCACACAACTCTACCTATAGGATCTCCCAAGGACAGATTATATGTGGTCATGGAAAAACCTCGCAAGACCATCCCAGGACTTATTACGGGCACACAGCCCAACCTATCGGATCACCTCGAAAGAGCATCTGCCAGATATCCCAGGGCCAGATTATATGCCATAGGCAAAACCTCAAAAGACTATCTGCAGATCTCCCAGGGCCAAATTATATGTCCTCCCAGAGCAAAACCTCGAAAGAGCATTTTCTAGATATCCCAAGGCCAGATTACATGCCATAGGCAAAACCTCGAAAGACTATCTGCAAATCTCCCAGGGCCAAATTATATGCTCATCTGCACAACCTGATCCACGGCCATAGAGTATCAACCTGATACTCACCATACATCATCCTAATGTACACATGATCATCCTGATCATCATCACTGCAACATCCTGCTGCATATCATCTGGAGAAACATCCTGAAGCTCATCATCCATGATCATCGTGATCATACAATGCATCTACCTAATGCATACCAAGTATCTACCTGATACATATCATCATACATGATCCACCTGATCATACAATGTATCCACCTGATACAAATACAAATACATGATCCACTTGATCATACATGATACATATCAACATACATGATCTACCTGATCATACAATGTATCCACCTGATACATATACAGATACATGGTCCAAGCATCCAACATAATGCATATACAAAATACATACAAATGATCCAACCGATCATATCCATCATCCAACATGACGCGTACATACATATACATATAAATGATCCAATTGATCATATCCAACATCCAACATGATGCATACATACATATACATATAAATGATCCAACTGATCATATCCAGCATCCTCCTTATGCATATACAGAGCAGTAACTAGAGCATTATCCTGATGCTCATCATCCAGGGCTTACATCCACATCCATGTGAAGGATCCTCCTTCCAACATGCTTGGAATGGCTTCTGCAAATGTGTCCATCACTTCTTCCTCGAAGTGTCATCAATCCGAAGAACACCAAGCCTCTCTCTGAAGTACTCGAACTTCACCCTGGCTAGTGGCTTCATCAACACATCTGTAATCTGCTCATCCGTCGCAACGTACAGGAGCTTCACATCTCCTCTCTGCACCATATCCCTGATATAGTGATATTTGATCTCTATGTGTTTCAACTTGTCATGAAACACTGGGTTCTCAGATAGCTTCACACAACTCTGGTTATAACAAAAGATACCAGTAGCATCCAAAGGGAGATCAAATAACTCAGACAGTAGCTTCTGTAGCCATACTGCCTCACAACTAGCTGAACAGGTTGCAACATACTCTGCCTCAGCTGTATTCAGTGCTACACAGGACTGCTTCCTGTTGAACCAAGAGATCAAACCTGATCCCATACTGAAGAAGCATCCAGATGTGCTCTTCCTATCTACAACACTGCTAGCCCAATCTGAATCAACATAACCTTGCAGGTTAAACTTTTGATTCGCTTCATACTTGAGCCCATAATCCACTGTACCCTTCAGGTACCTCAAAACATGCTTTACAGCAATCGGATGAACACTCCTCGGATCTGTCAGGAACTGATTCAATGTGTTCACAGCAAAGCAAATATCTGGTCTCGTGTTTGTTAGGTACATCAAAGACCCAATCATCTGACGATACATAGAGATATCAATTGGCTCAGATGAAGCATCACATAGAAGCTTTAGGTTCGATGCCATAGGTGTGGCCATGGACTTGCAATCCATCATCCGGAATCTCTTCAGGATATCTATTGTGTACTTCCCTTGACCAAGGAAGATCCCATTTGCACTCTGCCACACCTCCATACCTAGGAAATAGTGCATCATTCCTAAGTCTTTCATATCGAACTTGGCAGCAAGCTTCCTCTTAGTATCTGCAAACAATCTGTCATCTCCTGTTACAAATAAGTCATCCACATACATGAGTAGAATCACAAGATTCCCTTCCTCAACCTTGTAGTAAAGGTTGGAATCTGCTTTACTCTTGGTAAATCCCAAACTAGATAGGAAACTGTCCATCCTACCATACCAAGTTATGGGAGCTTGCTTCAAGCCATACAAGGCTTTCTTCAATCTGCACACATATGACTCCCTATCATGTATTTCGAAACCGAGTGGCTGCTCCACATATAATTCCTCTTCAACTAAACCATTCAGGAAAGCAGTCTTGACATCCATCTGGTGTATCTTTCATCACTGCAGCCAGAGCAAGTACGGATCTAATGGAAGTGTATCTGGCTACAGGAGCAAAAGTCGCTATGCTAGCACCTGCAGCATGCATGATCTTGTAGATCCTCTTGGAAGTCACTACAGACTCCCCTTCAGGTCTTGGTACTGCATCCCAAACATCATTCTTCATGATCGACGGATCATGGCATTCTTCTATTTCTTCATCCCAGATCCTGTGAACTTCAATATCTTCAATAGATATCTTTGTTGCTGGAACAAATGTTGTAGCCCTTCTTTTGTAGGTGAAGGTATACAATCTTTCCTACAAAACAAGTTGAATTGCATGATTAGAAACATCTCATAATTTTCAGAACAAGTTCTTTCACATAAAGGAATATGTCATATAGTCATGCAATTATTTAAGCTAATGCTTCAATACAACATTCATCCATATCCTGTAACTTTCTAGATGCCTTCCAATCTCTACCAGAACATTGTTAAGAGTTTGCACTACTCCCAACATGTCAGCAAAGAGGTTTCATTCTAGATAAGTAGCAATGGAATGTTGTATAGTGCCATAGGCCACTTACCCATCACATACATATTAGTAGTATATTGTCCATTAATGTAATCATTCTAATATGCACAATACATGTCCTAAGTCTAGGAACATGAGCATATACATCTTTGAACAATTTTATTTAAACAAACAAATATGAAAGAAATGATAATTAAAATACTTATATTTTTTTGTTGTTGGGTGGACTCCCTCTGAGTCTTTGCTTTCTTGCAGGAGCTGCTGGAGTAGCTTCTTCTACACTTTTCTATTGTGGAATGTAGAAAGATGGTCAACTCCCTCTGAATATCAGCATCCTTGCAGGAGCTGCTGGAGTGTGCTCCCTCTTGATCTTTGCTTCCTGGATTACTTGTCCTTGAACTTATATTCATCCTTGGTCCCTATGCATGCTTATTAGTATCATGATTGTGTTATCCTTTCTGCAACTCCATTTGGTCGAGGATTATAAGGAGCAGTCAACTCCCTCTTAATCCCTGAATCACTGCAAAGCTTCTTGAAGTCACCTGAGGTGAATTATCCACCATTGTCGGATCTGAATGTTTTGATCTTCTTGCCAGTTTGATTCTCCATCAGGGTTTTGAATTCCTTGAACTTATCAAACACCTCATCTTTGTTCTTCAAGAAGTATACCCAAGTCTTCCTGGAGAAGTCATCAATAAATGAGACATAGTAAACATACCCACTCAGAGAACTGGATGACATAGGACCACATACATCTGAGTGGATGATTTCCAGGATATCTTTTGCCTTGCTTTCACTACTTGGGAAATCCTTCTTATTGTTCTTACCTTTTGCACATCCTTTGCAAACACCTTCATGTTTGGTATTGATTTCAGGAAGACCCTCTATAGCCTTGCTTGCAACTGGGAGTGCCCTATAATGCATATGAGAAAGTATTCTATGCCAAAGTTCACTTGGCTCCATGGATTCATGTACCATGGCATGTTCAGGTTGACCCTTCAATTTATACAAACCTCCCTCTTGCTCTCCAATCACTACTGCATCATCGATTGTATTACCCTTTGGCCACATTAGGACTTGGCCATCTATAAATGCAACCCTCATGCCTTTTGCATCTGATGTAGAGATAAAGAGAAGATTCTTCTTGAGCCCAGGTACATAAAGGGCTTCTTTCATCTTCAAAGATTTTCCAGAATCTAGGTTGTAGGAGGCTTCACCACTTCCTTTGATTGGGTATTGAAAATCATCCCCAAGTTTCACCTTATGAGGTGAATCATGTTCAGATAGGTTTACAAAATATTCCTTAAACCCAGTCATGTGTTTGGAAGCCCCACTGTCAATCAATCAATCATTACAACCATGGGAGATAGTACCTATGAGAGCATAGATTAGAACATACTCTTCTTCGCTTGATGAGTCATCATCACTATCATCACTTTCTTCACTAACCTTCTTCTTTGGAGGTTCATCATCCTCGGCAGCATGAGCATGGAACTTTCTTTTGCTGCACTTCTTCTTCTTGTTGGAGTTGTTTTTATTATCCCTTTTGTTCTTGGGACAATCTGAAGCAAAGTGACCCTTCTCATTGCATGTGAAGCATCTTAGATCCTTCTTATTCTTTTGATAGGATCTCTTATAGCGAGAGTGATTCTTCTTGGGCTTGCTTCTTTTGGTGTGAGCTGCGAGAGCTTGATCTTCACCTCCCATCTTTTCCTCATGAGCTACAAGTCTAGCTTCTTCTTGAGAGCATTCTTCCCGCAATCTGTTGAAGGAGATCAACTTCTTCCTTGCACAAATTCCTTGAATAAAGGAATCCCATGACCTGGGTAGGCCATTTAGAGTGGTCATGACAACGTCACCATTCTCCACGATTTCATCTACTGCTTCCAGTTGTTCCTTAATCTGGGAGACCCTAGAAAAATAAGATTGAATGGTTTTCTCCATTTTGAAACTTTACTCCTTTCAATTGGTTCCACAGGGTCATCTTTCGATTTATGTTCTTCCCTTCAAATAGCTTGGTCAAAGAGTCAAACATCTGCTTGGGTGTCTTTAGAGAAGACACATGGGGTATGAGATGGTCTTTGATAGAATCAACAATGATTCTCTTTGCCTTGACCAAGTTCTTCTTATGCAATACTTTAGCCTCTTCATCCTCTGGGATAGGGATGTCTTCTTTTATATATGAGTCCAACTCATTCTCTTCTAGGATTAACCCAATCCTATACTTCCAAGCTCGGAAGTTATCAACCCCTTCAAGCTTATCATCAAGCTTGGTGTGGTGAGACATATTAAAGAGTACTTCAAATGGAAATAGAAAAGATTTAGGTCTTACCACTTGAAATTATGAAAACTGGATCTAGTCCCGGATTAGGGTTTGTCGGAAAAACCCTAAAAATTCAAAATGTGAATTTCAACTTTCTGAAAGGATAGAAAGATGCGCCTTGATGAGCTGATCATCCTGGTGTATTCAAAAATTGAGATCAGCAAAGCTTTACCCTTCAGATTTGTCTTTTTGTCCTCCCGAGTTCACTAGGGAGAGCCCTGAATTAGGGTTTGAGTTTCCTAGAGATCTACTCAGCCAAAATTCTCGATCCAAAGCTCTAAACTTCGATTTTTGCAAGGAGCTTCCAGCTATGTCTTCAGATTTTAGAAATTCCTATTTTTATGGAAACCCTAATGTTTAGGGCCAAATTTGAAAATGCTTAGAATTGAATTCTGATTGGACAGATAGATTCTCCTTGATGAGTAGAGTCAATTTACTATACTGCTTTTCCAAATATGTGGAGAGAAACCCAATAAATAAGAAACTCAAGTTTCCGTCACTGCAAAATCTCTTCTTCTTAGGTTAGCTTTGATACCATGTTAAATTTTGAGCACTAATTCACAATACTCTAGGATCTTTACTGAGAGAATAACATGTACAGTATATCAATGCATAACAATCATATCAAGCATGTCAAGCATCACAAGAATCAAAAGCATGAGAGAGAAGAGACACAGAGTTTCTGTGGGGAAAACTCTAAGGTGAAAAACCCCACAACTTCCTCAGAGATAGAGAGAGCAATGGCTCAACCAAAGTACAACCAAAATACACTGAGATAGTCTCCTAGTAGCAGATGATCCTCCTCCATGATATCATCATGATTATATGTTGTTGATGTATATGTAACTTCGGAATGTATTTCATATATGTATATTGTACTCCTATAGATATGGTATTATTCCTCTATACAGAAGTGTTCGTATTCCTATAGAGATGTTATTATTCCTCTATACGAAAGTTTCGTCATTTATATTGTAAGTGTCATAACTTATACTTGATGGGTTATTAGACCACCTTGTTGGGGTCGGCCCTGTATAAGTCATGTGGGTCGAAGGGTTATTAGACCACCCCATTGGGGGTCGGCCATGTGGGTCAAAGGGTTATTAGACCACCTTATTGGGTGTCGGCCCAGTCATCATTATGTTATGTGGTTAATTTAAGGCCGACCTAGTAAAGGTTATTAGGCAAGTCAAGTCAAGTATAAATAGAGTGCGGGAGGCACTCTATTTTATCATTCTATTCTCTCTCACACTCTTGGGAGAGTGGCGCACTTGTGGAGGAGGATAAGCTATTGCTTGGAGATGTCTATCTCTTATTCTTGGGTTGTATCATTGCTCTATCTATCTCTGAGGAAGTTATTGGGGTTTTTCACCTTTATGGTTTTCCCCAAGTAAACTCAGTGTCTCTTGTGTGCTTGCATTATTGTGTTCATGATTGATATGCTGTACATGTTGTTCTCTCAATTAAGATCCTAGATCAGATTGAAGTAAATTCTGAAAAATTAACACAACGATCAAGAGGGATCACACTCCAATAGTTCCTGCAAGGAAGAAAAGATTGAGAGGGAGTCCGCCCAACAACCAAACAAAGATAAGTATTTGAATTGTCATTTCTTGTATATATGATTACTTAAATGATGTTGTTCAGTCATGTACATACTTATGTTCCTATATTTAGGATGTATATTATGCATTTTAGAAAATTTGCATTAAAGAACAAGATATTACTAATATAGTAATGGATAAGTGGTGTTGGGCCTTGGAAATGCCCCTTTTTGACCATACCTATTTCATCATTTTGCCCTGTTATACCCTACTTTCATAAACCATATACATGTCTTTTTCCAGATCAGTCAGCAATCCTGACAAGGTATAATTCATTATTGCTTCATTTAATTAATTCCTAATATTGTTATGGTTATGAATTATAGCCTTCGATTTATGCTAACTTGTGTTGATTTCATTAAGTTAAGATCAAAGCATAGGTGTATCAATCGCAATTCCTTGGGAAAGAATCATACGTGGTGCCAGTTGTTACTCTTCCGATTTGATTCCTCATATTCCAAGGGACATCACATCTTTCCACGTGAATTTGTAACAAGTCTTCGCTGAAACAAAGCATTGCTGCAACAGACAGGATGCCTCCCAATTGGTTAATCCGTTGATCCATTGACTACTAGAGTAACAACATCCTTCATGTTTAATGGCCTCATTCATTACAACTATAACAGTCTAGTTGTAAATCTACAGCATGAAGATCAGAGATCTTCATTGCTGCATGAAATTAGTGGATCACGAACTGTATTCCTCATGTATAAATATAGGAAGGATTTCAGAGTCTGGGGTTGGTTAATTATCATTTTGTACGGGATGTAACAGAGATCTGAGATTGTGGATTACCATCTTTAATGAAGAGCAGAGTTATTGATATTTCGGTGTCTTAATTTGTGGTAGTTCACGGCGTTTCTGTTAGAAGGCCAGGGCCCACCTTCTCACAAAGATTGTCAAGTTAAGTAGGTAGTTAGATTTATTTATTTCCTATTGTGTGTTGTGGAATCGCAGTAGTCGTATTACTGATAGCTCCAACAGAGAATTTCCAATTGCATTCTTTATTGGTAGTTTATTATTTGCATCTTGAATAGCTGCAATTGTGTGGTGTGGCAGTCGATTGTGTAGGTTAGTTTGATTAATGCATGTGTGTTAGAATTAGATGTTACAACCAAGCTCAGCTCCAATTCCTTTCAGTCATTTATGCTTTCTAGGATTTCTAATATTTATCAATTTAGAGTTCAAGCTTATTTTCTAATTCTGGTTGTTGTTGTATCTTTATTGAATTCATAGATTAGGTAGATTGTGCTTGAGTTACAGTAGTTGCTAGATGAATCAGTTTGGTAAATATTGAATACTGTAGTTTGATAATTATAGGATTTAACTTCTTGCAAAAGTAATCTAGTTCATTTATATTCTTAGATCAGTAACTGCTAGGTTGATTTTTGTACGAAGGTAACTGCACTTTGAATTCCTAGATGTATGAGTTAGATTAGTTTTCTTTATCGAATGAGTTTGGCTGAGCAAATAGGTAGGATTATTATCTCCATTTAGTTAATCAACTACTTGAAATGTTTATGCATAGATTATGCTTATTGCCATTGAAATAAAAGACTTCCCTGGGTTGACAATTTATATTGAGCATCCTGTGTGTTAGTTGTAATTAATTAGCATATAGGGTGACCAACATTTTGGCTTGCTGGGGATGGTAATTGATAGACATAGTTAGTAGTTGATTTTATTTGATTTCATTTTGGTTTAATCATTTACAGCCTGCATGAATACAAGAAAAAAAAATCGGGAACCCCCTTTGAACACTAACATAGCAGGTGGAAGAGGTCGAGGTCGTAACGTAGGTATGGGGAGAAAAACATTTATCGACAATATAATTGCTAAAGCTTATTCTTATACCAGACCACCGCAGACATCTACAGGAAGAGGAAATTATGTTCCTCCCAATCTTGAGAATTCAGCATCAACGGTGGAGAACGCAACGGGACCATCCACTCCCAGCGCAGAAAAGAAACCTCTTGAATACAAGGGAAGCATTGTGGGTGCACCGGATAGATAGGAGATTTATCATATTAACGGGACCAGAGTTACTAAGGAAGTGTGGTTGGAACATCGTTGATAAGCAGAGGAAGAAAGAAGGCGAGAAGAAGAAAGGAGGAAAGAAGAAGAAGCAAAAGCAGAGGAAGAACGAATAAGGAAGTCCATTGAATTCTGGAACATGGCTAACAGAGAATATGAAGGGGAGAATGAACATAGGGAGAACCGGGAAGAAGAAGTGGAAGATAATAATCCTGGTAACATTGTGGCCACATTATAATTCCCTATCCTCTAGACACCTGGAGCAGCTCCTATGAAAAACATCTCACCATCAGTTCTCCTGAATTTCCATGGTAAATCTTCTGAAGATCTTGATGAATTTCTTTTTGAGTTTGATATCCTCTATTGCAACTATGACTATACCTCCAGTGCTCGGAAGCTGAAACTATTCCTCGCCACCTTGAAAGGAAATGATCTGAGCTGGTTCATGAGTCTAGGTTGTGACACCATTACTACTTGGGACCAAATGAAACACACCTTTCTTTCCAAATATCAAGAATATTGTAGAACCAGGGATAGAAAGGAAGAGTTGTTTAAAATGGTTCATAAGGAGGAGGAGAGTTTGGAAGACTTTGTGGAAAGATTGTTGTACAATTTACAAAGTTCTGGTCACACTGAGATTGGAAAAGATGTACTCAAGATTATCTTTCTACGAGGAATCAGACAAGATTTCCTTTATATGTTGAAGTTGTTGGGGAAAGGGGACATCTCAAAGGAACCCTTCGAGAAGATCATTGAATTATGTCGAAGGTACTCAAGGGGATCCTCTAGAACTAACAAGCAAGACAAGGATTGAGATCAGGATGTCTTCACTAGGACACAGAAGTGAGCTAGTGGAGGAGCCACTCGAGCAGAAATAGGAAACTTATTGGAGAATTTTAAAACTGATATGATGAGTTCCATTTCCTCGGAGTTAGATGTCTCGAGAGAAAAACATAGGCAAGCAGTAGAAGATCTTACACTCGGTGTATTCTATCCTAAATGTAGGAAAAAACACCCACTGAAAGAATTACCATTGGACAAGGCAGAGATATGTAGGATATGTGAATTGGAGCATGACACCAAGGAATGTCCTTCATTACCCAAATTCAAAGCAGTTCTGCAGGAATCCACTTCAGATGTAGAACAGGCTTACTTTATTGCACAGAAGAAACCTTGGCAGCCTTGCAATCAAGGTATCAATCCAGATCCATCAATCTTCTTGAATATTATGAATGGTATGAACAATATGAGTAATATGAATACACAATTCCCTTCACATTATTCTAATAACTAGTGGCATCCATCTCAGAACCCATTGCAAAATCTGAATTCTTTGACACCATGGTCACAGCAGTCAAACAATCAAGCTCCCTGGAATTCCAACTGGAGAAATTCTTACCAAGGAAATAAATTTCCCCATCACTAGACTCAGTATTAACAATACCCTCCTCAACAGTATCCTCACCAACAATATCAACAGCCACAGCTACAATTTCAAAAAATGCCACACCTATGAATGTACCACTTCGACCACAACTACCTGTACAACCTAACCCAAACCTGAATAATAAAGCAGTTCATAAGTTTGAGACTGCCAACATGTCTGCGTATTTTATCTCCCAAGTTCCCTACAATGATATACAATTATGATCAGGGAGGGTAGTGGAACCCATCATCACTGAGGATGTTCCCTCCCCAGTAACTGAAACTAGAGTGAATTAGCACTATGAGAATATGGTTCATTCAATAATCCCCATCATTCAGGATGTTGACATTCCTACCGAAACAATAGCTGAAACTCAGGAAGTAACACACGATGAAGCACAAACTACACAATTGATGAGAGAACCACCATATCTTGAACGATTGGCCCTGCAGAAAACAACAGAACAACCTTGATTCAATCTCTTAGGAAAATTGAAAAATTTGTATGTCAAGATTCCACTGTTACAAGCCCTCCATGACGTTTCCATGTATGCTAATACTGTTAAAGATTTATGTGTCACGAAACCAGGAAGAAAGCCTAGGGATCCTCCTAGTATCCATGTATTGGGAAAGCTTTCCGAATTGATAATGGGGAAGAATCTTGTGGCAAAATATGATGACCCTGGAAATCCTACTGTGACAATTCACATGGGAAACACACAAATCCCCAATGTCTTGGTAGACTTAGACGCGGCTATTAACGTTATGACCATAGAAACTATGAAGAAACTTGGAATCACTAACTTGCAGCCAACCCCTACCATTTTGGAACTTGCTGATAGATCAACAATCAAGCCTGAAGGGATCCTGGACAACCTAGTAATGTTTGTTGACTCGTGGGAATACCCTATGGACTTCTTGGTGTTACAACCGAAGTCTCAATTAGGGGGACATCGTCTGATTCTGGGGAGACCGTGGTTGGCCACAGCAGATGCCTGTATCAACTGTCGGTCAGGATCCATGACCATCTCAGATTGGACTGAGATCAAAATCCTAACCTTATACCCTCCAGCTCGACCAAGTACAGAAGCTGAAACTCCACTTTGGGTGGATTTCGAGGAGGAGGAAGGCGTTCAACCATTACTAACGATAGGGAGAGCCTTAACTTTTAAAGATGAAACAGAGGATGATACCATTGATAGTTTCATCAGTGAGCCCACGTCTGTCAATAAGCATGTTTACTAGATTCTTGACAGTACATTCGATGAGAAAGAACAAGAAAATATTACAGAAGAAACTCTAGTTAGTGATGCCAATATAATTCCAGTTCTCAAAAATTTGAAAAGTGTCCTAGTGGAAATTGAGACAGGGAAAACATCGAACATCAATCCAAACCTTGCACCCAGTGAGCTGGAACAACTAATCACTCTACTGAAATAACATAAAGGAGCTTTTGTTTGGGAGTACACAGACATGAAGGGTATTCATTCTAATCTATGTACCCATCACATTTATATTAAGAACGACTCCAGGACAGTGTGTCAACCACAACAAAGGATGAACCTGAACCTAAGGGATGTAGTGAAAGAGGAGATCCAAAAACTTCTGGAAGCAAGGTTTATATACCCAATTTCGGATAGTGAGTGGGTTTCTCCACTCGTGATTGTGCCAAAGAAAAATGGGAAATGGAGGGTCTGCGTGGATTATAGAGAATTGAACAAAGCAATGCAGAAGGACCACTTTCCCTTACCTTTTATCGATTAGGTCCTTAATACCTTGTCTGGGAAGAAGTATTTTTCCTTTCTGGATGGCTTTAGTGGCTATAACCAAATCCAGATTGCTCCAGAAGACCAAGAAAAAACCACTTTCACCTGTCCCTGGGGCACTTATACAAGGTACTTCCTTTTGGGTTGTGCAACGCACCAGCCACATTTCAAAGAGCAGTGATTGGAATCTTTTCAGAGATGGTAAATGACCGCATGGAAATTTTTTATGGATGACTTCACTCCATACGGTAGTAGTTATGAAGAAGCACTGAAAAATTTAGAAAAGGTCTTGAAACGCTGTGAACAAAGCCAGCTCTCTTTAAGCACTGAAAAGTGCCATATGATGATGAGCGAGGGCATAGTTTTGGGGCACTTCAATGCTTCATCTCTTCTGATGGTATCCAGGTAGACCCATCCAAAATTAAGGTAATTGAAAATATACCAACTCCTGGAACACAAAAAGATGTGCGTAGCTTCTTAGGGCATGCTGGCTATTACAGAAGATTCATAGAATTTTTTTCCAAACTAGCTTCTCCTTTGTTCACCTTGTTGATGAAGGATGCACAGTTTGTTTGGAATGATGCATGCCAAACAACGTTTACTGAACTTACGAAAAGGCTGTCTACAACACCCATCTTACGAGGGCCCAACTGGGCTCTACCTTTTCATATCTCTTCAGATGCTTCAGACACTGCCATTGGAGCAGTTTTAGGACAGCAGGAAGGTAATGCCCCATATGCGATTTATTACATCAGCAAAAACTTATCTCCTACTGAACTAAACTATATTGTCATAGAGAAATAATTCCTTTCCATAGTTTATGCCATCAACAAATTTAGACACTACATTACTAGATACTCCACTTTTGTGCACACTGATCATTCTTCCATCAAATATTTAATGAATAAACCAATCATGAATGCTAGAGTTACTGGATGGCTTCTACTGTTACAGGAATTTGACATCACAATTATTGATAGACCAGGGAAGGAAAACGTTGTTGTAGAATTTTTATCTTGACTTACTAATAGTGATGACAATTTACCAGTCGAAGATTCCTTCCTTGACAAACATTTGTTTGCAGTATCAATTCATTCCCCATGGTATGCAGATATTGCTAAATTTTTGGCTACAGGTAAGCTTCCAGCACATTTGTCGAAGAGATAGAAAAAGAAAGATCATACAACAGAGTGTTAGGTATTGCTAGATTGATGGACATCTTTTCTACACAGGGCTTGATTTAGAAATCAGAAGATGTTTCAAAGAAGATGAAAATTTCAGTATCCTTAAAGCTTTCCATGATGAGCCCTGTGGGGGACACTTTGCTAACAAAAGGACAAGTCATAAGGTTTTGAGAATGGGTTATTTCTAGCCCACATTGTTCAGGGATGCAAGAAAGTATGTTTAGGCATGTGATAGCTTCCAAAGGATGGGCCAGCCCAATAGGTTGGATGAAATTCCTCTTCAGCCACAGCTCGTGGTTGAACCATTTGACAGATGGGCTCTGGATTTCGTAGGGCCTATCAACCCTCCCTCAAAACAGAAAGTTCACATCTTGGTTTGCACAGATTACATGACCAAATGGGTGGAAGGTGTAGCCCTAGTTAAAGCTAATGATCAGGCTGTAATTGATTTCCTATATGAAGAAAGTTTTACTCGGTTTGGAGTACCTAAGGAAATCATTACAGATGGTGGACCACAATTCGTGTCTCACAAATTGGAATCCCTGTTACAGAAGTTTCACATTTAGCACAAAATAACCTCGCCATATCATCCACAGGCCAATGTTCAAGTGGAAAGTTCAAACAAGGTCATCGAGGCTATTTTGACAAAGGCAGTGAAAAGCCATCGTAAAGATTGGGCTGAGAAACTTTCAGAGGCACTGTGGGCCTATCGCACTACATGGCGTAACACCACTGGTTTTTCCCCATATGAATCGGTGTATGGTAAGAATGTTGTTTTCCCGATTGAATTTGAAATCAAAACTTTGAAGACAACTATAGAAGCAAATCTTGATTTATCAGAAGCACAGAGGAACCGACTGAATTAGCTCAATGAATTGGATGATAAGCGCACAACCGCAGTACATCAAACAGCTTTGATCCAACAGCAGTGCTTGAAATGGCATGATGGATTTATAAAAGAGAAAGTCTTCCGAGAAGGAGATTGGGCTCTATTATATGATTCTCGGTTTAAGAGAGATTTCAAAAGCAAATTACGCACTCGTTGGTTGGGACCTTATCAGATAGATCGATTATTTGACAATGGAACAGTCTGGTTGATCACCATTGATGAAAACAAGACACCATTATTCGCAAATGGTCATCAACTGTGAGTGTATCGCAAACCGATCTCAAAGAACGCTTTCGTTTCACATGTTGCAGCTGATCCAAAATATCAGTTAATGCCAGGGCAGGGATTTTTCTCAAACCCTGTGAATTTTTAAGAATTGCAATGTCCACACATAATTTGTATATAAATAATTTATTTTTCATTTTGTATTTTATTTATTTTACCCTTTACACTTGATCGGGTTTGTTTTGAAGAATTGTGTGCAGGAATTAATTTGAGGAGCAGTAGTCGTGACTGGGCCAGACGATTGCAGACACGTTACATTGTTTTCCTGATCTGATAAAGCTCTTTGAAGAAGATGGATGATTTGTTAGCTTTCAACAGCTAGCTAAAAAATTTGCCTCTTACTTCATTTTGCACAGCTGCGACTCCTTACCTTGCTCATTTTTCCACTTTTCGCAACTGTAACTCCGCTATTTCCATTCATTTCACTTTTCTAGCAGCTGCGAAGCAGCTGCGACTCCGCTATTTTTTCCTATTCTGCCAAGTTTCATAGCTGTAGCTCTGCTATTTTTATCCCTTTCACTTTTTCCATTAGCTGCGAATTCACCATTTTTTACCATTTTGCCAATATTCGCAGCTCCAACTCCGCTATTCTTGTCTATTCTGCCGATTTGTGCAGCTGCAACTCCGCCATTTTTTCCTACTCTTCCAATTTTTGCAGTTGTGACTCCGCTACATTTCACCAAACTCTGCACAAGTCTTCATTCCTAAGTCCCTCTTATTCATCAACTGCAACTATGCTAGATTGTCTTCCTCCTAGAACAGTCTCGCCACTAATGATTTGACCAGGCTCTAATTTAAATGATGACTCCATAGTTCCAATCGCAGCTTGCCAAGAACGATGACAACTATTGGGCTGTCTTGCATACCTGTCAGCTTGGATGTACGTATCGGCCTAGTTGGCGTTGGCCAACTCATCTCATCACATGCGTATTGATGATCTCTTAATGGAATTAATGACGAAGTCGGGTTATGGTGGCAATTTAAGGCTGAGCTCATAACGTGAAGGTACGAATTCGGACCTTTTACATGATTAAGCATAAAATTAAATGTGGCAATGATCAGCATGCATTGTCTTTTGTCCTCGTCAGCATGTTGTACACACTTCACCGTCAAAGAATGTGTGAGGATTAACAACCTGATCGTCGCCTTACCCGATTCGCACCAAAATACCCCAATTATGCCATTTTTCCTTAACTGTATCATCTTACCGCCAGTTGAAAACTGTGCCATCTTTCCTAAATTACCCAATTTCCAATTTCGGCTATTCCATGACTGTCCGTGGGCTGCAACTTCCATGTATGAACTGATAATCGTTGTATTTGTCACCTGAATTACGGAGGGATATTGATATGGGTAACCCGGTTAGGCATGAACCTGAGAATACCAAAGCTCTGCATGCCAATGCAGAAGTTTTCGCCATTTTTGCAGTAGCTGGGTGGACTGAGTATTTCCAATGCTTAAATGGTTTCGACATCGAAACGACATTATAGTTTGTGTTTAACTTGACTGATACTCATTGTGAAGCCAAGGGGGTACTCATTGAGGTTACAGATGCCATTATATTCGAGGTTACTGTATTACCCCATATTGGGAAGAAAGTGTTTGGACAGAAAGTGTCGAATGCGACTGCAACAAGGGAATTTCTTGCAATCGGGGAGCATGTTCGTCCAAAAGGCCATGGAATTGCATTGAATTTGTTGCCTCATCCCTGGGATCAAGTGGCAGTTTTTCTGAAGAAATATATCTCTTGCGAAGGTAGGTACCAAACTGTCTATTTCTCTGAATTCCCCTTGTTATCTCATCTGTGCCATGGCAACCTAGTTAATATGTCATTTTATCTTTTTAAGACCCTACAAAACATGGTTGGATATGCATGAACTTCCCAGCACCCAGTATCTTCCCTCACCAACCATGGTTTAATTAAATTGTTAATTTTAAGAGCCCTTGCACACTGGAATTTGACCTGGGCCCAATTTCTTGCCGGGGTTGGGGAAATTAGAGAACTTGCATTGGAATTGGGGGGTGTTGCAGAAGGAGAAGAGGACCAGAGTTCCTTGAATTCAGTTGCAGGGGAGGATGGAAACCTAAATGAAGGGGAAGAAGAAATAGACATGGGGGAAGCTGCGATAGCAGCGAACCCTATTATAGATGGAGTATTAGCAGGAAATCAAACTGAAGAAGGAGAAGAAGTAGATATGTGGGAATCTGCGACAACAACGAACCCTGTTATGGAGGAAATGGTGATGGAGGACATGGAAGATGAGGCAGTAACATTAGAAGTTGCAACAACAGAAATTCCTATAGGGGAGGAAACATACCCAATTGAAATTGCAGTTAGGGTGGTGGTCGAAGCAGTGGAAATGGCGTCATTTGTAGCCTCAGCAGAGGAGGCTGAAGCTGGAGCAGATGTTGAAGTTGTGATAGTAGAAGCTGCAACTGCGGAAGGGGTTATGCAAGAAGGAGAGCACCAGGTAGAGGTAGCAGAGGGAGGAAATATGGAGGTATTGGATAGTGCATCCTCCCCAGAAATTAAGGGAACTATTGTTGAAGAGGAGGAATTTGTTGTTCTCTCGGAGAATTTGGAAACCGTTGTGTCACAAAAGAAAAGAAAAATATTAGGGAATAAGGGTCAGACAACTACGCCAACAAAGAAGAGAATAACTAGAGCTGCCATAGCAGCAACAGCAGGCAGTAAATACCATCCATTGGAAGTTGTGAAGAAAAGAAGGACTCGATCTATGGAAGCAGCAGAGACAGCATGTGCAATTGGGGAAAATATTGAATTACCCTTAGCAGAGACAACAGGTGCAATTGGGGCAAATATTGAAGTACCCTCAGTAGAAGCAACATGTGTAGCTAGGATAGGAATAGAAATCCCTATTTTAAATCCCAAAACACCTGCTGTCACACAAGAACCTGCTGAGGACAAACCCCAAGTTGAAAACCTCCTTTATGGAAATGAACTATTAAAAGAGGAAGTGCAAATGATTCAAGATGATTTTGAGAAATGGAAGGAAGTGACTGGGAAGCAGGAAGAAAAGAATTTGAATATGCTAATAGGAGCTGCAAATTTGCTAGAAAATTCATCTCTTGCTTTGTCAAACGAGGAACAAGGAGAAATGGTTTTCCCAGAATGTGGGGACATATTCTTTTCAGTAGGACATAGAGTCATAGTGCTGGTTGTTGGAGCACAAGAACCTATACAAGCAAAGCAAGAAAGGGAAAGTATACCTGTAGTAGAGCTGATTGAGGAAAATGAGGAAGGAGTTGACCTAATACCTGATTTGGATTTAGGAGAAGATGAAGCAATGCAGTCCCATCCATCAGGAAATACTGAGCCACTCTAGGAACAGTCTCATCTTTCAAAATATATTGAGGTAACCCAAAAACAACCTCAACAATTTGAAGAAATAGGTGAACAGGGTGTTGTTACACAAGAACCAACATCCCTGAAATTGTTTAGTGAAATTGCAACTCAGACAGTAATTGCTGACATTGAGGAACAAGGGGAGGACGTTGTTACACAAGAACCAGTGTCCTTAAAATTATTTGTTGAGACTACAACTCAAACTGATGTTGCTGAGGTAGAATTGAAAGGATAGGATGTTGCTACACAAGAACCAGTATCCCCAAAAGTAGCCGTTGAGTTTGCAACACAAGCATAGGTCACTACAGCACCAATGGAAGATGAGGCTTCTACACTGTCAATCCAAAATAGGGAAGCTGGAACATCTGGTGGTGAGGTAAGAATGCCACTTCCTCAAGGCACCATTAATTTGGATTATGATGATGAAAAAGATGTGGAGGATAGAAGGATTCAGAGACTGGAGAAAAAGATTCTCTCACTAAATATTGAGCTAGATAAATGGAAGAAATATATTGCTCAATGCAGGGAAGGGATGGCTCTCCTCTATGAATATGTAAATACTGTCAGGGAATTGAGAGAGAAATGGGCTGAGGAATTTTTCTTCCAGAAAATCCAGTGGAAAAATGTTCGAAAGGAATTGACAGAATTGAGGAAATTCAAGTCCATACAACAAGAGAAGGATCAATTATATACTCTTTCCCAGGAATTACTAAGTTGAAGGGCTCCATCCCCTTCTAACCCTGTCTTTCTTTACGAACATACAATTTTATTCAAGATGAGAGCATTAAAAGAAGGAAGGGCATTTGAGCTAGCAACAATCTCCCAGTTTTCAAAAACTTTCCTGGAAAGCAATGATGAGGAGCAAAATCTGTTATGTGAATTATATTTACATGATAAAGCCTGCTATATCGACTCTCGTTCTAATCTTGTGCCCCATTTGGGGGATATTCAGCTGAGAGCATTTGCTTCTTTTGTCATCAATCATGTAAAATGGAGAGATTCCTTCCAAACCATCAAAAAGAATGAGGACAATGCCACTCTTTGGATTAGAAATGAACCTCGGCTTCCAATAGGACTCAAAGCCAGGTATGCAACGTCTCTCGAGTTTCTTGAGATTGTTCAACACTTGGAAAATATGCAAGATAGAATCATCACTACCTGTGTTGGGATAATTTCCAGTAATCAGTAGCATGCCCTAGAGGGTAGTGAGTACAGATGGTTATATTCTTCTCCAAATTTGAAAGAAGGGGACCTATATTGCTTTGAGAATTTTAAGTAGGATTTAACAAGGGTGCCTGGGTATGTGCAGTGCATGAAAAAGTGTGGATCTGGGTGGCTTGGGTTAAGATTCAGGTTTCCCCTCATATAGCCCTCTGAGTCCTTATAGAAACAGTTATGTGTTGACTGAAGAGGAGGAGAAGCAGTGTTGGGAGAAATGGGCTGCCTGTCACGGATTTGTGCATCATGGGGAACCAACGGAACTTGCCTACAATCTTACCAATCTTCACAGGTTTAGTCTGGATTTAGATTCAGACTAGTGGAAGTTGTTGCATGAGGACATGCAAATGGATAGTTGGGGGGAGATGTTGAGCCCTGGAAATGCCCCTTTTTGACCATACCTATTTCATCATTTTGCCCTGTTATACCCTACTTTCATAAACCATATACATGCCTTTTTCCATATCAATCAACAATCCTGACAAGGTATAAATAATTATTGCTTCATTTAATTAATGCTTAAGATTGTTATGGTTATGAATTCTAGCCTTCGATTTATGCTAACTTGTGTTGATTTCATTAATTTAAGATCAAAGCATAGGTGTATCAGCCGCAATGCCTTGGGAAAGAATCATACGTGTTAATATTCCGATTTGATTCCTCATATTCCAAGGGATAGCGCATCTTTCCACGTGAAGCTGTAATAGGTCTTCGCTGAAACAGAGCATTGCTGCAACAGACATGACACCTTCCAATTGGTTAATTCATTGATCCATTGACTTCCGGAGTAACAACATCCTTCATGTTTAACAGCCTCATTTATTACGGCTGTAATAGTTTAGTTGTAACTCTACAACATGAAGAGCTGAGATTTTCATTGCTGCACGAAATTAGTGTATCACGAACTATATTCCTAATGTATAAATACGGGAAGGATTTCAGAGTCTAGGGTTGGTTAATTATCATTTTGTATGGGCTGTAACAGAGATCTGAGACTATGGATTACCATCTTTAATGAAGAGCAGAGTTATGCATATTTATGTGTCTTAATTTGTGGTAGTTCACGGTGTCTCTGTTAGAAGCACGGGGGCTTCACTCAATAAACCGTTATCATAGCACGTTCGTTCATGGCATATGAAACAATACCCCTAATTTCACTAAATATTGGAAAATACCTTCCAAAATCGTTTTTTTTTACCCCCTCCCAATATGCCTTCCCAATTTAAAAAAAAACCCTATTTTCACTAGATATTGTATGTATAAATTTTTTCATTAACATTTTTTATACCCCCTTATATTTCTACCTAGTATATTGATATGATACCCCTCTTATGACCCCACATGCATTCTACAATGCACCTTGCTTCTTTGGATGTATATTGTGGATGCACATTACTTCAACCACAATGCAATTACTCAACCACATATCATTATGATGTGCAACATCTAATGGTCTAATGAAGAGATAGGAGATCACTTCTTGTATGTCACTAGAGCCATTGCACATAGTACAACATTTAGATTGCATGTTACAGTTCCCCAATCGGTGACTAAGCCTATTTTGGGCTAGGTATCCAAGCCCCCAGGGCCTGTAACAAACTCTAGTAGGCTGACTAAACCTCCCAAGGCCTGTAATAGGCATGAGTGGTTGGGTATTCAATTCCTCAAGGCCTATCGAGGGCCTATAATAGGCCCTGGAGACTTAGAGCCTCCCAAGCCTATTGGTAACAACTGGCTGAGTGCTATTGGTAACAATTGGCTGTCAATGACCACTGTATCTCGACTATGATCGTCTGGAAACCCACTTCACTATGAAACCCCCTGGCCTCAAGCATGCCTCAAGACGCAATTTCCCTGTGTATTGGTAAGCCCGAGCCTTGCCTCAACCCGATTTCTCATCCGTCTGTGATCCTTCCATCTCCATTTGGCGGATATTTGTCAGCTCGCCCATATAAAAAAGACCCCAAAGTATTTTTGTATTGTTACATTAAATAAAAAAACCCTTTTCCCCTTAATATATAAGCAATATAATTTTTAGGTTTTCATGAATATTTAATACTGCAATATGAATGAACGTGGTATTATATTGCCTTCTAGTGAAGCCCCCATGGTTAGAAGGCCAGGGCCCGCCTTCTCACAGAGATTTCCGAGTTAAGTAGGTAGTTAGATTTATTTATTTCCTGTGGTGTGTTGTGGAATCGCAGTAGGTGTATTACTGATAGCTACAATAGAGAATTTCCAATTGCATTCTTTATTGGTAGTTTATTATTTGCATCATGAATAGCTGCAACTGTGTGGTGTGGCATTCGAATGTGTAGGTTAATTTGATTAATACATGTGTTTTAGAATTAGCTGTTACAGCCAAGCTCAGCTCCAATTCCTTTCAGTCATTTATGCTTTCTAGGATTTCCAATATTTATCAATTTAGAGTTCAAGCTTATTTTATAATTCTGGTTGTTGTTGTATCTTTATTGAATTCATAGATTATGTAGATTGTGCTTGAGTTACAGTAGTTGCTGGATGAATCATTTTGCTAAAGATTGAATACTGTAGTTTGATAATTATAGGATTTAACTTCTTGCAAAAGTAATCTAGTTCATTTCTATTCTTAGATCAATAACTGCTAGGTTGATTTCTGTAGGAAGGTAGCTGCACTTTGAATTCCTAGATGTATGAGTTAGATTAGTTTTCTTTATCGAATGAGTTTGGCTGAGCAGATAGGTAGTATTATTATCTCCATTTAGTTAATCAACTACTAGAAATGTTTATTCATAGATTGTTCTTATTGCCATTGAAATAAAAGACTTCCTTGGGTTGACAATTTATATTGAGCATCCTGTGTGTTAGTTGTAATTAATTAGCATATAGGGTGACCAACAAGTGGCCTATGGTACTGTACAACACTACATTGATACTTATCTAGATTGAAACCTCTTTGATGACATGTTGGAGTAGTGCACACTCTTAACAATGTTCTGGTAGAGATGGAAGGCATCTAGAAAGTTATAGGATATGGATAAATCTTGTATTGAAGTATTGGCTAAAGATAGTTGCATGACTGTATGACATGTGTCTTTATGCGTAAGAATTTGTTCTGAAAACTATGAGATCTTTCTAACCATGCAATTGAATTTGACTTGTGGGAAAGATTGTGTACAATCACCTACAAAAGAAGGACAACGACATTTGTTCCAAGTGACGAAGTTCAAGAAACTACCTATTGAAGATATTGAAGAATCTGAAGTTCCCAGGATCAGGGATGTAGTAATGGAAGGATGCCATGATCGAGGAGTACCAGTCAATCATGAAGAATAATGTTTGGGATGTGGTCCCGAGACCAGAAGGGAAATCTGTTTTGACTTCCAAGTGGATCTACAAGATCAAGCATGCTGCAGATGGTAGCATAGAGAAATACAAGGCAAATTTTGTGGCTCATGGCTTCTCCCATAAAGAAGGGATAGATTACAAAGAAAATTTTGCACCTATATCCAGATACACTTCCATTAGAACAATACTTGCTCTGGCTGCAGTAATGAAGTGGAAGATACACCAGATGGATGTGAAGACAACTTTCTTGAATGGTGTAGTCGAAGAGGAAGTGTATGTGGAGCAACCACTCGGTTTTGAGACACATGACAGGGAGTCATATGTGTGCAAGATAAATAAAGCTTTGTATGGCTTGAAGCAAGCACCCAGGACATGGTACAGCAGGATAGACAGCTTCCTATCCAGTTTGGGCTTTACCAAGAGTAAAGAGGATTCCAACCTTTACTGCAAGGTTGAGGAAGGCAATCTAGTGATACTCCTATTGTATGTGGATGAACTGTTTGTGAGAGGTGAGGATAGATTGATTTCCGACACGAAGAGGAAGCTTGATTCCGAGTTCAAGATGAAGGGCTTGGGTATGATGCATTATTTTCTAGGTATGGAGGTGTGGTAGAGTGCATATGGAATCTTCCTTGGACAAGGGAAGTATGCAATAGAGATCCTGAAGCGGTTTGGGATGATGGATTGCAAGGCCATGGCCACACCTATGGCATCGATGTATCGTCAGATGATTGGGTGCTTAATATACCTAACGAACACGACACCAGATATTTGCTTTGCGGTGAACACATTGATCCAGTTCCTGACGGATCCTAGACATGTTCACCTGATTGATGTAAAGCATATTTTGAGATACCTGAAGGGTACGATTGATTATGGGCTCAAGTATGATGCGAATCAAAAGTTTAAACTAGAGGGTTATGTTGATTCAGATTGGGTAGGCAGTGCTATAGATAGGAAGAGAACTTCGGGGTGCTGCTTCAGTATGGGATCATGTGTGATCTCTTCATTTAGCAGGAAGCAATCCTGCGTAGCACTGAGTACAGCCAAAGAAAAGTATGTTGTAGCTTGTTCAGCTAGTTGTGAGGTAGTATGGATAAGGAAGCTACTGTCTGATTTATTTGATCTCCAGTTGGATTCTACTTGTATCTATTGTGACAGCTAGATTTGTGTGAAGTTGTCAGAGAACCCGGTGTTCCATGACAAGTCGAAGCACATCGAGATCAAGTATCACTATATCAGGGATATGGTGCAGAGAGGAGCAGTGAAGCTCCTGTATGTTGCGACATATGAGAAGATTGCAGATGTGTTGACCAAACCACTAGCCAAAGTGAAGTTCGAGTACTTCGGAGAGAGGCTTGGTGTTCTTCAGATAGAAGATACTTCAAGGAGGAAGTGATGGGACACATTTGCAGGAGCCATTCCAAGCATGGTGGTAGGAGGATCCTTCCCATGGATGTGGATGTAAGTGTTGTGTGATGATATGAATCAGGATGATGCTCCAGATGACGATGATCAGGATGATCATGTGATGATGATATGCACCAGTATGATGCTATGGTGATGATCAAGAGGATCATCATCAGTATGATGTACTGTATGATGATGATCAGGATGATCATGTGTGATGAGCATCAGTTCGATGCTCCAGATGATGTGCATCAAGATGATGCACTGTATGATGATGATCAATATGATCATGAGCATCAGGATGATGCTCCATGCGAGGATGATTAGGTTGATCATGAATATCAGGATGATACTCCGTGTTCGTGGATAGGTTGTGTGATAAGCATATAATATTTCCCTGGGATATTTGCAGATACTCTTGTGAGGTTTTGCGCATGGCATGTAATAGTTCCCTGGGAGATCTGGAAAATGCTCTTTTGAGGTTTTTCTTGGAGGGACATATAATATTGCCATGGGAGATTTGCAGATACTCTTGCGAGGTTTTTCCTATGGAATATAATAGTTCCCTGGGAGATCCAGCAAATGCTCTTTCGAGGTTTTGTCCGTGGCATATAATATTTCCCTGGGAGATCCGAAAGGTTGAGTAGTAAGCTCGTAATCAGTCCTGGGATTCTCTTTCAAGGTTTTTCTAGACCACATGTAATCAGTCCTGGAGATCCAATAGGTTGTGCTAAGCACGTAAAAGTCCTGAGATGCTCTTTAGATATCTTGTCGATCGTGCTAGGCACATAAATGTTCTTGGGATGCTCTTTTAAGGTTTTGTGGTGGTCACATGTAATATTTCCCTGGGAGATCTGATAGGTTAAGCAGTAAGCTCATAATTAGTCCTGGGAAGCTCTTTCGAGGTTTTGTTGATGCACATAATTAGCCCTGAGGATTCCATAGGATGGCCAACTCGCAGAAATGATGAAGACCTATAGGAGGCTAGGCCTTCATCCAGCATGAAAAAGTGCTAGATCTGTAGAACTTCCTATGACGAGAAGAATTGAGAGATAGCACTAGTGATCGAGATGACGGGTACAGCAGCAATGACGATTATACTCCAGCGATCCAGTGATGATGATCCAGTTCTAGTATTGAATACTTGTGCCTATATGTATTGATGCCTATGTTAAGAGAATACCTTCCTAGTTAAGAGGGAGTGTTGATGTATTTGTAACTTCGCAAGATATTCACTTGTATATTGTATGTATTACATTTGTACTTTATTGTATCCCCAACAGAAATGTATTATTACTCCTATTGGAAGTGTCATCAGTTGTACTTGCAAGTTACATTGTAAGTGTCGTAACTTATATTTGATGGGTTATTAGACCACCTTGGTGGGGTCAGCCCTGTATGATTCATGTGGGTTAAAGTGTTATTAGACCACCCTGGTGGGGTCGGCCCAGTGACAAGTGGTAATGGGCTATTAGAATCTCCTAAGGGAGGTCAGCCCAGTTAGAGTAAAAGGTAGGTCAAGTCATTGTATAAATAGAGAGTGTGTGTCTCTCATTCTATTCATTTACACACTCACTCACTTCACATTAGTGAGAGAGGGGAGGAGTGTGCACAAGTGGAGGAGGAGTAGCTGCTGCAGACATTTATCTTTTGGGGATTCATCTTGGTGATATTTGTATTGGTGCTTATTCTATCTCTGAGGAAGTTGTTGGGTTTTTCACCTTCTTGGTTTTCCCCGGTGAAATGCTTTGTGTCTGTTGTCTCTTATGTTTGATATGTTGCACATGTTGTTCTCTCAGTTAACATCCTAGATCATATTGAATTAAATGATGAAAAAATAACAATGTCCACAAGAGAACCATGTTTCCTTGGTTTCGGGAGTCAATGCATGCATTCATGAGTAAGTTATGTAACTTGTTTGGTTCAAATGTACATTTAGAAGTACAAATGTGGTGGCCATTTGGGCTAAAAACACATCAAAATACCATTTTTATATCCCAAAATGTATATCCCATTTTTTGTCACTTTGCAACTCATTGCAATATCCCAATTTTTGTAGTTGCAATATCTCTTTTCATTATCAATATCTTTATTTTCAAAATCTCATTTTATTAATATACAAAATTCAATTTATCATTGTGCACAAATACTACAACCTTGTAGATATTGTTTCAACATGTATTTTATATTTGAGGATAATCATTATAATTTAAATTAAATCAATAGTGAATGAATATAAAAAAAATGTTAATTAAAATATTTAATAAAATAACACCGTTTGAATCATGACGGAAAATGAAATAACACCATTTGAGTCATGTCTGCAAATAAAATCATCTAACAAAACATTTCATTGGAATACAAATAAAGTAAGGTATTATCCGGCAATAGCATAACAAACATTATAATATTTCATTGGAATACAAATAAAGTTAGGTACTATCTTGCAAGAGCATAACAAACATTATAACATAATTTCTTTGGAATACAAATAAAGTCAGGTATTATCCTGCAAGAGCATAACAAACAATATAACATAATTTCATTGGAATACAAATAAAGTCAGGTATTATCTGCAAGACCATAACAAACATTATAACATTTCAAAATAAAGTCGGGTATTATAGGAAAGACCATAACAAACATGATAACATTTCATTGGAATATAAACTAACCTAGATCCAAATCCTAGGCTCTATCAAACGCCGAGAGGGATCAAATATCCTAAGGTGAAAACCTCTCCTCGAATAGCTCCTTGAGTTCAATACCTGAGAAGAGGTTTGCACTTCGGGAGATTTGACCCCTCTCGACGCTTAATAAAGCCTAGGATTTGGATCTAGGCTCGTTCCAATCTTGGACGGTGACACAAAACTAGAGTTTGATTAGCATTATGTAATTATATATATTTGATGATTATCATATTGTAAGGAACGGGTTAAGTTGAAAACACAGATACAATTATGAGGATTATCATAATGTAAGTAATAATTATTAAGGATTGAGTAAATTGTTAAACTAGAAAATAGAGACAAGAATTTTGTAAGGATTAAATAAATGAAAATATGGTTCACATCGTGATCATTCTCAATCTATATTCTTCATATTTTATTATCTTCACACCTGGTAGTTTTGAAATATTCTCATATCAATCATATGAGAATGGAGGTTGACATCTTCTCATATCGATCATATGAGAATGAAGGGTTATATACAATTTGTTGTATAACTCCAAGAGCATCATTGACGAGTCCTGCATTAGTCCATAGGTTTGATGTGAGAATTACCCTTTCTCCTATGGCTATAAGTAATTCATGTTCCAACCCTTCTTCATCTCCTTCCATAGAATAGTTGGTTCTTACAGATGTAGCAGTACTAGTCGAAATGGGACAATTTAGGCTTCTTATTAAACGCTTGTTATGACAGTTTACACCGTCATTTGTCGCAAACAAATGTATCACCTTATTGAAGGAATTTTTCATTGAAGCATGTAAGGAAGTATCTTTATCTCCTTATTGAAGGAATTTTTCTTTTTTCTTCTCGTTCTTCTATTGTCATTTAGTCTAACTTTCTTTTTTGATATTCTTTTTGTCGATCTGCATTTTTTTCGTTGTTCTTCTCGTTCTACTGTTGTCATTTAGTCCAACTTTATTTTTCGATATTATTTTTGTTGATCTGATTTGTGTTTGTTAGAAAAACAGGATCGCAGAGCAATAACAATAAACAGAAATGCAAATATAATCACACATACACATTACAAGAGAGACACAGATATATCATGGTTCACCCAACTTGGGCTACGTCCACACTGAATTTGCCAGTCCTTATTATTATTACCGTCCAACAAGTCGAAGGGATACAACCTGCAGCACAACCGCTGCACTTCCTCTTCTCTGTTTTACAGTCTCTCTCCAGATCTCAAAGATCTTTACAATGCATAAAACCTAATACATCAACCCTAGCCGTATTACAATGTCCTTCTTTTATAAGGGAAATACAATGGGAAAATACCACGGGATACCCAAAACCATGGGCCCGCAAAACAGCTGGCGAAAACAGCCCCAAAAATTTCCTTCGGGGGCGTTGCCCCCGAACCCCCATTTCTCGGGGGCGCTGCCCCCGAATCCACGCCGGGGGACCACTGGCCCCCGGACCCCCCAGCCAGGGGGGATGGTCCCCCCTGGAACCCCGTGGGGGGCGATGCCCCCCCACACCTCCTCGCTAGGGTGAGTGTACAGTCCACCTACACATCATATAGAACTAGGGTACAAAAACGGCTGATACAATATCATCTATGAGACTAGAAGATCTGGCTCCACAACCAACAATCTCCCACTTGGAGAATGATCACAACAACTCCATCGCTGCTGCACTTGCTGGACTTGGCAAATTCCTCCTCTTCACCTTCATGCTAGAAGGCCAACTGAAACCGAGCACGAACTTAGTTTCTCTCTGGTCACTACCTTTGTGAACATGTCTGCAGGATTCTGGCTAGTATGTATCTTTTCCAACTTTAACAGTTCATCTTCCAGAACAGAGCGTATGAAATGGTACTTGAGCTGTATATGTTTAGTCCTGGAATGGAATGCTGAGTTCTTTGCAAGGTGAATGGCACTCTGGCTATCACTATACAGTCTGCTATCCTTCTGCTTCTTACCCACTTCCTTCATAAACCTCTGCAACCAAATCATCTCTTTACTATCCTCTGTAATGGCAACATACTCTGCCTCTGTTGTTGAAAGTGCAACAACCTTCTGTAGTTTCGAAATCCAGCTTACTGCTGTTCCACCTACAGTAAACACATACCCTGTGGTACTCCTCCTGCTATCCTTGTCACCTGCCATATCTGCATCAACATATCCCTGTAGAACAGTGTCTGAACCCCCAAAACATAATGCCTCAGTGGTAGTACCTCTCAAATACTTGAGAATCCACTGTACTGCCTTCCAATGTTCTTTACCTGGATTGTTCATATATCTGCTCACAACTCCCACTGCATGTGCAATATCTGGTCTTGTGCACACCATGGCATACATCAAGCTGCCAACTGCTGATTGATAGGGAACCTTGGACATGTAATCTATCTCTTCTTGTGTCTTGGGACACATTTCCTTACTTAGACTGAAATGGCTAGCCAAAGGTGTACTTACAGGTTTTGCATTCTGCATTCTGAACCTCTCCAACACCTTTTGTATGTACTCACTTTGAGACAATGTCAATTTGCGATTTTTCCTGTCTCTCATTATTCTCATACCAAGGATTTGCTTTGCAGCACCCAAATCCTTCATCGCAAATGAATTAGCTAGCTTCCTTTTGAGTACATTTATATCCTGCATGTCAGACCCTGCAACAAGCATGTCATCCACATACAATAACAAGATAATATATCTTCCATTGTCTAGCTTCTTGAAATAAACACAGTGATCATAATGACATCTACTATAACCTTGTTCTGTCATAAACCTGTCAAACTTTAGATACCACTTCCTTGGAGCTTGCTTCAAGCCATACAAGCTCTTTTTCAACTTGCATACAAGATCCTCCTTACCTTTGACCTCATACCCTTGTGGCTGCTGCATATATATTTCTTCCTCCAAATCCCCATGGAGGAAAGCTGTTTTTACATCTAATTGTTCAAGATGCAAATCTTCTACCGCCACTAGACTTAAGATAGTCCTAATTGAAGTCATCTTTACAACAGGAGAAAATATTTCATCAAAATCTATACCTTTCTTCTGTGCAAACCCCTTTACAACAAGTCTGGCCTTGTACCGCTTCTTACCTCCTTCTTCTTCCTTCAACCTGTAAATCCATTTGTTTTGCAATGCTGTTTTACTAGCATGCAACTTAACCAAATCCCAAGTCTGGTTTCCTACCAATGAGTCCATCTCCTCATTCATGCCTTGCTCCCACTTCTTTCTAGTTTCCACCTGCATTGCTTCTTCATAACATTCTGGTTCACCAGAATCAGTCTTCAATAAATAATACATTGAAGGAGAGTATCGTTCAGGGAGTCTACTTAACTTGGTAGATCTTCTTACAGTTGCAGGAGTTTCAGGTACTTGCTGCTGCTCTTGATTTTCTGGCACCTTCGGAACTTTATTTTCTTTAACTTCATCAAGCACTATGTACTCTGTGCTTTCCTTTTCCTATTTCTTTCCCTGCAACTGATCTTTGTACATGAACTTTTCATTGAATATCACATCTCTGCTCCTGATGATTTTGTTATTTTCATAATCCCATAAACGATAACCAAATTCATCAACCCCATATCCAATAAAGGTACATTTCTTGGATTTAGCTTCAAGCTTTGTTTTATTTTCCCTATCAATATGGACAAATGCTTCACAACCAAACGTTCTCAGAAATGAGTAGTTTACCTTTTTATCTGTCCATGCTTCCTCTGGAATACCACCATCCAAAGCACTTGAAGGTCCTCTGTTTATTAAATAAACAACAGTATTTACAGCATCTTCCCAAAACTGTAAGGGCAACCCTGCATGTAGTCGCATACACCTTGCACGCTCCATGATCGTTCTGTTCATCCTTTCTGACACACCATTTTCCTGTGGTGTTCCTCGGACTGTCTTCTCTCTACGAATCCCATGGTATGAACAATAACTATCAAACTCCTTGCCGCAGTACTCACCTCCATTATCAGATCTGAGACACTTCAACCTTTTTCCTGTCTCATTCTCAACCAAAGCTTTCCACTTCTTAAAAGTAGCAAACACATCAGATTTCTGTCTAATGCAATAAACCCAAGTTTTTCTAGTTGCATCATCAATAAATGTAACATAATAATGAGAGCCACCAAGAGATTGTACCTGAGCCGGTCCCCATACATCTGTATGCACAAGCTCTAATTTTTCATTCTTCTTCTGTTTCCCAACCCTGAGAAATCTGACTCTCTTCTGTTTTCCATAAACACAGTTTTCACAGAATTCCAAACTTACCTGCTTCAAATCCGGCAGCAACTTCCTTGAGTGGAGAATCTGCATCCCCTTCTCACTCATGTGGCCAAGCCTATGATGCCACAATGCTGTATCTGTTCTTGTGGAAGCTAAAGAGATAGAATGGTCAGTATTATGAGGACATAAATACAACGTACCTACTCGGTCTCCTTTTGCTATCACCATTGATCCTTTAGTGATCTTCCACCACTTTTCTCCGAACGTAGATAGACAGCCGCCATCTCCCAACTTCCCTGTTGAGATCAGATTTCTTTTCATAGCAGGAATATGCCTAACATCTTTCAACAACCAATCAGTTCCATTCTTAACTTTTATCCATACCTTTCCCATTCCAACAATTTTACGTGGCTCATCATCACCCAATAAAACATGTCCAAAATCGCCAGGAACATACTCACGAAAGTATTTCCTATGGGGTGTAGCATGACATGAAGCTCCTGAATCTACTACCCAATAATCACTAGTATTATCTAATGCAAGAATCAAAGCATCTTGTAACACATCACTTGCTACATTTGCTTCCTGGGTAGTCTCCTTTTGTGCATCTCCTTTCTTCTTTAGAGATTTGCAGTCTTTCTTCAGATGTCCTTTCTTTCCACAGTTCCAGCACTCTATCTTTCCCAGTCTGGACTTAGATTTGCCCGTTTTAGACTTTCCACGATTACCTTGGCTCTTTCCTCTCTCCTTTTGTCTTCCTCTGCTCTCCATGGTCAACGCATTTCCTGATGTCTCACCTGTGCTTTTTCTTCGCATTTCCTCGCTAATAATAACACCAATAACATCATCAAATTTCAAGGTGTTTGAACCAGAGACAGAGTTACTTACAGCCATGACCAAGCTATTCCAGCTTTCTGGCAATGAACACAAGATTAGAAGAGCCCTAACCTCATCATCAAAGTTCACACTTACAGAACTTAGTTGATTTGTAACCGTATTAAACTCATTTAAATGATCAGTAACAGATCCACCTTCAGACATCTTCATATTAAATAAACGCTTCATTAGAAATACCTTGTTGGAAGCCGAGGGTTTTTCATACAGCTTACCCAATGCTTTCATCAAACCCTCTGTTGTCGTTTCTTTTGAGATATTGAAAGCCACCGACGAAGCCAAGCTCAACCGTATTGTTCCCAGAGCCTTTCTGTCAAGAACCACCCATTCTTCATCCTTCATAGTCGTCGACTGTTTTGCTTTTCCTCCCAACGGTAAGAATAGATCCTTCTGGTACAGATAGTCCTCCATTTGCATCTTCCATAACCCGAAGTTTTGGCCGTTAAACTTCTCGACCTTAAACTTTCCTTCTTCTGCCATTGCTCCCACTCGAACCAGAAACCCTAGCTTCCTGCGGGTTTAACTGCCAAATAGACCTTTGGCTCTGATACCAATTGTTAGAAAAACAGGATCGCAGAGCAATAACAATAAACAGAAATGCAAATATAATCACACATACACATTACAAGAGAGACACAGATATATCGTGGTTCACCCAACTTGGGCTACGTCCACACTGAATTTTCCAGTCCTTATTATTATTACCGTCCAGCAAGTCGAAGGGATACAACCTGCAGCACAACCGCTGCACTTCCTCTTCTCTGTTTTACAGTCTCTCTCCAGATCTCAAAGATCTTTATAATGCATAAAACCTAATACATCAACCCTAGCCGTATTACAATGTCCTTCTTTTATAAGGGAAATACAATGGGAAAATACCACGGGATACCCAAAACCATGGGCCCACAAAACAGCTGGCGAAAACAGCCCCAAAAATTTCCTTCGAGGGCGTTGCCCCCGAACCCCCACCAGGGGACTGCTGGCCCCCGGACCCCCCAGCCAGGGGGGATGGTCCCCCCTGGAACCCCGTGGGGGGCGATGCCCCCCCACACCCCCCCGCTAGGGTGAGTGTACAGTCCACCTACACATCATATAGAACTAGGGTACAAACACGGCTGATACAATATCATCTATGAGACTAGAAGATCTGGCTCCACAACCAACAGTGTTTCCTGTCTTCTTCTCGTTCCTTTGCTGTCATTTATGCATCTATGAAATCTACATTAAAATTTATGCATCCATGAAATATACACTGAAATCTATGCGTCCATGCATTAACAACTACACTGACATTTATATAATAATAAAACACCATACACTACAATCTATGCAAGGATAAAACTCATTGTACATGATAATGCTCTTTGTCGGTCAATGTCTCGTTTTATTTTTTCTTCTCGTTCTTCTGCTTTCAATTCATCTAACTTTCTTTTTCGATATTACTTTTGTTGATCTGCGTTTCGTTTTCATCATTCTTCTCGTTCTTCTACTGTCATTTCGTCCAACTTTCTTTTTCGATATTCTTTTTGTTGATCTACTTTTTGTTTCATGTCTTCTTATCGTTCTTTTCTTATCGTTCTTTTGTTGTCATTTATGCATCTAGAAATCTACAATAAAATTTATGCATCCATGAAATCTACACTACAATCTATTCGTCCATGCATTAACATCTACACTGAAATTTATGCAATAATAAACACCATACACTGAATTCTATGCAAGGATAAAGCTCATTGTACATGATAATGCTCTTTGTCGGTCAATGTTTTGTTTTCTTTATTCTTCTCGTTCTTATGCTGTCAGTTCATCTAACTTTCTTTTTCGATATTCTTTTTTGTCGATCTGTGTTTCGTTTTCGTCATTCTTCTCGTTCTTCTGCTATCATTTAGTCCAACTTTCTTTTTCGATATTCTTTTTGTTGATATTCTTTTTGTTTACTGTCTTCTTCTCGTTCTTTTGCTGTCATTTATGCATCTATGAAATCTACACTAAAATTTATGCATCCGTCAAATCTACACTGAAATCTATGCGTCCATGCATTAACAACTACACTGAAATTTATGCAATAATAAAACACCAAACACTGAAATCTATGCAAGGATAAAACTCACTGTACATGATAATGCTCTTTGTTGGTCAGTGTTTCATTTTCTTTGTTCTTCTCGTTCTTCTGCTTTTTGTTTCCTGTCTTCTTCTTGTTCATTTGTTTTCATTTATGCATCTATGGGATCTACACTAAAATTTATGCATCCATGAAATCTACACTGAAATATATGCGTCCATTCATTAACAACTACACTGAAATTTATGCAATAATAAAACACCATACACTGAAATCTATGCAAGGATAAAAATCACTGTACATGATAATGCTCTTTGTCGATCAATGTTTCATTTTCTTTTTTCTTCTCGTTCTTCTACTTTCAATTCTTCTAAATTTATTTTTCGATATTCTTTTTGTCGATCTGCGTTTCGTTTTCATCATTCTTCTCGTTCTTTTGTTGTCATTTCGTCCAACTTTCTTTTTCGATATTATTTTTGTTGATTTTCTTTTCGTTCCTTGTCTTCTTCGCGTTCTTTTGTTGTCATTTCGTTAGATTTTCTTCCTTGATATGCTTTCTGACGTTCGACGTTTTGTACTTTTCGTTCTTCTCCTGTTTGTCTCATAGCATATTCCGCATGCACATCTTCCATTTTTAGTTCAGACTCTATATCAAAAATATTGCATTAACATATACACTAAAATTTATGCATCTATGAAATCTAAACTAAAATTTATGCATCCATGAAATCTACACTGAAATCTATGCATCCATGCATTAACAGCTACACTGAAATTTATGCAAGGATAAAACACCATACACTGAAATCTATGGAAGGATAAATCTCACTGTACATGATAATGAAATTCAATATATTTCAAATATGACACTTTTTAGTTTCACTATATTTTTAATTATATTTAAAATTGCCTAATTTAAAATATATTTAAAAATACCTCATTTTTTTTCACAAGAACGGTTAAGAGCTTTTATATAAAAGAAGTGAGATAAAATAGAGATACATAGTGTTGGAGTAGGTCTATTCCCCTGCCTATAGGAATTAGCTAGTCCCTACATTCATCTTTAGCTTGACTGTATCTGTCATGACTTAGAACTAGCCTATTACAACTATATAGTCTAACAAACTGCCCTAATAGCTTCACACAAAAACAATACATAGAGGGACCAATATCATGTTGATGTCCAACTATTCTGTTGCTTAATACAATTTCTCCAAAAAGCTATAATTCTATTCATATAAAAAAAAGTAAAAGTGTTTAAAAAATGCTCTAAATGAAGCCAAAAAGAAGGCCCCAAAAAACTGTGAATTTGCCCAACAGGAAACTAGACTCTGGCTCAAGTTCCTCCCGCTGGACCACCGTGATCATTCATCATTTCCTGCTTCATTTCTCTTATGTATGCTCGCATTCCATTTATTTTTTCATCTATAGTTCTTTCTCTGCAATGAACTTCCCTAATTTGGGCATCTAGGTTGACCGAGCAAGGGCATCCATTGTCTAGAACTTCTGCTAGGCTGTCCACCTTCTCATTTAACTTGTTGTTGTTCTCTCGAAATTCTTTGTTAGTTTCCTAGGCCAGTGTAAACATATGTTGCAGAGTTCTTGAATTCGTAATTTTCACCTCTCAACATTCGGACTTGGGCTTCCAGCTCCTGTAAATAATCCTTCACGCTGTTGGGAATGCTATAAAAATTCCTATGATGAACCATAACCACCATTAGCTACCATAAGGGAGGAATTCGAGTTGTCCTGCGAAAATTGAGCTTTGTCCTGTAGACTGACCTAGATTAGAACTGCACCACCCTGGTGCCCCTACATGGTACGATACCTTTTCCTGAAATCCAGAAATAGAAAGCCTCCTGCGCGAGGAATGGTTTTCTTGCAGAGCAGGCAGTTTATTGTTACGAGGTCGGCCATCTTCGCAAAATCAGGAGGCATGCAAGAATGTTTCCCTCCTTCAAACCTCCTCTCGTTTAAAACCTACTTTCCTCGAAACCCTACAACAATTAAATTGTTCATGCCATCCAGGTGGAGGCCATGTGCCTCTGGTGTGCAAGCATCCCTCTTCCCAAGGCGCAAAAATTTGTCATGAGCCATAGTTTTGGATTCAACTTCGCGCTGGAGATTAATGTTGTAACAACTATCAACAGAGTCGTGGCTTTTACAAAAATCCAAGCCAAAAATGGAGGTTTCCCATGTAGTTTTGTACATGTTGGTTCTTTCCATAAGGTGGAACTTGTAGAAATTAGGGGATCCAAACCTGTTCATTCACTTTTTTATTGATAACCATAACTCCTCTATGAATCCTGGCTCCGCTATTCACCGTAATATCCGCCTCCTAATTGTTGAATCATAGAATGTGAAGAAAGCTTATGGTGTTGAACTCATTAACTAAACACTTTAGGATATGATGGGTTTTAGAAGTTGGATTCTTACTATTTGTACTCAAATTCCGAGCCTCTCTAATCACAAGCATTGAGTCCCCAAATACGATTAGTTCAGTGAGGCCCTCATCCCTTGCAATATCCAAACCTTTTATTATAGAAAGCCATTCATCACTGTTGTTGGTCTTCCTTCCGATTCCCCAAGCATAGACATTCATCTTATTTCCTTCCGAGTCATATAAGACTCCACCCGCACCTGCCAACCCTGAATACCTAATTTTAACATTATAACTATTAAAACATTAAAAATTTTAAAATATTATCATATTATAATATTCCATAAATTTACTATATTTCAATATAATTATTAAAACATTAAAATTTTTAAAATATTATGATATTATAATATTCCATAAATTTACTATAATTTCAATTATATTTTAAAAACCTTATTTAAAATATAATTGAAAAAACCTTAAATCCTAGATCCAACCTTTTTATTTAAATATTTTTTATATTCATTAAAAATAGTTTATAATGATATTAAAATTAAAATAAATTAATAACAATTTGAATTAAATTATTTAAATTAAGAATTCGAATTAAATAGTTTAAATTAAGAATTTGAATTTAATAGTTTAAATTCTTATTAAAGTTTAATTTCAAAATTAATTTAAAATTCTTATTAAAATAGTTTAATTTAAAATTCTTATTAAAATAGTTTAATTTAAAATTCTTATTAAAATAGTTTATAATGATATTAAAATTAAAATAAATTCTTATTTAAAATTTAATGCTATTTTCCTATATTTAGTGTGATAATGTTTCATCATTATTTAAATTTTTATCTAACAATAATTTATTTAACTGCTTACTAAAATATTGTTTTTTATAATTTTTTAAAAAACTTTCGTAGGGTTTATGCATGGAGGGCGATGGTGCAGGTGAATTTTAATAAGAATTTTAATTAGGGTTAGGAACAAACGTTACAACATCTCCCTCATGCTCGGCAATATTATATATGGTTGACATAATATCAACAAACATTACAAGATCTCCGTCATACTGGGCTATAGAGCGCCTCTCGACGCAAAAAAGTCAGGTATTATAGGTAAGACCATAACAAAAATTATAACATTTCATTGAAATACAAACTAGCCTAGATCCAAATCCTAGGCTCTATCAAGCGTTGAGAGGGATCAAATCTCTCGAGGTGCAAACCTCTCCTCGAATAACTCCTTGAGTGCAATACCTGAGAAGAGGTTTGCACCTCGGGAGATTTGATGCTTCTCGACGCTTGATAGAGCCTAGGATTTGGATCTAGGTTGGTTCCAGTTGTGGGCGGTGACACAAAATTGGAGTTTGATCAACATTAAGTAATTATATATATTTGACGATTATCATATTGTAAGGAACAGGTTAAGTTGAAAACACATATACAATTATGAGGATTATCATATTGTAAGTAATAATTATTAAGGATTGAGTAAATTGTTAAACTAGAAAATAGAGACAATAATTTTGTAAGGATTAAATAAATGAAAATATGGTTCACATCATGATCATTCTCAATCTATCTTATTCATCTTTTCTTATCTTCACACCTGGTAGTTTTGACATCTTCTCATATCGATCATATGAGAATGGAGGTTGACATCTTCTCATATCGATCATATAAGAATGGAAGGTTATATACAATTTGTTGTATAACTCCAGGAGCACCATTGATGAGTCCTGCATCAGTCCATAGGTTTGATGTAAGAATTACCCTTGCTCCTATGGCCATAAGTAATTCATGTTCCAACCCTTCTTCATCTCCTTCCATAGAATAGTTATTTCTTACAGATGTAGCAATATTGGTTGAAATGGGACAATTTAGGCTTCTTATTAAACGCTTGTTATGACAGTTTACACCATCATTTGTCGCAAACAAATGTATCACCTTATCGAAGGACTTTTTCATTGAAGCATGTAAGGAAGTATCTTTATCGCCTTATTGAAGGAATTTTTCTTTGTTCTTCTCGTTCTTCTGCTGTCATTTCGTCTAACTTTCTTTTTTGATATTCTTTTTGTTGATCTGCATTTTGTTTTCGTCGTTCTTCTGCTGTCATTTCATCCAACTTTTTTTTTGGATATTCTTTTGTTGATATGATTTACGTTTCCTGTCTTCTTCTCATTCTTTTGTTGTAATTTATGCATCTATGAAATCTACACTAAAATTTATGCATCCATGAAATATACACTGAAATATATGCGTCCATGCATTAACAACTACACTGAAATTTATGCAATCATAAAACACCATACACTGAAATCTATGCAAGGATAAAACTCATTGTACATGATAATGCTCTTTGTCGGTCAATGTTTCGTTTTCTTTGTTCTTCTCATTCTTCTGTAGTCAATTCATCTAACTTTCTTTTTCGATATTATTTTTGTCGATCTGTGTTTTGTTTTCGTCGTTCTTCTCATTCTTCTGCTATCATTTCATCCAACATTCTTTTTCGATATTGTTTTTGGTGATCTACTTTCCATTTCCCATCTTCTTATCGTTCTTTTGCTGTCATTTATGCATCTATGAAATCTACACTAAAAATTATGCATCCATGAAATCTACATTGAAATCTATGTGTCCATGCATTAACATCTACACTGAAATTTATGTAATAATAAAACACCATACATTGAATTCTATGCAATGATAAAACTCATTGTACATGATAATTCCCTTTGTCTGTAACATCCCGAATTTTGAACCAACTATTTCTGATGTTATATTGGGTCCATATCCCCGACACATATGATTTGGTTTGATTATTGGGCATAATCCCTAGTGCACATGATTCATTTCTTTTATAGATTTACATATTGGGCATGGAGCCTGTCTGATGCATTATTGTTATATGTTGGGAAAGAAAACCCTAATGGATTGATTATGTTTTGTTATGTGAATTGGGTACAAAACCCTAATATACTGAGATGACCTTTTGTTACATATTATGTAGATTGATGATTTACATGATTGATTTATATGATGTGTTCAGTGTGGACTTAGGAACACACGGATGACCTACGTACTGGGCATAAGCCCCGATGTACCTAGAAGATTTTACTATTGTACTGGGTGTAAGCCCCGATGTACATTGAGTGTTGGGATGAAGCCCTTGAGCACTCCAAGCTTGATAAATGAATACCATATCTGAGGCTATTATACATCCTAGATGTGCTTCACAACCACATTTTAGGTACTAGTGTTCAGCAGGACGCTCTGGAATTGCACTAGCGTAACGCCCATGTGAATAGTGTTGAGTTAAAGCTCTGAAGAGAACTCGGGGTTACTTGATCTTAAAAGTGTTGGGTCGAGAAGGATCTGAATAACACTTCTATTCATCATGATTATTTAATTTGGTTAAATGAATCATTGTCTATTTATTGTCAAGTACTGCAGAAACTGCCATGTTAAACGAGGGAATCCAACATGCAAGAGAGGGGTCTAGAGGTACCTAACCAAGCCAACTGTCCAAGCTTACCATAACTAAACTATTGAATAATTAAACCTAATTATTCTTATGAGAATACTATGCATAAAATCTATGCATAGAATAGTTCTCCAAAGTGGATATTATTATTAATAGAGTTAATAATAATATTATTATTACTTTCCTAAAAGAAAAATATTTGTTTTATAAATATATATAAATAATTATTTACATAGAGGTTATGCATGAAAGGACTCTCACAATAGTATACTATTAAGATTATTAATATTATTAGTATTATTATTATTTATAAAATAACTTAAGTTACACCTAATTAACAAAGTCAAACTCCTAGATAAACTAGGAGTAAATAATTAGTAAAATATTTTTAAAAGATATTACATTTCAAATTTAATTAAAAAAGATTATTATTTTCAAACATCTTCTTTCCAGAATCATTACCATTATCTAGACAAAATAGACTACCATAGGATTTAGCTACTGTAGGCAAAACATTCACAATAGAATACAATTTCTCTACCCAAGATTCCAAAAATCTAAATCTTCACGAACAATAACTTTAAACGTAGATGACTTGAAACAAGAACAAAAAAAAATAAAAAAATGCAGGCCCAGTTCCTTTACATCATTAGTCATCAAACGTAGACAATAGGAGCACAGGGTGTTTTTCAAACCCTAGTTTTAAAGAATTTCAACTGTGCATTTAAAATCTCAGGCCTACCATAGTGGGATATCGTAATCACAAACAGAAATCAAATAGACAACTAAGCGAGGCCACATTCAATCATTATTTTTGAAAAGCACTCATTCACTAT
Organism: Larix kaempferi; assembly: GCA_027924585.1. NCBI lineage: Eukaryota > Viridiplantae > Streptophyta > Pinopsida > Pinales > Pinaceae > Larix > Larix kaempferi. Next base: position 6,311,666 of record BSBM01000524.1, on the reverse strand, counting down.
GATAAAAACAAAATGAGCTACAACTTCTATGGAAGGAGAAAACCCTGGTCCCTAATACAAAGCCTCCACGAGCCAACTCTTCGTACAAGCCAAAACTATGCTCTCAACAAGCAAAAGATTACAACCAGAAATAAAGGGCTCCTACATAGCAAAACACATAACCCTTATCCATTTCCTTTTCTACCAAGGCTAATATGCAGAGATCCTGTCCATAGACATTTACACATATAGTAAAAGGATGAAGATAAAAAGAACCTTGCCCAGTATACTTCCAGTTGTGAAGTCAAAACGAGAAACGCAGAGCCTATAAGTTAATCATTTAGTCTCAATATGAAACGCTGGCAATCTAGCCAAGTAATATTATTATTAGTCCAAAACCCCAAAATACACAAACGTAGACAGTATTTTACCCATTAGAAAACTTTACACATTTTGGCTTAGCCATTTAGTCAAACTACAGTGTCAAAACATAACACCCTCATGGGTTATCTCTAGCTCAAACAGAAATACCTTATCATCTCCCTTCCAAGTTTCTTGGTCCATCCGAAGGAGACCCTATGGAGACTTCGAATAGATTACAAATGATCCAAGGGGAATCACGGAGTCCATTCATAAAAAGGAGACTAACAGTATCTCTCCCCATAGCTGCGATAGGAAGGGGCGAGAGTTGTGAAAAACTTGGACTTACATGCTTTTACGCCAAAACCTAGTTCAATCATCTAGTAGCACCCAACGCTGAGCACCACCATCCCCTACCTACCAAGAAAATCACATACAAGAAAACCATTAGTTAAATGTTGAGGAGAATCAAAAGCACAAGTTAGATGAACGAAATCTTTAGGCTACAACAACGGTTTTACTTGTCAGTGAGCTACCATGGTTTCTCCTCCCTTCACGACGAACACCACAAGGGCACTGACCATGAGTGTAGCTCAGGTTAGAGCCCTCCCAATACTGACATAGCCAAGAGCCATCCTCAGCCAAGAGACCACAAAAATAAACCAGCGCGAAGGTGAAAAGCAAGATAAAAACCATATTTCCCAACTGGCCACAAGGTCATGTGAAGTTCACATGTAAACATTTAATTCTCCAACCACTTTTTCTCATATTTTGATAAGCCACCTTTAAGATATAGTCTAGGTCGGGAAAGAAGTTTAAGTCATTCATAAGGTTAAATACTTATTTCTTTGCTAAGTCCTTTTGTCCTTTTTTCATAACTTTGGACTTAGGGTATGATGACCCCTTAGGTAGAAGCCATGGTTCTATGACCTGCAAAATGCACCCCATATAAAATGCATTAGCAAAATTTGCTAAGTAAGCTAGAAATCACCATATTCTCACTCCTTACCTCTCGGCAGCCTCACCAGTAGTTGGAATAGCAATCATCAAGGTTTCAGAAGGACTCATCCTTCCCTCATCATGTCCATCATCCGGGAATAGTGATGTAAACCAGTTTAAAACTTAAACAAAAAAACTATATGCATTTAGGACGTTTAAGGCAAGGTACTTAAAAGAACATCATTTAGATTGTCAAATTGAACTACTTATTACTTAACACCGCTTCTGAAAACTATATCATTAAGACGTCATCTTAGAACCTAGCCCCACAGCGGCACACAGAAATTGTCAACACCATTTCTCAGTATTGAAGTTAATTTAGTTTACTTTGTCTGATGTTGGTAGTGTATTTAGTAAGATGATTTTTTTTTAATTTTTACCATTTTTAGGGACATTACAAGTGGTATCAGAGCCTAGCTGCAATACTAAGTGACCTATTGGGCTTATTACAGACATCCGATGCAGATACATAGAAATCATAAATATATATATTTATAATTTTATGCGCATATGAACTAACAGATTTCCTGTTCTTAACATTGTTATGACAACCAGGTACAAACATAGCCTGAGTATGAATACGGAGAAAGACAACAACATACAAGTAAATTTAAACTCACCACCAAGAGAGCAAGAAATAGTGGTGGAGTTGAACTCGGACTTGATGAAATCCATGTAGAATTTACAGGAAGATTTCCAAAGCTTCAGGGATGACAACATATAAGAAAGACTAGAACGACAAGCTATAAATGAGTCTCTTCTTCAAACTTTAATAGGGGCAAAACCCCACGGACAACCCACTTTCTCAGCCAATACTTCTAAAGCGAGAGACTGTCACACAAAGAAACCTATCATCCCTAAAAAAGAGGAACGGGGAGAAAACATACCAGAGTCAATGGAGGAGGACTGTAAGAGCTCTTCCAGCGACGACGAGTCATCACCTCCTTGCAAGAAAAGGAGGAAAAGTGATGACAATTTACAGGGAGAATTCAGAAAGATAAAATCCCCAACGTATGACGGTGAGATAAACACTGGGGAAAAGGTTGAGGAATGGCTGCTAGGAATGAACAAGTGTTTCAAAGTCCACAACTATTCTAGGGAAATGCAAGCCCGACTGGCCATTTATAATCTAAATGGTAAAGTAGCTAGATGGTGGAGAGATTTGAAACACACCAACGGGCAAGAAATGAGGGACATAAATGGGATGCCTTCAGCAGAATCTTTCAGGACAAATACATGTCTGAAAGATTCTTTGACAAGAAGATAAAGGAATTCCATGAATTGAAAATGGGCTCCCTAACCATGGAAGCATTCATAAACAGATTCTTAGATCTGCTGCATTATGTCCCATACATCAAAGATGAAAAAGTCAAGATACAACAATTCTTGGGATGTCTACCACCAAATTTCAGAGAAAATATTGAATTTGACATGCCCAAAACCTTAGATGTGACGTTACACAAAGCAAGACTCTGTTATGAACATGGGAAGCCAAGGAATGATAACATAAACAAAAACAGGGAAAGGTTCAGAACCTTTTCATACAACCGCAGACCGGGTCTTAGACCACCACCTTACTGGAAACAAAACAATAGTTTCCCTCCCAACAAAGGCTTCAACAGACCTTACTCACTGCCAAATGCACCCCCACCACATGCCAATAGACCAACTTTCAACAAAGGGGCAAAGGCTTCCCCACCAACCATTACTTGTTGGAAATGCCAAGGGAAACACTACTTCAGAGATTGCCTCAACAAGTTGGACGGAATGTTACACAATGTCCACGCAGACCCTACAGTAGGGGACATCGCAATAACACCCAAAATTTATGCTGCACTTGATGGTCGGCAAGCATACCATCAGGCCACTATGGTTGAAATTGAGGGTAAGATCTCAAACACATCCATTTCAGTTCTAATAGATCCCGGTGCATGTCAAAGCTACATCCCCCCTAAGGTTGTTGATACTTGTAAGTAAAACTGAGTAGGCCACGAGAAACCATGGCTGGTACAACTAGCCATTGGTACCAAACAAAAAGTCTCCGAACTAGTTAAAACTTGTGACATAGATCTGAACGGTTTCCCAACTAGGGTGGATTTAAACATCCTACCACTAGGATTCTATGACGTACTTATAGGCATGGATTGGTTGGAAGAACATCATGCCCTACATGACTGCTTGAACAAATCTATACTATGCATGGATAACCAAGGGAATCAGAAAACCATTCAAGGTATCCCTAAGAAAGTTTTCGTAAGGCAGATATCTGTTACAAGCAAAGAAGTGCATAAGGAAGGGTTGTAAACTCTTTGCAGTCAACTTTCAAACCATAGAAACTGATAGGGAACAAAAGATCGAAGACTTCCTAGTCCTTGTAGAATTCAAGGATGTATTTCCCGAGGAAATACCTGGGCTACCACCCAAACGAGACCTAGATTTCTCCATAGAGTTAACACCCAGTTCTGTACCAGTGTCCAAAGCCCCATACCACATGAGTCCTCCTGAATTGGTGGAACTGAAGCTTCAGTTACAAGAGTTGATAAAGAAGGGTTATATCCGACCTAGTGTGTCTCCCTAGGGAGCACCAATACTCTTTGTGAAGAAGAAGGACGGGATGATGTGGATGTGCATTGATTACCGCCAACTCAACAAATTGACCATCAAGAACCGATACCCACTCCCTAGAATTGATGACTTATTTGATCAATTCGGAGGAGCGAAGATCTTCTCCAAGATCTACCTACGTTCCGAGTATCACCAAGTGAGAATCTGTGATGAAGACATCAGTAATACTACATTCTGAACCCGATACAGCCATTGCAAGTTTGTAGTCTTGCCTTTCGGGCTGACTAACGCACCTGCCAACTTTATGTGCATGATGAACAACATATTTAGTAAATACCTAGACAAGTTAGTTGGTCTTCATCGACGACATTCTAATCTACTCCAAGAATGAAGAAGAACACGAAGAACATCTCTGGAGAGTGTTACAAATTCTACGAGAACACCAACTGGCACATCATCTCGGAAAAGGGGATAGCAGTTGACCCCGAGAAGATTAAATCCATAGAAGAATGGCCTACCCCTACTTGTGTAACCGACATAAGATCATTCTTAGGTTTATCCGGATACTATCGGAAGTTCATTGAGAGCTTCTCTCGAATTGCTTGTCATATGACAGCCTTGCAAAAGAAAACAACCAAATTTCTTTGGATGGAAAAATGCGAAGAAAGTTTCCAAAAGTTAAAACAACTCTTTACTAGTGCACCCATCCTACGGATTGCTGACCCCAATGGGGACTTCGTAGTTTGCATAGATGCAAGCAGGAAGCGCTCGGTGGAATCCTTATGCAAAATGACTTCACTATCTGTTACAACTCAAGGAATTTAAAGGAACACGAACAGAACTACCCCACACACGATCTTGAACTAGCCGCCATTATCCACGCCTTAAAGATGTGGAGACACTATCTTATGGGAAATAAGTTCCTATTAAAGACGGACAACATGAGTCTAAAGTATTTATTTGACCAACCGAACCTAAATGCCAAATAGGCCAGGTGGCTAGCTTTCCTTAGTGAGTACCACTTCGAACTAAAACACATAAAGGGAAAGGAGAACAAGATCGTCGATGTTTTAAGTCGATGGGCCCATATGATATATGAGGTGACTATGAGTCAAATCGACTCAGATTTACATCACTGGATTAGAATGACATGTCAACATGACCAGTTCTATGTAAATATCCTTAAGAAGATCCAAGAGGATAGGTTATTCCAACAACAGAAGGAGTATACGATAGACGAGTCGGAACTGCTATGGTCAAAAGAGAGACTTTATGTTCCAGAAGGCAGAGACATTAGACCTAACATCCTCACGGAGTTCCATTAGAAACCTTACTCGAGACATCCGGGATATCAAACAATGATATCGATAGTGAAGAAACACTTCTTTTGGCCTAAACTGAAAGCCAACACAACTTTATTTATTGCTAAGTGCCAAGAGTGTCAGCTAGTCAAAGAAAAACACCAGCACCCTTCAGGACTACTACAACCATTACCCATTCCAGAGTGGAAGTGGGAGGTCATCAGTATGGATTTCATAACCGGGTTGCCAAAAAGTAAGAGGCAGAATGACTCCATCTTTGTAGTAGTAGACAAGTTAGCCAAGGCAGCACACTTTATACTAGTAAAATCTACCTACAAAGTCGTTCACATCGCGGATATCTTCCTGAAGGAGATTTTTCGATTGCATGGGATACCCAAGGCAATCATTTCCGATCGAGATACGAAGTTCACTAGCAACTTCTAGAGGGCATTGTTCTCCGGTTTGGAGACACAATTGCAGCTCAGTACCGTGTACCATCCCCAAACTGGCGGACAAACAGAACTCATAAACCAAATCCTGGAGGACATGCTGAGGATCTATGTCATGAACAACCCCACAAAGTGGGAAGATTATTTGCACCTCACAGATTTTGTTTACAACAACGGATACGAAACCTCAACCAAGATGAACCCTTTCGAGGTGCTCTACAGCAGGAAGTGTCGGACACTCGTGACTTGGGACAGTCCGGTAGACATACTTATGTTAGGCCCCGACTTACTAAAAGACTTGGAGAAACTAGTCTCCAAGGTACAACAAAACTTGAAGTAGGCACAAGACCGCCAAAAGAGTTATGCAGATAAGAAAAGAAAAGACAAAGACTACCAAGTCGACGAACATGTGTTCCTTAAAGTAAAGGAAAAATGAAGCTCTTTGAGCTTAGGACGATGCAGGAACCTAGTCCCCAGGTTTTGTGGACCTTTCAAGATACTGGCCAAGAAGGGTCCAGTAGCATATGAGTTAGCCTTACCAGCTCATGTAAAATTTCATAATGTTTTTCATGCATCTCTTTTAAAGAAATATGTATACGATACTAAACATGTAATTGATTGGTCCTTGTTACAGGTGGAGCCCGAAGGGGAGTTCATGCCGGAACCACTCCACATTCTGGACAAGAGAGAGGTGTAGCGTAGAAGAAGGACCATTACCCAGCTGAAAGTGAAATGGAGGCACTTAGGACCAAAGGAGGCTACTTGGGAAAATGAGGCAACCATGAAAGAGGCATACCTTGCCTTGTTCCATGACTCCATTTCTAGTCCCTAGAACACCGGGACGGTGTTGTTTCTAAGCGGGGAGGGATGTAACATCCCGAATTTTGAACTAACTATTTCTGATGTTATATTGGGCCCATAGCCTTGACACATATGATTTGGTTTGATTATTGGGCATAAGCCCTAGTGCACATGATTCATTTCTTTTATAGATTTACATATTGGGTGTGGACCCTAACTGATGCATTATTGTTATATGTTGGGAAAGAAAACCCTAATGGATTGATTATGTTTTGTTATGTGAATTGGGTACAAAACCCTAATATACTGAGATGACCTTTTGTTACATATTGTGTAGAGTGATGATTTACATGATTCATTTATATGATGTGTTGAGCGTGGACTCAGGAACACATGGATGACCTACGTACCGGGCATAAGCCCTGATGTACCTAGAGGATTTTATTATTGTACTGGGCGTAAGCCCCGATGTACATTGAGTCTTGGGCAGATGCCCTGGAGCACTCCAAGCTTGATAAATGACTATCGGATCTGAGGCCATTATACATTCTAGATGTGCTTCACAACCACATTCTAGGTACTAGTGTTGAGCAAGACGCTCTGGAATTGCACTAGCGTAACGCCCATGTGAAGAGTGTTGAGTTAAAGCTCCGAAGAGCACTCGGAGTTACTTATCTTAAAAGTGTTGAGTAGAGAAGACTCCGAATAACACTTTTATTCATCATGATTATTTAATTTGGTTAAATGAATCATTGTCTATTTATCATCAAGTACTGCGGAAACTACCATGTTAAACGAGGGAATCCAACATGCAAGAGATGGGTCTAGAGGAGGTACCTAACCAAGCCAACTATCCAAGATTACCATAACTAAACTATTGAATAATTAAACCTAATTATTCTTATGATAATACCATGCATAAAAGCTATGCATAGAATAGCTCTCCAAAGTGGATATTATTATTAATAGAGTTAATAATAATATTATTATTACTTTCCTAAAAGAAAAATATTTTTTTATAAATATATATAAATAATTATTTACATAGAGGTTATGCATGAAAGGACTCCCACATTAATATACTATTAAGATTATTAATAATATTAGCATTATTATTATTTATAAAATAACTTAAGTTACACCTAATTGACAAAGTCAAACTCCTAGATAAACTACGAGTAAATAATTAGTGAAATATCTTTTAAAAGATATTACATTTCAAATTTAATTAAAAAAAATTATTATTTTCAAATATCTTCTTTCCAGAATCGTTACCAACGTCCAGAAAAAATAGACTACCACAGGATTTAGCTACTGTAGGAAAAACATTCAGAATAGAATATGATTTCTCTACCCAAAAGTCCCAAAATCTAAATCTTCACGAACAATAACTTTAAACGTAGATGACTTGAAACAAGAACAAACAACAACAAAAAAAAAACATAGGCCCAATTCCTTTACATCGTTAGTCATCAAATGTAGACAATAGGAACACAGGGTGTTTTCCAAACTCTATTTTTAAAGAATTTCAATTGTGCATTTAAAATCTCATGCTTACCATAGTGGGATCTCATAATCACCAACATAAATCAAACACATGACTAAGCAAGGCCACATTCAATCATTAGTTTTGAAAAGCACTCATTCACTATGATAAAAACAAAACGGACTACGACTTCCATGGAAGGAGAAAACCCTGGTCCCCAATACAAATCCTCCACGGGCCAACTCTTCGTACAAGCCAAAACTATGATATCAACAAACAAAAGATTACAGCCAGAAATAAAGGGCTCCTACATAGCAAAACACAGAACCCTTATCCATTTCCTTTTCTACCAAGGCTAAGATGCAGAAATCCTATCCATAGACATTTACATGTGTAGTAAAAGGATGAAGATAAAAAGAACCATGCCCAGTATACTTCCAGTTGTGAAGTCAAAACGAGAAACGCAGAGCCTATAAGTTAATCATTTAGTCTCAATATGAAATGCTGGAAATATAGCCAAGTAATATTATTATTAGTCCAAAACCCTAAAATACACAAACGTAGACAGTATTTTACCCATTAGAAAAATTTACACATTTTGGCTTAGCCATTTAGTCAAACTACGGTGTCAAAACATAACACCCTCACAGGTTATCTCCAGCTCAAACAAAAATACATTATCGTCTGCCTTCCAAGTTTCTTGGTCCAGCCAAAGGCGACCTTATGGAGACTTCGAATAAATTACAAATGAGCCAAGGGGCATCACGGAGTCCATTCATAAAAAGGAGACTAACAATATCTCTCCCCATAGCTGCCATAGGAAGGGCCGAGAGTTGGGAAAACCTGGACTTACATGCTTTTATGCCAAAACCCAGTTCAATAATCTAGCAGCACCCAACGCTGAGCACCACCATCCCTTACCTGCTAGGAAAACCACATACAAGCAAACCATTAGTCAAATGCCGAGGAGAATCAAAAGCACAAGTTAGATGAACGAAATCTTTAGGCTATGACAAAGGTTTTACCTGTCAGTGAGCTTCCATGGTTTCTCCTCCCTTCATGACGAAGACCACCAGGACACTGACCATGAGCGCAACTCAGGTCAGATCCCTCCCATTACTGACACAGCCAAGAGCCATCCTTGGCCAAGAGACCATGAAAATAAACCAATGCGAAATTGAAAAGAAGGATAAAAACCATATTGCCCAGCTGTCCACAAGGCCATGTGAAGTTCACATGTAAACATTTAATTCTCCAACCACTTTTTCTCATATTTCGATAAGCCACCCTTAAGCTATAGTCCAAGTCGTGAAATAAGTTTAAGTCATTCATAAGGTCAAATACTTATTTCTTTGCTAAGTCCTTTTGTCCTTTTTGCATAACTTTGGACTTAGGGTATGATGACCCTTTAGGTAGAAGCCATGGTTCTATGACCTGCAAAACGTACCCCATATAAAATGCATTAGCAAAATTTGCTAAGTAAGCCAGAAATCACCATATTCTCACCCCTTACCTCTCGACAGCCTCGCCGATAGTTGGAATAGCAATCATCAAGGTTTCAGAAGGACTTATCCTTCCCTCATCATGTCCATCATCCTGGAATAGTGACGTAAACCAGTTTAAAACTTAAACGGAAAAACTATATGCATTTAGGACGTTTAAGGCAAGGTACTTAAAAGAACAACATTCAAATTGTCAAATTGAAATACTTATTACTTAACACCACTTTCGCAAACTATAACATTGAGACTAGTCATCTGAGAACCTAGCCCCACAGCGGCACACGAAAATTATCAACACCACTTCTCAATACTGAATTTAATTTAGTTTACTTTGTTTGATGTTGGTAGTGTATTTAGTAAGATGATTTTTTTTCTAATTTTTACTATTTTTTGGGACATTACATTGTCGGTCAATGTTTCGTTTTCTTTGTTCTTCTTGTTCTTCTACTTTCAATTCATCTAACTTCCTTTTTTGATATTCTTTTGTCGATCTGCATTTCGTTTTTGTCATTCTTCTGCTATCATTTAGTCCAACTTTCTTTTCCGATATTATTTTTGTTGATATTCTTTTTGTTTCATGTCTTCTTCTCATTCTTTTGCTGTCATTTATGCATCTATGAAAGCTACACTAAAATTTATGCATCCATCAAATCTACACTGAAATCTATGCATCCATGCATTAACAACTACACTGAAATTTATGCAATAATAAAACACGATACACTGAAATCTATGCAAGGATAAAACTCACTGTACATGATAATACTCTTTGTTGGTCAATGTTTCATTTTCTTTGTTCTTCTCGTTCTCCTGCTTTTCGTTTCTTGTCTTCTTCTCATTCTTTTGCTTTCATTTATAATGCCTCTATGGGATCTACACTAAAATTTATGCATCCATTAAATCTACACTAAAATCTATGCGTCCATGCATTAACAACTACACTGAAATTTATGCAATAATAAAACACCATACGCTGAAATCTATGCAAGGAAAAAACTCACTGTACATGATAATGCTCTTTGTCGATCAATGTTTTCTTTTCTTTTTTCTTCTCGTTCTTTTGCTATCAATTATCAAACTTTATTTTTCGATATTCTTTTTGTCGATCTACGTTTTGTTTTTGTCGTTCTTATCGTTCTTCTGTTGTCATTTCGTCCAACTTTCTTTTTCGATATTCTTTTTGTTGATCCAATTTTTGTTTTCTTTCTTCTTCTCATTCTTTTGCTGTCATTTCGTTAAAATTTTCTTCCTTGATATGCTTTTTGACATTCGGCGTTTTGTATTTTTTGTTATTCACCTATTTGTCTCATAGCATCTTCCGCATGCACATCTTCCATTTTTAGTTCACACACTATATAAAAAATGTTGCATTAACATATACACTAAAATTTATGCATCTATGAAAACTACACTAAAATTTATGCATGCATGCAATCTACACTGAAATCTATGCGTCCATGCATTAACAACTACACTGAAATTTATGCAAGGATAAAACACCATAAACTCAAATCTATGAAAAGATAAAACTCATTGTACATGATAATGAAATTCAATATATTTTCAAATATGACACTTTTCAGTTTCACTATATTTGTAATTATATTTAAAAATGCCTAATTTAAAATCTATTTAAAAATAACTAACTTAAATTATTAAAACATTAAACTTTTTAAAAGATTTTATTTACGTCACCGGCGGATGTGATAAACGCGGCTCCACTCTGGCGACTGCAGAAGTTTACAATGTGGAAGCAGACAAGTGGGAAATCCTGCCACCAATTCCAAAAAGACGCAAAAGGCCTCTAGGTGTTTTCATGGATGGGAAATTCATGGTAATAAGTGGAATCAGTGACTCCAATTGGTGGCGTCCCACAGTGTAAGTTTTAAACCTTAACAGTGAAGTACAAACTTATATGATTCTTAAGCATTAACAGAAAATACACAATGACACACACATTACACAGAGATTTTCACCTGGAAACCCTTAACCGGGAAAAAACCAGCAAAACTTAGAGCCGCATAGCTCCTTTTTCATTATATGTTTTATTTAACCACGTACAATACAATAAATGGTATTCCGCAGCATCTAAAACCCTAATTCGTTTACCCGAAATTAGGTTACAACCCTAATCCCTTTTACCGGGATTAGATAGAGTACAATGGGTCAAAAATCGCGAAAAAGCAAAAAGCAACCCAAAACCCCCCCCCCCTCCGGACGCGCCCGGCGCAGGCGAATCACTAGTGCCGTAGGGATCGTGTTGTACACGCAGCGACCATGTGAAGAGATATAACATACCCAACACACAGTAGAAATTACAAGTGCAGAAGTTTTTTATACGAAAACGAGCACTTGGAACACAATGGAAGACATGTGGCCTTTAGATATGTCTCTTCAAAGCTGTCTGTGTTTTGTTTCATGTGGGAACTTGTATGTGATTGATTTGCGGAAAAGAGTGATAAGAAAGTATGATGCTCAGAAAGACGTTTGGACGCCTGTGCCATTTTTTCGGAAAGGTATTAACAATGTTACGTGTGTTGCACTATGGCGCGATTGGGTTTTTGTGACTGGTATGGATTATCGGAGTCATTATCCAGCCTCTTATTTTTTTCGACCATCGACTTGGGAGTCGATTGCAATTGACGTCAGGGAACACTTTAAGGGCTATGTGAATAAACATACTGCAACGGTGGAGATCTGAATATTCTGCCCTCTTCATCTGAAATGCTGCATGGTTTACTTATTTTGCTTCATCTCTTTATTAGATGTTTTTATCTATATGTCTATTCCGTTCTGAATATCACTGGAGATTTGAATATTCTCCGCTCTTCATGATATTTTGTATTTTCATCTTTGATTGCGCCGAGAGGTGCTCTATAGCCTAGTATGGGGAGATCTTGTGAGTCAAGTGTTTGTTGAGTAACAAAATAATACAAAGTAAACAAAAAAAAGAATAATACAAAGTAAAAAGTAATAAATATTATGTCGGCCATAAACAAAAAAGAATAATACAAAGTAAAAAGTAAATATGAGACTTAAACTAGAGACTTTAGAGCATAGGATTAGGTGGTAAATATTATGTTGGCCATAAACAAAAAAGAATAATACAAAGTAAATATGAGACTTAAATTAGAGACTTTACTTTTTATTTTTAATACAAAGTAAAAAGTAAATATGAGACTTTAGAGTATTTGTCGAGTAAACAAAATAATACAAAGTAAACAAAAAAATAATAGTACAAAGTAAAAAGTAATAAATATTATGTCGGTCATAAACAAAAAAGAATAATACAAAGTAAAAAGTAAATATGAGACTTAAACTAGAGACTTTAGAGCATAGGATTAGGTGGTAAATATTATGTTGGCCATAAACAAAAAAGAATAATACAAAGTAAATATGAGACTTAAATTAGAGACTTTACTTTTTATTTTTAATACAAAGTAAAAAGTAAATATGAGACTTTAGAGTATTTGTCGAGTAAACAAAATAATACAAAGTAAACAAAAAAATAATAGTACAAAGTAAAAAGTAATATGTCGGTCATAAACAAAAAAGAATAATACAAAGTAAAAAGTAAATATGAGACTTAAACTAGATACTTTAGAGCTTAGGATTAGGTGGCTCAGGTATTGCACTCAAGGATCTATTCAAGGAGAGGTTTGGATCCCTCTCGGCGCTTGATAGAGCCTAGGATTTGGATCTAGATTGGTTTCGTTAAAATTTTCTTTCTGACCTTAGGCATTTTGTATTTTTTGTTATTCACCTGTTTGTCTCATAGCATCTTCCGCATGCACATCTTCCATTTTTAGTTCACACACTATATAAAAAATGTTGCATTAACATATACACTAAAATTTATGCATCTATGAAATCTACACTAAATTTTATGCATGCATGCAATCTACACTGAAATCTATGTGTCCATGCATTAACAACTACACTGAAATTTATGCAGGGATAAAACACTATACACTCAAATCTATGAAAGGATAAAACTCATTGTACATGATAATGAAATTCAATATATTTTCAAATATGACACTTTTGTAGTTTCACTATATTTGTAATTATATTTAAAAATGCATAATTTAAAATCTATTTAAAAATGGCTAATTTAAATTATTAAAATATTATCACTATTAAAACATTATAATTATTAAAACATTAAACTTTTTAAAATATTATCATATTATAATATTCCATAAATTTACTATATTTTCAATATAATAATTAAAACATTAAACTTTTTAAAATATTATCATATTATAATATTCCATAAATTTATGGTATTTTTAATAATATTTTAAAAATCTTATTTAAAATATAATTGAAAAAATCTTAAATCCTAAATCCAACCTTTTTATTTCAATATTTTTTATATTCATTAAAAATAGTTTAAATAATATTAAAATTAAAATAAATTCTTATTTCAAATTTTTATTAAAATAGTTTAATAATAATTTGAATTAAATTATTTAAATTAAGAATTTGAATAGTTTAAATAGTTAAGAATTTGATTTTAATAGTTTAAATTCTTATTAAAATTTAATTTCAAAATGAATTTAAAATTCTTATTAAAATAATTTAATTTAAAATTCTTATTTAAAATTTAATTTAAAATTCTTATTTAAAATTTAATGTTATTTTCCTATATTTAATTTCAAAATGAATTTAAAATTCTTATTAAAATAGTTTAATTTAAAATTCTTATTTAAATAATTTATAATGATATTAAAATTAAAATAAATTCTTATTAAAATTTTAATTTAAAATTCTTATTTAAAATTTAATGTTATTTTCCTATATTTACTGTGATAATGTAAATTTTTATCTAATAATAATTTATTTAAAGACTTATTAAAATATTGTTTTTTATAATTTTTTCTTTTTTAATTTCTTAGGGTTTATGGGTGGAGAGCCATGGTGTAAGTGAATTTTAATAAGAATTTAAATAGGGTTAGGAACAAACATCACAACATCTTCCTTGTACAGAGCAATATTATTTATGGGGATAGACAAACGTTACAAGATCTCCCTCGTAATGAACTGTAGAGCACCTCTCCCGACAATAAAATCAAATATTATCAGGCAAAACCATACAGATCACAGTAACAAACATAAACATGCAATGAGGATTGGCAAGAATACCTAAAACATGCAGCCTTGCAGATGAAAATACAATTCACTTTTGCCATGCAGCGTTGCAGATGAAAATACACTTTTGAAGCAGAATTACTAAACCCTAGTGAAGCGTTGCAGATGAAAATACAAAATATCATAGAGAGCGGAGAATATTCAATTCTCCCGTGATATTTAGAAGGGAACAGACATACAAATAAAAACATCTAATAAACTCAAGCAAAATTCACTTATGAAGCAGAATAACTAAACCATGCAGTGTTTCAGATGAAGAGGGCAGAATATTCAGATCTCGACCGTTGCAGCCTGTTTATTCAGATAGCCCTTAAAGTGTTCCCCGGCGTCAATTGCAATCGACTCCCAATTCGACGGTCGAAAAAAATAAGAGGCCGGATAACGACTCCCATAATCCATACCGCTCACAAAAACCCAATCGCGCCACGGTGCAACATACGTAACGGCGTTAATACCTTTCGGGAAAAATGGCACAGGCGTCCAAACGTTTTTCTGAGTATCATACTTTCTTATCACTCTTTTCCACGAATCAATCACATACAAGTTCCCACATGAAACAAAACACAGACAGCTTTGAAGAGACATATCTAAAGGCCACATGTCTTCCATTGTGTTCCAAGTGCTCGTTTTCGTATCAAAAACTTCCGCACTTGTTCCTACTGCCGGACGCTGCCAATAGGAGTCACTGCTTCCACTTATTACCATGAATTTCCCATCCATGAAAACACCTTTTGCGGCTTTGTGGCATTGGTGGCAGGATTTCCCACTTGTCTGCTTCCACATTGTAAACTTCTGCAGTCGCCAGAGTGTAGCCGCATTCATCACAGCCGCCGGCGACGTAAATAAAATCTTTAGAAGACGAAACTGAACAGGCAAACCACACTCGACTTGTAGGCATGTCGGCTCCGCGTCCCCATTTTCTGGAGTGAAAATCATAAATTAAAACCGTCTTCGCGCTAATCGACCCAATCGTCCCACCTAACAGAACAATCTTCCCATTTACGGAAACCAACTTAGATTGATCATCTGGATATATTTTTGTCGTCGTACACTTCACAGGGTCGTCATAGAACTCGGTAATATTGATCATACTTTCCCAGCTTCTGCAAACATTCCTGAACTTCTCGTGAAATTTATATGGAACTCTCAGTAACACCTCTCGTTGAAGATCGCTATGAAGATCAGGAAGAACATCCATTACTGGCAACGCTGCAGACCTTTTTACCAACCTAACCAAATTATTAGGAAGAGCCTCCATTAGTGGCAACGCTCCAGACCTTCTCAGTTCCAGCTACCCAAATTATTGAGCTTTACTCTCACCTTCTCACATATCGTTCATTGATGTATATTGCTATTTATAAGCCATGAATTTGTACGAATTTAGTTGTGTGAACCACCGACATCATTTCATTATTATTTTTATTTAATTTCTACATTATGCGTGAAGTATGGTTAACTTTCTAACTCCCCGATCGATTAAAACCAATAAAGATTGAAAAACATTTATATTTTTAGTCATGATCGAAATCCCCACAACGGGTGCACAACGAGTCAATTGGCACCAACAATAAATATTGAAAAACGTTTATATTTTTAGAGTCATGATCGAAATCCCCACAACGGGTGCACAACTAGTCAATTGGCACCGACATGGGCCCGACGGACGCGTGCCATGCCAACAGCAGCACCCAACTGCCAGATCACAATTCCCACCCGGTGTCCGATTGCATTTTGCGCCACGCGCCAGCTTCCAGCTCTAGTCACCTGCCAGCCAGCATGCATAATCGAGCATCTGCCCATGTGCCTCCCCACTTGCCCACCCAGCTGCCTGCATGCTCCACCTCCGGGGCTGATCATGAGTTTCCCTCCACCGCCCACGCGCCCCATGCAAAAAGTTAATTACCTCAGCGATCTTCTGGTCCGGAGCTCGACCTCCCGTTGGCGGTTTAACTGCTCCTACGTGTGTAATGTCCAGTCCGCTGTTCCTATCCTGATCTGGGCTATGATTCTCATGATTCCCACGATTCTGGATGAATTGCACTGTCCTTTCACTCTCATGATCTTTACGAGCACTCCGGTTAATATGACAGGGATGTACCTACTCTTCATTCAGCATTTTCTTAGGTCTGTTGATGCTCGGCTGAAGGCTTTGCTTAGAAAAGGCTCCACTTCCGTTACCCGGTTGAGAGCTCTTCTCTTAGGCCCTTGCTACTGCTCTAGTTATCTTGGCTCTAGCTCTCTCGGCTCTGATTAGTCCGTGTGCTCGGTCTCTAGTTCTCTGGCTGCGGGTCGCGGGTTCTCTGGTACTTTAGTTTTCTGGTCCTCTAGTTGTTGTTGCTCGAGTTATTGGTACTCTAGTGCTTTGGTCGTGGTCCTCTGGTTGCAGGTTCTTAGTTTCTCTTGTCCTTTGTTTCTTTGGTCCTCACGACGCTCACTCGCTCAGTTCCCGGTTCTATAGGATTCACAGTTTATTAGTTCTACCATTTTCGCTACCATGGCGCCTACTAAAAGGGCCTGTACCCGTCAGGACACCCAACAGGCGAACGCTCTACATCATAGCGGCTCCTCCTCCACTCCGCTTGTTCGTCTCATGCGCAGGGTGGTGGAAAAGGCTCGTAAGTTCCACTCTGAAATCCCTATTTAGGCTCAGGTAGAGATTCAGGATGCCGAAGACGACGCCAGAGTCTCTCGGGGCTGCCTGACGGATGATGAAATTCGCGAAGAGTTTGAAGCCCTCATCCTCGAGCCTGGTAACACTAGGGGTTGGAATACTTTGTATCAAAAGACTCTTGACGTGCATTGGTCTCACAAGTTGGTATTGGGCAAAGCTCTCACCGACCGCAACGATGCTCAAGCTGAAATCCTCATGCAGCGGGATGAATTGCATGATATGCTGAAGCAATTTCTATACAACCAGCAGCAGTTTGCACGCCACTTCAGGATCACCTTGGCTAAGGACCTGACCACCCAGCCCGAGCAGAAGGAATGCAACAGTAATTAAAGCTATGCTTGCTTTTTTCCTTTTTTTAGATCTTTGTTTCGGTCATTTTTGCTTATGCTTATCAGTAGCTCTACTATTTTTACTGTTGTCTGTAATTACTGGTTTCCTAGATAGGATGACTGTTTTAAGATACATTTCCACACTTATTTTGGGGTATGTTTTCTCTGTCATGAGAGGACCCGGCACTACTCAGACTCTGTATTTTTTGACGAAGGCAATTTAAGGATCTTTATCTAGATTACAAAAAAAAAGAGTCATGATCGAAATGTTCTCAAATTTCTACCTATACCCACCTTAATTCAAGTAAAAATTTCATTATTATTCTTATATTTTTTATATATAGCAAGCATATTTGCCACCAAGATGGGTCTATTTTTTTTTTAACTATGGGAACAACAACCTCCCAAGGGTATATCCAAGAGCCCGCAAGCCAGGATATACCAGTAACTTGTGACTCAATAGGGGCTGAGACATCCCAAAACCCACCAGGGTGAGCCTCTATCCTAGGGGTCTATTAACCACAGAATAATACCTTTGAGAAAAGGTCAGACCCTTCTCCCATGCCGTTGAGTGAGAATACCATCTTTGAGGAAACAATCAACCCTTCCCATGGATTTAATTCATGCAAATTTTTTTCTATAGGATGGGACTTAAGACGTTTAAAATTGACACTCATTCAAAAGAGTAACATAGTTTAGGATGTGAGGGCCAACCCTTTAGCATTATTCCCTTTACATGTAAATATGCTTGACGAATGAGTGATCAACTCATCAACTCTTTCACTAGGTAAGCATCGAAGCGAATACCATATTTGATGAAGGGTTAGCTCACCCTTTCAATTCACACACCTCGACATGAATAACATAGTTTAGGAAGGGTCGCGTGACCCTTCTTCAAGGTATCTCTAAAAGAGAATATAATGAAAGAGGGAGAGTGGGATAACACTTTCTCAGTGACACCATTACCCAAAAAATGGTTGAAGGAGGGATAATTGACCCTTCCACTAGATAAATTGGGATGAGAATACCATCTTTGAGAAAGGATCATCTAATCCTTTTCCATTGGCCCCTTTCATTAGAATTCAATTATGGGGTAATTGTCGGCCCACTTTTCGCTAATGATTATCTTGCACAAAAAATATGCTTGATAATGTGTACACTGACCCTTCCTCTAATGTCCCTAATTTTATGACAAAAAAAAAAAATTAGACACTCATATCATTTAAATGCTTGTTACTATTCTTTACGACATCTAATTATTTTCAAAGGGAGTTGGAGATCTGTGTGAAGTTTTTGCTCTCGACGCGTTTCGGACTCTATAGTTGAGTCCATCTTCAGGAGAAAATGCATCTCAAAAGAACAACCACCACAAATCTACATTTTAATAATGTTAGTTTGTTTCTTAACTTTATTTAAAAAGAGCCGACCTAATTACTATAAAATTAATATTAATTAATGCTATTTTATTATAATCCACTCTAAATTTTTTTGTTTATTTAAATTTATTATTAATAAATTAATCTTTTAAAAATGTTTCTTATTAAATTAAACATATTATGTTTCTAGATTATTCTTTAGAATGTTAAAGTAAAATTTTTTAGTGTATAAATGTAAAGATCTCAATTTTTACAAATAATAATTCTAATTGTTTTAATTTTATTAAAAACTTCAAACTTTTACATTAGTTTTTATTTTCAAAACTTCACACTTCATTAGTTTTTACTATTCTAAGAATTTTATTAAAGTTTATGAGGTTGAGTATTATAAATATAATAATTTCTAGAATGTTGATAAATTTAAGTTTCATTTTAAATTCTTTAAAAATTTTAAAACCTTCAATTTAAATTTTTGTTTATAAGGTTTTTTATCTCACTTATTAAAAATTAAATTTATTACTTTAAAATTATTACTTTAAAATTATTAAGTATATAAAGTTTTAAATTTTTCTTAAAGTTGTATTTAACATTAAATTTTTTTTCATAATTTATTAAAAATTTTATTTTTATTTTACTTATACAATTTTTATAATTCGTTAATTTTTTATCTTTTTAATTTTTAATTTTATATTTTGGAGTTAAATTTTTAAATTTTAAATTTAACACTTTATTTATTTATGTTTTTATTCCGAAGGGAATGAATGATTGGTTTCCAAGAATCACATAGGTTAAGACCATCGTCCCTATTGAAGTTTCTAGGTTGTTTCTCAATTTCAATCGCTTCACGTATGCGTCTTCTATTGTAGTTCTCTTCAATTGCTATGACTTTTGCTTCTTCAATGCAAACATGGTGGTTTGTCATTGACGAATGCTCAGCCACGGCTGATTTCTTAATTCTTTCATGACTAACATCTGCACAATGCTCTTTCAGTCTTGTCTGAATTGAGCGTCCTATCTCCCCTATGTAGACGTCTTCACATGAGCACGGGAACGAATAAACACCTTTCCTTAGTTTCGAGTCAATGGGGTCTTTAGCTCTATCTAACAAATTTCTTAGGGAGTTAGGAGGGCAGAATATTGTTTTAATATTCTTCTTCCTCAACATTTTGGCAATCTTATCTGTTGTTCCTTGGATATAAGGGAGAAAAGTTCTTCCTGCTTCTTCTTGTCTGTTGTTACCTTGGAGATTTTAAGTCTCTATCTCTTTTGGTTACACTTTTAGTCATGTTTGATTGCATTGAGAAGAACGAGATGTTGTCACATACGTAACGTAGCACTACATTACCAAAAATAAAAATAATTAAAAAAATACATGTGGGCTCCTAAAATAAAAAAAATAAAAAAATTATGAAAGTTAATTTAAAAAATTCACGTAGGTCTATAAAAATCCTGAGTTTAAAATTTTTAAAAAAAATTACACCTCTCTGTGCTTGATAGATCCGGGTTTCAGATGGATCTTTATTTACTTGCGAGGTTTTCTCATTCATCACCAAGTGGTCTTGAACTCAATTATTTTAAATGTAACTATTACCATCGTAGATCCATCTTAAACCCGGATCTACCAAACACGGAGAGGGAACCAATTTTTCTTGAGGCATAAATTCTTTTTATCTTGAATTTACACTTCAATATATTTGATCTCTCTCTATTCTTGATATATCTAGGTTTAAGATCAAATCAATATAATTTTAGTTTTTTGTTAAATCCGACATCATTTGCATTTTTACACAACATTACACATCTCCCCCTTCTCAGTTATAAACACCTCACACTACTCTCAATGCATCTATAATTTGTAAATCCTTCTTCTCTTATTTCAATCCATTTATAGTTCCGCCTTGGTGATACTCTTATCCACAGTCCTCGTTGTCAAAACGCTCATACTCTTTTAGCCCAACCCATATTCTATACTCGTTCACATCTATGACTCGAAGCAGATTGTATAAGACGTGACTCAGATCCCGTTGATCTTACGGTTGCAATTGTGCTTGTGTACTAGCTCATTCTATTTATGTACATGGAATCCTTACATTGATTCATATTTCCTATATGTCTTTCTTTATCATTCTCACTATGGAAATGTAAATTTGCTATGTTGTTATTTTGAATATGCTTGGTCATAACTGAGGCCTTTATTGTATTTCATGTAGTCGTTGATGTCATAATAGTTTGTTATTTAGTATGTTAGGTTGCATTGGTTTGGACTTGGCCTTTAATTCTTTCCAAGTAATTTATTATTTAGTTGTAGTTTGTTTTTGCTTTTCTGGATTTTTTACTTAGTAAGAGATTTGAAACCAACGTTTAGAGCAGGAACTCTGCTCATTGGAAGTAGAGCAAGTTAGAAATTTATGAAAATCATCGTAAATTTTTTTTATGTCTAGATGCGGAGATAGAAAATGAATTATCTAAATTGTCTAGAAAATCATGAACAACTCAGATAACTGCGAAATCCTAAATCCTCTTAGTTGTAGTTTTGTTTTTGTTAGAACAATATTCTCATCATATACATGCCATGGACCCTTATGTTGTTCTATCTAGTGTTGTTTGTCTCATTAGTGCCTAGTCTAGTGTCTTGGACCACATGTCTATCCACATTTTATTACTTAGACTAGTGATATGCCTTATCCACCTTGTATGTCCACAAGAGCACCATATTTCCTTGGTTTCGAGAGTCAATGCATGCATTCATGAGTAAGTTATGTAACTTGTTTGGTTCAAATGTACATTTAGAAAGACAAATGTGGTGGCCATTTGGGCTAACAACACATCAAAATACCATTTTTATATCCCAAAATGTATATCCCATTTTTTGTGACTTTGCAACTCATTGCAATATCCCAATTTTTGTAGTTGCAATATCTCTTTTCATCATCAATATCTTTATTTTCAAAATCTCATTTTATCGATATACAAAATTCAATTTATCATTGTGCACAACTACTGCAACCTTGTAAATATTGTTTCAACATGTATTTTATATTTGAGGATAATCATTATAATTTAAGTTAAATCAATAGTGAATGAATATGAAAAAATGTTAATTAAAATATTTAATAAAATAACACCGTTTGAATCATGACTGCAAATAAAATAACACCATTTGAGTCATAACTGCAAATAAAATCATCTAACAGAACATTTCATTGGAATACAAATAAAGTTAGGTATTATCCGGCAAGAGCATAACAAACATTATAACATTTCATTGGAATACAAATAAAGTTAGGTACTATCCTGCAAGAGCATAACAAGCATTATAACACTTCATTGGAAAGCAAATAAAGTCAACTATTATCTGCAAGACCATAACAAACATTATAACATTTCATTGGAATACAAATAAAGTTGGGTATTATAGGCAAGACCATAACAAACATTATAACATTTCATTGGAATACAAACCAGCGTAGATCCAAATCCTAGGCTCTATCAAATGCCGAGAGGGATCAAATCTCTTGAGGTGCAAACCTCTCCTCGAATAGCTCCTTGAGTGCAATACCTAAGAAGAGGTTTGCACCTTGGGAGATTTGATCCCTCTTGGCGCTTGATAAAGCCTAGGATTTGGATCTAGGCTGGTTCCAGTCGTGGGCGGTGACACAAAACTAGAGTTTGATTAGCATTATGTAATTATATATATTTTTCGATTATCATATTGTAGGGAACAAGTTAAGTTGAAAACACAGATACAATTATGAGGATTATCATAATGTAAGTAATAATTATTAAGGATTGAGGCGTAAATTCTTTTTTATCTTAAATTTACACTTCAATAGATTTGATCTCTCTCTATTTTTGATATATCTAGGTTTAAGATCAAATGAATATAATTTTATTTTTTTGTTAAATCCGACATCATTTGCATTTTTACACAACATTACACGTCTCCCCATTCTTGGTTGTAAACACCTCACACTAATCTCAATACAATTATCATTTGTAAATCCTTCTTCTCTTATTTCAATCCATATATAGTTACGACTTGGTGATACTCTTATCCATTGTCCTCATTGTCAAAATGCTCATACTCTTTTAGCCTAGCCCATATTCTATACTCGTTCACATCTATGACTCGAAGTAGAATGTATAAGCCATGACTTGACTCCCGTTGATGTTATGGTTGCAATTGTGCTTGTGTACTAGCTCGTTCTGTTTATGTACATGGAATCCTTACATTGATTCATATTTACTGTATATATTTCCTTATCATTCTCACGATGTAAATGTAAAATTGTTATGTTGTTATTTTGAATCTGCTTGGTCATAAATGAGGCCTCATTGTATTTCATGTAGTCGTTGATGCCATAATAGTTTTCTATTTAGTATGTTAGGTTGCATTGGTTTGGACTTGGCCTTTAACTCTTTCCACGTAATTTTTATTTAGTTGTAGTTTTGTTTATGCTTTTTTGGATTTTTCACTGAGTAAGAGATTTGAAACCAACGTTTAGAGCAAGAACTGTTCTCATAGGAAGCAGAGCAAGTAAGAAATTTATGAAAATCATCATGAATTTTTTTTATGTCTAGATGCGGAGATAGAAAATGAATTATCTGAATTGTCCATAAAACCATTAACAACTCAGATAACTGCGAAACCCTAAATACTCTTAGTTGTAGTTTTGTTTTTGTTAGAACAATATTCCCATCCTAGACATGCCATGGACCCTTATGTTGTTCTACTTAGTGTTGTTTGGATCATTAGTGCCTAGTCCAGTGTCTTGGACCACATGTTTGTCCACACTTGACTACTTAGACTAGTGATATGCGTTATCCACCTTGTATGTCCACAAGAGCACCATCTTTCCTTGGTTTTGGGAGTCAATGCATGCATTCATGAGTAATTTATGTCATTTCCCTATTTTAAGGAGTCTAAGGGCGCTACATCATTAATTTGGTCAAATTGGTGTATTAATGGCCACTAGTGCTCATAAAACCACTACTCCAATACTTTGGTCCACACATAGGTTCATAAGTATCCACTCATGGCTCTCATAGGTTTTATTGACCAATTCGTGAGGTCCAAGTATGAGTTGGATGGCATTAATGTCAGTAAGTGGGAAATTAGTTTAGGTAAGCCCTCATTATTCTAAGCTACTTAACTTGCCACTAAGTCTCTCGATTTTTCCTCCTAAGAGAATCTATATATTATACACATCTTATTGAATAATAATGTAATGGAAGGTCAATCGACATGATTGTTTTTCTCTTGTGTTCTACTTAATATTTTCTTCATATTTCTTCTATTTTCTTGTCAATGTTTGGTAAATTCTATGCAAAACCTGCTCTGGTAATCTAGATACACTTGTGACACATATATAATTCGACATGGTATCAGAGCGCCATAGGGGATCCTAGTCTTGCTTCCAAAATAAATTTCCAAGTGTGTGTTTTGCAGGTTCCTAAAACAACTTCATTATGGATTCAAAAGAAGTTCCTCTCCTCTCTCCATTCAACTATTCAGAGTGGAAATAAAATATGTGTGCATATCTCAAGAGAAAATGTCTATTTGATGTGTTCATTGGTGTTGTGAGCGAGCCAAATATTATGAAGAGAAGTGTGATTAGCTCAATGATTGTGATAGAGCATATGGAACTATGTGTTTGGCTATAACTCCTAGAATGCATTATCTCATCGATTATGTTGAGTATACATTTGAACTTTGGAGAAATCTATATAGAGATTTTGGAATGCATAAAGAAGATATTAGCTATATGGAGAGAAAGCAAATGGACACGTCCTCATGTTTTCTCCCTCCAAAGGTCTCGGCCTCATGCTTTTCTCAAGAAGTTGTTCAAATTGAAAAAGAAGAAGACGATACAGATTCAACAAATGATTCAACTCAACTTTATTCATCTATGGCTTCCTATGTTTTCCATGAAGCTTTTTTGCATGAAGATAAAATACAATTTGCTTCCATCAATACTGTTGAAGAGATGTCTCTCCATTCCACTTCTTTCTCCTCTATGTCTTCTATTACGAATGTTGAAGATGGGTCGTTGATTGGTGATCATAGTGAGCCTTCTCTAGAAGAGGTTCTTTATTCATATGAGAGTATTGGTTCGAAAGATGGTCAAGGAGAAGTTTGGAAGTCAAGTGAAGATATCTCATTACTTCACACTCTTTTTTTTCCTATGTATTCCTACACCAGGACAACATGATTTCTTCAAGTTCACTTGAAGATGGAGGAGCCTTAGTCATCACATTGGCAAACTTGAGACTCATGTTCCTCTTTCTTGGAGCTGATTACAAATCTCTTGGTTTGAAGTTGATGCTTCAGGAGCTTTATGAATCCCTTGGGGTCACTTATTCTCAAGCATCTCAAGTCTCTTTTGGACCTAACACCCTAATTGGTTCGAAGGTCAAGTCTAAAGAGAAGCCTTCACTCTACTATCAATGTTACTCAGTTGTTCAACATGGATTCAATTTCCATCATGCAGTTTTACATGTACATGATCTAGCTAAGCACATTCCTCTTCTTCCCAAGAAGAAGCTTCCCCCAAACATATGGAAAAGTTCACACCTAATTTTTTTTTGGAGTAGTTTTTTTTTGGTGTATTTTATGTCCATTTTAGAGGGAGGATTTTCCCCATGTGGTTTTTCCTCTTTCCTCACTTATATGGAATAATAAATTGTAAAGGGTGACCATAAGCCTTTGTTACTTGGGCCTTACTTTTCATGCTCACAACCATTTTGGATTAAGGGAGGGTGTTAGAACAATATTCCCATCATAGACATGCCATAGACCCTTTTGTTGTTCTACCTAGTGTTGTTTGGTTTATTAATGCCCAGTCTAGTGTCTTGGACCACATGTTTGTCCACATTTGACTACTTAGACTAGTGATATGGCTTATCCACCTTGTATGTCCACAAGAGCGTCATTTTTCCTTGGTTTTGGGAGTCAATGCATGCATTTATGAGTAAGTTATGTTGTTTCCCTATTTTAAGGAGTCTAAGGGCTCTAAATCATTAATTTGGTCAAATTGGTGTATTAATGGCCACTAGTGCTCATAAAACCACTACTCCTCTACTTTGGTTCACACATAGGTTCATAATTATCCACTCATGGATCTCATAGGTGTCATTGACCAATTTGTGAGGTCCAAGTGTGAGTTGGATGGCATTAATGTCAGTTAGTGGGGAATTAGTCTAAGTAATCCCTCATTATTGTGAGCTACTCAACTTGCAACTAGGTCTCTTTCTTTTTCCTCTTGAGAGCATATATATATCGTACACATCTTATTGAATAATAATGTAATGGAAGATCAATCCACATGAGTGTTTTTCTCTTGTGTTCTACTTAATATTTTCTTCATATTTCTTCTATTTTCCTGTCAATGTTTGGTAAATTCTAAGTGAAGTTTTCTCTAGTAATCTAGATCCACCTATGATACACATAGAATTTGATAGTTTTAACCGTTCATCTTTTAAAATTTATTGCTTCGAGTTTGAATCCCATAATTTTTGTTTCCTGTCGGCGTTCATGTTATGCTTGGAACTCCATTTGTTTAATGTTGAGTTTATCGTTCGAAACCCATGTCAATTTCCAATATCTTCTTGGCATGATACGTCGAATCTAGTACGCTAGGGTTTAGGGTTTTGTTTAAATTGGTTTAGTCCCTACATAGAACCGGTTCATGCATAGAATTGTTAATGTTTCGTATTGAAATACTATTAATCCATTATTAAATTTGTGTTGCAACTCTCGAAGTGTCGATGTGCTTGTCCTTATTCTTTCGAATTCCATCTTTTGATTGTATAAGGATAAATTTTCTTATTGTTTTTATTTCCTTTCGTCATTATCTTGGACTAGCGCTACTATTGTCTGCCTTACTTGAACTGAGATATCTTCGGGACATTGTGAATCTACTTAGAGCCTGTTTTTGGTCGTTATAATTGGTTTATATCCTTCTTCTTGCTTCCGCTCATGTTTTAATTACAATAACAATATTATTATGTTAAACTATTTGCTCCTCAATGCTCTGCTTATACGTATATTAGCTTTTATATTGTATATTGTATTATTTGTTTAGGGCATTCCTTAGCTTAAATTGTTATGGTACTTGCGCTTCAATTTTATGATATATATATATATATAAAGGGATTAATCCTTTGTATGATATTTTTAGTTGGTTATCCTTGCGCTCTTGTTATTAGTGTACATCCCTAAATGTTGGATTATTATAATAAAATCTATAATGTATTGCTTGTTCTGTGTTCTATTTGCTTGGTCAAATATATAATGAATATAATGGTATTATCTACATATATACCTACTTTGCAACTATTTCATAGTATTAGAATGTTTATATACAAATAAACTATATATTTTTAGTATCTTTAGAAACATCAATTCATAAAAATTGCATGCTTTATTTTTCACTTGGACTTTTTTATATTCAAAATGTTACCCATTGCATAAATATTTTAGCACTATTAATAACATTTAACAAGAAAATTGTGTGATGATGATAATAGGGCTAGATATGCATTGTAACTATTTTTCTTGCATAAATATATCATCAACGTTCTTCTTTCTAAGATAATCTAGATAGGCTTAGTAGAGTTGAAATTGAGGGCAGCTAAAGGTAGGAAATTAACGAATTATGTTGGCAACTGTATGCCAAAATAATCTAAGAATTTCATTGTATGCATAGGTCTTGATTTTCAGCCAAGTGGTGGTGGTATCATACTACATATGAATATTTATCTACCCTATCATGACCTTTGTGAAGTCTTATCACTATATGAATGGGTTATAAACTTTGGAAAAGGTGATAGATTTGTGATTTATCATATGCATTGGAAGAATATAATGATGAGGCACCCAAACCAAGTGATTTGACAAGATTTTTATTTTATTGAACTCACGGTTACCATTTAAAAAGGTAATATTTTGTTTCATGATATGTTTGACGTGGCGAGCTGATTTGGCATAGTGGGAGCCTCCCAATTGGTTGACATACTATGTGTTTTGGAAAATCGTCAAACATAGTTTATGGTTGGTATATTGCTTGGTCCAAAATTACATGTTGGAGTATGTAGCACACACTTGGAATACCACTAATCGTTTTGGAACTGATACTTGAGGAAATACTGAAGTATTATGAGGTATGTTGAACCAACAATATCTCATATATCAAATGTCGTATTTGCAAAATAATTTATTTTTTTCTATGTTTTGGTTCCCATTTTGTTTGTATCGTTCCCTATCCTTATCCCTTGAACAAAAGAATGCTTGAACAAAGGGATTGGTTTTAGAAAATGATAAATTAAGAGGTCAAGATGATATGGGTGGTTGAAATTCCATGTCAATATCTTAGTTGTGGTGAATTGTTTGGTCTTCTAAAGCATGGTCAATATGGTGGCCCATTCCAAAATGAGATTGAATTATTGCAATAGATTTTGTGATTCTCTTTGTTACCTACTATTCATCCTCCTTCGTATGCATTGTTTCTCTGAGTCATTTGCAGAAGTAAAATTGAATGTTAAAGTTTGTCAAATTATGAGTTTGCAAGCTATTGTTATTCCCAAGAAATGAATTGGATTTAAGTATTTTGGATTGGATTTGAAAATGCTTAGTATTGGGGGTCAAAATGAAAGTCTTTTGTTAAAATGGTTCATGGTCGTCAGCCTACTGACATATATGAAGTTGTTTTCTCTAGAATTGGTATTGGAACCCTAGCTCATGCATAGACCTTTGCATGCCCAAACTGGGGTTTTCATTTTGTGATTCTTTTGATTGTAAAAAAATAATCTATGGTATTCTTTAAACTCTATTTATGCAAACCCATTGCTCTTAACAATGGTTGTGACTATTTCAAATGAACTTGTGGATAGATACGAAATTCTTGAATTGTTTGACAAGAGGTTATAGGTGATAAATTGCTTTCGAAATCTATAGGAAGTATGCTCCTTGTTGGACAATAAGTATGACCTCAAGCCTTCTTAAAATATTTGTTGACATTGTGGCATAGATGCAATCTCATCTTTAAACCCATAACTTGTGATTTCAATATAAAAATCCAAGTGCAAAAGACTTGGCTTTCATTTATGAATCCCTCATGTATAATCTTGGAAGATTTTTGGAGTTTTGTTTTGGTTTTTAAATGAATGAGTATCAATGTTAATGACTACACAAAAAAAAACTTATGAGTTGTGGGAACTATGGAATATGATTTGATTGAATTTTGGTGACTATTTGTGAAATATCGCTACAAGATTGAGAAGATCCATGTGTTTAAATTGCATATAATTTTTTGGTTGATGATATCTGTATCAAACATTTTCCAGTATGAACTCAAAAGTGAGTTCTAAAGGTTTGTGAGTTTTGTTTTCAAATTGAAGATAGGGGTGCTTGTTATGTAGTAGTGTGAAAACTCATGATAGTTGGTGTACAACATGTCTAGTTGTTTCAAATTTAGAAATTAAATTTAAAATTTAAAGAGTGATATTTATTTTGCATGGCATGGTTTGTATACTTCTGATGAAATTTGATGATACTCCTATTATTTAGAATTCAGGACATCTAAAAAACTAAACATAAGTGTTAACAATCAAATTAATGCCCTGAACAAGTTAAAGTTAGAAGCACGATTTATTGTTCACCTGCAACATAAAGATAGAAATCAAGTACAAAAAGAGACATTCCTCTCTTTTCCGACCACCACTTCCACAATTGGAATATTTGAGTGAAGACACGAGTAGCCTAAAGAGGCGAGATTCAATGATTGAATTACCCACTTCAAGCCTAGATTCAATCTCCATCAGCTGAAAATGGAAAGAAATACATGGAATACACATTAATTATGCCCAAAATCATGGATTAATGGCACAAAAGCCTAAAAAAACTATAGAAAGTGGGTTTTTGATCAAAATAATCAAAATTTGGGAAAAAGGTATTATCCCACATTGAAGTTTGGTTCCTGATTTCTCAATTCCCAATGCTATAAAGGCAGCAATTTGGGGTGAAGTAAAACACACATGCGAAAGAGAAAAGGAGTGTTGAAGGATTGAAGTCAAGGATCTCCTTAATTCAAAAGGAAATTGGTGATCAAGGGATTTAAGGTAGAGGAATGGATCAAAGGAAAAGGAGAAGGAAGGCACCTTCAAGGATTGTAAGTATTTCTCCATTGCATCTAATATGAATCAATTCAATTTCCCCCCCAATTCTTGTTCAAAGTTTTCCCTCCATGTTTGATTTTGAATTTGAATTAGGATGCAAATAGATCTAGCTTGAATTTCAATTTTTAGTAGGAGAGTAGGAAGGATTTGTGGTTTGATTTGTAGGAATGGAGAAGATCTAAAGGAGTTGCAAATATCAACTATCAAGGAAATTCACCAACCTTCAAGACTACAAGAGGTATTCTCCTCCCTTCAAACCCTTCTCAAACTCCATGAAAGTAGGCTTAATCTTTGAAAATTGTGATAATTGCTTTGTATATGTTTCCTATGGGCCTCACCTACCCATAGGAAAGTAAGGGTAAATCTTAGCTATTGTTATTAAACACCCATCTAACATATTTGAGACCATATTAGGGAAGGGTTTGAATTTTCTTGATCTTTCTTTTCCCTAATTTAGGTGTTTTAGCCATCAATCCTTTAAATTCTTATGTTAGATCCAAGGACCTCATGTTGGGGTATATTAGGGACAAATTGAGCCAAATTAGGACCTGTTTTGATTAGTTCTGGCATGATTTTTCCATAAATTTGTGCGTAGTCACATTTTTTCCTATGACAATTTCCGCTTTGTTAAATATTCGCATATTTTAGGTTAAGATATGTGACGGGGTCACATTTTTAGGCCCGTCTAGTGCGATTGCCCCCTAATTTTTTAAAATTATGCTCAATTTCCTTCAATTTTTTCACCGTTGTAGTTAGATCTAGAGGTTAGGAATCCATATTTTAGCATATAGATCCTCAATTCCATCATTAATGGTGATATTTTGCTGATTTGATTAAATTTGGGAATATTTGGTGACTAATTTGCAAAAAAAATTGAAAAATGATCAAAACTTAGATCATTATTTTGCTGAAATTTAAGCCCATTAATTGTTGAATTTTTGAAGTTGTAGACCTATTTCAAAATCTAAATCACAATAAACATAAGATTAGGATCATTTTTTGAATAATTTGGAAGAAATGTTTCAAAAAATTGAACACTACACCTTAGATAATTTCAAAAAATATTCCTTCCAAAACAAGAGAAAATGATTGATTAGTGAATTTATTAGTTTGGAACTTTTAATTGTTGACATTTATTGAGTACAATTAGATAGATTATTTTCAATTTCAAGTTTCTTTTGATACACTATACCTGAGCCACAAGTATCCTCATTTCTTGCGCTTCCAAGTGATCCTACAAATGAGAAAGTGGATCTCAAGTGTAATATTTTAGATTTGATTTTTTAGCATGTTTTCGAGCCACAAGTATCCTCTTTGCTTGTGCTTTTGGGAGGTCCTACACATGCGAAAGTGGATCTCAAGAGTAATATGTAGACTTGAACTTTGAAGCAAATTTTTGAGCTCTGTGTATCCTCTTTGCTTGCACTTTCGGGTGGTCCTACAAATGAAAAAACGTAGATCTCAAGTGTAAATTTTTTAATTCATAGAATTTTAAAGGGATCTACATATACTCTTTCCTTATTCTTCCAGGAAGTCCTACAAATGAGAAACATGGATCCGTAGTGTAAATATTTGAATTTATTTCTTTTGAGGTAATTGTTCGTTTTAAAAGATTCTTGAAATTGAAAAATTAACCATAATTCAAAGAGGAACTGCTTCAAAAATTCAAAGACTTATTAAAATTTTGCATCACCTTTTCAAAACATTGAAAACTTCACTTGATTTGGGACACTTATTCCTACATTTGGAAAGAACATAATGCAATTTGTGAACCAAGATAGAACCACATTTCCAAGATTGAAACACTAATTTGAGAGACTATTGGGAACCTAAAACACTTGGAAACATTTCTCATTCAAGATTTAATTTCTAGTTAAGTAGATTTAAATCAATTTGGACACATTTCACAAACTGAAACCATCCTCTTGAACCCTTGTGTCAAAAACTTGTTGAAAAGAGAAAAACAACAATTTGTGATATTAAAATGTCACTTTTTGAAAATTTTATTTTTCTAGTTAAAAGAATGGTTCCATTTTGGAAAGGTTGAATCACTTGCATGTATGAGGGACTTATAAAGATCCTCTTACTCTTAGATAGCTTAAAGTTTTCATCAAATTAAAGGATATATTATTGATCATTTGTGCATTGTTTGGTTCAATACTTTGAGTCACAAACACCACCAGTTTCATTAACACTCCTGAAACTAAGCAAATTGCCTTTAAAATGGGCAATTAATATAAAACTAACCAAGATTTTATTTTCATATCACCAACAAGATTAGGCTAAGGAATTGGATTAGGATTGTACGGTTAACACTCCAAGGGAACAAAATCCTGAAACTAGCATTGATTAATGAGCAATTAGATCCATAAGTAGGAAAGAGCACTTACCGGGAAAGCACATATAAAACATGCATCAAGCACGAGGTCAATATGGATAAGGGAGGTACCCCCCCTTTTGCTTGTTTAGTGGGACATGAGCACATCCAAGTATTCCATTTAAGTGAAAATCCCTTAGGGTGACATCACTTTTTGGAGTATCTCGTCTATGTGAGTTGTCCTAGACTTACAATTATTCTACCCGACCACCAATTGTGAAATGGTAACCATAGTTGTTGTTCCTAGGATACCACAAGAGCTATTATGAGTGGGGGGAACTTGCAATACCTAAGATAAACATTTAATATTCATCCCCTTGCGAGGGTGATTGGCCTAGATCCAATACTTGTGCCTTTGGGGATTGAAATATTGGCGTAATTGTTTCCCATACCTTCACTATTAGTAATTGTTGAGGCTTGAGACCCCTCAGGAGCTACTAGTTTCAGAAGGCCCTCTAATCCATCTTTTCACTGAACTTCGGTTCTTTGGGAAAGAAGTTTATGTTCTTGTTTCATAGGACATTTTTTATATGTATGGATTGTTTGATTATATTTTTGTTATTATACGACAATAAACAAATCCTAACACTAAAATTCAAAGTGGAAACTCTACCGATACGCTAGTCAAGGAGACAATGAGGTGATTGAATAGAATTTGAAAGCGCTGCTAAATCATATAAGCGAATACCAAAACCACATCCCAATGACTTGGAGACTGAAAAAATTCTAAATTCAATTAATTGCAATAGAAAAGAAAAAATCATCCCTGGCAATTCATCGTTACATCACAAACACAATTTAGAAACAATTGATGATATTTCTCCATTTGAAATTGAAACAGTAAAAAATGACAGAGCTACTCATGTAAAACCATTCTTAATAGGTCCTTTACACTGAGTGGTAATTCATATCAATGGGCCACTATTTTAGATTAATCATCTTTTCATAAGTTTGAATAACATGTAAAGTATAACACTTGACCTTATGGATTCTTCAAGAGCTCTAGGGACCGCATCAATGCAACCTAAAATGGCTGCAAGAGGCATCGATGCTTCCACTTTGAACTCAACACAAATCCCAACATTTAACATCCCTGCCACCAGTACAAGTTCAACTGTCACTTCAGTGCCATTTGGTATAACTCCAGGTTCCAATCCTAGAAGTATATCCACTTCATCTGCAAGTATCCCTACTGGAAGGTGTACCTTACCAAACATGAGTTTTCCACATGGTTTTGATAATCAAGGTTAAACCACATAAGGAGTCTATTGAGAAACAAATTTCCAAAACGAGCATGAAAAGAGAAAAACTAGACGAGAAAGAGCACTACATGCCTTTAATGAAGAAAATAGATGAATATAAATCCTCTTCAAGGGGGCAAGATACTTATACAATTTACTAAGTACAAATGAAAAGACAAGACAAGATGCTCAAATAAAAATATATCCTTTTCATATATAGGATATTAAGAGGTACAATTACAAATCACTAACCTGGCAAGCCAACATAACTAATATTACCATACTAATGACAATTATAGCTAATGGACCAAAGCTGACATCAAAACTAATGCAATGCACCACAATATAGGGGTGAATGTTCCCACATTTAGGGATTAACATGCCCCTCCCCTTCAAACAAGTGTTTTCCTCAATGTTTGATTATTTTTGGATGCTTCTATATGAAGGACTCATCTTCCCATGTTGAATATTCAACTAGTAAGTTCTTCCACTTGATGAGGTACTCAGTAATAGCTCGAACTCGTAATTGTTTGTTCCTTGTTTAAATGATTTGTTCATGTTACAATATGAATTTTCCTTCATCCTCAAGCTACGAAAAGATTGTTTGAACTAGGATCCTCTCTCCTATTACCTTCTTTAAGCACAAAACATGAAAAATCGAATGTACTCTTGAAGATGAAGGGAGCTCCAATTTGTAAGCCATACTACCAATATTCTACAACACTTTATAAGGACCATAATACTTGGGGGATAATTTACTGTCCTTATTTATTTGCTTGAGGGGAATCTGCTTGTAAGGTTGTTTCCTCATAAATCCCCAGTTGCATTCTTTGAAACTCCTTTCATTGCGATGTTGATCAGCTTCTCGTTTCATCCTATTTTTTGATATAGTTAGGTTGTCCTTAAGTATATGGAGAACTTATTGTTGGTTCTCTATGTGATCTTCCATGTATTGAACTTTAGATTTTCCTTTTAAGGGAGATTTGATATATGGAGGTT
The DNA here is from genome assembly GCA_027924585.1 of Larix kaempferi. Taxonomy (NCBI): domain Eukaryota; kingdom Viridiplantae; phylum Streptophyta; class Pinopsida; order Pinales; family Pinaceae; genus Larix; species Larix kaempferi. The sequence goes on along the minus strand of BSBM01000524.1, from coordinate 6,276,902 downwards.
TTTACCCATAAAGTGCAATAAATGGAGACATTTTTTATGATGTATGGAAGGAAGTATTGTACCACCATTCTTCCAAAGAAAAAAATTTCACCCACTGTGTTTGTTTATCAGATGCAAAGAAATAAAGATATCCTTCCAAGAATTCGTTCACTATCTTCGCTTTCGCATCAGGTTAAAGATGATAAGATGAACTTTGAGCCAATTGGGTACCCAAACAAGAAAATAATTCAGTCCAAAATTTTTCAATGAAAATTGGATCTCTATCACTTACAATAATCTTCGGATTTCCACGTAACTTCTAAATAGTTTCTATAAAGGATGCAACTAGTGTAATTGCATTAAAAGGGTGAGAGAGTGCACACTAATGTGCATACTTCGTGAGTCTATCAACAACCACCGTAATAACATTATTTCCTTATGAATTGGGTAGACCTATGATAAAATCCATTGAGACTTCATCCTAGCACTAGAAAGGTATGTCTAATGGTTGTAGAAGTCCTAGAGTCTTAACTATTTCACCCTTATTATGTTAAGAGCCGAGTTCATCCTAAGTGACAGCTCAATGAGATGAAGCACTGCATGATAGTTGGGGCACACCACTCCATGCAATATTAATACATCCAGTTTGAGGGTGATTTTATCCCGAATTAGAAGTTAAAAATAGAAGAGAAGAATGCATAAATATGTTATACAGGATTGTTGAATCTAGTGTGAAGTGAAATATTTTCTCCATTGAAGGAAAGGCGCTTCTCTTTGTGCATGGTATTGTTCATACTTGTTATTGTTGTACTGGCACACATCCGATTGATCTCTCTTCTCTATTGCTTCTGTATCTTCATCAATAAGTTTGCTAATCTCTTATCTTCTGAAAGAAACCTGTTATGTTGTAAAAGAAAGCATTCTCTGCTATCCATTATATTATACTAAGAATAATTGTTGGGTTTTTTTTTCTCATAATTTTGAAGATTTTCCCCAGGGTATATCTTGTGTTATGGTTGTATGAATTTCATGGATTGAATGTGTCACTGCTTCAAGTCTTTGCATCTAAAAGAATTAAATATCAAATCTCAATCAAATTGAAACATGGTATCATATCTCAGGGTGTGAAGGAGATCATTTTTGCATGCCATCTAGATCCTACGTAGATCCTGAGAAGTTGGGAACAAGATTTGAAGACTATGGCATCAGTCTCTGTACAACCGAAAGACCGTCTTGAGGGCACCTTAAACTTCAACACTTGGAAGGATAGGATTCTCAACATCCTAGAGGAACATGAATTGGATGGATATGTATCCATTGTGGTGGAGGAGCCTACATCCAATGCAGGGAACATCAACTTCAAGAAGAATCAAGATAAGGCTAAACGGATCAACTATGATTCGGTAAAAGATAACTTGATTCCCGTTATCACACCATTGAAGACTGCGAAAGAATGTTATGATACATTGACTAATCTATATGAGAAGAAGGCCACGATTCATAAGAGGGAATTGAAGAATAAGATTTGAAACTTAAAGATGGATACAGATGAGACATTGGCCTCCTTCTTCTCCAAGATCTCTCAGGTAAGAAATCAGCTTGCTAGTATTGGAGTAGTTGTGGATGAAGATTATATTCTCCAAACTGCTATTGATGGTCTCCAATCATAATGGGAGACATTATTGGATGTGGTAAATATATGAGAGGTACAACCTAAATTTGAAATGTTCTGGCATGAATGCCTCCAAGAGGAGAGATGAATCTAGAGCAAGTCAGTGTTCATCAAAGAAGAAAATATTTCCCTCACAGCAAGAATGAAGAAAGGAAAGAAACCATTCTTCCAAAAGAAGTTCTCTCATTCAAAGAAGAATGAGTTCAACAAAGGCTTTGACAAGTCAAAATATAGATGCTTCAATTGCAACAAGAATATCCATTTCTCAATATATTGTAGAGTAAAGCGAAAAGGAAATTTTCATGCTTCTACCACCATAGAAGATGAAATCACTCAAAAGAATGCATCCGGAGAAAAGGAGACAAGAAGGGAGTATTATCTTGTCTCATCCATTTCGGGATCCATCATGAAAAATGCATACACATGGTTGATTGACAGTGGTGAATCCAAATATATGACTGGTTAAAATAGAACCATCACCGATCTAAAAGAGAAAGAATTCACATGCATTGTAGAGTTGGGGGACAACTCAAATTATTCTATCCAAGGAGTTGGATCCACCTCATTAAAACTGAGAACCAGTGATATTATACATGTCGAGGACATTCTATATGTTCCAAGATCGAAGAAGAAACTCCTCTCAGTTTTGTTTCTTGAATACAAAGGCTTTCGAGTTATCTTCATGGAAAACAAAGCACTTTTAACAAAAGCCTAGAATCTGTTGCTATGATTGGAGTTCGAAAAGGAGGACTCTACAAGGTACTCGAGAAGTACATTCAAGATATTATTCACCACACCATCAGTACATGTGAGCTATGGCACCGAAGGCTTGGACACCTACACTACAAAACACAACCAGGACTTCAAAATATGGTAAAAGGTATGCCCCTATTTGATTTTGAGCATGATAGTGTATGTTGGGGTTGTGCACTTGGTAAGAATGTAAAGAAATTTTTTTCTAGAAATTCTACTAGATATAAAGAGATTTTAGATTTAATACATTATGATGCATGTGGTCCCATGTCATGCCCCTCCCTAAGTGGATTCTTGTATTATGTATTGTTCATAGATGATTTTTCTAGGAAGTCATGGATTTATTTCATGAAGGCTAAAAGTGAAACTCTTATCAAATTTAAAGAGTTTAAAGCCCTAGTTGAAAATCATAAAGAAAATCACATCCATGGATTAAGGTCTAATAATGGAGGTCAATTTGATTCACATGCATTTAATGATCTATGTAGTTATGCAAGAATATGTAGACAGTTAACAGTACCATACAACACTCAGCAAAATGGGGTTGCAAAAAGAAAGAATAGAACCATATGTGAGGCTACAAAATACATGATGCATGATCAAGATATGTCTACCTCATTATGGGAAGAAACCACCCGTACAGTTGTGTACATCCAAAATAGAAGCCTGCATGCCATTCTAGATGAGAAGACACCAGAATAAGTGTTCACCGGTGAGAATCCATACATCTCACACTTGAGGATATTCGGGAGACTAGTATACATTCATGTACCGAAAGAAAAAAAGAACAAAGATGGATCCTTCTGGAAATAAAGGAACATTTGTGGGTTATAGTGATTCATCCAAAGCATACCAAATATATGTACCTAGTGAGAGACACATTGAATTCAATCAGGATGTTAGCTTCCATGAGGAAGCTGCTTTCAAAAGATCGAAAGAGATTTAATGTGATTCATAGATGGAGGATCCCGAGTCTGATACTCCCCCTTCAGAGTTAGAGAGGGAGAAACCAGAAGATGCCTCATATTCTCTAGCTCCTCAATAACTAGTAGAACTAGTTGAGAAGTCACTTGATGAACGTCCCTCTAAAAGAAGATCTACTTGGTGCCGAGACATCTTGCAAAATGCAGAGAAACATGGTGCACCAATAGGCTCATCCAGAGAATGAAAGAAACTTGACATATATTCAAGGTATGTTGCACTTATGCGTCATATCAGTGATTCAGAACCATCCTCACATGAAGAAGCTGCAAATAAGTATGTTTGGAAAGATGCAATGATAGAAGAGTACAACTCTATAATGAAGAATGAAGTTTGGGAGGTTGTTCCCAAAACTGATGGGAAGTCCATTGTGAATTCCAAATGGATTTACAAGATAAAGCATGTTGCAGATGGTATAATTGAGAAGTATAAAGCTAGATTCATTGCTAGAGGTTTCTATAAGAAAGAAGGTTTCGATTATGATGAGACTTTTTCCCCTTTCGCAAGGTACACCACCATCTGAGCAATGATTGCACTTGTATTTGTTCTAGGATGGAAACTTCACCAGATGGATGTGAAGACAACCTTTCTCAATGGTGAGGTTGAGGAAGAGGTCTATATCGAGTAGCCTGAATGGTTTGTGGTGCATGGGAAGGAGTCCCATGTTTGCAAGATAAATACAGCTCTATATGGGCTTAAGAAAGCCCCAATGGCTTAGTACTTCAGAATTGATAGCTACCTTCAGAAAATGGGTTTCTGTAAGAGTGAAGACGATCCAAATTTGTAATTCAAAGTAGTGAATAAGAAACCGTTGATAGTGGTTCTATATGTTGATAATATGTTTCTCACTAGAGAGGAGGCATCTGATTTCTTGGTGCAAGAGGGATCTCACCTCAGAGTTCAAGATGAAAGACTTAGGTCTAATGCACTAATTTCTTCGCTTTGAAATATGGCAATGAAAAGATGAAAATTTTCTATCTCAAGGGAAGTATAGTGTGTATATATTGCACAAGTTTGGCATGATAGATTGCAAATCTATGACTACACCGATGGTTTCCAATTTGAGGAAACTTCATGATTCAGGCTCTAGATCAGATCCAGTAGATCCCACTTTGTATAGACAGCTTATACGCTCACTAATGTACTTGATACATTTGAGGCCTGATATATGTTATGCTGTGAGAATTTTGAGTAAATGTATGTCTAATCCGAGACAGAGACACTAGAAAGTTTCTAAGCATGTGCTTAGGTACCTTCGAGGTACAATTTCATATGGACTCAGATATCCCTCCAATGGAGGATTCATGTTACTTGGTTATATAGAATAAAACTGGGGAGGAAGCATTGTGGACCATGTAATGTACCAACTTAGGATTTTGGCACAAAAACTCTAGACTTCTCAAATTTGACTGAAACAAGGTTTGGGGAAGCTTGGTGGTCTGAGGGTGGACTAGATCAAAGGATTGGGATTGATAGGAGGATCTGATGTGGAATGATACCTATTCACAATGTACTGAGACATTTTATTTTTCAATATAATCAATGCTTCAATTTACTCCATTGCTCCTGAGCCCCTCAACATATGTAGACTAGTATGGTAGGAAACTTGAATGAACGATGGGGATGGGTGTTTCAGACATCAGAGAGGATCATTAAAATTTATTTACATTAATTTAATCATAAAACATCATTTCATAAAGTCTCATGAATATCTGAACAAGTCTCACACTAAAACTAGTAAAAATGCATTCCAGGACTACTAAACTAGTACGAAATATGGGTTCCCAAACAATTCTCAAAGGCTCACAAATTTATGAACTAGGGATTGTATCATGACACATAACATGTTACTCAACTCCCAAAACAATAATGAATTCATTTGGACTTATACTCATTGACTTATGAAATACACACTGAAAACTAGTCAAATTCTAGCCAAATCTATAAGGGGTGGAGAAATAGGAGAAGAAAACAGATTTATGTAATTTATATTTAATGAAATGATATATGAAAATTATATCCTATTTTATTACATCATAAATAATACAATATTCCTCTTAGAAAGTTATAGAAAGATATCTCTTATTCTACACAAGAAACTAGCTGCAGAAACTAATAGAAGGCTTGAAGATTCGAACTCTGAACTGGACGATGATGATTTTGAAATTCAGATTCAAATTTATCAGATACAGGAACTGCAATTAAACTTAGTGAAAATGGATTAATTCCATCATCCTTTCACATAAAGCTGGGGCACATCTCCCAGACTTGACTAGGGGCACATCTCCCAAGTCTCAAAGGCACAATTGCACTCATACAATTTCTCAAATTAACAAAAGACTTGAAATGGATTTGTAATCATTCTTTTATATATTGAGGTGACTTGTTGAGAAATTAATATGGAGTGGATAAGGTTGCTTTGCTTTGTGCTTTAGGGTTTTCCTTGCTTTGTGCTTTTACTTTTGTTTTTGTTTTTGCTTTTTGTTTTTATTTTTCTTTTGATTTTTCTTTATCCTGATTTTGTTTTTCTATCCTAATTTTCTACCTTGCCCTGGTTTTATGCTTTGTCTTTCTTTTTCCCTACTTTCTCCCTTACCTTGCTTTTATTCTTTGTCCTTCTTTTTCCTGTTTTTCCCTTTTTTTCTTCTTTTGTCCTACTTTTTTGCTTTTGTCTAATTTTCTGGACTTTCCTTCTTTTCTGAATATTCTTGCTTTTCTGAACTTTCTTGCTTTTCTAATTTTGCATGCTTTCTGCTTTATGTTGCTTTTGCTGAGCTTTTGTTGCTTTTCTGATTTGCTCCACTTTCTTCCCTTTTCTCTGATTTTCCTAGCTTTGGAATCTTTCTCTTTGATCCTTCCTCAAGCTAACTCCAAGTCAACCTTATCCTCTCATGCACCCTAGTGAGCATTATCCTCATTTATTCCACATAAAATATTAAATGCATGAAAAATAAATATTCCAAGTGCATAATAAACTTTGGATAAAAATTAATTCAAACTCCTAATTAATTAAATGCATCAACTTAACCCATCATTAATTAAGTAATTCAATCTGTCACTAGGATCCATGGGGTTTGATCTGCTTCATGGTGCTGACAAAATAGGAACATGATAGTCCTCCTTTCCCAATATTGCTTGTCCTCAAGCAAGAAACCAACTCCAACAATCTATGAAGCCAACCAGTGACTTCACTCCTCAAAATTTGATGCTGGCTGTCTAGAATCAAAATCCTGAATTCCAAGCAAAATACCAAAAGTGCAACATGTTTCTGCTACACCACTCTAATTATATCTAGATCTTCAAGATTGATCCCAGGGTCCCATTGCTTGTGTTTCATTCCTCCAGAAATCAATGCAAACTGAAATGACTAATCAATTCCTAGATCCCACTGCCATTGTTGCATGTCTCCCAATAGCATTGTTTCTTACGGAAAACTATCATCCCAAGGAATCCCATGGTCCCATTGTCTTAACTGCATCCTCCTAAACATCAGTATCAACAAAAATAATATATCGTCATGTGGGATGTCTAAAACACTGTACCAAACTGGAAGCTTATCACTCCCAAAGGAATATTGAATCTCCTCATAAGCCATGTGCAAACTAGCACCACAATCCCCATTCCTAAGACATAGATGGAAATCCCATGTCCAACCAAGTATATTAAAGACATAACATAGCAGCCATAAATTCCTATACAACTGATCACAAAATATGGATGATGTGTCCATAAACTTTACACTAATGCAATCAACAAACTTACCTCTTGGGGTACTCAACTCCCTCATGTAACTATCCACCCAATCAGTGGATGAATGCATACTCCAACTTGGTGATATGGATGGATAATGGTGAATCAAATCTCTATAATAGTCATCCATCATGGTTGGATCAACCAAAGAGAGATCATGGGCCTCCTTGACCTCAAATTGCCCAAGCACATGCACATCAGATTGTACTTCATATTCCCAATGCACACAAGTACCAAAAATTAAAACATTGTTGTTCCAATGACAAGGGTGAAAGTCCCATGTCCAATCACAAAGAGGATAGGAATCGTCACAAGTCCATGGAGGCCCTTGATGCTCACAAAAGGTGTAAAATGTATCCAATAAGTCTCCATAGATGCAAGCAAGAATATCACTCGTGTGTCTTTTCTCCAAAATAGGAAAATTAGAGACACTCCAATGGCTCAACTCTCTGCCATTGGTCCAAATATGAACCAAATTTATTCAACAAGTATCCACCAAATATGTGGATGCATCGACTACATCAAAGGTTGGTCCATCAACCATGAGATCCTTTGACTTCTCATTCGAGGAATCACTCACTACAGGAAGAATCTTAGTTTGGCTCTGGAAGGTAGTATATGCTTGGAGTTGATCATGTGTATCTCTAAAATCCCCATGCACATGCATATCATCATGAATCTCATGAACCAGCATATCATGATGTTCCTCCATAGAACTATGAATGTCATCAACCGAAAGAGGATGGCTGATTTGAATGTAGGAGGAAGCATGTGATTTATGCAATTCTTGGTGAAATTGTTCTACCTCCATCTTGGATTCCAAGTGGTCACTTTGAGTGCTTCTCAAATAATCTTGGGTGGCCATCAACTCATAATTGGGCCTGCAAATATATTCATCATCCTTCAAGTATGCTTCCTGCAACATATGAAGAACATCATGCAAGCAATATCTATCAGAAATCATATGTGAAAATTTACCTTGGGTTGTAGGCTTTGTTTTCTGAATGCTCTCGTTGTTAAGGACTTTGTTCCTTATGCACATTTAATATATTATGAAATTAATCTTCACTAAGCCCATAAGAAATGCAAGAGGACTTGGTTTTATGTGTCTCCAGTCCAAGAAACCCTTGAGGTCCTTTTCATTGTTAATTTTTGAGCATTAATTCAATATACTCTAGGATCTTTACTGAGAGAATAACATGTATAGTATATCAATGCATATCAATCATAGCAAGCATATCAATCATCACAAGATGCAAACATAAGAGACAATAGACACACAGATTTTTCGTGGGGAAAACCCTAAGGTGAAAAACCCCACAACTTCCTCAGAGATAGATAGAGCAATGATACAACCAAAGTACAACCCAAGTACACAGAGATAGACTCCTCCTAGCAGCTGATCCTCCTCCTCACATGTGTGCCACTTTTCGAGTGATGGATAAGTGAGTAATGAAGTGATCAAATAGAGAGATCCCGCTCTCTATTTATACTTGTTCTGAGTAGCCTAATAAACCTATGGGGCCAACTTGTCTAACTCAGCCTAATAACCCCAGGTTAACTTAATCAGGGATGATCCCACACATGGTGGTCTAATAACCCATCAGCAAGTTACGACACTTGCGACACTTTTCAATACAAATGATGACACTTCCGTATAGAGGAATAATACATCTCTATAGGAGTACAATAAAATACATAGATGAAATACATTCCGAAGTTACATATACATCAACACTCCCTCTTAACTAGGAAGGTATTTCTCAGCACAGATCTGCTAACACAAGTCTTCTTCTCTGGATCATCATCAGCAAATAATCATCCTCGAATCATCGTCATCATCACTGCTGCTGCTATCTCAATCAATCTCTGATCTACTCATCATAGGAAGTTCTACAGAGCCAATACGTTTTCAGACTAGATGTAGGCCCACCACCTATAGGTATTCATCATCACTGGACACACTGTGGAATACTCAGGACTGATTATGTGCCTCAACAAAACCTCGAAAGAGCATCCCAGGACTGATTACGAGCACACTGCTCAACCTATCGGATCTCCCAGGATCTTTTACATATTGACCTTCACAAAACCTACTCAGAGCATCATATGATGTTACAATCAAACCGCTCTACTTGTCTAGATCTCGATAGAGCATCCCAGGATGTTACGAGCACACCGCTCTACCTGTCTAGATTTTAAAGGATCTTTTCTATGTGAACTTTCGCAAAACCTACTCAGAGCATCCCAGGATGTTATGAGAAAACCGCTCTACCTATCTGGATCTTGATAGATCATCCCAGGATGTTACGAGCACACTGCTCTACTTGTTCGGATTTTAAAGGATCTTTTCTATGCGAAACTGTAGGAAAACCTACTCAGAGCATCCCAGGATGTTACGAGCAAATCTCTCTACCTGTCTAGATCTCGATAGAGCATCCCAAGCTATTATGAGCACACTGCTCTACCTGTCCGGATTTTAAAGGATCTTTTCTATGCTACCTGCACAACCTGTCCACATCCACAGAGTATCAAGCCGATACTCACCATACATCATCCTGATGTACATCATCACATGATCAACCTGATCAAATAGTATATCCATCTGATGCATACAAAGTATCTACCTGATACATATCATCATACATGATCTACCTGATCATACAATGCATCCACCTGATATACATAATGCATCCACCTGATACATACAAAAGTACATGATCTACCTAATCATACAATGTATCCACCTGATACATGCATAAGTACATTATCTACCTAATCATACAATGCATCCACCTGATACATACATAAGTACATGATCTACCTGATCATACAATGCATCCACCTGATACATATACAAATACATGATCTACCTGAGCATAAAAGTACCCACCTGATACATATACAAATCCATGATCCAACTGATCATAACAAGCATCTAACATGATGCATATACATATACATGATCCAACTGATCATATCAAGCATCCAACATGATGCATATATAGAGCAGTAACTGGAGCATCGTCCTGATGTTCATCATCCAGTGCTTACATCCACAGCCATGGGAAGGATCCTCCTCTCACCATGCATGGAATGGCTCCAGCAGATGTGTCCATCACTTCTTCCTTGAAGTGTCGTCGATTTGAAGAACACCAAGCCTCTCTCTGAAGTACTCGAACTTCACTCTGGCTAGTGGTTTCGTCAGTACATTTGCAATCTGCTCATCTGTCGCAATGTACAGGAGCTTCACTACTCCTCTCTGCACCATATCCCTGATATAGTGATATTTGATCTCGATGTGCTTCGACCTCTCGTGGAACACCGGGTTCTTAGACAGCTTCACACAACTTTGGTTGTCACGAAAGATACTAGTAGCCTCCAACGGGAGATCAAATAACTCAGATAGTAGCTTCTGGAGCCATATTGCCTCACAACTATCTGAACATGATGCAACATACTCTGTTTCGGCTATACTCAGTGCTACGCAGGATTGCTTCCTGCTAAACCAAGAGATCACACTTGATCCCATATTGAAGCAGCACCCAGATGTGCTCTTCCTATCTGCAACATTGCCTGCCCAATCTGAATCGACATTACCTTGTAGGTTAAACTTTTGATTCGTATCATACTTGAGACCATAGTCAACTGTACCCTTTAGGTACCTCAGAATATGCTTTACAACAACCAGGTGAACACCTCTGGGATCCGTCAGGAACTGGCTCAATGTGTTCACGACAAAGAAAATATCTGGTCTAGTGTTCTTCAGGTACATCAAGGATCCAATCATCTGACGATACATTGTGACATCAACTGGATCAGATGAAGCATCACACAAAAGCTTCAGGTTCGATGCCATAGGCATGGCCATGGCCTTGCAGTCCATCATCCCGAACCTCTTCAGGATCTCTACTGCATACTTCCCTTGTCCAAGGAAGATTCCATCTGAACTCTGCCACACCTCCATGTCTACAAAATAGTGCATCATCCCTAAGTCCTTCATCTCGAACTCGGCAGCAAGCTTCCTCTTGGTATCCACAATCAAACTATCTTCTCCTGTAACAAACAGGTCATCCACATATAGAAGTAGTATCACTGGATTTCCTTCCTCAACCTTGTAGTAAAGGTTGGAATCTGCTTTACTCTTGGTAAAGCCTAAACTGGATAGAAAGCTATCCATCCTACCATACCAAGTCCTAGGAGCTCGCTTAAAGACATACAAGGCTTTCTTCAACCTGCACACATATGAATTCCTGTCATGTGTCTCAAAACCAAGTGGCTGCTCCACATACACTTCCTCCTCAACTACACCATTCAAGAAAGCTGTCTTGACATCCATCTGGTGTATCTTCCATTTCATCACTGCAGCCAGGGAAAGTACTGATCTAATGGAAGTGTACCTGGATATAGGAGCAAAAGTCTCTTCATAGTATATTCCCTCTTTCTGAGAGAAGCCACGAGCTACAAATATCTCTTTGTATTTCTCTATGCTGCCATCTGCAGCATGCTTGATCTTGTAGATCCATTTGGAAGTCACAATAGACTTCCTTTTAGGTCTTGGGACAACATCCGAAACATCATTCTTCATTATTGATTGGTATTCCTCGATCATGGTATCCTTCCATTCTTTCTTTTCCGTTGCCTCTTCATAACTGGAAGGTTCTTTGTTCATGATATCACAGAGTAAAGCAACATAGCTAGTATGTGATATGGTCCTCTTCTTTTCTCTGTGTTCTTCTTCTGGAATGCCATACCTTTCTGCATCTTGAATGAGCTCTCTAGCCCATGCAAGTTTCCTCTTGTGAGAGTCCTTCTCACGAGGTGGATCTACAGGTTCTTACGGATCTTCAATTTCACGATCAGCATCTGGAATTGCTTCGGTCATGGTAGTGTCTTGAAATCTGGTTTCCTTTGGTTCTTCATGATCTTCAACAGGTGTCTTCCTTGATTTGATGAATGCTGAGTTTTCATCAAATGTTACATCCCTGCTGACTTCAATCTTCTTGAACCCTGGAAAGTATATTCTGTAAGCCTTCGAGCTTTCACTGTAACCCACAAAGATACCCTTCTTTCCTGAAGGATCTAGCTTAGTCCTCTTTTCCTTTGGGACATGAGTGTTATACCGGACAACCAAATATTCTGAGATGGTTGAATTCAGGTTTCTTACCATAGAAGACCTCTTCTGGTGTCTTGTTGTCCAATATCTTGTGGGGAGTTCTGTTCTGCACATATACAACTGTCCTAGCTGCTTCTGCCCATAGATGCATAGGTAGATCCTGGTCATGCAACATTGCCCGTGCTGCTTCCATAATTGTTCTATTCTTCCTTTCTGCAACTCCATTCTGTTGTGGATTGTAGGGAGTAGTCAACTCCCTCTTAATCCCTGAATCACTGCATAGCTTCTTGAAGTCACCTGAAGTGAATTCTCCGCCATTGTCTGATCTGGATATCTTTATTTTCTTATCAGTTTGATTTTCCATCAAGGCTTTGAATTCCTTGAACTTGTCAAACACTTCATCTTTGTTCTTCAAGAAATAAACCCAAGTCTTCCTGGAGAAGTCATTAATGAAAGATAAATAATAAACATACCCACTCAGAGGACTAGATGACATCGGACCGCATACGTCAGAGTGGATAGTTTCCAAGATTCCTTTTGATTTGCTTTCATTGCTTGGAAATGCCTTCTTTATGTTCTTTCCTTTTGCATAGCCTTTGCAAACACCTTCATGCTTGGTCTTGATTTCAGGAAGACCTTCTACCACTTTGCTTGCAATTGGTAGTGCTCTATAGTGCACATGTGCAAGCCTTTGATGCCAAAGTTCATTTGGCTCCATGGATTCATGTACCATGGCATGTTCAGGTTGTCCCTTCAATTTGTACAATCCTCCCTCTTGCTCTCCAATCACCACTGCATCATCAATAATTTTACCCTTTGGCCACATTAGGACTTGGCCATCTACAAATGCAACCCTCATGCCTTTTACATCCAATGCAGAGATGGAGAGTAGGTTCTTCTTGAGCCTAGGTACAAATAACACATCTTTCATCTTCAAGGACTTTCCAGATTCTAGGTTGTAGGAGGCTTCCCCACTTCCTTCGATAGGGTATTGATAATCATCCCCAAGTTTCACTTTATGGGGTGATTCATGTTTAGATAGATTTACAAAAGATTTTTTAAACCCAGTCATGTGTTTAGAAGCCCCACTATCAATTAACCAATCATTACAACCATGAGAAATAGTACCTATGAGAGCAAAGATTAGAACATACCTTTCTTCGCTTGATGAGTCATCATCATCACTTTCTGCTCTAGCTTTCTTCCTAAGAGGTTCATCATCCTCAACATCATGAGCATGATATCTTCTTTTGTTATTCTTCTTCTTCTTGTTGAAGTTGTTGTCTTTCTTCTTCTTGGGACAATTTGAAGCAAAGTGTCCCATTTCATTACATTCGTAACATCGAACATGAGATAGATCTTTCTTCTTGTGACGAGGGTGAGAATGTTTCTTGTTATGAGATTTCTCCCTCTTAAACTTGCTTCCCTTGGTGTGCGCTGTGAGAGATTGATCTTCATTCCCCATATTTTCTTCTCATGCCACAAGACTTGCTTCTTCTTGTGAGCATTCTTCCCGTAGTCTGCTGAAAGATACCAACTTCTTTCTTGCACAGATTTCTTGGATAAAGGAATCCCATGACCTGGGTAGGCCATTCAAAGTGGTCATGACAACTTCACCATTCTCCACCATTTCATCCACTGCTTCTAGTTGTTCCTTGATCTGAGAGACCCTTGAAAAATGAGATTGAATGGATTCTCCATTCTGAAGCTTTACCCCTTTCAATTGGTTCCGCAGAGTCATCTTCTGATTTATGTTCTTCCCTTCAAATAGCTTGGATAGGGAATCAAACATCTCTTTGGGTATCTTCAGAGATGACACATGGGGGATGAGATGGTCCTTGATAGAATCAACAATGATTCTCTTTGCCTTGACCAAGTTCTTCTTGTGGAGGGCTTTAGCCTCTTCTTCCTCTGGGACAGGGACCTCTTCCCTTATGTAAGTATCCAATGCATTTTCTTCCAAGATTAACCCAATCCTATACTTCCATGCTCGGAATTTATCAACCCCTTCAAGCTTATCCTCAAGCTTAGTGTGGTGAGACATCTTAAAGAGTACTTCAAATGGAAATAGAAAAGATTTAGGTCTTACCATTTGATTTGCTGAAAACTGGATCTCGTCCCGGATTAGGGTTTGTTAGAGAAACCCTAAAAATTCAAAATGTGAATTTCAACTTTCTGAAAGGATAGAAAGATGCGCCTTGATGAGATGATCAGCCTGGTGTATTCAAAATTTGAGATTTGCAAAGCTTCACCCTTCAGAAATGCCTTTTAGTCTTCTCGGGTTCACTAGGGAGGACCCTGAATTAGGGTTTGAGTTTCCCGGAGATTTACCCAGCCAAAAATCTCGATCCAAAGCTCTAAACTTCAAATTTTTCCAAGGCGCTTCCATTTATGTCTTCAGATTTCAGAAATTCCTATTTTTTAGGAAACCCTAATTTTTAGGGCCAAAACTGAAAGTGCCCAGAACTGAATTCTGAATGGACAGAAAGATTCACCTTTCTGAGGAGAGTCAATCTATCATATTGCTTTTCCAAAATATGTGGAGGGAAACCCAAAAACAAGAAGCCCTAGCTTCCTCAACTGCATAGTGTCTTCTTCTTAGGTTAGCTTTGACTCCATGTTAATTTCTGAGCATTAATTCAATATACTCTAGGATCTTTACTGAGAGAATAACATGTATAGTATATCAATGCATATCAATCATAGCAAGCATATCAAGCATATCAAGCATCACAAGATGCAAACATAAGAGACAATAGACACACAGAGTTTCCGTGGGGAAAACCCTAAGGTGAAAAACCCCACAACTTCCTCAGAGATAGATAGAGCAATGATACAGCCAAAGTACAACCCAAGTACAACCCAAGTACACAGAGATAGACTCCTCTAGTAGATGATCCTCCTCCTCACATGTGCGCCACTTTCCGAGTGATGGATAAGTGAGTAACGAAGTGATCAAATATAGAGACCTCGCTCTCTATTTATACTTGTTCTGAGCAGCCTAATAAACCTATGGGGCCGACTTGCCTAACTTAGCCTAATAACCCCATTTTAACTTAATCAAGGTTGACCCCACACATGGTGGTCTAATAACCCATCGGCAAGTTACAACACTTGCGACACTTGTCAATACACATGACGACACTTCCATTTAGAGGAATAATACATCTCTATAGGAGTACAATAAAATACATAGATGAAATACATTCTGAAGTTACATATACATCAACATTCATCTCTTTCCTTGAACCTTTTCAACTGCTTGTAATGAAAGATATTGATGGATGGCACATCCATCATCAATTCAGCTTCATGCTTATTCACCCTGTCAGGTGGTATTCAAGAATCTTATCATGTTTTTGTGGTGACTTCCATATGAACTCAATCTGGTGTAAGTAATCCATACTTATGCTTTGAATGGTGGAAAGGCCCTCAGTAGCCCCCACAATGTCACCAAGCTTTACTATGGATATCATGCCATGGGATAACTCTTCATCTATTATGTAATTTTTTCTCCCAGGTATAAAACGAAATGTATGGTAAGCATAATGTGGAATCCATATATTCTTTGCATGTTTCTCATTGTCATAACAGATTTGAATGCAACAATAGATCCATTACTAATGAAAAAATAACTCTTGCCCATGTGAGCTAGTCTTGCACAATCTTGAGGCTCCATCTCGGTGATGTAGCTATCCATCCAGTTCAATGATGAATAGGATTCTTTGCTTGCTGATCCAAATGGAATGTAATCAATCATATTCACCAAGGATAAGCCTTCTTTACATGAAAGAATCTCTCAATCTCTCTGGAGCGAAACAGGTGCCTGGCAATCATCCTGCAAGTCAATGCTTCCTTGAAGCACTTGTGAATGTGAGGACTCCTTATGTTTACCTTGGAACTGACGTTGATCCATAATTTCATGTGTAATATTATACACACACATCTGATCACATGTGTATTCATTCCACTCTTGAGAACCATGCAAACTCTCCTTTAAAAATTCATCCTTCTCGAAAATTTGGATCTCAGTACTAGAAGGATATTCTTTGCCAACCTTATCACCGGAAATGGTTTCCATATCAAGATGAAACAAATGAATTTAGTGAATGAAAAAATTAGAGTGGATATTATACCTTTGTGACACCTCTATCTCTTCATAATGTGGAGTGGTGATGGCATGTCCCCCCTCCAAATCTCCTGGTTCACTCTCAACTAGAGTGTGGTTGTATCTTTCTCCATAATGATGCTCTAAGAATGCTTGAAGGGTTGATCCTTTCTCTTTTGTGATTAAATTGGTGGCAAATTCTTCAGATTGATGCAAAAAAGAATTGATGCTACCAAGGTCATATTTACCTTCATTCCTTAGCATGAACTCTTCTTGTTCTTGCTCAATGCATTCATTGGAGGAAATGCATGGCTCTTCTCTCGAGAGATGGTTGCTCCTCTCCTTTGATTACTGATTGTTACTATGAATTTCATCCTTGAAGATAGTTGATGCATCTTTCTCTTGGGTAACCTTAGAATCAATATTATTGGAGACTTTGTTTGAAGATAATTTGGAAGGTGTCTTCATGCTAGGAACAATGGCATTCAATGAGGCTTCACTTTTGATTCCTCTTTCTTCTTCTCTGCTCACGGAGGTAGAACAACTCTTTTCCTCTATGGGTGGCTTGCTGCTCTATATTGATTCCAAATATTTACCCTTGATCTCAAATCCAAATATGTAATAAAAATAATCTTTGAAAGAAATGGATTTGTGAATCTCTTCTCTTAAAGCTAGATACTCCTGGTAGTGGCAGGAAAAATTGTTACATGCTGATATCTTCCTTGCTAACTCCTTCTTAGGATTAACCATTGGTGGTTCATCCCATTGATATAAGTACATCTGGTCACAAATGTAACCATCATGATCTCTTGGTAGGCATCCATCAATGTAAATGATTTATTCTTCCTCGTATAACTCAAGGCCTTCATCTTCTATGCTGGTAACTAGTTTCATAGCTGCAACTTGAAGATAGTTATGATATATTTATTCATCTGAGATTTAATTTCCACAGGATGAGCCAAGAAAAGAGATATGATACCACTGTAATGTACCAACTAGGATTGTGGCACAAAAACTCTAGACTTCTGAAATTTGACTGAAGCAAGGTTTGGGGAAGCATGGTGGACTTAGGGTGGACTAGATAAAAGGATTGGGATGGATAGGAGGATATGATGTGGAATGATACCTATGCACAATTTAATGATACCTTTGAGGTTTCAAGATAAGAAAAGCTGCAATTTACTCCAATGCTCCTGGTCCCCTCATCATATGCAGACTAGTATGGTAGGAAAATTGAGTGAAATATGGGGATGGGTGTTTGAGACATATGAGAGGCTCATTAAAATTAATTTATAGGAATTTTATCATAAAATATAATTTCATAAAGTTTCATGAATATCTGAAAAAATCTCACACTAAAACTAGTAAAAATGCATTCCAGGACTGCTAAACTAGTGCGAAATCTGGGTTCCCAAACAATGCTCAAAGGATCATGAATTTCTGAACCAGGAATTGGATCATGACACATAACATTTTAATAAAATCCAAAAACAAGAATGAATTCATTTGGAATTATACACTTTGACTTATGAAATACACACTGAAAACTAGTCGAATTATAGATAAATCTAGAAGGGGTGAGGAAATAGGAGAAGAAATCAGAGTTCTATAATTTATATTGAATGGAATGATATAATAAAATTGCATCCTTTATTATTACATAATAAATATTCCAATATGCCTCTCATAATTTATTGAAATATATCTCTTCTTCTACACAAGAAAATAGCTGCAGAAACTCATAGAAGACTTGAAGATTCGAACTATGAACTGGATTATGATGCTTTTGAACTTCAGATTTGACTTATTAGCTATAGGATCTGCAAATAAACTCATTTACAATGTCTAAATACCATCATCCTATCACAGAAAGATGGGGCACATCTCCTAGACTTGACTAGGGGCACATCTCCCATGTCTTAGAGGCACATTTGCACTCATACAATTTCTCAAATTAACAAAATATGTGAAAGGAGTTATAATCATTCTTTTGTAGATTTAGGTGACTTGTTGAGAAATTAAGATGGATTGGATAAGGTTTCTTTTCTTTGTGCTTTAGCTTTTGCCTTTCTTTCTGCTTTGCTTTGCTTTTTGTTTTTGCTTTTTCTTTTGCTTTTGCTTTTGCTTTTGTTTTATCCTTATTTTTCTTTTCTATCCTGTTTTTCCTACTTTTTTACCTTTCCCTTCTTTTCTGCTTTGTCTTGTTTTTCCCCTACTTTTCTGCCTTACCCCGCTTTTCTTCTTTGTCTTGATTTTTCTTGATTTTCTACTTTTCCCTTCTTTTCTACTTTTGTCCCGCTTTTCTACTTTTGTTTGGTTTTCTGGACTTTCCTGCTTTTCATAACATTCCTACTTTTTTTAACTTTCCTACTTTTCTGATTTTGCATGCTTTCTGCTTTATGCTGCTTTTCTGATTTGCTCCACTTTCTTTCCTTTTCTCCGATTTTCCTAGCTTTGGAATATTTGTCTTTGCTTCTTCCTCAAGCTAATTCCAAGTCAAACTTATCCTCTCATGCACCATAGTGGAGCATTATCCTCATTTATTCCACATAAAAAATTAAATGCGTGAAAAATAAATATTCCAAGTGCATAATAAACTTTGGATACAAATTAATTCAAACTCCTAATTAATTAAATGCCTCAACTTAACCCCTCATTAATTAATCAAACCAATCTATCACAAGGATCCATGGGGTTTGATCTGCTTCATCGTGCTAACAAAATAGGAGGAGGAAAAACAAGAATAGGAGGAAAAATAATTCATGATCAAGTCAACAATTCTTGAATCTTATGGATGAATATGCACAGATACACATAGATTAGGAGAAGGAAAAAGAAGAATAGGAGGATAGAAAAGCATTTGGGGTCAAAATTCAATGAAGTTAACCGACGATAAAGTCCAACCATAGAAAAATATAAGATAACTATCTAAAATTTATGCAATTTTTTAAATAATCCCACGTTCGTCTATAGTTTAATGCTTGGCCCTAAACTGTCAAACAATCCATAGTTGTCCGTGACTCACCAAAACACTAACACATGAAAATTTTCATTGCAAGATCGACGAATGGGAGCTGTAACGTCAATCGACTGATGATGGGGAGTTCTAACATTGGTCGACTAACGGTTAGGCACATAGTCGCTGAACCCTTACAATGGGTAATTTTGATTGGTCAATGATGAAAAGGTCAACATTGACTAGGTCAACAATCGTCGGAATTCTCATGGATTCAACATTTATAAATATGTGATATTTAAGAGATGTTTAAACACTTTGATATAGTTGCAGCCGTTCACAAGGGTTATAACATTTCTTTTTGAGCATAATTTTTTTTTTTTTATCAAGCAATTTCATTAGAAATAATAGATCTACATGTTTATAAGATAGTCATCACTCTATTTTAGTAGGGAAGAATGTTTTATGACATTAGTTGAGAACAAAAACAAAGGCTGTTTGATAGGTTCTGGATGGATTTTAGGGAAATGGGTGATAACAAATGTTATTTCCCTTGCACACAATGCAGGGGCTTCGTTCATAAAGAATTTTGATAAAATGAGATGAAAGACATTGTAGGAAATATGGAAACACCAAATGGAGGAATGAATATCATCCCTTGATAAGCTATATATATATATACATATATTGATCATATTTACAAAATTTATATCCTTTTAATATTTTTTATACCCGGGAATTTGTGTGATTATTTATAACTATAAAGACAAGTTCCCCTAGGTGTCCAACATTGGAGAATGCGCCAAATAATAGTATATATAATGTTCTACAAGATAAATATGGAGCGAATATTAAAGATCAAGTTAATGATCCTATGCAAGAATATGATAATAATAGCATAGTTCATGATGATGGGACAAATAGATTGATCCAAGACATGTTCACTTGAACATATCAAGACAAATTTTCATGATATTCATTATATACCTATACTTGACAAGGTAAAGCAACAAGTCTATGTTGGCCCAAGAGAAAATCTTCTCTCCACTACATGATTGTTGGTGAGCTTAAATGTGTTGAATGACTTGTCAAACACTTGTATGAAATAGATCCTAAGGTATGTTTCATCACATTTACATAAAGTTTTACTTTTTTCCTCTACTTTAGTGTTAATTAATGTCATGTAAATTAATAATTCAATATTTATGATTAATGTTCTTTACATTAACTAGATATAATTTATGTTGTATATTGTTATGTGAATTTCTATTACCATTGTCAAATATTTTACCTCACACATGCCAAGATTTATATTCCATTATGAAAGATATTGGAATGGATTATCAACCTATTGATGCATAATATATTTTATTTTTTTATTTTCTCATATATACATATGGTAATAATTACACGTATTTTCAAAAAAATAGGTAAGTACCAAGTTAAGGATATAAATGTATATATCGAGCCTCTTATTGATGATCTAGTACAGTTATGGGATATCATCGCTATGTATGATGACTCTAGGGAAATAGGGAAAAAGGAATTTCAATTACGTGGAATACTTGTATGAGAAATTCACGATGCCCCAAGGGTAACACATTATTTTGGTATGTGATATTCCACTACACTTTAATAGTATATCAATTTATGAAGAGTATTATATCGTGCATGTTTTTAAAATAATCCCTTCAATTATATCTCTCTCTATATATAATTGACATTAATCTATCTCTTGCAGATCTTTAAACAAAGGGTAAATTTGCATGTCCAGTTTGTGGTTCTACGATGAAATCTCGCCGTTAAAGAAGTTTAGGAAAGGACGTGTTTGATGAACCTAGGAACTGCCTCTCTAAGAACCATAGGAATCAAACCACTAAAAAAAATATTTTCAATGGGAAATAAGTGACTAGATTAAAACCACTAAGAATGAAACCCCACCTATGGAATTTGGAATATAATAGAAAACGTCAAGTTATGCATATAGTTTATGTGTCATATATGTAATGTTTGGAATATTTATTTATATTGAATTTTGTTTACTGTGTTTGATAATTATTATTATAATTTCTTGTATGCTTCATGAAGGTTGTCAAGGCATTAATGGGCATCCATGAGGAATGAAAATTTATCTCATAGAATTCAATAGGTTCCCTACTATGAGGACCTACAAATAGCTCATTTGTTTGATACAATGCATGTCAGGAATAATGTAAGAGGAACATTGATGATAATCTTAGATGGAAGGCATGACAGAGAAAATATTTCCAAAATTTGTTGTGACATTCAGGAAGTCAATCATGCAATGCAAAGTCTCATTCATTCAAATAGCGATGGAGACCGAAGTATCCTTCCATGGTTATTGATAGATAAAAAAAGCAATGTTGTAAAAGAGATCATTCAAAAACTTAAATTTCTCAATTTTCTTTAAACATAAATAATATCTTAACAAAGAAAGGTGAATTTAGTGGGGTAAAAACACATGATTGGGATACTTTCATTAAAGTAATTATTTGGGTATATATATTTACATATTGGTATACATATTTTTAGTATTTTTGCTCTACTTTGGAAAGAAGTACTGCTTCATTTTTATTGTTACAGTATGTTCTACCTGTATCTCTCCCAAACAATTTTGACAAAAATGTCAAACAAGTTATATATGATCTTGGAAAATACACGAGGTAAGTAATGATTTATATGCTAAATGTTTTTCAATTTGTTGTCGAACTTAATGACATGTGTTGATGTGATCGAGATCTGACCAAGTATTCCAATGGTACTAGACACTAGTCAATGGTGCTTGTTGAGTCTTGGGATGGATCAACATATGAAGATGAGCATTTTATTTTTTACCATTAGTCAATGGCGCTTGTTGAGTCTTGGGATGGATCAACATATGAAGATGAACATTTTAATTTTTACCATTTAATCTTACGATATATTTTTTTACAAAATGAAAAGTATAATTTAAAGGTAGTCATTGATAAATAAAACTATATAGAAAAGGCCATTTCTTTCTAAATTGATGCAAATTAAGAGTTTATTTAAACTATTCAAGGCTTCTTCGAAATTCATGAATTTTGAATCTCTAACAATTTTTCATGATTTTTTAAGGAACTGAAGGAAACCTTGACTTTGAGGAGAAAAGATAAAATGATATCAATAATAAGACAATAAAATGTTGAGGCGAAGGGTGATGGGTAGACAACACAATAAAACTAGCTAGAAAATTATTCTAATTAGTGAAATCAATACATTGAAGGAGAACCATGGAAAAGCAATGACTCAAGAGAGCTAAATGCATATCAAAATCTTAATTCTTGATACTTTAAAACGTATCATTAGGGTGTCCATTACATACAAGTACAATAACAACTAAATAAAAATTCTAGAACAAATATCCACAACATGGACATCAGACTTTGGTTGTATACACTATCTGAATTTTGCATTAGGAAACATGTAACAAAAATAACTTTTGAAAATAATTTTATTTATTTATTTCTAGAGATTCGAGAGATAAAGGTATGAAATTAGTAAATTATGTTGAGAGCTAGAATGAAAAGAATAATCCAACCAAATAGGCATGCAATAATACAAAGAAGGAAATTCTAGTTGGATAAATTGTGTATAAGAACCCATATATAACCCTTTCATAGATACATAATGATATTTAAAAATATTCTTAGTATATTGAGAAATGTTAATTCATAACAATTCCATGATTTATTTTTCACTTGGACTTTTTTATATTGAAAATGTTACCTTTGAAATGGATATTTGAACACTAGCAATAAAATTTAACAACGTAATCATGTACTGATCATAATGAGTCTATATAAACATGTTATACAACTTGAAGAGAAATTTATACTCAAAATGAGAACTTTAGCAATAAAAACTCGTATTTTTGCATAAAAAACATTGAAAAAGAACCCCGAATAAAAAACCGGTGCTGCCGGTAGCACCACTTTTTGATTTGGGGTCAAAAATATAGAAATGAACCAAAACATTTGTTATTGATGTTTGCAAAAACCTTAAAATCAAGCTCTAAATTGTAAACTAATGCTACCGGTAGCAAACTTTTTCAAAAATGACATTTTTATATGATTAAATATCATAATTTGTAGTGTCCCTAGACTATTGCAGACCTTGAGGGCACCTATTGAGTGACCCGGTTGATTGAAACATTAATAAATCAACCCCTTGATGTTATATTGAGTATATTCATGACTACGACTGATTGTGAATCAATAAAATAATGATATAGGTGTATCTGGATAGTTAATGTAAATGAATGATTACATGTTGATTAACGATTAACTTTGATTATAAAAAAGGTACATGTGAATGATGCTTAACGACTAGTTGTATGATTGATCATGTGATGAGAATGAAGAAAGTAAATATTGACGAGATGCATTTCTGATTAGATGAATGAGGAATGTTATGAGTAAACTATAAATAATTAACGAAATAGCATATTTATGAATCATATTATGATAATTGAGAACAGTACTACTAATATATTGTTGTGAGAAATGTGTGTAGCGGCATGTCAAATGGTTCACCGACGGACACACAAGGGAATTAAAGGGTCATAAAGTACGGATAAATCACACACGGGGTGAGCAACGACGATGTCGACTTCCGATGGAATACCACCTATGAGTAGAGATGCATTGATCCACTTACTCAGGAGAAGCATGAGGTTGTGCGGGTGGACCACAACAAAGTTAGTCACGTACGAGTTGAGGGGCGTGCAGTAAGGACGGACTTACTCCTTAGCGCCATTAGTCCCTAGTAGTGTGTAGACGGATGATAGAAGGTAATGGCTCCTGAAATCCCTACATGAAGTTCTCGCAAGTCAAAATGAAAGGATATCGACAGAAGGGCCCGACGATGTGGTACCTTGCCAGGAACGGAAAGAGTGGACGCAAGGATCCGATGACGTGGTACCTTGCCGAGAAATGGAAATGACAGATGACTGGACTCGACGGAGTGGTGGCATGTTGGGGAAATGAAGTTAAGAAATGGGAAGGACCAATGGTGCGGCACTTGGATATTAGTAAAAATGATGGTTAAACTACATTCCATAAAGACGTATAAATTTGCACCTAGAACATTTACTTAGAGAAATGCATTTTGGTACTTTAAACAATAGAAATTAGTACTTGAGACTTTTGCACATAAAATATTAATTTAACATTTAAAATAATATTAATTGTTATTTATGCATTTGCACATAAAATATTATTTTGAGTATTTAAAATAATATAAATCTTTATTTATGAGCAAAATAGAATCCCAAGCATAGACATCTAGTCAACTCCACCTTCACCACAAATTTAGGAGTTAGGTGAAACATCTTGGGGACAAACATGAACAAACTTAGGAATGTTGGTGCCTCTCCTAGAAAAAATGACACATGGATGGGTGAGTTTTATTTAATTTGAAATTTAATGAAATAAATAATATTGCATGGAGTGACATGTGTCGCAAGGGATTTTCCTACTTAAGGAAGGCCTTTGGAAGGGAGAAGGGACCCAGTTTTTGGATGGATATCGTAATTCTTGCGATATATGCGACTTGCTGCTATTGGGGTTTGGCTAGAAATTCTTGTGGGGGGGGACCCATTAAGGAGTTTCTTGAAAGGTGTGTGTGAGCTTTATGACCCAAAGCTCCGGGGTGGCCATGCGACTGAAAGCATGAGCCTATGGTAGAGTGGCGAAGCTAATGGTTGCTTCGCCTACGGTTAAATGAGCTTTGTTGGAGGGATCCTACAGAAGACGTGGACGGCAATGGACGAGCTGGATCGGGTTGGCAGGTTATGGTTTTGTCTTTATTTGCTAAGTTATTTAGTTAATTTATTTTATTTCTCTAGTAATTGTGGTTTCTAATCTCTTTTGTATCAAGTTGTTGAGTTTCAAGTTCAGTTCATGAGGACCCTACAGGAGGGGCTCTACATTTGGTATCAGATCTGGTCGAGCCTTGAGGGCACTGGACTGAGTTTTTTGTTTGTTTTTGGGGTTCGTTGGTGACCGCGGTGAACGACGGCGAGAGTGGAGCTGTGATCTTCATGGAATTTCACCCCGATTAAAGGAGCTACTTTTACAGGTTCTGATTGCTTTAACATTTCATGTCTATTTGTGGTTTAATTAAGAAATTTATGGATCTTGAACTTCATGTGATAATTGGAAGTAAACTCGCTGTGTATTGTAGATTTAAATATACATTTATTATTATTTTTTTCTTACTGTTTATTTAAGAGAAAAATTTACGATTTCAAGAAATTTTATAGATTTGAGAACCCATGGAATTACTGGCTGTACATAGAGATTTAGTTCACTATTATTATCGTAAAGAAATTTCAGTTTCAGGAAGAAATTTTCTTGGTTTCTGTTACGCTGATTTTTTTTTGAATAAGAAATGTACCCTGACCAAAGTTTAAGTTTATGTTTCTATTGAATAATTTGGATCTGTCCCAATTTCTTTTTAATTTGAAATCGATACTAGGAGCACCGAGATCTGGATATGTTCCAATTTCTTTTTAATTTAAAGTGGATACTCATAGCACCTAGATCTGGATCTGTCCAAATTTCTTTTTATTTTGAAATCTATACTTAGAGCACCGAGATCTGGGTCTGCCCTATTTTTTATTTATTATATAAATTATAATTGATACTCTATCCAGACTGAGGTCTGTCCGTATCATTCTAAATCCATTCTGATTATCGCTCAGAGTACCCCGATTGAATGGAGATCCATTAATTTTTAATGTGATTATAAGGACAATCATAATATTCCAATCAAGTTTTGGATAGATAGTTAGATTTGGTGATAATGTGCTTTATGTCCAGATCGAACCCTGTTTACCTTAGAATTAATTCATTATTACTACACTAGCTTATGCGACCAAGAATGGCTTATGCTTCCTTGCCTGGCTGATCGAGGAAACCGACCTCTGCTTTTTTCTCTAACTCATAATCTTCGATTGATTGAATGCACACCTTGATTTTTTGGTACGCTGACATTGCTTTATCCTCTATCAACCTTTGTATGTAAAAATTTTGGACTTCTTGTAATTTCAATCAAGATGTTCAAGTCGAATGCTGTGGTTACAAGTGCATCGACCGTTCTGTAATCTCTAAATCCTTTGAAGTTAGGGTTAATCTCCACGTTCAAATTACTTATTCATTAGTAAGAAAAAGGAAGAATTTATGAGTTTATCTCAGTCCCACTAATCCTTTACCATCTCAACCTGTGTGCGTGAGATAGAAACGGATTCACCTACAACCCTTTTTGTTTTATTTTTCCTGGAAGAATTAAGAATCATGTCGAACTCGCTTAACCTTGATCTCGAGCCATTGAACTTCTGGGAAAGAGAATTTATGAGAAATTCGATTCTAAAATTATGTTGGGTTGTATTCCTCTCATATGCGCTGTGTGCCCAGATCTCTGACCACCTTTTTATCTATGCATTCCAACAGCAAATTATTAGTTCCTGACGATCTTGACGATAGCCGAAATCGAAAATGTGAGTATTTATTTGACCTTTGTACTGTAGATTTAAACAAAGCACAGCAAGATCAACTCAGCTTGATGTCCATACAAACACAGTCATCAGAAAAAAACACAGAGAGGAAAAAAGAGTTCTCTATTGGAAAAGAAAAAGACTCTTTGTTCTATTAAAATATGTGGTATATAAACACAAAATACAACTAACCAAAATAGGCAGGAGATCTCAGCATTTAAGAGCTGTTAGTGAGCAGTACACCAACCGAATTTACTCACTGATGTGAGCTTAAGTGTCAACCTACACCAACACCCCCCCTTAAGCAAAAGGTAGGGAGTACACAGAGATAGACAAAAGATGAGTCCCGACTACACTGCCTGCTAAGGTACTCATGTACAAAAGGATAAAAAATAGATGAAAATATGAAGGAGAACTGAGACTACCCCCCCCCAAGGACAATGTCCTTCACCCTAAGCAAGGCACGAAGCTGAACATATTTCGTATGTGCCAAAGGTTTGGTGATTTGGTGAATGTATCAGCAACCTGCAAGTCAGTTCTACAGTATTGCAAATCAATAATATGTTCACGAATCAACTGTCAGATGTAATGCATGTGGACCTCTATATGCTTGGTGCGTTGATGCTCTACTGGTTCCTTGGAAATATGGATAGCACTTTGATTATAGCACCAAATTACAGTAGGCCACACTTGCTGAAAACTAAACTCTGATAAAATCTACCTAATCCAAATAGACTCTGTGGCAGCATTAATAGCACCTCGGTACTCTGCTTCTGTAGAAGAAAGGGCAATGGCAGCTTGCTTCTTACTGGACCAAACAATAGGGCCAAAACCAAGGTGAAAGACAAAGCGAGATGTCGATCTGCGGTCATCAGGATCAGCAACCCAATCAGACTCTGTGTAACCCACTAAATATGCATTGCCATGGGATGAATACTTAATGCCATATGTGTGTGTCCCCCTAATGTACCGAAGAATCTGCTTTGCAGCGTTCCAATGGAGCTCATGTGGTTCCTGCATGAACCGAGAAACCAAGCCAACTGCATATGAGATATCCAGACATGTGTGAGTCAAATATAGTAGGCTGCCAACAAGTTGCCGATACAAAGTAGCATCCACCAAAGGAGTAGTGCACTTTGCGGATAACTTGACTCCGGACAAATATGGCGTGGGTGTAGATTTGCAATCCAACATGTGAAATCTTCTTAAGAGATCCAATGCATACTTGGGATGAAAGAGACCTATCCAAGATGTAGACTGAGTGACCTCCAATCCCAAAAAGTAGTGAAGTAGCCCTAAATCTGCCATGTCAAACTGTTGCCGAATAGAAAAATTCACTTGATTAATCAAGGTAGATGAACTCCCAGTAAGAATGAGATCATCCACATAAAGAACAAGGAGAACAAGCTCACCATCTTGCCGCAAAATATACACATTTGAGTCAGAAAGGCAGTGAGAAAATCCTAAAGAGAGAAGGAAAGAATCCATCTTCTCATACCACGCCCTAGGGGCTTGTTTGAGACCATATAATGATTTTTTGAGCCTGCACACAAGTGAGGAGTCTTGGATAAATCCAGGAGGTTGCTCCATGTAAATTTCTTCTTGCAAATCGCCATGAAGGAATGCACATTTGACATCCATTTGGTGTACAGTCCACTTACGAGATGCAGCAACAGAAAGAACAAGGCA
This sequence comes from Larix kaempferi, assembly GCA_027924585.1. NCBI lineage: Eukaryota > Viridiplantae > Streptophyta > Pinopsida > Pinales > Pinaceae > Larix > Larix kaempferi. The sequence continues at coordinate 6,248,361 of BSBM01000524.1, read as the reverse complement.
AATAGAATTCATTTTAGCCACGGGTGCAAAGGTTTCAGAATAGTCAAGTCCCTCAACCTGTGAAAACCATTTAGCGACTAATCGAGCCTTATATTTGTCTATAGAACCATTAGCTGCATGCTTGGTTCGATATACCCACTTGCATTGAACTAATTTTCTGCCTTTTGGAAGAGGGACCAAGTCCCAAGTGTCATTTTTCAGCAAGGAATTATGCTCTTCTTCCATGGTAGCATCCCATTCTTTAATACCATGGGCCTCATTAAAGTCTTTTGGATCTGAAGCACAAGCCATAAATACTCGAGGAGTCCTTTGAAGCGAGGACCTCATTTTTCTTTGACCCCAATCAAGAAGTGGAGGACATGAGCTTGCTGGTTGTTCTTCAAGCTCACTGTCATGAGCAGGGGAAGTCAACTCAGAAGAAGGATCATCATATGAATATACAAAATGTTGAGGAGGATGCTCATCAAATCGAACACTCCTGCCAATGAGCAATTCATGTGTGTCGGGATGCAATAATATATACCATTTAACATCTTTTGGGTAGCCAACAAATATGCAAGGCTTACTTTGCATGTCCATTTCCCTGCGTTTTTCTTTTGAAATGTGTGCCCAAGCATTGCACCCAAAGACTCTAAGATTCCCAACAGAGGGTTTTTATCCACTCCAAACTTCTTCTGGTGTCACCCCTTGAATAGCCTTATGAGGAGTGCGATTTTGAACATAGTTTGCACAATTTATCGCTTCAGCCCAAAACTATGGGCTAAGACCTCTTGCATGAATCATACAATTTGCCATCTCTTTCAAGGTATGGTTTTTCCTTTCAGCAACATCGTTTTGATGTGGACAATAGGGCACTATATTCTGTAACTGAATACCTTCAGTGGCACAATAGTCCCTAAACCTGTTATTGACATATTTCCCACCATTATCTGTCCGCAAGCATTTGATAGACTTTTCAGATTGTTTTTCAGCCAAGGCTTTGAACACAAGAAAAGTGTCAAAAGCTTCACTTTTGTTTTTAAAAAAATAGACCCATGTCTGTCTGGAATAATCATCAATGAATGTAAGCAAGTAGCGTGCCCTTTGAAAAGACAGTCCAGGAAAAGGGCCTGAAATATCACTATGAATAAGTTGAAGAACTTCGGAAGCTCTCCAAGATTTTCCCTTATCAAAACTATATTAAGGATGCTTTCCAAGGATATAGCCTGTACAAATACCTTCAGAAAAGGAGGTAGGTGGAAGATCAATGACCATGTTTTGCTTACTAAGATACTGAAGATAGCGATAGTTCAAGTGGCCAAATCGCTCATGCCATAATCTACTTGATTAATTTGAGTGAGCAAGCAATGCACTACTAGAAGATGTTCACTCAAAATGAGAAAACAAATACAAGCGTGCATTATGATCCACTTTCCCGATGGCAACAACTTGTGAAGGGTCCTCAATTTCACGAACAATTATAGAGTCAGGGGTAAACAATACTGTCTTCCCTGCTCCAGAATTTGCAATCTGATAAATTGAGAGTAAGTTCATTGAAAGATTAGGAACATGCAAAATGTTATTAATCATCCCATCTGTCATCTCAACAAACCCTTGCCCTTTAACAGCCAAAGGTGAAGAGTTGCCTATAAAAATCTTCTCAGTTTTGCATGAATTAATGGAAGAAAACAGATTCTTATGAGCAGCCATGTGATGGGTTGCTCCAGAATCAAATATCCATTCAGGTTCAAAAAAAGAGAAAACCTGCTATAGTAGAGAGGGCTTTGGCATTTCCTGTATTGTTGCTAGGGGAAGATAAGCTAACATTTATATTGTGTTTCTTCATTTCTAAAGACAGGACAGCTAGTTTCTTAAAACAGTGAGATTCTGAATGACCTTCCTTTCCACAGAATGTACATTTAAGAGAATTTTTCTTCCCTTCAAAATCTGGCTTTGGAGAGGAATTTGAAGAGTTACTTGATTTTGAGTTGTGTGTTTGTTTCCCTTTAGATGCCTTTTTATGTGGCATCCTTGAATTGGGAGGTGAGCTAGCTATTAATGCATGAGACTTAGAAGTAGAGCTAAGAGAGCCCATTTGAATGAGCTTATCCTGCTCATGAGTGAGTCTTCTAGCAAAAGCATCAAATGTAGGCATTACAAAGTTTGGACCCAAGGCATCCCTAGTTGAATAAAATGTGGAAACAAACGCTGAGTATGATTCTCCTAACTTAGAGAGCACTGCATAAATGAGTTGTTCATCCTTTTTCTTAATATTGCAATCCTTCAATTGAAGCCTAAGAGATTTGAACTTGGAAATGAAGTCTTGAATGGTATCAAAATGATTGGGGTTGAGACTAATCAGTTTATTTTCCAGTTGATGACCATGAATGTCATCTGTTTTACCAAACAATTGTTCAAGTTGATCCCATGCTTCATGGGGAGTGTCTATGCCTTCCAAATGAAACAATAGTTTAGGTGAAAGAGAAAGACAGATCAAGCCTAAGGCTTCATCACAGCGATTATGCCATTTAGGCTTTTCAACATTTTGTGTGGGTTCTTTTTCTGTTCCAGTGGTTACCCTGTACAGACCTTTACTCCTTAATAGAACAACCATTGTTGACTTCCAAGAAAAATAGTTGTGAGGAGTTAAAACAGGGATTGGCAACTTATCTGCCATTGTAAGGAAAAGAAGATGCCAAAGAAAAGGATTAAAAGGTGACTGGTGATAGCTTCAAACAGTAGTTTAGACTCTAGAGCAGAGAGCAGAGCAAAATGGCAAAAGAAAACCTGGATGCCCTGCAGAAATGCCCAAAATCCACTGCAGCCAATTAGGATGGAGGAAACTAACGCCCTGCAGCTCTGATACCGTGTAGATTTAAACAAAGCACAACAGGATCAACTCAGCTTGATCTCCATACAAACACAGTCATCAGAGGAAGCTAACGCCCTGCAGCTCTGATACCATGTAGATTTAAACAAAGCACAACAGGATCAACTCAGCTTGATCTCCATACAAACACAGTCATCAGAAAAAAAACACAGAAAGGAAAACAAATTTCTCTATTGGAAAAGAAAAAGACTCTTTGTTCTATTAAAATATGTAGTATATAAACACAATATACAAGTACCCAAAATAGGCGAGAGAGCTCAACATTTAAGAGCTATTGGTGAGCAGTACACCAACCGAATTTACTCACTGATGTGAGCTTAAGTGTCAACGTACACCAATATGTACCTAGTGTTTGACCATCCCCGTGCAGCACTTTTATGTCTACCGAATCACAATGCGATTCAAGCCTGGTGATTTTCTACTTGCACTCTGATTAATCAATTACCGATTTAATCTCGACGGAGTGGGTGTGATGGACCCTTAACTCTTCTTGAGTGATTGTGTAACTCCCTGTCTTACGGGTGGTCGCCACATGTACTAAATTCGCAGTTACACTTACTCACACTTGGATGAGCGAATCGGTGGTTGGTGCCATTACTTAAGATATTGTTGGTGACAAGAGAATCAGATCATTCTTGCTTGAAGCAGAACGGTGGAGGCAGAGTTAATCCACGTTCTTTGATCATATCTTGATACAGTATTTCAAAATTGTAATCGTATCTTTTTCTCGCTCGAATTAACGAGTTTGATTGGGTTACACCCTCAGTAATTGTACCTTTTTATTAGCTCATCAATGTGTATTTTTTTATGCATTCTGGAAAGTTAGCGATAGTTCCTGAGTACAGATCTACTAACTTTGTCCCAGTCTGTCGCTGCTCTTAAATCTGCCGCTTGAATAGAATAGGTTTAACCCTAGAATAAGATTCCCATTGTTAGTCGAAACATCCGAACCCCTTAGTTTGTTAGATGTTTAAATACTTCCCTAGAGAGGAGTCCCAAACGAAGATGCTGGAAGTAATCACGCCGTCTTTCAGATAGGCTCGACGTTCATCACTGTGACATGCCCAGGTATTTGATAGTAGCAGTAACAATAGAACATACATAATCCTTGACATGCGTTCATCATGATATCAAACCCTTGGTGGTCACGATCTTCATGTTAAACTCGACCTCCGTCTGAATTCAACTATTGATGCTTGGCGCTGGGCATTTCAATTGATGAATCATGCGATGCGATGTCGAGAGTGCGCTCAGTAGAAGAATCATTACAGAACGGATCTTGGACACCTGTGTAAGCTCGACGACTGACAGATCTTTCTATCTTCTTGTAGCTACTTTTTAGGTATTTGTACTTTTATTTTATTGCAATAAGTGAAACGAGGTGCTCTACAGCCCAGTATGGAGGAGATAATGTAACGTGTATGTAGGCTTACATCTAATAAAACGTAAAGAGTTATTTTTTAATTAAAAAATAATTAAAAAAATTCATGTCCGCTCATAAAATAAAAAATTATGAAAAGTATTTAAAAAAAATCCATGTTGGTTCATAAAATAAAATATTATGAAAAGTAATAAAAAAATAGATGTTTTTTTATAAAATAAAAATTTAAAACTTAAACCCGGATCTATAAATCAAGAGATGGTCAAATTTCTTGAGTTTATATTTAAAAAAGAAATACACCTCAAGAAATTGGATCCCTCTCGATACTTGATAGATATGGGTTTAAGATGGATCTATGTTTATATTTCAAATCTAATACTTTTGGGTATATTCCTTTATAACCCATGATATAGTTTAACCTCATCGCCTTTGATTTGTGAGGTGTATCGACCCAGAGTGTGTGGACGAATGGGGCCCAGCTTATGTGGAGATCCACGTACTTAGTCACTTGTCTATTTTCGTTATGTCACTTTTTCCTTTTATTACTTAGTTGAAGTTTTTTTATGCCTAAGAAGTTAAAGTATTAGATGGATTAGATTATGTGAAATTAACCATCCTTTGCAATTGGAATCGATTAAGTGCCCCCGAAGATAGAATAGAACAGTACTCCTCCCTTCATATAATTCGACCTTGTAATTTGAAGTAAAACCTACTATGTTTCTAGGAAATGAACTTTTGGTTATGGAATTAATTTTTAATATTTGTATACAAGGTACTCCTTTATGCATTGATATTATGGAATGAATTATATATGCTTTAGAATAGATGCATTGATATTATAATATGGAATGTGTCATATATGCCTTAGAATAGATGCATCGATATTATAAAATGGAATGAAATATATATGCCTTAGAAGGGATGCATTAATATTATGAAAGAGAATAAATAAATCTTCAGATATATTGTATCTCAGTCATCGAATATTATATCTCGATTGAATTTACCTGATGTATGAATAAGCATATGCATACCCTTTATAATTCGAGAAATTATATTTGACTTAGAATTTATTTTTGCAATTGGAAAACTCTTGTATTCTTCCATAACACATAGCTGTCATCAAATTTTATTATGTCCTTAAAATTTGGAATGAGAATAATATAGCTATTATTAAGTTGGAAATTGTTCACGAAACAAATTAACTGAATTGTTAAAATGAGTTCTGTTGTGACCATGGAAATAATTTATTGTTTAAAAATAAAAGTAAAAAATTAACTACTAGAAGTGGCCCGGGGAAAGAGGAACAATATCGTATTGTCAGGTTGGCAAAGGATATCTATATGATGTTTTATGATATAGTATATTCATGTGAAAGTCAAGAACTAGCGAAAGATATTATAGGGATTAAAATATTAAGTTAGTTATAAAGTGGAAAATATTATATGTGTGTTAGAATATCAAGATAGTTAAAAAGTGAAAAATATTATGCGTGTTTTATTGAATTATAGTCAAAAGGTGAGAAATAGTGTATGTGCTGTTAATACCCAAAAAGTGCTTACTAGCTCATTTCCTTATTCACATGACCCACTTGTCTACTTTTCCACCATTTGAGCCTCTAAAGCCATCAAAAGGTCACCAAAAGACCATAATACACCATTTTTCCCTTCAAAAGATATATTTTTCCTCAAAAAACATAAAAAAAAACCCTAAAAAAGGGTCCATAATTCCCAAAAATATTAAAAGGGAAAAAAATATTCAAAAAATGAAAAAAGAGGGAAAAATGTACCTAAACCATGTTGGTCAATACCATTGGTTTCCTCAAAACCATAATGGTATTCCCCACCACCAAAAACTATAAAAAGGTGGCAGGGGCTCCTCACTTTCCATCCAACCATCATCCTATCTTCAGGCTGTCGAAATCTCTCCTGAGACTTTTGGCCATTTTCAGCATCTTGGAGAAGAGACCATTGGAGCTTGGAGCTACTCACCCTTGGAGTTGCTCAACATCATATCCTCACCATTTGAGGTATCTTAATACAAAACATTCTTTTATTTTTTGTTCTTTCTATGAATCGTTTTTATATTTATTTGTTATATGCACATGTTAGTTTAGATTTAGATTTAATTCATAATCGTTTTTTCTTTCTATATTGAAATTGCTATCACATTGTTGATAGGTTCCCATTGCACAAAGCTTGGTTGCAAAACCAAGCCAACAGTTTTTGGCGACTCCACTGGCTTTGAATTCTTAGATCTTGGTTTTTTGCTTTAGATCTTAGTTTTTAATAGTTTTAATCATTTTAATTCATAGATCTGCCATCCTAGACATCAAATCCATTGTTGTTCTAGATCTTGGCCCTTTTTGTTGCCATTAACCGTCTAAAATTTTCATTTTCGGGTTCGTTTTTTGGCTTTCACCTCGCGGCTTTTCACCCAACAGTCGCGCGGATCATCGTGACCTCCCAGCCTTTTTTCGTGTGACACACTGTGGCTTCGCAGCCATTTTACGTGCTGCACATCGCGGCTTCATGGCCATTTTCCGCGCTGCACATCGCGACTGTGCGACCAAAACCCACGCTTCACATCACGGCTTCGCGGCCATTTGGTGGGCTACACATCGTGACTGCGCATCCGAAACCCGCGTTGCACATCGGTGTTGTTTCCCCAAAACCCGCAATGCTGTTATTTTGAATTCGGCCAATTTTTAAAAAAATATTTTTTGCTGTATTTTTTGCCCATTTTACAGCATTAGTTTTTCTACATTTTTACAGCCATACTAAATCTTTTTGTATTTATATATGCTCCATTAAAAATTCTTTTTAAAAATTTTCAGTAATTGAAAGAAATATTTTTCTGCATTTTATTTAGATCATACGTTTCACTGTTTATATGCTTAATACTTTGCCCAAGCAATTTTCAAAGAGATCCATTTATTTCTTGAAATATTTATGTTATTTGCTTTCCTTTAAATTATTTCAAAGATCTATTATTTTTGAATAGTTTTTTCAAGCATTTACTTTTCAAAAATGCCTTTATTTTTTGCAAACGGGAAGCGTCTTTTCTTTCATTTGTAATCAATCGCCCAAGCGAGGAAAATCAATTTCAGTTCAATAATCACACGTGCACCCAATCTACCACATTATTTAAACTGAGCCTTAAAATCTACCTTAACTTAATAAACTTTTTAACCCCACTTGGGGAGCACTTAAAATAATCTTGTAGTTAGGTATAATTGAGGGGATAGGTGTTCCAATAACACCCCTCAATTATTTACATTTGAGACATAGTGGTTGTCCTTTACGGTACCAAAATCCCTTAAAATTTTGACACGGTTATCAACCAATTTATCGGGAAGGCCTCTCCCTTAGGAGGGTTGAAGTAGCCAGGCTGGTTCCGGAAGTCTGAGTGGAATACCGCAATCCATTCAGTAACTGAAGGATACCTTTCCAAGTTCTCGGTGTACACCCGTACGGGGGTACAATGGCGATAGAATCAAACTACGGATTCACCCAACCGAATGTGTCATGAACGTGGTATCCTAGTTGCCACTCTTTAGGATTGTCTACCCGGTGTCCCTCCCGGTAGGGGGATATCTAGCCGTTGATTCAACACTCTATATTATCTGACTTGGATTTCATCACCTTGCAAAGAATATCGTTTGTTGACTCACAATACTTCTAGTTAGGTGTTTGCATGATACAATACCCACCTTTGGTCTAGTGAGCACCACCTTTTTTTTTAGGAACTATTTGACTTTCGGTATTCTGACCACTTTGTTAGATCCCTCCATTTATTATAGCACAGTTGCTATACTAAGTGCTTTTGAGGTTGGTTGTTGGCCTGAGAGCCATTATTTTTTCACTCCCCTCTTGCACTCATTGTTGCACTAGGGTTTCGAGTTTTTTACATCACCACCTTCCACTGAAATTTTTATATATTTCTCACCATTGAGAATTTAAGACGATCTCGCCGTCTTCAGGGTGAACCCCCTCAATTCGGTACACTTGAATCTACACGTCATAGACGTAGAGCCTTGTCCCTTGACTCGACACATCATCGTAGAAGAACACAGTCATCCGATTCTGACGCGCCTCACTTCACATCTGATTCTGAGGCTGAATCTGAACACCCTACTGAAATATCACCAACCAACCCCATGGCTGGATCACAATATGACCTCCTTTTCACCAGTGATATTGGAGATACATCCTCAAACCCTACTACTACTGTGCCACCCATGGTAACAACAACCCCTTCAGGAATGCCTAATATAGGGGCCACTCCACCTTTAGGTATGCCCAACACAGGACTACCACTTATTATGGGTATGCCCAACATAGGAATCACACCCCTTCTCATTACCACAACCCAGATCCCAGGAATTTCTAGCATTATTCCTAACCCCTCTACAACCCATGTTGCACTTGGGAGTGTTGGACCATCCCACACCACAACGGTTGGAGGACACATACCTTCAATACCTAGCATACCCTTAGGGGGCACTGGACCACTACATAATGCCACCATTAACAGTTCTGTCAAAGTCACTATGCCACACCCATCTGCTAGTTTACCATACATGGCTAGTCTGAACTTACCAAACCTAGCCAAGTTAACCAACGATTCTATCAGGAACAACCCTACATGGCCACCCATGCTTACAAAGCTCCCCTCGGACATCCCCAAGTTTGAAGGAAAACCAGGGGAAGATCCCCAAAACCACATAATGCCATTTCACCTATGGTGTTCATCTAACTCCATAGTGGATGACTCCATTAGACTAAGACTGTTGCAACGAACGTTCACTGGCTCTGTAGCCAAGTGGTACATCGAACAACCACATGGGACCCACCATACATTTACGTCCCTCTCTTCCATTTTCCTTCAATTTTTTAGCTACTTGTATGCTATGATGCAGGAGTTGAAATAATGTTGTCTTGCAGACAAAACACAACTACCCACATCACCGATCATATCCATGAGTGGCGCAAGCGTCGTAGCCTTTGCAAGATAAAACAGGATGACCTTATATTTTTGGATTGGTTTTTCAAATCACTCCTACCCCTCATAGCCAAAGATGTAGCTTCCGAACGACCCCAGTCAGAAGAAGAAGCTATCTTAAAAGCTCAACAGTTCGACCTGATTTATGCCTAGTCAGGCTATCTCTACACCATCATACCAGATGCCCCACAAGGCGATTCTTCACGCAGTGACGCTCTAGGGGCATCACATGCCGTTGATGGTATTATTGGCCAAGTCACAGCACAAAATAAACCTTTTAGCATGGTGAGTGTTTGTGCCAGAAATTGTTTCCAAGGCTAAAGAAACAAGCCAACACAATCTCAAATAAAACTCAACAAAGTAAAATAGGTTTTAGGGTTTCTGGAATATTTTTCTTGGTTGTAAATTTGGTGATCAACAGTGATTACACTCATGAGCTAAACAAGAAACTGAATTATAAACAAATAAATACAAAGATGCATCATATAATCAACAAATATCAATCAGAATATAATCTTAAAAGTCAGTCAGGGCTGACAAGCATCACAAGTAAAGAAACCATGAACTAGCAATGAAAATATCAGTCCAGTAGTTAAACAAACTCAAAATGAAGTTAAAACATATACTGAAGGGTATAAAGTGTCATATATTTCATAGTCTGTCATCAAATGCATACAAGAGTCATTGTACTTAGCTCTGAGCAAGTCTGAAGAGAAAGGTAATATGGAGACCTCCTGAAGCTTCCCAAAAATCCAACCCTCTCCATCACTTTCTAACATCTCTAAATACTATGCTTTTACAAAATCAGTTAGGGATCTAACCCTAACTACCTTCCACCTATTCGATGAGGTAAAGTAAATGCAGAATATTTACAAAATTACAAAATATGCTAAAAATAGCACATCACTAACATATCTGTTTGTTAATTAATGACAACTAACTGAATGTACAACTGTCTTATAGGTCTTTTGCCACTTCAGCCAGCAGAGCGATAACATCTGATGCTTGGTCTTTCTTCTTAGCTTTCTTCTGCTCCTGCTCCATGTCATTTATCTTCCTGATGAGATCTTTGTTTTTCTGCTGCAGGTCCTGGACTGTCTTCTCCAACTTTGTGCAATGAATGTCAGCAGCTCTTTTTCTCTTTAGTGCTTCTTTTGCTTCATCTACCAGCTCCTGAAAATTATCATTTACATCTTGTAGATCTTCTCTCAACCTTCTGTTAGCCATCATTAGTCCATCATTGACCTCTTGCATGTAATTCATCTGGTGTTTGTACTGCTTAACAGTTTTCTGCAAATTCTCTCTGTCAGAATTAACTAATTTATCCATTGTATGATCTTATTCCTCATCAGGTCTCCAAGGTATATTAGGTTTCTTGAAGATTTCTGTCTCTTCAATCAACAGTTCTGTAGGAGTATCTTCAATGCTAGGATTTTGATTTTCTTCACCTGCTATCTCAACTAAAAGAGTTTCTTCTTTTAAATGCGACTGCATTTTATCTAATTCTGGTTTATCATCCATAGACACCTCATCTAAGACAGTCACTTCATTTGTATTCAATTTGGGATTGAGCAATTTCTTCATGTTCAGTCTTAGCTTGTTCTTTGACCTAGTTTTAGGTCTCCAAAATGATGCTGCTTCTCCCATCATTTTCAGCTCCTTTCCCTGATGCTGGATAGCATCCAACTCTACAACTTCAAGTTTATTCCTTTTCCTGTTAGGCTTTGTTGTTTTGCTATCTGAAGTATGAATTTCTTTCTCTTCTTCGATCGACTTCTGTTTTGGAGATGGGTTGCTCTTCTTCCAATAGATATTCCTCATCATCAGAGAGAATGGTGATAGGGATTTTCTGTCGAGTGTGAATTTCTTCTTTAGGTACAACAACCTCTTTAACATCAACATTTTTCACTTCATGAAAATCTTCTACAGGTGTCAAATTCTGTTCAGGATGCTCCTTCTTATCTTCAAACAGTGAATACTTTCCTTTAGAGCTGGCTGAGAATGGCCTTGGTTCATTATCTTTCTCCACATGCTCTGATGCTTCCTCCACTTTGAACTCCTCCTTATCTTCAAGTTTTGGCTTCTGACCCAATTTCCTCAATAAGACCTTACCCTTATCTGCTTGCCTCTTAGATTTCTGATCTTCAAAGCCAGACCAAAAGATGAAGAAATCGTAGGTCTTTCCTTCATGCTGCAAAACAGTACTAATAATCAACTTGATTAACCCATGATGAAAGATGGACTGAGAAGAATGATCTATTGGCCCTTTCACCTTGTTGGACATCTTCTGCAAACTTTTCAAAAAGAAGAATGACAGGTTCATCTTGGACATCCCCACCATGTGCTGAAGGAATCTAAAATGATACTTGTATACATAAGCATACCTTCCCTCACAAGTAACATAGCTCTGCAATATTCTGATTGGCTCAACCCATTCCTTTCTGAGATTTTGAATAAGGACACCTTTATTCCAATCAGGGGTGACATTTGGTAAAAGGTATCTCTGTGGATCAAAGTCAAAAGGCAGTTTTTTAAACCATGGTTCACCCTCATCCTTAATCCCTGTAGCTTCTGAAATCAACTTTACTGTCAGCTTGAATTTAAGGGTATCAAAGATCACTATGTCATTTTTGAAACCCTGGGCAAACTTACAGGACACCTTTGCATTATACCCATCGATTTTCTTGAAAAAATCCATCCAACCAGCTTGTTGAAACAGCTCAACACACTCAGGCAATTTTTCAATCCATCCTACATCAGTTGGTTCAGCTCTGTTTATCTTACCACTCCTGCCCATTCTTCTTCAATCACTGCAAATTGAATAGTGTGCTTTTGTATTGTTTGTGAGCAGGAGATTAATTTAGGATATTGAAAATACTGTCGAATGTATGGGTTATTCACAGCACTAAAACCTTAGCTTTGACAGGGTTGCATTTCATAAAAAACGAAACTGCTATCTTCAACCCTCAGTCAACCTGGCATCGCAGAGCATCAACAAATAGCTATTTATCTGGCTGGAATTGCGTTTGAAAGCACAATTTAACTTTTCCTTTGACCAATTTTGATAGAGTAAGCCCCAGCGAAAAAACCCCAAATCTACAGTTATACTGGTTTTTTAAGAAATACCTACAAATTGCTCGATTGCAGCTATTAAAATCATGACATGAGTTGTCAAATGAGTCACCTTGGATGAACAAACGTCCTTCAGCATTCAATTTGATTGCCAACAATGAAATCAGGAAGCCCTAATTTCCCGTGCACCAATCAACAACTCTCCTTTGTTCAGCAGCGACAATTTCCGGTTCTTTAGTGATTATGGCTACTCCACTAAATTTCTTCATCTTTGAATGTGCCTGTAAGTGACAAATTTATCCCACATTTACCTCAAACCACGCTGCTACCTGTCAGAAAGGAATTACTCCTGGGCTGATGATGAACACGATTTCCTCACGATGTGTAACCATTTGAAATCATGATGTTTTCTGCATCAACACGTAATGAATCCTCTAAAACACATAATCAGTCATTCATTATCCCAAGCGTGCCAAAATTTGCTGAAAAATCGGAAAAATTTGGAGTAGCGATATTCTTGTAGCGCGCCTTTGGTGATTTTGAACTCCAGCGCTACAAGAAAAACTTTGACACTGTTTTGGTGTTTTTTAACAACTTTTTATCATTTTGCATGGGATCTTAAAGCTGTCAGGGTAAGGATTGTACATGACTTTACTTAGAATAAGGTTTATGAGCCCCTTATTTGATATAGTGACCTTTTAAACCCCTTATAAAAAACAAACCTAAAGTTTAAAATTTTGAAAAAACTCAAAAGCAAGCCCGAAATCTCATATAAAGACTAAAGAAAACTTTCTAAAGAGGACAAAATCAAGTTAAAGCAAATAAATAACTTGAAATAAAATGCAAATCAAACAAAATTTGAAGAAACAAAATACTGACTTAACATCTGGCTCCAGCTGCGGGATGAAGACCTCCCTGCGAGGCTTCAAGAACCTGTAGACCAGTGCCTTCTGTCTGTTATCTTATCTATTCTGCAAAAATTTCCATTGGGCTATGGAGTCTTATTGTGATTCACTCACCGGTATGTACAATGATCAGTGAAAATGTTCCTATAAACTGTAAAAATGCTTGAGGAATCGTCCATTAACAGGGCTGGACAACTCCTCACATTCCAAGGATTGCAGGATAAAAGTATTGTTTTCTAGAACCTTTGATACCAGAAAAGGGCCAAACCAAAGATTGTCAAACTTACCATGTTTACCCTTCTGCTCCTTTCTTGCATCCCATCTTAGAACCATCTCACCTTCTATGAAAGTACTTTCTTTAACATTCCTGTCAAATCTGTTTTTAATCTTGGATCTATACAACTGTGCTTTTTCATCCACCTTCTCTCTATTTTTTTGTAATTCTATCATTTCAAATAGTCTTCTTTGCATATCATTGGGTTCCTCTTGAGAATTCTGGAGGAATTTCATCACTGGAATTCCCAATTGAACAGGGAACACTGCCTCTGTGCCATAAACAAGCTGAAATGGAGAAGTGCCAATTGCCTGTTTCACTGTAATTCTATCTGCCCATAATGCATACTTCAGCATTGAATCCCAAGACCTTTTGTTATGCTTCAGCAGCTTCTTGATGCTCTGAATGATGTTCTTATTAGAAGATTCATCTTGACCATTGCCCTGAGGATAATAGGGATTTGAATGCTTCAGAATGATTCCATTTCTTTCACAAAAGGCTACCATTGCCTTGGATTTGAATGACTTTGCATTATCTGTTATTAATCTCTGTGGACAGCCAAACCTGCTCAAAATATTTTCTTCAATGAATTCCATGATTACTTTGTCTGTAGCATTCCTCGTGGGAATGGCTTCCACCCATTTCGTGAAAAAATCTGTTGCAGTCAGAATCCAGTGATGCTGTCCTGAAGATGCTGGATTTATTTCTCCAATAAAGTACAGACCCCACTGCTAAAACAGGGCATTTACTGCAATAGGTTTTAAAGGCAAGGACAATAATTTATGTTTACCAGCAAATTTCTGACAAGGAATGCATTCTCTTACCTGCTGGTAAACATCTGTGAATAAGGATGGCCAATAATATCCAGCTCGCAAAATTTTGTAAGCTTTGCTTTCCAATACTTGTGCCCTCCACAGGCACCTTCATGAGATTCTGAAATCACCTCTCCTATTTCAGATTGGTCCAAACATCTGAGCAAAATACCCCCTGGATCCTTCCAGAACAATTGTTCTTCAACTAAATAGTATTTAGTGGCTTTGAGTTTTAAAGATCTGGCAGCCTTCTTATCCAAATGTTCAGGCCATTGCAGAAATAATATAAAATGAACAATATCTGCATACCAGGTTGATGATGAATAAAAATCCATGATCTTTTCATTTTCCAGAAGTGCTTGATCTTCTTCAGGAACTAATTCTTCAGCCATGACATGCAGTCCCAGAGCCTGACAATTTGAGTCAGCCAACAGCTTGGCTAAACCTTGTCCCTTGACAAGCTTAGTAGGCCTAATCTCTACATCATATTCCATAATCTTCGCAATCCACTTACCTCTCTTTCCTTCACTATCAGGCTGAGTTAACACATCTTTCACAGCAGAATTAGGTACAAAAGAAATTACTTTTGAATGCAGGATATAAATTCTAAAAATTTTCAAAGCCTTTACCAGAGCATAAGCTTGCTTTTCCAATATACTGTACTTCAGCTTAGAATCTCTGAGAGTTTTGCTGAAGAAAGCAATAGGCTGTTCCAATCCTTCTTTATTCTTCTGAAGTAAAACAGCTGCAATCGTGTCTTCTGATGCAAATGAAAAAGTAAGGAATTATTTGGTAAAATCATCACTTACCAATACAGGTGCTTCAGTAAGAGCTACCTTGATTTTTTCAAATGCTGTCTTCGACTCAGCAGTCCACTTTACTTCCTGATCTTTCTTTAACATAGCTGTGATTTGTTTAATGGTTTCAGCAAAGTTGGGAATAAACCACCGCAGAAAATTTATCTTGCCAATAAATGATTGAACATCCTTTTTACTCCGAGGTAAGCTAATCTTCAGTATTGCTTTCACTATTTCAAGATCTATTCTGATGCCATCAGCAGACACCAAGTGACCAAGTAATTTACCTTCTTGCATAGCAAAATGTGACTTTTTGGGGTTCAGGGACAGGCCAAATTTTCTGCATTTTAGGAAAGTTTGCTCCAAGTGCTTCAAGTGTTCATCATCAGATTTTGAGAATACAGTAATATCATCCAGATAGATAACCACAAACTTATCTTTTTCTCCTACAAATGCAATGT
The DNA here is from genome assembly GCA_027924585.1 of Larix kaempferi. Lineage (NCBI taxonomy): Eukaryota > Viridiplantae > Streptophyta > Pinopsida > Pinales > Pinaceae > Larix > Larix kaempferi. The sequence continues at coordinate 6,232,786 of BSBM01000524.1, read as the reverse complement.
CCATGGCTCTCTGAAAAGTTGCTCCGGCATTCATCAAGCCAAAAGGCATCTTGTCATACATGAATGTCCCCCAGGGGGTTGTAAAGGCTGTCTTTTCCTTGTCATTAGGGTGCATGGCAATCTGATTGTACCCTGAGAAACCATCCAGCATAGAAATCCTCTGAGCTCCAACTACTTGCTGCAAAACCTGTTCAATCTTGGGAAGAGGATAATTGTCTTTTAATGATGATCTATTCAGATTTCTGAAGTCAACACATAATCTAATTTCCCCATTCTTTTTTCTGACATGAACCAGATTAGCAACCTAGGAAGAATTCCTGAGGGGCACTATTATCTTTGCATCCAGCAGCTTCTTTATTTCTTTTTCAATTACAGGGAACAAAGCTGGATTGATCCTTCTTAGTTTCTGTCGGAAAGGCTTAACATTAGGCTTCAAAGGGACCTTGTGCTGAATAATTGTTGTATCATAAGTTTTTAATTCCTTATAAGACCAGGCAAATGCATCTACATGTTTTTTCAGAAGCTTGATATATCTATTCCTTTGTTCCATTGTTAGAAATTTAGAAATTTTTACCATCCTAGGATGTTCTGCTGAACCAATATTGTAGTCTTCTACATTGTCTTCTGAAGATTGAACCACTGGCTTTGAAGGTGTATCATCCTTCGAGAATATTCTTTCTAAAAGCACTAGACCTTTAGGAATGAAATTGCTCTTCAACTCAATGATTTTATGACCTGCTATCTCTTCTGCAGCAAATTCATTTAACTGTTCATCTCCCTCATCCTCTTCCTGATCAATTTGAGCATTTGAAAACTCATCTGTAAGCTCTAGAAATTTTTTGATTTCAATGTCATCTTAAAAAACTCTCCAGTGTTTCACATTATCAGGCACACATGGTCTATACCTCACCTCTATGGGATACTTTAGCTGAGTGGTATTAGGGATTCTGAAATGTGTGGCAGCTAAAGCTAATGAGTCTGCGGTCTCATTATGATTCCTTGGAATATGAGTGATATTAAATGCTATAAAATAGTTTTCAAGCATATCCCATATCTCATTCCGATATAGTTTCAGCAAACCCTGCTTTACTTGATATTTGTTCTTCACTTGCTGAACAACTAATTCGGAGTCGCCAAATGCAGCAATCTACTGAATTCCTAAATCTTTAGCAGCCTTCAATCCTAGTAGCAGAGCTTCATACTCAGCAGTGTTGTTAGTGGTAACAAATTCTAACTTATACATGAGTTTCAATGTTTCACCCCCAGGGGAAATGAGTAAAACTCCAGCTCCAGCACCCTCTTTGCATGAGGATCCATCAAAGTACAACTGCCATAGTGCATCTTCTTCTTCTCTGCTGTGTTTAATTTGATTTACCTTTTCCACTTGTAGCAGACCAGCAGAATTATCCTCTTCAGTGAACTGTAATATGCATGAACCAAGGTCTTTATCCACAGAATACATTGGATGATTGGTGGGATTTTTATCATCTGTTACTATGTAAGCAAGCTGCAGCTCTCTGTAAAGTCTTCTATTTTCTCCATGAAAAACAGGAATAGTGGCATAAGAGAGATCCATCTGTAAAGTTCCTCCAACCTTCTTAGCCCATGACCTAGAAAGAAGCAAGCCAAAATTTGGTGTGATGTCAGCTACCACAACATCCATTATCACACTTTTCATGGGCAACTGAGCAAGGTTGACAACCATGTCTTTTATTACTCCTATGCACTTCACAGCTCGAGAGTCAAAAGCATATAGATCATGGTAAGGTTTAGTGACACTGAGGCCCAGGGCTTCCATTACAGCTTTTGGCATTAAGTTATGGGATGCTCCTGAATCTAATAAACAATTGTGAATCATTCGCTCATGGACAGTCAAGGTTACATAGAATGGAGGAGAAGCACCAGCTTCATTTTCAGTTTTCTCAGCCAGAGCTGATCCAATGAAAATTCTAGGGTTTTCTTCCTGCAAGTTAACTGTATCTGAAACAAGCTGATTACTGGGTACATTCATCACTTTCAGAACTGTTTCTTTATATGATGGATTCTTTATTAACTCAGTCAAAGGTACATGAATCTTTAACTTCCCTAGTTCATCCTCCAAACTAAAATTCTGGGCAGATTTATTTACCTCTTCAACTTCAACATTCTTCTTTGATTTTTCTGCAGATTGTCTCTTCTCCATGACAGGATTAGTTATTTGTTTAGCAGGAACAGGTGCAGCAGGGACAGGTGCCTTCTTCTTCGGGGCTTGGACCACTTGTTTTGGGCCTGATCTAAGATTTATGGTCTTCTTAGGTCCATTATGAGGAACATCAGCAGTTGCAACAGTGTTTTTCAAGCCTAAATCTTCTTCAGTTTCAAACATGTCAGCATCATAGTATTCTGCATTTAGAAATTCTTCCTTAGTGACAAAACCTTCAGACAATCCCTCTCCAAAATGATTCATATCTTGATTATTCTCTTGAAAGATTAACTCATCATCAATTTCTTCTTCATCAACCATATTGTTTTGAAAAGCTGGTGGCACCCTTTGGTCCTCATTTTCTCTTCTTTCTCACTGGATATCATTATTCCTTCGTTCTCTTGGTATAAACCTAGGAGCAAACTGCCTTCTAAACTGATTCTGGTTATTTAGATTTCGTTCAACTTCTGTAGCAAGTTTGCTAGAATTCTTCTCAAGCTCTAATTTATTCAGTTTTACAGTAAGAATCTTAACCATCTTAGCCATCTCATCTATCTTGGTTTCAGCAGATTGAGGAGCAGCACTTGCTGAAACAACCTCCTTCTTTCCTTTCCTTTCATAAAGTTGTTGTGCTGTTTCTTTCTTAAGTCTGTTTGAAGCTAGCAAATTGGATTCTACCTCTAATGCTGCATCTTGCATATTCAGCAGGGTGATAGGTCTTCTTTCTCTCAACAATAAGGAAAACTCGTGATCAAAGGCATTTGCATAAGTAAGTTTAGCTGATGTTTCTGTGGGCTTTATTTCTGCAGGAATTCTACTATACATCTTGTTAAATCTTTTTGAAAAATCTGCAACAGTCTCCTCTTTTTTCCTACAGAGAGCTCCAAACTCAGTTATATAGTAGGTGTGGTCTTTTGTATCTCCCCATTGCCTCATGAAAAGATCATGGAGTTCTTCAATTATAGTGATTGAGTTGGTAGGAAACTCTCTAAACCACTTTCTTACATTCCCATCAAGGCTTTGAACAAATACCCTCATCCACACATCTTTAATCTCAATGTTCTGATTGTCAGCATAACCTAGGAAAGCCTCCCAATGTTCCTCAGCAGTGGTTTCCCCCTGTCCATTGAACCTAGGCATATATTTCTGGTAATCACCTCTAGGTAATGCATGTAAAGGCTAAGGTAAAACTAATGGTGCATACCTAGCTGCAACCATCCGGTCCATCATTTCCATGGGTGGGTTTTGGCCTGCCATTTTGGTACTGACTAGCTTGAAAGATGTAGAAGCTTGGCTAGAACCTTTTTGAAAAGGATTCTTTCCTACTTTCAGCTGAAGGATAGGTATTTTATCAGGAGAAGCAGTCTTAGCTTTCAAAAAACTTCGAGGATTAGTAAAAACCTGAAAAGTGCTCTCAGGGATGGTAGGTTTTATCCAAGGTGAGGTTTCAGCTGAATGTAATGAAACACTCAACTGGTCAGGGTCACAGGAGGCTGGCAAAGATTGAGACTTTCTGAGTTTCCTTGCTGTTTTCAAGATCTGTTCAGGGTCTGTCACACCCAGTTTCAATGGAGAAGTAGGTCTGTTCCTGGTTCCAATCCCTTTAGAAGCCACTGTGACAACTTTTTTGGTGAAAATAGCCTTAAAAAAGAGCCGATTTAAGTCCACCTCTTAAACCAATAAAACTGATAAGTATCCTAGGGAATATATAATTCAGCTTTGTCCCCGACAACGACGCCAAAGATGTTTGTGCCAGAAATTGTTTCCAAGGCTAAAGAAACAAGCCAACACAATCTCAAATAAAACTCAACAAAGTAAAATAGGTTTTAGGGTTTCTGGAATATTTTTCTTGGTTGTAAATTTGGTGTTCAACAGTGATTACACTCATGAGCTAAACAAGAAACTGAATTATAAATAAATAAAGACAAAGATGCATCATATAATCAACAAATATCAATCAGAATATAATCTTAAAAGTCATTCAGGGCTGACAAGCATCACAAGTAAAGAAACCATGAACTAGCAATGAATATATCAGTATAGTAGTTAAACAAACTCAAAATGAAGTTAAAACATATACTGAAGGGTATAAAGTGTCATATATTTCATAGTCTGTCATCAAATGCATACAAGAGTCATTATACTTATCTCTGAGCAAGTCTGAAGAGAAAGGTAATCTGGAGACCTCCTGAAGCTTCCCAAATATCCAACCCTCTCCATCACTTTCTAACATCTCTAAATACTATGCTTTTACAAAATCAGTTAGGGATCTAACCCTAACTGCCTTCCACCTATTCGATGAGGTAAAGTAAATGTAGAATATTTAGAAAATTACAAAAGATGCTAAAAATAACACATCATTAACATATCTGTTTGTTAATTAATGACAACTAACTGAATGTACAACTTTCTTATAGGTCTTTTGCCACTTCATCCAGCAGAGCGATACCATCTGATGCTTGGTCTTTCTTCTTAGCTTTCTTCTGCTCCTGCTCCATGTCATTTATCTTCCTGATGAGCTCTTTGTTTTTCTGCTGTAGGTCCTGGACTGTCTTCTCCAACTTTGTGCAATGAATGTCAGCAGCTCTTTTTCTCTTTAGTGCTTCTTTTGCTTCAGCTACCAGCTCCTGAAAATTATCATTTACATCTTGTAGATCTTCTCTCAACCTTCTGTTAGCCATCATTAATGCATGTAATTAATCTGGTGTTTGTACTGCTTAACAGTTTTTTGCAAATTCTCTCTGTCAGAATTAACTAATTTATCCATTGTATGATCTTGTTCCTCATCAGGTCTCCAAGGTATATCAAGTTTCTTGAAGATTTCTGTCTCTTCAATCAACAGTTCTGTAGGAGTATCTTCAATGCTAGGTTTTTGATTTTCTTCACCTGCTGCCTCAATTGAAAGAGTTTCTTCTTTTAACTGTGACTGCATTTTATCTAATTCTGGTTTATCATCCATAGACACCCCATCTAAGACAATCACTTCATTTGTATTCAATTTGGGATTGAGCAATTTCTTCATGTTCAGTCTTAGCTTGTTCTTTGACCTAGTTTTAGGTCTCCAAAATGATGCTGCTTCTCCCATCATTTTCATCTCCTTTCCCTGATGCTGGATAGCAGCCAACTCCACAACTTCAAGTTTATTCCTTTTCCTGTTAGGCTTTGTTGTTTTTCTATCTGAAGTATGAATTCCTTTCTCTTCTTCGATCTTGACTTCTGTTTTGGAGATGGGCTGCTCTTCTTCCAATAGATATTCCTCATCATCAGAGAGAATGGTGATAGGGATTTTCTGTCGAGTGTGAATTTCTTCTTTAGGTATAGCAACCTCTTTAACATCAACATTTTTCACTTCATGAAAATCTTCTACAGGTGTCAAATTCTGTTCAGGATGCTCCTTCTTATCTTCAAACAGTGAATACTTGCCTTTAGAGCTGGCTGAGAATGGCTTTGGTTCATTATCTTCCTCCACATGCTATGATGCTTCCTCCACTTTGACCTCCTCCTTATCTTCAAGTTTTGGCTTCTGACCTAATTTCCTCAATAAGACCTTACCCTTATCTGCTTGCCTCTTAGATTTCTGATCTTCAAAGCTAGACCAAAAGATGAAGAAATCCCAGGTCTTTCCTTCATGCTGCAAAATAGTACTAATAATCAACTTGATTAACTTATGATGAAAGATGGACTGAGAAGAATGATCTATTGGCCCTTTCACCTTGTTGGACATCTTCTGCAAAATTTTCAAAAAGAAGAATGGCAGGTTCATCTTGGACACCCCCACCATGTGCTGAAGCAATCTAAAATGATACTTGTATACATAAGCATACCTGCCCTCACAAGTAACATAGCTCTGCAATATTCTGATTGGCTCAACCCATTCCTTTCTGAGATTTTGAATAAGGACACCTTTATTCCAATCAGGGGTGACATTTGGTAAAAGGAATCTCTGTGGATCAAAGTCAAAAGGCAGTTTTTTAAACCATGGTTCACCCTCATCCTTAATCCCTGTAGCTTCTGAAATCAGCTTTACTGTCAGCTTGAATTTAAAGGTATCAAAGATCACTATGTCATTTTTGAAACCCTGGGCAAACTTACAGGACACCTTTGCATTATACCAATCGATTTTCTTGAAAAAATCCATCCAACCAACTTGTTGAAACAACTCAACACACTCAGGCAATTTTTCAATTTATCCTACATCAGTTGGTTCAGCTCTGTTTATCTTACCACTCCTGCCCATTCTTCTTCAATCACTGCAAATTGAATAGTGTGCTTTTGTATTTTTTGTGAGCAGGAGATTAATTTAGGATATTGAAAATACTGTCGAATGTATGGGTTATTCACAGCACTAAAACCTTAGCTTTGACAGGGTTACATTTCACAAAAAACAAAACTGCTATCTTCAACCCTCAATCAGCCTGGCATCACAGAGCATCAACAAATAGCTATTTATCTGGCCAGAATTGCGTTTGAAAGCACAATTTAACTTTTCCTTTGACCAATTTTGATAGAGTAAGCCCCAGCGAAAAAACCCCAAATCTACAGTTATACTGGTTTTTTAAGAAATACCTACAAATTGCTCGACTGCAGCTATTAAAATCACGACATGAGCTGTCAAATGAGTCACCTTGGATGAACAAACGTCCTTCAGCATTCAATTTGATTTCTAGCAACGAAATTAGGAAGCCCTAATTTCCCGTGCACCAATCAACAACTCTCCTTTGTTCAACAGCGATAATTTCTGGTTCTTTAGTGATTATGGATACTCCACTAAAGTTCTTCATCTTTGAATGTGCCTGTAAGTGACAAATTTATCCCACATCTACCTCAAACCATGCTGCTACCTGTCAAAAAGGAATTACACCTGGGTTGATGATGAACACGATTTCCTCATGATGTGTAACCATTTGAAATCATGATGTTTTCTGCATCAACACGTAATGAATCCTCTAAAACACATAATCAGTCATTCATTATCCAAGCATTCCAAAATTTGCTGAAAAATCCAAAAAAATTGGAGTCATGATATTCTTGTAGTGCGCCTTTGGTGATTTTGAACTCCAGCGCTACAAGAAAAACTTTGACATTATTTTGGTGCTTTTTAACAACTTTTTATCATTTTGCATGGGATCTTAAAGCTGTCAGGGTAAGGATTGTACATGACTTTACTTAGAATAAGGTTTATGAGCCCATTATTTGATATAGTGACCTTTTAAACCCCTTATCAAAAACAAACCCAAAGTTTAAAATTTTGAAAAAACTCAAAAGCAAGCCCAAAATCTCATATAAAGACTAAAGAAAATTTTCTAAAGAGGACAAAATCAAGTTAAAGCAAATAAATAACTTGAAATAAAATGCAAATCAAACAAAATTTGAAGAAACAAAATATTGACTTAACAGTGAGCACCATAAATGCCCCAGACCTCTCTAGGGATACATCTAATTCTGGAGCGACTACTTCGTACACTCCAACGAATTAGACTCATCACATTCATGGACCCTCTTGTCCACCACATTGCTACGGGAAAGCACCATCGACATATGTACCACCCACATACTATAACCAACTGGCCACCTAGAACCCAATTCACTTATCGCCCCAACCAATGTATTACCCCCAGCAAGCTACACCAGCTAACCCAACACTTCCAATAGCTCAGGGTTACCAACAACCCCAGCAGGCAACTGGACCTCCTCCAGCCCTAGAAGCTTATTATGCACCGCAACTTGCTCCCGCACCTGCGACACCTCAAAATCCTCCCACTACTCAAGGGAAAGTGTACACACAACACAATCAGCCCCAACACCAAAATAACCAACGCAACCAGGGTAGACAACAAAACCGCGGAACAGGATGTAACCATGGTAACAACCAACAACATAATCAAGGTCCACCACCACCCAATCCTCCAAATAATAACAACGCTGCTCCCCCCAACCAGAATCTTGATCGTCATCCCAAGCAAGCGAAAAACAATAACCTGAGAACAAACCATCCATGTTCTATATGTGGAGTCTATGGCCACTACACTCACAACTGCCCCCATTTAGAGAAAGCACGTAAGCTTTGGGATGACGATGCCCAACGCTAGGGCCACGCTGGACAGCTAGCTCCACTCAATCAACCACAACCCATGATATTGCAAAACCCATTGCCAAACAAGTTAGTAGTAAATGCTCGCCAAATGGATCCCCTACAAGGATCTGTTGCACCTCAGCAGCAAATCACTTATGCCGCAACTGATTATCAGCACACATATTCAGGCACACACCATTTATTAATGATGTCATCCAATGACATCAACCTCCAGACTTGCAGAAATTAGTACGGCCCACCCCCGGAAACTCCTCCCACTCACGCATCCACCTCCCTTCCATCAGATCAACCACTATGCATACCAAATATATTGTTGGACAGAGGACCTAAAATCCCTCGCATCCCTTTGAGAAGGATTAACAACAATCCCAATGCTCACGCAACATCCAATTATAACGTCGTGGAAGATTTAGCACAATCCCCCGCTGCTATGTCTGCTTTAGAGGTATTGAAAACATGCCCTGCACAATGAAAACTACTACTATCTGCCATCGGAGGAGTAGACCCTAATGATACATATATGATGGCTTTTGACTTGGACCAAGCCGAACCTCGATTGCCATCAAATTTGGCCTTCCAAGTATCTGTAAACATTCGAAACCTTGTTGTGCATCGATGCATCATCGATGAAGGAGCTTCAACCTGTGTTATGTCCACTCTTGTGTGGCAGAAACTTGGCTCCCCCACTTTACAACCATCCACCATAGCATTACGAGCTTACGATGGGCGCTCAACTCAACCACAAGGCCTCTTAGCGAACGTACCCGTAGAACTAGGCGGCAAATTAGTTCTCATCGACATCAAAGTGATCAATGCCCAGCTCGACTACAACCTCCTTCTTGGATGTATCTATATGTACAAAATCAAAGCTGTCGCTTCATCTGTGTTCCGCCTCATGATGTTCTGACATGAAGGACGCGTTATCAAGATTGATCAACTCACATATTATGATCCTAACACCCCCGCAGCCCCTCAAAATGTGCCACCAATGATTAAACAAACCATTCAAACTGCACCGACATCATTTGTCTCGTTAATTGGTTTTGGAATCTACACCGAGTCACCTATGACTTCCACATTTCCATCAATCCCACCACCTTTACCGATAACAAAAACACCTGATTTGTGCACCCTGTTGCACACCACACAGTAGCCCTCATCACTACCACAAACACCCACAGTGCCTACTCATATCAGAACAACGCCAATTCATACTATCCCATTCTTGTTCCCATTTTCTGGAGTTGTCAGTTCGCCAGTAATGGCTACACTCAACCTTCCTGGTTTAACATTACGGTTACCTGTATGGTACTTACTTGCTCCGAGCCCCCCCCCGACTCCGAGTGTTATTCTACAACCGGTACAACCTATCCCAACTACCAACCACCCACCCCCTCCTGTCACTCATCTGCAAAACAGACCACCCCCAATAGTGATTACGGCATCAACGTCTAGAAATGCCCCACCTCCATTACGAAACACAGGGGGCAGAGGCCCACAAACTTATAACACTGGACCCATAACTTGCACCCCCCCAGCAACCAAAAGGTAGCCAAGAACCCCCCAACTATTTGCATTCTCCCTAAGTGCTCATTGTGTGATGACATAGGCCATGCCACTCATCAATGTCCACAATTGTCTGCACTCCAAGAACACATGAATATGTTGGATGACGACACTGGAATCCCAGTGATAAGACTTGAGCCACCTCCTCAACCTCACAACAAAACGCTTCGCACTAACCACCCTTGTGCGATATCTGGCATTTATGGCCATTATTCACACCACTTCCATTATCTCCCAGATTATGGAGAAGCTTTATATGATATGAACAATGCCAACTTAGAGATATCTCCTCCCCTCATCGAGGAGATCTACCCTCCGAAATCATCTTCTTCGGAAGAAATCAATACCATCTATATGATTTAAACCACATATAAACCTGAACCAGTTGATTTATGGTCTGATTACTTTTGTATTGATGAGCAAATTCTAGAAACACTCACTGCACTGGACTACCCTTGGGACGATATGCACCATCGATCATACTTCCTCCCTGAGGCATCTACATCCACTGCAGAAAACCAACTATCAGTCGAATCAAAAGATTTTCTACCAACTAAGGTTGATTGGTTCAAAGACCCCATCCCAGCACTAGATGCCTTCGAAGAGAGAAATATGTCCAACATTTCCCCTATTATACAAATCGACATTTCCACCACACCTGGAAAACCTGAGCTCATCTCGCTAGGCGCATCATGCACTCAAGCAGAGACTCAGGCATATAGGAAACTCTTCCAAGAGTTTCGTGATGTCTTCGCCTGGTCTTACATCGAGATTCCTGGCCTCGATCCTAACATTGTGGAACATCACATTGACACTTGGCCCAATGTGCCTCCTGTCTGACAGAAACAATGCCCAATTCACCCGTCTAAGCTCCCAGCTGTTAAGGATGAGATTGAGAAGCTCCAGAAAGAAGGATTCATATATCCTATTACCTACACCACCTGGGTTTCAAACCCAGTTCCAGTAAACAAGAAAGTGGGCACCATACGCGTTTGTATTGATTTCCGAGACCTCAACCTCACTTGTCCCAAAGACAACTTCCCCACACCATTCATTGACCAACTAATCGGTGAATGTGCGGGGCATGAGGTTCTTTGTTTTATGGATAGTTTCTTAGGATATAACCAAATCAAAATCCGTAAAGAAGATCAATACAAGACCGCTTTCACTACCCCATGGGGCACCTTCGCCTATTGCGTCATGCCTTTTGGTCTCAAGAATGCTGGAGCCACTTTCCAACGCTCCATTACTTATTGCTTCCACGATCTACATAGAATCATAAAATTTTATCTAGACGACCTCACCGATCGATCTAAGAAACGATATGACCATTTAGACGACCTTCGACAAGTTTTCTTGCGTTGTCGAAAATACAACATCCGCTTGAACCCACTCAAGTGTGTCTTTTGCGTTACAACAGGTCACCTGCTGGGGTTTGTCATTTCAGAATAAGGCATCACTGTAGATCCCTTGAAAGTCCAAGCCATTATAGACTTACCATCACCTCATACATTAAGACAAATTCAAATCCTTCAAGGGACATCCAACTTCCTCCGCCGCTTTGTCCCTAACTATGCCACGATGGTCCACGGTTTCCTTCGACTACTGCGTCTGCATACCCATTTCATATGGGACCAACAAGCAGAATTAGCTTTCACCGACTTAAAGAGAGCACTCATGAACGCCCCATTGATCTCTCCTCCAGATTTCACCAAAGATTTCACCCTCTGTGTTTCAGCATCTGAATATGCCGTATCTAGAGTACTTGTCCAAGAAGATACTGCTCACCAAGAGCATGTCATCTACTATGTGAGCCAGACTTTATCAGGCCCACCCCTTCGCTACCCACATGAAGAGAAGATGGACCTTGCCGTCGTCTTTTCAGTACAAAAGCTACGACATTACATTCTCCTCAGCCACACCATGGTTGTAGCCAATTCCAATCCAATGGTTTACCTCTTGACACGTCGCTTCCTTTAAGGCCTCGTAGCTAAATGGATGATTATCCTGCAAGAATACGACCTAAATTTCAAAACCCCAAAGAGCACCAAGGCCCTAGCACTTGCTCAACTCATCACAGTTCTCCCATACTCTTCGTCATCACCCGCTATCCAAACGGACCTCATTGACAACCACATTTTCATCATTTCCTCTGACGACCCATGGTACGGCGACATGTTAATCTACCTCTGCACACAAAAATTTCGACCCAACATCGATCGTGACGGACGCCATCGCATACGACACCACGCCCCCCGATATCTCGTATTAGGTGATGTACTTTATCGATGCAGCGTCGATACCATCTTACGACGCTGCCTTTCTCATGACGAAGCAGAACAAGTCCTTAATGACTGCCATAGCGGTGCCTACGGAGGCCATTTCTTCGGCATGGACACCGCCCAAAAGATCATCCATGCAGGTTACTTTTGGCCCTCATTATTTACTGATTGCATCACTGCAGTTAAACATTGTCAAAACTGCCAAATTTTTGCCCCCAAGGAAAGAACCCCACCCGCCCCCCTTCATCCAGTCGTCACTATCGGACCATTCTGCAAATGGTCCATCGAATTCCTAGATTGCAATCCCATGTCAGCCGGTGGTCATAAACACATCATTGTGGCTGTAGATTATTTCACCAAGTGGGCGGAAACCATGCCAACTTACAATTGCAAAGCCGACACCGCAGCACGTTTTTTCCTCAACCATGTTATCGCTCATTTTGGAGTGCCAAAGCAACAAGTCTCAGACCATGGCTCTCACTTTGAAGATGCCATTTGGAGAGAATTATCAAGCCTACTGAAATTTGAACACCGTTTCTCCTCCGCCTACTACCCCCAAGGGAACAGCCAAGTCGAAGCGATTAACAAAATTTTGAATACCATCCTCCAACGCACTGTTGACAAACACAAATCAAAATGGCATCACATTCTCTTCCTAGCACTATGGGCATACCGCATGTCAACCAAAACCGCCACCAATTTTACCCCTTTCCATCTAGTTCACGGTGTTGAATCCGTCCTCCCCATTGAGTGCCAGATTCCATCCCTACATATGGTCGTTGAACTTCTACCGGACACTTCCCCAATCGAGAAATGCTTACTACTTCTGGAGCAAGCCGATGAAGATCGATGCACAACCCTCCAAACCATGGAAGCAGCCCAGAACCGATCCAAACTGACTTACGAGAAACATGTGCACCCAAGAACCTTTAATGAAGGGGACCTTGTCCTCGCCTATGATCAAGCTCATGACAAAACAGGAAAAGGAAAGTTTTTGTCCATGTGGCAAGGTCCATACATTATACATACCTGCCTCGGACAGGGGGCATACATTTTGACCGATTCAGAAGGCAACCCCCTATGCAACCCACGCAACGGGTTGTACCTCAATCAATTTTACCCATAGAAAATCTGATGGACACCACCGTCCATAATTGTACAGTCTTATTTTTTTTTTCACAAAAAATACAAAAACCTAAAAATTTGTTTTTCCTGCATGACCACAGATGGATCCTGTTCCACTTTGCTACGTTGGTTTCACTAATGGTGCAAGCTATTGGTCCCCTAATCTCACCTTCGTAGCTTGGGTAATATATTCCCCTTCACATGATATGATCCACATTGATGGAGTGTGCATAGGTGCCGCCACCAACAACCAAGCTGGATACGATGCCGTGATCGATCTCCTGGCCGCTACTCTCCAAATGAGCATAAGTCACCTTAACGTTTTCTTGGACTCACAGCTTCTTGTTTCCTAGCTCAACAATGATTACCAGGTACGCGATCCCTGTCTTTTCAAAAAAATCTTGCGCACTAAACAAATGGTTCGACAGTTTGAATCCATTTCATTCACACATGTCCCAAGGAATCTCAACAGTGTAGCAGACCATATGGCCAACAACATTCTTGATTGGCACACCAATCCAACCATGTAGCAAAAACCAAAATTTGCATCCACGTGCATAACATGTGCCTCCATGGGCATATAAACATAAACATACACCAAATAGCTATGAAAAGCCTCCATGGGAAAAACAAATATGTGCCTCCACGGGCTTATACAAAAATTAAAAGATTGCATCCACGTGCATAACATGTGCCTCCACGGGAAAACAAATAGACAAGATGTGCATCCACGTGCATACAGGACTATATATCCAAACATATGTATCCATATATATATATAAAATTATGATAGTGAACATGTCATAGGTGCCCTCAGCACCCCATATAAAAAAAATACATAAGCCGTACAAAAAGGTACTTCCCCATATGCTCATCAGCATTTAGGGGCAGATACAAGATCATCTAATCATCATGCTCTCTGGGCTCCTCTGGCGCCACCTCCGCTGGCCCCGCCGGATCATGCTAAGCCCGAACCCTCCTCTCCGCCGGCCTCATTGGATCATCTCGCACCCGAATCCTCCCCTCCACCTGACCTGCCGGATCATGCCGAGCCCCATCCCTCCACTCATCCATCACTAATGCTGCTCTGAGCAGGATAGAGCTCCACTCACAAGGTGCATCGAAACAATGCTCGACGACATCCCGATCCAAGTCATTCCACCCATCCTCTGGCGCTCCTTCCAGGATCATGTCCAGTGTCTCTCGTACGACCTCAACGACATCATCTCGAGGCCTAACTCCTCAACTGCGAGGCCTATCTCCTCGAGCATGAGGATGCGGTACCGCTACAGGAGGCGGAACAACCACTATCGCCCGTCCCCTACAAACCACATGATCGGCTGGTGGTATAGGACCAACATCTGCACAATAACGCAAGTGAACCATCATATAAATATCTCTAACTATACTCATAACAAAAACATCTAAAAACACATGATATAGTAGAGAACCAAACACAAAAACATACCATCCAAACCCCGGGCTTGCCCCTGGGCTTGAGGCATCTTCGGATCTCCTCGATAATCCATACCAGCATATGGATAATCATCAATCAGTAGGGGGATCTGTTCCCACTGCTCATACATATCCTGTGAAAAGAACCTGCAGATACCACCACCACCGCGGGGCATCATCTGCCCCCACCGCACCATGTACGACTCACTCACCAACTCGTCTTGAGTCGACACCCATGGCCACAAGGTCGGTACCTGCTCAAAGAATAAACAACACAGGAAGGAGGCATAACAGAACTCTCCCCCCTCTCGACTGACCTTGTCCAGATCTCTCCGGACACTAGCCAAAAACATATGACCCCACGCGTAGTAGGTCCCTCTCAGCACAGAATCCACCATCATTGTTTGTCCCCCAGACAAATGATGTGGTGCCGCGACACCCAACACCTGCAGAACACACGCCCCAATAGCCCACATATCCCACTCCCGCAGAGATCTCAAGCTCAATGCGTTGTTCTGCACGATAGCCCGCGGAACATAGAATGTCTCCAACAGATCCTTGATATCCAAACCTGTCGGGATCCTCGATAGAAGATCCCCTACCTCCCCTAAGCGAGGAAACCTAATAAGAAATTAAACATCAATAAGGGTGATCTCTAACCTCTCACCCCCAACCATGAAAGCACCCTCTGCAGGGACCCAGAGACCCACCAATTCGTTCAGCAGCGGTCCTACTGAATGCATCGGTGGAATTTGAGCGAACTTCAAGAGCCCACTCATAGCCAAAGTCTGTCAGACACCCTAATCGGTCCGAATCCAAATCGTCAGGTCCTCCTCCATCTCCCGCTCCCTCCATGATACCAGCGGTCTCCTCAACATCCTTCCCAAAAACAAAGAATTTTTTTTTTCAAAAAATTTCATCGCGGCTTTTCCATCAAAAGCCGTGATGATCATCACAACTTTCATCAATGAACCCGCGATGAACATCGCGAGAATTGGCCCCACAGTCATGATGAACATCGCGACTATCAGCCCCGCAGTCACGATGAACATCACGACTGTCAGCCCGACAACCGCGATGAACATCACGACTGTCATCTCGACAACCGTCAACATGGAATTTCGCGGCCTTCGGGGGCCCGTCGCTAACCAAAAAAGACATAATTCAAAAGGCTAAGGCAAATAGCGTTACCTGAAACTCACAGAATTGAAAACCAACGGTTGAATATCCCAGAAATCAAGAAAGAGCTCTGATTGCTATGCCAAACTCGCATGTAACAATGACATGTCATATTGGGCCCACACCCTATTTATAGAGATTTGACTATTTTTCAAATAACCATTGCAGTATCATACGACGTCCGTTCCTCAAACCGTTGGTACCGTTGGAATCAACACAGCGAGAACTTCATGATAGTCCTTTCCTTTTCCTATTTTCATCGGGCCCATTTTTTGACCATTTTTTCATGCCCTCATCGCCTCAGTTTGTGTGCCACATCGGCCATTCTCCATTTTTGACAAGTCTTATATCGTCGGATTCAGTTTTCCGTGCTCGTGATGACGCTTGAGATCATTTCTCGCTCTCATGCCTAGATTTTTTGGGCATCTTTCACATGCCCCCTTGTCGCCTTGGTTTGCGTGCCACATCAGATTTTCTCCTTTTTTTACGAGTCTTATATCGCCGGATTCAGTTTTCCACGCTCGTGATGACGCTTGAGATTATTTCTCGCTCTCACCTACAGATTTTTCAGGCATTTTTCCCATGCCCCCTCGTTGCCTCGGTTTGCGTGTCACATCGGCCGTTGTCTGTTTCTGACAAGTCTTATATCGTCGAATTTGGTTTTTCGTGCTTGTGATGATGCTTGAGATCATTTCTCACTCTCACCTACAGATGTTTTAGGCATTTTTTCAAAATGCCACTCATCACCTTGATTTGCATGCCACATTGGCTGTTGCCCGTTTTTTACAATCTTTATGTCATTGGATTCAGTTTTTCGCACTCATGACGATGCTTGAGACCATTTCTCGCTCTCATTAATACCTTTTTGTTCGGTATCGTTTTACCCCTTTTTTGGGCCGAGCAATTCCTTTTTGTTAAGCTCTTTTCTGACTCCTAAAACAATGAAAAGATCGCTGAGCAATCTTGCTTCCTTTCATTCTCGCTAAACGTATCTGAAAGGGAGTCTACCTGGTATAAGTTTACCCCTTTTCTGGACCTTGTAGACTAATTATGAAAAAGGAATACTCTAGTCACATCGGCTAGAAGAGTTCTCCATTTGCATCATTTTATTCTTTTTCGGGCCTTGGAGACTAACTTACGAAAAAGAACACTAATGGAGTCCACTTACCACTTTCAGACTCTCTAAACATGAAAGCAACCATGAGCAAACACCATCCTGGGCTCGTATAAATCCACAGGACGATACTCCACCGCCACTACAGAGTGTTCTTATCGTTTTTAGACTCCTTAAAAATGGACGCACCCATGAGCACGAACAATCCTGGGCTCACAAAATCCAGAGGACAGTACCATTTCAGAGCACACTTTTATCCCTTCTTGGAGCTCATTAAAACTACGAAGAAGGACCCAATGGTGCTTCTCGGTGCCACAACATATCATGTCTACTCATATGGAAGCTTCCCCATTTTGGTCGCCTTTGTTCAGAGTATTCTGCAGTATGTCACCGTGAGAATCCCTCGACAGCACGCATCAGTTTGTCCCCCCAGAGTCAATACATACCCTTCAGTCCTTAAAAGCTATGATCCCTGCACCTACAAGTTAGTTCCCTACGCTGCCAGGTCAACCATGTCATCATGCTCTAAACAAAGGAAATTTGAGTCCGCCCACTCTATGACCCTAGTTACTTCCCATCCCCACAAGTATGTCAGTCCTACCATCAATACTACCACACTTTAGTTCTACTCCTTGCGCTCCTATCAAGGAAACATCATTGCCTTGTTAGTTGTTGGTCTCCCTCTGTTGACGCCAACCAAATTTATTCCAGAGGATAGACTTAGAGGTCCCTGTGTCTTGGACTCATCACCATTTATGATGAGTGCCTATGAATCATTTTGAGAAGAGTCCTCAGTGCCTCTCCAAATGGTTGTTTCTCACATGCTCGACTTCAACACCTTGATCTCATCGTTGAGACTCGCACAGGGTATTGGTCCTTTCAGTTATTTGTTGAAGACCCTGGATACCACCTGACTCTTCCACATTTAAGAGTCTACTTATGGAAACAACCAGTTACATTTTTCCTATAGATATCCGGGTTGTGCATGGCGATAGTATTCAAATGTACCCCAGTTTTATACTCCCTAGAGTATACAGTTACATGTACTTCTTAGAGATGACTCATAGTCATTGAGCCCCTACAGATGTTGGACACCTTCAGTTCCAGTAGTTCATCAACCCTTCTGAGACCTTATTCAGAACGGTTGTCCTTTTATTCCAGTGTATCAGTTATTGAGATCAGTCATGTTATGATCATGGGTACATCCCAAAATAGTGTCCCCTTTGGACCATTACGATGTACCAACAGATTTTTTATTTGTTATGTAGGTCCCCCTTCTTGGGACTAATTGTTATGTATATGTCTCGATATAAGCATGGGTATGCCCGCCTCGTCCATTATCAGAGATTATTCCTCATTCATATTGAGTCCATGTAATACTTTTTGTTTTTGCATCTTCCAAGGGTCGTTGATCCAGTCTCCAACCGGTCTCTTCTCTTCCCCAAACCCCAGGAAAAAGACAAAAGAATTATGATGTCTATCGGCCATATGATGAGCTCCTGCCCTCACACATCAGGGGGCAATCTGTTAACACCCAAAAAGTGCTCACTAGCTCATTTCCTTATTCACATGACCCATTTGTCCACTTTTCCACCATTTGAGCCTCTAAAGCCATCAAAAGGTCACCAAAAGACCATAATACACCCTTTTCCCCCTCAAAAGATATATTTTTCCTCAAAAAACATAAAAAACCCTAAAAAAGGGTCAAGAATTCCCAAAAATATTAAAAGGGAATAAAAATATTCAAAAATACTCAAAAAAGGAAAAAAGAGGGAAAAAGGTACCTAAACCATGTTGGTCAATATCATTGGTTTCTGCAAAACCATAATGGTATTCCCACCATCAAAAACTATAAAAAGGTGGTAGGGGCTCCTCACTTTCCATCCATCCATCATCCTATCCTCACGCTGTCGAAATCTCTCCTGAGACTTTTGGCCATTTTCAGCATCTTGGAGAAGAGACCATTGGAGCTTGGAGCTACTCACCCTTGGAGTTGCTCAATATCATATCCTCACCATTTGAGGTATCTTAATACAAAACATTCTTTTATTTCTTGTTCTTTCTATGAATTGTTTTTAGATTTATTTGTTATATGCACATGCTAGTTTAGATTTAAATTTAATTCATAATCGTTTTTGCTTTCTATATTGAAACTGCTATCACATTGTTGATAGGTTCCCATTGCACAAAGCTTGGTTGCAAAACCAAGCCAACATGTGCCTCTGCATTAAATCTAATCATGAAGTGAGAGTTAATATCTTCCTCATATTAAATTGTAGTTGAAGCAATGTTTGATTTTCGAGGAAAAGTGCACTTATAAAATGTGGCATTAAGTGAATAGAACAATTTTATATTTATAACGTATTGTAGTATCATAAAAATGAAATTTATTCTATCAAGGTTATGATGGCACCAACGTTAGAAATGTTGATAAATATAGATATGAATGTGCATAGATATGAGGAAAGGATGGAGTAATTAGGTCGGTTACCATAACTATTAGTTATCTAATATAAAATGGTGGTTGAGCTAAGTGATGGGGAAAGTTTATATAATTATAAGTTGAAGGGTAATTGCTATTACATATTAATTTATCAATGATGATGTGTAGTAAGCTAGAAAAGAGATTTATATTTATATATACAAATTAGTTATAGTTTAAGTATTTCGAGGAAAGAAGAAAGACTTAATATACCTAATCGTATATTTACAAATAATTAAAATTAGGAAAAAGGGAAAAGTGCATATAAGTTGTGATTATACAAGGATCTTTACGAAATAAGAGAACCTAAAATACCATAGGTGTGATGAGAGGCATGAATTCAAGAGATAAAGTATATGCTTCAGTTCTAACTAAATGGTGGGTAGGAGAAAGAAATTCATAACCTGAAGACGAATTTATGTGCTAAAGAACACTTCCTATGGCTTGGGGTGAACCACAACAGACAGGTGACTACCATAAATTAATTCAATTCTCAGTGCTATGCTATATAAATGACAATGCTAAGATAATGAAGAATATAACCAACCTCGATCCAAACGTTTTATGTAGATCCCCGTTGGAGCTTTCAATCCGTGCACTTGAACCTGCAAATTAGTCTTGATAGCCAATATACAACAAGCGCATATGATATATAAATGACATTAACATCATCAATAGCAATGGTCCATGATATTATTAGTAAAAGCAACCCAATGTAATATAAACAACATTCACAACATTCATGGACGACAATATGAGTATTTCTATTAATAAATAACAAGAAGTACAATGAGATATGACCTCTTGCTGGCAACCAATCTGAACAAAGATCTGGGTCAATCCACTTGTGCCTCCACCACTTCAATCCTCCATGGAATGGAAAACTCAAACTATGGTAGGAGTTTGGAAGGTGAACATAAAGGGTTCACAACTACAAGGATCAATGAGTGTAGACTCAAGATAGGGCAAAAATCCACTAGAGTTCTCTTGCTCTCCTTTCTCCTCCCGTCCATAAGCCATATGTGCTCAATATATAGTCCTCCCAAAGGTAAGAGAAAGGACACATCGAGGCATTTTGGGGAAAATGGAGGGCCAAAGGTCACCCTATGACCGCTTTTTGGGAGTAAAAAGTAATTAACTAGTGATTTTTACCATTTTGCATGCTACCCGCGGGTTATAGTGATGCAACTCGCGGGTACACCCATTGTAGTGATGAAACTAGCGTATAGAGGAAAAAATAAGGAAAATAGTGTGTTTGAAGGATATAAAGTGGATCTAAGTCAGTGAAATGGATCCTGTAGGCCAAAGAGTGCTGATGCTCACAAGGTGGAAAATTATGTTGTAACAAATGCTCCCTAATGTGTGAGGTCAGAGACTGAAGCTACGATGGCCGAAATACATTATAAATCTCAGAAGTGGAGTGATGGAGACATAAGTGGAAAGATCAACTCACTCGTCACAATACAATAGTATCCCTAAATACATATCGGTATAGTACAACAATCTGATACAATGGCCATGTATAGGCAGTATATAGTGAAGATCTGTCATAAGTGATCATGGCCATGATCCCTCTACAGTAAGATATGGTCTCCCGCTGAAAAGGAAACAACTAGTGCAAACTGGAGGTACAAACTACTGATATCTAAGAGATGATATCTCAGATATAAAGTCATAATCATAAGTATCATACTGAATACCACTATCGCCTGGGGTCTTCTACACAAGTCTTCGACGGTGCAAGTCTCATCAAGTGAATAAAGGAGTTGAGGTCGAACTTGATGTGACATCGTTTGATTACCGGTTAATGATGTATACCCTTAACAGATGCGAGATAACCCACCAATAATGAAAATGGGTATCAAGGCACAGAGTACCATCATCAGAGTGTGAATAGATGTGTTGAAATCGAACACTAAAATGAATTCATCGATCAGGGGACATTGATGTATTCCCAAAACTGTCGATGGTGAGAGAACCTGCCACTAATGATTGCAAGCCTCAAGGTACTCAACCAAACTCTAATCCTCAAGTCCTAGGATAAATGGGTTGAAGTCGACGGAATGAGACTCACTGGAAGGAGGGCATTAAGGCATCCCCCATCATCTAGCATGAGGTACCAGCTACGCTGAAAGATTTGGAAGATCTCAGGTGAAACAGATTGACTCAATAAGGATGGCCAACATGCAATAGTCAAGAGATATAAGGAGTGGCCGACTCTGGTTCCAGGACTTCCTTTGAACACGAGCATGAGCAGATGGATAGACTTAGGCAGCATAGACTCAATATAAACTGTGTGATGCGGGAGGCACCACAAAGGGCTCCATAGTGACTGGAAGCTTAACCAATCGGTGGAGTAAAATGAAAAACAAGTACAGCTCCTAAGGTCAAACTATATTCCTGACTCATAATGTATGGAGTGGAATGAATGCTCTGTTCAAAGGCAACACAACAGCTGCCAACTAGAAGTAGTAACCATAATCCCATCTGGTTTTTTGGAATATTTGATTTTTTTGGTCTTTTTCATATTTTGGAAAAGCTTGAAAAAGAATAAAATTGCTTATAGTACAACAAGTGAGGGAACGAGTGTCAAATAGCGAGCAGACTAGTCCCAAGCAGTGGAACATACTTATGATCAATGTAAGGAAGCGTGTAGGATATGGACACTCGGGGGAATGTTCCCTCAGAGCCAAAAGGTCATCAAATTGTGAAGGACAAATGGAATCTCTGCAGGGTTCGACAGGAAAAAGTGCTTAGGCACCAGGCTAACAACTGAGTAAGTGGGAGCCAAGGCTCAAGCGGTAAGCAGTATGGTGCAATGTAATCACAACTTGATATAAATGGGGGAGTCCTTATGGGAGATGGCCAGCACAAGACAAAGTAGAGTATGAGTCTTTATCACAAAGTCATGGCGTAGCTACAAAGGACTCACAATCCTAAGGACAAACAACGGCATGGGCACCATAATGAAAAAAGAGGTTCTAACTAGGGTACCCATGTTCAAAAAGGCCTTGTCTCCAGATAACAACACTTCTATAATAGTGTGGAGGTTCCATGTCGGTTAAGAAGCGGGGTTGCACCTAGGGTTTATGAAAGTGGTCAAAAGGTCAAATGCACAATGCATGTGAAAATGGCATCTAACCTATATGCCAAGTGTGAAATATACCTGCCGTAGGCATGAAATGGTCCAAAACAACTCTCACCGAAGAAATTTGGTCAAAAAATACTACTCCATGACATTGTATTAGTCAAAAACAACATTAAATGGCGAAAACTATAGACGAGTAGGTTTTGAAAATTATAAATAGTAACAAAAATTTACAATTTACAATTCATTTTTACTATTCACCCATTTGGAGTTTTGTGGTTAGTTTTCACCTTGAAGTTCACATGCTGATTTTGGGAGCTACGGGCGTCCGATCATCGAACCGTCAAGAGTAGGTTGGTAGTCTCACCCATACCTTTCATTTCAATGCTTTTATTTCAATTTTCATTGGTGGGATTTTTAATTTGGCTAAGCCCTAAATGGTCTCGGCGCTACCCACGGGCTGTAACTATGCGGGTCGCGGGTAGGGAAAGGTACTCGCAGTCAAAGCACACGTTGACCGCGGGTACCCTCCTCTGTAAGAAAATTTTACCGCGGGTACGGCTGTGAAGCTAGTTTTTTAAGTGAAACTGACTAAAGTCTTTGGTTTTTTTCCCTTTAGGATGGTTCTAGAGTGGAGAGAAAGGGAACATGACCAAGTGGATGAGGCCATCCGCAATGATGTGCGTGCACAGCAAGCACTACAAGCATGTGGGCTATACAAATTTTGGAGTATGGGGGGTTTAAAGGCCCAAAACCTATTGCTCTGTCGCTTGATAGACTACTGGGACATAGATGCACAGAACTTCAACCTAGATGGGAAAATACTCTCATTGGAAGTGGAAGATATCTACTTCATTACTAGTTTGTCTCGCCGAGGTGAAGTGGCAAGTCTTCGATCTCATTCTGTGGGTGGTGGGATCAGCATCCCCGACTATATAGAGCGGTATTGCACTCCAAATACTCGGGCAGTGGGGAGTTAGGTGCCCATCAGATCCATAGTCAATCTGAGCATGAAGATCATAGTGGCTACCTTAGTGTGGATTACTGATTCAAAATCTCTACACCAAGCATCCATTCCAGTGATGTTCTATGCGTCATAGTGTATGCAGCCCATGATATTTGACTAGTGTACCATGCTACTGGGGTCCATGAAGACCCAACTGACAGAGTGCAAGCAAGGGGAGGCAAAAAAATTTGGATACGGCAGTATCTTATGCAGTTTCTTCTTTGAGCGAGTTCCGGGGTTCAGTCCGAGGGTTGAGGTCCCTCCTCATAGTCTCTGCGACCTAGTCATGGCCTGGTGGGTAGATATCTTGACGTGACAGGGTGGTGGACGTGAGACATCACCATACACAGAGGATTTATTTCGCTGGTGGGAATGATAGGTCGTAGCTATAGAGGACTACCCCTATGCAGGGATAGACTTCCGTAAGGATCGTGACATGTCGCTTCCACTAGATGCAGCGTTCAGAGACATTGGTGAGTACTCTTTTTAAGTTTTTGGTTTACTAAATTTTTTATGGATTTTTTATTATAGATGTAAATGCAAAAATCTTGTTGCGGGTAGTATCATATATTAATGTTTTACTGTTTTCTCATAGAAAAGGGCCTAGTGAGACCTGAGGGCTTCCCGAGACATCATCACCGGGGCAGGGGGTGCTGCAGTAGAGCATACACTACAAACTCTGCAGGGAAACCTATCATGGATGGCTGCCAGGGTACCACATATAGAGGTGGCGTGGCTACCAAAGGATATGAAGCGCCACGTAGTGGGGGTGTCGGGTAATTGGGTATGACTACTGCAGCATATAGCAAATGCAGTACAGTATTACTATGAGACACATCTTGTCGGGGCAGAAGCTAGTCCTCCTCGTAGGGAGTAGATATCTCAGGGTCCTATTTTTGTATCAATATGTATATTTTTGAGGGCTATGGGCTCCAGTTTTGTATTATGATACTACCATTTTGGACATATTATTTATGAAAACTATGGTTCTCTGGTTCTACTATATGTGTGTATGTACAAATGTATGAATGTATATTTTATTTGTGTGCTTCATTGTGAATGTGACAAATTCCAATCTAATACATAGTTAGTGTATGCATTAGATATATGATTAACACTTCTCGGAACATGAATGTATGTAATTGAAACAAAATGACGTTCTAAGAGTCTTACCCTTAGGAATTTCCGTAGTAACGTAGGATCCCTCACACGGTACTAACCATTCAACTGCGACACAACCAGTTGTGAATCCAGGCGGACTTCTAAAGACTGGACTTCCAATAAAATTAACAGGTGTAGGGAAATCAAAACATCCCATCAATGAAGGGTACATACCAACATCCATGTTCCCAGTTGATGGCTGGGAATCTGTAACCTGTGGGACTACGGATACCGTGGATGCAGTGGAAGGATGATTAACGAAATCTAGTTGATCGATTGTCATAATATTTCCTTCATGTGGAAAGCAAATAACTTTGAATACAGTAGACACAACAGCCTTCATAGCATACATCCAATTCCAACCCAGTAAAAGGTTGTAGTCGATGGGAGCATCAACCACTTCAACTTCAATAGGCACAGGTTTACCCCCCAAGCGGACAACGAGGGAAGGGATAATCCCATGCGGCTTAAATGACCGACCGTCAAATGCGGTGAGCATGGTTCTAGACATGAGTAGAGGAGGAGAGCCGAGAGATTTCCAACAAGTTAAAGACATCACTGACGTAGAAGCACCTTCGTCAACCACTGTTCTTTTGACAAAATTCTGAAGGCACTCCACATGGATTTGAAAAGCCATGTGGTAAGGTAAGCGAGGCTGAACATCAGTAGTGTCAAACTTGATAACACTGGGACTCACCCTATCCTGAACTCCTAATGCACTCAGAAGGGAATGCCTTTGAGAAGGACATGCCTATAAAACTTCAAGAGCTAACATGGCACACGGAGTTTGTCCCAAATATTCTACAATGGATTAGTTTTGGGTGGCTTGAGCATTGGGATTATGCGTAGAGCGGTTAGAAACACCTTTCAGTATCTGCGGCATAATAGAGGGCTTCTCGATATGCAAGGAATTATCAGGAGGAGGGGGATGCTCACTCCCCATATTAGGTTCTAGTGCACCATAATTGCATTGACGAGTAGCAACACTAACCTTCGATTGAACCATATTCATGCATTCATAACCACTAGTATTGGAAGAGGACGTTGCAGTCTCATTAGGTCCATGACCAGTGGTGGGAGCATGCGAAGCCATGTTTTGATGATGAGGAAGGGGATCCTTCAACACAGCTGGGATCTATGCCAAATGCTTCAATGATTCTTCGATTCGAGGACATAAGTGAGTAAGATGATCTTCCCCACAAATCTTACAAGGAAATTTCACCTTACGCCTAGGTTTACGGTCCTCACCAGCATTTCCGCCTTCTCGAGGAGGGTTGGCATTCTCCTTATGAGGGTTATTGCGATTGATATTATTGTTCCCATTGTTTCCACCCTTATGGTTATTTCTCCCCTTCTTCTTACCACTAGGTTATTGGTTACCCGATGGGTTCGTTGATTGCACATTGTGTACATCGGACGATGGGGTGGAAGTGGACAAGGTGTGGAGCTGTCCGGGAGTAGACTGGTTAAGCGACGAATTTTGCATTTGATTAGCCACCAAATCTATAGGGCGAGTACTTGCGGATCCCACAATGCCATCGACATGTGGTCCAGGAACTGAATTGGGCTCATGTCGTGTTCGCGGTGCATCAGGAATAATGTCATACAAAATGCCAGATTGAGAGTATAGTAAATCTAACTGCTGGAATTTTAAGATGGCTTGTTCCTCAGTCACAATGCCAGACATCGAAACATCCTTAGCAATATATGGAAGTAAATACTTGAGGAACCATTCCAACAAAAACTCTGGAGGAATGTTTGCTTTCACTAACCTCTTCCATAGACGCCACTCTTGAGCGTGGTCAGAAATATGTGTGGCCTTATTTTGACAGAAGGTAGACAAAAGTTCAGTACCAGTATTGTAACGAACCGGTAACTGGAAATGATCCAAGAAAACGAAAGCGATCTCATTGAATCCCATATAAGTGTTCCTAAGCAACTCAACATACCACTTCGCAGCTGCCCCCGTGAGGATGCATTAAAGTAGTCGTAATCGAATGGAATCATAGTTCAACGAGTTGGAAGAGCACCAAAGGTGAAATGTTGTGACACGATCACCCGAATCCTCACCACCTTTCCCTTCAAACTTAGGAATGTCCGAAGGGATCTTGGTAGGGACCAGAGGCCAATTAGGGTCGTGACACACTGGATCATTCGTGAGCTTCGAAAGATCCAGAAGATTCAAACGTGCAAGGAATGGGAGATGTGGCTGGAAAGCTTGATTATAATCCCCCATAAAGGGTTGGTTGTACGGAACCGAATTATAAGATGGACCAAATGCTCGACCATGAGCATTAAACTGCTAATTATACGAACCTGACGGACCATAAGCTTAACCATGGCCATAAGGTTGATAACCTCCTCCGACCGGACCCATGTGAGAGTAAGCAGGTATATATGTGTTTTGGACACCATATTGAGGTGGGTTGTACTAGTGATCAGCACCGACTGTGTTCTAGTAAGGGTTGCCACCATAATTCTGGGGCATATATGTATTATTTGTTATGGGAACCGTGTTGTAATGACCATGATGGTAAGGTATGTTCCCACCCTCAACATAAGTATTAGGATTAGCATGAGCAGTCGTGTGGTGACCATAAGCATGAGATGTATTCCCAACCCCAACATTAGTGTTACTAGTAGCAGGAATGGTGGCGTTATGACCATGAGGATAAGATATATTTCCACCTCCTACATTAGCATTACTAGTAGCAGCAGCAGACACAAAAGTATGTGGTATATGCCCACCCCCGAGGTTGGGAGGAGGATTAACATTCGTAAAAGTGGTCCTAGGTTGACGGGTAGCAACATGTGTATTAGGTTGTGGATGGCGAGTCGTGTTGCGAACAATGTTCCTATCAGGTTGGGTAATCCTAGGAGGCAGTCATCTTCCAACATTAGCATTGTTAAGAGGAATAGGACCGGTACCCATACCATGTGTGTGAGTGGACAATGTGGTGCCCCCGGTGAGGGTATTTCCCCCAGTGGGTGCAGTGTTGCTAACACCATGACTAGTGCCGGCATGACTACCAAAAGCAGTGGAAGGATCAACTATGTTGTAATTAGGCATACCATATGAGAACACAGTATGGTTGACCGTAGGGCCTGTCATCATGTGACTCTTGCATCCCATATAAATAATTATGTGGAAACGAAGGATCGAACGGGTCATCCTCGGGTGGATCTGGACCAAAAAAAATAGGATGAGTCTTGGGTGGATCTGAACCAAATAAGCTAGGTTGGGTCTCAAGTGGATCACCCCCCCACGCCTCTCGAGGGGTAGGGGTGTCTGAATTGTGTTCGACTCTACCCGATGGACTAGTAGGAATTTATCCCGTGCCAGAATGTGCAGTCATGGCATCGATAACATATGTCTCGTAAGAATATGAAGATTTAGAGGGATCCCAGTGGCGTCCCTTCTTGAAACGGTATGAAAGATCGGCAGTTGGTAAACTAGCGAACTGACGAGATCGACAGAGAGAAAGACTCCCCACCACGATATCTCCGAAGAGACTATAAAATCAAAACATCCCCTAAAGGCCAACTATTGATCAAAAATAGTAAATCAAGAGCACACATCTAGAGAAACTACAGCCAAGAGCAGAGAAACAGAGTGGCTAAATGAGCTCCCGACACTAGAGCTGGTATGTATCTCCTAGGAGAGGCTTGAGACTCCCAAACTATAGCCGGAGGTAACAGAATCAGTTATAACGATCATAGGGTCAAGTTCTTATACAATGGCAACTATGTTGTCTGACCCCTATCTGACTGAGGACACAAACAGTCTAACCACTACAAGTACCCTATGCGATACCTAGGTAATGCAACTACGGTCACCGCAATATAACCAATGCTCAGGGGGATAGTTGCAGGTGGGATCCGTCATCTAGGTAGGGTATCTAAGCACGAAGCACAAGGGGATGAACCTCTGGTACCCCTAGATACGAACAAACCATGGAAATATCTCCCACATTCAGCCGGTATTGGAGGGATACCTCCGCAACCAGCCTCCCATGACCTTGTGCTTAACTCTGGTCTGAGTAGAGCTTCCTGAGAACACCGATGTATACCATGGATTTCACCACTCCCTCGTCAGACACATAATGTTTCATCTAGTAGTCTTGGATTGTGTACTCACAACGATCTATTCCAAGACTCTAAACCTATGCTAGTTGGTGTACCCTATAAATAAAATCGGTCTAATCACTTTTAAGATTAAGCATTAATTTTAATGGTTGTGGTTACTCAAAGGATATGGTTGTGAAACTAGTGATGTATATGACTCAATAGTATGCAAAATTGTCCAATCCTAGACTCATCTATCCAATAAAAACAATGCCACTAGCATGCAAAATCAATCCAACGGTTTCAAAATAAAAATGTAACTCTTTTATATTTTCAATGCACAAGCAGAACCTAAATGAAAGCAGCAAGCACTCAATGCAAAATGCAGTACATGAAAGTAATTTTTTTTTTGTATTTTCTCTTATAAGAAAAAGTAAAATGCAAAACTTTTTATTTTTGTATTTTTCAATATAATGGAAATGAAAAATGCAAGCAAAATCTAACTATTCAGTCACTAAAATGCTGAGGATATCACTAAGACAACCCAACAGATCCCAAACAGTAAGACTTAGCTGAGGTAATGAGCTAGATAGGAGAAAACCAACAAGGCTAAATCCAAATATGGGTAAAAAACCAACATGTAATATCCCTCTTTTTACGCCTTGTAATTGTAGTTGATTATTGTATGGGTTTCTGGTGAGGAGATCAAGGCTAAGGCCGCACCAGTAAGCCTCGTAACTTATGCGGCGAATCTTCCTAAGTTATAAATTATAAAAAAATAATAATAATAATAATAATTATTTAATACCTTAAGGGAGAAGGTAATCATCCTAAGTTTAGGATAAACGGCTAGTGGTCGCATGCGAATAATTGATTCTTCTTATGTAACCATTCTAAGGAACTAAGGGTTACTCCTAAACAAATGATAAATACCTTTATATGCCAACATTATCAAACGATCTTTAAGGCTAAGCATTACCCTCTTTTTATGAAATAAAAAGAGTGGTGAAACAATACATCTATGACTATATTATGTCTTTATTCATATTATATATATATTATACAAGGAGTGGGAAAATACTACATGTGCATGTTTGGGTTATATATATATATATATATATATATATATATATATATATATATATATATATATATATATATAGATATATATATATAAATATTATACAAAACGGAGTTATAGTCTTGGCTTTTCCTGGCGAGATTTTCCTGGCGAGATTTAAGAAGGTTGTTCCATTATTGGAGCGCTGAGAGAATTTAGGAGGGTGTCTCCTTAATGGAGCACACAAACTCCTTACGTTCGCCATCTATCCCTTCAGTTCAGGCTGAACTAATTGACAACCTGGAGTTGCAGGTCGGTGCAAGCTGTCGATCATAGGATCGGGGTCGTATTTAAAATCACAGGATTTCATGCATAAAGGGGGGGGGGGGGAATCCGCATGGAAGACGAACTCGGCATCTCCCAAAAATCTGTCTAAAGAGTATTAGGGGATGCGCTCTCCACGGAGGAGACAAAATCTTGTTTAGAAAGGAGATGGAACAAGATCTTGGGATGACGGTGCTCATTCGTATTTGACCCTTCCAGAGGTGATCTCTTCGGGAGATCGGAAATATAATGGGTAGGTTGATCTAGATTAGAGATGGAAAATCTTGGTGGTGGAATCGATGTAGAATAGAGATCAGGAATCTCAGTGGTAGATCAATCTAGAATGGAGAGAGGAATTCTCGATCGATTTAGGATGGAGATCAGAAATCTCAATGGAGGGATCGATCTAGAGTTGCGATCCATAATACAAATCTTAATATCGATGGAAGGAGATCCAAAGTCTCGATGAGAAGTCTCAAGCTATAAATCTGGTTCTGTAAGACTCGATCCATAGTTTCGTTGGTGAGTTTCAATCTGGAGTTTTCGATCTAAAAACTAGTCCGGTAAGTTCCATGCTGTGATTTTCAATTTCCTGTCTAGAGTGAATGGTGAACGCTTGGGTTAAAGACTAATATTTGTATGCTACCAATAGATTTCGGTCGTATATGTTTGGATTTAATGCTAGTTCCAATTTGCTACCAATGGATGGAGATCGTGTACGTTTGGATAAAAGTACTAGCTTCTGTATGCTGTCTTGTGATTGGAAAAACGTATTCCTGGAATTGTTGGGTTGAATAGTGTATAAGAAATTATGTTCATGCTGGTTTTGAAATCATAGTTGGATCTCTACTAATTCATGGTTGGGTGGAGAGATTTCGAACCCTTTTGTGAAAGTAAATGCTGGAGGTAATCGCTTCTTGTGACCGCTACTTTATCTTTGCTCTTGGTTTGCCCTCCGGTATGTGTTTTCTTCTTTTGGCTATATCGATCTCTGATATGCCGTATGTTATGCATGCATGCGATCTTGGTTAGATCTCTGTATTTCCGTGTGAGTGGAATGTGTTCTTTATTAGTTTTCTATCAAAACTTTGATGTTAGTATGTTATGCATGCATGCGACCGTGGAGAGAATATCAGATTGTTCTTTGTATTGCATATGAGTGTGATACCCATTTTTTCTCTGTGACTGAACTTGGTTACAAACTCTGCTATGTTCTAAGTGCGGCCAATTGTTAAATAATCTCTTCAAGGCGAGGATAGAACGACTTAAAGGTTCTGATCCTTGGTTAGTTTTCCTATTCGTATTACTCTGTATTTCCTCACCATTGCCAGGATAGAGTGTAGGGTGTAATACTCCCTAATTATGTTACCATAGCGATCTATAGATCGGGGGTTTAATTCTGGGTACTGCATTGTATGCGTTTAAAAATATGAAAAGGACTAGTCTGGTCCTGAGCGTGGCTTGGTTCACGCTTTACCTTTTTTTTTTATATACAAGAGAGTTGGACTTGTCCCTATTTTTATTTTAACCTCTGCATAGCAGAGTATCGGTGTCTTCGTACTTATACCGCCGCCTTGTATTGTGGTCTCTGCACAATTAGAGTATCGGCATTTCTTTATCATCGCGATCTCCGACAGAAAATTTAAATGTTGGTTTCATCCCTCTGCTATACCTTATGGTCATCGCAATCCCTGGATGTATACTGACAGGAGGTCACTCTTTGTAATCATTTATTTTTCCTATTTCCTTTACGGTCTCTATATGTAGATAGGGTTTTGTCCCACGCTTTTAAATTTCTGAAGTGGTTGGGCCCGATGATCCTGACAGAGTGGTCTTAGTTTGCATCTGCTTAATGCCTCGAATTTTCCCTGTGGATGTTGAATGTTACCTCTCGGCATTTCGCGTTTGGTTAATGCTTGGAAACTCGTTGTTATTTGTTCTGTGACAGCGTTAGAACCTTGAAACTATCCCCGAATTAGTTTCCATTGCATTGATTACAATGATTCTAATACAATATAAGATATAATATTGATTTGTTTGCTATTTGTTTTCTTTTACAAGAATGTTATTATAAATTTGACTACATCTCGATTGTGCAGAGTATACTTTAGAAGGGGACGGGATAGTAACTGAAAACCCCGATTAAATTATGTGTGTGTTTGTTTAAAAAGAAAGAATACTCTGCTAATAGAATTCCTAGAAAAGAACGGATGACAGTAGTTAAAACTCTGTTTAGTTACGTCAAAATTATGTTAATAGAATGCCAGGAAATGAAAAGAACTTGGTAGTTCATATCCTGTTTATGTTTCTGGGGAGCATTCCTCTGGTTACTTAAAATATAGTTGTTTGTTTAGATTTGGGCTTGCTCATGGTATACTCTTGTTTATTATCCTTTTTGTTTTTAGAATATCTGTCCCTACGTGAAAGCTTATGCAGTATATCTTTAAAGAGCAACTAATTCTCGATGGAAGCATACTGGTTCTCAGATACCGGTTATTTATATGTAGTAATTATTTTATATTTTATTGACCCTGCATTGTTTATTATTTACATTCGGTACAGGATATCATGTAAGTCGATCTCAAAATGTGGGGCTCTATATGAATCCTCATTTTCAATTATTGAATGAAGCAGGTATCATAGAGTACTTTTGCTTGAGAATTAAATAGGTTCATCACCTTATTTTAAGAAGGTGTGTAAGTTAAAAGAAGGGTCAGAATCCTTATTGTAATAAGTGAGTAAGGGAGGTGCTATGTCTCTTATGTCTCTTATTATACTAGAGAATACTCATCAAAATCTCTATGTGATAGAAGCTTGACGAAAGAAGGAGGAATCTTGAAACAGCAACGATGTTGCTCATTGTAATCCTATTAGTTTTTGCCTAATAATAAGAAGCTGCACACACCTTTGTGGACTAGCCCGAGTTCGGGTGAACCACGTTATATTGTGTCTCCTATGTTTTCTATGGTGTTTTCTCATTGTGTCTTATGTATGAGTACGTGTTTCTGTCCTCAAAAATGTCTATGATTACTTGATGTATACAATTCATATAGAAGGTTGATTGTTGATATAATATTTTCTCTTATGATTATGATTGTGATGTTGCCATTTAAATTGTTTTATTTAAAGAAGTATATGTTTCTTTAAGGATGTATATTAAGGCATAATGAAATTCGTGTTTCCCGCAAGATTTAAGAAATGGTTGACATCTCAAGTTATGCATGGATTTAGTTAAAAGTAAAACATCTACATATATTTCAGTTGCATTTTAGGCACTTAGAAAAGTTTTAAATTTTACGAAATTTTGGGTTCGTGACATATGGTATCAGAGCATTAGGTTACAACACTAGGGCCTAATGAGTTCAACATGCGATAAGTGAGTATGAAGGTTGTTAAATTTTCTAATCAATTGTTTTCGTTTCATTTTGGATACATGGATTGTAATGGAGGAGGAAAAAATGACTCTCCGAGCTCGACTTCAAAGCACCGGTTGCAAACATTCGGGCTTATTGGGCTCAATAGGGGAAAACAAAAAAACAAGTTTGTCGAGCTAGGAAAGGGACTCCATTCTATAAGACGCAAACATAAAACTTCATTTCCAAGGATCAGCAAGAGGTAAGCAACATGACGTTTTGGAAATTGCAAGTAAGTATGTTCCATTTCGCTGGAGCATTATAATGGCTTAGTAGTGTCTATTTGTGATCATACATCGCATATGTCTCCTTATGAAGTTGAATAATCTTCTTCTATTAATAAATACTAGAGGATGAATATCTCCTCATGCCTTACAATTAGTTTCATTAAATGATAAGAAGGTATTCTTTAAAAATGATTAAAATAGTTGGACTATGTTCCTATCTTTATCTTGGTGATCTTGTTAAATATTTTCATGTACATTTATCATAATGATAGTAATGAGAATCATAGGAGCATTTGCGTGTTCAAACGTTTATAAGGGTTGTATAAACATATTTAGGATTATTTACCTAATGAATGATTTACACTCATATCTGGTCGATTGATGCCATTGGTAGGGCTTTAGTACAATTAGGAGTCAAGTCATAGACATTCATCATAAGTACTTGATTGCTTCAATTCTATTTTATGAGGATTAGGAAAGTTCTAGGCTTAGAAATGTGACTATACAAATGAAGGCAGTATAGCAAACATATTGAATGGATGATGGTTAGATCATATAAATATATGTAATTATAGGTTGAGGTTGAAGCACTCTGAAAAGTTTATATAGTATGTGAATTACGAAAGGGTGTAAGGTACGATTAGGTCATTATAAGAAGGATTGGAAATTGTCGTGAATTACCTAGTTATAGATTTCACGCGCTTATGTTGGGATGATTGTATTAAGTATGTACATGAGATTGTAGAGTGGAGATGATCCTTATCATGTTAAAAAAAAATAAAAAAATAAAAAAAATACATAATTTGTACTAAGTACGTAACTCCTGAAATTCTCTGCGTAGGCTATTGAGGGAGTTATATTGATCTTACCCCTTGACAAGTAGAGGGTCTGGAAGATGTTTGTACTTTATATTGGATGCTATAGATGATGGTTCCAATATAGAATGTTAGTTAGGTGTTCTTACTTCTATGTGTTATTTAAGTTACAAAACACATGATATGGAAAATAAGATGGTTAATATTGAACACGCAATAGATCTTCAACGTTAATGTAAGTGATGTTACATGTGCTATTCTATGATTTCACATCCAAGAGGAATACTATACAAATAATAGGTGGTTAGAAGAGCTGTATGAATGATTAGCAAAGGGTCATCCTCAGGGTAAAGGGTTGAAAGGTATAGGAATTAACTTTAATGGGTTAAATAGACGTTCTACTATGTGAAATTCTCTATGACTAGGAAATTGTTGTTCTTATTATCTCTTTATGGCATGGGATTGTATAGAATAAGGAAGTATAAATTTGTGACACGGGAACACGCTTGTACCCTTGCTTGTAGTTTTAGAAGGGATGATGGTTATAATAGAAGTATGCTTGTGTATTCTAAGTAGTTAATAAGATGCATATGATAAAACGGTAGGATTTTACTTTTGAAATATATATTCTTATGATGTTGAGGGGATTACTAATGTGTGTTAATACAAGTAAACATACACCTTGACATGTGCGGTCATACAATAAAGTGGTATGCAGCCCCTTCATAAAGGTATGTGACTATCTTTATGAAACTATACAAATATATATGAAGACGATTTATTGTTACTTACACGATGTTGGCATGTGCAAGAAAAGTCGTATAATTTAATGGATGCTTGACACAGTTAAAGTTAAGGATTGAAGTGATTTGAATGTAATGTCCATAGGAAGAATGTATTTCAAGGCATTATGTAATCCTATTAATCAAGCTAGTGATGTTCATTTTTTATGATGATCTTCTTATTTATGCATAAGGGAAAGATCTCCTTACAAATATTTTATTTGTTGTTAACAGGTGAATTAGGCTTATGGTCGAAATTCTGTGGAACCTGTGGAAAGACAAGAGCGTAAATGTTATGCATGGTAAAATAAGGAGTTTTGGAATTAAGATTCACATCACAATTGTTACTTATTCTTTTAAAAATGTTGATAATTATTGTTGAACAAAGCACTCGACCCAGATTGGTCAGAGTAATCGTATGGGTACAGAATGTAATATGACGAAATAAATTGATTAAATTGAAAGAGATTTTCTAGAATCAAGCAAGGCGGCTTGGGGAAAATAAATTCTGGGACTCAAGCGGGAAGGCTTGAGGGGAATTGTGTAAAGAATGTTGTAATGGCATTGAAATACTCCCTAAAATCAGGGATTGAACAACCACTAGGATTCTCGGAGAATCGGCTGGCTGTAAGACCTAGGCAAGCTATAAGAAAATGTATATGTGGGAGGCAGGACACTGCTTAGTATACATGACAGAAATGTTTGCTGCGTGAGCACTGAGGTGTTAGGCAAACCATGAGAGAAAGTATTGTTGCGTGAGCACTGTGGTGTTAGGAAAGAAATCTGTAAAATAATTGCTGCGTGAGCACTGAGGTGTTAGGCAAGAATTTCGAAAGGATTGTTGTGTGAGCACTCGGGTATTAGGCAAGAATTTCCTGGATCAAGTGAATGATGCATTTGATTAACTTAACAGTTGAATTCAGGAAACATTGGATTTATGTCTACTAGTAAAAGTGCAACAAAGGCTAAAGGATATCCCATGAATTACAACTAGTTTGTTGCAATAAAAGGCTCACTGTATATGTTTCAGAATTTGATTGTGGAATTGATGATAAGCTGTTATGGTTTGGTAGTTGAAAGTACAAGCATGACCAATAACGACTTGCGAGAAATTCATGAAAGTACGAAGGAAGGTCAATAATAGAAATAATGAAGCGAGAAAAGGATGACTACAGAAATGAAGACGAACTGCCGAAAAGTATGAACACCGAGGACGGTGTTAATTTTAAGGGGGTAAGGATGTAATATCCCTCTTTTTACACCTTGTAATTGTAGTTGATTATCGTATGGGTTTCTGGTGAGGAGATCAAGGCTAAGGCCCCACCAGTAAGCCTCGTAACTTATGCGGCGAATCTTCCTAAGTTATAAATTATAAAAAAATAATAATAATAATAATTATTATTTAATACCTTAAGGGAGAAGGTAATCATCCTAAGTTTAGGATAAACGGCTAGTGGCCGCATGCGAATAATTGATTCTTCTTATGTAATCATTCTAAGGAACTAAGGGTTACTCCTAAACAAATGATAAATACCTTTATATGCCAACATTATCAAATGATCTTTAAGGCTAAGCATTACCCTCTTTTTATGAAATAAAAAGAGTGGTGAAACAATACATCTATGACTATATTATGTCTTTATTCATATTATATATATATTATACAAGGAGTGGGAAAATACTACATGTGCATGTTTGGGTTATATATATATATATATATAGATATATATATATATAAATATTATACAAAACGGAGTTATAGTCTTGGCTTTTCCTGGCGAGATTTAAGAAGGTTGTTCCATTATTGGAGCGCTGAGAGAATTTAGGAGGGTGTCTCCTTAATGGAGCACACAAACTCCTTACGTTCGCCATCTGTCCCTTCAGTTCAGGCTGAACTAATTGACAACCTGCAGTTGCAGGTCGGTGCAAGCTGTCGATCATAGGATCGGGGTCGTATTTAATATCACAGGATTTCATGCATAAAGGGGGGGGGGGAAATCCGCATGGAAGACGAACTCGGCATCTCCCAAAAATCTGTCTAAAGAGTATTAGGGGATGCGCTCTCCACGGAGGAGACAAAATCTTGTTTAGAAAGGAGATAGAACAAGATCTTGGGATGACGGTGCTCATTCGTATTTGACCCTTCCAGAGGTGATCTCTTCGGGAGATCGGAAATATAATGGGTAGGTTGATCTAGATTAGAGATGGAAAATCTTGGTGGTGGAATCGATGTAGAATAGATATCAGGAATCTCAGTGGTAGATCAATCTAGAATGGAGAGAGGAAATCTCGATCGATTTAGGATGGAGATCAGAAATCTCAATGGAGGGATCGATCTAGAGTTGCGATCCATAATACAAATCTTAATATCGATGGAAGGAGATCCAAAGTCTCGATGAGAAGTCTCAAGCTATAAATCTGGTTCTGTAAGACTCGATCCAAAGTTTTGTTGGTGAGTTTCAATCTGGAGTTTTCGATCTAAAAACTAGTCCGGTAAGTTCCATGCTGTGATTTTCAATTTCCTGTCTAGAGTGAATGGTGAACGCTTGGGTTAAAGAATAATATTTGTATGCTAACAATAGATTTCGGTCGTATATGTTTGGATTTAATGCTAGTTCCAATTTGCTACCAATGGATGGAGATCGTGTACGTTTGGATAAAAGTACTAGCTTCTGTATGCTGTCTTGCGATTGGAAAAACGTATTCCTGGAATTGTTGGGTTGAATAGTGTATATGAAATTATGTTCATGCTGGTTTTGAAATCATAATTGGATCTCTACTAATTCATGGTTGGGTGGAGAGATTTCGAACCCTTTTGTGAAAGTAAATGCTGGAGGTAATCGCTTCTTGTGACCGCTACTTTATCTCTGCTCTTGGTTTGCCCTCCGGTATGTGTTTTCTTCTTTTGGCTATATCGATCTCTGATATGCCGTATGTTATGCATGCATGCGATCTTGGTTAGATCTCTGTATTTCCGTGTGAGTGGAATGTGTTCTTTATTAGTTTTCTATCAAAACTTTGATGTTAGTATGTTATGCATGCATGTGACCGTGGAGAGAATCTCAGATTGTTCTTTGTATTGCATATGAGTGTGATACCCATTTTTTCTCTGTGACTGAACTTGGTTACAAACTCTGCTATGTTCTAAGTGCGGCCAATTGTTAAATAATCTCTTCAAGGCGAGGATAGAACGACTTAAAGGTTCTGATCCTTGGTTAGTTTTCCTATTCGTATTACTCTGTATTTCCTCACCATTGCCAGGATAGAGAGTAGGGTGTAATACTCCCTAATTATGTTACCATAGCGATCTATAGATCGGGGGTTTAATTCTGGGTACTGCATTGTATGCGTTTAAAAATATGAAAAGGACTAGTCTGGTCCTGAGCGTGGCTTGGTTCACGCTTTACCTTTTTTTTTATATACAAGAGAGTTGGACTTGTCCCTATTTTTATTGTAACCCCTGCATAGCAGAGTATCGGTGTCTTCGTACTTATACCGCCGCCTTGTATTGTGGTCTCTGCACAATTAGAGTATCGGCATTTCTTTATCATCGCGATCTCCGACAGAACATTTAAATGTTGGTTTCATCCCTCTGCTATACCTTATGGTCATCGCAATCCCTGGATGTATACTGACAGGAGGTCACTCTTTGTAATCATTTATTTTTCCTATTTCCTTTACGGTCTCTATATGTAGATAGGGTTTTGTCCCACGCTTTTAAATTTCTGAAGTGGTTGGGCCCGATGATCCTGACAGAGTGGTCTTAGTTTGCATCTGCTTAATGCCTCGAATTTTCCCTGTGGATGTTGAATGTTACCTCTCGGCATTTCGCGTTTGGTTAATGCTTGGAAACTCGTTGTTATTTGTTCTGTGACAGCGTTAGAACCTTGAAACTATCCCCGAATTAGTTTCCATTGCATTGATTACAATGATTCTAATACAATATAAGATATAATATTGATTTGTTTGCTATTTGTTTTCTTTTACAAGAATGTTATTATAAATTTGACTACATCTCGATTGTGCAGAGTATACTTTAGAAGGGGACGGCATAGTAACTGAAAACCCCGATTAAATTATGTGTGTGCTTGTTTAAAAAGAAAGAATACTCTGCTAATAGAATTCCTAGAAAAGAACGGATGATAGTAGTTAAAACTCTGTTTAGTTACGTCAAAATTATGTTAATAGAATGCCAGGAAATGAAAAGAACTCGGTAGTTCATATCCTGTTTAGGTTTCTGGGGAGCATTCCTCTGGTTACTTAAAATATAGTTGTTTGTTTAGATTTGGGCTTGCTCATGGTATACTCTTGTTTATTATCCTTTTTGTTTTTAGAATATCTGTCCCTACGTGAAAGCTTATGCAATATATCTTTAAAGAGCAACTAATTCTCGATGGAAGCATACTGGTTCTCAGATACCGGTTATTTATATGTAGTAATTATTTTATATTTTATTGACCCTGCATTGTTTATTATTTACATTCGGTATAGGATATCATGTAAGTCGATCTCAAAATGTGGGGCTCTATATGAATCCTCATTTTCAATTATTGAATGAAGCAGGTATCATAGAGTACTTTTGCTTGAGAATTAAATAGGTTCATCACCTTATTTTAAGAAGGTGTGTAAGTTAAAAGAAGGGTCAGAATCCTTATTGTAATAAGTGAGTAAGGGAGGTGCTATGTCTCTTATGTCTCTTATTATACTAGAGAATACTCATCAAAAGCTCTATGTGATAGAAGCTTGACGAAAGAAGGAGGAATCTTGAAACAGCAACGATGTTTCTCATTGTAATCCTATTAGTTTTTGCCTAATAATAAGAAGCTGCACACACCTTTGTGGACTAGCCCGAGTTCGGGTGAACCACGTTATATTGTGTCTCCTATGTTTTCTATGGTGTTTTCTCATTGTGTCTTATGTATGAGTACGTGTTTCTGTCCTCAAAAATGTCTATGATTACTTGATGTATACAATTCATATAGAAGGTTGATTGTTGATATAATATTTTCTCTTATGATTATGATTGTGATGTTGCCATTTAAATTGTTTTATTTAAAGAAGTATATGTTTCTTTAAGGATGTATATTAAGGCATAATGAAATTCGTGTTTCCCGCAAGATTTAAGAAATGGTTGACATCTCAAGTTATGCTTTGATTTAGTTAAAAGTAAAACATCTACATATATTTCAGTTGCATTTTAGGCACTTAGAAAAGTTTTAAATTTTACGAAATTTTGGGTTCGTGACACAACAGGGCTCAACCAAGAGAAGAGAAGAGTTCTGGTCACAAACAAGGCATGGAATAGTCAAGAATCAGGACAACAAAGACTCAGGATCATCCAAATCCAACCTAACAACAACCAAGGGTCAAGAAACAACCAAAGCCGGAGTTGTATGCTACTATCGAAGGAAAACATGTGGGTACCCGTGGGCTATAGTTCAGACAGAAGCGGGTAGACGTGAGCAGAGCTAAGCTCACCCGCAGGTAGGGAAAAGAAAATGGGAAAACAAAGAGTCCAATGTCTCAGAAAAAAACCAGTTTTCTATAGTGTATCTCAACGGCCAATCAGTGACACAGAGCTTCGATAAACAACAACTCTAAATAAGGAATAATGCTCAAAAATCCCCAAAAATGGATGTTTTCCCTAGTGGAGTCGCCATTTCTATGTTCGAGGAAACTTCCTATGGCTTGGGATGAACCACAACAAACAGTTGACTACCAGAAATTAACTCAATTCTCAGTGCTATGCTATATAAAAGATAATGCTAAGATAATGAATAATATAACCAATCTCGATCCAAATGTTTGATGTAGATCCCCGTTGGAGCTTTCAATCCGTGCACTTGAACCTACAAATTAGTCTTGATAGCCAATATACAACAAGCACATATGATATATAAATGACATTAACATCATCAATAGCAATGGTCCATGATATTATAAGTAAATGCAACCCAATGTAATATAAACAACATTCACAACATTAATGGACAAGAATATGAGTATTTCTATTAATAAATAACAAGAAGTACAATGAGATACAACCTCTTGACGGCAACCAATCTGAACCAAGATCTGGGTCAATCCACTTGTTCCTCCACCACTTCAATTCTCCATGGAATGGCAAACTCAAACTATGGTAGGAGTTTGGAAAGTGAACATAAAGGGTTCACAACTACAAGGATCAATGAGTGTAGACTCAAGATAGGGAAAAACTCCACTAGAGTTCTCTTGCTCTCCTTTATCCTCCCTTCCATAAGCCATATGTGCTCAATATATAGTCCTCCCAAAGGTAAGCGAAAGGACACATCAAGGCGTTTCGGGGCAAATGGAGGGCCAAAGGTCACCCTATGACCGCTTTTTGGGAGTAAAAAGTAATTAACTAGTGATTTTTACCATTTTGCATGCTACCCGCGGGCTATAATGATGCAACTCGTGGGTACACCCACTGTAGTGATGTAACTAGTGTGCAGAGGAAAAAATCAGGAAAATAGTGTGTCTGAAGGGTATAAAGTGGATCTGAGTCAGTGAAATGGATCTTGCAAGACAAAGAGTGCTGATGCTCACAAGGTGGAAAATTACGTTGTAACAATTTAGTAAAACAATGTATGGAGACAATCAACTCAATAAAATGAATGCAATGAAGCTAACATTTGGACATGGTCGAAACTTGATTAAAAGATGGCTAGCCCTCAATATAGAACTCAATAAGGATAAGAAAAACACACATTATACGACTTGATGAGTCTGTCAAAGTAACCCTATGACAACAGAAGGGATGAAATGAAGTAATGACGTGATAATCTCATTTACTTGGACATGATGTTACTGATGAAAGAAATGAAAGATAGCTTTACCACTTTCGACTAAGTCACTAAATTTCGACAACTCGAGACTTTGACAGATTGTCAAGGATGTGAAACAGACTTAAATTTGAAAAGCAAGATATCAATGTGATCAGTATGATGAGATGAACTCAACGACATGGATTTGGCATTATGACAAAACCATTTATGAAAACTAAGGACTACGAACTTGAAATGTAACCATGATATTGAAATGATCAAATAAAGACTATTTTAGTAACACGAAGTATGGAGATAATCAACACACAAGTTGAACACAATGATGCTAACCACCTTACAAGGTGCAACTTAAGCAAGAGACAACTAGTTCTAATAATAGGACTCAATGAGATTAATGATGGACCAAACAGTTAAGAAGACATTGCCGAATGGATCATATGGATTTGAAAATAATGAATTAAGTAAGAATGTGATGAGCTCATTAACCTAGACATTATATTACCGATGAAAGCGCTAGGAGTTAAAGTTTAATATGTTCGACTAAGTTGCCTAGTTCTGACACTTTGGAACCGCGTCATATTGAGAATCAAACTTATTAAAATTTACTGAACTAGAGTAGTCTTACGAGAATCGATTTTGGATTATTTGACAGTCGCTCTTGATTTAATTATTCATATTTTACTGAATACTATAGGATTTTTATCTTCACTCCTTAGAAGGAAGGATAGCTAAACAAACTTGAATTCTTGCTTGGATTTTGTTATACAAAAAGAGGACTTAGTAACTATTGTGTGAACTATGGATGCAATATGGCTTGTAGTTAAATTTGATATCATGGATCTTCATGAATGAATAGGAGATAAAGGAAACCTAGTTGGGACTGACAACTCGTGAATGTATCATTGGATTGATATTATGAGAAATTACGATTGAGTTCCTAAGGATGTATTGGAACCATACTAAATGAGATAGGAAATAATGACTTGAACCACTTGTGCTTATAGCCGTGATTGTTGGAGAAAAATAGA
Source organism: Larix kaempferi (assembly GCA_027924585.1). Lineage (NCBI taxonomy): Eukaryota > Viridiplantae > Streptophyta > Pinopsida > Pinales > Pinaceae > Larix > Larix kaempferi. Next base: position 6,189,532 of record BSBM01000524.1, on the reverse strand, counting down.
ATAGAATGATAGAAGATGAGAATAGAAATTAATATAAATCCTAGCATCGAAAGTACAAGAACAAAAATTAACTCCGGGATGAAGTTCTATTTAAGAGGGGGTGTATGTAATGCCCCTAGAATGACTGTGGACCTTAAGGGCACCTGTCAAGTGACCCAGCTGAACAACTTCGATATAGTGGTCTCTTGAGCCTTGTTAAGTCTTAAATGATTGAGGAAAACCTGAAGATGTGAATGACGATATTAATTGATAAATGAATTAAGGAATTAAATTATATCTGTGGAGTGGGATAATTGATTGATTACATCTTGCTTAATGATTAGCCTTGATTGATCAAGTCAAAGTGTAGTGGGACAGTTACAGTCCTAGCTCTACTACTTGGGAGCACGCAACTGAGATGCGTCATAGATTTCCGCATTTATTCTGAACTTCAGGACAAATTTCTAAATAAGTAGGGGTGTATGTAGTGCCCCTAGAATACTGCAAACCTTGAGGGAACCTATTGAGTGACCCGACTGATTGAAACATTAATAAAACGACCCCTTGATGTTATATTGAGTATATGCATGACTACGACTGATTGTGAATCAATAAAATAATGATATAGGTGTACTTGGATAGTTGATGTAAATGAATGATTACATGTTGTTTAACGATTAACTTTGATTATGAAAAATGTACATGTGAATGATGCTTAACGACTAGATGTATGATTGATTATGTGATAAGAATGAAGAAAGTAAATATTGACGAGATGCATTTATGATTAGATGAATGAGTAATGTTATGAGTAAAGTACAAATGATTAACGAAATAGCATATTTATGAATCATATTATGATAATTGAGGACAATACTACTAATATATGTTTTTGAGAAATGTGTGTAACGACAGGTGAAACGGTTCACTGACAGACACACAAGAGAATTGAAGGGTCGTAGAGTATGAATAAATCACACACGGGGAGAGCGATGACGATGTTGAATTCCAACGGAATACCATGCCTGAGTAGAGAAGCATTGATCCACTTACTTAGGAGAAGCGTGAGGTCGTGCAGGTGGACCACAATGGAGTTGGTCACGTACGAGTTGAGGGGCACACAGTAAGGATGGAATCACTCCTTAGCGCCATTAGACCCTAATAGCGTGTAGACGGAGGATAGAAGGTAACGGCTCCTGAAATCCCTACATGAAGTTCCCGCAAGTTAAAATGAAAGGATATCGACAGAAGGGCTCGATGATCTGGTACCCTGCCAAGAACTGAAAGAGTGGATGCAAGGACCCGACGATGTGGTATCTTGCCAAGAAATGGAAACGACATATGATTGGACCTGACAGAGTGGTTCCATCTTGGGGAAATGAAGTTAAGGAACGGGAAGGCCCAATGGCGTGACACTGAGATCCTAGTAAAAATGATTGATAAACTAAATTGCATAAAGACGTATAAATTTGCACCTAGAACATTTAATTAGAGGAATGCATTTTAGTACTTTAAACAATAGAAATTAGTACTTGAGACTTTTGCACATAAAAGATTATTTTAGCATTTAAAATAATATTAATTGTTATTTATGCCTTTGCACATAAAATATTATTTTGATTATTTAAAATAATATAAATATTTATTTAGGAGCAAAATAGAATCCCAAGCATAGACATCTAGTCAACTCCACCTTCACCACAAATTTAGGAGTTCGGTAAAACATCTTGGGGACAAACATGAGCAAACTTAGTAATGTTGGTGCATCTCCTAGAAAAACTGACACATGGATGGGTGAGTTTTATTTAATTTGAAATTTAATCAAATAAATAATATTGCATGGAGTGACATGTGTCGCAAGGGATTTTCCTACTTAAGAAAGGCCTTGGGGAGGGAGAAGGGGCCCAGTTTTTTGATGGATATCGTAATTATTGCGATAGATGCAACTTGTTGCTATTGGGGTTTGGCTAGAAATTCTTGTGGGGGGGGACCCATTAAGGATTTTCTTGAAAGGTGTGTGTGAGATTTACGACCCAAAGCTTAGAGGGTGACCATGTGACTGAAAGCATAAGCCTATTATTGGGTGGCGAAGCTAATGGTTGCTTCTCCTATGGTTAAACGAGCTTTGCTGGAGGGATCTTACGGAAGACGCGGACTGCAATGGACTAGCTGGATCGGGTTGACAAGTTATGGTTTTTCTATAGTTGCTAAGTTATTTAGTTAATTTATTTTATTTCTCTAGTAATTATGGTTTCTAATCTTTTTTGTATCAAGTTGTTGAGTTTCAGGTTTAGTTCACGAGGACCCTACAGGAGGGGCTCTACATAATTGAAAATTGTGCTTATTTAATCTCCTAGTAACACTATATAAAACTTGCATTGAGTTAAACACAAATTATTTAAGAAATAATTTGACAACTATTTTCATATAAAATACAGAAATTTATGATATTCATCATAAAATCATATATTAAACCATAAGATGTAGAAGTAATTCATATCAAAATTCAAGCACTCTTTTAGAGTTTCCATACAAACAATGGCATATTAATAAAATAGACATAAAATTTCATGTGGAAATATTCAAAACAACACATGGATTCTAACACACCATTAGAAGCTACATTTTCTTTAGATGAATGACTGGATGAAGATGTAGATGACCCCTGTTCTTCTCTACTATCAATGAGTGCACAATCTGAATCTTCGTGTACGCCCAACATTTCATATGCCATATTCCTTCTACATCTACGCCTTGGTTTAGCAAACTGCCATGTTGCAACTATTTATGGTGCCAACAATATTTTTATAATCTCTATAGTCTTGGAGAGAAGAGTGCCTTTCCTTGTCAACTGGAAGTCATAAACTAGTATGTCAACATCCTCTAATTTCAAAATGTCCATGCGACGATGATTTACATTTTGACCCTTTTTTTTCTCTTTTTGCAAACTTTTTTCTTGATCACCATCTCCGGCTTGTACACACCATCAAATGGGTGTGTGTCTGTTGCAAAGCAATGTAATTCAATAGATATAACTTCTTCATTTTCTTTATTGACCCTCATAACTTTTTCAATCTAGAATGGATAACCACGTGGATTTTCTGTGGCCAAAATTGCAATCATGAAACCCTCCTTAATATCTTGTACTAAGCCTCTGTAAAGGTCTTCCATCGTATCACGCTATGCAGATGATCTTCTAGACCTAATGTGCATTTCCCTTTCTTCTAGTTGAGAAGGATCAACACCGTCATGCTCAACATTTCTCTCCTCATTTTCATTTGACATACTTTCTGTCCAACCAAATGGAGTCTTCTAAAAAATATCTCCATTTGTAGAGTTTGTAAGTATGTCATTTTGGTGCTCCATGAAAAATTGCTCCCACCAAACAGAATCAACAACATAAAAATAGTCATATGTATCTTTGATAGACTTTTGATTTATTCCAAGCATTGAGAAGAATCAACATATCTATTGTGTCGACGTGAATTTTGAATATCAACAGTTGATTGTAGCAACAATAACTTTGAAGCATACATTTGACAACCTGGGTTGAATTTCATAAATGCTAAACCCGATGTAGGCCCCCATTATGCACTTGTTGGAGTACTTCTTACCCCAGAGTAGTGTTTTCCCATCAAATTTTTTTATGCAAAATTGATGCTGAAAGCTAATTTCATTAAGTTTCTCAATGCACCTTTCTTCACCATGCGATCCCAAAATAAATCTTCGCATGTCAATATTTTCCTCCAATGTTAGTACAACAGGCTCTAGAATATATGTTTTTCTAATCATTTCAGTTAATGATGGCAGACTCCCAACATTCTTCCTCCCCAATGTCACTGCAAAACGGCTAGAAATTTGATCAATATGGTTATGTGTATGCCCAATAAGAAAGAAACCAACTTTAACCTTCTGAAAAATTCCCAATTCAACAAGCATGTTTAGATAACCAAACACGATCTAATTTTTGTTTTCCCGGTTGGTGTTGTCCAATTGCAGATATAGAACTCGAGGAAGATTACCAGACCAATGAGTCAACACATGGTGAATTATGGTAATGGTCATATTTGCATCATTATGAATATTGGGACCTGTAAAGTAAACCTTTGGAGACATTTGACCATTAAAAACCATACAACCAGTGAAGTGAAACTAAATAAAATTTTCCTTTTTTAAATTCTTTGGTACACGAACAAAATGTGGCAAACGTGTTTTTTTTTTTTTTTGTTCCGATCCATGCCCTCAATTATCAAATCCATATACTTATGTGGTTCATCATAACACTTCTTGCGATGTTTGTATAACTTTTTTTGTTCAACTGATTGTTGATTGCGATGTGCTTGAATTTATTTAACAACAGAATCTACAAATAAAATAAAATAAAAACATTGATGAGATTTCTTATTAGATATTTATTCCAAAAAAATAAAGTTGTTAGAGACATACCTCTCTCTATCCCTTCATATTTATCCCTTATTTGTTTAAGAGAAGCACATATACTGCAAATGCCCCTCCTTGACCTCTTAGGAATACAGACATTATTGAACTTTGCTTTCCATAGTCTTGTAAAATATGCATATCTAATGAACTTGTTATTTCCTTCTACATCTTGAACAAATTCCTTGTACAAGTTGTAAATTCATTTCCTTGAGAAATTATATGGAATGTGTATGGTTTTTCTATTTGGCACACTCTCTCCATGCTTAGAAAAGAAGTCATGCATCCATGACATTGCAATGTTTGTTAACGGCCAACTAGCTCGTGCATGATATTCTTTAGAATATAATGTAGGATCCTTTTCTAGCCTTGTCTGGATTCTTGCTAGTCTAATATTACCAATTGAGTGGATTCTTTTGAATGCCCTTCTGCAAAGAAAAATACTTCCAATGCGATAATCATAACTTTCCTTTGTAGAAATCATGCACCCTACCAAATATGAATTTTGCATATTTTTGTTCATTGATAGATATGCTCGTCTTTTCTCTAAGGAAAAATTGTAGTGTATTTTTTTCAGACAATTTTTTTCGCAACACTCACTTGAAATAAAATTAGTAATAGAACTAGGACTTGTGAGAAAATATTTCCTAGATCTTGTATAACTAGAATGCTTTGGATTGATATAAAATGGCCTCGTCCTACACATAATCTTGCTCATTGGTACAATTTGCCTTTGTGTTTCATGAACCATTAAATCACCCTAATTAGAATGAATATCCACATCAATGTGAGGAATATCATCCCTCTCATTGAGATTATCATCACCAAAATTAGTAGGAGAATGATTATCTGCATTAGTATCAATTTTATCACTTGAGGTTAAATCAACATCATTGGCGGGTTCATCCTCCCCAAAATCATCATCTGTCCCATTAAAATCCTCGCTTGAAGGGAAATCATCATCAATGCCATCAAAATCCTTTCTTGGAGGAAAATAACCTTTATCATTATGTTGGAATATTCTCACCATCATTATTTATATTTGCATGCATGCATCCAGTCATCAGTATGGTAGTCTGCCCAGCACCTAGAGCCTATTTTCAACCCCCTAGAGCCTATTTTTATCGCTCAATATCCCTCCTACCTACCTAGTGCTCCTTGTTTTCCTCACTTGGAGGACATGTGAGCCCTACTACACCTACTTGGATTCTAATAGTCAGTTACAGCATTGATTGACCAGTTCTTGCATTTATTGCTCAGTTTAACTGCTTGTAGCTTCTAGTTTTCTGTATCGGAGTTCCACTTGACCTACTGAAAGCCTCATGCACCCTCCTTGGAGTCTCCATCCCTTGATTTTTTCTCACATGGCTTAGTTAGACTCAATTAGACTCATTTGACTGAGTTTTGACTATTTGTGACTACTACCACTAATTGGGTGATGTCTCCAATGATATCCAAGCCACACATTGAGGAGAATTTGAATCACCTTTGGATAATTTGAATTCACTTGAAAGTATTTTTATTGTATTCAATTTTCACAGTGCCAGCTTACAGCTGATGTATGATTATACTGCATATTTCTCTATTTCTGAGTTTATGAGTGATAATTGATTCATTTCTTCTTCTTCTCTGCAATTATTGAGTGATATTTGTGAGTTTTGCTATAGCTGTGTGATCTATCCTATAGAATTACACATGGTATCAGAGATGGATTCAGCTATTCGAATTGCAACAGTAGAAGCATTTGCAGCAATTCATTGAGAAAATGTCTTTCATTGAGCATCAGAAGCCTCTGGATTTCCACAACAATTCCTGGTGCAATTGTCTTGAATTCACTGGAGCAATACAGTAAGGTCTAGCCAGGTGTGAAGGATCCAGTCACATGTTCTCATTGTCCTAAGGCAGTTTTCTCTCGATTTGCAACAAATCACCATCATCAATTTCTTTTTTTGGCAGGTTTATTCCATCATTCGAATTCATCTTCAATTCGACTTCAACAACTACCAATGGATCTAAAACTGAATTCATTTAATTATGTGGAATGGAAATTTAAGATGGACATATTCATGAAGTCCAAGAGCCTTTCTAGAGTATTGAATGGGCTGTAGTCGAACCCACTGGTGCAGTAGATAAATCCAAGTACCTGGATAAAGTTGATGAAGTAGTAGGACTGCTACTCCTCAACATTTCCGAAGACCTCCATTTTCATGTCATTGATCTAGCCACTCCAAAAGAAGTTTGGTACAAGATAGAAATATTTTCATGGACAAAAAGATGACTTGAAAGGTCACAACTTGGAAAATGAGCTTATTTCACTGAGCCCTTGCAGTTTCGACTCCATCAATGAGTTTCTTACCAAGTTCAAAAATCTGATTTCAAAATTGAAGAGATATAGAATAGATAAGGAAGAGAAGCATCTCATCCTTGCCATACTATCAAAATTGGGCCCTAACTACTCAGTATTTGTCTCTACCTTTCAGATAGCGAAGCTATCCATCCCAGAATGGAAGTTTCCCACTCTTGATGACTTCATCACCTCTCTCACACAAGAAGAGGAGAAGTTGATTCAAATGGGGATGATCAAACCCAAGATGGATTCAACACCTGCAGCTGCTGAAGTGAAGAGAGAGAATGGAAAGGGAAAACAAAATGTTTTTGACATAAAGTCGAATGAGAAGAAGCAAAAGGAGGCTCCCTATCAGTCAGAAGGGGCTTCGAATTCCAAGAAGAGCAAGCAATCTCAAAAGGAGAAATCCAAATGTACCTATTTCAATAGAGGATTTCATCCCAATAGATCTTCTATGAAGAAAACTATAGACTTGATGGCTTAGTTACTTGAAAAGAATAACCTTCCAGTACCTGCATGCGCTAAGAAGAAATAAGCTGAACCTTCTATATCTTAGGACAAGGAGAGATTCGATGGTCTCATGGAAGGTACATCAAGAGAGTCCTCCTTCATCATATATTCAAGAGCATCAAGACACATGTGTTCCTCCAAAGATCTATTTACTGGTTTCGAATGCACTGTTGGCCCTTCCATCATGTTGGTGAATGAATCTGAGGTCTCCTCTAAGGGGATTGGAAGGATCAAACTTGATCATGGGTACTTCTCAGATGTGCTCTATGTTCCTACAGTTACTATCAATCTACTGTCGGTCTACCAAATAACCCATACGGGAGAGCTCAAGAGGGTGATCTTCTCTCCAAATGAGGTCAAAATACAAGACATGGTTTGAGGAAATGTTATTGCAAAAGGTGTTGCAAACCACAATTCGAAACTCTATAAGTTCTCCAACTTTATACCTCTCTCCAAACAGTCTTCTCTTCACACACCTGAAAATTAAGAGAGTATGATATGGCATAAAATATTTGGGCATATCAACTACAAGCACTTGCAAGACATGCAAACTCAAAAGGTGGTTGAAGGTCTACCCAATCTCAAGTTTTCCCAAGGCACCTGCAAAGGTTGCTTGAATGGAAAAGATCCATAAAAAAAGGTCGAGAAAAAGATGATTCATGGAGAAGTGTGAATGCTAGATCCATATCCACAAGAACCTGAAGATATAGCACCTAATGTTCCAACTCCTATTGCTAGATGGGCCACCACTACTCTTGCTACCACCATTGATATTGTTGGAGATAGATCTAATTTCCAAGATACAAGAGTTGCAGTCTCTCCCACGGATCCATTTCTAGTTGAGATATGCTTTCTTATGATTGGGTCTGATCCAAAAACACTCTTTGAGGCCTCCCAAGATCCAAGATGGGTAGCAGCTATGGAAGAAGAGTATCAATCTCTTTAAAGAAATGATACTTGGGAGCTTGTTTCTCTCCCTCCTGGGAGGAAGCTTGTTCAATGCAAGTGGATATACAAAACAAAGATGCACTCATATGGAGTCACAAGCAAGTATAAGGCTCGATTGGTTGCAAGGGGTTTCCCCCAAGTTCATGGGATTGACTATTCTGAGACATTCGCTCTAGTTTCTAAGATGGATTCCATCCGTTTTGCTCTTTCTCTTGCTGCATCCAAGCCCTAGGAAGTGCATCACATGAATGTCAAGAGTACTTTCCTTCATGGAGATATAGAGGAGGAGATCTACATGAAGCAATGATGGCTTGGTTTTGCAACCAATCTTTGTGCAATGGGCACATATCAACAATGTGATAGCGGTTTCAATATTGAAAGGAAAAAACGATTATGAATTAAATCTAAATCTAAACTAACATGTGCATATAACAAATACATTTTTTTAAAAACGATTCAAGAACAAGAAATAAAAGAATAGATGTTTTGTATTAAGATACCTCAAATGGTGAGGATTTGTGTTGAGCAACTCCCAAGGTGAGTAGCTCCAAGCTCGAAAGGTCTCTTCTCCAAGATGCTGAAAATGGACAAAAGTCTCATGAGAGATTTTGACAGCGTGAGGATAAGATGATGGATGGATGGAAAGTGAGGAGCCCCTACCACATTTTTATAGTTTTTGGTGGTGGGGAATACCATTATGGTTTTGAGGAAACCAATGGTATTGACCAACATGGTTTAGGTACCTTTTTCCTCCTTTTTCCTTTTTTGAATATTTTGAATATTTTTATTCCCTTTTTAATATTTTTGGGAATTATGGACCCTTTTTGAGGGTTTTTTATGCTTTGTGAGGACAAATATTCATTTTGAGGGGAAAAAGGGGTGTATTATGGTCTTTTGGTGACCTTTTGATGGCTTTAGAGGCTCAAATGGTGGACAAGTGGACAAATGGGGCATGTGAATAAGGAAATGAGCCAGTGAGTGCTTTTTGGGTGTTAACAGATTGCCCCTTGATGTGTGAGGGCAGGATCTCATCGTATGGCCGATAGACATCATAGTTCTTTTGTCTTTTTCCTGGGGTTTGGGGAAGAGAAGAGACCAGTTGGAGACTAGATCCACAACCCTTGGAAGTTGCAAAAACAAAAAATATTACATGGCCTCAATATGAATGAGGAATAATCTCTGATAATGGACGAGGCGGGCATACCCATGCTCGTATCAAGACATATACATAACAATTAGTCCCAAGAAGGGGGACCTGAATAATAAAATAAAAAATTTGCTGGTACATCATAATGGTCCAAAGGGGACACTATTTTTGGATGTACTCATGATCATAACATGACTGATCTCAATAATTGATACACTAGAATAAAACGACAACCATTATGAACAAGGTCTCAGAAGGGTTGATGAACTACTGAATCTAAAAGTGTCCAACATCTGTAGGGAATCAATGACTCTAAGCCAACTCTGAGGAGTATATGTAACTATATACTCGAGGGAGTATAAAACTAGGGTACATTTGAATACTTTTGCCATGCAAAACCCGGATATCTATAGGAAAAATGTAACTGGTTGTTTCCATGAGTAGACTCTCAAATGTGGATGAGTCAGGTGGTATCTGGGGTCTTCAACAAATAACTGAAAGGACTAATACCATGTGCGAGTCTCAACGATGCGATCAAGGTGTTGAAGTTGAGCATGCGAGAAACAACCATTTGGAGAGGCACTGAGGACTCTTCTCGAAATGATTCGTAGTCACTCATCATAAATGGTGATGAGTCCAAGACACAGTGACCTCTAGGTCTATCCTATCGAATAAATTTGGTTATCGTCGACAGAGGAAGACCAGCAACTAACAAGGCAATGATGTTTTCTTGATAGGAGCATGAGGTGTAGAACTGAAGTGTGGCAGTACTGATGGTAGGACTGACATACTGTGGGGATGGGAAATAAATGGGGTCATAGAGTGGGTGGACTCAAACTTCCTTTGTTTAGAGCATGATGACATGGTTGACCTGGAAGCGTAGGAAACTGACTTATAGGTGCAGGAATCATAGCTTTAAGGACTGAAGGGTATGTACTGTAGATTGGAGTGGCTCTGTGGGTACAAGCTGATGGACGCTGTAGAGGGACTCTCATGGTGACATACTGCAGAATACTTTGAACAAAGGCGACCAAAATGGGGAAGCTGCCATAGAAGTAGCCATGATCTGTTGTGGCGTCGAGAAGAACCATTGGGTCCTTCTTCGTAGTTTTAATGAGCTCCAAGAAGGGATAAAAGTGTGCTCTAAAATGGTACTATCCTATGGATTTTGTGAGCCCAGGACTGTTCGTGCTCATAGGTGCTTTCATTTTTAAGGAGTCTGAAAACGATAAGAAGACTCTGCAGTGGTGGTGGAGTACTGTCCTGTGGGTTTTTACGAGCCCAGGATGGTGATTTCTCGTGGTCACTTTCATGTTTAGAGAGTCTAAAAGCAGTAAGTGGACTCCATTGGTGTTCTTTTTCGTAAGTTAGTCTCCAAGGCCCGAAAAAGCATAAAATGATGCAAATGGAGAACTCTTCTAGTCGATGTGACTAGAGTATTCCTTTTTCGTAATTAGTCTACAAGGTCTGGAAAATGGGTAAACTTATACCATGTAGACACCCTTTCAGATACGTTTAGCGAGCATGAAAGGAAGCAAGGTTGCTCGATGATCTTTTCATTGTTTTAGGAGTAAGAAAAGAGCTTAACAGAAACTCCCTAAGTGAATTTTTCGTAAAAGGAATTGCTCGGTTCGAAACAGGGGTAAAACTATACCAATCAAAAAGGTATTGATGAGAGTGAGAAATGGTATCGAGCGTCATCATGGGTGTGGAAAACTGAATCCGATGACATAAATATTGTCAAAAAATGGGCAACGGCCACTGTGGCATGCAAACCGAGGTGATGAGTGGCATTTTGAAAAAATGTCCAAAAATTATGGGGTGAGAGCGAGAAATGGTCTGAAGCATCATCACGAGCGTGGAAAACTGAATCTGATGATATAAAATTCGTCAAAAATGGACGACGGTCAATGTGGCACGTAAATCAAGGCGACGATGGGGCATGGTAAAAATGCCCAGAAAAATGGAGGCATGAGAGCAAGAAATGATCTCAAGCATCATCACGAGTGCGAAAAACTGAATCCAATGATATGAGACTCGTCAAAAATAGAGGACGATCGATGTGGCACGCAAATCGATATGGAGAGGGGGCATGTAAAAGATGCCCAAAAAATCTGGGCGTGAGAGCAAGAAACGATCTCAAGCATCATCATGAGCACGAAAAATTGAATCCGATGATATGAGATTCATCAAAAACGAAGGACGACCGATGTGGCATGCAAACCGAGGTGACGAGGGCATGAAAAAATGCTCAAAATTTTTTGGTGAGAGCGAGAAATGATCTCAAGCATCATCACGGTCATGAAAATATGAATCCGGGGTGCAAATGGTGCGAACAACGAAGGTCATAAGGACTCCGGAATGGTCAAAGGAAATAACTAGGTTAAAAAATGGCTACAAATAAAGGTGAGCCCACCAAGCCAAGGATGCAGTGGTGGGGAGAAATGATGACCTGCGGGGGAAGAATACTAAGTGTACCAAATCAAATCAAATATACAAGTGATATGTGACCTCAAAAATGGTTGAGATCACGCATGTGAAAACGTGAGCAGGGTTAATGACCTGCCCCCATGCTATGTGCATGGGGTTTATGATTGTCGATCACATATGTGTTGGTTTGAACAATGGGGTCATTGAAATAATGAGATAGATGTGATGGGGAAGGTTCAAAATGATTGATCATGCCCCCTATCTCAGGGTCGAGGTAATCTATTATGCCCCCTAACTCAAAGGTGTCAATGTGGTGCAGATGTTGTCTCAGAGAGGGATCAATAGGGCATTGAGCAACTGCTGGCAGGGGGGTAAACCATGAGGCTATGGGCCTTGGTGGCATATTGAAGTGATGATATGATGATGGGGGATTCCCCTTGTGGGGTGGATGCCCCCAGAATCACGATGATGATGAGTAGGCAAGGTTTTGGGCCTGCCCCCATGCTGTGGACATGTGGTTTCCTCATGGATTTGAAAGGGTTGAACATGTGTGTCAAAGGGATCAGTGGAAGGGGCCAACCGGACAGAGGGGTTTTCAGTGGAAACCGTGTAAATGGTGTTAATTTCTTTCGAGGAGGAATATTTTGGGGGATGGGACGTACTGATTCCTGCGAGTTTGGAGGTTGATGTCATTGGATGACATCATTAATAAATGGTGTGTGCCTGGATCTGTATGCTGATAATCAGTTGCGGCATAGGTGATTTGTTGCTGGGGTGCAGCAGATCCTTGTGGGGGATCCATAGGGTGAGTATTTACTACTCCCTGGTTTGGCAATGGGTTTTGTAATATCATGGGTTGCGGTTGATTAAGTGTAGCTGGCTGTCCAACGTGGCCCTAGCGTTGGGCATCGTCAGCCCAAAGTTTATGTGCTTTCTCTAAATGGGGGCAATTGTGAGTGTAGTGTCCATAGACTCCACATATAGAACATGGATGGTTTGTTCTCAGGTTATTGTTTTTTGGTTTCTTGGGATGACGATCAGGATTTTGGTTGGGAGGAGCAACATTGTTATTATTTGGAGGATTGGGAAGTGGTGTACCTTGATTATGTTGTTGGTTGTTGCCGTGGTTACGTCCTCTTCCACAGTTTTGTTGTCCACCCTAGTTGCATTGGTTGTTTTGGTGTTGGGGCTAATTGTGTTGTGTGTACACTTTCCCTTAAGTAGTGGGAGGATTTTGGGGTGCCGCAGGTGTGGTAGCAGGTTACAGTGGATAATAAGCTGGTGGGGCTAGAGGTGGTCCAGTTGCCTATTGCGGTTGTTGGTAACCCTGAGTTATTGGAAGTGTTGGGCTAGCTGGTGTAGCTTGCTGTGGGTAATACATTGGTTGGGTCGGTAAATGAATTGGGTTCTGGGTGGCCGGTTTGATATAGTATGTGGGTGGTACATATGTCGATGGCGCTTTCCCATAGCAATGTTGTGGACAAGAGGGTCCATGAGTGTGATGAGTCTGATTCGTTGGAGCGTACGAAGTTGTCGCTCTAGAATTAGATGTAGCCCTAGAGAGGTCTGGGGCATTTATGGTGCTCACCATTCTAAAAGGTTTATTTTGTGCCGTGACTTGGCCGATAATACCATCAACGGCATGTGATGCCCCTGGAGCGTCACCGCGTGAAGAATCACCTCGTGGGGCGTCTGGTATAATGGTGTAGAGATAGCCTGACTGGGCATAAATCAGGTCAAATTGCTGAGCTTTTAAGATAGCTTCTTCCTCTGACTGGGGTTGTTCGGAAGCTATGTCTTTGGCTATGAGGGGTAGGAGTGATTTAAGAAACCACTCATATACGGTCATCCAGTTTGATCTTACAGAGGCTACGACGCTTGCGCCACTCATGGATATGGTCAGTGATGTGGGTAGCTGTGTTTTGTCTGCAAGACAATAGTATTTCAACTCATGCATCATAGTGTATAGGTAGCTGAAAAAACTGAAGAAAAGTGGAGGCGAGAGACATAAATGTATGGTGGGTTCCATGTGGTTATTCGATGTACCACTTGGCTGCAGAGCCAGTGAATGTTCATTGCAACAGTCTTAGTCTAATGGAGTCATCCACTATGGAGTTAGATGAACACCATAGGTGAAATGACATTATGTGGTTTTGGGGATCCTCCCCAGGTTTTCCTTTAAACTTTGGAATGTCTGAGGGGAGCTTTGTAGGCATGGGTGGCCATGTAGGGTTGTGCATGATAGGATCGTTGGTTAACCTGGCTAGGTCTAGTAAGTTCAGACTAGACATGTAAGGTAAACTAGTAGATGGGTGTGGCGTAGTGACTGGGACATAACTATTAATGGTGGCATTATGTAGTGGTCCAGTAGCCCCTAAGGGTATGCTAAGTATTGAAGGTATGTGTCCTCCAACCATTGTAGTGTGGGATGGGACAGTTCTCCCAAGTGCAACATGGATTGCAATGGGGTTAGGAATAGTGCCAGGAATTCCTAGGATCTGGGTTGTGGTAATGAGAGGTGGTTTGATTCCTATGTTGGGCACACCCATGATAGGAGGTAGTCCTATGTTGGGCATACCTAAAGGTGGAGTGGCCCCTATATTAGGCATGCCTAAAGGGTTTGTTGTTACCATGGGTGGCACAGTAGTAGAAGGGTTTGTGGATGTATCTCCAATAGTACTGGTGAAAAGTGGGTCGTATTGTGATCCAGCCATGAGGTTGGTTGGTGATATTTCAGTAGGGTTTTCAGATTCAGCCTCAGAATCAGATGTGAAGTGAGGCATGTTAGAATCGAATGACTATATGTTTGGCCAATGACGTGTCGAGTCAAGGGATAAGGCTCTACGTCTATGATGTGTAGAGCCAAGTATACCGAACTGAGGGGGTTCACCCTGAAGACGCCGAGATCGTCTTAAATTCTCAATGGTGAGAAATATTTTAAAAATTTCAGTGTAAGGTGGTGATGTAAAAAAATTGAAACCCTAATGCAATAATGAGTGCAAGAGGGGAGTGAAAAAATAAAGGCTCTCAGGCCAACAACCAACCTCAAAAAGCACTTATTATAGCAGTTGTGCTATAATAAGTGGAGGGATGCAACAAAATTGGTCAGAATACCAAAAGTCAAACAGTTCCTAGAAAAAAGTGGTGTTACTAGACCAAAGGTGGGTAATGTATCATGCAAACACCTAACTAGAAGTATTGTGAGTTAACAAATGATATTCTTTGCAAGGTGATGAAATCCGAGTCAGACAATATAGAGTGTTGAATCAACGGCTAGATATCCCCCTACCGGGAGGGACACCGGGTAGACAATCCTAAAGAGTGGCAACTAGGATTCCCCATTCATGACATGTTCGGTTGGGTGAATCTGCAGTTTGGTTCTATCGCCGCTGTACACCCTCTTGGGTGTACACCCAGAACCTCGAAAGGTATCCTTCATTTACTGAATGGATTGCGGTATTCCACTCAGACTTCCGGAACCAGTCTGGCTACTTCAACCCTCCTAAGGGAGAGGCCTTCCCGATAAATTGGTTGATAACCGTGTCAAAATTATAAGGGATTTTTGGACCTTAAAGACAACCACTATGTCTCAAATGTAAATAATTGAGAGGTGTTATTGGTACACCTATCCTCTCAATTCTACCTAACTACAAGATTCTTTTAAGTGCTCCCCAAGTGGGGTTAAAAGTTTGTTGAGTTAAGGTAAATTTTAAGGCTCAGTTTAAATTATGTGGCAGAGTGGGTGCAAGTGTGGTATTTAAACTAAAATTGATTTGCCTCGCTTGGGCGATTGATTACAAATGAAAGAAAAGACGCTTCCAGTTTTGCAAAAAATAAAGGCATTTTTTAAATGTAAATGCTTGGAAAAACTATTCAAAAATAATGGATCTTTGAAATAATTTAAAGGGAAGCAAATAACATAAATATTTCAAGAAATAAATGGATCTCTTAAAAATTTCTTGGGCAAAGTATTAAGCAAATAAATAGTAAAACCTTGATCTAAATAAAATGCAGAAAATCTTTCTTTCAATTACTGAAAAATTTTAAAAAGACTTTTAATGGAGCAGATATACATAGTAAAAGATTTAGTATGGCTGTAAAAATGCAGAAAAATTAATGTTCTAAAATATGCTAAATGGGTAAAAAATACAGCAAAAAATATTTTCAAAAAATTGGTCGAATTCAAAAAAATTGCATCGCGGGTTTTGGGAAAACAGCCACGGTGTGCAGCGTGGGTTTCGGCCGCCCAGCCGCAAAGTGCAGTGTGGGTTTCGGCCACGAAGTTGCGATGTGCAGCGCAGGTTTTGGTCACATAGTCGCGATGTGCAGCGCGGCAAATGGCCGCGAAGCCGCAATGTGCAGCGCGACAAATGGCCGCGAAGCCACAATGTGCAGCACATAAAATGGCCATGAAGCCGCGACGCGCCGCACGGAAAAAATCCGCGAGGTCGCGATGAGCCACGTGACTGTCGGGCGAAAAGCCGCGAGGCGAAAGTCAGAAAACAAACACCAAAAAATGAACCCGAAAATGGAAATTTCAGGCTGTTAATGGCAATAGAAAGGGCCAAGATCTAGAACAGCAATGGATCTGCTATCTAGGATGGCAGATCTATGAATTAAAATGATTAAAACTAACAAAAACTAAGATCTAAAGCAAAAAACTGAGATCTAAGAATTCGAATCCAGCGGAGTCGCCAAAAATTGTTGGCTTGGTTTTGCAACCAAGCTTTGTGCAATGGGCACCTATCAACAATGTGATAACAGTTTCAATATTGAAAGGAAAAAACGATTATGAATTAAATCTAAATCTAAACTAACATGTGCATATAACAAATAATTTTTTTTAAAACGATTCAAGAACAAGAAATAAAATAATAGATATTTTGTATTAAGATACCTCAAATGGTGAGGATTTGTGTTGAGCAACTCCCAAGGTGAGTAGCTCCAAGCTCCAAAGGTCTCTTCTCCAAGATGCTGAAAATGGACAAAAGTCTCATGAGAGATTTTGACAGCGTGAGGATAGGATGATGGATGGATGGAAAGTGAGGAGCCCCTACCACCTTTTTATAGTTTTTGGTGGTGGTGAATACCATTATGGTTTTGAGGAAACCAATGGTATTGACCACCATGGTTTAGGTACCTTTTCCCTCCGTTTTCTTTTTTTGAATATTTTGAATATTTTTATTCTCTTTTTAATATTTTTGGGAATTATGGACTCTTTTTGAGGGTTTTTTATGCTTTTTGAGAAAAAATATTCATTTTGAGGGGAAAAAGGGGTGTATTATGGTCTTTTGGTGACCTTTTGATGGCTTTAGAGGCTCAAATGGTGGAAAAGTGGACAAATGGGTCATGCGAATAAGGAAATGAGATAGTGAGCACTTTTTGGGTGTTAACAAGCAATCTGAGGGTTATATTAATGATCCTTCACTTGTGTGCAGATTGAGGAAGTCCTTGTATGGGCTCAAGCAAGCTCCCCGATCTTGGTATGTCAAGATGAATGCCTTCTTACTTTCACAAGATTTTTAAAGGTGCAAATCAGAATCGAATGTTTACATGAGACATGATGGTAACTCCCAACTTCTTATTTTACTTTATGTTGATGATTTGTTGATTACTGGGAGCAATTCTTCTTGCATTAGATCTATCAAAACAACTTTGCACAACTCCTTCTCTATGTCATATTTGGGACTACTAAAGCAATTTCTTGGTCTTGAAGTCACTCAGAATGATTTAGGAATCAGATTTGCACAGTCCAAATATGCATTAGATCTACTTGACAGGTTTCATATGAGCGAATGAAAACCATCATCATTTCCTTTTCTTCGAAGGATCAACCTTGAGGATGGTTATTCTACACCTTTGGTGGATAGTATTTTGTATCATCAGTTGATTGGGAGTATTTTTTTTCTTACACATACTCGACCCGATCTATCCTATGCAATTAGTGTTGTCTCTAGATACATGCAGGAGCCTCATGATCTTCACTGGAAGGAAGCAAAGAGGATCTTGCATTATGTGCAAGGGACAAAGACACGTGGTCTTTTCTATGCAACTGGGTCTCCATTGAACCTAGTTGGGTGTATGGATTTTGATTGGGTTGGAGATAGCTCCGATCAAAAGTGGACATTTGGTTTTGTTTTCATGATTGAATCTGGACCTATCTGTTGGTCGATAAAAAAGAAGACTTATTTAGCTCTTTAATTCGTTGAGGCCGAGTATAGAGGTGTTGTGAATGCAGCGACATGGTGCATTTAGTTGCAGAGCATCTTGTCAGAGTTTTGGATTTGATTCAGTACTCCAGCAGTCATCTATTGCAACAATCAAAGTGCTATCAGGATCTCCACAGATCTGGTTTTGAGACAGAGAAGCAAACATATTGAGATACACATGCATTACATCTGAGGATTGGTGCATGATAGTACCATTGCACTTCTCTATTGTCCTGTAGAAGAGAAGATTGCAGATATCTTCACCAAGACCTTCTCGGTGAAGATGTTCACTTACCTTAGATATCTTCTTGGGGTGAGTGATGCCATGTTACATTAGCATCTCCATAGTCTATTTGGGGGGGGGGGATTTCTTCCCACTAGGTTTTCCCTCTTTCCTCACTTTATTTATTTAGATTGTTGTACAGGGTGACCTTTGGTCTCAGTTACCAGGGCCCTACTAGTTTTCAGTTACTTCCTCATAGTTTGGTTTGTGGGGGTGTGTTGGAATATTCTCACCATCATTATTTATATTTGCATGCTTTGCATGCATCCAGTCATCAGTATGGTAGTCTCCCCAGCACCTGGAGCCTATTTTTAGCCCTCAGTATCCCTCCTACCTACCTAGTGTACCTGTTTTTCTCACATGGATGACATATGTGCCCTACTACACCTACTTGGATTCTAACAGTCAGTTGCAGCATTGATTGAGTAGTTCTTGCATTTATTGCTCAGTTTAACTGCTTGTAGCTTCCAGTTGTCTATAGCTTCTAGTTGTCTGTATTGGAGTGCTGACAGCCTCATGCGCCCTCCTTGGAGTCTCCATCCCTTGATTTGTGCTCGCATGGATCAGTTAGACTCTGTTAGACTCATTTGACTGAATTTGACTATTTTTCATTGTTGATGTATATGTAACTTCGAAATGTATTTCACATATATGTATATTGTATTCTTGTAGAGATGTTATTCCTCTATACGGAAGTTTTCTCATTTATATTGTAAGTGTCGTAACTTATACTTGATGGGTTATTAGACCACCTTGTTGGGGTCGGCCCTGTATAAGTCATGTGGGTCAAAGGGTTATTAGACCACCCTATTGGGGGTCGGCCATGTAGGTCAAAGGGTTATTAGACCACCCTTTTGGGGGTCGTCCCAGTCAGCATTATGTTATGTGGTTAAGTTAAGGTCGACCTAGTAAAGGTTATTAGGCAAGTCAAGTCAAGTATAAATAGAGAGCGGGAGGCACTCTATTTGATCATTCTATTCACTCATGCACTTATGAGAGAGTGGTGCACTAGTGGAGGAGGAGAAGATATTGCTAGGAGAAGAATATCTCTTATGATTGGGTTGTATCATTGCTCTATCTATCTCTGAGGAAGTTATTGGGGTTTTTCACCTTTATGGTTTTCCCCAAGTAAACTCTGTGTCTCTTATGTGCTTGCATTATTGTGTCCATGATTGATATGCTGTAGATATGTTGTACATGTTGTTCTCTAGGTTAATATCTTAGATCAGATTGAATTAAATTCTGAAAAACTAACATGGTATCAGATCTAGCCTGAAAGAAGGCATGGTATCGCATGTATGACACTTGTTGCACTTACGATGCTAGCGCTTGATATAGAAAAAACCAGTCATTGTATCACTTTCAATATAAATCTAGTTTGGAGAAGTTTTCAGATCTGAAACTTTTACAGGTCGAAGATAAGATCCCCATGTACTTTGTGTCCAAAGGAAAAATTCTAATTCATTGTACTTTTTGTTTTATGATCTGTACAATCTAGGGTTTTTGCCTCTTCCAGATCTGAGTCATAAACATGTGACCTAGGAGAAATGGTCATAACTTGGGCTAGGAAGCTCCAAATGAAATTTAGTAAAATGTGACAAGTAGTACACGGATTTTACTTTCCCAGGTAATGTTTTTAGAGGCCGAAACTAAACCAGTGACACATGGCACACCGTACAAGTTCAATATCCTGTTTTATCCCATAAATAGGTCACATTGCGACACTTGGCATAAATCTCTCTCAAAGAACCCAATTGAGGTTAGACCTATGGGGTTGGAAAGATGACAGGTCGGGATACCATAGGTAAATGTTTCAGACCCTGTGGATCAGAAAGTTAGGAGTTACACCAGAAACAATTAGGTACATATTTCTGTCAAAACATAATTATTTTTTAGCACTTTCATTCATGGCTTCGGGAATTTAAGGTTTCAGAGAAAGTTGGAATTTTTGTAATCGGAGACCACGGTTGAATGATACTCATCAAAATCGAAATTTAGAGACCAAGATCAGAATTTTTTGTTGGGCAGAAGGCTGGGCTTGATCAGACCCTAGTTTGGGACTTTGATCAGAAAAGTGGAAAATTAGGGCTTTTGCAAAAATGGGAATTTTTTAAATCTGTGACCATGGTTGGAAGCTCCTCATAAAAATAGAAGCTTAGAGCTTTGGATCGAACCTTTTGATTGGGCAGAAGGGTGGGCTCTATCAAACCCTAGTTCAGGGTCATGTTGAGTGAATCCAGAAGTTTCAAAGGCAAATTTGAGGGGTGAAACTTTGCAGTTTTCAAATTTTGAATATGCAGGCTTGATTAGCTCATCAAGGTGCATCTTTCTATCCTTTCAGAAGTTTGAAATTCGAAGTTTGAATTTTTAGGGTTTCTCTGACAAACCCTAATCTAGCTCCAGATCCAGTTCCTGCAAATCAAGTGGATTGGGTTAATCCTAGAAGAGAATGGATTGGTCACCTGCATAAGTGAAGAAATTCCTGTTTAAGAGGGAGATGAGGCTGAGGCCTTACATAAGAATATTACAAGCAATCTCGACAAGTATGACTCATATAGGTATGTTTCGAATTCTGTTCATAATTAAGTTTATGATATGTTTGTATTCATATTATTACGGTTAGTAAAATCTTGGTTAATTTTAGACTTGTCCTATCACCTTAATAAAATTATGAATACATGATAGAAGATATTCATTGATTAAGGTTTTGACACTTACGATTGTACTAATGCATTGTGATGTTGGATGAGGTTTATGTTGTTCACTAACATGAAAGGTTCCCCAAGAAAGACAAATCATGTTCTACTTCAAGAACATATGATCATGGTGACATGAAGACAAAGATTCATCCACTGTCATGGATCACATAGAAGATATAATTACGAGGTATGTATAACTTGGTTCTACAATGGTTAACTTATGAGACATGCAGGTTACTAGCACAAGTCATTGAAGAGAACCAGAAGACAACATGCAGGTATGTAGGACATAACTAGCTAACATAGTAATCCAAGTATGTTTTTTCCTATATCAAGTTAGAATATTACCTCGTGTTAGGATCCCTTATATAAGTATACTTGGTATGATTGGTTATGTTTATTCATAAAGTTAGAAATGTAAGTAATCAAGGGTTTATGCATATTATGTCTCCTATCTTTATTGATGATTTGACTAACTAGAAGAGTCCTATGATCAAATAAGAATATGCATAAGTAAAAGAAGTCTTCCCTGAAACCATGAATACTAATGTTTATTATTTGTGTTTGAAATGATCATGACTATACATATTTAAGATTATTGTGTTTTGATAAGTATTAATATTATGCTAATGAATGTGTGATTATGTATGAGACCTCGAGAATAACACAATGATGATACTAATAAGCATGCATAGTGATTAAGGATGGATATAAGTTCAAAGACAGGTAATCCAGGAAGCAAAAGAGGGAGCACACTCTAGTAGTTTCTGCAGGGATGCATATATTCCGAGGGAGTCGATCACTTCTCACAATCCACATCAGAATGGAGTTTCAAAGCTTCAGAGGGAGTCCACCCAACAACCAAACAAAGATAAGTATTTGAATTGTCATTTATTACATATTTGTTTGTTTAAATAATGTTGTTCAATGATGTATATGCTTATGTTCCTAGACTTAGGTTGTGTATTATGCATATTAGAATAATTGCATTAATGAACAGTATACTACTAATATGCATGTGATGGGTAAGTGAACTATGGAACTGTACAACATTCCATTGCTACTTATCTAGAATGAAACCTCTTTGTTGACATGTTAGGAGTTGTGCACACTCTTAACAATGTTCTGGTAGAGATTGGAAGGCATCTAGAAAGTTACGGGATATGGATAAATGTTGTATTGAAGCATTGGCTAAGATAATTGCATGACTGTATGACATATTTATTTATGTGTAAGAATTTGTTCTGAAAACTATGAGATGTTTCTAATCATGAAATTTAACTTATTTTGTAGGAAAGATCATATACCATCACCTACAAAAGAAGGACTATAACATTTGTTCATCAACAAAGATATCTATTGAAGATATTGAAGTTCCCAGGATCTGGGATGAAGTAATGGAAGAATGCCATGATCAGTCGATCATGAAGAATGATGTTTTGGATGTAGTCCCAAGACCTGAAGGGAAGTCTGCTGTGACTTCCAAATGGATCTATAATATCAAGAATGCTGCATATGGTAGCATGGAGAAATACAAAGTGAGGTTGTAGCTCGTAGCTCCTCCCAGAAAGAGGAATTGACTATGCACCTGTAGCTAGATACACTTCCATTAGATCAGTACTTGCTCTGGCTACAGTGATGAAATGGAAGGTACACCAAATGGATGTCAAGACAGCTTTCTTAAATGGTGTAGTTGAAGAGGAAGTGTATGTGGAGCAGCCACTTGGTTTTGAGACACATGACGGGAAGCCATATATGTGTAGAACTTGGTATGGTAGGATAGACAACTTTCTATCGAGTTTGGGCTTTACCAAGAGTAAAGCAGATTCCATCCTTTACTACAAGGTTGAGGAAGGCAATCCAATGATACTACTTTTGTATTTGGATGACCTGTTTATTACAGGTGAAGATAGATTGATTGCCGACACGTAGTGGAAGCTTGCTGCCAAGTTCGAGATGAAGAACTTGTGGATGATGCACTACTTTCTAGGCATGGAGGTGTGGCAAAGTATAGATGGAATCTTCCTTGGACGAGGGAAGTATGCAGCAGAGATCCTGAAGAGGTTCGGGATGATGGGCTGCAAGGCCATGGCCACACCTATGGCATCAAACCTGAAGCTTCTATGTGATGCTTCATCTGATCTGGTTGATGTCATGGTGTTTCGTAAGATGATTGCATCCTTGATGTACCTGATGAACACGAGACCAGATATTTGCTTTGCGGTGAACACATTGATCCAGTTCCTAACGGATCCCAGAGGTATTCACCTGGTTACTGTAAAGCATATTCTGAGGTACCTAAAGGGTACAGTTGATTATGGGCTCAAGTATGAGGCGAATCAAAAGTTTAACGTGCAGGGTTATGTTGATTCAGATTGGGTAGGCAGTGATGCAGATAGGAAGAGCACTTCTGGGTGTTGCTTCAGTATGGGATCAGGTGTGATCTCTTGGTTTAGCAGGAAGTAGTCCTGCGTAGCACTGAGTATAGTTGAAGCAGAGTATGTTGCAGCTTGTTCAGCTAGTTGTGAGGCAGTATGGCTTCGGAAGTTATTGTCTGAGTTATTTGATCTCCCATTGGAGGCTACTAGTATCTTTTGTGACAACCAGAGTTGTGTGAAGCTATCTGAGAACCCGGTGTTCCACGACAGGTCGAAACACATTGAGATCAAATATCACTATAGCAGGGATATGGTGCAGAGAGGATCAGTGAATCTCCTGTATGTTGTGACAAATGAGAAGATTATAGATGTGCTAATGAAGCCACTAGCCAGAGTGAAGTTCGAGTACTTCAGAGAGAGGCTTGGTGTCCTTCAGATCAATGACACTTCGAGGAAGAAGTGATGGAGAAATTTGTTGAAGTCATTCTAAGCATGGTGAGAGGAGGATCCTTCCATGGATGTGGATATAAGTGCTGGATGATGAGCATCAAGACGATGCTCCAGTTATTGCTCTGTATGTGTATATATGCATCATGTTTGATGCTGGATCATTTATATGTATATGTATGTACGGATCATGTTGGATGTTGGATATGATTAGTTGGATCATTTATATGTATATATGTACGCATCATGTTGGATGCTGGATATGATTAGTTGGATCATGTGTATTTATCTGTATATGTATCAGGTTGATACATTGTATGATCAGGTAGATCATGTATGTTGATATGTATTAGGTATGATCAGGTGGATACATTGTATGATCAGGTAGATCATGTTTGATGATATGTATCAGGAAGATACTGTGTATGCATCAAGTGGATGCATTGTATGATCAGGATGATCATGGATGATGAGCTTTAGGATGTTGCTCCAGACGACATGCATCAGGACGATGCAGTGATGATGATCAAGATGATCATGTACATCAGGGTGATGTATGGTGAATATCAGGTTGATACTCTATGGCCATGGAACAGGTTGTGCAGATAAACATATAATCCTATCCCTGGGAGGTTTGCAGATAGTATTTCAAGGTTTTTCCTATGGCATGTAATACTGGCCTTGGGATATCTGGCAAATGCTCTTTCGAGGTTTTGCTTTGGGAGGACATATAATCCTAGCCTTGGGAGATTTGCATATTCTCTTGCTAGGTTTTTCTGCTGGCATATAATAGCTCCCTAGGAGATCTGGCAAATGCTCTTTCAAGGTTTTGTCCTATGGCATGTAATCCTAGCCCTGGGAGATCCGATAGGTTGAGCTGTGTGTTCGTAATCAGTCCTGGGATGCTCTTTCAAGGTTTTTCCATGACCACATGTAATAAGTCCTGGAGATCTGGACAGGATGAAAAAGGCCTCAGATGCTCTTTAGGGTTCTTGCTTGGCAAGACACTCTTTTAAGTTTTTGTGGTGGGGGTCACATGTAATAAGTCTTGGAGATCTGGACAGGATGAAAAAGGCCTCAGATGCTCTTTAGGGCTCTTGCTAGTCAAGAGACTCTTTTAAGGTTTTGTGACAGTCACATATAATACTAGCCCTGGGAGATCCGACAGGTAGAGTTGTGTGCTCGTAACAGCTTGGGATGCTCTTTCGAGGTTTTGTGACGCACGTACTAAATCTTGAGAATTCCACAGTATGGCCAGTGATGATGCAGACCTGTAGGTGGTGGGCCTACATCTAGTGTGAAAAAGGATTGGCTCTATAGAAATTCCTATGATAAGTAGATTCAGAGATTGATTGAGATAGCAGCAGCAGTAATGATGACGATGATCTAGAGAAGAAGACTTGTGTTAGAAGACTTGTGTCGAGAAATACCTTCCTAGTTAAGAGAGAGTGTTGATGTATATGTAACTTCGGAATGTATTTCACATAAATGTATATTGTATTCCTATAGAGATGTTGTTATTCCTCTATACAGAAGTGTCATCATTTATATTGTAAGTGTCGTAACTTATACTTGATGGGTTATTAGACCACCTTGTTTGGGTCGGCCCTATATAAGTCATGTGGGTCAAAGGGTTATTAGACCACCATATTGGGGGTCAGCCATGTGGGTCAAAGGGTTATTAGACCGCCCTATTGGGGGTCAACCCAGTCAGCATTATGTTATGTGGTTAAGTTAAGGCTGAACTAGTAAAGGTTATTAGGCAAGTCAAGTCAAGTATAAATAGAGTGCGGAAGGCACTCTATTTGATCATTCTATTCACTCTTTCACTTATGAGAAAGTGGTGCACTAGTGGAGGAGGAGAAGCTGTTGCTAGGAGAAGACGATCTCTTATGCTTGGGTTGTATCATTGCTCTATCTATCTCTGAGGAAGTTATTGGGGTTTTTCACCTTTATGGTTTTCCCCAAGTAAACTATGTGTCTCTTGTGTGCTTGCATTATTGTGTCCATGATTGATATGCTATATATATGATATACATGTTGTTCTCTCAGTTAAGATCTTAGATAAGATTGAATTAAATTCTTAAAAACTAACAGTGACTACTACCACTCATTGGGTGATGTCTCCAATGCTATCCAAGCCACACATTGAGGAGAATTTGAATCACCTTTGGATAATTCAAATTCACTTCACAATATTGTTATTGTATTCAGTTTTCACAGTGTTAGCTTACAACTGGTGTATGATTATACTGCAGATTTCTCCATTTCTTAGTTTATGAGTGATAATTGATTAATTTCTTCTTCTTCTTTTTTGCAATTCTTGAGTGAGATTTGTGAGGGTTTCTCTAGTTGTGTGATCTATATTGTAGAATTACACACATTATTACTGCCCTCATACTGACCAGAATCATCACCTATCGCTTTAAAATCCTCGCTTGGAGGAAAATCATCATCAGTGCCATCAAAATCCTCGCTTAGAAGAAAATCATCATCGGTTCCATCAGAATCCTCGCTCGGAGGAAATTCATATTCACCATTATTGGTCCCCTCATCCTCACCAAATTCATCATCCGTCCCATTAAAATCCTTTCTTGGAGGAATATCATCATTGCTGCCATTAAAATCCTCGCTTGGAGGAAAATCGTCTTCCCTACCATCATAATCCTCGCTTGGAGGAAAATCATCTTCACCATTATTGGTGCCTTCATCCTCACCAAAATCATCATTTGTCCCATTAAAATCCTCACTTGGAGGAAAACCATCATTTGTGTAATCAAAATCATTTCTTGGAGGAGAAACATTATTAGTCCCATTAAAATTCTCCCTTGAAGGAAAATCAGCATCAGTGCCATCAAAATCCTTGCTTGTAGGAGAAACATTATCAGTCCCATTAAAATCCTCGCTTGGAGGAAAATCACTATCAATGCCATCAAAATTCTTACTTGGGGGCAAGGATAATTTTAGGGGTGAAATTTATCCTATGGGCTATTTTTCCATGTTTTTTTCTAAAAAACGATTCGCCAATTTGCATTTTTTAAAGCCCCATTTCGCCCAATTTTGATGGGGTAAACTTTTTTCACTCTAAAAATCACCAAATTATTATATAAACTATATAAAATCCTTAGAAATTGAAATAATTTTAGAAAAATATCACCAAATATTTTATAGTTGAAATTTTAAGAATTAGTAAGATTTGCCAAGGTTTATACACTTTTAAATAAGTGTGGTCCTTAAACTTATCCCTACTTGGGGGAAGAACATTATCAATCCCATTAAGATTCTCGCTTAGAGGAAAATCATCATCGACTACATTAAAATCCTCACTTGAAGGAACATCATCTACACCATCATTAGTGCCTTCATCCTCACCAAAATTATTATCTATCACATCAGAATCCTCGCTTGGAGGAAAATCAAGTTTGATGTCTTGTAATCCTCGCTTGGAGGAAAATATTGGCTTGGAGGGAAATTTTCGTTTGTGCCTTTAAAATCCTGGCTTGGAGGAAAATATTGACTTGAAGGAAAATCAATGTTAGTGCCTTGAAAATCATCGCTTGGAGGAAAATTAGTGTTGATGCCTTGAGAATCATTTCCTTTATCAAAATCATCACTGATGCCTTGAAAATCATCACTTGGAGGAAAATTTGCATCATCTTCCTCAGTGTCTTTAAAATATCCACGTGGAGGAAGCTCTTCACCATCATCATTAATGCCTTGAAAATCCTCACTTGAAGGTAAATCATCATCAGTGCCTTTGAAATCCCCACTTAAACGAAAATTTCCACAATCTTCATTTACATCTTCAAACATTGAGATTGATTCAGACGAGTCCATGACTTTTCACTAAAAAGTATAAGAGAATGAATTTTTCTCACACTCCTCACCAAAAAGTACAATGGTGCAACTATCAACCCCCAAAAATCTTATAGCTAAAAGAAGGAAAAATTCTCTCCCAATTCTATCCAAACTTTTTAATACAATATTAGTTATTTATATTAATTTTTTAAACCAAAAGTCATAACACTAGTCAAATTTCATTTAATGCATCTTTCTCTAAATTTAGAAATAATGCATTATCGAATTACACAGTTTTGAATCCCACATTCGTAAAACGAATAATGTTAAACCTAATATTAGCCATATAAACTATTTTGATTTTATATTCTTCACGTCTGAAATTTCGGGCAATTTAATATTTCTTTGAAGGTTATATATATATATATATATATATATATTTTATATTTCCTTTGGCAATGTTTGTTCTGTTCTTTTGTCATTTCATTTGAATACCACATTCATAAAACAGTAAAAAAAAACTTGCTTTATCTATATTAATGCAATTTGGTTTTCTACAGTCACAGTTTGCAAACAACGATCCACAAGCCTTTGGAGACCTTCGAAAAACTTCAAACATTGTCAAGTTTAGTTAAATTAATTTTTTTATGTTTTAATGAAAGTTTTTTTCCTTTGGGCTTCGACATGCCCTCTGTAAAACCTAGGTAATTTTTTTATTGTTATTATTTTGGCCTGAGGGAATAGATGCTCATTGCATGGCCCCCATTGCATATCCCACGAGCTATGCAATGGGCCAGCCAAATGGGCGCCCAATGCATATTTCATGGGCTATGCAATGGCTATGGGTCATTACATAACCCACATTCTATGCAATGGGCCGCCCCAACGGGCACCCATTGCATAGCCCATGGGATATGCAATGGGATTCGAGCACCCATTTCATATCCCATGGGCTATGCAATGGTGCGCCCAATGCATAGTCCTTGGGCTATGCTGTGGGAACCTCATAGCATAACCCAAGGGATATGCATTGGCCACAGGCAAGGCATAGCCATTGGGCTATGTTAAGGGTCTCATGTAGCATATCCCAAGGGTTATGCATTGGTCGCGGGAGAACCAATGCATAGCCCTTGGGTTATGCTAAACTAGCAAATGTTGATCCCTTGGGCTATGTTATGGATGCTACAGATGCTCGTAGCATAGCCCAAGGTCTATGTATTTTAAATAAAAAAATTCTTGATCTCCCTTTACATTTAAGAAATTGTTATGCTTTGTATAACTATATGTTAACAATTTTTTTTAAGTGAAACTATTTTTTTTTTAAAACATATACTAATTTTTTTTTGTTTTGTTCCTAACTATAGGGAAAATGACATCAAGAAAGCTATCTGTAAACATCTCTGGAGTGAGCTCATCGATGAAGTCATCGAAAAAAATAGTTGAGCCATCTGACAATGTTGCGCATGATGAAGTTGTAACCAATGATGATTTAAAAGCCAAGAATGTTAGAGAATGGAAACACACACTAGCTGAAGAGAAACTTGACTATTCTTGGTTCCTGAAAGAGAAATATCAAGGAAACTCAGAAAGTATTCACTTATATTGTGCTGGATTTGCATATCTTAAAAATGATTATCACTTATTGAGATTGTTGCGAGATATTTGTTTGGTGCCAGGTAAATATAGTTTTTATACACTACTGAAACAAGCTAAAACATTTGTCAAAATCCGATATTCTTTGAAGGTTTCAAACTATAAGATCAAATACATTTTCACAGAATTTTGTGCAGGAGTCGTGCACAATATTGAGCGGAAGAGTGTAAGTTTCTATATTTTTATATCTTTATGAATTTCTTATACTTTGAATTATATGACCATGTAATAGATTTAATACAATAATGTTTTTATTTCACAGAATATTGTTATACTACTTTCCCATATTTTGAAAGGAATTTATTCTACAGAAGAAAATCCGATGGATGTCATTAATGCCCCTTTTCATATGGGAGAAGCACCAAAGAAGGAAGAAAAACCAAAGCAAAAACAAGTGCAAAATGTTCCTGAAGAAGTACAAGAACAGAAAGGAAAAGGCATCCAACAATAAAATGAAGTACTTAGGAATGTTACATTCAAAAGGATATCTCTACCAACTAAACATGATCGACGAATTGTTGGTGATGAGAATATTACTTATGCTGGTAAAAGTAAGAGAGACTCTTCTAAAAGACCTATGGATGAGGATGTTTCAATTCCTGATCAACAAGTTGTTCTTTTAGATACAACTGCATCAAGACATAAAAGTAGGAGAGAAGATGTTCAATCTTGAAAATCATAGTGAGAACTCGGGGGATAGTTTGGAAATCATTACTCCAGGTGGTGATCTTGATGATGGTGTTGTTAAGACAACAAAAAATGCTATTCGAGATCGATTGTGGAGGGGTAAGTTGGTTCACAATGGGAATACATTTTATTTAAATGTAAATAAAATTTATAGACACATACAATGCCAAGAGAAGTATCAAATTAGGAAGACATGTCGCTTGCATGATCATAACTTGAAATGATTGATGAGGCACAATCCCTATGCACACGTGGCTGACTGCCTAGTTATTGTTGACCCAAAAGATGTTCATGTTATAGATGCATTTGAAGAATCAAAATGTTTTGATTACAACTACTATGTTTTGGGGGGGAATCACTCTACGGAGGCTAGAAGAGAATTGATGCAAGAGTTTCCAAAAAACCCTATTTTTCAAATAGTGAAATGCATCATTTACACTCGTTTAATAGATGTGGAAGCAAAACTATTGGCATGGAATCACAACACAAATAGTGACTATAGGATGTCCATGAAATTCGTTCAAAGGATTATATTTATCCACAATGAATTTGAACAAATGTGTGGTGGGGATAGATCGAAAGTTGATGCAGATTTATGGAAACAATTCTATCCAAACTTTTTAATACAATATTAGTTATTTATATTAATTTTTTAAACCAAAAGTCATAACACTAGTCAAATTTCATTTAATGCATCTTTCTCTAAATTTAGAAATAATGCATTATCGAATTACACAGTTTTGAATCCCACATTCGTAAAACGAATAATGTTAAACCTAATATTAGCCATATAAACTATTTTGATTTTATATTCTTCACGTTTGAAATTTCGGGCAATTTAATATTTCTTTGAAGGTTATATATATATATATATATTTCTATTTTATATTTCCTTTGGCAATGTTTGTTCTGTTCTTTTGTCATTTCATTTTAATCCCACATTCATAAAACAGTAAAAAAAAATTGTTTTATGCTATATTAATGCAATTTGGTTTTCTACAGTCACAGTTTGCAAACAACGATCCACAAGGCTTTGGAGACCTTCGAACAACTTCAAACATTGTCAAGTTTAGTTAAATTAATTTTTTTTTATGTTTTAATGAAAGTTTTTTCCTTTGGGCTTCGACATGCCCTCTGTAAAACCTAGGTAATTTCTTTTATTGTTATTATTTTGGCCCGAGGGAATATACGCTCATTGCATAACCCCCATTGCATATCCCACGAGCCATGCAATGGGCCAGCCAAATGGGCGCCCAATGCATATAGCATGGGCTATGCAATGGCTATGGGTCATTGCATAACCCACATTCTATGCAATGGGCCGCCCCAACGGGCAGCCATTGCATAGCCCATGGGATATGCAATGGGATTCGAGCACCCATTTCATAGCCCATGGGCTATGCAATGGTGCGCCCAATGCATAGCCCTTGGGCTATGTTGTGGGCACCTCATAGCATAGCCCAAGGGATATGCATTGGCCGTAGGCAAGGCATAGCCATTGGGCTATGTTAAGGGTCTCACGTAGCATATCCCAAGGGTTATGCATTGGTTGAGGGAGAACCAATGCATAGCCCTTGGGTTATGCTAAACTAGAAAATGTTGATCCCTTGGGCTATGGTATGGATGCTACAGATGCTCGTAGCATAGCCCAAGGTCTATGTATATTAAATAAAAAAATTCTTGATCTCCCTTTACATTTAAGAAATTGTTATGCTTTGTATAACTATATGTTAACAATTTTTTTTAAGTGAAACTATTTTTTTTTTTAAACATATACTAATTTTTTTTTGTTTTGTTCCTAACTATAGGGAAAATGACATCAAGAAAGCTATCTGTAAACATCTCTGGAGTGAGCTCATCGATGAAGTCATCGAAAAAAATAGTGGAGCCATCTGACAATGTTGCGCATGATGAAGTTGTAACCAATGATGATTTAAAAGCCAAGAATGTTAGAGAATGGAAACACACACTAGCTGAAGAGAAACTTGACTATTCTTGGTTCCTGAAAGAGAAATATCAAGGAAACTCAGAAAGTATTCACTTATATTGTGCTGGATTTGCATATCTTAAAAATGATTATCACTCATTGAGATTGTTGCGAGATATTTGTTTGGTGCCGGGTAAAGACAGTTTTTATACACTACTGAAACAAGCTAAAACATTTGTCAAAATCCGATATTCTTTGAAGGTTTCAAACTATAAGATCAAAGACATTTTCACAGAATTTTGTGCAGGAGTCGTGCACGATATTGAGCGCAAGAATGTAAGTTTCTATATTTTTATATCTTTATGAATTTCTTATACTTTGAATTATATGACCATGTAATAGATTTAATACAATAATGTTTTTATTTCACAGAATATTGTTATACTACTTTCCCATATTTTGAATGGAATTTATTCTACAGAAGAAAATCCGATGGATGTCGTTAATGCCCCTTTTCATATGGGAGAAGCACCAAAGAAGGAAGAAAAACCAAAGCAAAAACAAGTGCAAAATGTTCCTAGAGAAGTACAAGAACAGAAAGAAAAAGGCATCCAACAATAAAATGAAGTACTTAGGAATGTTACATTCAAAAGGATATCTTGCCCAACTGAACATGATCGACGAATTGTTGGTGATGAGAATCTTACTTATGCTGGTAAGAGTAAGAGAGACTCTTCTAAAAGACCTATGGATGAGGATGTTTCCATTCCTGATCAACAAGTTGTTCTTTTAGATACAACTGCATCAAGACATAAAAGTAGGAGAGAAGATGTTCAATCTTGAAAATCATAGTGAGAACTCGGGGGATAGTTTGGAAATCATTACTCCAGGTGGTGATCTTGATGATGGTGTTGTTAAGACAACACAAAATGCTATTCGAGATCGATTGTGGAGGGGTAAGTTGGTTCACAATGGGAATACATTTTATTTAAATGTAAATAAAATTTATAGACACATACAATGCCAAGAGAAGTATCAAATTAGGAAGACACGTCGCTTGCATGATCATAACTTGAAATGATTGATGAGGCACAATCCCTATGCACATGTGGCTGACTGCCTAGTTATTGTTGACCCAAAAGATGTTCATGTTATAGATGCATTTTAAGAATCAAAATGTTTTGATTACAACTACTATGTTTTGGGGGAGAATCACTCTACGGAGGCTAGAAGAGAATTGACGCAAGAGTTTCCAAAAAACCCTATTTTTCAAATAGTGAAATGCATCATTTACACTCGTTTAATAGATGTGGAAGCAAAACTATTGGCATGGAATCACAACACAAATAGTGACTATAGGATGTCCATGAAATTCGTTCAAAGGATTATATTTATCCACAATGAATTTGAACAAATGTGTGGTGGGGATAGATCGAAAGTTGATGCAGATTTATGGAAACAATTCTATCCAAACTTTTTAATACAATATTAGTTATTTATATTAATTTTTTAAACCAAAAGTCATAACACTAGTCAAATTTCATTTAATGCATCTTTCTCTAAATTTAGAAATAATGCATTATCGAATTACACAGTTTTGAATCCCACATTCGTAAAACGAATAATGTTAAACCTAATATTAGCCATATAAACTATTTTGATTTTATATTCTTCACGTTTGAAATTTCGGGCAAGTTAATATTTCTTTGAAGGTTATATATATATATATACATATTTCTATTTTATATTTCCTTTGGCAATGTTTGTTCTGTTCTTTTGTCATTTCATTTTAATCCCACATTCATAAAACAGTAAAAAAAAACTTGTTTTATGCTATATTAATGCAATTTGGTTTTCTACAGTCACAGTTTGCAAACAACGATCCACAAGGCTTTGGAGACCTTCGAACAACTTCAAACATTGTCAAGTTTAGTTAAATTAATTTTTTTTTTATGTTTTAATGAAAGTTTTTTTCCTTTGGGCTTCGACATGCCCTCTGTAAAACCTAGGTAATTTTTTTTATTGTTATTATTTTGGCTCGAGGGAATATACGCTCATAGCATAGCCCCCATTGCATATCCCACGAGCCATGCAATGGGCCAGCCAAATGGGCGCCCAATGCATATATCATGGGCTATGCAATGGCTATGGGTCATTGTATAACCCACATTCTATGCAATGGGCCGCCCCAACGGGCAGCCATTGCATAGGCCATGGGATATGCAATGGGATTCGAGCACCCATTTCATAGCCCATGGGCTATGCAATGGTGCGCCCAATGCATAGCCCTTGGGCTATGTTGTGGGCACCTCATAGCATAGCCCAAGGGATATGCATTGGTCGTAGGCAAGGCATAGCCATTGGGCTATGTTAAGGGTCTCACGTAGCATATCCCAAGGGTTATGCATTGGTCGCGGGAGAACCAATGTATAGCCCTTGGGTTATGCTAAACTAGAAAATGTTGATCCCTTGGGCTATGGTATGGATGCTACAGATGCTCATAGCATAGCCCAAGGTCTATGTATATTAAATAAAAAAATTCTTGATCTCCCTTTACATTTAAGAAATTGTTATGCTTTGTATAACTATATGTTAACAATTTTTTTTAAGTGAAACTATTTTTTTTTAAACATATACAATTTTTTTTTTGTTTTTTTCCTAACTATAGGGAAAATGACATCAAGAAAGCTATTTGTAAACATCTCTGGAGTGAGCTCATCGATGAAGTCATCGAAAAAAATAGTTGAGCCATCTGACAATGTTGCGCATGATGAAGTTGTAACCAATGATGATTTAAAAGGCAAGAAAGTTAGAGAATGGAAACACACACTAGCTGAAGAGAAACTTGACTATTCTTGGTTCCTGAAAGAGAAATATCAAGGAAACTCAGAAAGTATTCACTTATATTGTGCTGGATTTGCATATCTTAAAAATGATTATCACTCATTGAGATTGTTGCGAGATATTTGTTTTGTGCCGGGTAAAGACAGTTTTTATACACTACTGAAACAAGCTAAAACATTTGTCAAAATCCGATATTCTTTGAAGGTTTCAAACTATAAGATCAAAGACATTTTCACAGAATTTTGTGCTTGAGTCGTGCACGATATTGAGCGCAAGAGTGTAAGT
The DNA here is from genome assembly GCA_027924585.1 of Larix kaempferi. Classification (NCBI taxonomy): domain Eukaryota; kingdom Viridiplantae; phylum Streptophyta; class Pinopsida; order Pinales; family Pinaceae; genus Larix; species Larix kaempferi. The sequence goes on along the minus strand of BSBM01000524.1, from coordinate 6,154,524 downwards.
TTCAATATTTTTATATCTTTATGAATTTCTTATACTTTGAATTATATGACCATGTAATAGATTTAATACAATAATGTTTTTATTTCACAGAATATTGTTATACTACTTTCCCATATTTTGAATGGAATTTATTCTATAGAAGAAAATCCGATGGATGTCATTAATGCCCCTTTTCATATGGGAGAAGCACCAAAGAAGGAAGAAAAACCAAAGCAAAAACAAGTGCAAAATGTTCCTGAAGAAGTACAAGAACAGAAAGGAAAAGGCATCCAACAATAAAATGAAGTACTTAGGAATGTTACATTCAAAAGAATATCTCGCCCAACTGAACATGATCGACGAATTGTTGGTGATGAGAATATTACTTATGCTGGTAAGAGTAAGAGATACTCTTCTAAAAGACGTATGGATGAGGATGTTTCCATTCCTGATCAACAAGTTGTTCTTTTAGATACAACTGCATCAAGACATAAAAGTAGGAGAGAAGATGTTCAATCTTGAAAATCATAGTGAGAACTCGGGGGATAGTTTGGAAATCATTACTCCAGGTGGTGATCTTGATGATGGTGTTGTTAAGACAAGAAAAAATGCTATTCGAGATCGATTGTGGAGGGGTAAGTTGGTTCACAATGGGAATACATTTTATTTAAATGTAAATAAAATTTATAGACACATACAATGCAAAGAGAAGTATAAAATTAGGAAGACATGTCGCTTGCATGATCATAACTTGAAATGATTGATGAGGCACAATCCCTATGCACATGTGGCTGACTGCCTAGTTATTGTTGACCCAAAAGATGTTCATGTTATAGATGCATTTGAAGAATCAAAATGTTTTGATTACAACTACTATGTTTTGGGGGGGAATCACTCTACGGAGGCTAGAAGAGAATTGATGCAAGAGTTTCCAAAAAACCCTATTTTTCAAATAGTGAAATGCATCATTTACACTCGTTTAATAGATGTGGAAGCAAAACTATTGGCATGGAATCACAACACAAATAGTGACTATAGGATGTCCATGAAATTCGTTCAAAGGGTTATATTTATCCACAATGAATTTGAACAAATGTGTGGTAGGGATAGATCGAAAGTTGATGCAGATTTATGGAAACAATTCTATCCAAACTTTTTAATACAATATTAGTTATTTATATTAATTTTTTAAACCAAAAGTCATAACACTAGTGAAATTTCATTTAATGCATCTTTCTCTAAATTTAGAAATAATGCATTATCGAATTACACAGTTTTGAATCCCACATTCGTAAAACGAATAATGTTAAACCTAATATTAGCCATATAAACTATTTTGATTTTATATTCTTCACGTTTGAAATTTTGGGCAATTTAATATTTCTTTGAAGGTTATATATATATATATATTTCTATTTTATATTTCCTTTGGTAATGTTTGTTCTGTTCTTTTGTCATTTCATTTTAATCCCACATTCATAAAACAGTAAAAAAAAACTTGTTTTATGCTATATTAATGCAATTTGGTTTTCTACAGTCACAGTTTGCAAACAACGATCCACAAGGCTTTGGACACCTTCGAACAATTTCAAACATTGTCAAGTTTAGTTAAATTAATTTTTTTTTTATGTTTTAATGAAAGTTTTTTTCCTTTGGGCTTCGACATGCCCTCTGTAAAACCTAGGTAATTTTTTTTATTGTTATTATTTTGGCCCGAGGGAATATACGCTCATTGCATAGCCCCCATTGCATATCCCACGAGCCATGCAATGGGCCAACCAAATGGGCACCCAATGCATATCTCATGGGCTATGCAATGTCTATGGGTCATTGCATAACCCACATTCTATGCAATGGGCCGCCCCAACGGGCACCCATTGCATAGCCAATGGGATTCGAGCACCCATTTCATAGCCCATGGGCTATTCAATGGTGCGCCCAATGCATAGCCCTTGGGCTATGTTGTGGGCACCTCATAGCATAGCCCAAGGGATATGCATTGGCCGTAGGCAAGGCATAGCCATTGGGCTATGTTCAGGGTCTCACGTAGCATATCCCAAGGGTTATGCATTGGTCGCGGGAGAACCAATGCATAGCCCTTGGGTTATTCTAAACTAGAAAATGTTGATCCCTTGGGCTATGGTATGGATGCTACAGATGCTCGTAGCATAGCCCAAGTTCTATGTATTTTAAATAAAAAAATTCTTGATCTCCCTTTACATTTAAGAAATTCTTATGCTTTGTATAACTATATGTTAACAATTTTTTTTAAGTGAAACTATTTTTTTTTTTAAACATATACTAATTTTTTTTGTTTTGTTCCTAACTATAGGGAAAATGACATCAAGAAAGCTATCTGTAAACAACTCTGGAGTGAGCTCATCGATGAAGTCATCGAAAAAAATAGTTGAGCCATCTGACAATGTTGCGCATGATGAAGTTGTAACCAATGATGATTTAAAAGCCAAGAATGTTAGAGAATGGAAACACACACTAGCTGAAGAGAAACTTGACTATTATTGGTTCCTGAAAGAGAAATATCAAGGAAACTTAGAAAGTATTCACTTATATTGTGCTGGATTTGCATATCTTAAAAATGATTATCACTCATTGAGATTGTTGCGAGATATTTGTTTGGTGCCGGGTAAAGACAGTTTTTATACACTACTGAAACAAGCTAAAACATTTGTCAAAATCCGATATTCTTTGAAGGTTTCAAACTATAAGATCAAAGACATTTTCACAGAATTTTGTGCAGGAGTCGTGCACGATATTGAGCGCAAGAGTGTAAGTTTCTATATTTTTATATCTTTATGAATTTCTTATACTTTGAATTATATGACCATGTAATAGATTTAATACAATAATGTTTTTATTTCACAGAATATTGTTATACTACTTTCCCATATTTTGAATGGAATTTATTCTACAGAAGAAAATCCGATGGATGTCATTAATGCCCCTTTTCATATGGGAGAAGCACCAAAGAAGGAAGAAAAACCAAAGCAAAAACAAGTGCAAAATGTTCCTGAAGAAGTACAAGAACAGAAAGGAAAAGGCATCCAACAATAAAATGAAGTACTTAGGAATGTTACATTCAAAAGGATATCTCGCCCAACTGAACATGATCGACGAATTGTTGGTGATGAGAATCTTACTTATGCTGGTAAGAGTAAGATAGACTCTTCTAAAATACCTATGGATGAGGATGTTTCCATTCCTGATCAACAAGTTGTTCTTTTAGATACAACTGCATCAAGACATAAAAGTAGGAGAGAAGATTTTCAATCTTGAAAATCATAGTGAGAACTCGGGGGATAGTTTGGAAATCATTACTCCAGGTGGTGATCTTGATGATGGTGTTGTTAAGACAAGAAAAAATGCTATTCGAGATCGATTGTGGAGGGGTAAGTTGGTTCACAATGGGAATACATTTTATTTAAATGTAAATAAAATTTATAGACACATACAATGCCAATAGAAGTATCAAATTAGGAAGACACGTCGCTTGCATGATCATAACTTGAAAGCATTGATGAGGTACAATCCCTATGCACATGTGGCTGACTGCCTAGTTATTGTTGACCCAAAAGATGTTCATGTTATAGATGCATTTGAAGAATCAAAATGTTTTAATTACAACTACTATGTTTTGGGGGGGAATCACTCTACGGAGACTAGGAGAGAATTGATGCAAGAGTTTCCAAAAAACCCTATTTTTCAAATAGTGAAATGCATCATTTACACTCGTTTAATAGATGTGGAAGCAAAACTATTGGCATGGAATCACAACACAAATAGTGACTATAGGATGTCCATGAAATTCGTTCAAAGGGTTATATTTATCCACAATGAATTTGAACAAATGTGTGGTGGGGATAGATCGAAAGTTGATGCAGATTTATGGAAACAATGTTGTATGGAAATAGGTATCGCTATTAAAGAGGATAATGTTAAACATAAAGGTTTGAAAGCAAGTGATGCATTCATAGATGTAGATAACTATTTTCAATTGGAATTTGGAATGGGCCCCATATGGGATTTGATTGATGACATATTTAGCATGTGGGATAATATTGGTGTAAAAAATTAGAAGGTAAAAAAAGTAAAGAAGTTGCATGGAGCAGTAGTCAAGGAGGCCCTAATGTCAAGAATTTTCCCGAAGATATGACTATAACACCTTGGATATAATTGCAAGGTGTGAAGGATGAAACACTTATGTATACAATACTGTCACGTGTAAAGTCAGGTGAATTATCCATGTAAGAAATGTGCAATGATTTTGAAAAGTATGTTTATAGGTTGTTTTTATTTTTTTAAGTTTATTTTTTGAGTTTAATATTTTTTATTAAATAAGTATTGTGTTATTATTAGATGTCATTGTTAACCCCATTTATTTTTACATCATGTAGTCACAAGGTTTACATGAAAATACAAGAGGATATGGTTATAATGTTGGGTGAGAAGAGTTGGGATGATGTCAGATGCAACTATCCAGATTCAAGGTCCATGGAAAGATTAAAAGATTTTTTTGTTGCATACAAAAATGTATGATGAGTTATGCTATTTTCTATTTTATTTATTTCTAAGTGAATTCATTTATATTTTATTACGTATAGATATAATTTTGTTTTCAAAGATGTCAAAGAAGAATACAGTACAAGATCTTTCAAAACTCATATTAAAAGAGCCAAAATATAACAACGAAGAAAACAACGCCTTGCAAACGTTGAACTTGATGACACCCTTGATCATCACATTTGGAATGGGCTAGACACTATGCAATATAAAGTGATTTTGGGTGATTGTGAAAACATTGCAAATCTTGTGCTAAAAAATGAGTACTCCCTAGTTATTGCAGATATCCCTCATGGATACAATATCAAAAACATTACTTATGATTGTGAGCCTTATACATACCAGTCATTCAATAAAGTGGTTTTGGTATTTCGAGATGTCACAACATCACCCCTATGGATATTTCTTGTTTTCCATTCAGATGTACAAGGAGGAGCAATGCTAACAACCTTCAAGGATAAATCAAACTCAAGGAAACAACTGTATTGGTAAGATATTTGTAGTATATTATTAAAAATTTGAATTTAGAAACCAAAATTATTTTTCTATAAGTTAATGAGATTCTTATCTATTTATGTTACAGGCATAATCGTAACATTCGTAGATCCAGCACTGATCGATTTATGAGTGATACTGAAAACATACATCTTGCATGTTGGACAAAAGATGAGACCTATAAAACTCTTTTAGTCAATGAAAAGAGTGAAGGAAAATATAGTCAAACATTGTCTTGTAATGCCATGGTTAACAAGTTGACATATGAAGAAAGAGATTTGAAAGGAGAGACTGTAAACATCTATCAGAAGCCACAAGCATTGATTAATTATCTCATAGATACTTTTTCAAGAGAAGAAGATTGGGTTTTATATTTGTTCTCAGGATCATGTAATATTTTTTATATTACATATGAAACTAGTGCCGTAATCTAAATTCAGTAATATATATGTTTTAAATTTATGTTTCATTATGTTATTTAATTGTTTTGTTTTATATGTGTTGATTAGGTACAACAATAGCATGTTTATTACAAAAAGGAAGAAATTACATAACCATTGAGAATGATCTACTATAGTGCAATTATATCAAGCAAAGAATTGATGCTATGAAAGTTCTTCCAAATGAACTGCAGGAAGTTGGTTTGAAGAAAGGATAATTTAGTGAGTCACTTGTGACAAAGATGTCAAAAGAGCCCCAGCCTCCTTTAAAAGGGATTTTCGGAAAATATCACTTTGGGCATTTTGCAGAAGTGGAGGACCCAATGGAAGAACACATTGAGGTCAAGCAAGAGAGCCAACCGGCAGAAAATGTCAATTTTGATGAATAGTTCGGGATGCATGATATTGTTGATTATTTTCATATTGTTGAGGAAAATGTCAAAGTTGACAAATTTTTGATAAGATATTTTGTAATGTTTTGAATTGAAGATTTTATTTTGAGAATAATTGTTATGTTTTTAATATGCTATTTATAAATATATGGTATACGTTTTGTTGAGTTTATGTGAATCATCACTTTATGCGAAATAATGTTAAAGAGTATCATTTTTATACATCAAAAAGCAGAAAATACGTTGAAAAATGGTTTGAAATGTCTTTTTTTTCTCATTTTGTTTATAAATTTTCCCAAAAAATGACTTCTTTAAGATAAAATTTTAATGAAAAACTTTGAAAATGCATGTATTTTTCGTTCTAACTAGCTTCTAAATCTTACAAAAATTAAAAAATGTGTGTATTTTTTTACTATAGCTAGCTATTAAATGTATATTTTTTTTTAAAGTTTGGAAAATGGCTATTGTAAATAAAATTTATAATTTTCTTATGACTAAGAAGTTTCAAAATCACAAAAAAATGGCTCAAAATGAAAAATGGTGCTACCAGTATACACACTTTTTGAAACGGAGGTAAAAACAACTATTAAAATTGAGCCCCCCCCAAAAAGAGAACAATGTCGGGTTCTTGTCAAGTTGTATAACACGTTTTTTCCAATACCCTCGAGTACTAGTTCTTTTACATATGGCATGCCTATAATAGGTATACCAATTTTTCCTTCACATCTACCCCTACATCCCAAAAATATTCTATGGGTCCCAATGGTTTTGCTTTTTGTTTTCATGGGTTTTCCTGGGGTGGGGGGAATATTAACTCTTCTTCCCCTTATGTAGGATCCATGACTTTTCAGTCCACTAGTCTTATTTTGGTTTTGAACCAATTTTCAGGATTTAATTTTAAAACAGGCAGTTTTCAACCATCGACTACAAATAATGATTTCTCACTTTTTAGTGGAATAGGTAATATTGTCATGGATTCAACTAGTGTTCCTATTGGGATAAATATGTCTCAACCTCAGTGGAACTGGACACAAACTGTGGGGGGATGAAATCGTACCTAGCCCAATTGGAATCATTTTGCTAATACTTTCACTCCACATGCTATGGATGGGGGAAACCCTAACCACCTTTCTGGAAAATTTGATTGGGGAAACTTTCCCCATCAAGCTCCGCAACCCATCCCTTTTTCAACACAATCAAGATTACCTTTCCTAGAAAATTTAAATTTGCTAGATATGAATGTAGACTCCAAAGGACACATGTACTCGAACTATTCTGTGAGTTTGTGTGCCAAAATGAGGTGGAATCTAGTCACAACAGTGATCCTCTCAAAACTAATCCAAAAACTATGCAAGGGAACACCATCACACCCCTAAGGAAAAGCAAAGAGTGATGGTGTCACCCCCTAACATGCATGCAAGGAGTGATGGAAATGTGACCATCAATCCCCCATAGGCATGCAAGCGGAAATGAAGTGGTTTCAACTAATCAAGCATGTGTGATCTATAAGGACCTCATAGAGTGGTAAATAAGGGTATAACAATATGGGGAAATATGATCTTCATTATCAAGGAAGCAAACTCATACCTTAGACTACGGATGATAACAATGCATACAGTCACTACAAGGTAACTTTCTAAGGTATCCTTGGTCTCCAAGAAACGTTATTGCTACCATTATGTTTTTTTTTGCAGTAGGCATGGATCTTGATGCCTTCAACAAGGTCTTGGGATTAAAGTTATACCTTAGGTAGTAAAGGAAGCCTGCATTCATTTGAGGTAAATAATGACGCCTTGAATGACTACAAATGACCTCTTGAATTCATATTTTTTCTCTAGCTAGAGATATGTGTTTCAATATCACTTTTTTATTTTTAGTTATGGGTCTAATAGATCCCATACTCAACTTAGATCCTATGATGCATGCACTTATAACGTAGACATGATTTCATAGTGTGCACATTTTTCTAATTCAGTTTTTGTTCTCCATTTTAAATTCTAAATTACATGTTTGGTAACTTGTTTGCTTCAAATGTACATTTAGAAAGACAAATGTGGTGGCCATCGGGGCTAAAAACACATCAAAATTCCATTTTTATATCCCAAAATGTATATCCCATTTTTTGTCACTTTGCAACTCATTGCAATATCCCAATTTTTGTAGTTGCAATATCTCTTTTCATTATCAACATATTTATTTTCAAAATCTCATTTTATCAATATAAAAAATTGAATTTATCAATGTGCACAAATACTACAACCTTGTAAATCTTGTTTCAACATGTCTTTTCATGGGTTTTCCTGGGGTGGGGGTCATATTCCCACTTCTCTCCCTTATGTAGGATCCTTGAATTTTTAGGCCACTGGGCCTATTTTGGTTTTGAAGCAGTTTTCAGGATTTAATTTTCAAACAGACGGTTTTCAACCATGGACTACAAATAATGCTTTCTCTCTTTTTAGTGGAAGAGGTAATATTTCCATGGTTTCAACTAGTGTTCCTATTGGGATAAATATGTCTCAACCTTAGTGGAACTGGACACAGAATATGGGGGGAGGAAATCCTACCAAGCTCGATTGGAATCCTTTTGCTAATACTTTCACTTCACAGGCTATGGATGGGGGAAACCCTCACCACCTTTTTGGAAACATTGGTTGGGGAGATTTTCCCCATCAATCTTTGCAACCCATCCCCTTTTCAACACATTCAAGATTACCTTTCCTAGAAAATTTAAATTTGCTAGATCTGAATGTAGACTGCAAAGGACACATGTACTCGAACAATTGTGTGATTTTATATGCCAAAATCAGGTGGAATCTAGTCACAACAGTGATCCTCTCAAAACTCATCCAAAAAATATGCAAGGGAAGACAATCACCCCCCTAAAGAAGAGCAAGGAGTGATGGTGTCATCCCCTAACAAGCATGCAAGGAGTGATGGAAATGTGACCATCAATCCCCCATAGGCATGCAAGGGGAAATGTTGGTCAAAATTTGGCGAGAGAAGGGTATAACTAGCATAGATCCATCTTAAACTCGTATCTATCAAGCACCGAGAGGGATCCAATTTCTTGAGGTGTATTTCTTTTTTTAAATTTAAACTCCAGAAATTTGATCTCTTGATTGTTAGATCTGGGTTTAAGTTTTAAGTTTTTATTTTATAAAAGAACATCTATTTTTTAATTACTTTTCATAATATTTTATTTTATGAACCAACATGGATTTTTTTTAAATACTTTCCATAATTTTTTTATTTTATGACCTGACATGAATTTTTTTAATTATTTTGTTACATCACAAATGTTACAACATCTCCCCCATACTGGGCTGTAGAGCACCTCGTTTCACTAGGTGCAATGAAGTGGTTTCAACTAATCAAGCATGTGTGATCTCTAAGGTGCTCATAGAGTGGAAAATAAGGGTATAACAATATGGGAAAATATTATCTTTATTATAAATGAAGCAAACTCATACCTTAGACTACGACTAATAATAATGCATAGAGTCACTACAAGGTACCTTTCTATGGTATGCTTGGCCTCCATGAAACGTTATTGCTACACTTATGTTTTTTTGAAGTAGGCATGGATCTTGATGCCTTCAACATGGTCTTGGGATTAAACTTAGACATTAGGCAGTAAAGGAAGCCTGCATTCATTTGGGGTAAAGAATGATGCCTCAAATGACTACAAATGACCTCTTGAATTCATATTTTTCCTCTAGCTAGAGATATGTGTTTCATTATCACTTTTTTATTAATAATTGTGGGTCTAGTAGATCCCATACTCAACTTAGATCCTATGATGCATGCACTTATAATGTGGACATGATTTCATAGTGTGTCCACATTTTTCTAATTCAATTTTTGTTCTCCATTTTAAATTCTAAATTACATGATTGGTTCAAATGTACATTTAGAAAGACAAATGTGGTGGCCATTTGGGCTAAAAACACATCAAAAGACCATTTTTATATCCCAAAATGTACATCCCATTTTTTGTCACTTTGCAAGCCATTGTAATATCCCAATTTTTGTAGTTGCAATATCTGTTTTCAAAATCTCATTTTATCAATATACAAAATTCAATTTATCATTGTGCACAAATACTACAACCTTGTAAATCTTGTTTCAACGTGTATTTTATATTTGAGGATAATCATTATAATTTAATTTAGATCAAAGATGAAAATACAGGTCCATGTGGCCATTGTGGACCTGTCCACGGTGGCCACGCACGCCCGGGGGTCTCCGGACAAGAAATGCCCCCCTTGAGCGAATTTGGAATGGCCCTCACTAAGCAAAACCCTAGATCCAGAGATGGCCCATTGGTACCACTTCCGGGTCTTCGAGGGATGCTGTGGGGGGTTCCCTTGCTGAAACCCGACGTCCTGGACCCACCGGAATCGACGGATTCACAAACCGAGCCATGGTTCGGGCACTACGGGAATTCTAGTCAAGCACTCCAGGGCCATTTAGGGACACCTTGTCCCAATTACTCATGGATGCAGGATCGAGAAACTTCAGAGAGCCTCATACCCTAATGATTTTTCCATCTTCATCTACTAGGGGAATATTCTTGTAGAGACTAGTAAGCTCTTCGGGCCAGACGTAGTTATTTGCAGATGAATAGTGCAAAAAATGTGCAGTGGTGATAACAAGTTTACTGTCTGTTGAGTCTAATACTACATCCAGGAGCCGCTCAACAAACTTTGAGATAGAAAGCTCTGTAATTTTAGGATACTGATTCAACCACTGATATAGTTTCTCACCTTCTTGAGGATCTAAATTTATAATTTCCTTCTGGGTAGATTCAGGCATTCTTGAGGATCTAAATTTATAATTACCTTCTGGGTAAATTCAGGCATGGAATAATATTTGGCGGCACTTCCAAGCTCCCCAGACCATTTGGTCAGCCACAATATGTGCGAATCCTTTGACGAAAGATAAATTCTGGTGTGGACGACAGCATTTGATGCACTAGCCAAATCTATGTTGTTGGAAGAACGTACATATTTCAACAAAGGAGCGTTTTGCAACTGACTTGAAAATCCCTTCCAATTTTCAGCAATAAAACAAAGAAGTTCAACGTACATATTTTCAGGCAAGCTTGTCATCCAATTAGACAACCAAATATAGGGAGATAACCACGCCCAAATAATTCAAGCTATTATAAAACTCTTGTTTATCAATATAAGGATGGACTATGTGTACATTACAAGAATATAGATGAATGAAGTTGCTTTGATGAACTTGTCCTCTTGCTTTCTCCAGAATGCGTTTAAAAGCAGGGAGTATTGTCCGAGCTTCTGTTGGTTTACATAAACGTTTATTCCCAAAGATGGCATCACATAAAACCACTTCCTTAGGTGAATTACCACTTATCGGAGCACGAAATGCTGAACAAAAGGCTAATGGAACACAACGAAAGATTCCTTGGTTCCACTTGTTATTGAAAATGATACTTTCTCTTGACGAAACCACAAAAAAATCTGCCTGTATTATAAATGGAAATCTTGTTACAATTTTCGTCGGAAGAAAAGCATAGATACCTATAGCTTCCATATTTCCTTCCATAAGTCGCTCGCCCATCGGAAAAGCTAATGTAATATCCCATTTCCCAACATCTTTCCTCTGCTCAACCCTACACTCCTTTTCCATGGGAAATCGCTGCCTCCACATGTAATAACTACATTGTTTTGTCGAAAATTGATCTTCTCCTGCTAACAAATGTAAAATGAAGGATTCATTGTCATTGCTACGAGAAGTTTTGAGGTCAATTTCTCCTAAAAGAGAGATTGTATAAATCTTTTTAAGATTGATATGTTCTAGCTCACGAACTGAGAGCTACTTTATCTTAGACATAAAGAAAAAATCTTTAGGATGAATACTAGAGAGTTGTTGCTTTACAGCTTCAACTTTCTCAAGATGTAGGGGTATAAACCGAGCCATAAAATGACAACTGTGGCTCGGATCGATGAACCATTGAATCCGTTGGATTCAGGACATCCGGATAGTGCTAGGGGTGCCCCTCCCCTCCGATCCAATGGCCCCGATGTCACCTTGTAGGTCCATATTGGAAACTAGGGTTTTGCTCAGTGAGGGAGTGTGCAATTTTTGCACACGGGGGTCAACTTTGCAAAATC